>CM069603.1:16810276-18159272 GCA_035771175.1 Paratinospora sagittata
TAAGGTCTCAGGAACGTTCTCGAGAATATTCTTGAAAAAATTCTCTTAAAGTAATACCAACTATATCCTTTCTCAAGATATATCTTAAGACGATTCTATTTAAATAATACCAACTATATCCTTTCTTGAGATATATCTTAATACGATTTTTTTTAAATAATACCAACTATATTATTTTTCACTTTTATCCTCAGACTTTTCTCATAATACCAATTGTGTCTCTTTTTGTCCTTTTTCTGGCTTTTAGGTGAAAATGTCACATTAGCACCATTTGTTATATAGTTTGTTAGCATCAAAATACTTAGGAAAAAATTAAGTGAAAAATCGCTTAAGTCAACAAAAATTCCCTTTTTCGAGAAAGTGAATACCACCTCTCTGGATGGGAATCACATTCTCATGATAGGTGAGAATCCTACTTTTCGGGGAATCACTTTTCCATCTAAAAAAAATGCAAATAGTAAAATAAACACGAAAATCTTTAAGATTCTCATTCTCATCCCCAAAATTACCCCATACCAAATGCCCCCACATAGATTAACTTAATTTGTCAATTCCAAAAATAACCTTTAAAACTTTATAGCTATTTTTAACTTTTGAAATATAGTTTTAGTGATTTAAGGGCCAACATGATAGCCATTTAATTGAAAAACTTTTCACTACTATTTTATACCCACTTTTCACCTACTTGCTTTTTACATTTAAATGCATATATTATTATTATTTTAAATTTTGCCCTTTTCAAATCCATTCTTTTACCTTTCTTTTGAAAAGGACAATCCTAACTAAAAAGGTGATGGCGTGTTCCCAGAGAGAAATTAAGAGGAAATCAGTATTTCAATAATCAATAATTAATAATGGTGTTTTTTTCAATTACATCCTAAAATATTTATAGACTAATATGACATCTAAACTGACACTAATTTAGGACTCTTACTTGAACTCTATTCAAAATCCTAAACAAAATATAAATCTTAAACTAAATAACAATCTAAATAAAATTAAAATAAAATAAAGAAATTCTAATTAGACTCTGTCACTACACATGTATAACCTGCATCAACTCTCTCCAACTTGAAGAACTCGGCTCTAACAAGGTAGAGTCACGACACCACTCAAATAAGTCAGGGTCTAGAAGATGAAACTCATCCTTAGTAATCCATGTAGCATCAGACATAGGACGACCTCTCCAAGAAACCAGATAATGCTAAAAATCTCCATCTGCAGTAGAAATGATCTCATCCTCAAGCACCGTGTCAATCTGATTAGGAACAGAAGGCCGCAAAGGTGGTAGTCACGAAATTGGAGCAACAGGAACAACAAAAGTACCTATAAGCATACTAACTGGCACAAGAGGCTCAAAAGTATCTCGATAAGGTTATAAATTCTCCACATTGAAAATTGGACTAAAATTGATCATATTAGTAGGTAAATGAAGCAAATAGGCATTAGGGCCAATTTTCTTAACAATACAGCATGGGCTAGAAGAACGGGCATGTAACTTCTTGAAAGAATTTTTGGGAAAATGCTTAGGACGGATACGAACTATCACATAGTCATTTTCACAAAATTCTACACTCCTATGGTAGAATTTTATAACTGTAATTAGAAATTATTGCAAGTTCAATAATCGGTATGTCGAACTGACGGTACGTCGTCGTGATTGGATCCATTTGTTGTATTGGCAAGTTTGTACCTAGGTGGTACCTAGGCCGATACCTTAGACTCCCGAGCTGACGTCACGCTTGGTGGTTGATGTAGCTATTGTGTCTATTCATGTGGCATCCAACTTAGAATGCCGAGAATTAGGTCCAACAATTTTTTTTGTTTTTTCATTATTTTTTTATTTTTTTAAACCCAAAATCATTAAAAATTAAGGTAAAAAAATACAAAATTATGATTTTATCAATTATAATTCTTGGCACCCAATTAATGAGTTGGTAGAAGATTGGCAAGCTTGCCTGCAATTGTATTACCGCCAATCACCCAATTGGCAATTTTTTGAATTCTTTTCCTTGTATGTAGTAATTCAATGGATTCTTGTCCTTGTATTTAGCATTTAATTAATCTTTTTTTTCCCTTTAGAAATTGTATATGTACAGGTTCTACAACTAGGGGTGGCAATTTGGCCCACTAGGGCCGACCAGCCCAGCCCCATTGAGCCTAAGAATATTCGGGTTGGGCCTAAAAAAATATAGGGTCAGGTTGAGTCGAGCCGATATTAAAAAACCTTGCCCTAAACTCAACCCAAAAGTTATATGGACCGAGTATTTGGATCGGGCCTTTAGATCGGGCTTTTGGACCCACAATATAACTAAAAACATTTAAGGTTAAAAAATTAAAATAAAATATAAAATTTGTTTCAATAATTAATAAAACATATAAATAAAAAATATTATTTGTTGATATCTAAATAAATAACAAATAATTTGTAAACCTAAAAGTTTCTAATTTACTATGAAATTCTAAATATTAGAATGTTACAACATTTTTTCAATTCTAAAACTATACTCTTATATATATATATATATATATATATTCTTAATTATATATACATTGCGCGTGTGTATATGCATTTTTAATTACTGAAACAATGAAACTACACTCTATACATACATACATATATACATAGTATATATATACTTATAAATATGTGGGTTTGTGTGTATATATGAATATATACTGTATATACTTGTAATTATATAACACTCTTGATTATCTTTATATTTCTTTTTCTTTTTCACTTTATAAACTCTTATATATATCTATAACTATTATAAAAGAGGGAGTATGTACTTTTTCAATGGTCTAATTTTTGTTTCTATCTTATGGTTCAACTTATCATTTATACCTACATTTTATTTTTCCTTTCTATCCTTGCTTCTTCTACCTTTCATCTTATCGTTTATGTCCAGATTTCATTCTTCTCCTTTATCCTTCCTTCCTTGGTCAACACAAGATTCTGAGCAAGGTCTATGCTACACTTATGCCTTTCTTACCTTGTTATTTATCCTATTGTTGTAATATTTTTTCTCTATTTCTCTTGCTACATTAAGACCTTTAACTTCTTGTCTTAATCTCTTTAAGCATTAAATGTTACTTTACTCTTTTCTTTTTACATATTAAATGTTATTTGCATTAATACACTGGAGAAGAGAGAAAGACGGCTAGGAGCAAAGGAACGCGAAGAAGACGACTTGGAGACAAGGAAGAATCGACAAGTTTAATAGTAACTAGTTTGAGTTTTGCATGTTTTATTTCTTGTTTCTCAACATGTTTTGGATTTCATTATTCCAAAGGATGAACTAACTTGTTAATCTAGAGAGGAGATGGACCCTGTATTAGAGATTATGCAATAACATTAGTTTTTATTTATTATCAATGATTCATTCTGGTTTATTTATATTTCTCCATGCTTAATGCTTTTGATTTCTTGGCCACGGATTGAATGATCATAGACTTAGAGGGCGGCACTCGATAGAGGGTTCTCTAGGTTTGAAGATGAGAAATATGACATGAGGTGGTCATAGTATCGATAGGTATGCGATGCCTCATGAAGTTGTAGGAAAATCATAGAGCGTAATGCATTGCTATTATATGGTTTTTATAGATAGATCAAAATTATATTTTGGTAATAGATTCTAATACGACACTCGACAGAGGGTGTTAGAAACTATAGGATTTTAACTTATAAACATGAATAATGATTTGATAATAACCATGATTAATATTGCATAATTGATAATTAGTTGAAATCCAATCTCTAGGTATTTTAATATTGATTTTTCTCCAGGAAATTCTAATACTTGCTATTTTAGTCATTGCTTTTGCTTAAATAGTATTTTAGTTTATTGATCATTTAAATTCGGTTTTCTAGATAAAATTAGGGTTAGGAACGATATGATTAGTGTAATAACACTATCCCTGAGGACGATACCCGACTCTCATTAGTTTATATTATAACTTGACAACTGTACCCTTGCGGTTTGCACGCATCAGCTACCCTTTAAAGATTTCTCACCTCATATCAATCATCTAAAGAAAGTATCAAGGAGTGGAGGTGTATTCACTGTAAGAGAAAAAATAACTAACTCTCTCAGTGGTTGGCAATGATAGTCCCCCACAGTAGCAAAGTGGTTTTCAACCCTTTTGAACTTTCACATTATCTCATTGACCTTTTGAATTATGATAGAAGTATAACAATGTATATAAAAAAATATATTTATATTTTTTTAATTTTTTTTATCTTGTTTAATAAATTACTTTTATAAAAAAAAATGTCCATATTGAACTAACTCATACATAAGTTTCGAGCCTGGGCGTGCCTCCATTTATTCGCCCCTAATGGGAGGGCCAGCCCAAACGCCTCTATAATGCCTGAGTCTAAGAGGATTAGTCTATCCCAAAGGAAAGGAGGACACCTCCGGGTTCTAAATTTTTTATTTCAAAATAATGCATTTGGTCATGTTTTCACAAAGAAAGTAAGGTTTTGAAATCGTATTAAATAATAACATCTCATTCATGTAAGCTTCATTTTGTCTTAATACCTTATCTATTTGTTAGTTTGATTACTATAACTTTGGACACTATTAAAACACTTAAAATATAACCTAAAATCACATATTTAACACATGTGAAGCACGTGGCTAAACTAGTATATATATATATGTGTGTGTGTGTGTGTGTGTGTGTGTGTGTTTATGTATGTATGTAAGTATGCATATACATTGTATATGTTATAATTATATAACACTCTTGAATCTTGATCGTGTTTTTTTTTTCATTTTATATACTCTTAATTACATACATACATATATATATATATATTATATTTATTTCAGCCCTATGATCAGATCGGGCCGGGCTGAGCCTAGTTATCTAATCGCAGACCTGCCAAATAAATTTTGGGATTGGGCCAGGCTGGCCCATATAATAATTATTCTGGTCCGGGTTTAGGTCGGGCCATTTTCATCGAGTCGGCCCAGACCCATTGGCTCGGCCCAAATCAACACCCCTATCTACAACCCACCAAAATCTTCAGAATGGAATAAAAAAATCCCTTTCAATATTTAGCTTGGGTTGTTTTTTTGATCTTTCTTGTAACTCCCTTTTCTTTAATTTATTGTTTTATATTTGTTATGTTTAAGTTCTCTTTAGGTAGATGCTCGATCAAAAAAAGCTAAATATCTATTTTCTCTTCTAGAGGAAGTTCTCAAATACTAGTACTTTAATTATTTGGTAATCGTTGTCTCTTGTGCTATGAAGAACTTGTGGATCGGAACACCATTTTGTACATTGAGTTTTCTAAAAGAGTTTGTGGCATAAGTTGATGGAAATTTTCGGGTAGGAGTTTTAGGACCTTGGCTAGTTGTTAAGATTTCCCTTTTTATGAACATGCTCCAAGCTTGTCTAAGAAGATGAAAGATTTAGGGAGAGTCGCGTCCTTTGCGATAGGTTGGTCTATTTTTGTTAGAATAGAACAAAAAAGTGTTTGAAGATATACTTATAAACCTATTGGTCTTGTTCGAGATGACAACTTATAATTGGGTGATGGCCTTTAACCATGCTAGAGATTTTTCATTTTCAAATTGGTTTAGAAATTGGGTAAACTTTATGTAGTTTGTGTGTGTATATATATATATACATACATACCTGTTGGTGATACTATACTAAAGTGTGGTAACTTTGTTCAAGAATCTGAATAGTTAGAGTCATCACAAACAATGATCATGCAACAATTGTTGGATCATTAATCTAACGTTAGGCTTATATGTGAATAATTATGTATTGTGGACTGTCAAATAAGGTTAAGCCTAATTAAAAATGATATGCTAAGTTTTGGATAATTTGAGCTTTAATGTATCTTATAGGATGTGGTCCTCTAATGTGTAGAGACTTAAATGATACTTTTTATTTTATGATAGGCTAAAATAATAGATAACAGGGTAGTTACCTATAAAAGCGGTTATGGTGCCCAGATCACACGTACCAGTATCATTATTATTCTATTTATGACGTCCCATCAACAGATATAGAGCACAGAGAAAACAAAAGATTCTTTTGGGAAAACGTGTTGATCTGGAAGACAAACCGCACGACTCTAAAGAAAATCGGTCATTATGGATTTAGGTACGCTTCCGCTTATTAATTTATTAGTTCTTGGTGATTCAAAGTGAATGTTCCTGTATTTTGGATGATGGTTTTCACAAAATTTTTTTTTCTAACAAGTGGTATCAGAGCTTCTTCATGTTGACTCATTGAGAATCAAAATTTAATTTTGATCCTTATGAATTTTTGGTTTAAAACGATTTGAAAACATGATGTGGTTGTTAAGTTTAAGTTTTTTTTTAAGGAATAATAATTAAAAAAATGGGATTGTGGTAAGCGGTTTCACCACCACTGGCATTAAAGTTTTCAGGAACGGCCGTGAGATCGCGTAGGTGAGGGAGCCGCAACCTACTAGGCTAAGACGGTTGCAAGTAAAGCGGCAGCCATGGCCGCCACATCGATTTTTTTTATTTTATTTTATTTATTTAAATTTGAGGCCGACGATTGCAACACTGACGCAGCTTGAGAGCCGGCCGACGAGGGTAATCACGACAACTTGCTACAACATTGAACCAGGGAGGTCGCCATGGCCGCCTAGTTTCCTGGTGTTGAAAACCTTAGGGTTTCCCTAGAAAAAAAATAAAAATAAATAAAAGTGTTGCAGGCTTGGCCTGCAGTAACCATACACGGGCCCAGACAGGAATACAAGTGTCACACCTGGGTTGCACACAGTGCCCCCTACCCAGGGTGATAAATACCCCGCAGGGCATACTCCAGCCATAACACCACATAATATTGTCCCATCCTGTCACACACCCACGGTGGTATGGGGATGGGACAATATTATGTGGTGCTATGGCTGGGGTACGCTCGAGTAGGAGGTACCCATCACATCCGCAGGGTATGACAAAAAGGCCTTATGTGTAGATTTCCAGCTTGTTGGTATGAGGTCGGTGATACGCAGTTATGGGGCCCTGATGCAGTTGTTGAGCAGACTGAGAAAGTCAAGCTGATTCGGCAGCGGCTGAAGTCAGGTCAAGACAGGCAAGAAAGTTATTATGATAACTGGCATCGGCAGTTAGAGTTTGCAGCGGGAGATTTAGTTTTGCTTAAGGTCTCGCTACTCAAAGGTCAGATGAGGTTCGGTGTCAGTGGAAAACTTTCCCCTAGGTTTATTGGGCCATTTCGGATTGTTGAGAGGATTGGACCAGTAGCGTACAGGTTGGCTTTACCTTCTCAGCTCGAGGGTGTTCATGATGTATTCCAAGTATCAATGCTGAGGAAGTTTAATGAGGATCCATTGAAGGAGTCTTATCCCGATCCAGCTTATGTGCTTGATGTGAGTCATCTGCAAGTTGGGGAGGATACGACTTATGAGGAGTTGCTTATTCAGATTGTGGCTCATAGGGTTCAGAAATTGAGAAATAAGGAAATCCCGCTTGTGCGAGTCAGATGGCAATTCCACGATAATGAAGAGCAAACCTGGGAGCGCGAGGACCAGAAAAGGGAGCAGTTCCCCGACCTCTTTACCGACTGAGGTTAGTTCTCTTGCTTTTGTTTTTTTTGAGGACAAAAATATTCCTAAGTTGGGGAGAGTTGTAGCACCCGTGCCTTTAGGTGATGTCATTTTGACCCATAGTGTACCCGCAGAGTACCAGTATACGTATGCGTATATGTATTTTGATGCTCGAAGCACGTAAGTTCGAGTGTTTTTGGATGATTTTAGGTCATAAAGAGTGCGCATGAAGTTTCGAAACCATCGGAGACCTGTTCGACGTCAAAACATGTCGAAAACGGTGTTTTGGATCCAGTGGAGCTCGCTCCATGGAGGAAGAAATTTCTGTAACAAATTAGATAAATGGTTTGATCTCCTAGATCAGTGGTCCGATTGAGCTGTAAGTTTTTCAGCTCATTCTTATATGATAGATATTCATTATGAACGGTGAAGATCTTGATCAGAGTTACCTACTATGAGTTATAAGACTCAAAACACTTTTTCACGGATTTTTGGATTTTCTTACGAAGTTTTGATCAAGCAGTTATATCTCGCAATCCCACCGTCGATTGAGTTGAAAGTTTACCAGAATGTTGGTAACTGACTCATTCAACGTTTGATCGGTTAAGATGTTAAATTGGTAGGTATTGTGCAAGATATTGACTATCTAAGTGCAAGTATTGCAACAAGAAAACTGATTTTTTGATAGTTTTTGGTAACTTTTAGTTGTGGACCCAAGCTTGTCTATTTAAGTAACAAAAACGTAATTTTAGGCTCATTTGCTCATTTCTCAGCCAGAAAAGAGAGAAAGGAGCTAGAGAGGAGAAAAGGAGAGGAAACCTAGGGTTGGTGGATTTTGCTCAAAATCCCTAAGGTTTGCATGTTTTTCCTCATTGTTCTTCCTTCAATCTCTTTGGTTCATGCATACTAGTGTTGTTTTGATGCATGCATTGTATGAAACCCAGATTTGAAGAGGTAGTGGAAATCAAATGTTGTTCAAATGCTTTGCATGTTTGATATGTGTGTTTAGAGTGTGTTGGGAACCTTCTAAAGGCAAAAAGCCCAATTTCTAACAAGAAATTGGTAGGGTTTAGTACAAATGACCTAGTCTTGGTTCATTGACCTAGACTTTGACTTAAGCTTTGCATGCCATCTATGATGGACTGATCAGTATTAGGGACTGATTCATGTATTTAGCTTGAGATTTTAATGGTGAAGTCATATGGTTTAGTGTAAATGGTCATTGTTTGGTTCATGGCCTTAGGCTTTTCCAAAAGTCATGCATGTCAACTATGTTGTTCTAGGTGGCATTGTGAATGAAACCATGTTGTTAGATCAGTAAATTTTGGGGCTATGTATGGTGGCCTAGTGTAAAATTGACAATATGACCTATGTATGAAAATTTTCAGATTTGGGGCTTTTGATGCTCTTGATATAAAATCTGAAAAATTATGCAATGTAGGTCTAATTGGACATGATTAGGGTTGTTTGATGATTGAATTCAGTGGGTTCTCATAATGGACACCCTAAGGTTGACTAATTTTGATCTAGGCAAAGTATTTGACATTTTTCATGTACTTTGACAATTTTGCATGTAATTTGGGGATTTTGCCCAAATTGGGACTTTTCACCCAAAGCAAGTCAATATATGAAATTGACTTAGGGATTGTTTAATTGGACCCAAATTGAGTAGAATCACGGGTTTAAAATGTTAGAACCTATGTTAAATTGATATGACTTAGTTCATTTTGACTTTATGTTTTATATTGGCCTAATTGGGGATTTTGACCAAGACTTAGTCAATTGATGAAATTGACTTGATGTATAGTCTAATTGACCCTAATTATAATTGAACTTCATGTATATTAGTGGTTGGATCATGGGATCACTCTATTACAATCAATTTAGGTCAATCTTAGTTTAATTGAGTCTAAATGATCAAGTTGGGCAATATGGAAATTGGCTCAAGGGGGTAATCAATTTAGAATCTAATTGACTTTAGATTGGGTTTGAACATGGGGTTTTGACACACTTTATGACTGATTTTCAGTTGTGTGAATCATGTTATTTCCAGGTCTTGTGATTGATCTTGAACCCGTTTAGTCAATTGGAGAGTTTTGGCGATTGGATTGGCTAGACTTAGCCAATCAAGAGTGAGTGTTCTTTTACTTTTGGATTATTTATATGTGGCATTGTAGTATAGAAATGTTTTAAATGCTTATGTATGATGGTATGCATGTTTTAATATTCAATGAAATACATTTGAGCATAATTCATTGGGATGACAATTTGGGTTGAGGCTCCTAGTTGTAATTTCCTCTTTTTGGGAATTCTCGTAAGTCTAGCGGCGATCCCAGTTGTGTACCTAGTAGAGGGTTTTATGGCTTGTGTATGGGTAGGTTAGTTTAGGCTAATCTTACGTGCTGCACAACCCCAGAAATCCTATTAGGATACGAGTATTGTGTGTGTGTTCAGGTACTGTGTGTAGCGCACCAGCCTTGAACCCCCGTACTCAGGAGGTGTTAGGATTGCATGAGCATGACTACAAATGTTATGCATCGTCTTATGTATGACTTGATCCATTATGTTAGCATGTATGTAATCTATTTCGTCATCATGATATTTCAACTGTTTTATGATCTTACCATGTTTTATAAATGCACGTATATGCCACTTGTAAATAACATTCACTGAGCTGGCTGTAGCTCACACCTCACCATCTTCTTTCAGGATCTGATAGAAAAGGAAAAGGAAAGGCTTGACTGCGGAGCGTCCATTGTTTTTGTTTCATGTAGGTGTTGTACATTTAGTTTTATATTTTGATAATTATGTACATGATAACACCTAGTAATTGTATATTTAACACATAGTTGGGATGTGTTGGGTTTTGTATCATTTTGAAGACTCTGGAATTTTATATTTGTAAAAATTTGGAGAAGTAATATTTTATTTCATTATGATCATGTTAGTTGGTTGTTAAGGATGTACTTTTATTTCTTTTTGGGGATTCGTATATGTATTCGAGAGTTGACGGGACGTCGGGTGTACCGACGGAGGGTATACTCGAAGGTTCTCGTGCCGGTCATGACGTCACGTAGAGTGGGTCATGACAACAAGCCCGCAGCAATTCAAAAAAGAAAATTAAATTGTTTTTTAAAAGTATAAAGGTTGCGGGCTTTAGCCCGCAACAATTCAACAATTCAAAATTGCAATAAAAAAAAAATTTAAGAATTCACTTTGGTGCACATTTCAAATTCAAATATTGGTATGTTTGTTTATATATATATATTTTAAAATGAATTAATTGAAACAATATGTCACCAAAGTGACCTCTCTTGTGGAAATTATTTTGTTTTGAAATATAAACGGTTGTGAGCATGTAACTTATGTGAATATTAATAGGTCTAAAGGAAGGTTAATATTTAACAGAATTACATGTGCACCTGTGGTAATAAATACATGATCATTATTCGATTTTACATGTGAACAATAAATTGGCCCAAATGACGATTTATTGTTCGATATGTTCTTATTATCAGTGTTTGATTACTACACCAAGATATCACTTACAAGTTAATATTTTGTCCAAAGGCAAAATACTAATGGAGTGCCCGGTATCCCGGTATCTTGAGATGGGGTTTGCCTTTATTTGAATTTAATTTTTTTTGTTTTGAGACTTATATGAGCTTGTTTTATTTGTTTATTGTTCTTTGTTCAGCTATGACTTCTACTAATATTACTGCCAATATCATTTCTATCTCTATGCTAAATGGCTCTAACTTCAAGTCATGGAAAGAGAACCTCTTAATCGTTCTCGGAGTCATGGATCTCGACCTTGCGTTAAGGACTGATTCTCCTCCACCTCTTACGAATAAGAGTACTTCTGATGACAAGAAGGATTTGGAAAGGTGGGAGAAATCAAATTGAATGAGTATGATGATCATGAAGAAGGGCCTTTCGGAAGCATTCAGAGGCACAATGTCTGAAAAGATAACTACGGCTAAGGAGTTCCTTGTGGATATTGAAAAAAGGTTTGTCAAGAACGAAAATGCTGAAATAAGTACGCTCTTGACAAGCCTAATTTCAATGAGGCATAAGGGCAAAGGCAATATAAGGAAGTACATCATGGAATTGTCTCATCTTGCTTCCAAGTTGAAAGCACTTAAGCTCAAACTCTCTAAGTATTTGCTGGTGCATCTAGTTTTGATATCCCTTCTAACACGGTTTAGCCAGTTTAAGGTGAGCTACAACTGTCAGAAAGAGACTTGGTCTTTGAATGAGCTCATCTCACATTGTGTTCAGGAAGAGGAAATGCTTAAGCAAGATAAGACAAAAAGTGCTCATCTGGCATCAACCTCTAAGGACAAGGGAAAGAAAAGGAAGAAGGAGAAGGAAGTTGCAGATACGACACCTCAAAAGAAACAACAAAAGAAATCGAATGAATCGACAGGTACTGGTTGTTTCTTCTGTGGAGCTAAAAGGCATAAGAAGAAACAATGCACCAACTATCACGCATGGCGTGCTAAGCAAGGTATGCTTCTAAATTTGGTTTGTTCTGCGGTTAATTTAACTTTGGTACCTGATGGTGGATAGTTTTTGGTGCAACAACTCATATCAGTGTGTGTTCATGCAGGGTTGCTTGAGTTGCCGAAAGCCAAGTGATGCTGAAAGATACATTTATGTGGGCAATGGCAAGATGGTTCATGTGACGCCCCGAAAATTATTTCATCTCGCCCATAACCCAATTGTATTTTGCCCAAACTCTATGTGTTGCCTTGATATGTTTAATGTTTGTATATTTGATGAATGATAATGTATATAAATATGTGCATTATCAATTGTATATGGGTCATGTTAAATTAAAGTATAATGCATATGTTATTATTTATGCATGGGCCCATTAAACCATGAATTAATATGGGTTAGGATTGATTGAATAAAAAGATAAATGAGAATAAAATATTTGGTGTATTAGATGGATTGGACATTTAAAATACATGGAAGCATAAGATTGGTTAAAGTACATGTGGTTGGTATGGGTAGTATGAGACCAACACATGTCAAATTGGTGCATGAGAATGGCTAAGTATCCCATACCCCATTTCTCTTCTCCAACACATGTCAAGTTGGTGCATGAAACCAACACATGTCAAGTTGATGCATGATAATGGACAAGTGCCCCATGCCCCATTTCTTTTCTCCAACACATGTCAAGTTGGTGCATGAGACCAACACATGTCAAGTTGGTGCATGAGAATGGACAAGTGTCTCATGCCCCATTTCTCTTCTCCAATACATGTATAGTTGGTGCATGAAAATGGACAAGTGTCCCATGCCCCATTTCTCTTCTCCAACACATGTCAAATTGGTGCATGAGACCAACACATGTCAAGTTGGTGCATGAGAATGGACAAGTGTCCCATGCCCCATTTCGCTTTTCCAATACATGTCAAGTTGGTGCATGAAAATGGACAAGTGTCCCATGCCCCATTTCTCCTCCCCAACACATGTCAAGGTTGGTGCATGAGAGTGGACAAGTGTCCCATGCCCTACTTCTCTTCCCCAAAGAAGTCCTAGAGGGTGAGATGAGTGGAGAGAAAGGAAAAAAAGAAGAGAAAGGAAAGAAGAAGAGAAAGAAAGAGGGAGTTGTTTTGAGGAAAGTCTCAACAACGTTTTCATCAAAGAACTGGATCTTGGTACTATAAGGTCCGATTGAGCTAAAACTTTGTGAGCACGTTTGCATCTTATGGGTATTCATTATGGTCGGTGGAGATCTTGATTGGAGTTTTCTTCTAAGAGATATAACCTCTCAAATAGAGCTGGTCGGAAAGTCTGGATTTCTCGCGCAGTTTAGATCAAACTAATAGATCTCCTAAATCTACCATTGGATGGATATGATATTTTGGAATGTGGTTTAAAACGGATCTTTATTCATTATGAACGGTGGAGATGTTTATAGGTTAAGTATGTTGTGTGATATAGTCATCTGAGGTCGAGTATTTGCAGCATGAAAGGAGAAATTGTCTGATTAGAGACTTGTTCATCAAAGAGGCATATCCTTTTGATACACCATTGGATTGAGCTGATGTTTGGACAGAAGGTTTGTTTCTTAACATACGTCCATCTGTACGGTTGATTTTGTGATTAAATATTTCTGTTGGTAGATTAATACAACTGAACAAAATATTATATGAAGAATTGGTAGGGTTGCTTGTATTAGACCTAAATTTAGAATATGAACTTAGACCTTTCCAAATAGCTTGCATGTCAACTATGTTGACCTAGTTGCCATTGTTGATGAACCCATGATGCAAAATCAGTGATATACATGGCTGAACATGGTGACCTAGTGTAAATCGGCAATATGGCCTAAGTATGGAAAATTTCATATTTTAGGGCTTTTGATGCTTTTGGCCTAGAATCATTGAATTGATGCAACTTATGTTTAATTAAGCATGATTAGGGTTGATTAAGCTACTGATTTGGTGGTTGTGACCATATTATGGGTTATGCCTACTTGTGATCAAATGACCCAATTTGAGCATGTTTATGCCTAAGGAATTGAAAATCAGTATTTTTGATTAATAGAACGGTTTATGAATGAGAACTACGCATTAGAGGCCTAAGTCATGTGATTTGAGTTGAATGGTGGGATTAGATGGGATTTAGGCCTATTGTCTATATGTGGGCTGATTTAGGGTTGATGTGTAATGTCTATGTGATTGAGCATAGGAATTGATGTATGGTTGGATATTGACAAATGTTTTAGGACCTTGATTGGGTTGATTCGGTTTGGTGTCCGTGTGTGGTTAGATACTCTCGCGAGGCTTGGTTGTGAGTAGACTTCATTTATGATTATATCTTTTATGTCATCATATCACTTATATATATATTGTACGTTGAAAGCATGAATGTGTCCTAATGTTTTGAATGATGCATTGATTTGAGAAAACCTTATGAGTTTGGCCCATCTATCTGGCTAATAGGGGGACTTAACCTTGTCATAGGAGGGTTTTAAAAAGGAAATATTTGGGGATGAGAACGGTAAGGTGAAATAGACGTTCACTAGTAACCCCAATGTACGTGGAATGTGGATCCAAGTTGATAAGCTTTTACTTGCATCGAACTTATTATAAATGCTTGATATCTATATGTTATAAGCTTTTAATCATGCTACACATTGACATGAATACATGATATTTATTGATGAGTATTGATAGTATATTTGAATTCTATTCACTAGGCACCGTTGGCTCACCCTCATTTTCCTCTTTCAAGTCCTTCTGTCCCGAATAAGGGCAAAGGAGTAGTCATATCTTGAGGGCCTTGCCGGCGAGAGAATCCAAGGCCTCGATGTGAGTTGAGAGGCATTTTGATTGAACTGTGTTTTAAATTATGATGTATTATATTTTGGACTATGTAATTATAACACTTACCACATTGTAGTATGGGTGAGTTGAGACTTGTTAGATAGACCATGTGGGCATATGAGGGTTTTTTGTACCCATAGTTTTGGACTTTATGTGTATGTCAATCTTGATGGACTGTAGGGATTATGACGGCTTTATTTATGGCAAAGTTTTATGGAGCATCTCTTGTCTTGGATGATTAATACGGTTGGTAGTTTTGTTTAGTACATTTTTATATTATGTCGTTGTTTGGGATAAGGCTCGTAGGGTCTCAACCACCTCACGGAGGTTGAGAAGTGGTTGGAGATGCCTACGCCGGGCGTCCCGCCCCGGCATTCCGCACACCATTCCTTGCGGGGTTGGTGGTCTGGGGTGCGGGGTCGCCACAGTTCAAATAAAAGCAATAGGAAAATTTAGATTATTGTTAAAGACTAGATTTTATTTGGATCTTGATGAGACATTTATTGTACCATCTTTTAGACGAAAATTGATTTTTATTTCTGCTTTGGACAAATCTAGTTATTTTTGCTCATTTGGAAATGAAAAATTTAGTTTGTTTCATAACTCAAAATTGGTTGGTTCTGGTTCTTTGTTAGGTTATGATAATCTTTATTTAATAGATACAATTGCTTCATATAATGAATCCTTGCAATTAAGTACACGAGGTATAAAGAGAAAATTAACCAGTGAGAATTTGGTTGCGTTATGGCACAAAAGATTAGGTCATATCTCCAGACGGAGAATAGAGAGACTTGTGTCAAATGAAATTTTAAATCCCTTAGATTTCACAAATTTTGATGTTTGTGTTAACTGTATAAAGGGAAAACAAACCAACAAAAGGAGATTTGTAGCCAACATGACTTTGGACGTCTTAGAACTTATACATACAAATATTTGTGGTTCATTCCCTACAGTTACTTGGAATGGTCAACAATACTTTATAACATTCATAGATGTTTTTTCCTGATATGGCTATATATATATATATCATTCATGAAAAGTCACAGTCGCTGGATGTGTTCAAAAATTATAAGGCTGAAGTTGAGAATCAACTAAACAAAAGTATAAAAAGCGTCAGATATGATCGTGGTGGTGAGTACTATGGTAGATATGACGGTTCAGGTGAACAACGTCCAGGACTATTTGCTAAGTCCTAGAGGAATGCGCTATCGTCTTGCAGTACACTATGTTGGATTTGCCCACTATGAATGGTGTTGCTTGATAAGTATGTATTTAGAATATGTTTTGGAGCATGTTTTATGGTATATAGTTCATATATTAGGTTAGTTTATCATAAATTAGGTTACTTGATAGTTTTGTCAAGTTTCGGTGCTTTTGCATTATTTCGGTTTAGATTTTTATAGGTTGGTTCATGAGATTATTAAAGCATGATACTCACTTGATTTGGGTTGTTTTGATGGACCTAAAGAGGACTTGGAAGTTGGAAACAAGTTGCATGAAGTTGGCTTGAAGACACATGTGCATACCAAGGCAAAAGAGATGGAAATTTGGCCAAGTCCACAAGCATGAGGAGAAAGAAAAAAGGCACAAACCAGCAAGTGGGCGCCATGGCACCCAGGTGCTGATTTTGGTGGTGGAGCGAGACAACAGGTGGGTGCCGGTGTCGGGGTTCGACAGTTTTTTAGAAACTTTCTATTTTTCGTATTTTTGTCATAACTTCCTCAATTCAACTCCGAATTGGACGCGGTTTGTTTCTATGAACTCGTGATTATAAATAGAACATTATGAAGAGGAAAAGAGGACAAAAATTAAAAGGAGAAAATATTGTGAAAAGCAAGGAAGACCACAAGGGTTTGAAGCGGAGAAGAAGATCAAGCTTGAAGATCATGAAGATTCTCCAACACTTTCTCTACTTTCTCTTTGGTTTTTCTGGTTTTAGATTCATGTTCAATATATTATTTCATGATTTCATGTCTATATTCATGAACTAAATCCTCTATCTAGAAGTGTAGATCAATCCAAACTCGATACTATGCTTTAGGTTTTATTGTTTTGATTATTGTCAATAAAGTTTCCAGTTTATTTATGAATGGTGTTGCTGAAACACGAAACAGGACACTCAAGGACACAGTGAAAAGTATGATTAGTCATTCTACCTTACTAGAATCCCTCTGGGGAGAAGCACTTAAGACTGCAGCTTATATCCTTAACAGAGTTCCAACTAAGGCGACTACCAAAACCCCTTATGAACTTTGGACGGGCAGAAGGCCTAGTCTAAAACACTTGCATGTTTGGGGATGTCCAACTGAGGCAAGGCCTTATTGGCCTAATGAAAAGAAACTGGACTCAAGGACTGTGAGTTGCTATTTTATTGGATACTCTGAAAGATCCAGAGGGTACAAGTTTCATGATCCCACAACTAAGTCAATTTTTGAGTCGGGAAATGCTCGGTTCTTTGAGGATGTCGAGTTTGTAGAGGGAGATATAGTTAAGGACTTTGTCTTTGAAGAGGAATATGTTGATATTCCCACAGGTGTTATTGGCATTGATTAGGATCCTATTCCTGACCTTGCTCAAGACACAACAAATCAAGAAATGTCACAGATCCTCCCTTTCAAGAAATTATTTCAGGAGAACAAACTCTAACACCTCAAGAACCTATGCCATTAAAGATATCCATTAGAGAAAGGAAAAGTGCGGTGCCAGATGACTACATTGTATATCTTCAAGAACATGAGGTAGATATTGGAGTGATAGAAGATGATCCGATCAACTTCCGTCAAACCATGCAAAATTATAACTCTCATAAGTGGATTGATGCCATGAATGAAGAGATCAAGTCCATGAAGGACAATGACGTATGGAATCTTGTACCATTGCCAGAAGGTGTGAAACCCATTGGTTGCAAATGGATATTTAAGACCAAGAGGGATTTAAAAGGTGATGTGGAGAGGTACAAAACTCGTCTTGTAGCAAAGGGTTTTACACAGAAAAAAGGCATCTATTATAAATAAACTTTCTCTTCGATTTCTTCTAAAGACTTTTTTAGGATTATAATGACATTGGTGGCGTATTTCAATGTTGAGTTACATCAGATGGATGTGAAGACAATGTTTCTGAATGGTAACATTGATGAGACAATATATATGGTGCAGCCAAAAAACTATGTCAGGAGACCCAAAGAATATGGTTTGCAAACTTAAAAAATCCATTTATGGACTCAAACAAGCATATCGACAATGGTATTTCAAGTTTCATCAAGTGATCATCTTATTCGATTTTGGGATGAATTTGGTCGATGATTGTATATACCATATGTTCTATGGGAGCAAACATATTTTTTTAGTTTTATATGTCGATGACATCTTACTTGCCAGAAACGACATAGGCTTATTGCATGAAAACAAAAGATTTCTAGCAAAGAATTTTGAGATGAAAGATCTTGGTGACTCCTCTTTTGTATTAGGCATTCATATACACCGGGATCGTTCTCGGGGTATTCTTGGATTATCACAAAAGAACTATATTGAAAAGGTTCTCAAGCGATATGACATTCAGGATTGAAAACCAGGTGATACCCCTTGTTGACCAAGGTATGTCCAAGGGGGGGTAAATTGGACACTTAGATAATTAAAATTAATCCAATGGCAAATAATAAAATGCGGAAAAGTAAATCAATTAACACAATCGATTTATAGTGGTTCGGCTACTTGCCTACCTCTACTACCTAACCTCCTTAGTTAGGATTTTCAAACCTTTTCACTAAGGGATTCTCTTACGGGTGAGAACCAAACCGTTACAACTTTTTCTCAACTTCTGAGTGTGAGACTAACCTAAAACCTTCTCAACTTACAAGCTTGAGAATGACAACTTTATCGAACAAACAAAGATAAGTATTCAACAGTTTGTATAACTATTGTTACAACTCGATACAATATACAAGATATGAAATGAAGTACAATTGTATCCTATGAACTATCTCTCAAATTTCTCTCTCTCAAATTTCTCCTTCAGTAAGAATGATGTGAGATTAAAATCGTGCTGAAAATTTGAGTAAAAATAGTTCAATAAACTTCAAACAGATTTTCAATGAAAGATGTAAGGTAAGCTCAATATGAAAATCCTTTGAGTTTCTCTTATGTTCTCTTGTGTCTAAAATGGCTAGAGAATGTGTATTTATAGATTAAGAATGAGTCCTAGTCGTTGGAGACCAAGATATAGCCGTTGGGGGCAAAAAAACTGACACGTCATTCGTTGGAAATGCACACAGAACAACAATAGCGCGCTATTGCAGACAAACGGGGTCAATAGCCCGCTATCGCACTGTTTAGTGCGCTAGCAATTTTGTAATTCATTTTCCGACCTATCCTAAACCAAATATAGGCATATAATAGCTTAAATTTTATAGAAAGATGTTTTCGGATCCATTGGAACCATTTCCAAAGCCATTGGAGAAAGATATAAAATATTTTTTAAGGATTTAAGTTTATTTGGGCATTCTTTGAGTGTAAAAATTTGGGTTAACATGATATATCGAAATTTTAAATTTATGGGCTTATTTGGGCATCAAAATATGATTGAAATATTCTTAAACCATTGGTTGAAACACTTTGAAATCAAAGACTCTCAACCTCATAATTTCTTTTTTCCTTCAAGTTGTCCAAGCTTTGAATGTGGTTGATCCTTTGCTTGAGAGACTTGAAGTACTTTGATCTTGTATTCTCTATTTTTTACTTAGGTGCTGAAATATATATACTAGATGGAAACATGAACACCATTTGTTACATTGTTTGTTAGCATCAAAACACTTAGGAGAACGCTAAGTGGGAAACCACTTGGGCCAACATGAGTGTTAGCTTACAACAACTAGAATCTTTCATGAAGATGGCAAAAACAATCTTTATGAACATTATGATTCTCTTCAGGTTGCATGAAAAAGGAAAGTCTCAAAGGACGTGATTCATGCATCAGAAGAAATTTCTGATAAGTCTAAAAAGGGTTCTGTGCACAAACGCACAAACACAGCTTTATGACAGTATTGGGTTAGCGTCCTAATTTGTCAATCAGTGTCCTAACGCATAGGACCAACTTTTTCATGTTGTTCCTTAAGGGCGCTTATAGATTATAAGCGTCCTGCTAAACTGTGAAGTGAGGGCGCTAATGGAACGTAAGGGTCCTAACTTACTTAACGTTTAAAATCGAACAAAGTTGTGACGGCGCCATTTGAAGATAACCGTCCTGATTAGTTTTTGAAACACTTTAAAATCACAATGGTGCTACTAATGACGTAAGCGTCCCAACATTTAAAGCACGAATACATAAGGGCGCTTCTAAAGATGTAAGCGTCCTGATGTTTCAAATGATCAGCGAGCTAATGTTCAATCAACGTCCTGAAAAGTTCCTTGGTTGATTCAATGAGGGCGCTACTGAAAAAGTAAGCATCTTGATTGAATACTTAAAGACTAATTTTTTAAAATAATTTTGTCTTTCAAAACTTAGTCTAATCAGCTGGAAATTCGATCAAACTAAATACTGAAACGATTAAGAGATTAAATCTTTTAAGAAAACCTCTCAAACACATCGATCATAACATGCAAATATGTTAAACTTGCTGAGAGTTATTTGATCGAAAGCTTTACATCCTAAGTACTTGAAAACTCGAGATTTTGATCTTGATGTTCAATAGACTTGTAAACTCTATTATTTGATCTTGGTTCTTGATAGTTTTAAAACACTTAACAATATCATTAGATACACAAACATGAGTAGTGTGGAATCATCAAAACATTCTCATCATGGGGTTCCTTGACATAACAATCTCTCCCTTTTTGATGATTTCAAACACTCAAATACCATTAGGCTAAGTAATGCACGAATATACATAATTTCACGCAAGTCACATAAACATGGTGCATAGGTATCAAAAATTGCATTCATTCAAGATTAACCAATCATTTAATGCTCGATGCAAAATACATAACAGATCAAAGCAAACAGATCAATTTATATTCATTCAAGATTAATAAGTCAGATTAGACAAAAATATAGTCATAACACAAGTTTTGAACATTTACAATACAAGACATATACAAAACATCCTCCCTCTATCTTGTAGCTTCCCAGAGCTAACTTAGCCTAATTATATCCATTCTCTTCTCCCCCTTTTGAAAACATCAAAAAAGTAGGTTGGCTCACTAGAACTGAGACCCTTACCCTTCTTCTTTTTGTCATCATCCTTGCTCTTCTTCTTGGAACCACTTGAATTTCCTTTCTCCTTGGCTTAACCCTTTTAACTTAAGCTTTTAACAAACTTTTCAATCACAATTGTTTTCTTTGAATCTTCGATAAATTTGTCGAAAGATGGCTTGGAAACACCAAATCTAAAAAGATCAGAAGGTGGAACAGGTTTGAATCCTTTTCCCTTCCTATCAGCAAGACCCGCAACAAACTCAGATGAGATAGTATGGCTTTTAAACTCAGGTCTCACTGGATTCTTGGGTTGGGAACTTGGAAACCTTTGGGTGGCTGCACTTGGAGGTGGAGACAATCTTCGAGATATTCAGTGCAGAGGCTCATCATTAGACTCCTCTTCATCTTCACATTCAAGTATGCCAAGAAGTCTATTAGACTTCTTTGGGCCTTGAGGTCTGGTGAATGCTAGAGCTCTTGGTGTTGGTGGAACATTGACACCCTTCTTCTCCAATAGATGAAAGAGCATGCCAAATCATTTCATGTTTGAGGCAATATACCAAACTGTTGAGTGAAGTCTGTTGTTCATTGCCTTGAAAAGATCCTTGAAGAAATCTACAATCCCTTCAACTTGATCTGCAGCAGTAGTGATAGTGTAAGAAAGGTCCATGATTGTAGTGGCAAGAAAAGGCATTTTATTCTCAATTGTAGACATTTTCTCATAAGCCTGAGTGACCAAATCAAAAATCTTGGCCAATTTGCTATTTTCAGAGGGTGTTGGCCTAGTAGTGTTAACACTGTTTTTCAGACTGGATATGGCCTTCAGCACTGGATCGAGATCTACTTTGCTAGATGCTTGGTCCAAGATAGCATCCAAGACTAATTGCGAAGCATTTGTGCTAGATGTGTCCTTAGATGACCTCAGCAACCTTGCTCTTCAAACTCTGAATATCTTCAGAAATCTTCTTCAAGATTTCTGCATATGATTCACTTGGAGCAAATGTTGATGGTATTATTTTTAGGTGGCTTGGTGAAACTTGAATTTGTTCTTTTGGTGGAAGTGGATTGGCTTGAGTTTGATCTGACCGTGGTCTTGATTGAGCTTGCTTGGTATTGACAGGAGCAACAAAGGCCTTCATAAATGCCTTGATATGTTGCAAGCTTTCGTGAATATCTTTCATAAGACCATCAGCAGGTGAAAGAGTAGAGCTAGATGAAGGTAGAGATTGCATGGCTACCAATTTTTTATCCATTTCCTGCATCACTTGCCCTAGCAGTTCTGTAGCTTGGATCAAATGAGTGGTAAAATCCTTAATCTCTTTAATCTCTTCATCCTTCTAATGCTTCAAAGAATTTTTTATCCCTTCTAAAATCTCATTCTTCTGCGGCAAATGATTTTGTTCCAATTTGTTTGTCAGTTGAGACATTACAAAGATCTGATATTCTCTAACCTTCCTCAGAAAGTCTTCCCCCTTGAAGAAATAATTAGCAGGCAGGCTGGAAGAAGGATAAGATGGTGAGTGGCGATCACACTAATCATGTGAAGAAGAACTCTCTTCTTGAATTTCTTCCACTCCATAATCCTCTTCGGGAAGCTCAGCAATAGCTTCATGAAATTCTTCATCATGGCTTTGAGTATCAGTATCTTCAACTCCAATGTAGGGTACTATAGCAGTTTCATAACCCTTTTCTTCAGTACTTTCCATCCCAACTGCCTGAGATTTTTCTTCTGGAATTGTTCTCTCTGAGTCAACACTAACTCTCTCTTGAACAATTTCTTTAACAAGTGCTTCAACAATAGTTTCAATAGCTTCAACATCTTCTCGAGCTGTCACATGTTCTTCAACAATAGCACGAGCAATCTGGCTGACTTCCTTCATGACATCCTCAGCAGCCTGTTCAATTTGCTCAACTTGTTTACTCTGAACATCTTGCTCCATCTGAACATCTTCCATGACTTGTTCAACATGAGCCTTAGTTCGAACTTCAACATGTTCAACCTGAGCTTCTACAACATGATCATCTGGATGATCAGCTTGCTCATTCAGACCATGACCAACTTCTTCTTCTTCAGCACGACCAACATGGTTTCTTTGCTCAATCTGAGCCTCTTCCTTTTCACTGAATTCCACTCCTTGTGGAACTTTTGCCATCGGGAACCATTTCTTCAATGCAGGAACATAAACATATCTCATTAACTTCACAGTGGTTTGTTCAATGCAGTGATATATGCTAGTTTCTTTAACATCTTCTCTACTAAAGTTAATTCCATTTCTCTCAAACAATGTTGTGAGGTACATTCCAAAGGGAAGTCCTCTTGACCACAGTGTCGATGACATGGATGAGAATGTGGGCGAGATCGATCTTCTTCTTCTTGAGAATGCTCCATGTCAAGAATAAATCCAGCTCATTTACATTGCCCCTACTTCCTGACTTGGGCTGAATGATATGGGTTATGATGTTATGGATAATTCTGGGAATGAGCTTGAAAGATTGGTTGGTGAGCTTTTTGTCAACACTCACATGATCCCTTTTTTTATGGATATGAGGTTCAAGGCTGAAAGGCTATCATAGCCTGGATATTAAAACTTACCTTTAGTTAAAGAAAGTATATGAGAACTTTCTGTTGGCCCAGTATTATAGTCCAAGAGGGGGGTGAATTAGACTTAACGGATTTTTGCGTTACCTTTTAAATATTTAACTTAAACAATTAAAGCACATAGTAGGAAACAATCCAAATAACAAGTGCAGGAATAATAAATGAACACAAAGGATTTAGAGTGTCTCGATTCCCGTTGAACCTACGTCCACTACCCAATCACCACGATCAGGATTTCCCAATACACTATTAGCTAATCACTTACGGGCGTGATTAGAAGTCGTTTATACTAACCAACACCAGGGTCTGGTTAGAAAGGCACCACAACGCTAATCTACACAAGGGCTCGGTTAGAAAGCCACAAACCTTAACCTACACAAGGGCTTGGTTAGAAAGCCACAGTCTAGCCTACACCAGGGCTTGACTAGAAAGTCACAACTTGCAACCAACTTATGAGCGTGGTTACATGCCGTACAAATAAGGTATAGTCTTGGTTGACTTAACCAAGTCAACAATACATCAAAATTACAAAGATATAGAGAAGTGTTCAAAAAAACACTCTCAACAATTTAAGCTTACAATCTTGAATGAGACAACAATTACTATTCTAACCACTATGATTCTAAATGATGCAAAGTGTTGAAATAAGTTTTTTTTCAAATGCAATTGATTCAAATATATGTAATGTAAAATAGCGGATCGATTATGCACAACTATCAAGATATTGATTCTAAATAACAATAAGTTTAAAGCTCGAGAATCAATATATCATGATGATCAAAACTTAATGATTCTAAATGAATATGTTATTAAGATCGAGAATCAAACAACTCAAGTATGACCAAAAACTTCGATTCAATATAATATGATATTAGCACATGAATCGATATCTCAAACTATTTATAAAATCACTAAACAAGATATTTTGATATGAAGATTAAGATAGGATTTCACAAACACAAACAA
Source organism: Paratinospora sagittata (assembly GCA_035771175.1). Classification (NCBI taxonomy): domain Eukaryota; kingdom Viridiplantae; phylum Streptophyta; class Magnoliopsida; order Ranunculales; family Menispermaceae; genus Paratinospora; species Paratinospora sagittata. The sequence continues at coordinate 16,834,941 of CM069603.1, forward strand.
TACAAAATCAGTTTTCAAGATGATAATCAAAGCACAAAAACTGATCTGCATAATCCAAAATCACAAGAATCTAGATTAGAAATGTATACCCCCCACTTGGGAAGGTTGAAGCTCAAATATTCTTCTTGTGTGAAGTTGGATGATAGAAATCACGATCAAGACTCAATAGACGTTGTAGAAAACACTTGAATCGTCTTGAACACTTGGATAAGAGAAACTTGGTGTGGCGACCCCGCACCCCGGACCACCAACACCGCAGGGAATGGCATGTGGAATGTCAGGGCGGGACTCCCGGCGTAGGCATCTCCAACCACTCCTCAACCCTCGTAAGGTGGTTGAGACCCTACGAGCCTTATCCCAAACAATGACATAATATAAAAAGGTACTAAATAAAACTACCAACCATATTAATCATCCAAGACAAGAGATAATCCATAAAAATGAACCATAAATAAAACCATAATCCCTACAGTCCATCAAGATGGACATACACATAAAGTCTAAAACTATGGGTATAAAAAAAAACAGTCATATGCTCACATGGTCTATCTAACAAGTCCCAACTCACTCATACTACAATGTGGTAAGTGTTATAATTACATAGTCCAAAATATAATACGTCATAATTTAAAACACAGTTCAATCAAAATGTCTCTCAACTCACATCGAGCCCTTGGATTCTATCGCCGGCAAGGCCCTCAAGATATGACTACTCCTTTGCCTTATTTGGGACAGAAGGACCTGAAAGAGGAAAATGAGGGTGAGCCAACCGTTCCCAGTGAATAGAATTCAAATATGCTATCAATACTCATCAATAAATATCATGTATGCATGTCAATGTGTAGCATGATTAAAAGCTCATAACATATAGATATCAAACATTTATAATAATAAGTTCGATGCAAGTAAAAGCCTATCAATTTGGATCCACATTCCACATGCATTGGGGTTACTAGTGCATGTCTATTTAACCGTACCGTTCTCATCCCCAATCATGTTGATTTGGGGTTACTAGGACACGTCTATTTCACTGTACCGTTCTCATCTCCAAAACATTAGAACACATTCATGCTTTCAACATACAATATATATAAGTGATATGATGACATAAAAAATATAATCATAAATGAAGTCAACTCACAACCAAGCCTCGCGAGAGTATCTAACCACAAATGGACACCAAACCGAATCAACCTAATCAAGGTTCTGAAACATTCGTTAATATTCAACCATACATCAATTCCTATGCTCAAGTACATAGACATTACACATCAACCCTAAATCAGCCCACATATAGACAATAGGCCTAAATCCCATCTAATCCTATCATTCAACTCAAATAACATGACTTAGGCTTCTAATGCATAGTTCTCCTTCATAAACCATCCAATTAATCAAAAATACTGATTTTCAATTCCTTAGGCATAAACATGCCCAAATTGGGTCATTTGATCACAAGTAAGCCTAACTCATGATATGGTCACAACCACCTAATCAGTAGCATAATCAACCTTAATCATGATTAATTAGACATAAATTGCATCAATTCAATGATTCTAGGCCAAAAGCATCAAAAGCCCTAAAATATGAAATTTTCCATACTTAGGCCATATTGCCGATTTACACTGGGTCACCATGTTCAGCCATGTATATCACTGATTTTGCATCATGGGTTCATCAACAATGGCAACTAGGTCAACATAGTTGACATGCAAGCTATTTGAAAAGGTCTAAGTTCATATTCTAAATTTAGGTCTAATACAAACAACCCTACCAATTTTCTATTTAATATTTTGTTCAGATGTATAAAACTGCCAACAGAAATATCTAATCACAAAATCAACTGTATAGATTGCATTATGTTAAGAAGCAAACCTTCGGTCCAAAAATCAGCCCAATCAAACGGTGGACCGAAGAGATAATGCATTTTGATGAACAAGTCTCTAATAAGACAATTTCTCCTTTCCTACTGCAAATACTTGAACTCAGATGACTATATCACACAAAATACTTCAGCCAACAAAATCTCAACCGTTCATAATGCGGAAATATTAGTTGTGAACCATCTTCTGAAATATCATATCCATCCAACGGTACCTTTAGGAGATCTATCAGTTTGATCTAAACTGCGTGAGAAATTCAGACTTTCCGACAAGCTTTGTTTGAGAGGTTATATCTCTCAGAAGAAAACTCCAATCCAGATCTCCACCGAGCGGAATAAATAACCATAAGATATGAACTGCCTAACAAAGTTTGAGCTCAATCTAACGGTATATCACCAAGATCCTGCTCTTTGATGAAAACGTTGTTGAGACTTCCCTCAAAGCAACTTCTTCTTTCCTTTCTCTTCTTTTTTCCTTTCTCTTCTTTTTTCCTTTCCCTCCACTCATCTCATTCTCTAGGACTTCCTTGGAGAAGAGAAGTGGGGCATGGACACTTTTCCACTCTCTTGCACCAACTTGACTTGTGTTGGAGAAGAGAAATGGGGCATGGGACACTTGTCCATTCTCATGCACCAACTTGACATGTGTTGGTCTCATATTACCCATACCACCCACATATACTTTAACCAATCTCATGCTTCCATGTATTTTAAATGTCCAATCCATCTAATACACCAAATTTTCATTCTCATTTATCCTTTTATTCAATCAATCCTAACCCATATCAATTCATGGTTTAATGGGCCTATGCATAAATAATAACACGTGCATTATACTTTAATTTAACATGACCCATATACAATTTATAATGCACATATTTATATACATTTTCAAGCATCAAATATACAAACATTAAACAACCATCAAACAAACACCAAACATATTAAGGCAAACACATAGAATTTGGGCAAAATACAATTTGGTAATGGGCTAAATGAAATGATTTTCGGGGCATCACATCACACGCACCTTAGAAAGAACTTTGTCCTCGAAGTTTAAGGTTAAGAAATTACCTAAGCCCATGAACTCGGCAAAGTGCTCTATCATGTAATCCTCATGCTCCCAAGTAACCTGCTCCTCGTCATGGAACCGCCATCTCACCTTGACCAGGAATTTCCCGGTTACGCAACCTCTGTACCTTTCGATCAAGTATCTGAACAGGTTCTTCATCATAAGTACCATCTTGCCTCAGCTCAATGTTTCTCCAGTCCAAGACGTGATCAAAATCACTCCTGTACACTCTCAACATTGACACATGAAAGACATTGTGGACTGTTGCTAATTGAGGTGGCAAGGCTAATTGGTAAGCGACGGGGCCAATTCGTTCTAAAACCTCGAACGGCCTAATAAATCTCAGAGCGAGCTTGCCTTTTATCCCAAATCTCCTCTGGCCTTTCTGAGGTGAGACCTTCAATAAAACTTGGTCACCCACCTCGAACTCTACGGTCTTTCGTTTGGCATTAGCATAACTCTTTTGCCTGTATTGGGCTACCTTCATATTATGCTTGATTCGCTTAATCTTTTATGTGTGTTCTTGTACAAACTTTGGTCCCATCACTGCAATATCCCCTACCTCCGTCCAACAGATCGGAGATCTACTGGGTCGACCTTACAATGCCTCAAAAGGAGCCATGTCAATACTGGACTGATAACTGTTGTAGTACGCAAACTCACACAGATGTATGTACTCCTCCCAGTTACCACTGGACTCAAGGACACAAGCTCAAAGCATATCCTCCAAAATCGATATCAACCTCTCAGACTGGCCATCCGTCTGAGGGTAAAAAGCGGTATTGAGATCTAGTCTGGAGCCGAGCTGCCTCTGCAACCCTTGCCAGAATACTGATGTAAACCTCGGACCCCTATTTGACACAATCGAAACTGGCACCCCATGTAATCTGACTATCTCCTACATATAGAGTCTGCCCAGCTTGTCCATAGAATCCCTAATGTTCACCGATAGAAAGTGAGCGAACTTAGTCAAGCGATCAATAATAACCCAAACAACATTATGTCTCCTCGGGGTGTTGGGTAATCCCACAACGAAGTCCATAGTGACATGCTACCACTTTCACTCAGAATGGCAAGTGGTTGCATCTGCCCTCCAGGCTTCTGATGCTCAGCTTTGACTCTCTGACAAATCTCACACCTCTGAATGAACTGAGTTGTCTCTCTCTTCATGTTCGGCCACCAATACATCTTTTTCATATCATGATACATCTTGGTTTCGCCAGGATGAATAGCATAATGAGATCTGTGAGCCTCCTAGAGCACACTCTGTCTGAGTAGTGGATCTGTGGGAACCCATAAACGTCCCCTAAATCTCAAGGCACCATCATATGACACGTGCCAATCAGTAAAATCACAGCTTTCAGCCCAAGACTTGTACATCATATAATCAATGTCAAGTCTCTGTTGGTCAATCACCTCCTGGACCTGTGTAGGCTAAGCTCTCATCTGAGCACATATCACAATCTGATCTGAAGGGGTAGCACATATACTCATCACTGTAGCCGCCTCAAGTAGTCTCCACTCATGAGACATCTGGCGTGCTACCATAACTGTCTCTACCCACTTCTTGCTCAACGTATCAGCCACTACATTGGTTTTACCAGGGTGGTATTCCAATGTAAAATCGTAGTCTTTGAGGAGCTCTAGCCACCTTCTCTGCCTCATGTTCAATTCCTTCTGAGAGAACAAGTACTTGAGGCTCTTGTGGTTAGAATACAAAATGAATCTCTCACCATAGAGATAATGCCTCCAAATCTTCAAAGCAAAAACCATTGCGGTCAGTTCTAAGTCATGAAGAAGATAGTTTTTTTCATGCACCTTTAACTGCCTCGATGCATAAGCAATGACCTTATCTTTCTGCATCAACACGCAACCCAAGACGATACAAGAAGCATCAGTGTAGATAACCAACTCCTGATCAGGCTTTGACAAAATCAACAATGGCACAGATGTCTTTTTTAGCTCTAAAAAGGCATTCTCACACTCCTCAGTCCATACAAAGGACACATCTTTCTGGGTGACCTAGTCATAGGCGTAGCTATCTTGGAGAATCCTGAACGAATCTCCTATAGTAACCAGCTAACCCAGGAAAGCTTCTGATATCGGTCACTGTAGTAGGCCTAGGCCAACTGATAATGGCTTCAACCTTAGACGAATCAACTGAAATCTCCTCAGAACTCACCACATGACCTAAGAACTTCACCTCGGTGATCCAAAACTCTCACTTGCTCAGCTTTGCATATAGCCTATGCTTTCTCAGAGTTTGCAAGGTCACTCTGAGGTATTCTTCATGCTCAGCCCAAGTCTTGGAATACACAAATATGTCATCAATGAAGACGATGAAAAACTTATCCAGCTATTGCCTAAAAACCCTCTGCATCAGGTCCATGAACATCGCCGGTGCATTAGTCACACCAAATGGCGTCACAAGGAACTCATAATGTCCATAGCGGGTCCTGAATGTTGTCTTAGGCGCACCCTCCTCCCTGATCCTTAGCTGATAATACCCGGAGCGCAAATCCATAATGGCTAGGCGTTCGCCCTGAGGGGGTGCGCCCGCACCTGGGTAGGGGGCACGCTGTGCAACCCAGGGTGTGACAAGTTTAATGATGAAATCGATCTCTCGCTTCGGTGGTAATCCTGGAAGATCCGCAGGGAACACATCTGGAAAGTTCCTAACAATGGCAATATCTTCAAATATCACCTCACTAGTCTATTCCTCATCAGGCACTAACCCAACCAAAATCTCCCTATCTCCATCAGTCACAAATCTACCCCTCGTGACTATTTGGTCTGAAGCTCTACCCTGTAGTGTAAACACTGGGTGTCCGGGGATCTAAAAAATAACTCTCTTCGCGAAACAGTCGACAACTGCTTGATAAGCCGCAAGCCAATCCATCCCTAGAATCGCATCAAACTCTAAAAACTCTAGGACTCGAAAGTCAACAGACATCTCAACATCACCAATCTGAACCACACACTGGCTACAGATCGTGTTCGGGTAGATCCTCTCCCCGACTACAGTACTTACCACTAACCATGTACTAGCTCTAATGGGAGTCAAATGCAAACTATCTACCATGCGTCCGGATATGAATGATAATGTAGACCCAACATCAAATAATACTTGCATAGAAGAACCACAAATAATAAGAGTACCTTCCACCAAGGTCTTGGATGCTGTCGGGTTTGGCTCAGTAGCTACTTTCGCTTTCTCTCTGGCACTGGACTGCTGCACAAATCCCGAAGCCCTCTGTAGACTCCGACTCTCTGACTTCTTATGCCCAGCTTGTCCACCCTGATAACATATGAACGGATCCCTGGGCGCAGATGATCCAGTCAGAGATGTTGCCACATAGCCTCCTCGGCCTCTGCCTCTGTCTCGGCCAACAGTCTGTGGGAATGGGGGTCTCAGTGCACTCGGTGCCTGAATGGGAATCGAGATAGGAGAGGAAACCACTGGTGAGGTCATCACACCAGTCTGAATCTGGGATGCCCCACTCTGAGCACCCTCGAACTATGCTCCTTCATAAAACTTCTTCTTCTTTCCCCATTTTCCCTTTTTCCATGAAGTTTGGAACTGTCCCCCAGACTCTGCCTGTGAAGTCTATACACCCGGAGCTGCCCGTGTAGACATACCATCAACCCACTCAGCCAGCTCATACTATTTGGCCCTCTGGACCACTGTGGCAAAATCAGTCATCTTCGTCACAGACAAGGCCTGCTGGATCGCAGGCCTTAGGTTCAAACAGAACCTCAAAATCTTGTCACTCAGTGTCTGAATTAACCCAGGGGCATAAAATGCGAGCTGCCTGAATCTGAGCTTGTACTCCCTGAGTGACATGGTGCCCTGTACAAGATTCAGAAACTCGAGTTGCTTAGCTTGCTTTTCAGTCTCTTGAACGTAAGCCTGTAAAAACAACCGTTTGAAGGTGTCCCAACTCTTCACTGCCCCCTGTGTATCCAGCATCGAAAGTCACCAGTCCTCTGCATCACTCTCCAGTGTGTGAGCAACACATAGGACCTGAGACTCCTCATCAAGCTCTAAGGAACGACTGACCTTCTCGACATTCTTCAACCAATCTTCAACCTTCTTCAGGTCAACCCCACCAGTGAATTCCTTAGGCTTCAGCTTGATGAACTTCTCTAGCAGTCTGATCTGCCGATCAGTGGGGTTCTCCACAACAGTAAAAGCAGGTGTAGGCATAGGCTGATGTACAACCATCTGAGGTCATGTTGCCCCTGCACCTCCACTAGCCCCGGCCACCTCGGCCCCACTAGTGCTCGCCTCCTGAGGTATTGTCTGAGGAGACTGTCGAGCAACAGCCTCGACCTGCTGCACCAACACCTGTATCTGTGTAGTCTGGGCTGCCATCAAGCGGCCCTGTGCATGAATGATCTCCTCTATCCTCCCCATCCGGTCATCATCGGATGGCCCTGTGTGCTGTCTCAATCTCCCGCTCCTCCTCATGACACAGAGAAGTAGAAATACGAGCAACCATCACACATTAAAGAATTTAAAACATTAACAAAGCCTCATAACTACCTATATCATATAATACACACAGAAAATATGATAGTAAGGCTTTTAAGTTAATTCCTTTCAGCTTTTTAATCACCTAAAGCTCTTACCCAATTCCTAGGTCAAAGTCATCTAAGTCCAATAAATAGACCAAACCTAGTAAAATCGGTCTCTGATACCAACTGTGGCGACCCCGCACCCTGGACCACCAACCCCGCAGGGAATGGCATGCGGAATGCCGAGGCGGGACGCCCGGCGTAGGCATCTCCAACCACTCCTCAACCCCCATAAGGTGGTTGAGACCCTACGAGCCTTATCTCAAACAACGACATAATATAAAAAGGTACTAAATAAAACTACCAACCATATTAATCATTCAAGACAAGAGATCATCCATAAAAATGAACCATAAATAAAACCATAATCCCTATAGTCCATCAAGATGGACATACACATAAAGTCTAAAACTATGGGTACAAAAAAAAACCGTCATATGCCCACATGGTCTATCTAACAATTCTCAACTCACTCATACTACAATGTGGTAAGTGTTATAATTAAATAGTCCAAAATATAATACGTCATAATTTAAAACACAGTTCAATCAAAATGCCTTTCAACTCACATCGAGCCCTTGGATTCTCTCGCCAGCAAGACCCTCAAGATATGACTACTTATTTGCTCTTATTTGGGACAGAAGGACCTGAAAGAGGAAAATGAGGGTGAGCTAACGGTGCCCAGTGAATAGAATTCAAATATGCTATCAATACTCATCAATAAATATCATGTATGCATGTCAATGTGTAGCATGATTAAAAGCTCATAACATATAGATATCAAACATTTATAATAAGTTTGATGCAAGTAAAATCCTATCAATTTGGATCTACATTCCACATGCATTGGGGTTACTAGTGCACGTCTATTTCACCGTACCGTTCTCATCCCCAATCATGTTGATTTGGGGTTACTAGTGAACGTTTATTTCACCGTACCGTTCTCATCCCTAAATATTTCCTATCTAAAACCCTCCTTTGACAAGGTTAAGTCTCCCTATTAGCCAGATAGATGGGCCCAACCAAAGTCATAAGGTTTTCTCAAATCAATGCATCATTCAAAACATTAAAACACATTCATGCTTTCAACATACAATATATATAAGTGATATGATGACATAAAAGATATAATCATAAATGAAGTTTACTCACAACCAAGCCTCGCGAGAGTATCTAACCACACACGGACACCAAACCGAGTCAACCCAATCAAGGTTCTGAAACATTCGTTAATATCCAACCATACATCAATTCCTATGCTCAAGTACGTAGACATTACACATCAACCCTAAATCAGCCCACATATAGACAATAGGCCTAAATCCCATCTAATCCTATCATTCAACTCAAATAACATGACTTAGGCTTCTAATGCATAGTTCTCATTCATAAACCATTCAATTAATCAAAAATACTAATTTTCAATTCCTTAGGCATAAACATGCCCAAATTAGGTCATTTGATCACAAGTTGGCCTAACTCATGATATGGTCACAACCACCTAATCAGTAGCATAATCAACCCTAATCATGCTTAATTAGACATAAATTGCATCAATTCAATGATTCTAGGCCAAAAGCATCAAAAGCCCTAAAATATGAAAATTTCCATACTTAGGCCATATTGCCGATTTACATTGGGTCACCATGTTCAGCCATGTATATCACTGATTTTGCATCATGGGTTCATCAACAATGGCAACTAGGTCAACATAGTTGACATGCAAGCTACTTGAAAAGTACTACGTTCAAATTCTAAATTTAGGTCTAATACAAATAACCCTACCAATTTTCCATTTAATATTCTGTTCAGATGTATCAAGCTGCCAACAAAAATATTTCATAACAAACTCAACCGTACATATTGAATTATGTTAAGAAGCAAACCTTCGGTCCAAAAATCAGCTCAATCCAACGGTGGACCAAAGTGATTATGTTTTTTGATGAACAAGTCTCTAATCAGACAATTTCTCCTTTTCTGCTGCAAATACTTAAACTCAGATGACTATATCGCACCAAATACTTGACGTATCATCATCTCAACCGTTCATAATGCGAAAATATTAGTTGTGAACCATCGTCTGAAGTATCATATCCATCCAACGATAGGTTTAGGAGATCTATCAGTTTGATCTAAACTGCGCGAGAAATTCAGACTTTCCGACAAGCTTTGTTTGAGAGGTTATATCTCTCAGACGAAAACTCCAATCCAGATCTCCACCAACTAGAATAAATAACCATAAGATATGAACTGCCTAACAAAGTTTGAGCTCAATCTGACCGAATATCACCAAGGTCCATCTATTTGATGAAAACGTTGCTGAGACTTCCCTCAAAGCAACTTCCTATTTCTTTCTCTTCTTCTTTCCTTTCTCTTCTTTTTTCCTTTCTCTTCTTTTTTCCTTTCCCTCCACTCATCTCACTCTCTAGGACTTCCTTGGAGAAGAGAAGTGGGGCATGGGACACTTGTCCACTCTCATGCACCAACTTGACATGTGTTGGAGAAGAGAAATGGGGCATGGGACACTTGTACACTCTCATGCACCAACTTGACATGTGTTGGTCTCATGCACCAACTTGACATGCGTTGGAGAAGAGAAATGGGGCATGGGACACTTGTCCATTCTCATGCACCAACTTGACATGTGTTTGTTTCATATTACCCATACCAACCAAATGTACTTTAACCAATCTCATGCTTCCATGTATTTTAAATGTCCAATCCATCTAATACACTAAATTTACATTCTCATTTATCCTTTTATTCAATCAATCCCTAACCCATATCAATTCATGGTTTAATGGGCCCATGCATAAATAATAACACGTGCATTATACTTTAATTTAACATGACCCATATACAATTTATAATGCACATATTTATATACATTATCAAGCATCAAATATACAAATATTAAACAACCATCAAATAAACACCAAACATATCAAGGCAAACATATAGAGTTTGGGCAAAATGCAATTGGGAAATGGGCTAGATGAAATGATTTTCGGGGCATCACACTTGGAGTTTTGAAACGGTAAAACCTGGCAAGGTTGACAAAATGAATGCATTTTAAACATTGATCAATATATGTATGATAAACAATTATGACTAAGTGACAACATAACTGTTAAACTAAAATATTTGCACGCAAGAGAATAATGAACCATATGAATGATTTTAAGAAGATGCAAATCATGCGTGGTTGGAACAAGTAACTGTTACTTTACAACACTAAGATTCTATCAAAAAGAAATATAACCACAAAGCTCTTGAATCTTCATGAGATGTTGTTCCTTCCACATGCTTTGACAATGCAGTTGAATCCATTAGATATATCTAGTTAGCACTGAAACAACTACGTCAAAGAGATTAGATAACACAGGTATGTTGTTTGCAATCATCAAAATAAAACTGGGTGAACATAGTTACATTAACACTTTCATCACTAGGTAGTAAAAATGTTTCAGAGAATAATTGAGAAGAAATCTCTATAGATTTTCCTTTAACCTTGGACTGTCTCACAAGTCCTGGTTTGGGTTTCTCTTAAAGATTTTGGAAGAATTGATTGACAAGATTTGGATACCATCAAATACACCGGGATCGCTCTTGGGGTATTCTTGGATTATCACAAAAGAGCTATATTTAAAAGGTTCTCAAGCGATATGACATGCAGGATTGCAAACTAGGTGATACCACTGGTTGGCCCAGGTATGTCCAAGATGGGGGGGTGAATTGGACACTTAGATAATTAAAATTAATCCAATGGCAAATAATAAAATGCATAAAAGTAAATCAATTGACACAATCGATTTATAGTGGTTCGGCTACTTGCCTACCTCCACTACCTAACCTCCTCAGTTAGGATTTTCAAACTTCTTCACTAAGGGATTCACTTATGGGAGGTTACAACTTTTTCTCAACTTCTGGGTGTGAGAACCACTGTTACACTACTCAACATACAGGCTTGAGACCAACCTACACCTCTCGACTTACAGGCTAGAGAACTACCTATCTCAACTTCCGGGTGTGAGACTAACCTAAAACCTTCTCAACTTATAGGCTTGAGATTGACCACTTTGTTGAACAAACAAAGATAAGTATTCAACAGTTTGTATGACTATTGTTACTACTCGATACAATATACAAGATATGAAATGAAGTGCAACTATATCCTATGAACTATCTCTCAAATTTCTCCTTCAGCAAGAATGATGTGAGATTAAAATCGTGCTGAAATTTGAGTAAAACAATTCAATAAACTTCAAACAGATTTTCAATGAAAGATGTAAGGTAAGCTCAATAAGAAAATCCTTTGAATAAAACTTGTTTCAAAGATAACACTTTGAAAACTAAAACAATTTTGAATTTTTAAATCAATTTGAAAATTCGACTAACTTTCAAAAGTATTGACTTTGTGAATTTTCTGTGTTGTTGTGTTTGGATTCTAAGTGTTGGTATATATAGACTTAGTAGGGATAAAATTGTTAATCATTTGAATTTGAATTTCAAAATGAACGTTAGCTCACAACAGCTAGAATATTTCACGAAGATGGCAAAAACAATCTTTATGAACATTCTGATTCTCTTCAGGTTATATGAAAAAGGAAAGTCTCAAAGGACGATTCATGCATCAAAAGAAATTTCTGACAAGTCTGAAAAGGGTTTTGTGCATAAAAAGTTCTGAAAAGATAAACTGAAAAAGTGCACGAACGCAACTTTATGAAAGTATTGGGTTAGCATCCAGATTTGTCAATCAGCGTCCTGATGCATAGAACCAACTTTGTCGTTTTGTTCCTTGAGGGTGCTTATAGACTATAAGCGTCCTGCTGAACTGTGAAGTGAGGGCGCTATTGGAACGTAAAAGTCATGACTTACTTAACATTTAAAATCGAACAAAGCTGTGGGGACTTTATTTAAAGATAACTGTCTTGATTAGTTTTTGAAACACTTTAAAATCACAAGGGTGCTACTAATAACTTAAGCGTCCTAACATTCAAAGCACGTAAAAACATAAGGGCATTATTAAAGACGTAAGCGTCCTGATGTTTAAAACGATCAGCGAGCTGATATTCAATCAACGTCCTGAAAAGTCCCTTGGTTGATTCAATGAGGGTATTATTGACAAAGTAAGCACCCTGATCAAATACTTAAATACTGGTTTTTTAAAGTAATTTTGTCTTTCAAAACTTAGTCAAATCAGCTGGAAATTCGATCAAACTAAATACTGAAACAACTAAGAGATTAAATCTTTTAAAAAAAACTTCTCAAACACATCGATCAAAACATGCAAATATGTTAAACTTGCTGAGTGTTATTTGATTAAACCTTTCTCAATTTACAGGCTTGAGAACAACCACTTGTTTGAAAACAAAGTTGAGGAGCAGTTTATATAACTACTGTTACAACCTTTGATACAACAAAGATATAAAATTAAGTATAGTTGGATCCTAGACAATCACTCAATTGACTTTCCAGTAAGATATGATATGAAATGAAGTATGCTAAAAGACTTTAGACTTAAAACAATTTTCTTCAAACAGATTTTAAAAGGATGATTGAGATGAAGCACAGTATGAAAATCTTTTGAATGAACAAAATTTTAATTTCTCTTAAACAGTAAGACAATTGAACACAATAAGCATTGAAAGTAATTTAACTTTCGAAGAGTTTTAACACTTGAAAACTTCGACTAACTTTCAACAAGTTTATGCTAAAAAATTCTTGGTTTTTTTTTTTTTTTTTTTTTGCTTTGAAGATACATATATTTATAGACTTAATGAAAATAAAGCAGTTGAACATTGCTCACAATGGCCTAAATCTTTCATGAATATAGTATGTTCAAGTTTATAAGAAAAATTCTGGTTTGATTCAAAATACATGAATACGAAAAGTTTAGGAAGACACAATTCATGTATCTGAAATGTCAGAAGCTAGATTTGCCAGATTGCTTTTCAGATATTTGACTGAAGTGTATTAGTGTACATATTGGACCATTAGCGTCCTGGTACACACTGAGTCAAAGATTTAAGTTCAGCTGACATTGTTCTTTGAGCGTGCTGATGATACATCGGCGTCCTGAGGCTCAAAAGAATATTTAAAACCAGAGATCAATGAGGGCACTAATCAAGGAGTAGTGTAACTGATGAGGGCGTCGTTAGCATCCTAAAGAAAAACATTTTAAAACGTGTACTTTTATAAGGGCGCTAATGCATAGTTAACGTCATGTTTTTAAATACTTTAAAAACACTCACAACTCGTTGAGCGTACTGACGCGTGATCATCGTCCTGACGTAACTGTTAAGCTGATACACGATGGCACTCCTAGACAGGAAGCGTCCTAATGGAAGTAGTTTAAGTACCATCGACATCCAAACGTTTAGTCAGTGTCCTGATGGAATTCTTAACTGATTTTCAAAATAAGTTTTCAAACTTTTGAAACTTGATTAAATTTCCAAAATAAAAACATTTGAAAGAGATGCAAAAGTGAAAATATGCAGAACTTGCTGAGAATTTGTTTGAGTGAAGGTTTTACATTCTAAACGAACAAATTCCTCTTGAGTCTTGATCTTGATCACTTGAAGAGCATTGTCTCAGTTTTGATGTACATTTTGATTTTGATCTGACTGAAACACTTAACAAGATCATTAGATACATAAGTGAGTGGTTTGAAATCGTCAAAATGTTCGCATCATGGGGTTCCATGAAACAACAATCTCCCCCTTTTTAATTATTTCAAACACTCAAAATACCTTTGGCTATGAGACATAAAAATATAAGCAGTTTTCATATAAATCTCATTAGCATGGTACATCACAGTTTGCATACGCTTAAGATTGATAAACAATTAGAACTTAAGGCAAACATAGTGATTAGTATATCAATGCAAACATGATCAGATTAATATAGCAGTTTTAAAGCATATCAAGTTAACATAAAGGATTAAAGGTTTAAGTCACACATATACAATATTATATTCAAAATAAGCATGATCAGATAAACTCTCCCCCTGAGTTGAGAAACTAACCAAGCCAAGTATGTTCCTTTTCCCCTTTTTGAATTCATTAAAAAGGTTGGCTCAGTCCTTCTTTCCCTTTCTTTTTCTTTTCGTGTCAGCATCCTTCTTCTTGAAGCCACTGGAGCTTTCTCCCTTCTTTGCAACTCGTTCTGCCTTGTTGATACTTTTGAGAAAGTGAGCAAGGACATCCTTGGAGACAGAGGACTTGTATGAATTTGTAGAAGGATTGGGTGGCTTAAAGCCAGCTGCACGTCTTGCATCAAGAAATTGAACAAACTCTTGAGAAAACCTATGACCTTCAAATTCAGGTCTAACAGGGCTGGGACTGGGAAAACGTTGTGCAAGAGGTTCAACATTAGGAGGGCGGACTTCCTTAAAAATTTTGTGGAGAGGTTCTTCGTCTGACTCATCTTCTTATTCTTCTTCAAGAATTCCTTGAAGTCTGTCAGATTCCCTTGGCCCTTGTGGTCTTGTAAAGGTTGGTCCTCTAGGGGAAGGAAAAACTTCAACTCCCCTTTTCCTTAGAATATGAAATAACATTCCAAATCTCTTCATGCTCATTGAAATGTACCACACTATGGAGTGCAGTTTGTTGTTCATTGCTTTAAAGAGATCTTCAAAATAACTTACTACACCTTCAACCCTGTCAGCTGTAGCCAGGACGGTGTAGGAAATATCCATTGTGGTGGAGGCGAGGAATGGCATCTTGTTCTCAATGGATTCCATTTTTTCAAAAGCTTGCTTGGTCGTGGAGAAAATTTGATTCAACTTGCTTTCCTCGGAGGGAACTTTCTTGTTTTCTTCAACTATTTTCTTTAGATCTGAAATAGCGTCCAAAATAGGTTGAAGTTTAACAGAGTTTGATGCTTGAACTGCTGGTTGAACTTCCATTACTGCATCCAGTACAGCCTGCAGAGCATCAGAACTAGCTGTATTTCTCGATGATTCAACAATTTCTTCTTTTAAACTCTTGATTTCCTCAGAAATTATCTTCAAAGCATCTGTCAAAGGATTGGCTTGGGCAGAGCTGGGTGGCCTCGTCTGTTCAGCAACTTGTGTTTGCTGGCTTGACTGAATCTATAGCGGGGCTTGCGGTGGTCTAGCCTGTGGTGGCTTGACAGAGCTAACAAATGCTTTCATGAAGATTTAATTTCCTTCAGATTTTCTTGCATATCTTTCATCAGACTTTCATTGGTAGTACATGATGATGTTGATGTCTGAAATGCTTGTAGAGCTTCAATCTGCTTGTTCATCAACTCTACTGACGAGTGCAATTTGCCAGAAGCTTCAATGAAGACTTTTCTTTGTTCATTATGTTGTTGTTGCAATAGCTTCTTCAAAGTGTCCATTATATTAGATTTCTTCTTTTCTTGTTCTTTCATTATCTTTTGCAGCATTAGTGAATTCAAATAGGATTGATCCTCCCTAGTCCTCCTTAGAAAATCATTCTTCATCAAAGAATGGAATTACTAGTTGGCTTGAGAAAGGGTGAGATGATGAAGGTTGATCACCCTGATCAGTACCAAAACTTTCATCTTGATCTTCTTTCATTATTGAATGATGGCTTGAATGAGACGAAGAAGACTTGGGAATGATGACTTGAGTGAGATGGATATTTGCATTGTGAGCAGAAATTTCTTCATTATCTTCCTTTTCTTCTGGAAACACCATAGTGACTTCATGTGAATCCTCTCCTGCTTCTTCTGGAATCACTTCAGTGACTTCCCTTTCTTCTTCTATAGGCGTATGAACATCCAAGTTCATTGCCTCTTCTTGTGCATCAAAAACAGCTTCATGACCAGCTTTTGCTACTTCTTTTTCTTGATGCATATCAACATCTTCAAGAGTATGGGGTTCATTTCCCATGGAAACATCTTTATGAAGTGGTGGCGCAGACACTGTTCTTTTAGAGTATTCTCTAACTCTTTCTTCTTGAGGCTGTGCAGCTTCTTCATCCTAAACAGTCTGATTATTTTCATAAACAAGATCAACTAGTTATCTTGTCTGACCTTCTTCCTTGACATTAAAAAGCCCTGGTTCCATTCCTTTTGGAACATTTTGCTTGTGGATCCAAATCTTTAGTGTTGGAACATATACATATTTCATCAGCTTGACTGTGGTTTGTCCAATGCAGTGAGTGATATCTGGTGATATACTCTGCTTCTTCTCTACTTAGATCAATGCAACTTTTCTCGAACAAAGTAGTGAGGTACATATGATAGTTGCATATTTAGATAGGTTTTAGAGAATGTTTTAGAACATTTCATGTATTAGTTTGATAAGTTTATGTTAGTTTTAATACATTTGTTAATTTAGGAATAAATTGGTTTTTATTCATTATTTTAGTTCATTAGTTTATAATTTGATTTAAATTATGCTTTTGTCACGACCCACGATACGTGACGTCATGAATGGCACGGAACCACGTGTATATCCTCTCTCGATATACACGACATCCCGATAAGCCTTCTAATACACATCATAATCCCAAATACACCACAATAAACACATATGGACATAATCAAATAATATTACATTCCCAAAATGTAAGCCATATTTTTTTTTTCTAAGGCCACAGTGATCAAAAGTACAAAATAATACTTAACAATGATTACAACTCATCTAAGTGTTAAGTATACGTATTAGGTGTTATATAGTACAATTTATCAAAATAAATGCAGAAAAGTACTAACACCTACATCATCCAGAATTCGGGAAATGCTTTATAGCTAAGCCTTTCCCTTCCCCTTCCTATCCGATCTTGAAAAAATAATAGTGAGGGGTGAGCTACAGCAAGCCTAGTAAATGTTTTCTACAAGTTGTTACATACATGTGCATTTATGTAAAACATTGCAAGATTCATTAAAACAGTTTAAACAACTGGAATGTAAACGAGGTTACATACATGTTCAATATAAGACCTCATGTCATATCAAGACAATGCATATCACTTATGACATGTTCATGCACCTAAACACCTCCTAGGTAAGAATCGATTCAAGAACATGAGTGCACGAAACCCATGCCCAAATGACCTCTTACCCGTATTCTAATAGGAATTCCAAGGGTCGTCACCGATTTACTATTCCTTCCAAACCCTATTTCAGGTTTAGACGAACTACGGCTGCGCCTACCCTTGAAACCCTCTACAAGGTCCACAACCGGGGATCCCACTAGACTTACGAAACTTCTCGAAGGAAACCCCGACTAGGAGACTCAACCCAAATTGTTTTTCCAACTGACTATGATCAAATAATTTTCATGAGATATCAAATCATGCATATCATAATAATTAAGCATTTAAAACATTTCTATAGAATGCCACACATAGAAGACACAAGCAAAGAAACACTCACAATTGATTGGCTAAGTCTAGCCAATCCAATTTCCAATCCAAGAAAGTACAAGAAGATCCACGAATCACCTCGAGTACTTCAATCACCAATTTGCCTACGTGGCTTACTCAAACCAACCAAGGTCCCTACATATAACACATGGTCCATACAATACTAAAGATCAGCCAAAGTATGCTAATAACCATGTTCAAACCTAATTCTATAGTTAATTTGAGATTCTAGCATGGTCACAGTCATGAGTCAACCCATATTGTTCAATTCAACCATATAATCATCAAATTAGACTACACCTAACCCAAATTGAATGCCATAGGTTGATTCCCATGATCCCAAACACTATAATATAAAGCATTCAATCATATTAAGGGTTAATTAGGCTATTGCTCAAGTCAATTACATCAATTGACTAAGTTCAAGTAAAAATCCCCAATTTGGCAATACATAACCTAAGGCCAAATTGAACTAAGTCATACCAAATTAACATAGGTTCAAACATTCTAAAACCATGAATCTACTCAAATGAGGTCCAATTAGATGATTCCCAAGTCTATTTGGTCAATTGACTTGGTTTAGGTCAAAAGCCCTAATTTGGGCAAAATTTCCAATTTACATGGAAATCCCCAAATTGCATGGGAATGTCAATTTACATGGCCTAACCCAAAATTTTCCTACAATTAGGTTTCCCCTATTCAAGATCAGTAATTTAGAGTATCATACATTCATAATTACTCATAAATTTCATATAAATCACAAGAAATTTGAATAGAAAACCCTAGGTCAAAACACTAGTTTTAGGTTAAGTCTATGAAACCCCTCCAATTTCTTGCTAGAAATTGGGGGTTTCACCTCTAGAGTACTCCTCATACACTCTAGGTCAACATATATTAATTTCAAGACCTAATTCCAACTTTGATTTTCCATCACCCTTTCAAAAATGGGATTCAATAGAACCCTGGGTCGAAAAGATCAATTGCATGCTTGTAAGAGAATGAAGGAAGGAAGAAAAATGGGAATGAAATGGTTACCTTGACGATCCTTGAGCAAGAATCCACCCAAAAACCTCCTTTTTCCCTTCTTTTTCTCTTCTCCTCTTCTTTCCCCTTTCTCCAAGCTCTCTAGCACTCTTGAAGGTGGAAAAATGAGCAAGTGTGAGAAAATTTCATTTTGGTTTGTATTTATAGAAAAATTTGGGCCCACAACTCAAAATACACTTAAACGAAAGGAACAATGTTTTTTCTGCTGCAATTACTTCCGCTTAGATACTCAATTTTATGAAAATGACTCTTCAACTTAACATCTTAACCAACCAAAAGTTTTATGAGTCAGTTACCAACATTCTGGTAACTTTCCACTCAATCAAACGGTGGGATTGCGCGAACAACCCGTTTGATCAAAACTGCGCAAGAAAATCCGCAAATCCGAAAAAATAATGTTTGGAGTTTTATAACTCACAGTAGACAACTCCAATGAAGATCTTCACCATTCATAATGAAACTCTATCAGAGAAGAAGAAGCTGAAAAACTTTTAGCTCAATCTAACCATGGATCTACTAGATCAAGCTATTGATGTAATTAGTAACAGAAATTTCTTCCTCTATGGAGCGAGCTCCACTGATCCAAAATACCGTTTTCGACACGTTTCGATGTCGAACGGGTCTCCAATCATTCTGAAACTTCATGCAAAGGCACTCGAACCAACGCGGGTCGAGCATCATATACCTATACATACACGTATACGAGTACTCTACGGGTCAAAATGACGTCATCCTAAGGTACGGGCGTTACAGCTTTAGTGAGTTATTAACTTAATTTGCTTTTTTTTGTAGGTGTTTGGATGCATTAGTCATGGCTTTGGATGATAACAACATGTAAAAGAAAGTGCAAAGGATGAGCATGAGAAACTCAAGCAGAAAGACCAAAACATTGGCTAAGTCCACGAAAGTGCAGATTTTTAAGGTTCTGGGCGTCGCAGCCCTAGAGTGGTGAGATGATGAGTGGATTAAGCGCCGCAACACTGGGAAAATCTAGCCCATAACCCAATTGCATTTTGCCCAAACTCTATGTGTTGCCTTGATATGTTTGGTGTTTGTTGATGGTTGTTTAATGTTTGCATATTTGATGCTTGATAATGTATATAAATATGTGCATTATAAATTGTATATGGGTCATATTAAATTAAAGTATAATGCATGTGTTATTATTTATGCATGGGCCCATTAAACCATGAATTGATATGGGTTAGGATTGATTGAATAAAAGGATAAATGAGAATAAAAAAATTGGTGTATTAGATGGATTGGACATTTAAAATACATGCAAGCATAAGATTGGTTAAAGTACATGTGGTTGGTATGGGTAGTATGAGACCAACACATGTCAAATTTGTGCATGAGAATGGATAAGTGTCCCATGCCCCATTTCTCTTCTCCAACACATGTCAAGTTGGTGTATGAGACCAACACATGTCAAGTTGATGCATGATAATGGACAAGTGTCCCATGCCCCATTTCTCTTCTCCAATACATGTCAAGTTGGTGCATGAGACCAAAACATGTCAAGTTGGTGCATGAGAATGCACAAGTGTCCCAAGCCCCATTTCTCTTCTCCAACACATGTCAAGTTGGTGCATGAAAGTGGACAAGTGTCCCATGCCCACTTCTCTTCTCCAAGAAAGTCCTAGAGAGTGAGGTGAGTGGAGGAAAAGGAAAAAAGAAGAGAAAGGAAAGAAGAAGAGAAAGCAAGAGGAAGTTGCTTTGAGGGAACTCTCAACAACGTTTTCATCAAAGAAAAATATCTTGGTGCTATATGGTCAGATTGAGCTCAAACGTTTTCAGCAAGTTCGTATCTTATGGGTATTCATTCAGGTCGGTGGAGATCTTTATAGGAGTTTTCGTTTGAAAGATATCACCACCAAAACAAAGCTGATCGGAAAGTCTGGATTACTCGCGCAGTTTAGATCAAACTAATAGATCTCCTAAATCTACCATTGGATGGATATGATATATGAGAAGGTGGTTCAGAACTGATCGTTCTGCATTATGAACAGTTGAGATGTTGGTGGGTCACGTATTTTGTGTGATATAGTTATCTAAGTTCGAGTATTTGCAGCAGGAAAGGAGAAATTGTCTAATTAGAGACTTGTTCATCAAAGAGGCTTATCGTTTCGGTCCACCGTTGGATTGAGCTAATATTTGAACAGAAGGTTTGAAGCTTAACTTACTTCAATCGGTACGGTTGATTTTGTGGTTAAATATTTTTGTTGGCAGCTTGATACATCTGAACAGAATATTAAATAGAAAATTTGTAGGGTTGTTTGTATTAGACCTAAATTTAGAATATGAACTTAGACCTTTCCAAATAGCTTGCATGTTAACTATGTTGACCTAGTTGCCATTGTTGATGAACCCATGATACAAAATCAGTGATATACATGGCTGAACATGGTGACCGAGTGTAAATAGGCAATATGGCCTAAGCATGAAAATTTTCATATTTTAGGGCTTTTGATGCTTTTGGCCTAGAATCATTGAATTGATGCAATTTATGTCTAATTAAGCATGATTAGGGTTGATTATGCTACTGATTTGGTGGTTGTAACCATATCATGGGTTCGGCCTACTTGTGATCAAATGACCCAATTTCGGCATGTTTATACCTAAGGAATTAAAAATCAATATTTTTGATTAATTGAATGGTTTATGAATGAGAACTATGCATTAGAGGCCTAAGTCATGTGATTTGAGTTGAATGATGGGATTAGATGGGATTTAGGCCTATTGTCTATATGTGGGCTGATTTAGGGTTGATGTGTAATGTCTATGTGATTGAGCATAGAAATTGATGTATGGTTGGATATTGATGAATGTTTCAGGACCTTGATTGGATTGATTCGGTTTGGTGTCCGTGTGTGGTTAGATACTCTCGCAAGGCTTGTTTGTGAGTAGACTTCATTTATGATTATATCTTTTATGTCATCATATCACTTATATATATTGTATGTTGAAAGCATGAATGTGTCCTAATGTTTTAAATGATGCATTGATTTGAGAAAACCTTATGAGTTTGGTTGGTCCCATCTATCTGGCTAATAGGGGGACTTAACCTTGTCATAGGAGGGTTTTAAAAAGGAAATATTTGGGGATGAGAACGGTACGGTGAAATAGACGTGCACTAGTAACCCCAATGCATGTGGAATGTGGATCCGAATTGATAAGCTTTTACTTGCATCGAACTTATTATAAATGCTTGATATCTATATGTTATGAGCTTTTAATCATGCTACACATTGACATGCATACATGATATTTATTGATGAGTATTGATAGCATACTTGAATTCTATTCACTGGGCACCGTTGGCTCACCCTCATTTTCCTCTTTCAGGTCCTTTTGTCCTGAATAAGGGCAAAGGAGTAGTTATATCTTAAGGGCCTTGCCGGCGAGAGAATCCAAGGCCTCGATGTGTGTTTTAAATTATGATGTATTATATTTTGGACTATGTAATTATAACATTTACCACATTGTAGTATGGGTGAGTTGGGACTTGTTAGATAGACCATGTGGGCATATGAAAATTTGTTTGTACCCATTGTTTTGGACTTTATGTGTATGTCCATCTTGATGGACTGTAGGGATTATGGTTTTAATTATGGTTCATTTTTATTGAGTATCTCTTGTCTTGGATGATTAATACGGTTGGTAGTTTTGTTTAGTACATTTTTATATTATGTCGTTGTTTGGGATAAGGCTCGTAGGGTCTCAACCACCTCACGGGGGTTGAGGAATGGTTGAAGATGCCTATGCAGGGCGTCCCGCCCAGGCATTTCGCACGCCATTCCTAGCGGGGTTGGTGGTCCGGGGTGCGGGGTCGCCACAGTTGGTATTAGAGCCCGATTTTACTAGGTTTGGTCTATGTATTGGACTTAGATGACTTTGACCTAGGAATTAGGTGAGAGCTTTAGGGGGTTAAAAAGCTTAAAAGAACTAACTTAAAAGCCTTACTATCATATTTTATGTGTGTATTATATGATATGGGTAGTTATGAGGCTTTGTTAATGTTTTAAATTCTCTAATGTGTGATGGTCGCTCGTATTTCTACTTCTCATTGTCATGAGGAGGAGCGAGAGATTGAGACAGCCACACACAGGGCCATCCGATGATGACCGGATGGGGAGGATGGAGGAGATCATTCTGGCACAGGGTCGCTTGATGGAAGCCCAAACTGTGCAGATACAGGCGTTGGTGCAGCAGGTCGAGGCTGTTGCTCGAAAGTCACCTCAGACAATATCTCAGGAAGCGGGCACTAGTAGGGCCGAGGCGACCGGGGCTAGTGGAGCTGTAGGGGCAGCAGGACCTCAGATGGATGTACCTCAGCCTATGCCTACACTTGTTCCTACTGTTGCGGAGAACCCCACTGATCGGCAGATCAGACTACTAGAGAAGTTCATGAAGCTGAAGCCTAAGGAATTCACTGGTGGGGTTGACTTGAAAAAGGCCGAAGATTGGCTGAAGAATGTCGAGAAGATCAGTCGCTCCTTAGAGCTTGATGAGGAGTCTCAGGTCTTATGTGCTGCTCACACACTGAAGAGTGATGCAGAGGACTGGTGGCTTTCTATGCTGGATACACAAGGGGGCAGTGAAGAGTTGGGGCACCTTCAAACGATTATTCTTACAGGCTTATGTTCCGGAGACTGAGAGGCAGGCTAAGCAACTCGAGTTTTTGAATCTCGTGCAGGGCACCATGTCAGTCAGGGAGGACGAGCTCAGATTCAGGCAACTCGCAGTTTAGGCCCCTGGATTAATTCAGACACCGGGTGACAAGATTATGAGGTTCTCTTCAAACCTAAGGCCTACAATCCGGCAGGCCTTGTCTGTGACGAAGATGTCTAATTTTGCCACAGTGGTCCAGAGGGCCAAACAATATGAGTTGGCTGAGCGGGTTGATGGTATGTCTACACAGGCAGCTCCGGGTGTACAGACTTCACAGGCAGAGTCTGGGGGACAGTTCCAGACTCCATGGACGAAGGTAAAATGGGGAAAGAAGAGAAAGTTTTATGGACGAGCACAGTCAGAGGGTGCTCAGAGTGGGGCATCCCAGATTCAGACTAGTGTGATGACCTCACCAGTGGTTTCCTCTCCTGTCCCGATTTCCATACAGGCACCGAGTGCACCGAGTGCGCCGAGACCCTCATTCCCACAGACTGCTGGCCGAGGCAGAGGTAGAGTCCGATGAGGCTATGTGGCGACATCTCAAACTAGATCATCTGCGCCCAGGGTTCTGTTCATATGTTATCAGTGTGGACAGGCTGGGCATAAGAAGTCAAAGTGTCTGAGCCTTCAGAGGGCTCAGGGATTTATGCAAAAATCCAGTGCCAGAGAGACAGCGAAGGCAGCTACTGAGCCAGACCCGACAGCATCCAGGACCTTGGTGGAAGGTACTCTCATTCTTTGTGGTGCTTCTATGCATGTATTATTTGATGCTGGGTCTACATTATCATTCATATCCGAACGCATGGTAGATAGTTTGCATTTGACTCCCATTAGGGCTAGTACATGGTTAGTGGTGAGTACTGTAACCGGGGAGAGGATCTACCCGAACATGATCTGTAGCCAGTGTGTGGTTCAGATTGGTGATGTTGAGATGCCTGTTGACTTTTGAGTCCTAGAGTTTTTAGAGTTTGATGCAATTCTAGGGATGGATTGGCTCGCGGCTTATCATGCAGTTGTCGATTGTTTCGCGAAAAGAGTCATTTTCCAAATCCTTGGATAGCCAGTGTTTACACTACATGGTTGAGCTTCAGACCAGACAGTCACAAGGGGTAGATTTGTGACTGATGGAGATAGGGAGATTTTGGTTGGGTTAGTTCCAGATGTGTTCCCTGCTGATCTTCAAGGATTACCACCGAAGCGAGAGACCGATTTCATCATTGAACTAGTCCCTGGCACGAAGCATATCTCCATGGCACCATATAGAATGGTGCCAGCCGAGTTAAGAGAGTTTCAGAAACAGCTCGAGGATTTATTGGCTAAGGGCTTTATTTGCCCGAGCGTGTCACCCTGGGGAGCTCCAGTTCTTTTTGTGAAAAAGAAAGATGGGAGAGCTTGCGGTTGTGCATCGACTATCGCCAATTGAACTGGGTGACCATCAAGAACAAGTATCATCTCCCAAGGATTAATGACTTGTTTGATCAGTTGAGGGAGCGAGGTATTTTTCGAAGATTGATTTGCGCTACGGGTATCATCAGCTGAGGATCAGGGAGGAGGATGTGCCTAAGACAGCATTCAAAACCCGCTATGGACATTATGAGTTCCTTGTGATGCCATTTGGTGTGATTAATGCACCAGCGATGTTCATGGACCTGATGCAGAGAGTCTTTAGGCAGTATATGGATAAGTTTGTCATCGTCTTCATTGATGACATATTGGTGTATTCCAAGACTCGGGCTGAGCATGAGGAACATCTCAGAGTGACCTTGCAGACTCTGAGAGAGCATAGGCTATATGCAAAGCTGAGCAAGTGCGAGTTTTGGATCACCGAAGTGAAGTTCTTAGGTCATGTGGTGAGTTCTGAGGGGATTTCAGTTGATCCGTCTAAGGTTGAAGCCATTATCAGTTGGCCTAGGCCTACCACAGTGACCGAGATCGGAAGATTTCTTGGGTTAGCTGGCTACTATAGGAGATTCGTTCAGGGATTCTCCAAGATAGCTACGCCTATGACTAAGCTCACCCAGAAATATGTGTCTTTTGTATGGATTGAGGAGTGTGAGAATGCCTTTTTACAGCTGAAGAAGAGATTGACATCTACGCCAGTGTTGATTTTTCTAGAGCCTGATTAGAAGTTGGTTATCTACACTGATGCCTCTCGTATCGGCTTGGGTTGCGTGTTGATGCAGAAGGATAGGGTCATTGCTTATGCATCAAGGCAATTGAAGGTGCATGAAAAGAACTATCATGTTCATGACTTAGAACTGGCCGCAATGGTTTTTGCTCTGAAGATTTGGAGGCATTATCTCAATGGTGAGAGATTTACTTTGTATTCTGACCACAAGAGCCTCAAGTACTTGTTCTCTCAGAAGGAATTGAACATGAGGCAGAGAAGGTGGTTAGAGCTCCTCAAAGACTATGATTTTACATTGGAATACCACCCTGGTAAAGTCAATGTAGTGGTTGATGCTTTGAGCAGGAAGTGGGTAGAGACAGTTATGGTAGCACGCCAGATGTCTCATGAGTGGAGACTACTTGAGGCGGTTACGGTTATGAGTATATGTGCTACCCCTTCAGATCAGATTGTGATATGTGCTCAGATGAAAGCTCAGCCTACACAGGTCCAGGAGGTGATTGACCAACAGAGACCTAACGTTGATTATGTGATGTACAAGTGTTGGGCTGAGAGTAGTGATTTTACTGATTGGCACTTGTCATTTGATGGCGCCTTGAGATTTAGGGGACGTTTATGGGTTCCCGCAGATCCACGACTCAGACAGAGTGTGCTCTAAGAAGCTCACAGATCTCATTATGTTATTCATCCTGGCAGAACCAAGATGTATCATGATATGAAAACAATGTATTGGTGACCCGACATGAAGAGAGAAATAGCTCAGCTCATTCAGAGGTGTGAGATCTGTCAGAGAGTCAAAGCTGAGCATCAGAGGCCTGGAGGGCAGGTGCAACCGCTTGCCATTCCTGAGTGGAAGTGGGAGCATGTCACTATGGACTTTGTTGTGGGATTACCCAACACCCCGATGAGACATAATGTTGTTTGGGTTATTATTAATCGCTTGACTAAGTCCGCTCACTTTCTACCGGTGAACACTAGGGATTCTATGGACAAGCTGAGCAGACTCTATATGCGGGAGATAGTCAGATTACATGGAGTGCCAGTTTCGATTGTGTCAGATAGGGATCTGAGGTTTACATTGGTATTCTGGCAAAGGTTGAAGAGGCAGCTCGGCACTAGACTAGATCTCAGTACCGCTTTTCACCCTCAGACGGATTGCCAGTCTGAGAGGTTGATATCTATTTTGGAGCATATGTTTCAAGCTTGTGTCCTTGAGTCAAGTGGTAACTGGGAGGAGTACATACATCTGTGTGAGTTCGCGTACAACAACAGCTATCAGTCCAATATTGGCATGGCTCCTTTTGAGGCATTGTATGGTCGACCCTGTAGATCTCCGGTCTGTTGGATGGAGGTAGGGGATATTGCAGTGATGGGACCAGAGTTTGTACAAGAACACACTGAGAAGATTAAGAGGATCAAGCATAATATGAAGGTAGCCCAAGACAGGCAGAAAGCAGAAGACCGTAGAGTTCGAGGTGGGTGACCAAGTTTTATTGAAGGTCTCACCTCAAAAGGGCCAGACTAGATTTGGGATAAAGGCAAGCTCGCTCCGAGATTTGTTGGGCCGTTCGAGGTTTCAGAACGAATTGGCCACGTCGCTTACCGATTAGCCTTGCCACCTCAGTTAGCAGCAGTCCACAATGTCTTTCATGTGTCAATGTTGAGAGTGTACAAGAGTGATTTTGATCACGTCTTGGACTGGAGGAACATTTAGCTGAGGCAGGATGGGACTTATAACGAGGAACGTATACCGATACTTGACCGGAAGGTCCAGAGGTTACGTAACCACGAGATTCCGATGGTTAAGGTGAGATGGCAATTCCATGGCGAGGAGCAGGTTACTTGGGAGTGTGAGGACTACATGATTGAGCACTTTGCCGAGTTCATGGGCTTAGGTAATTTCTTAACCTTAAAACTTCGAGGACGAAGTTCATTCTAAGGTGGGTGTGATGTGACGCCCCAAAAATTATTTCATCTAGCCCATAACCCAATTGCATTTTACCCAAACTCTATGTGTTGCCTTGATATGTTTGGTGTTTGTTTGATGGTTGTTTAATGTTTTTATATTTGATGCTTGATAATGTATATAAATATGTGCATTATAAATTGTATATGGGTCATGTTAAATTAAAGTATAATGCATACGTTATTATTTATGCATGGGCCCATTAAACCATGAATTGATATGGGTTAGGATTGATCGAATAAAAGGATAAATGAGAATAAAAAATTTGGTGTATTAGATGGATTGGACATTTAAAATACATGCAAGCATAAGATTGGTTAAAGTACATTTCGTTGGTATGGGTAGTATGAGACCAACACATGTCAAATTGGTGCATGATAATGGACAAGTGTCCCATGCCCCATTTCTCTTCTCCAACACATGTCAAGTTGGTGCATGAGACCAACACATGTCAAGCTGATGCATGATAATGGACAAGTGTCCCATGCCCCATTTCTCTTCTCCAATACATGTCAACTTGGTGCATGAGACCAACACATGTCAAGTTGGTGCAAGAGAGTGCACAAGTGTCCCATGCCCCATTACTCTTCTCCAACACGTGTCAAGTTGGTGCATGAAAGTGGACAAGTGTCCCATTCCCACTTCTCTTCTCCAAGAAAGTCCTAGAGAGTGAGGTGAGTGGAGGGAAAGGAAAAAAGAAGAGAAAGGAAAGAAGAAGACAAAGAAAGAGGAAGTTGCTTTGAGGGAAGTCTCAGCAACGTTTTCATCAAAGATACGTTTTCACCAAGTTCGTATCTTGTGGTTATTCATTCTGGTCGGTGGAGATCTTTATTGGAGTTTTCGTTTGAAGGATATAACCTCCAAAACAAAGTTGATCGGAAAGTTTGGATTTCTCACGCGGTTTTGATCAAACAAATAGATCTCCCATATCTACCGTTTGATGGATATGATATTTGAGAAGGTGGTTCACAACTGATCGTTATGCATTATGAACGGTTGAGATGTTAATGGGTAAAGTATGTTGTGTGATATAGTCATCTAAGTTCGAGTATTTGCAGCAGGAAAGGAGAAATTGTCTGATTAGAGACATGTTCATCAAAGAGACTTATCGTTTCGGTCCACCGTTGGATTGAGCTGATATTTGGACAAAAGGTTTAAATCTTAACATACTTCAATCTGTACGGTTGATTTTGTGATTACATATTTTTGTTGGCAGCTTGATACATCTGAACAGAATATTAAATAGAAAATTTGTAAGGTTGTTTGTATTAGACCTAAATTTAGAATATGAACTTAGACCTTTCCAAATAGCTTGCATGTTAACTATGTTGACCTAGTTGCCATTGTTGAGGAACCCCTGATACAAAATTAGTGATATACATGGCTGAACATGGTGACCTAGTGTAAATAGGCAATATGGCCTAAGCATGAAAATTTTCATATTTTAGGGCTTTTGATGCTTTTGGCCTAGAATCATTGAATTGATGCAATTTATGTCTAATTAAGCATGATTAGGGTTGATTATGCTACTGATTTGGTGGTTGTGACCATATCATGGGTTAGACCTACTTGTGATCAAATGACCCAATTTCGGCATGTTTATACCTAAGGAATTGAAAATCAATATTTTTGATTAATTGAATGGTTTATGAATGAGAACTATGCATTAGAGGCCTAAGTCATGTGATTTGAGTTGAATGATGGGATTAGATGGGATTTAGGCCTATTGTCTATATGTGGGCTGATTTAGGGTTGATGTGTAATATCTATGTGATTGAGCATAGAAATTGATGTATGGTTGGATATTGATGAATGTTTCAAGACCATGATTGGGTTGATTCGGTTTGGTGTCCGTGTGTGGTTAGATACTCTCGCGAGGCTTGGTTGTGAGTAGACTTCATTTATGATTATATCTTTTATGTCATCATATCACTTATATATATTGTATGTTGAAAGCATGAATATGTCCTAATGTTTTAAATGATGCATTGATTTGAGAAAACCTTATGACTTTGGTTCGGCCCATCTTTCTGGCTAATAGGGAGACTTAACCTTGTCATATGAGGGTTTTAAAAAGGAAATATTTGGGGATGAGAACGGTACGGTGAAATAGACGTGCACTAGTAACCCCAATGCATGTGGAATGTGGATCCAAATTGATAAGCTTTTACTTGCATCGAACTTATTATAAATGCTTGATATCTATATGTTATGAGCTTTTAATCATGCTACACATTAACATGCATACATGATATTTATTGATAAGTATTTATAGCATATTTGAATTCTATTCACTAGGCACCGTTGGCTCACCCTCATTTTCCTCTTTCAGGTCCTTTTTTCCTGAATAAGGGCAAAGGAGTAGTCATATCTTGAGGGCCTTGCCGGCGAGAGAATCCAAGGCCTCAATGTGAGTTGATAGGCATTTTGATTGAACTGTGTTTTAAATTATGATGTATTATATTTTGGACTATGTAATTATAACACTTACCACATTGTAGTATGGGTGAGTTGGGACTTGTTAGATAGACCATGTGGGCATCTGAAGATTTGTTTGTATCCGTAGTTTTGGACTTTATGTGTATGTCCATCTTGATGGACTGTAGGGATTGTGATTTTAATTATGGTTAATTTTTATGGAGTATCTCTTGTCTTGGATGATTAATACGGTTGGTAGTTTTGTTTAGTACATTTTTATATTATGTCGTTGTTTGGGATAAGGCTCGTAGGGTCTCAACCACCTGACGGGGGTTGAGGAGTGGTTGGAGATGCCTACGTCGGGCGTCCCGCCCCGGCATTCCGCACGCCATTCCTAACAGGGTTGGTGGTCCGGGGTGCAAGGTCGCCACAAGTGAAAACGGTAATTGGTGAGGTATGCAATCCTAGAGGTCGACAACCCGATCTTCATCGGTTATTACTACTATCTGTCACCGTACACTTGCGATTTTCAGTGAACAAGTTTTTGGCACCGTTGCCGGAGATTGTTTCACTTTAGTTTCGTCAATATCGTTAGTAATTGATTTTGATTTTAATCTAGTATTTTTTTATTTCTATTTTTTATTTTATTTTTTATTTTTAAATGGCATACAATTTCAATAAGTCAACTTTTCAATATAGTTTCGGGCCAATTGATCCTATTCAAGAGTGGTCGGCATCAATACCATTCAGGTATTTCTAACCATGAGAACTACTCGTATGACAATCAAAGGAATATCTTGCAACCTCTATCGGGCATCCATAATCAAGTGGAAAAGAAGTCATCCTTAGAAGATATACTTACTAATTATCTATCAGAAGCAACGTCGGATAAGAGTCAGCTTAGGTTAAACAATTAATGGAATAAGCTGCAACCTCAAGCTGATGTATACAATTAAGTGGAGAAGAAGCCATCCTTGGAAGATCTAATTAATGATTATGTGGAAAAAATGGAGGAAAGCATTAAGAGGAATGAATGTCAAATGGACAGAATGGAAGCTTCAATGAAAAATATAGAGGGTTATATTGTGCAAATCATTTCATCTCTTAATGCTCAACATCAAGGAGATTCCTTCCTGAGCGATGTAGAAGATGTACATATTTCATCAGCTTGACTGTGGTTTGTCCAATGCAGTGATAGCTAGTGATATCTTTTGCTTCCTCTCTACTTAGATCAATGCCACTTCTCTCAAACAAAGTAGTGAGGTACATACCAAACGGAAGACCTCATCCTCTACTTGTCAATGTATCGATTACATGGATGAGAATATGAGGCAAACTGATCTTCTTCTGCAGAATGCTCCAAATTAGGAACAGATCGAGATCATTTACATTTCCCCTACTTCCTCCCTTGGGCTGAATGATGTGAGTGATGATGTTGTGAATCACTTTGGGAATGAGCTCGAAAGACTTGTTCGTAAGCTTTCTGTCAACAGACTGATTATTCCTCACACTAGAAACGAGATTAAGAGCATATAGGTTGTCATAGCTTGGAAACTGGACTTTGTGCTTGTCAAAGACAGGAACTTGAGTATTGTCATCAATGGGTAAAGAAAAATCTTCGGACAGAATTTTGGGAGAAATCTCTATGATCTTTCCTTTAACAATTGATTGCCTTATAGAGTTGGGAAATTCTTGCAAGTTCTAAAAAAAAGAACTGACAAGGCTTGGAAACCATTTGGACTGGTGGGTGAGAAATTGGGTCCAACCTTGGTAATCAAATAGAGATATCACATCGATATGTGCACTAACAAAGAAATCGAAGTCTACAAAGCATACCCCTAAGATTACTCTCTTAGCTAATTTTTCAACTGTCTTTTTCCCTTTTGGACTTTTGGGTTGAAGGCTCAAAGGCTTGAACATCAGCTGGAATGTCTAATAAGATTAACTCAGCTTGTTCAAAGGCAATGGGTGCCTCAAAAACTGGTCCGCTGGGTTCAGCTTGAGCTTCATCAGCTCTAGCTCTCACACTCCTAGATGGAGGTGACAATGGAGAAGCAGCTCACTTACGAGCAGAAAATGTGTGTAGTTTCTCGGGTTCCATATCAGAAAAATTTATGTAGATAGATTCTACAAGATTCTGAGGTAAAATACTGATTTCTCATGATCAAAAGATTCCAAATCAAACAAGGATTAAGATTTTACCTTCGAGATCGAGTAAAAGATGCGGGAGAAATGCAGATAAAGGCAAAGCCTGTAGAGCACTGGAATGAAAGTATGTCTTCTCTATCGACTAAGCGTCCTAGGGCATCAAGTGAATGAGGAAGATGACTCAGTAATCCTATATATACCTCTACCCTAATGTTAATCATGCATGCTCACGTGCCTTGTAGAATCAACATCCTACTTTTCGATGAGCATCATGCTTCTAAATATGGGAGCATCCTTCTTGTTAGTGTCCTCCTGGACACTTATGCACTGATTTTTGTCAGACGTAACTGATCATTCTTATATGATCTTATGGATGAATAATCAATTAAATTTCATAAAACACTCATTAACAAGCTAATCATGTAATCAGAAATATTTCATTGCATTAATCCAACATGATC
The DNA here is from genome assembly GCA_035771175.1 of Paratinospora sagittata. NCBI lineage: Eukaryota > Viridiplantae > Streptophyta > Magnoliopsida > Ranunculales > Menispermaceae > Paratinospora > Paratinospora sagittata. The sequence goes on from CM069603.1 coordinate 16,867,676, forward strand.
AAGAACTTTAATAATCACTGAGAAGTATATACTTAAACGATCATGACAGAGATTAAAGGGATAAAGTATACCTTGTTCATTTACCTTTCAAGGCACTGCAAAATCCTCAATTTTTGCACTTTGCTTGTTGAAACAGCTAAAATACTTCTTGATGTTTATTCTCCAAGCTGACTTCCTCCTTGATACATCATCAAGTAATCTTTCACCCTGTACCAGTGTTCTTGTTGTGCTTGTGGAAGATTGTTGACGAATCAACATTTGAACTTCTTCATCAGCAAGCTCACTTCTATCTCTGCTTGGCAGATTTTCGAGCATATCCTCTCTTTCTGATGACGCTTCTAATCCACTCAAAACATAATCAGTTTCTTCAAAACTTATTTCATATGGATTTGAAAACTCTTTTAAAAATTCTTCTTTGTATTTCCATTTTTCAGGAAAACTATTTAGAAAATATTGCACTCAATTAGAATGAGAGATGGATTTTCCAAATTGTTCAAGTTCATTAACCAAAACCAAACGTTTAAATCGTTGGAGATTATCATGAACTGACTCATTTTCTAGGATTTTAAAGTGTATGAGTGATTCTTCCAACACTCTAACTTGATTTCTAGTCTCATATCTTCTTTCCATGGTTTTCAAAAGATCACAAAACTCTTTTAGGTTCATTTCCCATAGATCAATTGTTTCAGCTATTGTAATTAGTTTTTTATTCCATTTTTTTGAAACCTTGTCACTGAAACATACCATGGCTATTCCTATAGGTAACTCCTTACCGAGTTTTTTCATTCGATCAAGGATGGACTGATATCTCTCACATGCTATGTCTAAGGATTCATCTTCATTAATTTGAAGATTATCAAATAACCTAACATACTCCATGTATCTTTCATCTTGGTTCATCGCCTTTTCTCCATGAATTGATTTGAGAGTTTCCCAAATCTCTTTAGCGCTTTCAAGATGAACAATTCTTTCCACCTCTTCTTCTAGTAGACTACAGTACAGTGCATAGATAGCTTGAGAGTTGTATCTATCATGAAGTCTCTCTTCAACTGTCCATAACTCAATAGGTTTGTTGGGCATGGTGTAATCATTTACAACCATTTCCCATAGACTGGTGTTCTTAGATCGAAGAAAGTCTTTCATCCAATCTTCAAAACAGCCTATATTGAACAAGGGTGGTCTGTCTAAAAGTTGACCTATTTCCATGACTGTGTTCCTGCACATTGCCATCGTTGTCAAAGAAATTATAAGATTTCTTTGAAGAGCAGCATTGCTCTGACACAAATTCTTTGGCCCAAGTATGTCCAAGAGGGGGGTGAATTTGACACTTAGACAATAAAGATTCAATTAAATGGCAATAAGTAAATGTGGAAGTGTAAATAGAATCAACTCAGTCGATTTAGAGTGGTTCGGCTATTTGCTTACATCCACTACCTAACCTCCTCAGTTAGGATTTGAAACCTCTTCACTAAGGGATTCTCTTACAGATGAGAACCAAACCGTTACACCTTTCCTCAACTTTCGGGTGTGAGAATAACTGTTACAATGCTCAACTTGCAGGCTTGAGACAAATTAAGTACAGTTGGATCCTAGACAATCACTCAATTGACTTTCCAGCAAGATATGATATGAAATGAAGTACGCTAAAAGACTTGAGTGAAAACAATTTTCTTCAAACAGATTTTCAAAAAGATGATTGAGATGAAGCACAATATGAAAATCTTTTGAACACAATAAACACTGAAAGTAATTTAACTTTCGAAGAGTTTTAACACTTGAAAACTTCGACTAATTTTCAACAAGTTTATGCTCAAACATTCTTGTGTTTTTTTGTTTTTGTTTTGAAAATATATATATTTATAGACTTAATGAAGATAAAACAGTTGAGCGCTTGATTTTAATTTTGAATTTGAACGTTTGCTCACAATGGCCTAAATCTTTTATTAATATAGTATGTTCAAGTTTATAAGAAAAAGTTTGGTTTGTTTCAGAATACATGAATAAGGAAAGTCTAGGAAGACAAAATTCATGTATCTAAAATGTTAGAAGTTGGATTTGCCAGATTGCTTTTCAGATATTTGACTGAAGTGTATTAGCATACAAATTGGACCATTAGCGTCCTGGTACACACTGAGTCAAAGATTTAAGTTTAAATGACATTATTCTTTGAACGTGCTGATGATACATCAGCGTCCTGAGGCTTAAAAGAATATTTAAAACCAGAGGTCAATGAGGGCGCTAATCAAGGAGTAGCATAATTGATGAGGGAGCTGTTAGAGTCCTAAAAAAAACATTTTAAAACGTAAACTTTTATAAAGGCGCTAATGCATAGTTAACGTCATGTTTTTAAATATTTTACAAACACTCAAAACTCAATGAACGTACTGAAGCTTGATCTGTTGAACCAATTATCCTCATGTCCCTTACAAGAATATGTCCCTATTATGAAAGATTTTGATGATTACAAAACTTCATTCTGTTTATGATATTACTGCACATATGACATATCTAATCTTACTTGAAGGTTTCAAAGATTTAATGATGCATGGCGAACATATTAAAGATATTCTTGAAGACCATGATCGTTTGAAGATGTTTAGTCGTATGATTAGATTATGATAGGTTGTAGGACCTTCTATGTCATGTGATTCAGCAATATGCATGCCTACATGTTTAATCGATCGGTTGCATATTCGATTTAATCCGGTTACATTATGTTTTATCGAGCTTTAATCGAGAAATTAAAAACAGCTTTTATAAAAGTTTTTTAGGACGTTAATGTTTTAGCAGCGCCCTCCTGGACTTGATGAGTCAGGACGCTGATAAAATGTTATGACGCTCAAGGTTGAATTGATCTGATTAATAAGAACACTCACTTGGTAATAGTGACCTTTCCTTTATCAACCTTTGAGAATGTTAAGACGCTGACTTAGTTTCAGCTCGCTGAAAGATCTTTTTGACTTTAAGTGATTTCTATCTTTAAGGGCGCTGATAAGTTATAAGTCGAATAAATTATCAGGACGCTACTTGTGTAGGAGCGCCCTCATCTTTAGAATCAACTTAAATAACTTTCAGGACGCTTATCATCTGTCAGTGCACTTAACATTGTTTTAAAACCCCTTTTTTTTTAGTTCAGGACGCTTACTCTTGAGTAGCGCCCTCGTGTGTCAAAAGTTATAAAACAAAGTAGAACGTTCACTGCGAAGTAGCGCCCTCATTAATTAAGTCGTTTGATTGTCAAAGTAAGTCAGGACGCATACTATTCAGTAGCGCCCTCACTTCATTGCTCAGTAGGACGCCGATGTTTTACGAGCGCCCTTAAAAGAACAAAACGACAGAAAAAAATATTTTGGTTGTTCTGACATTACTGCTATTTCTGTTAACCCTTTCAAAAACGTACGAATACTTTTCAGAACTTTTCAGAATCGTACAACAACATTTCAGTACTTTTTAAAACATTCTAAAACCTCGTCAGAACATTCCTCTTCCATGAAAGGATCGGATGATTCAGGTACTATCGCCGTAATATGCATTAAGCTGAATCAATTTATTTTGGGAAAGAATGTTAATGATATATTTGAAATAACTTAGAGCGCCAAAATTACCAAGTCCATTGCGCCTTTGTTATTCCTATATTTACGTGTTGCCTTAGTGCAGAAAAATCAACAAATGAAATACGAAACTGATATTCATTCAAAACTTATTAACAGTTTTCGTTTGCTCTAAAACACTTTGTGAAAGTTAGTTTTCTTTCACTTGTGTTTGATCTTACGATCTTTTTGAAAGAAAAACTTCAAGTCCTTTGGGTTGATTAATCTTCATCATCATTATTTCGAAAACCCATTAAAGAAGACAGAAGCTCTTTGAACTTGTTTTCAGCATAAACTTCATCACACATATTTTGCTGAATCTGTGACTACAGAAAGTTCAATCCAAAGCTTTGTAAGTATCACTTTGATTCTGAGTAAAGGGAATCATATCTCATCTTGTATTCAGTTTGTGGTGAGTGGTAAGTTACTAAGTTAGAGCAAGTGTTGCTCAAAGTTGTAAACGGTCTTCTCACACCAGTGAGTTGAGAATGTTTCTCTCACTTGCAAGTAGAGAATAGGTCTTCTCACACCCGTAAGTTGAGAAACGGTCCTCTCACACCCGTAAGTTGAGAAAGTGTATCGGTTTGATCTTCACTCGTAAGAAGGTCCATAGTGGAGTTTGAACAAATCCTAACTGAGGAGGCTAGGTAGTGGATGTAGGCGCAGCCAAACCACTATAAATCTTGCTTGCATTGTCCCATTTACATTTATTGTATCTAATTGTTATACTTTGTTTAATCTGCTTTCATTATTCCACATAATTTTAAGAAAGGTTAAAATCTGCTAAGTATCCAATTCACCCCCCCTCCACCTCTTGGACATATCTGGGCCAACAATTGGTATCAGAGCAGGTTAACCATCAAAGTATCTAACCACCTTTGATTGAGTATGGCAGGACAAAACAAAAGAAGTACTTATTTCTCCGGTGAAGAAAACTCCACCAACCAACCACCACTGTTCAAAGGAGAAAACTATTCACACTGGAAAACTAAGATTAGGTACTACCTTAAAGCCCAAGATTTAGAGATGTGGGATGTTGTGACATACGGCTATTAAACGCCTACTAAAATAGTTGACGGTGTTACTGTCCTAAAGGAAATAAAAGAATGGAGTACCAAGGAAAAGAAAAGAGAACTATTGAATAACCAAGCTGTAAACATTTTGTTTTGCAGTTTATCAGTCGAAGAGTTCAATAGAGTTAGTGCGTGTGAAACCGCAAAGGAAATCTGGAACAAGTTAGAGGTCACCAACGAATGAACTTTGCAAGTTAAAACGAAAAAGCTCCAACTGTTAGTTGAAGAATATGAGACCTATAAGATGAAGGAAACTGATTCGATAGCTGAGGTTATTGCTCGGTTTACAACAAACATGAATGAGATGAAGAACTTAGGAAAAATCTATGACCAAGAAGAAATTGTTAGAAAGTTTCTAAGAGGCCTACCCAGAGCATGGGAACCAAGGCCACAGCCATTGAAGAAGCCAAGAATCTGGCTGAATACACTTTTGATGAACAATGCGGTTCATTAATGGTTCATGAAATGAAGTTAAAAGATAAGATGAGCCTGGTCAAAGTTGAGGAAAAAGAAAAGAAATCTATTGCCCTTAATGTTGGAACTGATTCTAAAGGTGATTCAGACCCAGAAGATGACATGGCTATGTTGTTTAGAAAGTTCAACAAGTTACTTAGGAAAAAGAGTAAGAATAACTCTTACTCAAAGTTTCACAAAGGAAAGAAACCCGAATCTAAACCTGTAGAGTTAATATGTTACGGTTGTAACAAACCAGGTCATATAAAGAGTGAATGTCCCATAAAGTATAAGAAGAACGCCAGTTTTTATAGAAAAGACAAGAAAGTTCTCAAAGCCACATGGGATGATTCAAGCTCAAGAGAAGATGAAGTGGATTCAGACCACACTGCTGCAATGTGCTTAATGGCAAGCACAGAGGTAAAAACTGAACCTACTGACGAACCTTATGAGTTCAACATTTATATTCAGGAGCTTAAGTCAAAACTTAGTAAAGAGATTAGGAAAAATGAAAAACTTAAACACAGTCTTGAAGAAGCTCTTGAGGAAATTGAATTCCAACAGGAAGAGCTAGACGAATTGTCTCTAGATAATGAACAACTTAAGAAAGTTGTTGGGAAGCTGAAAAATGAAAAAAGAAAAGAAAAGAAAAGGAAGACCTTAACTGCACAGTGATGAAATTCACAAATGGTCAAAAGAAATTTAACATGATGTTAGGATCACAAAGATGTGCACTTGACAAGACTGGCTTAGGCTACACTCATGGGTATAAACAAAAGGAGTACGATACCATACTGACCAAACGACCAAGATGAAACAAATGTCATAAAGAAAGTCATACAATACTTAGATGCATCGTCCAACGTAGAAAGAAAAGGAAATATGCGTGGATTGAAAAATTTGTTCTTACTGATGCTAACATGCATGGACCCAAACAAGCATGGGTACCAAAATCAAAAATATTTTATGTTGTGTAGATGTGCAAAAATGAAGATATATGGTATCTAGACAGCGGCTGCTCAAGGCATATGTCTAGAGATAGATCAAACTTTCAGAGCCTTGAAAAGAAGAAAGGAGGAAAGGTCGCCTTTGGAGACGATAGCAAATGTGATATTGAAAGCATTGGAACTATTGGTAACGATTCTCTATCCATATCTGATGTATTTTATGTTAAAGGGCTTAAGCATAATCTCTTGAGCATAAGTAATTATGTGACAAGGGTTATGACATCTCATTTTAGGCAAATAGGTGTATTGTCAAACATGCTGATAAAACTGTTGCATTCATGGCATCTAGAATTAAGAATGTGTATTGCACAAACTTCAATGACATGAAGAAACAAAATGTAACATGTTTAAGTGCTATCTTTGGTAATGATGCATGGTTATGGCATAGGAGATTAACTCATGTTAATATGGATAACATATCTAGAATTGTTAAACATGATATGGCCACGGGTATTTCGAAAGGAACTTACTCAAATGACAAGGTTTGTGAACCATGTCAACTTGGTAAGCACCCGATCATCATTTAAAAGCAAGAGGCATCAATCAACCTCTAGAGATCTCGAACTGATTCACATGGATCTTTTCCGACCAACCAAAACTCAAAGCATAGGTGGTAAATCATATGTGTTTGTGATTGTTGATGACTTTACTCGATTCACATGGGTATTTCTATTAGCTCATAAATCTGATGCTTGTGAAACATTTATAAAATTCTGTAAAATAGTCAAAAATGAAAAGGGATACAAAATCAATATAATTAGGAGTGATAGAGCTGGTGAATTTTTCAATAAAAATATCGAAGAATTTTGTAACAATCAAGGTTGCACTCATCATCTATCAGCCCCTAGGACACCACATCAAAATGGTGTAGTTGAAAGAAAGAATAGAACTCTGCAGGAGATGTGTAGAACAATGCTCAATGAGTATAACACTGCAAATGATTTTTGGGGTGAAGCTATAAACGTTGCCTGCTATGTGATGAACCGAGTTCTGATTAGAAAAGATTTGAATAAAACTCCATATGAACTATGGAAGGGTAGAGCACCCAACATCAGTTACTTTCGAGTATTTGGATGTAAATGTTTTATTCTTAATGATAAAGATAATCTAGATAAGTTTGAACCTAAATCAGACATAAGAATATTCTTAGGATATTCTTCTCACAGTAGAGCCTACAAAGTCTTCAACAAATCAAATCAAACTGTAGAAGAATCGATTCATGTAAACTTTGATGAAAGTGTTAATAAGAAAAGTCTTGAGGATGAATTTAAGCAATTAAATTTTGATGACAATGAACCCAAGACAACCAAGGTTATAAATCTTGAACTTGAACCATCTTTAAAATCTTCTAAAAACTCTAGATTGCTTCAAGGTCTCTCCCAAGATCAAATTTTAGGAGATCCACGAAAAGGTGTATACCACTAGAGCCTCAACTCAAAAAGATAAAGAGCTTGTTGCTTTTGTATCACAATTTGAACCAATTAAAGGGAAGATGCACTGAAAAATGAAAATTGGATTCTTGTTATGCAAGAAGAACTATGACACTTTGTGTGAAACAAAATATGGGAATTAGTTGCTAGACCTTTTCATCAATCTGTTATTGGAACCAAATGGATCTTTAGGAACAAAAAGAATGAACAAGGCATCATTGTCCGCAATAAGGCTAGATTGGTTGCACAATGGTACAACCAAGAAGAAGGCATAGACTTCGAAGAAGCCTTTGCCTTAGTAGGAAGATTAGAGGCAATAAGAATGTTACATGCCTATGCCTGTTACAAGGATTTTTCCTTATACCAAATGGATGTAAAGAGTGTTTTTCTAAATAGATACATCAACGAAGAGGTATATGTGGAACAACCTCCAGGGTTTGAGGATGCTCAAGACCCGGAATATGTGTTCAAACTCCACAAAGCCTTATATGGATTAAGACAAGCTCCAAGAGCTTGGTATGATCGACTAAGTTCATTTCTTTTAGATCATAAGTTTCAAAAAGGAAAACTTGATACAACTTTATTTATTAAACACCACAATGATAATATGCTTATTGCTCAAATATATGTGGACGATATTATTTTTGGTGCATCAAACAAAGAACTATGTGATGAGTCTTCAAAATTAATGCAGAAGGAATTTGAAATGAGTATGATGGGAGAATTTACATACTTTCTCGCCTTACAAATTAAACAAATGCCGAATGGCACCTTCATAAGCCAATCAAAGTATGCTTAGGAAATGGTCAAAAAGTTTCAAATGCACAATTTGAAATCGATTGATACTCCTTGTACCTCTGCAATCAAATTAGAAAAGGATGAAAAAGGTAAATCAATTGATTCATAACTTTATAGAAGCATGATTGGAAGTCTTTTGGACTTAGCAGCAAGTCGACCTAACATCATGTTCAGTGTCTGTCTTTGTGCAAGATGTTAATCTGAACCTAAAGAATCTCATTTAAAGTGTGTCAAACGAATATTCAGATATATAAATGGCATAACACACTTAGGAATTTGGTATTCCAAAGGTACTACTTTTGATCTCAGAAGTTATATAGACTCTGACTATGTCGGTAGTCTAACAGATAGGAAAAGTACCTATGGATTTTGTCACTTTCTTGAAAATTCTTTGATTTCTTGGTTTTATAAGAAACAACATTCTGTGGCATTATCCGCAGCTAAAGCAGAATATGTTGCAGCTGAAAGTTGTTGTTCTCAGGTTCTTTACATGAAACAACAACTTCAGGATTACCAATACTTATTCATTGTGCTAAAATTTTGTGTGATAATACTAGTGCTATCAACATATCTAAAAATCATGTATTGCACTCCCGAACTAAGCATATTCAAATAAGACATCATTTTTTACGGGATCATGTGCAAAATGGAGAAGTTGTATTATCTCATATTGGAACCAAAGAACAACTGGCTAACATATTTACTAAAGTTTTACCAAAAGACCATTTTGTTCATATTCGCATAGAGCTTGGGATGTTTTCTGAGACCGATATGTGATAGTGTGATGCTTACCTCTATATGGGGGAGATATATTTCATGCTACTTTACTCTTTTTGATATTTCAAAAGGGGGAGAAAGTACTATCACTGAAGCACCATAAACTCAGGGGGAGTGTAACACTAAGGGGGAGCCTTAGTGATATTTCTTATACATTCCTTGGTAATGCACTCATATCATATGAAATAAGGAACATTTATACTGTATCTCATGCATACATACAACATTTTATTAGCTTACTTCAAAGCCTATAGTAATGTGTTTGAAATCATCAAAAAGGGAGAGATTGTTAAACCAATTATCCTCATGTCCCTTACGAAAAAATGTCCCTATTATGAAAAATAATTTTGATGATTACAAAACTTCATTTTTTTTATGATATTACTGCACATATGACATATCTAATCTTACTTGAAGGTTTCAAAGATTTAATGATGCATGGCGAACATATTAAAGATCTTCTTGAAGACCATGATCGTTTAAAGATGTTTAGTTGTATGATTAGGTTCTAATAGGTTGTAGGACCTTCTATGTCATGTGATTCAACAATATGCATGTCTGCATGTTTTAATCGATCGGTTGCGTATTCGATTTAATCCGGTTACATTATGTTTTATCGAGCTTTAATCGAGAAATTAAAAATAGCTTTTATAAAAGTCTTTCAGGACGCTAATGTTTTAGCAGTGCCCTCCTGGACTTGATGAGTCAGGATGTTGATAAACTGTTAGGACTTTCAAGGTTGAATTGATCTGATTAATAAGGACGCTCACTTGGTAATAGCGACCTTCCCTTTATCAACCTTTGAGAATGTCAGGACGCTGACTTAGTTTCAGCTCGCTGAAAGATCATTTTGTCTTTAAGTAATTTTTATCTTTAAAGACGTTGATAAGTTATAAGTTGAATAAATTATCAGGACGCTACTTGTGTAGGAGCGTCCTCATCTTTAGAATCAACTTAAATACCTTTCAGGACGCTTACCATCCGCCAGCACACTTAATATTGTTTTAAAACCATTTTTTTTAGTTCAGGACGCTTACTCTTGAGTAGCTCCCTTGTGTGTCAAAAGTTATAAAACAAAGCAGGACGCTCACTGCGAAGTAGCGCCCTCATTAATTAAATTGTTTAATTGTCAAAGTAAGTCAGGACGCATACTATTCAGTAGCGCCCTCACTTCATTGTTCAGTAGGATGCTGATGTTCTATGAGCGCCCTCAAAGGAACAAAACGACTGAAAAAATATTTTGGTTGTTCTCACATTACTGCTATTTCTGTTAACCTTTTCAGAAATGTACAAATACTTTTCAGAACTTTTCAGAATCGTACAACAACTTTTTCAGAACTTCTTAAAACGTTCTAAAACCTCATCAGAACATTCCTCTTTCATGAAAGGATCAGATGATTCAGGTGCTATCGCCGTAATATGCATTAAGCTGAATCGATCCGTTTTGGGAAAGAATGTTAAAGTTATATTTGAAATACTTAGAGTGCCAAAATTACAGTCCATTGCGCCTTCGTGTTGTCTTAGTGCAGAAAAACCAACAAATGAAATACGAAACTGATATTCATTCAAAACATATTAACAGTTTTTGTTTGCGCTAAAACACTTTTTGAAAGTTAGTTTTCTTTCACTTGTGCTTGATTTTATGATCTTTTTTGAAAGAAAACTTCAAGTCTTTTGGGTTGATTGATCTTCATCATCATTATTTCGAAAACCCATTAAAGAAGACAAAAACTCTCTGAACATGTTTTCAGCATAAACTTCATCACACATATTTTGCTAAATCTGTGACTACAGAAGGTTCAATCCAAAGCTTTGCAAGTATCACTTTGATTCTGAGTAAAGGGAATCATATCTCATCTTGTATTTAGTTTGTGGTGACAGGTAAGTCACTGAGTTAGAGCAAGTGTTGCTCAAAGTTGTAAACGGTATTCTCACACCAGTAAGTTGAGAATAGGTTCTCTCTCACCTATAAGTAGAGAATAGGTCTTCTCACACCCGTAAGTTGAGAAACGGCAGTTCTCACACCCGCAAGTTGGAAAAGTGTACCGATTTGATCTTCACCCGTAAAAAGGTCCATAGTGGAGTTTGAACAAATCCTAACTGAGGAGGTTAGGTAGTGGATGAAGGCGCAGCCGAACCATTATAAATCTTGCTTGCATTGTCCCATTTACATTTACTGTATCTAATTGTTATACTTTGTTTAATTTTCTTTCATTATTCTGCACAATTTTAAAAAAGGTTAAAATCTGTTAAGTGTCCAATTCACCCCCTCCTCTTGGACATAGCTTGGCCAACACGATCATCGCTTGACGTAACCGTTAGGCTGATACACGAGGGCGCTCCTAGATAGTAAGCGTCCTGATGGAAGTAATTTAAGTACCATCAACGTCCAAACGTTTAGTCTATCAGCGTCCAAACGTTTAGTTAGCGTCCGGATAGAACTCTTAACTGACTTTCAAAATAAGTTTTCAAACTTTTGAAACTAGATTAAATTTCCAAAATAAAAAACATTTGAAAGAGATGCAAAAGTGAAAATATGCAGAACTTGCTGAGAATTTGTTTAAGTGAAGGTTTTACATTCTAGACGAACAAATCCCTCTTGAGTCTTGATCTTGATGACTTGAAGCGCATTGTCTCAGTTCTGATTTACGTATTGATTTTGATCTGACTGAAACACTTAACAAGATCATTAGATACACAAGTGAGTGGTTTCGAATCGTCAAAATGTTCACATCATGGGGTTTCATGAAACAACACTTATGCCTCAGCAGTAGGGAGTCTAATGTATGCTCAGGTTTGTATGCGTACGGATATTGCATATATTATTGGGATGTTGGGCAAATATTTAAGTAATTCAGGAATAGACCATTGGAAAGCAGCCAAATGGGTCTTGCGGTACTTAAAGAGAACAAAAGACTACATGTTCACGTATCAGAGGTTGAATCAACTTGAGATCGTTGGGTATACTTACTTTGATTTTGTTGGATGCCAAGATAGTATGAAATCTACATCGAGCTATATCTATCCGCTAGTTGGAGGTGTTGTCTCTTGGAAGAGTGCTAAACAGTCACTTATAGTCTCTTTTACCATGGCAGCAGAGTTTGTAGCATATTATGAAACATCAAATCACAAAACATGGCTGCAGAATTTTGTCACAGGGTTGTGCATAGTAGACGGTGTTGAAAGACCACTCAAGTTATTATGTGACAATAAGTCAACAGTTTTATATTCCAACAACAGGAGGTCGACGAAGTCAAAACATATAGACATCAAATTCCTAGTTGTTAAAGAAAGAGTTCAGAGTGGACAATTGTCTATAGAACACATTGGAACAAACTCCATGGTTACGAATCGGCTTACTAAGGGATTGCCACCCAAAGTGTTTCATGAGCACATTAATCGTATGGGTGTCATGTCTATTGATGATGTTCAGTTTTAGTAGGAGTTTGTACGTTTATATGCGTTTATGATATAGACAATTTTTAGCTATTTCAATTTATGGATATTTTGAGGTTATTTTCTGCGAAAATAAAGTTTTGGTTTATGTACATTCTAATCTTAGTATGGTTTGATCTCACCAAGGTTTAAGGGTGGACCAGTTGGAAATAGGCATGTTAAGGTCACATTACATGAAATTTCCATGCTACACATCCACATTATGATCCATGTCATTCAGTTATATCAGCATACGTGACCATTGTTGGGTTGAGTTACGACAGTTGTAATGAAAACCGCTTTGATACTATGTTGGTATGATTAATGGACCAATTGGTTATAGATACATTTTGGTAATGATAGCAAAGATAAGCTCCTTCGGTTATTTTTGCAAAGCATAATTATAAGGCTACACGTATAGCCCAAGTGGGAGATTGTTGGATCATTAATCCAACATTGGGCTTATACGAGAATAATTATGTATTGCAGACTGTCAAATAAGGTTAAGCCTAATTAAAAGTGATTTGCTAAGTTTTGGATAATTTGGGCTTTAATGTATCTAATAGGATGTGGTCTTTTAATGTGTAAAGACTTAAATAAAAATATCAATAGATAACAGGGTAGTTATCTATAAAAGCGGTTATGGTCCCCAGATCACACGTACCAGTATCATTATTATTTTATTTCTGATGTCCCATCATCAGATATAGAACACAGAGAAAACAAAGGATTTTCTTGGGAAAAAGTGTTGATTTGGAAGACAAGTCGTACGACTCTAAAGGAAATCGGTCATTATGAATTTAAGTACGCTTTCGCTTATTAATTTATTAATTCTTGGTGGTTTAATGTGAATGTTCCTATACTTTGGATGATGGTTTTCACAAAAGGAAATTCTCTAACAACAACATCTAAAGAAGATAATACATGCTATAAACACAATAACAAGGATTACAACAGTCAAAATTGGCAAAGAACCCAGGTGGGACAACATTATAGGGTAGACCAACATTCAAGGCATTAAGACACACTGACCATACCAAACCTCTAGACAAGTTATAATCTTACAAAAAGATTTTTATTGAGGGAAGGATGAGACAAGTAGAGAGGTACTAATTCTCAACCTCGGTTTGGTATAGTCATAGTGTCTTAATGCCTTGAATGTTCGTAGACCTTGTAATGTTGTCCACACTGGGTTCTTTGCCAATTTGGGTTGCTATAATCCTTATTATTGTGTTATATATATATAGTTGTAATTCAAATTACTATTGTACCCATTTCAAATTATTGTGGTGTCATAGCTCTTAACAGGCCGCCACTGGGACAAGGCCCACAGGACGATGGCCCCGGGTCCCCAAAATAATATATATATATATATATAAGGCTCTTTGAAATCCTCCGCTCCAGTTAAACCTCCTTTTTTTTTCTTTGTTCAGAAAAGGATAATTGCTAGTCGCTAAAATGGAAAACGCAGATTCGAGTTACAAATATATATATATATATATATATATATATATATATATATATATATATATATATATGTATGTATATATTGGGCCCAAATTTTGTATCAAAATTAATATAGCTATATATAGGTTGATTTTATATATTTTTTCAATATCATTTTAACTCATTTTGAAATTTTTTTTACTTACTAAGTTACTGTTCATATCCAAAATCTTATCTCGATCAAATGTAGTGTTTAATAACTCTATTTTTTTTAGCTCTACGTTGATAAGAGTTTATTTTAAACATATTAGTTAGTAAGTAGTCCAACCTCTTATTTTAATTTTATTTTAAAGATAAAAATGTTTCTACTTCAAAATTTCAACTTCTTACTATACAAATAGTTTAACTTAAAAATAATATTTACATAATAATTATATTGAATATTGACTATACTTTACAATAATAAATAAAATTATTTATTATAACCTAAATTTATTTAAATTCTACTTCATTACTTATTTATATCATAAATTTGTATTTATTTATTTATTATGTTATAATATTTATTAACTTATTTATATCAAATTTCATTTATTTTTTATTTTTTTATTATATCATAATTTTTATCTAAGTATTTTATATTTATTTAAAATATTTAAAATTTTCAAAATATTATTTTTTTTATATTTTTTTACCTTTATAAAAAATTAAAATAAAAAATCTGGCAACGACAATCTAGTAACCAGTGACAAAATCGACGATGACGATCCCTTAAATCTTATTACAATTTAAAACCCTAGAGTGTTGAGAGAACTGCAACTTCAAATAAAAAATCTGGCTACGACGATCTCATGACTGGCGACTCCCTCTTCTTGTTCTTCTTCTTCTGGTTCTTATTCTGCCCCATCTACCAACCACTTGTTTTTATTTTATTTTTTATTTTTTAATTACTTCCATACTATAATTCAATTACATTTTTTTTACCTTCTCCGCCAACCACTATCTTTATTCGCCCCTTTTTTTTTAAAAAAAACTACTTCTATAATTCAATCATACTTTTTTGTTTACTAATTTTGTATAATTTTATATTTGGATTTGTTGGATGGTCAGCTCGGATTAGAGCTGACCTGGATATCGGATGAAAAGCTGAGCTAGATTTGTGAGGTATGTTAGCCACGTTTGGCGGTGGACTAGCCGAGGTGACGAGGTGACGAGGAAAAAGTCGGGTAAAGTTACGACCGCCAGATCAGCTCGGACAAATCGAGCTCTATTCAACCATGAATGTGCCCAAGGCGACCTAGCAGGATTATATATATGATAAACCGAGAAACACGTTATTAGAGTCGAGCTAAGTGTTGTTTTGTTCAAAGTAGCAGCTCGGCATGTGTCCGAGCTAATCATCCTAGAGGAAACAAATCGGATTAAGGATTCTTTCCTGGCACGCCATATCCTGAGGAATCTGAGGTAGTTGCATTCTCAAACACGGACTCCGACATAAAGGCGAAATAGGATTCTTCCTTCGAGACAAATCAGGAAAACAAGTATTGCCCAAGATGAGATAAGATTCCTACTCCGAGAAGAACTCGTAAGATAGGAATCATCCAGGAGGGGGTGAGATTTCTTCTCCAAGACTAACTCGGAATGGATGAGCTCATCCAGCTCATCTCAACCAACAATGAAACAACACTTGGCACCATGCCTACTGGGCAACTAGTCATTCTGACCGGAGGACCTCCTCTATAAATAAGACCTATCACCCTCACCATAAGATACGAACAACTTTCTACAAGAGGTATTGCTTTAGGCTAAAACAAACTCTAACTTAGGCATCGGAGGGTCTTCGACCGGTACCACATTGGTGTTCCTTATGATAGCCACATTGTTTTCTCTCTTCTTCTCAGATCAAGCTGATAAACCCTCGCTAGAACCGGAGAGTTCATAATTTCAGATACGATCATCTCCTACGAGTGTTCATCTACTTGGTGTTGGTCAGATTCTACATCAACAAGATCAAATACAATAATTTTATCAATGAGTACAAGGTTGAAGTTGTCAGAATAGCAGACCGGTGTTGTCTTAAACTTATTACTATTTGATATTTACGTGAAATTTGAAATAATTTTTTATTTATGTTGATTTTGTAGTTTTATTTTATTAATTTGTAACTTTTGTTGTATTAATTTTGTGATTTTGTTGTATTAATTTTGTGATTTTTATTGTATTGATTTTGTAATTTTTAATGTATTCATGGCGTATATAAAAATTTATTTATTAATATATAGAAAGGCCCCATTTTATGTTTCTCACTTTGAGCCCCCAAATAGTTAGGACCGGCCCTTGCACTTAAAAATTATTATAAACAAAAAAATAAAAAAATAACGTCCAAATAGCAAAATTTCTACTACTGCATGGACTCTCCATCTAGATAAAAGAAAATAAAGCACAAAAATGATTCCCCATGTACTTCACAATTCCCTTTAAGAATATTTAAGACATTCTATTAATTAGTAAAACGTCTCTTCAAGTCCGATAACTAACATTTTTAACAATTTAAAACGTTTTCTATCAATTGGTATATATTTAAGACACTCTATTCATTGATAAAATGCCCCCTTCCTAAATAGTAATTATATGTACTATACATATTTTAAGTAGTATGATATTCAAGTAGTATATATATTTAAATAATATATGTATTTAAGTGGCACATATATTTAAGTTATATAAATATATATATATATATACGTATCTCATATGGATCATATAGGAACATAGTTGCCCATTCATATGAGAGAGAAATTATAAAAAATAGTGTAGAAAAAATGAGAAGAGAAAGAAGAATGGAGAAAATATGACAAAATGAGTTTTAAAAATATTAGAGAAATGATAGAAAATAGAGAATGAAATATAATATTTTTCTTTAAGCATTCTTTAATTATTTGGATTCAGTTTATAACACAAAGTTTTTGCTATTTAAGATCATCTCAGTCGTCTTTTTCTAAATTTTTTGTCATGAATTTTTTCATCCACTTCATTAATTAATCATCTCCTTTTGCTGAAAATCGTCCAGATCAACGTTCACTCCGCAGATTTATACTGCTTCCTTTTTTCTTTTCTTTTGTTTTTTCAGTTCTCTTATTTTTTTAGATTGAAGGAGAAATTCCAACATTCCTATAGTTTTGTAAAATTAATCTATGATATAATTAGACAAGAAAATCAGGTAAAAATTTACTCTTTGATTTATTTATTTTGGTCATTCTGCTTCACTACATGTATGCAAAGAAATTTACAAGTCTAAACCTCAAATTTTAGTCAATATCTTTCATTATAGCATATCAAACTATTGTAGGGTTAAAATCACATGCCACTTATTGTACATGCAGACTAGACTAGTTCCTTTTTGTTTTAATCCAAAGCTTAGCTTAGAAGTTTTTTAATTATCTACCGCAATTATTATTTTACGTATTTCTGTATTATGATATTAATACATTATGGTTATATAGAATTGTTTGACATTTATTATCGATCTAAATAATGCGTAGTGGCTTTCACCTGTAAATTTATAAAAATGTAATTAATTGTACAATATTTGACATGTACTTACTTATTTCATTTTTATATTTAAAATTATTTGAACTTATTTTAAATATTTTCACATTAGATGTTATCAAATTATATAACATCCAATCACCTTTTCTAATATAATTATGTGCGTTTATCTTACCTATTTAATATAATACTTGAGTTTAATTAATTTCTATTGAATGTAATTTAATAAATAATATTATCACATGAAAAATAATTTATGTAGACTAAATTTTAACGCTATTTCTCAACGCTGACACTCAATACTTTTGAATGTTTTGAAGATACACGTGTATTACACAACATATATCCCAACATTCAAGCGATGCTGAGTGTCGGTCTTAAAAAATAATATTGGCACTCAACATACATTTAACATTACTCATATAAAAAAATATTTTTTTGAAGAGCTTTAATTATTTCATCTCCCCAAATTCTCCCACCTTTCTCTAACCTAAAAAAAAAAAAAAAAAAACCTATTTGTTTCATATTTAAAAATTTATTAACTAGATGGGTAAATAGAAGGTTCAATGGGTTGAAGCGTCCTATTTTATAAATAACTTGAATAGACTTTACAAATAACTTGAATAGAGTTTACGGTTTAGGGGCGAGAGAAAACAAAGGCGAAATTTAAACTACCATTTTCAGTTTCTCTAACCTAAAAAAAAAAAAAAAAACCTATTTGTTTCATATTTAAAAATTTATTAACTAGATGGGTAAATAGAAGGTTTAATGGGTTGAAACTGAAACGTCCTATTTTATAAATAACTTGAATAGAGTTTACGGTTTAGGGGCGAGAGAAAACAAAGGCGAAATTTAAACTACCATTTTCAGTCAAAAGGCCCGCTAGTGAATTGTCACAAATTGAATTATAAGGCATTTATTACTGCTATTTCTCATTTTTGTTCTTTGAAATAAATATACTTCTTAATCATTAGAAAAAGAAAAACTACAATTCGATCTAGTAATTAAATTACAATGATAAGAAACATTTTGTCATGCATGATACATCATTTTATTTCTAAGTGTTATACATATCCTACGATTGAGCCTATTCATGCCAATATCATCACAGGATCCTGTGGGGGCCGACAAATGAGCTAGGAATAAATGAACCAAGACTACCAAATTTAACATATAATTCAAATTAACCTTCTTCTTCAATCACAACCGTCTGATCCCTTGACCGAAAGATTATCTCTTAAGCTGCATCTTCCATCCTGAAGATCAAGTAAATACACCATCAACCACATCATCATACGTTGTCAAAATGTATATCTCAAACAGATAATAAACAGAAGAATTAAATGCCCATATATGTTACTTATTATTTAGCCCCCAAATCGATCATTTACCTTAGAATTAAAATCTTAGTTAGTTTATATCATTTGATCCATTTGCTATATATTTTTCTTAATTAAATTAGATGCCCAGATATGTTATCCAACTCAATTAAATTAAATTTTTTTTTAATTTTATTTTTATGTTTGACGGCCAATAAAAATAAAATTAAAAATAATTCTATCACAAATTCAATCCTGTTGCAACCGGATAAAATGGCCGGAATTATTTTATCCGGTGCTCCTCGTTTTCTTCTTCTTCTTTGGGCACTTCTTCTTTTAAAAAAAAAAAAAAAAAATCCCAAGCTGGCTATCTATTACAATTTGCAAAACGAGCAAATGACAATTTTTTATTTTGGGTTTAATATAATTTTTTTTTTAAAAATAATTACTTTTTATTTTAATCCCATATTCCACCAAATATAGAAATACCCCCTTTTTAAAAAAAAATTACTTTTTATTTTAATCCCATATTCCACCAAATATAGAAATACCCCCTTTTTAATCGTATTTTATCTTACCCTCTTCTATCCAATTTAATCTCATAAAAACGGTAAAAGAAATAAATATTTAAAAAACCGGTTCGGCGCTCCAACTAGAAGACTCAACCCGTTACAATTTACTCTTTCTCAGATAGGAGGACGTCAGAAGCTGTTTCATATGCTCCGGGAGCACAAGAGCATTTTGCTCCTAAAGGGCCCTCCAACCGACACTTATCCTTAACGTCTGCCGCTTCTCTGCGTAGTTCCCATGGCATGATACGTGTGAACAGATTATCCACTTGGGAGCCGTTTTGCTTCCTTGCTGCCTACAGTATAATCTAAATACTACTCACTTTTTGAGTGTCTTCTTTTATTAATAAACCAAAATATAAGGTGTTGAAAATAATTACTTTTAATATTGTGGGGACCGGAACTAAAATATTCATGCAAAGGTGCCATGTGGAAAAACTAGGGGACCCACTGAAAATTTGAACAGTGCTACTTTTCAGGTACTTTTGCAGTACTAGGAACTCCTAGCATTAATCAGGCACTTTGATGAGGATATCTCCATCAAAAACCAATTACAATAGTGGGAAAAGTTGTTGTCAGAATGAGTTTATATATTGATATATGTATGAAAAATTATTGGTTGAGTGCTGCAGTGGGAAATCACTGACCCCTCACATTTCAGGAAATTTTTAAAAAATAATAATAATAATTTCACACCTGGCTCACCAACTCACACTTACGAGCACCCTTTGAATTAAAATTTTCTTTTTACTTTTTTAATAAATTAATTTCTCATTTAAAGCACCCAAGTTATTAGGGCCACTTCATGAGATATTGACACGTGGAGGAACAGAAAAGCTACTACATATTTTGGTGGAGCCATGCCCACAAAAATTTTGCGGCTATAACATCATCTTGGATGTTCCCTTGCTAGGTGGACAAGTGAGATGATTTTGCGGCTATAACATCATCTGAATTCAATTTACTATAGTGGTCAAGCAGCCGTGTAAAATTTCAAAAAAACAACTAAAATGAAGTGCAAGAGTTGAGAATTTGATTTCAGACAGTGATAGAGTGACTACTCAAGATGAATCCATTTTCTAAATTTGAACTAATCCAGAATTAAAGAAAATGGGTGAACGTTTCACTTTCAGACTTGCTTCATCAAATAATTTTACTTGGTTTTTACTTAAAATTGATCAAATAATCTACTAGATCAAACCATGGTTTATATATATATATATATTGCAAACCCACAAAGATCAAGATCATGAAAGAAACGGTATGATAAACAGGACATCAAGGAAGAAGAAGAAGAAGCGTACCTGTTGCTTTTCTAAATTTGAACTAATCCAGAATTAAAGAAAATGGGTGGACGTTTCACTTTCAGACTTGCTTCATCAAATAATTTTACTTGGTTTTTACTTAAAATTGATCAAATAATCTACTAGATCAAACCATAGTTTATATATATATATTGCAAACCCACAACGGTATAATAAACAGAAGGAAATCAAGGAAGAAGAAGAAGAAGCGTACCTGTTGCTGTCTGTAATGGAGAGAGCCCTATTCTGAAGAAGCTTTCTGCTTTTCTTCTTCTTCTTCTTCTCCATTGCTCTTGCTCTTTCTCAGTTTCGCTCTTCTTTGTCTCGCTGTTGTAACACAGTTGTGGAAACAAGCGTTCTGAACCCCAGGAGTTCATATAAATTTACCCTAAAATTGAACAGACCTCTTCCCCAAGCTCAAGCCCGCCGAATACCCATTTTCGCTTTTTTTAGTTTCCTGATCTTATTAACTACTGAACCTACACTGTACATGTGTGACAACACACTCTGTGGAGTGTTATTATTATTACTGAGGTGTTCCCTTCTCCTCTGAACCTCAATCCTCCACCGTCTAATCTTCTTCCAGATTATGTTGAAATCCCGAGGATGACTCTGTGATAATCCGAGCCGTCTAACTTTAGTTTGCTGCCTCGCTACTGACACTAACGCTGTCCAATCAACATGGTTGATGGTCCACCTGTTATGTTACAACAACACCATATATAAAATAAAAGCGTGATAAAGTGTAATTCTGTACTCCTGGGAGTCACATTAGATATGAAACTCTAGGTGCTTTCTACCTGACAAGTGGTCTACTGTTGCAGGGTTTTATTGGTGCATGCCACTTTGACCATTCTTCTCCTAGCCTTGTCCATGACACTAAAGAATTGTTTGGAGAGCTATAAAATATTGATTATGTAATTTAAGCTGTTACACCTTTAAGGAAGAACTAAAATTAATAAATAAATAGGTGGCCAAACTTTCTTCTGCCGGCCTAAGTAGGCCTCAGTGCCCTTTACTATGTAGGGTCTGTATAAAACCTTTTTCTAAAGGCTTTTTGGTCCAAATAGCTGAATAGGGTCTGCTTTCTTTTGTTTAGGTTTTAAAAAAAAAAAAAACCAACTGCCTACTCTCTCTCCTTCAATTTTTTTTTAAAATATAATTCTCTAGCATGCTAAAGTACCAGATGAGTAATCAAATTAAATATATTTGAATTGATCCTACAATGGAATAAATAAATTCAATGACACAAAGGTCAACCAGATTTTGCAGTAATATTATTATTTATATATAAGGAGTTGGAGGCCCATAAATGAGCATGTGAGAACCTTGATTGTTTAACTCGTCAACTGACATGAAAAGAAGTACTTGTCCTTTTCAAGGTTCTGTTCACCCCAGATCACATAACATTAAATATTATTGGGAAGGTTATATATATATATATATTTTTAATTTTTGAAAAACTCGTGACTTTTCTAAATCAATCCCCTGTTACATACATGTAACCACACAACGAAGATGAATGTAAGAAAGCTTTGCCCGAAGAAGTGTCAAATAAGTTATATATATACCTATAGTCTGAGTATAATCAGCGGCGCCTTGATAAGAGACCAATGAAATGGTATAAAATGATAACCGATGAAAGAAATTAAGGATGCATTTGCTAAAAGAAACACCCAACAATATCATTCCAAACAAAATCGGGTAGAGAGACCAAGGAAGTGTATTAGGATGCGCAGTATTAAAACAGAGAGATGGATTTGGAAATGGTAAGTTCTGCTCAAGTGGAGCAAAGAACAGATCTTCATTTTATAGACAAGTGAGAGTGATTACAACCGCGGGATAGAGAGACACTTGTTGATATCCTGAATACAAGTAATTGCATATCCATGTGAGGGCCCATGTGATTACAAACAGAATAACAAACACTTTGCTGAGGTGGAAAACAAACTTAACCGCCTGTAACAGTAAGAACATTGTAGAAGGAGGTAGAATGTATCTAGTGAGTTTCTCTAACATCCCCCCTTAAACGAGAGGGGAGAATAACTACACTGAGTTTGTCACTGTAGATTAACATGTATTAAAATCAAATACACTAGCGGAAGTATGTTACCCAATTGGCTTGCGATGCTCCACGTGTTTCTTTTGGTATTGAATCCTTTCGATGAACTCGTACTACAATTAGAGTACAAGTATAATGCCCACAATCCAAATGCTTGACTTCAAAGAACTAATGAGATGATCTTAGAGAGATTAACTTTGCGAAGGATTAGTTTCTTTCTCTAATATTACTCACGACAATTTTTTAGCAAAATAGGGAGAGAGTCCAATATATTTGGTCTCTCTCCAAAGACGGTTTGGATAACCATTTCATACAGTTAAGGTAACCGTGGGGTGGTTATCCAAAACACCCCAAATCAAAACGCTAACATACTCTCACTCGCACATGATTATACATACACCATGTGCGCCCAGTTTTGATTTATGTGAGTAACTCTCCCACTCGTGTACATGCATTGTATATTTCTCTAATTGGCTGTGAATTAATAGCAAATAAACTATGAGACTGTAAGAATACCAACAAGTGGGAGCTCTATACTAGCAACTTAATAGAGTCAACATAAAGGCATCAACCCCTTTAACAAATTTAATATAGTATCTCATATGCCCTAGATTCATTTGGTTACATCTACTCATGTACCTCTAATCTCTCAAAGAGCGACACATGAACCCTCCTTTCTTCAATATATCCACACTAATATTGCATTGTATCATTCGATAATAAAATGATCATTTCTTAAGAACTATTTTCTTTAAAGAGGTTTTCTCTTTGACAATCCATTTGTTGATACGGCTTAAATTATCTTGGAGAGATGAAGTTTGTCTGCCAAATAAGAATCGCATTCCCCGTACGCTTCTAAGATTTGGAAATACGGATAGCATAGTGGAACGCTTACAACTCTGATTAATGTAGCGCTTTCCCTTTTCTTGTAATGCGTTCGTAATACCCCAAAAATTAGTGATTGGATAGTGAGATCGAATTATCTCAACTATTGGTTTCCATTCATCTGGCAAAAAATTAAGAAACAACAAACTCCGATCTTCTTGTGTGATAGGCATTTCATGATACAAGAGTTGATCATATTTTTTACAGTCGGTCTCCATGTGTTTCACAATGTTGTGGCTTGAGTCCATTTTGATTTCCTTAAAGTCATAAATGTAACGCTCTTACTGTAGGATGACACACTTTGACCCGTAGTGTACCCGTATATGTATACGTAAACATATATGTATGTGTATATGTATTTTGATGCTCGACGCACATAAGTTCGAGTGTCTTTGCATGATTTTTGGTCTTAGAGAGTGCGCATGAAGTTTCGGAACCATCGGAGACCCGTTCGACGTCGAAACATGTCCAAAACGATGTTTTGGATCCAGTGGAGCTCGTTCTATGGAGGAAGAAATTTCTGTCATCGATTACATCAATGACTTGATCTCCTAGATTCGTGGTCTGATTGAGCTGAATTTTTTTCAGTTTATTCGTATCTGATAGATCTTCATTATGAATAGTGAAAATCTTCATCGGAGTTATCTACTGTGAGTTATAAGACTCAAAACACAGTTTCACGGATTTGTTGATCTACTTATGCAGTTTTGATCAAACGGTTGGATCTCGCAATCCCACCGTTGGATTGAGTTGAAAGTTTACCAGAATGTTAGTAACTAACTCATACAACTTTGGAACGGTTAAAATGTTAATTTGGCGAGTAGTTTGAAAGAAATTGACTATCTAAGTGCAAGTATTGCAATAGGAAAACTGATTTTTAATAGTTTTTGGCAACTTTTAGTTGTGGGCCCAAACACTTCTATATAAGCTATTAACACGATTTTTTCAGCTCATTTGCACATTTTGCACTTGAGAAGAGAGGAAAGAAGTGCTGGGGGGAGGGGGGAGAAAGATGAGGAAAAATTAGGGTTTAGTGGTTTCTTGCTCAAGAACACCTAAAGTTTGCATTTTTCTTCTATTTCTTCCTTGGCAATTTTGCATGTGATTTGGTGATTTTTGCCCAAATTGGGTCTTTTCACCCAAATCAAGTCAATTGATAAAATTGACTTGAGGATTGTTTAATTGGACTCAAATTTAGTAGAATCATGGGTTTAGAATTTTGAACCTATGTTAAATTGGTATGACTTAGTTCATTTTGACTTTATGTTTTGTATTGGCCTAATTGAGGATTTTGACCAAGACTTAGTCAATTGATGAAATTGACTTGATATATAGTCTAATTGACCCTAATTATAATTGAGTTCCATGTATATTAGTGGTTGGATCATGGGATCATCCCACTACATTCAATTTGAGTAAATCTTGGTTTATTTGAGTTAAATGATCAAATTGGGCAATATGGAATTTGGCTCAAGGGGGGTAACCAATTTAGAATCTAATTGACTTTTGATTGGGTTTGAGCATGGGGTTTTGATACACTTTATGACTGATTTTCAGTTTGTGTGAACCATGTTATTTTTCAGGGTCTTGTAATTGATCTAGAACCCGTTTAGTTAATTGGAGAGTTTTGGTGATTGGATTGGAATTAGATTGGCTAGACTTAGTCAATCAAGAGTGAGTGTTCTTTTAGTTTTGAATTATTTATATGTGGCATTGTATTATAGAAATGTTTTGAATGCTTATGTATTATGGTATGCATGTTTTAATGTTTCCATGAAATATATTTGAACATAATTCATTGGGATGACAATTCGGGTTGAGGCTCCTAGTTAGAATTCCCTTCTTGGGAATTCTTGTAAGTCTAGCGGCGATCCCAGTTGTGTACCCTGCAGAGGGTTTTATGGCTCGTGTATAGGTAGGTTAGTTTAGACTAATCTTACGTGCTTCACGACCCCAGAAACCCTATTAGAATACGAGTATTGTGTATGTGTTCGGGCGCCGTGTGTCACGCACCAGGCCTTGAAACCCTCGTACTCAGGAGGTGTTAGGATTGCATGTGCATGATTACAAATGATGTGCATTGTCTTATTTATGACATGATGCATTTATGTTAGCATGTATGTAATCTATTTCATCATCATGATCTTGCCATGTTTTTATAAATGCACGTATATGCCACTTGTAAATGACATTCACTGAGCGTGTTGTAGCTCACATCTCACCCTTTTCTTTCAGGATCTGATAGGAAGGGTAAAGGGAAGGCTTGACTGCGGACCGCCCCTTGATTTTGATTAATGTAGGTGTTGTACATTTATTTTTGTATTTGATATTATGTACATGATAACACCTAGTATTTGTATATTTAACACATAGATGAGATGTGTTGGGTTGGGTTGTATTATTTTGTGAACTTATAGAATTTTATTTTTGGTAAATTTGGAGATGTAATATGCTTATTAAATCCTTGATCATGTTTAGATGGATGTTAATTAGGTTTGTGTTTTATGGAGATTTATAATTTATATTAGGTTGACGGGACGCCGAGTGTACCGATGGAGGGTATACTCGGGGGTTCTGTGCCGGTTATGACGTCACGTATCGTGGGTCGTGACATAAAAAAGGGTATATCGACCATCATAGTCCGTATCTCAATCCATATCTATTTAACAATAAAAAAAATCTAAGTTAAATACATTTACCTAAGGTAAACTAAGGTAAATATAAGATACATCATGAACATGATCAGAATATCAACATTTGACCGTATGGATGGATAGAACACTGAAAAATAATAGGCGTCACAGTTCGATGTTTTCCCAAATAATGATCACAAGGTCCTCATCAATAGCCTAGATTATCTGACAGTTCAAATTAAGTCTCAATGTGAGTTTCAGATTTGAGTAATTCGAGGTCAATTTGTGAATTTCAACCATATAGATGGAAAGATCATAGAAAAATATCATAATTCTTAGCTCATGATATTTCCTAAAAAGTCACCCTAAGGCCTCCACCTAAACCATAAAAGATTTAACGGCTCAAATTTAACAAGAAACAAAAAAGAATTTAAATGAAAATATTGCAAAATGAGATATTCAACTTATTGTAATATATCATCAATTTGTCAAGATATTGACCGATGTTTGACCAATTTTGACCAAGTTGACTAGGGTTGACAGAGATGACCAGGTTTGATCGAGTTAGATCGGCTTGATCAGGGTTGACTCGGTCCATGTGGGCTGGATTAGGGTTGGGCTGTTGGGCTAGGCCTAATTGGGCGTAGCCCATTTTAAGTTTTGTGTGGTGGCGGGTCGGGATGATTCGACTCGGCGAACCAAGTAGATGATTCAAATAGTTCATCTTCTCTACCTAGATAGCTTGCAACATCCATATGTAAACCACCACCTCCAATCAACCACAACTTTTCATTATGGTGTCCGATTCATGCAATCTATATGTCGTTGGAATCGTCTCGAAATAATGATCAAATTGGTCAATATTTTAGAAACCCACACAGCCAGAATCTGACAAATTTTTGGCAAAAATGCCATGGGTAAATTAAACATCAATTTGAAACCCATTTTGACAATTTTTTTGACATCAAAAATGATTCTCCAAACATTCTAAACACAGAAACATCATGTAAACCTCTGATACCAAGTAGATTAACATGTATTAAAATCAAATACACTAGTGGAAGTATGTTACCCAATTCGTTTGCGATGCTTCATGTTTTTCCTTTGGTGTTGAATCCTTTTGATAAACTCGTACTACAAAAGAAGTACAAGTATAATGTCCATGGTCCAAATGCTTGATTTTAAAGAACAATTGAGATGATCTTGGAGAGATTAACTTTGAAAAGGATTAGTTTCTTTCTCTCATATTACTCACGACAGATTTTTAGCAAATGGGGAAAGAGTCCAATATATTTGGTCTCTCTCTCCAAAAACGGTTTAGACAACCATTTCATACGGTTTAGGTAACTGTGGGGTGCTTATCCAAACCATCCCAAATCAAAACCGCTAACAATCACAAAAGAAGGAGAAGTATGTTGAAGACAATGGCTTTGTAAAGAGAATCAGTGATCTAGTCACAAGAAGGCATGTAGAAGTAGACTTCAAGTTCGTGAGAGAGAACTTTGTTGCGAACAAAATGAACATCGATCTCAATATATTTGGGGCATGCGTGAAAGATGGGGTTGGCAGCAAGAGCCCCGACACTCATGTTGTTGCACAAAATTATAGGACATGCAAGTGGTGGAAACCCAAGCTCTTTGAGAAGATACTGAAGCCAAGCAATCTTAGCAGCAGCGTGAGGAAGAGCCCTATATTCAGACTCCATGCTCGAGCAAACCACAAATTTTTGTTTCTTAGATTGCCATGATATAAGAGTGTTGTAGATGTAATACCTTCGATTGCAAAAAAATAAAAATAAATAAATAAATAAATATATATATATGGGAGCTCCCCCATGTTTGGGACCTCTATAAAAAGGGGTCCTTTCTCCTTATTATTTTTCACGCTCCTTCTCCTTCCCTCTCTTGTTTTCCCCCTCACTTAGAGATTTCTCTTCCTTCTTTAAGATTTTCTCTCTTCTTGAAATTCTCTCTTCCTTTGAGACTCGCTTGGAAACTTTCCATCCTTGCAGTGCGGAGTTGTTGCCTTCAAAAGGAATCATCAACTTTGGAAAGCGTGCAAGTTGAAGGTGGGATGAAGGCATAGGTTTGCATGTATTATGCCTTTTCATAAAGTTATCATGCACTATTCATTATGTCTGATATTCACTTACACCATACCATTTATGCATGTACCTTGGTATATGGAATCCATGCGCCATAGCAGAATTAGTAATTGATTTAATTAGCTAGACACAGTCTTGTCCCAAGTACCTTTGAATAGTAAATGGGAGGTATTGGCCCATATATGTCCAAGAGGTGGGGGGGTGAATTGGACACTTAGCAGATTTTAACCTTTCTTTAAATTGTACGGAATAATGAAAGCAGATTAAACACAGTATAGCAATGAGATACAGTAAATGTAAATGGGACAATGCAAGCAAGATTTATAGTGGTTCGACCGCGCCTACATCCACTACCTAACCTCCTCAGTTAGGATTTGTTCAAACTCCACTATGGACCTTCTTACTGGTGAAGATCAAACCGGAACACTTTCTCAGCTTACGGGTGTGAGAGGACCGTTTCTCTACTTATAGGTGAGAGAGAACCTATTCTCAACTTACTGGTGTGAGAAGACCGCTTACAACTTTGAGCAACACTTGCTCTGACTTAGTGACTTACCCGTCACTACAATCTGATTACAGAATGAGATATGATTCCCTTTACTCCGAATCAAGTGACACTTACAACACTTTGGATTGAACCTTCTGTTGCCACAGATTCAACGAAATATGTATGATGAAGTTTATGCTGAAAATAGGTTCAAATAGTTTTTGTCTTCGTTAATGGGTTTTTGAAATAATGAACCTAGAAGACTTGAAGTTTTTCTTTCAAAAGATTATAAGATCAAGCACAAGTGAAAGAAAACTAACTTTCAAAAACTGTTTTAGCGTAAATGAAAACTGTCAATACGTTTTGAATGAATATCAGTTTCGTATTTCATTAGTTTGTTTTTCTGCTCTAAGGCATCACATATATATAGGAATAACAGAGGCGCAATGGACTTGATAATTTTGGCGCTCTAAGTTATTTCAAATATAACGTTAACATTCTTTCCAGAAATGGATTGATTCAGCTTAGTGCATATTACGACGATAACACCTGAATCATCTGATCCTTTCATAAAAGAGGAATGTTTTGACAAAGTTTTAGAACGTTTTAAAAAGTTATGAAAAGTTGTACGATTCTGAAAAGTTCTGAAAAGTATTCGTACGATTTTGAAAAAGGTTAACAAAAATGGCAGTAATGTCAGAACAACAAAAATATATTTTATGTCGTTTTGTTCCTTTGAGGGCACTCTTAGAACATCAACGTCCTACTGAATAATGAAGTGAGGGCGCTACTAAGTAGTAAGCATCCTAACTTGCTTTGACAATTAAACGACTTAAAGCATGAGGGTGCTACTTCGCAGTAAGCGTCCTGCTTTGTTTTAAAATATATGAGGGCACTACTCAAGAGTAAGCGTCCTGACCTATTAAAAGCAGTTTTAAAACAATGTTTAAGCGCGCTGACGAACGGTGAGCGTCCTGAAAGTTACTTAGGTTGATTCTAAAGATGAGGGCACTCCTACACAAGTAGCGTCCTGATAATTCATTCAACTTATAACTTATCAGCGTATTTAAAGATAGAAATCACTTAAAGATAAAAGAAAATCTTTCACGGAGCTGAAATTAAGTCTGCGTCCTGACATTCTCAAAATTTGATAAGCGAAAGGTTACTACTAACAAATAAGTGTCCTTATTAATCAGATCAATTCAACCTTGAGCGTCCTAACATTTTATCAGCGTCCTGACTTATCAAGTCCAGGAGGGCGCTGCTAAAACATTAGCGCCCTGAAAGACTTTATAAGAGCGATTTTTGATTTCTCGATTAAAGCACAATAAAACATAAAGCAACCAGATTAAATACATGAAACCAATCGATTAAAACATGCAGGCATGCATATTGCTAAATCACATGGCATAGAAAGTCCTACAACCTATCATAATCTAATCATGCAAATAAACATCTTCAAACAATCATGGTCTTCAAGAAGATCTTTTAATACGTTCGCCATGCATCATTGAATCTTTGATACCTTCAAGTAAGATTAGATATGCCATATGTGCAGTAATATCATGAACAAAATGTAGTTTTGTAATCATCAAAATCTTTCATAATAGGGACATATTCTCGTAAGGGGCATAAGGATAATTGGTTCAACAGGAGGCAGTTTGCTGCTCTAGAAGAGTGGTATTTAAGCGAGACCATTGTGACTCCACCACTCAGCCTGGGGACTAGTCTGGTTGATTTTATTGAGAGTTATTCTTTTGGTTATGCGCGATGGTGATGACCAATCCTTATGACTATCATTTAGGCATCACCAGACGTCGCTAAAATATGTCGCAGTGCATAACCTTTTATTTCACATTGAAACACATTATAAAAGGTATATGTCAAGGTTATGCACGGGATGATATCCTTCCTTAGTCTTTGAAGCTTCGCCATGAAAATTAGTAGACAACGTAACCACATAGGGACGTAAGCCATTCGTGGCCTGTGGATTGATTATTGAAAATTTTGGCGCATGAGAGTCGCCCGTGGTGCATGAATGCCCACTTGATTGAGTCAACCCTAGGCGGTGCACCTCTGCTGTAAACTTTATTGTGTTAGCCAAAAAGAGATGTACGGACTGGGTTGTACCTTACTATTAAAATATTGGTTATATGAAGTTCCCTGGGGATGGACATATAATGTGAACCCATGACATATTTTCCTAGAGATGGACATTTATACGTGAACTCAGGATGGTGCTTGGCCATGAACCCTTACGTGACAGCATGTTATGAGTATTTACTGGTTAATGGTTAAATAAAATATTGACGATGCCCATGTTGTGTTTATCTGATATCTGTGATTGTGATGCTCTATTTATTAATTGTCATAATCCATGGAATATCTGCTTGACCTACTGGGCGATAGCTCACTCTGTTGCTAACATTTTCAGGGCATAGATGTTTTGGTCAAAAGAGAAAGTTAACAGGAGTTACGTGCGGTGCGAGGGGCATAGGGTACGAACGTCGACTTAGATCTAGAGTGAGTTTTGATGTAATTTTCGCTGCGTACTCGTGTATGTAAAATAATGTACCTCGTGTACCTTGTACCCTCTGTACACAAAGATGATGAATAAAAAGATCTATGTTGATGTCCAGGATTGTTCGCACTTCAGTTATATGATCCGTTGCGGGGTGTGACAGTAGAAGTAAACACAATGGCTAGCAATGGCCTTACAATCATCTAGGAGGATGTTGAATCTACAATGGAAAATTTTGTAAGAAACAACTGTGAACTAGGCTTAATATGGATATTGAAATCATAGGTTCCCTTAATATCAAAGAAGAGTTTGAGTGCTTGCCAATAAAAAACAGTGGGATGTTGCTGGAATTGACTGAAGTAATTCACAATATAAACGATATTTGGACAAGTGTGTGTGAGATACTGAGATACTGGAGACAGCTAAAAATTTTGCAAAATAGTAAGGCATCAACAAATGGAGCGTTATCAGTAGCATAAAGAGTTTTGTCAGTGGCAAACATAGTAGATATTAGCTGAAGTGAAGACAATCCAACTCGTTCAAGAAGTGTGTGAATATAAGATGACTGGTTAAGAAAGATTGCGGATGTGTCACAATTGAACTTAATACCTAAAAAATAGTATAGTTTTCTTACATCTTTGGAGAAAATGACTAGTGAATAGCATGAACAAACTGTTGAACAATAGTAGAGTTGTTTCCAGTTATGACTATATCATCCATGTACACCAATATGTAAATCAGCAAGGAGTCTTCCTTGTATATGAAAAGAGAAGAATAAGCTCGAGGGGTATCAAATCTCCAAGAAATGAGCGTATGTCAAAGGCGATCACCACAGTCGGGAAACCATACAAACTTGATAAAGTTTACACACATAATCAGGCTTAACGGGATTAATGAAGCCTTCTAGTTGAGGGATGAAAATTATTTCATGAAGATGACCATTCAAGAAGGCATTGTTAATGTCCAATGAATACACCAATTAAAGGAAATATCCATGGTAAGAACCAATTTTATAGTTGAGGCTTTAATGCCTGGACTGTATGTTTCAGAGTAGCCGATACCGAGAATTTGACAATAGCGTTTCGCCACAAAATGAGCATTATAACGGTGCACAGACCCATCAAAGTTTTTTTTTTTTATCTTGAACACCCACTTGTTACTTATCAAATGTTGTTCAGGAGAAGGAGCAACAAGTGACCAAATATTATTGGTAAACAAAGCATCAAATTCCTCTTGCATAGCCTTACGCCATTCTGTAGAATGAAGGGCCACATGAGTAGTGGTAAGTACTATGGAATGAGAATCAAATGTATCTACTACAGTAGAGTAAACCTTAAGCTTGAAAATTCCACTTTTTGATCTGGCAACCATGGGGTGGCATGGAACAAGGGGGAGAGCAGGCGAATGAGCAATATGATAGAGGTGTAAGTGTTGGCCTAGGTATGTCCAAGAGGAGGGGGAGCGGGAATTGGACACTAAGATAATTAAAATTAATCCAATGGCAAATAATAAATTGTGGAAAAGTAAATCAATTGACACAATCAATTTATAGTGGTTCGACTACTTGCCTATTTCCACTACCTAACCTCCTCAGTTAGGATTTTCAAATCTCTTCACTAAGGGAGAGATTACGGGTGAGAACCAAACCGTTACAACTTTTTCTCAACTTTCGGGTGTGAAAACCATCGTTACACTACTCAACTTATAGGCTTGAGACCAACCTACACCTCTCGACTTACAAGCTAGAGAACTACCTATCTCAACTTCCGGGTGTGAGACTAACGTAAAACCTTCTCAAGTTATAGGCTTGAGAATGACCACTTTGTTGAACAAACAAATAAGTATTCAACAGTTTGTATAACTATTTGTTACAACTCGATACAATATATAGGATATGAAATGAAGTACAACTGTATCCTATGAATTATCTCTCAAATTTCTCTTTCACCAAGAATGATACGAGTTTAAAATCCTGCTGAAAATTTGAGTAAAAATAGTTCAATAAACTTCAAGCAGATTTTTAATGAAAGATGTAAGATAAGCTTAATTTGAAAATCCTTTGAATAAAACTTGTTTCAAAGATAACACTGAAAAACTAAAACAATTTTGAACTTTGAAATCAATTTGAAAATTCTACTAACTTTCAATAGTATTGGCTTTGAGAAATTTCTGTGTTTTATTCTGTTTTGAAGATACATATATTTATAGATGAAGATAAAACTGTTGAGCGTTTGATTTGAATTTCAAATATGAACGTTTTCTCACAATGGCCTTAATCTTTTATGAATATAGTATGTTCAGGTTTATAAGAAAAAGTCTGGTTTGATTCAGAATACATGAATAAGGAAAGTCTACAAAGACACGATTCATGTATCTAAAATGTCAGCAGTTGGATTTGCCATATTGCTTTTCAGATTTTTGATTGAAGTGTATTAGTGTACAGATTGGACCATTAGCGTCCTGGTACACACTAAATCAAAGACTTAAGTTCAGCTGAATTTATTCTTTGAGTGTACTGATGATACATCAGCGTTTTGAGGCTCAAACGAACATTTAAAACCAGAGATCGATAAGGGCCTTGCAATGACGTTAGCATCCAATTTTTTTTTTTTAAACACAAACTTTTATAAGGGCGCTCATGCATTGTTAGCATCATGTTTTTAAATACTTTAAAAACACTAAGAACTCATTGAGCGCATTGATGCACGATCAGCGTCCTTACATAACCGTTGGACTGATACATGAGGGTGCTTTTAGGTAGGAAACGTCCTAATGGAAGTAGTAATTAAGTACCATCAGTGTCCAAACGTTTAGTCAGCGTCCTGATAGAACACTTAACTAATTTTCAAACTCTTCAAACTTGATTAAATTAAACTTAGAAGATTTGAAAAATCAATGAAATTTATTAGAAAAACATTTGAAAAAGATGCAAAAGTGAAAATATGCATGACTTGCTGAAAATTTGTTTGAGTGAGGGTGGGTCTTGATCTTGATGACTTGAAGCGCATTCTCTCAGTTCTTATTTACATTTTGATTTTGATCTGACTAAAGCACTTAACAAGATCATTAGATACAAAAGTGAGTGGTTTGGAATCATCAAAACATTCACATGACGGAGTTCCATGAAACAACAATAAGCCAACCCGACCGAATCGAACATAACTCAATTGGTTGGGTTGCTTTGATGTAGGTGTTTGAGTTAGGTTGGGCTCAAAAATCCCAACCCAAATAGTTTGGATTGGGTCATGGGTTGACACCCTTGAAACCCAACCCAACCCAACCCGAATCAAACCTAAGGTTCTTGTTATTCTTCTTCTTCTTCTTCTTCTTTATTTTTATTTCTTCTTGCATTCTTCATTTTGCTTCTTCTTCTTATTTGTTGCTTCAACAAAGAATAATAAGGCTTTATCTTATTAAAACTGAAGTCATCTTCATTAAAAAAAATAAAGCAATCTCAACCGGTCGAATGATCAATCCAACCCAACTCGAACTAGTTTGGGTTGGGTTGGGTTGAACAACTAGTTTGGTTTGAGTTCGTTTTATTTTTTCCAATCCAACCTGTTTGGGTTGGATTGGGTTTTGACTCCAACCTGACCCAACCCAACTCGTTATACCTCTAGAGCAGGATAAGTAGTGGACACTGATGAGGAAGAGTCTGATGAAGTAATAGGTGATGGAGTAGTAGGGGCAGTAGATCTAAGAACAAAAGGTGACAAAAAGACCTAAGAGTGAGAAGTAGAAATAAAAGGAAAGATTAGAAGGGGGGGGAAAAAGAGTATGGAAGGGAAATTCAACTTCGTTGAACACCACGTCATGATATGTACATTTGACCATTAGCACCAAGGCATTTAGAGCCCTCGTGAGACCAGCTGTAACCCAAAAACAAACACTTCTGAGATCAAAACTAAAATCTGAACTTGTTATAAGGTTGAAGAAATAAAAAACAACCACACCCAAAGACTTAAAAAATGTGTAATCAGGTGAAGTGTGAAAGAGCTGCTGATAAGGAGACACATTGTGTAGAATTGGTGTTAGGTAACCAATTGATTGTAAAAATCGTAACCTAAGCCCTGTTGGCCCAAAAATGAGTCCAAGAAGGGGAGTGAATTGGACTATTTAGCAGGTTATGCACTTTAAAAATATTTGCAAATTATATATTGAAGTTCAAGAAATCCAAATAGAAAGATTTTTGGAAAACAATATTGTATACAACTTTATATCTCAAAATATGACTTTTGAATAATAGACCAACTTTCAAAGAGTGCTAAACAAAATAGAAAATCTTCTCTTTGGAATCGCAGACTCAATGTGTATTTATAATAGAGCATGGTGTGAAACCAAATTTTAAATCTTGAGACCGTTGTGAGATAGATGGAGAAATTCAAATCAAACAACTCAATTCTTTCATGAAAATAGTAGTCAAAGTTCTGTTGAAATATTTTGATTAAAAAGAATTTGCATGAAAACATAAATGTATCAGAAAGATTAGCTTTTGCAGGTTTCAGAAAAAGGATGTCAGTTTTCTGACAAGTTCATGAGTGTCCTGCTGAAAGATAAGGGTGCTTACCGCAACACAACTTAAACTGATAAGTATGATGGTTAACGTTCTGCATTTGCATGAGCATCCTGCTGGAGATGAACTGTAACACCTGTATATTCGGGTCAAACATAGTCGTTGACTTATACGTATTGTAGGACATATTTATACGCATATACATATGTGTATTGACCTTAGAATAATGAAAATACATATATGGTAGGGTTATTGGTACACTAGGATGTTAGTGGTATCATTAAAAGTCCCATACTTAGTGAAAAATGCAAACTGGAATGCAAGAAGCGCAAAGGAGAACGCGCTTCTGTGGTGAAAACCCAAGAAATATGTTTATGCAATTTTCAGATAAGCGCGCTCCTCACGAGTTTTGGATGAAAATTATGTTTTTTGGGCGAGGAGAAGCGCGCTTCTCACTATCTAACAAAGTTTTTTAAAATTGACGGTGAGGAGGTGTGCGAATTTTTAAGTGAGAGTTTTCAAAATTTCCAGCATAATTCAGTTGTTGAAACTGGAAGGGAGCAAAAGAACGAAATAGGAGAAGAGAAAAAAGGGTTTGGATGATCAAATCCAAGGTAAGGACTTGTCCTTTTGAACTAAAAATTTAAGATTTGAGTTCTTCTCTTCGAGTTGTTCAACATATGTGATTTTGTTAAATTTCCATGGTTAGATTGGGTGATTGAGAAAGTGGGTTTGGTCCTAGATTTGTGAGGAATTGAAGAGTTATGGATTCGTAAGTGTTTAATTCATGTTCTGCAAGTAATTTGGGTTTGAAATCCTGTAAAATTGACCTATTTTAATGGTAGAAAGTTTCACCCCAGCTGTTGAAGCAACTGAGGGTTTGGAGCTCCATTAATGGAGGTTTTAATTGAGTTGAATGTGTTTTATTGGATAATTATGATTAAGAGTAGTTTGAATTGTACAATTGCAGAATTTGGAATATGAAATTTGGATATTCGGTGATTAACAGAAAGGTCCCAAGGGACCTACTTGTGCTGGAATTGTGCAAGTGATATGAAGATCATTGTGAGTAAATGATCTCGAATCATAGAGTGTACATTGGAGTTAGGAGTATTATACC
The DNA here is from genome assembly GCA_035771175.1 of Paratinospora sagittata. NCBI lineage: Eukaryota > Viridiplantae > Streptophyta > Magnoliopsida > Ranunculales > Menispermaceae > Paratinospora > Paratinospora sagittata. The sequence continues at coordinate 16,904,751 of CM069603.1, forward strand.
AATCATTGTGAGTATTTCTTTTGTTTTGGTTATTTGTATGGCATTGTATATATGTGAAACTTATTTGAATGTAAGCATGCTATGTATTGAATTTTTCATTGTGTTTAATTGACAGTCATGAAAATGTTTTAGCATTGAGGCATGTGAGACTTGCGACGATGAGTTGAACATGAGTTTATTTCATTAGGAATTAGTCTCGGGTGAGTGTTATAGGTAACCTCACTGTGCAGTGGGTTGTCCAATTGAAATGTTTGTGAATTGAGTAATGAATGGTCGTGGCTACCTTGTAAGGCCATACAAGGGTGAGACCCACTCTCTTACTTAGAAGGTGGGAGATTGTGAATTTTGCTGAAGATTATGCATGTTTTATTAAACAACATGTTTTATTGAACATGTTGCATAATATCTCCAAATTATGTTGTGAACATATATGTGTTAATTAAATACTGCATATGTGTTTTAATGATTTAACGTTTATGTTTACATAAATGCATATAAATGCCATGACAGAAAATATTCACTGAGCTTGTTGTAGCTCGCCCAATTCCCTCCAATATTTCAGGTAAAGACCACAAAGAAAAAGGAAAGGTGAGAAAAGAGTAATGACTCTTATGGATCTCTTCTTTCTGTAAAGTATGTAAATGGAGGGAGTGGTTTAAACTTGTTTACTTTTGTTATGTATAATTATCATGTTATAAATATAAATTATCACTAGAATGAGAGGGGTGATAACATGGATTGTAGCTTGATATTTTGGGATATTAAATACTATTATGATAATGAGCAGGATGATGTAAATATTTTTGATATTGATCATATGAGCATAGATGAGGTTATACATATGAAAAATGGAATGGTATTATCAATGGTGGTTGAGATTATTAGGTTATATATGTGATTTGAATTTTGGTATATCAGAAAATTGTGTGAGATGTCCATTTTATGGGGACATGTTGACGAATTATTTTTTGAAAATTGTGTATTTTGATGAGGCTGACAGTGTATTGTATATTGTATACATGGTATTTACAATGTATAGTTACTCTTTGCCGGTCATGACGTCACCCCACGGAGAGGGCATTGTGACATGAACTGAGAGCACTGACTGATCTTAGAAAGTTCATGAGGGAGCTGCTCTTTGGTGAGCGTCCTGCAGTCGCTGCCTTAGAAATTTCTCAGGCAGCTTGAGCGTCCTACTTTTGTACGAGCATCTCGCACCACTTGGCCTGAAAAATTTAAGTTAATTGGCCACTTTCATGTGCGTCCTAATGAATTGTGAGCGTCCTGCTCAACTGACAACTTCGAAAACTCTTTTCTTTTGAAAGATCCATTAAATCAAATTGATTAAAAACATTTCGGATTAAATCAAACCACTTAAAAAATATTCAAAGGCTTTGTAAAGCACTTAGAGATCAACAATTAACAAATCAAACAAGATTTTGATGAAGATCAAAGATTTTGAAAACTTTCAAAACAATTTTGACTATTTTGAAAACAAGATGAAATCAAATTGTGCAATCAGGAGTAAGGTTCTACAAGTCTAAGATACAATCTAAGCAACACTTTACATATGAATAACTTGTAGCACAATGCTTGATTGTCTGTAGCTCGATCAAATCTTTAATACTCATCTTGAAGTGGAGTGGTTCAACTTGAATATATTGAATTTTTTGTTCTTTGACTGAAACACTCAAGACAAAGATTAGTTCGAAAAATAGTGGTTTGTAATCATCAAAATATCCTTCACGGGGTTCACTTAAACAACATGTCCCACCAAAAGTATAGTGGAAGCTAGGCTTGAGCGAGCATGATAAGCCATATTTCAATAATGTGGCAATGCTTGCGTTCAGCCTTACCATGTTGCTCATTGGTGCGACGACATGGGTGTTGAAAAGCAATGCCATGTTGTGATAGAAAATTGGTGAAAGGGTGATATTGGCCACCTTAGTTAGATTGGAAGCATTTTCATAGTGGTGGAGAATTTGTTCTCAACTAATTTCTTGAATTGAATGAAGATCAAAAGTGCTTCAAATTTATGTTTGAGTGCATAAATCCATGTGAACAAAGAAAAATCGTACAAAATGAATATAATAAAGGAAGTCTTTTTCAGAAGGAAATAGACCAAGACCCCATAAATTTGTATGCACTAATTCAAGAACAAAAGATCTACGAGAAAGAGATCAATGAAATAGAAGAGCGTGAGCTTTTCTAAATTGACAAGCGAAACATAAACTTAATGTTTTATTATAATGAACTGACTTATTACAATGTTTGAGAACGAGATTTAACACTTGACTTGAAGCGTGGCCCAATCACATGTACTAGATATCATGAGATGATGGTGATGGAGAAGACGTAGAAGCAACATGATTAGAAGCTTGAGTTAGGAATGTTATCGGAAAAGAAACATTAGTGTATGACGAGGATGATGAGACATGACAAAGATGATAAAAACCATCTTTAAGCTTCCCTTGGAGCAAAACTGCTTTGGTCGGAGAATCCTTCACAAGACAACGATTGACACGGAATTTGTTAAAGACATTGTTATAATTGGTTAGTTGAGAAACACATAACAAGTTTTTCTTGATAGAAGGAACACAAAAAAAGTTAGAAAATTTCGATTTAGGATGTAAAGTGGAAGAAAGAGATTGGCCGGCATGAGAGATTGGATAGAGTGACCATTACCAACCACCAGTGATCGAGTACCTGAGTATTTAGATCAATTGCAAAGTTGATTCGAATTTGAGGTGATATGGTTCGCAACACCACTATTCAGATATCAAGTTGTATCAGCTACAAATTTAGGAGAAGCCATTAATGCATTTAGAGGAGTTGAGACTGAGACGAAACACCTATATAGTTCATATTAGCTCGGTAATAACAAACAATCGTTGAATGCCCCATTATTTTCCTCAAATATGGCATGTTGGACAATTGGAGTTGCTTTGGCGACCACCATGGCCACAGGATCGACCACCCCCATGATGTGATTCGGTGTTAGATCGATTGTTGAAAAATTCTCTTGAAAACTATTGTTTTTGGCTAGATCCAATCGAGGAATTGGAATTGGATGAGATCCATCAAGAATTATATCCTAATTTTTAAAAGCAACAATAGCAAATGGTGAATTAATGGTTAATGAACTAATGGCGTTCAAGCTGTTTAGTTGCTAAAGTTTGGCATCGAAATTGAGGAGAAATGTCTACATTTCCGGCTAGGATAATTCAATCTTCTCTTGCAAAAAGGTTGTGATCGTAAGATACTTTGCATCAAGCCTAGTTAAAGTGCACGATATTAAATTAGTTAAGGAGAAAAGATTTCCAGCTGTAGCTAAACTATCTGTGAATTCCTCCATAACATTCAAATATTGAGCCATCGTTCGCGACCTTTTTTTGGTGGTTTAAATCCCTGTCCGACAGATCTAGATTTGAGCTCGATTATGAGCACCGAATAAATCTTTGATGGCTTTCCATGCAGATTGTGAAGTAGTGTGATCAATTATCTGGGAAGCTACTGACTTCGTCAAATAGTTGAGATACCATCCAAGCAGAGTTGTTATCAAGTAATCCAATCTTCAAACTCTGTGTTGGCCTAGATGTGTCCGAGAGGGGGGGTGAATTGGACACTTAGTAGATTAATACATTTCTTATAAAACGGTAATAATATGAAAAGCAGGTCAAGCAAGATATTGCAAAGATAGCTCAATAAAAATAATGAAAGCAGCTAGCTAACAATGCACATAAGATTTATAATGGTTCGGCCGCGCCTACATCCACTACCTAACCTCATCAGTTAAGATTTGTCCAAACTCTACTAACGGATCTTCTTACAAGTAAAGATCAAACCGTTATACCTTCTCAATTTTATAGGGTTGATAACAACCTTGACAGTTTCTCAACTTCACAAGGCTTGAGAACAACCTTGACAAATCGAGCAACACTTGCTCTATTCTAGTGATTAACCAGTCACCAATAACCGAGATACAAATTGAGATATGATTCGCTTTACTCAGAATCATAGGAATACTTACAAAGCTTTTGGATTGAACCTTCTGTAACCACAAATTCAACAAAGTGTATAAGATGAAGTGCAACTGAAATGAAAGGTTCGGAAAACCTCGTTCTTCTTCAATGGATTTTGAAAATGTATTTAATGAAGAACGTAAAATCTAGAAGATTTCAAGATATCAAGAGTTTATGCAACGAGTAGAAGTATAACTTTCAAGAGTATTTGCACAAGTGAAAACTGTTCAAAGATTTGAAGAATAAGTTATCAGTTTTCTCATTTTTGTGTTATTTTTTTGCTCTGTTTTCAAATGCTCTAAGGCAACATATATAGAGATAACAATGACGCATTGGACTTAAACCATTTTTCAAGAATGTTTTGACGCACAAAGTTATTTCAAATCAACGGATACATTCATTCTCAAAAAGGATTGATTCAGTTTGTGTAATTACGACAACAACACCTGAATCTTCTAATCATTCATAAGAATAGAATGTTTTGATAAAGTTTTAAACCGTTCTGAAAAGGTTCAAAAAGTTCTGAAAAAGTAATCTAAAAAAGTGTACAGTTGACAACTTTATGACAATGCTGGATTAGCATGTTGATTAGATAATTAGCATCCTGACGTATAAAACCAACTTTTGTCATTTTGTTCATTGAGGGCGCTCATACAACGTGAGCATCCTACTGAACTGTGAAGTGAGGGTGCTACTTAAACGTAAGCGTCCTGTCTTACTTAAATTCAATTACCATGCTGATACTCAATCAACGTCCTACTAAGTTCATTTTGTTGAATCACTGAGGGCGCTACTTAAGATGTAAGCGTCATGATAGAAAAGTGCATTTTCAACCTAGAGCGTTATCAACATCCTAATGAGTCATTAGCGTCTTGACTTACCAAGTACAGGAGGGCACTGCTCAGACATTAGCGCCCTGATTGATGCATCAACGTCCTGATGGACACTTAAAAATAATTTTGAGATTTTTCAACATTTTAAAGCTCGATTAAATAGGATTAAACACTTGGTATTTTCAGTCAAATAAAAAATTGAAAATTCATTGAGTGATCGATAAAATCAACAAAAGAATACTTTAAAATCGAATCGACTAAACTATGCAATCATGCACATTTGTTGAATCGTATGATAACAAGATTCTACAACCTAAACATAGTCTAATAACACAAAGATATGTCTTCGAATGATCATGGTCTTCAATTTGATCTTGAAAGCTTTTTCACCATGCATCTTCGTGAATCTCCATGTGAAATTAGATGTGCAATGCATATAAAATTATCATAATCAGAATGTGGTTTGTAATAATCAAAATATCTTTTCTCATTCGGGTCATAGGGACAATTAGATTAACAATCTCCCCCTTTCTGATGATTTCAAACACATTACCATTTACTTTGAAGCAAGCTAAACAATGATATGAATGTATGGTAAAAATGTCATGTGATACTAATGTTATGCTGTACTAATGCTAATGTTCCTTGTTTCCATATGATACAAGTTCAATACCAAGGAATACATTGTTCCAGGTATTCTCCCCCTGACTTTATGGATAATTATGATGCTTCAACAGATATTACTTCTTCCCTTTTGAAAACATCAAAAAGAGTAAAGTAGCTTGAATTACTCCTCCCCGTAATGAGGTAAGCATCAAAATATCATAGGTCAAATTCAGAGAACATTCCATGCTCTTTTCTAATGTGAACAAACTAGTATTTAGGTAAAGTTTTAGTAAAAATATCAGTCAGTTGTTCTTTGGTGCCAATGTGAGACAATTTAACTTCCTCATTTTGCACATGATCCCGCAAAAAGTGATGTCTTATTTGAATATGTTTAGTTCGGGAGTGCAATACAAGATTCTTTGATATGTTAATAGCAGTAGTATTGTCACACAAAATTTTAGCACATGCTACAATAATTTGATAATCCTGAAGTTGTTATTTCATGTACAAAACCTAAGAACAGCAACTTCCAGCTACAACATATTCTACTTCAGCTGTGGATAGAGCCATTGAGTGTTACTTCTTGCAAAATCAGGAAATTAAAGAATTTTCGAGAAAGTGACAAAATTCAGAGGTACTTTCTCGATCAATTAGACTTCCGGCATAGTCAGAATCTACGTAACTTTTCATTTCAAATGAAGTACCTTTGGAATACCAAATTCCTAAGTTGGTTGTGCCATTTATATATTTGAAGATTCGTTTAACACATTTTAAGTTAGATTCTTTAGGTTCTGATTGAAATCTTGCACAAAGACAGACAATGAACGTGATGTCAGGTTTACTTGCAGTGAGGTACAAGAGACTTCCAATCATACTTCTATAAAGTTTAGGATCAACTGGTTTCCCTTTTTCATCTTTTTCTAATTTGATTCCAGAGTTACATGGAGTATCAATTGATTTCAAATTATTCATTTGAAAATTTTTAGCCATTTCCTCAGTATACTTCGATTGGCTTATGAAAGTGTCTTTTGGAAATTGCTTAATTTGCAAACCGAGAAAGTATGTAAGTTCTCCTATCATACTCGTTTCAAATTCTTTTTGCATTCTTTTTGAAAACTCATCACACAACTCTTTGTTTGATGCACCAAATATGATATCATCAACATATATTTGAAAAATAAGCATATCATCATTGTGGTGTTTAATAAACAAAGTTGGATCAAGTTTTCCCTTTCGAAATTTATGATCTAAAAAAAATAAACTCAGTCTATCATACCAAGCTTTCGGAGCCTGTCTTAATCCATACAAGACTTTGTAGAGTTTGAACACATATTCCAGGTCTTGAGCATCCTCAAACCTTGGAGGCTGTTCCACATATATACCTCTTCATTGATGTAACCATTTAAAAATGTGAACTTTACATCCATTTGGTATAAGAGAAAATTTTTGTAACAAGCATACGCAAGTAACTAATAGATACCCAAGAGGGGGGTGAATTGGGTGTTGGCGGATTTTTCAAGATCTTTCTCAAACAATTAATATACGTGAATAAGCAATAACACAGGAATGTAAATAAAGTAGTAAATTGGACAATGCGCAGTTATATATAGTGGTTCGGCTTCCCAATAAGCCTACCTCCACTACCTAGTCTCCCAGACTAGGATTTTCAAAACCTTTCACTAAACTGATCCTACTTCACAGGTGAGGATCAAGCCAAATACATACTTTGATTCTCCATTGGAGAACCGTCCCAACTAGCACACTTGTTAGATTTCAGTGACACAACAATTAATCAACAGGAAATTTTTTCAACAAGGGAACAAACTCCAAGAAAAGAATGAAGTACAACTTTAGATAATCTCTTATAGAATTTCTCAGCCACTTTAATACTAAAAGCATGCACAACAAAAAATCGAATAATCAAAATGATATTACCTCGAAACGAACTAGAAACGAGATATGTAATAGAGCTCAAGATGATGAACAACTTTTGTTAATATGAAAATACCAGAATCTCAGTGCATCAACATGTGTATTCAAATCATCAATGGTGGCCACTTTTAGTTGAAGAGCAAAAAACAGTTTTAGAAATGATATTAAAAGTTCTTAATCATTAGAATAGGGTTTAATGATTGTTTAAATAGAAAACTATGGTTCAAAACCCTAAACCTATCATGAGTGGCCGGGATTAAAAGATTTAATCACGTATTAGTGAAATCAATGGCCCGCAATGGTTGCTCAAGTTTAAAACCGAAAAATGAGCAAAAATGGAAAAAATAGGTTGGAGTGCGTTCAGGGAAGTGGTGTGTGTTTCAGGGAAGTGGTGTGCGTTTCATGAAGCCGGAGAGAAAACAACGCAATTTCACACACCAGCTAAAATGCGTTTCAGAAGGCTGAAATGCGTTTCAGAAGACCCAAGACAAAAATGCATATTTTTTTCAACCCAGCTGGAATGTGTTTCAAAAGGGTTGAAACGCGTTTCATAGAGCCCGAGGCAAAAACACATTAAAATGGGTTTAGTACAGCTGGAACGCATTTCACCAAGCTAAAACGCGTTTCAAAAGACCCGAGAGTTATGCACACTCTTTGCCTTGTGCCTAAAACACGTTTCTCCTTGTTAGAGTACGTTTCATCTTGACATAGGCAAATGAGATGTGTTTTTGCTACAGAAATGTATTCCACAAAGTAGGAATGCATTCCATGGGTTCTTGGGAATCGTATACATATCCAGAATACCGCTAAAGTTCTATGAGAGATAAAATGATAAAAACCAAGTTAAACCACGGTTAAATCTTCAAGTAAGATTGAAGGGTTAAAAACTTGGAGAGGTAGAATTTAATTCGGTTAAACACGCGATAAAGATAAGTGGCTGATCAATTACTGAAAGAAACTTACAACCTAGAATAATCTAAAGCAGTTACAATGTTTTGAGGCGTTACGTTCTTGTGCTTTGATCTTTGGTTGACTTTAGTTGAGCTTTGTCTTGACTTCAGTTAACTCGCTTTGTTTAAACATTAGAGTTCCTTGGTATTTGCGCTTCAGGTCTTGCTTTCGAAACTTCTACGCTTGATGAGTGTGCTGTTTCTATTTTTGACTTTAAGACTTATAACACATTAAACTGAAACATACTCAACACAAGTTAGATAACATAAAATATCATTTGGAATCATCAAAAGTGCAAGCGGTGAGGGTTATTAAGCCAACAATCTCCTCATTTTTGATGATTTCAAACATCTTACTCTAGGCCTGATTAAAGCAATTGAAGCTTGATGAAAAGATATGACTTATAGATGGAACAATCACATAAATGCATATAACAGTTGCATGTCAAAAAGATAAGCATACCAAAACATGTATCAGAGTATAACATTACATTCATCCAAGTACTAGAGTTCAAAGTTAAACAAAAGAGTATAAAAACTCCCCCTTAATTCTACATACTCCTCTAACTCCCCCTAAGTCTGTGCTTAGCATAATGCACAAAATTCTCCCCCTTTTGAATCATCGAAAAAGGTGAAAGTATTCCGCTGGTGGATCAAACGGACCAGCCTGTCGCTCCAAATCTCGAAAGATATCATCTTGAGAGACGGTTAAGTTATGCGACAAATCGAATGTGCTGGGAGGTAGAGATGCAACAGTAGAGAAAAAATCATGCATCGACGGCTGAGAAGAATGAAAGATCTGTTGTTCAAGCCAGTCGAAACAACTCTGAAGATGCTGGAACTCTGAGTAAAATGACGTCTCCGCTGAAAGATCATCTCAATATCCAAGAAAACGGGAGACATGATTATGACGGTCAGCTAAACCGATCACAACAGTGTGAATGGCTATTAGATCAAATCGCATGGAAGCCAAGGAAGTAGTCTGAGTGGTGTGAATGTCACACAACTGCTGCTCATGACTGTTGAAGTCAAAACCAGGATATGGTACAGGTGGAGGTGGCTGACTAGGTCCTGCCTCAACACGGTGAGGGTCATCATCAGAGGGCAGCTCAAAAGAAGAGCTAGAAGTCATATAAGCATTGTCGTTTGAAGGTCCTCCTGAAAGTGGTCTTCTATCTCATTGGAAAAGGGATCGCTCAGGTGAGGAGACTCAAAATTACCATATGTCTCACCCCGTGGTACCTGTTTAGGAGTTAGCCGTTGTCGCAACCTGCACACATGGTAGAATCCCATGCTATGTAGAGTACTTTAATCAATGACGTCTCTCGGCTGAATGTGACTGACTGGCTGAATAACAAAAAGATCAATACCGACCTCCTCGAAGAAAGGAGTAAGCTGCATCACATAAGGAAGAGCACGTGATCTCTTCATGGTAGTGGCGATGTGATGACATATAATGGGGACAAATTTACCTTAGTCCCGGATGTAATTGCCCATATAAGAAATAGATCAACCGGAGTGACGTTGCTACGACTACTCCTCCTCGGAAGAATGACACGAGAGAGGACATTGTGAATAAGATGAGGCATGAATGAGAAAGTGGTGTTTGAAACTTTCTTAGGATAGGTGAGATGCACTATCCTTTTGGAGAAGTTATTAAGAACTTCCAAACTGTCAAAGCCTGGAAAGTTGACGTTCCCTTTGACATCTGAAGCATAAGAACCACCCCGTGGTATCTCAAATTTATCTTTAATGAGCCTTGGAGAGATGACGATGCGACAACCCATTACACGGTAGTGATATCGGCAAGTGTTATGAACACGATCATCTGCATCCTGAGTAAGTCTGCTATAAAATGCTTGGACAAGAGTCTCGTACCAAGGCACGGTGAAACTATAGAATGAAGTCAACCCAAGTTCATCAAATAGAAGTCGGAGCGGTATGTAAGCACGATCGAACAATGCAAAGTTCACGTACATGCCCGGAGAAATCGGATGCCTAAGCACTTGTTGTGAGATTTGTTTGCGCATAGGAGGTGGTGGTGGCGACCGACGGCAAGGCCTAGCTGGTCGATCCTCCCGTTCTTTTCTCCTCTCCTCCAGTTTGGATGATAAATTAGTCAGACTATTGACTCGCGAAATGACCACATTGCGAGTATTCCTTGTAGGATTCCTTCTTGGCATTTTGTCAAACACTTGATATGCAAGTTACCAAACAAAGTAGTTTTAGCACGAACTTAACAATGGCGCATTAAAAAGTGAAGAAAAAGATAGTAGAAGTGTCGGAGGATGTCCCACAAGCTTTCCAACGCCTATTTTTTTGGAAGAAAACGGCCGTCGTATGCGAGAGAGAGATGGAACGCAAGTTGGGGCGAGGGAAGGAGGTGGAAAGCGTTGGGGTGCAAATGAAGTGTGTTTCACCTATATCATGGGTTATAAACCCACCTCGACCCAGCTGGAACACGCTTTAGCTGACTGAAACGCGTTTCAGCACCTCTTTTTCATAGCACTGGGGGCTCGACCTTGGTGAAACGCGTTTCACCAAGCTAAAACTGGTTTCACCAAGCTAAAACTGGTTTCACCCAGTTTTCCTCATTTCTGGACTTTTTAGATTATTTCTTCGATTATTTGAGGGAAATTGGATATGGCACACATTTTGATAACGCTAGTATCACTTATGATCATTATTAATGTTAATTAGGCTATTGAAACCTTCATGATCATAATTAATTACGCATGTGGAGAGAGAACATTGCAAATGCTTTCATAAGTCCGTTTCCATGAACATGCCTAATTCACACCGGATAAAGATAAATTGATCTTTAGGCAGTTTTGTGAGTATATTGGCTAATTTATCTTTGGTACCTATGTGTATGAGCTTGACAACGTCTCCTTTTTGCACATGATCTCGAAGAAAGTGATGTCAAATCTCAATGCTCTTGGTTTTTGAGTGCAACATTGGATTTTTAGAAATATTAATTGCACTAGTGTTGTCACAAAAGATATCCGCACATTCAACATGAATTTGGTAATCAGATAGTTGTTGTTTCATGTATAAAACTTGAGCGCAACAACTTCCGGCTGTCACGTATTCTACTTCAATGGTAGATAAGGCTACAGAGTTTTGTTTCTTGCTAAACCAAGAAATCAATGAAGTTCCTAAGAAGTGGCAAAAACCAGATGTACTTTTTCAATCAACTAGACTGCTTGCGTAGTCAGAATCAACAAAGCTACGAAGATCAAACGATGTACTCTTATTGTACCAAATTCCCATGTCTAGTGTCACACTTATGTATCTAAATATTCTTTTTATGCATTTAAGGTGGGATTCCTTCGGATCAGACTGAAATCGAGCACACAAACATACGCTAAACATGATATCCGGTCGACGTGCTGTTAGATACAACAAACTACCAATCATCCCTTGATACATCTTTCCATCTATCAATTTTCCAGTCACATCTTTGTCTATTTTGATGGATGAGATGCATGGAGTGTCACTTGATTTCAAGTTTTCAAACTAGAATTTCTTTATCATATCTCTTAAATACTTTGACTGGCTTAAGAATATCGCATTCTTCATTTGTTCATTTGTAAGCCAAGGAAGTAATTCAACTCTCCCATCATACTCATCTCAAACTCACTTGTCATAATTGAAGAAAATTCCTCTCAAAGTGATTTGTTTGATGAACCAAAGATGATGTCATCAACATAAATCTACATCAATAGCATATCCTTGTTAATCTAAGTGGTTCATCACTTAGCTCGTCCCTAAATATACTGAGATGAAGTATATTTTGATGATCACAAACAAAGTACTTCTGGTGCTAACGAGCCTTAATCAAGATCTCATCCAAGCACCTCAAGAAAAGCAAAAAGCCAAGGAACTCAAAGGTTATATCAGACGTTCAAGATCGTTTCAATCAAAAGGACCTCAATGATCATATCATGATTTCAAGATCACAGCACTCGAACGATTCAATCAAGCTTCAAGTCTTCATCTTTTGATCAATGGTTAAGACATTCAACTCTAGCGAGAAGTTCTTATTGAAGATCTCATAATAAAGAGTTGGATTTAAAGATTATGAGAAAATGGAAAATACACAGTATTTAAGGTATATCTTTCTCTAATCGACATTGCTCAAATATTTTCCAAAACCATACACAAACCACTTGCATACTTGCATGTTTTGATCATACGTTTTACGGTACTTCAAAGAATTTAATTTTTTATATTTAATTTGAAATTTATCGAGTTTTTATTCGTTTTTATCGTATTTTTAATCGCGAGTCAAAACTTTTTTTCAAAAGCCTTCAGGACGCTAATGTCTCAGCAACACTCTTTTGAACTTGTTAGGTCTGAATGCTAATGATTCATTAGGACGCTGATAACATTCAAGGTTGAATTGAACTGATTAATCATAACGCTTACTTGAAAGTAGCTGGCTCCTTTAGTCAACCTCTGAAGTTCTTAGGATGCTGACTCAACATTAGCTTATTGAAAGATTTCTAAGTTCCTCAAAGAATCTATCTATGAAGACGCTGATAGTTATAAGTTGAACAATCTATCAGGATGCTACTTGGTAGGAGCGCCCTCACCTTTGGAAATCAACTTAATAACTTTCAGGACGCTGATTGTCTTTCAGCGCGCTTTGTATTATTGTTCAAATGTTTTTAAATATTTGGTAGGACTCTTACAATGTTGTAGCGCCCTCGTATTGTATTTTATGTTTTAACTGGTAGGACGCTTACTCGGAAAGTAGCGCCCTCATGCACTTAATTGTTTTAAATTAAAGTAGAACACTAACTGTGCATTAGCGCCCTCAGGGTTAAGTCGTTTAAGTGTCAAAGAAAGTAAGGACGCTCACATTTCAGTAGTGCCCTCACTTCATTGTTCAGCAGGATGCTTATATGTAATGAGCGCCCTCAAGGAACAAAACGACAAAATTGATATTATGCGTCAGGACACTGATTGTGGAATCAGGACCCTAATTCAACAACCGTCATTGTTCTAATATGTACGCTATATAAGTCTACTTTTTCAGAACAGATCTTTGCACAAAGTTCTTTTCAGATTTATCAGAGATCTTCTCTGATACATGAATTAAGTTTCTCTAAAACTTTCATTTTTCATGAATTCTGAAAAGAACCAGGATGTTAGTGAAAATTGCAGTTGCCATTTTCATATAAAATTGTAGCCATTGTGTGTAAACTTTCATATTATTTGAACTTCAAATGTCTAACGACTATGTTTTACTAAGTATATAAATACTAACACCTAGGACTCAACAACTCGCCGATAATTTTTATTGTGCCACCACTTTTTGAAAGTTAGTCTGTGTCAAAATGTATTTCAAATGTCTAAACTTTCAAAGTATTTTTCACTGATACCTTTACATATTCAAAAGATTTTCATATCGAGCTTCAATTATATTTCATCTTTGGAAATCTATTTTGTAACGCTCGTACCTTAGGATGACGTCATTTTGACTTGTAGAGTACCCGTATACATATTTGATGCTCGACATGTGTTGGTTCGAGTGTCTTTGCATGCTTTTAAGTTGTTTAATGTGTGCGTAAAGTTTCAGAATGGTCGGAGACCCGTTCGACGTCGAAACATGTCAAAAATGGTGTTTTGGATCAGTGGAGCTCACTCCATGGAGGAAGAAATTTCTGTAATCGATTACATCAATGCATTGATCTCCTAGATCGATGGTCCGATTGAGCTAAAATTTGGTTAGCTTATTATTCTCTGATAGATATTAATTATGCACGGTGAAGATCTTGATCAGAGTTGTTTATTGTGAGATATAAGACTCCAAACGCTATTTCACGAATTTGAGGATTTTCTTGCGCAGTGTTGATCAAATGATTGAATCTCGCAATCCCATCGTTGGTGAGCTGAAATTTTACCAGAAGATTTTTTACTGAATCATAAAAGTTATGAACGGTTAAGATGTCAAATTTATGAGTCGTTTTCAAGAAATGAATTATCTAAGTGAAAGTAATTGCAGCAGAAACAAATTGTTCCTTTTATTTAAGTGGTTTTTTTTAACTTTCATGTGTGGGCCCAAAAATGCAACTAAACTTCTATATAAGCCATTTGAACATGAGTTTCTTCATTTTTCACTTTCAAAGAGGGCTAGAGAGCTTGGGGAGGAGATAAAGAAGGGGAGAGGAGAAAAAGGGGAGAAGTTAGGGTTTTTTGGTGATTTTTGCCCAAAAACACCCAAGGTATTCATTTCTTTCCCATTCTTTCTCATTTTTCTTCCTTCTATCACTTTCCTTCATGCATGCAAACTGATTTTGGACCTAGGGTTTCTAGGAATCCCAAAATTTTAGGGCCCTAGACCTAGGGTTTGCATGTATGGACTATTTTATGCTTGTTTTCATGTTAAAGACCTTCCCTAACCTCAACCAACACCTAAGGGGTGTTTTTCATCCATGTATCCCAAAATTTAAGGGAGTGGTGGAAAACCAATGTTGGACTTAGGCTTTGATTTTGATTTTGTGATATGTGTATCTAGATGGTATGGGGAGTTCATAAATGGTGAAACCCCCAATTTCTAACAAGAAATTGGAGAGGTTTCATGGATTTGACCTAAACTAGGATTTTAGACCTAGGGTTTACTATTCAAATTGCATGTGATTTATGATGAATGCATGGGTAAATATCGATGTATGGCACTCCAAATTACTAATTTTGATTAGTGGAAACCCTAGTGTAGAGAAATTTTGGCCTAGGCTATGTAATTTGACAATTTCCTTGTAATTTAGGAAATTGCATGTGATTTGGGGATTTTCCCAAAATTGGGGATTTTGACCTAATTGATTTCAATTGATGAAATTGACCTGCAATTAGTCTAATTAACCCTATTTATGACTGAATGTAATGTATTGTAGTGCTTGGATCAACCTATTGCATTCAATTTGGTTAAATGTGGGTTAATTGGGTAGTAAATGGGTGAATTGGGAAATTTGAGATTAGCCCATGTGTAGGACCGTTTTAAAAACTTAATTGGCATTTGATTTTGGTTTAAACATGGTTGATTAGCATACTTAGACTGATTTTCAGTTTTGCATAAACCATGTCATTTTCAGGATTTGTGATTTGATCTAAGTGATCCAAATAGTCCGATTGGAAATTGTGGTGCATTGGGGTGATTGTGCCATTCTAGTGCTCTTTCTTGGAATTGGAAGTTAGATTGGCTAGGTCTAGCCTATCAAGGGTGAGTGTTTCTTTTACTTGTGAATTCTATATGTGACATTGCAGTATAAAATGTTTTAAATGCTCGTATAATGTGGTATGCATGATTTATTGAATTCATGAACTATATTTTAGCATAGTCAGTTGAGAAAGCAGTTGAGTTATGATCATTCCCTAAGCTTGGGGTTTCTTATGAAATCTCATTGGGCCGACCGAAAATCCTCAATTGTGGACCTTACAAAGGATTTCTATGGGTTGTATATGTTAGGATTCACCTAGACACGATACTTGTTTTGGTTGGCGAATCCTATGGTTCATACAATCTATAGGAATTCTGATAGATACGGGTAAGAAGTCGATTGGGCATGGGGTTAGCGCACACATGGCCCTTGTATTGATTCTTACTCAAGAGGTGTTAGGTTGCATATGCCTGTGTATAAAATGGTATGCATTGTCTTGTTTATAGCATGATACATTATATTGGCATGTATGTAATATTGCTTACACCCATGATTATTTAAATAGTTTTAATGATTCCTGCAATGTTTTACTTAAATGCATATATATGTTTCCACTTTTATAGAACATTCACTGAGCTTGTTGTAGCTCACCCCTCATCCTTATCTTTTCAGGATCTGATAGGAAGGGGAATGGGAAAGCAAAGTTGCGAAACGTTCCCGTATTGTTGTTGACGTAGGTGTTTAGTACTTTTCCACAATTTATGTTGATAAATTGTACTATGTAACACCTAATAACTATACTTAACATTTAGATGGGTTTGTACTTATGGTTAAGTATATTATGTACATTTGAACACTATGGACTTGGAGAAAAATTTTCTGGTTGTCATTTTGGATATGTTTTATATGATGATCTTATATTATGTCCATGTGTTTATTGTTGTGTATTTGAGATTATGGTTTGTGTTAGAAGGCTTATCGGGACGCCGTGTATGTCGAGAGAGGGTAAATAAAGGTTTTCGTGCTGGTCATGACATCACGGATAGTGGGTCGAGCAAGCCCGAGCTGTGACACAATACAATACAATCCTATGGAATTACTGATGATTGAGTGCTTGATACGGGCGTCATTGTTGAAGAAGACAACAGAGAAAATGTAATTGTCACACCCTGCCCGGACGCGCCTAAACCGGTGGGACACTCACGGACGGGGTGCGTATGCATTATAACAATAACTGAGTGCGCGGAAACACAATTAAGTACAATTATGATTTCATTAATTTCAGAATATATTTGTACATGAAATAGTTAAGGGAATATTCTCCCAAAATCCCCAATGAATAATACAAAGGGTACAAAATGTGGGCCCAAAAACCTGCACCCAGTTCACCCTAATCTCCTGTGAAAAATTGGATAACAACAGGGTGAGCTACACGCTCAGTGGTTAAAATAGTTCGTGAATATAACAATTAATAAAGCAAACTTCATAATAAAATATCTTAAATACACATCAGAGCATCATAATCAATCCAATATGTATGTATGCATGACACCATCTCGTATTGGTTTGATGACTGTACATCGCCTAAGTTCACGTACAGATGTCCCTCCCTAGGAGTAGCCGGGTTCTCATTGTACGTCCCTCCTCAGGAACGACGCTCTGGATTCACGTACAGATGTCCCTCCTTAGGAATAGCCAGGTTCTCATTGTATGTCCCTCTCCAGAGAAATATAATGAATAGCGAGCATCGCTTCTAACTATTCTATGAATCATAAACCACATACGTCCCTAGGTGGTGCTAGGTATGATGCCAATGCATGAACTGGTCCGGTCTTTACTTAACATTTAGACAGGATTTGACAACGTCTAGTGATCCTTATCAGGGTTGGTATCACTACGTGCAAGGTTAAGACATTTAGTATTACTTGTATAAGCTGATAGCTTTCAAATAAGGCCAACCAGATCAGTCTCCAGTTGAGAGGTGAGACATGAGGTCTACTTAAATACCAATCGTCTAGAGCAGCACGCTGCCTCCCGTTCACTATTTAAAGTTACTGAGGAAAAGACTGAGTCTGGTTGAGCCAGGTTGACTACTAATCCGACATAACAACAGTGTAATACATGAACTCCAATTATACAGGCATAAGTATGACAGTATGAACATTATATGCAATAATGCAGTGTAAATAAATAGTAGACATAATGATAAATGAATGTAAACTTTAATAAAAGTTATAAGACACACAAACCTATGTTTCGTTCCCCACCTTCAGATAAAAACTCCTTTCAGAACTGGTGCCTTCCCCCAGGCAAAACCGCGTTGCACCGCACAGAGAGTCTCGGAAAGAGAGTCAAAAGAGAAGACAAAAACTCAAAATGAGTGAAAGAGAAAGGGAAAATCACAAGGAGAAGTGATTTAGGTGTGAGAAATGAGGAGGGGGAGGGTTGTTTATATAAGAAATTTGGCGCCCGAACGTCTGGGCAGGTGCCAGTACAAATATTTTTTTTTTGTTTTTGTGTGCAAACCTAGGGTATAACAGTAATACCCCAGAAATTTAAACAACTAGACAATACATTATAAATGACATAAAACAACAGTGTTCGCATGAACATTCGACTTAACATGAAACAAGAACCTAAGATGGAGATTCCTTAAATCCTGAAACCAAGAATAACCAAATAAAGTGCCAAGTACCCGATGAAGTTCCTGGTGAAGTATCCGATGAAATGCCTGACGAAGTACCCGACAAAGTACACGGTGAAGTGCCCACGTACCCAGGCACGTGCCCAGGTGTAAAACCCCATACTTTTAGTCAATGTATTTGGTTGACTTGTACGTATGTCGAGGCATATTGTATGCGTATTCCATACATATGAGTCAAATGTTTGTGTATGAGAATATATGTTAAATATGCAAATTATGGAAGAGGTCTTATTAAAAATGGTATTATTAAAGGGTATTAGTAAATGAATGAAATTATTAAAAGAATAATATAAATTCAATTAGGTGAATGTGGTCATTAAATGAGGAAGCTGATTATTAATAATAGGTTGTGAATTATATGATTAAATGAATGAAAATTGAATTAAATGATGTGGAGTTGTTTACTAAGGGAGTTGCTTTATTAAAGTAAGATGTAAGCATGAAATCATAACAAATGATGCTCATCTCTTTAATTCTCTACTTAATGTGTTTTAAAAGAAAAAAAAGAAAGAAATTGAAAGAGAAAGAAGATGGGCGTTCAGAAGTAGAGAAAAGGAAAAATGGCGTTGGGAGAACAACGCTATTCTCGGCTGATTCGTCACGCTGGTAAGGCATTTTCACTTTATTTCATTACACAATTGATTTTTAACTAGTATATAACGTTTCTACCGATATAATTTTTCCATAGGAGGTGTTTAGTGGTGTTTCCAAAAATGGGGTTTAGACCCACTTCGAGTGGAAACATGTAGAAAAGACATTATCACTCTTATAGATGTGTAGATACTAGATATTTGATTGGTTTGCATCAAATAGTGTTATTGGTGCCGGTACGACCACCATAAGCCAAATTTAACACTGGAGGGCTTTGGAACTATATTAAACTCTAGTGAAAATCTAGTTTGAGAGCGTAGAACTGTAATGGATTGAATTCCGGCCGTTTCGATACAAAAATTGTAATTTTTGGGTATTGATTGATATTTTTAGAAAAATATTGAACGGTTTTGATGAATACATTGAATATGAAATTTAATGAAAATATGGCTGGAGAACCCATTTTTACCGTTCTTCACCGTAGAAATGTTTTATACGAATGTAGAAATATTTTATAGAATTGTAGAAATTCTTTTAGATGCCCTCACGAGATTTGGACTTTGAGATGGAATTATGCGAATTAATTGTGTGAATTGTGGAGTTAGAATTAAATGATTAATTGATAGAAATAAATATAATGACTTGAAAATTAATTATAAATTATTTGGGAATGGTTACATATGACAAGATTATATTGTTGATTAGACACAGATAGTGGAGTGGTCATAGAAAGTAGGTCTACACGGTACCACTATGAGTATTTTTATCTTGGTTTTATGTATAACATTATATGTATGAACTTGGTTTGTGAAATGTAAGCATGATGATGTTCCTGCATATGTGTTTCAAATACATGAAATGGTTTCAAAAATGGAAAATGTCTGTGGATCTATTTAATAGATCAATGACATGGGAAGCCCTTCTATAAGAATTGGATTTGGCTATGGACCATGGAAAGGTGAGGACAGTGCACTCCTCATGAGAGTATACTGAGGAGAAGATGCGCTCACTTTCCTGGGATTTATGAATGAGTAAATTGTAGATAGTGCATTCCTCATCGATTCATAATGAGGGGAAGACACGCACGACTACCTAGAAATAGGTAGAAATATCAGAGCATGTCATCTAGAGGGCAAATTCGACATCATGATCAGGGGATACCTTGAAATAACCACATGGCTAGCCACCGGTGTGGTTGGTTGACTCGAAAGGCTAGCGTAAAACATGCAGTGAAATATGTTTACAGTTGCATGGTATTATTTTAATGGTTGTGCATTGTTTTGAAAATGTATGGACACCTATATTGATCATGTATTTATGTTTAACTAACCCACATCAGGATGTTTATCCTGTTTTTAATGTCATGTTTTCTTATTGATGCATATATAATGCCATAGGTAGAATATTCACTGAGCTAGTTGTTGCTCACCCCAAACTCCTAATCTTTTAAGGATAAGACATCAAGGGCAAGACGTAGAAGAGTGATTGTTGCTTTTGCTTAATGTAGGTATATGTGGAGTTTTGGGAAATTTATATCTAATTTTGAGTATATGTACATGTATAACACTACTTATTGTATTTATAATTTAGATGGGTGTGAACATATATATATTGAAATAAATGACTAAGTTGAGAATGTGAGTGAAGTGGTGATATGTATGATGGAATTAGGTATTTATGTGAATAGATAAATATGATTTGTGTTTTGTGAGAATTGAATACGGTTTGAATAGGTGGCGTTTGGACTTGTGTCAGACAGTATTTTAAGAAAGGTTATGTTGAAATTTTTATGAAATTTGATGTATAAGGATGGCTGACATAGTATCATATACGTTAGTGTGGTGTATGTGGTATTATGCGCCCGTTGTGATGTCACCCTACAAAGGGGTTGCGACACCAGGAATGTGCCCAGGCAAGTTCTCACGCTTTTTTATAAATTGGAATGGGGGGAGGGAGCCATTTGGAGAGCAGACGACCGCCCTACTCCTCTCCATGATGTTTGAAGCACCGAGATGTCGCTCGCAACATTGGGAACCCAACGATGCGCCGAAATACTATCTGCTATGTTTGGGAGACCAACGGTGCGCCAAGATGCTGTTTGTGGTGCCTGGATACCCACGATGCGTCAAGATGTTATACACGGACTGTAAGATCCAATGATGTGTCAAAATACTTTCCGATTCAAGGCAGAGGAAAGCCTTGGGCGCGATGCTCGTAGAATGGTTGCAGGGATGCGACATCGTTCATTCTCACAAAGATGTGAAAAGATTCGCGAGGTGGGGATGAAGGCTTAGGTTTGTGTACCCTTTACATTATGATAATCATGACATTGCATTGCTCACTTACATTGTACCATGATACATTACTTCATGCATATAAGCATATTGATTATATTATGGGGCTGGATCATGGGATCATTTGCGAAACCATGAATCCAAGAGCCGCCATAGGAAAAAGGTTGAGCCACTTGTTTGTGTGACTTGTAGCTTCTTTGCGCTTGGTCCGTGATATCAAGGGGAACCTCCACGTGATGATTGTGGAATAGAGTTGAGCCTCTTGCTTGCGTGACCTGTAGCTGTTTTTCACTCGGTCCATGATATCAAGGGGAAACCTCCACGTGATGATTGTGGAATAGGGTCAAGCCTCTTGTTCGCATAACCTGTAGCTACTTTGCGCTCGATCCGTAATATCAAGGGGGAACCTCCATGTGATGATTGTGGAATAAGGTCAAACCTCTTGCTTGCATGACCTGTAGCTGTTTTGCGCTTGGTCTGTGATATCAAGGGGGGACCTCCACACGAAGATACTAAGCACTTAGCTTGCGATGTTTCCGTATTTGCTCTATGATATTGCATTTCATGATTGTACGATATTGTTGTGGATTGAAATGCATTTGGTTTATGTACTGTTATTATTATCTTTCTATAAATGTTGTGTTTAACTTGTTAGATCCACAAGCTATTGAGCTCACCCTATTGATATTTTTCCTCAGGCTCTTAGACGCTGCATGCCAGAGTAAGAGAGTCGGACATACGTACCTTGTACCCTATGTACCTTGTACCCTGCTTGATTTACAGAAGATGAATAAAAGATCTTTGTTGATGTTCGTACATGTTCGCACTCTAGTTCTATGATTTGTTGCGTATTATTTCGATGACAGAACGGGTTTGTCAATCCCTCTGTAGGCGCGTCGATCATATTAGTATGACACATGTATCGACCTCTTTCGATACTTGTGTCTACCACCTTGGAAAAAATTTGCGTACCTCAGTGCACACATCAATCTCTCAATATGCGCGTCGGTTATGTTAGTAGGACACGTGTATCGGCCCCTTTTTAATACTTGACTTGGTTAGTCACGTTCGCTGAACACGCGTAAGTGTAGTTTTTGGTATTAGAGCATGATCTTGCGACTAATGCCATACGAGCGTCAACCCCATCAGTACGCGTGTTGGGCATGTCAATATGATACATGTATCGATCCCTTTGATATGCGCATCAATCACCTTGGTACATTTTTAGCACCTCGGTGCGTGTGTCGACCCTTTAATACACATGTCAACCACCTTGTTAAATTTTTTTACCTCGGTGTGTTTGTCAACCCTTCGGTAGGCACAATGGTCGCATTGGTATGCGGATCGATCCCTTTGTACGCGCTTTGGTTATATTAGTACGACACACGTATCGACCGCTTTTGATATGTGTCTACCACCTTGGTATAATTTTAGTCGGTGTGCGCGTCAATCCCTCGATACGCACACTGGTCGTTTATCACCTTGGTGTGCATGTCGGTCCCTTGGTACTTGCGTCAATTGTTCACCAACATGGTACACTTGTCAAATGCCTTCATATGCTCAACGATGCCCTTTGTATGTGCATCGATCCCAAGGTATGCGCATAGTATAATACCCTAGGAATTAGACTTAGGGAATGAACACACCAAATAAAATAAACATGTGGCACCCTCCGCCATGTGGCGTCTAAAAAAGAGATATTTTTATTTAAGTGGAATGGAGGTGGTATGATTATATCTTGAGAATAGATGCTAAGGTATTTTTCACTTTGAAGGATTGTCTGGACCTTACTTAGATATATTGTAATTAGATGATTATTGTGAACTACAAACCAAGCTAGTTATTAATTAGGATTGAATTTCTCCCCTATAGTGAACTTATGGGATGATTGTCGTGCCAGCCAGATTATTGGAAGAATTATGAGGTATTATATAGGATGAAGGTTCGAGTCATAAATTTTAACATATTAACTCATTAATTGAAGAGTCAAAGATTGTATGCGAACTATAGAGTCCAAGAAAATCTAGATAAATATATGTACATTTT
Organism: Paratinospora sagittata; assembly: GCA_035771175.1. Taxonomy (NCBI): domain Eukaryota; kingdom Viridiplantae; phylum Streptophyta; class Magnoliopsida; order Ranunculales; family Menispermaceae; genus Paratinospora; species Paratinospora sagittata. The sequence continues at coordinate 16,927,895 of CM069603.1, forward strand.
GGGACGCAAGATTTGAGGATCTTATGATTATGATCACCGATTTGTGTTGACTTTAAAGTCTCTGGGGCATTTCAAGCTCGTGATCTTGTATATATAAACAATTATTTATGAGGGTTACTTTTATGCAGATTGCCACATGGGCATCAAAGTGAGTGCATAATATGTGTGCTACTCTTGCCATGTATGGAGAGTATGACCAGATCAGGATGGACTTATTAATTTTGATACGGTTGAATTATTTGATCTTAATATTTCATATGATGAGTGATGACAAGGGAAATATAGCCCTTGATAAGTATTAGCATACCCGAATTTCTATTAAGGTGATCAAAGGATTATATTACTTGATATTAGTACTAATATGATCACTTTGAGTTTGTTGATTTTGAGTATTGGCATAATCAAATAGTTTAGATGATCATAAAGAGAAAAAAAAAAACTAGGAGGTTGTACACATTGATATGAGCTTCGTATGTTCTCAATCGATGATTGTGGATTAATTATACAAGATCTTAGGTTATGAAATTAACCTAGAGTAACAAAAGTAATGAAGTATAAGATAGGGTCACTTAATAGAATTAGTATGTGACCAGGAATGATTGGATGATCCAATTAGTTAGAAACCTTATTAGATATATAAGGTTGAATTGATGAGCAATGAGAGTTTAGTCTCTGTGAACGAATCAATACGATTCTTAGCCAGATATTTAATCAACTTCAGGACTATGCGAGGTTGATATTTTTTTCATTGAAAGACTTACGAATCAAGATTAAGACAAATAAATTGTTGAAGTTTTTTTAAGCCTAATATGTGATTAGGTAAGAAGAAAAAATAAACCTTAAGAAAAATCTTGGAAGGAAAAATAAACCTAAAGGAGAGTAGGTCTTAAGGATAGCAACATGGATATGCCTGCTTGGAACAATGAGCCTTGAAGGAAATATGGATCAAATGAATAACCAAGAAGATCGTTAAATGACATAAGGAATGGCTATATCTAATGACCAGATCTGACCAAAAATTTGATTATGGGTTATTAAATGAAATATGATCCATAACCTGAAGCATTGAACTAATAGTTTCCGCAGCGAGTATTAGGTGCTTATGAGCACAAGAAAAGATACAAAACCTTGGAGCGTAAGGGACACCAGAGCTAAACCATAGCTTAATAACCAAGGTTTGAGAAGCCAAGTTAAGTGAAATATTATCCCAACCTATAGTTGAAGTGCCTTATGTGGCATGAGAACATGAACTTAGGGAACTCAGCGACTATCGATCTTCCCCCCCGTTCCATAGGGGGTGGATTCTTAAGTTGACTTCCAGTAGAAGGATCATTTTCCTTAAGAGAAAAGTGATTCAGGCAGGTGTTTAGGTATCATGGAAGTAAACAACATAACCACCTAGGGATCTAGGCCGTTCGTGGCTTCTAGATCGATTATTGGCGCATGAGAGGCGCTCGTGGTGCATGAATGCCAACCTGATTGAGTCAGCCTTAGGTGGTGCACCTTTGTTGTAAACTTCATTGTGTTAGCCAAAAAGGAGATGCACAAACTGTTGATGTAACGACGCTCACCCTGTTTTGTTTTGATGATTAAAAACAACATACTTATGATCAATAATCTTTTTGATGTAGTTGTTTCAGTGCTAACTAGCTATATCAGATGGATTCAATTATACTGTCGAAGCATGTGGATGGAACAACATTGCACAGAGATTCAAGAGCTTCATGTTTGTAATTCTTGTTTAGAATCTTAGTGTTGTAGAGTAACCATTACACGTTCCAATCACAATATGTATTGCATCTCTTTGAAAATTATGCATACAGGTTATCATACTCATGCATATACACAATTATTATATTGATCATGCATGCACACACATTATCATTATTATTGTGCAATCATATAGTTCAAATTATTTATCATGAATATTTATATCAGTGATTATCATGCACTCGTATTACCAACTATGCATGGTTTTATCATTTTACGTGTATCATATCAAATGTATTGATCATCTATTTTAATCAATCGTTTTACACGTGTTTATCTTTGTCAATTGTGTTTCAATCTTGTCAAAAATATTTTGAAAGTTAGTTTATATGTTTGACAATGTCTTAAACTCTTTTTGATAAAAAAATTGGGTTTCTATCGTCACTTTAACGTGAAGGAACGCACTCCTCTTTCAAGGAACACACTCCTGTGCATTTTTTCGAGACTCAGATTTTTCTAATAAGAGTTTAAGGAACGCGCTCATGTTGTTTTTCCCGAGCCTCAGATATTTCTGATCAGGGAAAAAGGAACGTGCTCCTGTAGTCAAGGGCAAAATAGAAAATTTTATAGAGTCAGTGGTCCTTGATGAAGGACCTCGCTCCTATGCCCAATGGACACATTAAGGAACACACTCCTCATATAAGGCACTCCTTGATTGGAAGAAAATCTGAAAAGTTTCAAATTTCAAAGCAAAAGCGCGCTCTTTTCTTGAGGAACGCGTTCCTGTGCCTCTGTCTAGTGTTTTTCCATAAATATCACACTTTCTTATTCGAAGAACAACTTTTGCAAAATTATAGAACTTGTGCCATTTTTCATAATTTGATTTTTACAAGTCCAAAATAAGTTTTTGAGTGCTTTTAAACATCTTTCAAAGCAAAAGTTCACCTACATTTGTCTATTTGATTCATACTTCCGTATAGTTCTCCCAAATCCTTCAAACTCTTTGAGAAACTTGTGTGTTCTCTTGTGCCTTCGATCAAGAAATTTTTGAGTGATTCATTCACATATTGTTGATTTTTGATCATCACTGAAGAAGATATCTCTCAACCATCATCTCACTTGAAGAATCTCTGAGCTTCATCCTTACCTAAAGTTGGGTAAAATTTCTTTATATTGATTCTTGTGATTTTGTTTGAGCAAATTGGTTTTGTGCTTAAGTTTATATCTTGAAAAACCGTTTTGATTTGAGTACTCCTTGTGAAACCATATTTGATTTTAATCTTACATTATCTTGTTTAGTGGTTTCATATATATAATGTGGTATTGATTCATGTGCTAAACTTATAGTATATTGAATCGAGTTCATAGATCATTACATGAACTTTTTGATTCTTGATCTTAACCATTTATACATTTAGAATCATCCAGTCTTGATCATTATTGCATATTGATTCCAGAGCTTTATACATATCATTGTTAGAATCAATATTTGAATACATGTGCATATTAAATTCTTGATTTCATATCATTTATATTTGAATCGATTGCGTGTATTTGATTTCATCTATTTCAACATTTTGCATCATTTAAAATATTGTGGTTGGAATAGTAGTGTTTACTCATTTAAGATTGTATGCTTAATATTGTTGCGAGTGTTTCAGAATACTTCTCTTTATCTTTTGTAATCTTGACGTATTAGTCAACCGAGGATAATACCATATCTCGCACGGCTAGTAACCACGCCCGTAAGTTGGTTACAGTGAGGCTTTCTAGCCAAGCCTTTGTGTAGGCTAGTGTGTGGCTTTCAAACCAAGCCCTTGTGTTGGTTAGCGTGGCTTTCTAATCAAGTCCTTTTGTTGGTTAATGTGTGTGGATTTCTAACCAAGCCCTTGTGTTAGTTAGTGTAAATGGCTTCTAGTCATGCCCGTAAGTTGACTAGCCAATAGTGTATTGGGAAATCTTGATTGTGGTGATTGGGTAGTGGACGTAGGTTCAAGGGAAATCGAACCACTATAAATCGTTGTGTCCATTTATTTTTCCTGCACTTGTTTATTTTGATTGTTACCTACTATGCACTTTATCTGTTTAATTATTTTAACCGAAAGGTAACGCGAAAATCTGCAAAGTCCAATTCACCCCTCTCTTGGACTATAATACTGGGCCGACACAAATAAGGTTGTACCTTATTATTGAAATGAGATCATTCGATTTTATGATAATTTTCCCTGGACATGGATGTACAATGTGAAACTAGGATGGTGATTGGCCACAAAACATTACAAGACGACGTGTTATGAGTGTTTACTATTTATTGGTTAAATAAGATGATTTTGTTGTGTTATCAAAGGGAAATCCATGACCGTCGATATCCCTTTTATCACTGCATTCAAGGCAGTATGGGATGCTGGCCTAAGTGGCTTTGTACTTAGTTTTCTCCTAAGAGTTTTGATGCTAACAAACAATATAACAAATGGTGCTAATGTTTCTATCTAGTATATTTAAGCAACTAAAGATGGAAAATAGCTAATACAAGATCTAAGTCTTTAAGTTCAAGAAGTCTCTCAAGCAAAGGATCAACCATACTTAAAGCTTGGACAACTTAAAGGAATGAAGACAAAAAAGTTGAGTGTTTATGCGTCTAGAATTAGGATGTAACCTTCTTGCATTTCCTATTGCTCAATCTTTCCTAAACTTCATGCATTCATACTTCACATATGCATAGTTTTGATAAAACTCATTCATACATTAAGTGTTATTTAAAAATGATTTTCAAGTGTTCAAAAATGTTTGATTTTTGTTCTTAAACTATTTTGAATCATAATTGCACTAGTTATAGTTAAAATGACATTTCTACAAAGTTTTTCAAAATAATCAAAATTATTTTGATTTTCATCAAAATCTTGTTTGATTGTTTAATTGTTCATTTCAAAGTTTTTTAATCATCAAACTAAACACATTTCAATCATATTTTGATGCCAAAATAGGCCCATGTATTTAGAATTTCAAAAAATCATGTTAACTCAAGTTGTCACATTCAAAGTATGCGCAAATATACTTTAATCTTTTAAAAGTGTTTGATAGCTTTCTACGATGGCATTGAAAATTTCTTCAATGGTTTTGGAATGTTCTTTCCATAAAATTTGAGCTATTATATGCATATATTTGGTTTTCATTTCATATATTTTCGGAAAAGAGAAAAAATTCAAAATTGTGTGATGAGTCAGGACGCTAATTGAGTGTGGAGAAAGCTACTGCGAACTATCTGCATGAGCAAGCTAATGCGAACTGTCTTCATGAGCAAGCAAATGTGAGTTGTCTGCATTAGCAAGCTAATGCAAACTGTTTGCAACTTTTTGGGCACATTTTCAACGGTCCAAAACCTCGATTTTTCACCCCCTACAGCTATATTCTTGTGTCTAACAGCTATAACTTGTTTCTAATCTATAAATACACGTAGTTAAGCCATTATAAAGACAATGTGAATCTAGGGAGTGTTTTTCAAGATCAAATCATTTTTCTCATTTCAAAAACCTAGAACTTAGAGATGTTGATTTGAAGATTGGATTTCAAGCATTTTCATTGTGCATCATTCAAAGCATCTTCAAAATCATTCTCTTGAGCAAATATGGTTGCAAGAAAGGTATAAATCATTGTAAGGTCTCTCTTCACCTTGAGCTTAAATTTCCATATCTTGTATTTGGTATTTCAATTTATGAGCTTTATTGTAATTGTTCTAATCACATAGAACAAACATTATATTCACTGTTTTTAGTCTTTTGGATTGTTTCATTGTTTGAAACAAACCAAATAAAGTGATTTAATATCACTTGTGATTCCAATGTTGGAATTAAGACTAGTTTCATCATTTCTCTTGAAAAAGATGTGTGGGTTTTTTCTTAGCCCGCAAAAGGAACATGGGTTCTTCCTTAACCCGAAAAAAGGATATGTGGTTCTTCCTTAGCCCGCAAAAGGAACAAAAGGAACATGGGTTTTTCAAAAAGGATAGGTGGTTCTTCCTTAGCCCAGAAAAAGGATATGTGGTTCTTTCTTAGCCCGCAAAAGGAACATGGGTTCTTCCTTAGCTCAGAAAAAGGATAAGTGGTTCATCCTTGGCCTGAAAGAGGATAGCCTGAAAGAGGACAGGTTTGGCTTGAACTTGTAAAAGGGCATTTGTAACGATTTTCTCCTCACCCGTAAGAGGATTCATTAGTGGATTTAGAAAAATCCTAATCGGGAGATTAGGTAGTGGATGTAGGCGCGGCCGAACCATTATAAATGCTTGTGTACTTTACTTTTTGCATTTTACTTTATGAATCTTAGAATAATATGTGCATTCAATTCCAATGTATCCAAGTATTTCACTAAGTCATTAGAAAAGTTAAAAAATGGCTATGACACCCAATTCATCCCCTTCTTGGGTGTACCAACAAGTAGTATCAGAGCGGGTGCTTATGTTTTAGTCTAACCACCCAGAGCCAAAGATCAAATGGCCACGATTTGCTTTAGGTGATAACCCATTTTTACCTCCAATGTTTAAGGTAGATAACTTTATGTTTTGGAGAATTAGGATATGAACTTTTATTTAAGCTCAATCATGTGTTATGTAGGATATCATTCCCAATGGACCATTCATACTCACAAAGACCATTAATGAGGTTGCAATCCCCAAACTTAGGAAGAAATGGGATAAGAAAGAAAAACATTTAGTTTGGCTTGATGATCTAGCTAGAAACATGTTGTTGAGTAGCCTTTCCCAAAAGGACCTAGATAAAGTATCTTCATATGCATTTTAAGTTATTTGGATTAGATTTAAAGAACTTTATGATACTTCATGTGCCTCCACATCTTTTTGTGAAGATAAAGGAGAATGTAGAACATGTATGTTTTATTTCCAATATTGATTGTTCTATAAATGACATTAATGCTTCTTTTGATGATATGTGTATTGCTCATATCTTGAAATTGAATTGGACAAACTCATCAAATAGAATAAGAGACTCAAGAACATGATCTCAAATGTATTGGATGAGTTGGAAACTCTCGAAAATGACTACGAAAGTGTTCTTGAAGAAAAAGAGGACTTAGAGCTAGAATTTTAACTAGAAAAGGAAAAGACCTCCAGACTAGAAAACTACTTGGGCAAACCAAATGTTGGATATTTCAAGCCCAAAACATGCCTTAGAAATACTTTTAAGGATAAGAATCACAGATTGGCATGGGTTCCAAAGGACCTACTCAAGATGTTAAAATTTCAAAATTCAAAGGAGTATGGGTACGAAAAGCTATGGTTCACCGGATCATGTAGATTCTCTTTATTGAACCATATGTTAAGCTACTTGGTCTTAGATATCTAGGCTATGGACACTTTTAGGCAAATTTTCTTTTTAATGTCAAATGTGCTTATTTATATCATTTCTTGACATTTGGAAGTAGTGTAGGCTTGTTTAATCACTTTATTTCTTAATGCCTATGCTTGCCTATGATTGTCTCTTACATTGAACTTGAATATATACTTATCTATTATGTTCAAATGTTTTATTGGTGAAAAGCATGCTATGTATGATAGTTGGATGTGAAATTCCTATTGTGAAATGTTTTATTGAGCATGGTACAACATTTTCGTTGATTTGAGCTTACTTAGAATTAAAATGATTAAATTGCTCATATAGTTTCTTGTATGCTCATGATCTTAGCAAATGAACTAGAATTAAGAATTATTCCTTAGAGTCCATGTCTCTTGCACTTTAGGATCAAAATGATTCATACCTTCTGAAAGTACAAGATTCTTACTAAGTATTACTGGTACTCACTTCAAATGAAAACAAAATAGCCACTTCACTTACTTCCGTGGAAATTGTTCAAGTTTAGTCTAAGAACTTAAATTCTTAGCAATCATAGGAAAACCTTAAAGGTCACTTCTCCAACCCAACCAAGGAAACCTTAGTTTTGCTCCTTATGCTTGTTATTGATCTTTGATTGTATCATAGAAAAAGGGATTAGTAAGGAAGTTAGAATGATTTTTCATTTGAGTTTAATTAGAAATTTATGGGATCAATAAATGAAAATTAAGGTTGACTTTCATAGAGACTTTGAACTCTAAACAAATATTTTGTCTCTAGAAATCAATAGTTACCCTTGAGAATTAGACTTATGCCTGTAGATCTCACATGAACTACTTGAATGAATACCATGTGCTTAGATTTATGTCTACTTGTATTCATTTATGCAAAGGTATAAAAGTCACTCTCGTTACTAATGTTTTTATCAAAATATACTTATTAGTGATAAATGATTGTCTTTAATCGTGCAGTGCTTAGAATGCTTAAATATTTTCGCTCATGATTAAATTATTGATGATTGGTTGATGAAATATAACTTGTGATATTGTTTATTCAACCATACGTTACTTAAGTCTAATTGGTCAAATCTGATTAATAGTAGTGCTTAAATGTCCTAAAGCAAACTAATAACAAAAGAGGACGCTAATGCGCATATTAGCTCTAGTCGATCAAGAACGCTAGTCTGAAGAAGGACGCTAATCGGTCAATATTGTAAATTAAATTAAACCACCTTTAAAGACTAGGAAGCGACACGTGCTGGTATGTTTCAGGAGCGAGCTTAACGTTTTTTTCACTATAAAGCCAAACTTTTTATAACCTGATAGTCACTTTTCACCTTTTGTGCCCTAGGATGCTTCGACGAACTTTCCAGGAATCGTTTCAAAATTTACCGCTGAATCTTCGTCTTTAACCTTTGGTAAATCCTGTTCTTTGTTCATTTCTGAATCCTCCAATTCCCTATTGTATCAGTATTGGTGTTGTTGCCTCAGTTTTTCATATATTTTTTAAATGGCCCCCAAACCTGAAAAGTGAGTTGTTTCACCATCATCACCTCCAGAAAGGAGTGTGAGACCAAGAACTAAACCAACTCACGCTGAACTAGCTAAGGAACCCACACCATCTGTACCCACACCTCCTATTGAGACTGTGTCTGGACCATCTCGCCCACCTTCTTCTTCTCAGATGAGAAGATAGGGAGATAAAGCCGAGAAGCTCATGAATTAAGCCGTAATTGATGGATGCTATGTCAATTTTGATTTCTTTATTAAGTCCCATCTGGACATTTTCTCTCTATTTGCATTTCAAGGCTGGATCGATTTACTTACCCTCAATTCAAAATGGTACCCTAGTCTCGTTAGCCAATTCTATTCAAATATGGTTGATAAACCCGGCTCTGAATTCTCAAAACAATCTATGGTAAAAGGAAAATCTGTTGAGATTTCTCCCAGATTCTTTTCTGAAGCATTTTCCTTGCCAAGTGATGAAAGTGCCCACATTCATTCACCAAAAATAAAGTCCAGTATCCAGGCTATAACAACCTTTCTGCTTTTAATCTTATTTCAAAGAAAAAGGACCACTCGAGTATTGACAAGAAACTCACAAATCAGTCCTTTCAACTTATTCCCAGAATAATCCACAACATCATTACCCACATCATTCAGCCTAAAACTGGTGGCAGGGGTAATGTGAATGAATTAGACTTATTCTTAATCTGGTGCATTCTGGAAAAGAAGAAAGTGAATCTCGCCCACATTCTCATGCATGTAATGAATATTGTGGTTAGTAGAGGAGGAGGTTTGTCTCTGGGTATGTACCTCACCACTCTGTTCGAGAGATGTGGTATCGATTTCAGTGGAGACAGCTTCAAGAAGACCAGCAGATACAACTGCATTGGTTAAACCACTGTGAAATTGATGAGATACACTTATGTCCCTGCATTGGACAAATGGCTTCCAATGTTAGAAGTTCCACTTGAGGGAGAATCCACAGGAAAAGATGAAATAAGAGAATAAGATGTCACAATAATGGAGAAAGAAGCTGCCCACTGTTCAAGAAGAACAGGCTGTGCAAGAAGAAGCTGCCCCCACAACTAACATTGAACATGTTTCAATTGATGATGTGGAATTTGAACATGCAGAGCAAGCTATTTATGCTGACGAACAACTGATGGAAGAGGTGATCCAAATTGCTCAGGCCGTTGTTTTAGAACATCTGCATGAGTCAGAAACTGCTGATGCAATCTTGAAAGGTTTCACCGGAGAAAAAGTCAGTGAGGACTCAGATAGAACCATCTCCGTACCACCATCTACATTTGATGTTCCTGTATCAATGGAATCCCAAGACTCGAAAATGACTGAGTCTAATGGCGAACAATGTCAAGATGCAGAGGGCTATGATCTGGCTATCATACCCTATCAGGGAGATGACATAAATGAAAAAGTTGATGAAGACGATCATATTGAAGATGTTCATGAGGCCAATACAGAATCTCCAGCAGAAGATGAAATGAAAACTGCTCATGAGGAAAGTTCATCTGATCAAGAGTTGCCTTCGTATCCATCTACAAGTAGGCCAAATGATGAATTCTTCAGAGAGGAAGTTTTTCTAAGGAGAGTGAGAGAAGATCAAATTTTTGTTATGTCTCAACTAATGACTCGTGTGGAACAGAACCAAGTTCAGCTGAAGAATGAGACATTGTCAGAAGTTCGAGAATCTCTGAAATCTCAACAGAGAGTTGAGATTAATGAGATAAAATAATTTAACTCTCACATTATCAAGGAAACTGCATTGCTCGAGAAAATAACACAGCAAATGGACACACAATTAAGTGTCATACAGACCTTGCCTACATCGAGGTCCACTTCATCATCAAATGATGATTTTATAAAAAAAATTCAAGAGAACATGGAACAGATTAAGACATTCATTTATGCTTTTGTTGCCAGTGTTCCTCCGAGATTGGTAGCTCCTCGACAATCTCCAGCCAAACCTTAAGTTCCTCAAAGTCACACAATGCCCACTACACCAAGTAGTGCTGGAAGTGGCTTAACTGAAGAAGCTTTGAAGAAGATTCTTGAAGAAATTCAGAGCTTATGAGGTAAAATGGATGAATCCTCTAAAGATAATTTCATTTCTAAAACTTTGCAATCAGTTTTGGATGCTATCTTGGATCAAGTAACAAGCAAGACAACGCTTGATTTGGTGCTGCAGGCCATCTCTAGTCTAAAAGAGAATCTAGACACTACAAGGCCAACACAACCAGAGGATGATAGACTAACCAAGATTCTCAACTTGGTTACTCGTGAGTTTGAAAAGCCACAAAACTTGGAGAACGAGATGCCTTTCCTTGCCACAACCATTATGGATCTGTCTTATACTGTCATCACAATTGCAGATCAAGTGGAAGGAGTAGTAGGCTTCTTTGAAGACCTCTTCAAGGTAATAAATAGTAGATTGCATTCTACTGTTTGGTATATTGCCTCAAGTATGAAACGTTTTGCTAAGCTCTTTCATTTGTTGGAGAAGAAAGGTGTAAAAGTTCCACCTGCACCAAGAGCTCCACCCTTCACACGCCCTCAAAGACCTAAAGAGTTTGATAGACTTCATGGCATATTGGTATGTGAAGATGAAGAAGAATCTGATGAAGAGCCATTACATCGAATCAGTCGAAGAGTGTCTCCACCCCCTGATCCCTCATCAAAAACTTTCTCAGATCTTAAACGCAAACGACCAATCAGGCCAGAATTTGAAGGTCATACACTTTCTCCTGAGTTTGCTCAAGGTCTTGCGGAACGAAAAACAAAAGGTTTCAAACCTGGTCCACCTCTTGAGCTATTTAAATTTGGTGTTTCCAAGCATGCTCACAAAAAATTCATTGAAAAATCTAGGAAGGGTATTGTAATTGATGAATCTGTCAGTAGTACGAGACAGAGCACATGCGATTCTTCAAGACCACGACCACCAAGGAAACCTAAGAATTCTGCACCTAGTTCATGTGGATCCAAGAAAGATGAGAAGGCCGAAAGATAAAGAAAAGGGAAAGGTCCTAGTACAAGCTAAGCCTACCCACCTTTTGATGTTTTCAAAAGGGGGAGAAGAGAAAATGAACATATTAAGGCTAAGTTAGCTCTAAAGAGGGAAGCTACATGTAAGGGGGAGTTCTATCTAAGTTATTGTATTCATTCTTGTATATTGTACTGTCTGCAACTTATCGTGTAAATCTCTATAATTGAAATGAGATAGAACTAATATGTATGCAGATACCGTTCTAAATTCGTTATATGTTTAATATATGAATAAGATTATCTGCATGATCTCTGAGTATTTGAAATCATCAAAAAGGGGGAGATTGTTATCTCAATGAACCCCATGATATGAATGTTTTGATGATTCCAAATATCTTCAGTTTGTGTATCTAATGATCTTGTCAAGTATTTCAGATTTATCAAGAATCAAGGTCAAGGAACTGTGCTCACATGCCCATTGAACATCACAAAGTAAAGTTCCGAGTATGTCAGTACTTGGAATGTAAAGTTTATCGATCAACTTACTGTTAGCAATATTTTATCGATTGCATATTTTGATCGTAATATTTTAAGCGTACCTTATGATTTCTAAAGCATTTGATTTGATTAAGATAAACAATGATTTTTATCGAGCTTTAATTGAGAAATCAAAAATCGCTTTTACGAAAGTCTTTTAGGATACTAATGTTTTAGCAACGCCCTCCTAGACTTGATGAGTTAGGACCCTGATAAAATATAAGGAAGCTCAAGGTTGAATTGAATTGATTAATAAGGACGTTTGCTTGTTAGTAGCGACCTTTTTTTTTATCATCCCTTGAGAATGTCAGGACGCTAAGTTAGTTTCAGCTCGTTGGAAGTTCTTTTTGCATTTTAAGTGATTCTATCTTTAAGAACGCTGATAAGTTATAAGTTGAATAAATTATCAGGACGCTACTTGTGTAGGAGCGTCCTCATCTTTAAAATAAACTTAAATAACTTTCAGGACGCTTACTGTCCTTCAGTGCACTTAACATTGTTTTAAAACTATTTTTAAATATCAAGACACTTACTCTTGAGTAGCGCCCTCGTGTGTTTAATGTTTTGAAACAAAGCAGGATGCTAACTACGAAGTAGCGCCCTCATGATTTAAGTTATTTAATTCTCAAAGTAAGTTAGAACGCTTACCATTCAGTAGCGCCCTCACATAATTATTCAACAGGATGTTGATGTTCTATGAGCGTCCTTAAAGGAGCAAAATGACATAAATTATATTTTTGCTATTCTGACATGTACATCCTTTTCGCCATCTTTTCAGAACAATTTTTTATACAAAATCAATTTTCTGTATTTGTAAGAGATATTCTCTGATTCACGAACCATGTCTTCTAAAACTTTTCTTATTCGTGTATCTGGAGAAAATCAGAATATTCATGAAATGTGCAGTTGTCATTTTCGTGATATATTCTAGTTGTTGTGAGTAAACAATCATCTTTGAAATTCAAATTCAAATGAACAACAACTTCATCTCTACAAGTCTGTAAATACAGGCACCTAACAAACTGTTAAGACACCAAAAATTCTCTGAGGTAAAACACTTTTTGAAAGTTAGTCAAATTTTCATATGATTCAAATAACTTAAGTTATTTTAGTTTATAGGATATAGTTGTACTCAATTTCATATCTTGTATACTGTATCAAGGTTATAACAGCAGTTAGATAAACTACTGAGTTGATATTCTACATTCAACAAGGTTAGGTCTTCTCATACCCGTAAGTTGAGATACGGTAGTTCTCACACCCGTAAGTTGAGAAAGCTTAGGTCTGTCTCACACCAGTAAGTTGGGATAGGTTGGTCTCACGCCTAAAAGCTGAGCAGTGTAACGATTGTTCTCACACTCGCAAGTTGAGAAAAGGTGTAACGGTTTGATTCTCACCCGTAAGAGAATCCCTTAGTGATAAGGTTCAAAATCCTAACTGAGGAGGTTAGGTAATGGACGTAGGCAAGTAGCCGAACCACTATAAATCGACTGTGCATATTTGTTTAATTTTTGCACTTTATTTCTGCCATTGTAATTGTTTTTAAATTATCTTGCTTGACCTGTAGCTGCTTTGCGCTCAGTCCGCGATATCAAGGGGGAACCTCCATGTGATGATTGTGGAATAGGGTTGAGCCTCTTGCTCGCGTGACCTGTAGCTGCTTTGCGCTCGATTTGTGATATCAAGGGGGAACCTCCACGTGATGTTTGTGGAATAGGGTCGAGCCTCTTGCTTCCGTGACCTAAAACTGCTTTGTGCTCGGTCCGTGATATCAAAAGGGGACCTCCACATGAAGATACTAAGCACTCGGCCCATGGTGTTTCCATAGTTGCTCTATCATATTGTATTTCATGATTGTACTGTATTGTTTTGGATTGAAATGCATTTGATTTGTGTATTATTATTATTATCTTTCTATAAATGATGTATTTAACTTGCTAGATCTACTGAGTTTTTGAGCTCACCTCGTTGATATTTTTCCCTAGGCTCTTAGACGCTGCGTTGTAGGGTAAGAGAGTCAGAGCTATGTGCGAAAGAGGCGGGTAGAGAGCAGGACGTCGACATAGATCTAGGTGTAGTTATGCCTAAGATGTAATTTCACTACGTACTCGTGTAACATAATGTACCCTGTGTACCTTGTAACCTCCTTGATTTACAGAGAATGAATAAAAAATCTATGTTGATGTCCATAATTGTTCACACTTTGGTTCTATGATTTGTTGCGTATTACTTAGATGACAGAACGGGGTGTGACAACAAAGCTTGAGGAGCTACTAGACATGGCTTGAGCTTGATGGCTTTGATACCATAGTAAAACAAAGAGATGGATTTGGAAATGGTAAGTTCTACTCAAGTGGAGCAGAGAATAGATCTTCAATATATATAATCTATAACTATTATAAAAGAGTGAGTTTGTACTTTTTCAATGGCTCAATTTTTATACCTATTTTACCCTTCAAATTATCATTTATACCTAAATTTTATTTCCCTCTCATATCCTTGCTCATTTTACCCTTCACATCTTATCTTTTATGCCTAGATTTCATTTTTCTCCTCTATCCCTTCCTTCTTTGGTCAACACAAGATTCTAAGCAAGGTGTATTCTACGCCTTCGCCTTTCTTACATTATTATTTATCTTATGACAGTCATCTCCTTTCTCTATCTTTTGTTGCATTAAGACCTTTTGACTTCTTTTCTTAATCTCTTTAAGCATTAAATGCTACTTTACTCTCTCTTTTTTTCACAAATTAAATGTTATTTTCATTAACATCTCAAAAATAAAAAATCATGAAAAAAATACTTGTTATTTCTTGCACAACAAGGCAAGAAAAACAAATTTTTTATAATTTGTTTATACACTTGTATAGCTGAAACCCGTTTTATCTTCCATTGTTCTCTACATCTTCTCTCGTGCATTTCTTCCGCATTCTCAATCTTTTCCTTCTATGTTAGTTTTTTTTTGTTACACGATTAATGGACTTCGAATGTTGTCTCATTCTTTTATGGCTTAATTGAGCCAACTTTGGAACCCTTTCAACTTTGAGAAAACAATTTGAAAGCAACCACTTCTATAATAACTCTGGAGGGTAAAAGTGTTGACCTAGAAATGTCCAAGAGGGGGGTGAATTGGACAAAATAGCAAGTAAATAGAAATAAGTGAGTAATGAACACACAAGATTTATAGTGGTTCAACTCCTGCCTACCTTCACTACCTAATCTCCCAAATTAGGATTTTGTCCAAACTCTACTATACAACCCTCTTCACAGGTGAGGATTAAACCTTTGCACTTTCTCATCTTGCGGGTGTGAGAACAACCGTTATACCTTGAGAAACACTAGCTCAATAACCACAGTGACTTACTGTCACTTTATAAATGAAATACAAGTTAGGGATATGATTCTTTTACCATGAATCAAAGAAATACTTACAGAGTAGATTCTGAACCTTAGTTAATCACAGTTTCAACAAGATAAAATTTTAATCACGACTGAAAGATTGAGGTTGTTTGCTCCTCTTTTTCTTTTATTGGATTTTGAATGAATATGAAATAAAATCGATAAATCTAGAAGGAGTTTTAAGATCAACATGAAATGTCAGAGTATTGTATAAGAGTAATGATCTTTGTTTTCCTTTCAAAACAAGAGTTCAAATAACTTTCAAATATTTTCAGCGCATAAGAAAATATCTCTCTTTTTCTATTTTTGTTCTTGGTGCAATGTTGCAAAACATCTCAGTTTGTTCAGGGAGGGCGCTAATATGCAAGCGTCCTGACGGACTTAACTTCCCATTTCGCAGAAACTCAAGAAGGCCGCTAATCAAGAATTAGCTTCGTACTTGAAAACAAGTTTAAATGTTTCCAGAAAGGAATAGTATCTTGATGGAGAGGTAGCGTCCTGCAGTGTTGGCTTGATAATAAGTTACTAGCCATTGCATTAGCGTCCTAACACTCCAACATCCTCATAGACACTAATCAAAATTTTTCTGATTTTTCACTTTTGAAATTCGATAAAATCAAATCAAACTTTTTACTTTTCGGATCAAATCAAATACTCAGAGAAATATTCAAAGAGTTTGAAATTTATTTGAAAATGTTTGAATAAATCGATCAAACTCATTTTCTTTAAGAATCAAATACTTTCAAAATCATGTGAAAGACTTATAAGTTATCTGATTTTGCTGAGCATGTGATGACTGAAGTTCTACAAGCCTAAATCATTCTATAATATTAAATAATATCAATAGCTTGATTGAACTTGGATCAACACAGTCTTCAACGCGATCACGACATGAAATTCTCTTGATAATCTTCTGATTATCTTCATGCATCATCATATGAAGTATAGGAATGTTGTTTGTATCTCTCATGGGTCACGAGGGTTACTGTGGTAACAATCTCCACCTTTTTTATGATTTCAAACACATTACTGTAGGCATTGAAGCAAGCTAGATAACATGAATGCATGCAGATACAAGATACAAATGATAATGCCATGCAATTTACTATATGATCATGATATCATCATGTGAGCACACATGCATACAAAAATGCTGGTTGATGCTCCCCCTTACTCTTCCCCTTACTTATAGATATTTCATTTTCATGCAAAGAAAAAGGAAGATAGAGTTTCTGGCTTCAAAGTGATTGCTTTTCTCCCTTTTGAAAACATCAAAAAGAGTGAAATGTGTGTACTCTTCCCCTATTTACTTCAAAATATCTAGGGATTATGCAAAATATTTAGACTTGATTAAGAAAACATGCCTAATTCCCTTATGATATAAACAAACTGATCTTTTTGTAAAGCTTTTGTAAAGATATCAACAAGTTGATCTTTAGCTCCAACATGAATAAGCTTCACATCCCCTTTTTGCACATGATATCTCAAGATATGATGTCTTATCTGAACGTGTTTAGTTCTTGAGTGCAAAACATATTTTTTAGAAATATTGATAACACTTGTATTTTCATAGAAAATGTTAGCGCAATCAACATGAATTTGGTAGTCTTGAAGTTGTTTCATGTATAAAACTTGAGAACAACAGCTACCGGCTGCAACATATTCTGCTTAAGTTGTGGATAATGCCATTGAATGTTGCTTTTTGCTAAACTAGGCAATCAAAGAATTTTCTAAGAAATGACAGAATCCAAGAGGTACTTTTTCTATCAGTTAGACTGCCTGCATAATCTGAGGCTACATAACTTTTAAGTTCAAATGGAGTACCTTTGGAATACCAAATTCCAAGATCATTTGTGTCATTTATATATCTAAAGATTCTTTTGACACATTTCAAATGTGATTCTTTGGGATTGGATTGAAATCTTGCACATAGACAAACACTGAACATGATATCAGGTCTATTTGCTATGAGATAAAGTAAGCTTCCAATCATACTTCTATATAGTTTAGGATCTATAGGTTTTTCTTTCTCATCTTTGTCTAACTTGATCGCAGAGTTACATAGAGTGTCAATAGTTTTTAGATTGTTCATGTTGAACTTTCTGATCATTTTCTTAGCATACTTTGATTGACTTATAAATGTGCCACGAGGCATTTACTTAATTTGCAAACTAAAAAAGTATGTAAGTTTTCCCATCATACTCATTTTGAATTCATCTTGCATAAGCTTAGAAAACTCAACATAAAGTTTTGATTGAAGCACCAAATATGATATCAGCCACATAGATTTGAATGAATAACATATCATCATTTTGGTGTTTGAAAAACAAAGTAGGATCGAGTTTCCCTTTTTGAAATTTGTGAACTAAAAGAGATGAACTGAGTCTATCATATCAAGCTTTATGTCGAAGTCCATATAAAGCTTTGTGGATTTTGAACACATGTTCCGAGTGATGAGCATCCTAAAACTTGGAGGTTGTTCCACGTATACCTCTTTATTGATGTAGCCATTTAGAAATGCACTTTTTACATCCATTTGGTATAAGGAATTTTTTTTGTAACAAACATTGAAAAGTAACATTCTGATTGCCTCTATTCTTGCTACTGGGGCAAAGGCTCCCTCGAAGTCTATGCCTTTTTCTTGATTGTACCCTTGTGCAACCAATCGAGCTTTATTTCAGACTATGATAACTTGTTCATCCTTTTTGTTTCTAACCATTTGGTTCCAATAATAGATTGATGAGATGGTCTAGGAACTAATTCTCATACTTTGTTTCTAACAAAATGTCCTAGCTCTTCCGCATAGCAAGAATCCAATTATTATCCTTTAGTGCTTTTTCCACTTTTGTAGGTTTAATTTGAGATACAAAAGCAACAAGCTCTTGATCACTTTGAACTGAATATCTAGTGGATACACCTTTCGTTGGATCACCTAATATTTGATCTTTGGGGTGACTAATAAGTATTCTAGAGTTCTTTGAGGCTTCTATTGAACTTTCATCATTGATTTTAGGATTTAGCACTACTTTATGATGATGATCATCACCAGTAATGTTCAGTTTTTCAATTTTTTTCTTTGAGATCCTTTTTAGAGACATTTTCATCAAAGTTGACATGAATGGATTCTTCTACAACTTTAGTGGTTTTGTTGAAAACTCTATAGGCTCTACTGTGAGAAGAATATCCTAGAAATATTCCTATGTCTGATTTTGGTTCAAATTTGTTATTGAGAATGAAACATTGCATCCAAAGACTCTAAAGTAACTAATGTTGGATGTTCTACCCTTCCATAGTTCATATGGGGTCTTCTTCATGCTTTTTTTAATTATTGTTCTATTCATCACATGACATGCAGTATTAATTGCTTCTGCCCAAAACTATTTTGCTATATTATATTCACTAAGCATAGTTCTACACATTTCGTTTTATTCTTTCTTTCAACTACTCCATTTTGTTATGGTGTTCTTGGAGCTGAAAGATGGTGAGTATAGCCTTGGTTATTACAGAATTCTTCAAGATTTTTTACTAACAAATTCTCCTCCTCTATTACTTCTAATAATATTTATTTTATATCCCTTTTCATTTTCAACTTTTTGATAGAATTTAATAAACAAATCACACGCTTCATGCTTATGAGCTAAGAAGAATACTCATGTAAATCTTGTAAAGTCATCAACAATAACAAACACATAAGATTTAGCTCCTACATTTTGTGTTTTGATTGGTCCAAAAAGATGCATCTAAATCAATTCAAAAGCTGTAGTAGTAGATAAATATTTCTTGTTCTTAAATGATGATTTGGTATGCTTTCCTAATTGACATGGTTCACACATCTTGTCTTTCAGGTATACTCTTTTAGGCATACCCTTCCTTAGCAAGATCAATTTTTACTACTCTAGATATGTCATTCATATTAATATGTGCTAGTCTTCTTTTAAAGAACCATGCATCATCACAAGATATTACACTTAAACAAGTAATATTTTACTTTTTCATATCATCAAGATTAGTACAGTAAACATTTTTGTGTCTAGATGTTAGGAATGCAATTGAACTATCATGTCACGACGCCCCTGACGCAGGCTGACGTCATGACCGACACAATGTACTATACATTGTACATACCCTGTATACAATATAGAATACACTGTCAGCCTCAACAGAATTTCACAAATCTCCAAAACTTTGACAGCGTCTCCCTATAAAATGGACCTCTGACAACCTGATATACCACAAATCAAATCCAATATATATATAAATAATCATCCCATTCATTCCATTCATTCCACAAATCAAATTCTCACATGATAGATATGTATATCATCCCATTCCATCATCAAAAGCATTGCATAACTAAAGTATTTAACTATAATCCACATTACCACACAACCCATCTAGGTGATATTATATATATAGTATGTGATAATTATACATATCAAAATAAAAAAAATATAACCCATTTCCGTGTCAGTCATACATATATAAACAAAGGAAAATATGGATTACGTGTCGGTCACTCTCTAGTCTTTCTTTTTCCCCTTGATTTTGTATCTGAAATATTGGAGGAAATGGAGTGAGCAATCAACAAGCTCAGTGAATATATCTCTTGATATGGCAATCATATGCATTTAGGGAAACATGACATTTAAAATCATTTAAAATAATTATTAAACACATGCATCATTCAACGAATATATCATACATGTCAACAACATAAATTTCATGATGTTTCAAGAAAACAATGCATCATTTTCAACTAAAACCACAATCTCCCTCCTTCTCATAATGGAACGGGTACGAACTCCTTATTATGCACCGATAAGGAGCCTACGCTCGGACCTCACATTACTCAATTCTCAGTCATTTCAAGGATCTAAAATCTTTGTTAGGACAGACCTACTGACAATCAGGTTACGCATAACACTCATCCGGGTCTAATTCCTAACGAAAGGACATCATATGTGATTTGTCTTTGCACGTCTCGCATACTCGAAATGCCAAAATCATTTTGAATGATCAATAAAATACAATGCATTTACGTATATAACATGCTTACAGTTAAACATTTCACATAATACAATGCCATACAAGAACCAAAATCAAGACATATACTCACAGTGATTAAATGCTATTTCTATGTCAATGAACCCAGTAATATTCAACACAAGGGATCACCATGACCATCATCAAACTCATTGCACCATCAACCTTTCCAGCATCAAATATTCCCTCAAGCTTATTCACCAACACATTCAATTTTCAATTCCCATGCAAATATGAAATTCAAGCCTCACTTAATCATTATAAACTACTAAACACCATTCAATCTCACTAACACACCAATAAACATTTGCAATTCATGTTCAATTCGAATATATTTCACTTAACTATACATACTCGTATTATTCATTCAAATACATTTCATTTGGTCCAAGTCTTTCTCATTCACCACTAATTCTTACTTTGGCAACCTGAAAAATATTATACACATTCCATAAATTTAGGTTCCAGCTCAACTTAGGACTCATAAGCAGCTGAAGACGCTACTATCTCGTTTATGTGGTCAATCTAGATATTTCCACAAGAAAGAACAGTGAAAATAGATTTCCAATTCATATTTCCACTAGTTCTTAGTTTTATTTTTCTACTGGAACATATATCAATTTTATTAAAAATATTGAACATTCCTAAAATTATTTTGTCCACATCGACACGTCTAAAATCAGTCATACTATCATTCTACCACCTTTTACAGGTATTTCACTGAGGTTTTACAAGTTCGCGGAGGTATCGAAAGTCAATTTTACTCACCAAAATCATATATTTAGTACTAAAAATATCAAATCATATCCAAAAATTACAATCTTGGTATCGAAACGTCTGGAATTCAGTTCTCTACGATTCTATAGTCTCAACCCGAAGTTTCACTGGATTCCAATTCCATTTTATTCACTGGAAATATGCACAGTACCATTCACGGTATTGTTCATTGGAAACATGTATAATTTTACTAAAATTGTTAAACGGTTTCCAAAAATCATGAATATAGCATCGATGGACTCACAATAGTCCATTTTACCATTCTATAGCCTTAAACTGGAGTTCCATCGGGTTTTAATTTGATTCAAAAGGTCTCCAATATCAAATATAACTTCTAACAGCCATAAAAATTTCAAATGAACAAATAAATAAAATCTAACCACATATTCAGGGTTTCTACAGTCTAGGAAGTGTTTGTCAACCTTTTGAACAAATATTTATTCAAGTCGGGGCAAAACCCCAATTTTGAAAACACAGTAAAATGGCTCCCATAGCAAAAATTACTCCGAGAGACTCGTTACATCTAGCTTAGATATCAATTTCCCAAAGAACTAAAGTAAAAATCACTTACCGTGGGTCCTGATTTGGCTCAAAATCGGCGTTCCCACCTCTTTTTCCTCTTCCTTCTTCTCCGTTCTTCTTTCTTCTTTCTTTTTTTTTTGTCTTCATCCTTAAACGTGGAGAGAAAGAGATTAAAGAGAGAGAGATTTTTGTTTTTTCTTTATGTTTAAAACATTGGAAAGAGAGAGATAGATTAGAAATGAGAGATATTTATTTTATTTTTTTACCATGCTCCTCATGCAACTATTCATTCAATTATTCAATTACTTTAACAATTCTTCATTCACTTCACAACCTCATTTACTTATTTAATCATCAACTTAATTCACATATTTAATTAACAAACCCATTCAACTAATAAAACTTATATTATTCATTTAATAATTTGATTTATTTGCTCATACCCCTTAGATATAACATGTTTTTTCATATACACGTATATTTGGCACCTACGTATAAAATACACAAATTATACATCTCGATATATGCGTAAGTCAACGTACGTATTAAATTAAAACTACGAGGTGTTACAATCTACCTAACTTAAGGACTTTTGTTCTCGAAATTTAGAATCAAGGAATATTCCTCAAGTAAGATTAAAATTCAGAAAGCTGTTCTGGCATTTTATGCTTTTGCTCCCATGTTTGCTGCTCTTGATACGTTGTATCCTCCCCAGCTTACAGTTGAGTTATATTCATCACACATGTAACATCTTGAAGATATTTTCTCAATATCATTATACGGAAAACATTATGGATACCAGTCAACTATGATAGTAGAGTAAATTGGTAAGCCAATGGACTTATTCTCTTAAAAATCTCAAATGGTCCAACAAATTGTGGTGCAAGCTTTCATTTTACTTCAAATTTCATTTGGTCTCCCCGTGGTAAGACCCTTAACAAAACTGGGTCAACCACAATACATTTCAAGGCCTATATACCAATCTTGTGTATTTAATAATATCCTCTGGCACTAATAATAATAACTCCATACTTTCAAAACAACAAGTTGGAGATTTACAAGGCTCACTATAAAGCGTTCAGAGTGCCATCATAATGCTATTATAATAGCTATTTATACACACAAGTTTACACAAATATAATATTCCTTCCAACTTCCACCAAAATTCAAGTATACCAGACCTAAGCATGCTCGCAAGCATCAAAGTCACTTTCTCAGTCTGTCAACCAGTCTGAGAATAAAATATTACACTGAGAAGGAGATGAGTACCAAATCGAGTCTGCATCATATATCAGATCTCGACAAAATCTTTGGATCATAATCCGACATGACAAATATCAGAGTACCCCCATAAAATCTCCTTATCTCGCACATATACAATATGCTCAGTCTATCAAAAGAATTCTGGTGTTCATTGGAAGAATACGCAGACTTATCAGTTCACTAATGGTTATCCAAATGATATCATTTCTACTCATAACCCATAAGATACCATTTGAATCCCATCTTCATTTAACACAATCCATATTACCAATTCCATAATCTTTCATACTGATATCATGCTCGTCTCATCATAAATCTTACTCTCTTAATATGAGTATCAATCAGCTGAACATGCATCCGAGCACAAATATCAACACATGGAGTAATAGAGAGTACACTCATAACTGTAACTCTCACTCACAAACAATCTCCATTTATAGCTAACTGATAGTTACTACTCCAGTTTCAGCATGTTTTCTGCTCAATGTCTCAACAACATATTGGTCTTTCCCAAGATAATAATTCAATATAAAATCAAATCCTTCGGGAATTCTTGCCATATTTATTACCTCATATTCAGTTTCTTTCCGTTCAAATAATTACTTCAGATTCTTAAAATCTGAAGATAGTGGCCTTTTTATTATAGAGGCAATGCTCTCATCATTTCAAAATAACTACCAACTAATTTTTATTCACTCTCAGGATAGTTATTCTCGTGCACTACCAAATATCTGGAGGCACAAGTAATTAACCTATCCTTTTGTATCAATGCACAACCCAGATCTGGACGTGATATTCACCAATCACAATTACTTCCAGGTTCTGGAATTAGTAATAAAATTTAATACTGTGAGAGCTTCCTCATGCACAACAGTCCACACATTATATAACATTCATCTGGTTTAGTTTCGTGAGTGGAACAATTAGCTTCAAGGATCTTTTCACGCATTTTCTATAACATACAACTAATACCAGAGAACTTCTGATTTCCATCATTGAAATCAATTTTAATAGTTCTATGATCACTTTGACCTTCCCAACATCCTTAAAGATAATATTTAAACTAGTCACGTGATCCAAAACTTCTCATCTTAACTATATTCAAAACTCATATTCACCGAGCTTGGCACTCAATCGGTGCTCTCTCAGTGCTACAAGATAATCCCGATATGCTATTCATGCTCCTCTCATTTCTTGGGACAATTGTATATATCATCATCGAAGACTATGTAATGACCAAGATACGGTTCATATACCCAATGCATCAATCCTATAAACATGATTGACACGTTAATCAAGGTTACCAAAATCTCATAATATCCATATCTTGTCTTAAAACAGTATGCATTACATCCTTTTCTCGAATTCTTAACTGATGGTGCCTAGATCTTAAAATGATCTTAAAGAAAATTTGGCTCCATTTAGTTAAGCGAATTCAACCATCCATCCATAGTAAAGAATATTCATTCTTTATTGTTACCCTGCTCAGTTAACAGTAATTCATACTTAAACATATTTCAATATACCTTCTTTCTATATTATCACAAATGCTCTCCAAGGTGGCATATCAAGGATAATAAATCTTTTGCTCATTAACACCTTTACCTACACCTTAAATTCTTACAATTCCTCAGGTGTTCTTTATATGAAGGAATGGAGATACATGTTATACTGACATTAGTTTTATATGCTATCAATCCCCTGTCTAGGTGGCAATTTTAATAATTCATAAGAGAATACTCCAATATACCAGCTCACCACAGGAATTTTAATCAACTACATGCCTTATTGCGTTACTCTAAATTGCTTTGTACTAGCCATATTCTCCATTTCCTCGTCAATAACTATCTTATCTTAGATAGAAGATTTTGAGGGTATAAATTCCTTGAGATTCAAAATGAGGATTTTCCACTTATTTAGAATATTACTTCTTTTCGGAGAGACGCTCAACCTGGCATGAGAGGTGACCAGCCAATCATACTCAACAAAGCATCCAGTTCCAAAAAATTTCATATTTTAAAGTCCATAATTACTTGATGACCCTCATAATTATTACACATAATATTTGCTGAGCATATCAAGGTAGATTCTTTCTCCAGTAGACGTACTCAAAATCAATGATGTACTATTATAACAAAAGATAATACAATATGTCTACCATATCACCAGAGATAAAGGACCAGGTAGATCCAACAATACATTCGAATATACACAATTACAAAATGTTGATCATACCTGTTATCAACGTCTTACGAATCTCTGGATCTGATCTTGCATTTACTTTAATTTATTCTCTAAAATCCTGGGGAGTCATATTGATAATATATACTGGGGCACTCCATATCGACTAACTGGACACTAACACATCCCGTGTCTTTTTTTTTTTTGAACCAGATTGATAATAGACAATCATAGGTTGAGATACAATTTACTTAGTCTTTGACTGCTGCTTAGGCGCTGGAAACCACTTTTGGTTTTCATAATTCTTTAACATCACTTCCCTTTTTTCTGTTATCATTGGGTCAGGTACTAACAAAATTAGAGTCACTAATACTGCCAAAATCTCAACCTTACTCAATGTTTTACTTATCTTGAATTTCATATTATTGCCCCAACATTTCATTACATTACTTATTTCTCCTTTTACCTAGAACTGGTGTTGATGACTCTGCTTCAAACGGTAGTACAAGCTATATTACTAGTATTGCTGGTGCTAACAATTTCACCGCAGCTTTGGCTGATCCAAAATTTATAGTCTGCCTCACAACCTGCGCCTATGTTTATAACCCAACAATTATCATACCTGCCATATAGGATCTCAAAATTTATTCTAGATCCTTATCATTCTCAAAGTATCCATAATGACCATTCCAAAAATAAACTATACCAGTCTATTTAATTCATGTTTGTATTTATGGTTAGGCATGTCACTACATTTTAACAAGACAAAATTTCTCATTCCTTAAATCAATTCCAACATGATGATAGAAGCCCTCATAAAATAACTTCTTTAATTAATCTCATGCCTTAATCATCTAAGGAGTCCTTAACCCAATTTTCTATCATCTCTTATCATCAGTTAACTTAAACTTAGCTAACTTGCTTTATCATTTTCAAAGACTTAATCATTCTCTAAGATGGTCTCCACTCAGAATAGCAAATTCTTTGCTACGTCTAATATCAGACTGCCAGTTAAGATAAGACTCTCTTCTCCTGAAAGTTTCCATAACTTTCACATATCTTTTCATTTCATCTGGCTTATCATTGAGACTTTCTATTTATTTTATTTTATTTTTACTTCAGTCTCAACTATATATGTTTTTACAGAAGTACCCACACCATTAGCATCCACATATGGAGCTATCAATGGTTCAAGCCTCTGTCTTTCTCACATTACAACTTTGCCACAAGCTCATAAGTTGTGCATTTCGTTATTGTTGGGTAGTTACTAGCCATATATAAGCTATGTAATTTATTATCACTAGATTACATCCAGTTCTTTTTCTTTTAGCCTTCTGATGCTTTCTTGATCCTTCCCAAATTTGGAATTTACCATCGCAGGTGATTCTCAGTCAAGATAACATATTGAATTAGGCTCAACATAATAGTACTACCCATATGTATACCCATACAAACAATCATAATATCATAAAGCTTTTACCTTTTTAAGGATTTTAAGCCTAACGCTCTGACCATTGTCATGACGCCCCTGACGTAGGCTGACATCATGACCGGCACAGTGTACTATTCACTATCCATACCCTATATACAGTATATAATACATTGTTAGCCTCAACAAAATTTCACAAATCTCCAAAAATTTGACAGCATCTCTCCATAAGGGAGTGAGACAACCGTTTCACCTTGAGCAAACCAGCTCAAAACCATAGTGACACACCGTCACTTCACAAGTCAAATACAAGATAAAAGTTTGATTCTTTTACCACAAATCAAAGAAATACTTACAGAGCAATCGATGAACCTTAGTTAATCACAGTTTCAGCAATGGATAGAAGTTTGAGTCTAGGCTGAAAGAGTTGAGGTTAGTTGCTCCTCTTTTCCTTCATAAGATTTTGAAGGATATGAAGATTCAATAAATGCGGTAGGTAAAATGTGTATCAGAGTATTATCAAAGTAGTATTAGAGCGAGATAAGTGAATAACATTCAAAAAGTAATAGCACAAAGATATTTTCACTTGTTCTGTCTCTCAACAGCTCAAAAGTCATTGAATATATATAAAGTGTTTGGATTTTCAATCTCCCAAAATTTTTGCACTTTGATTTCAAAATTCAAATCAAACGATCAAAGACTTTCACGGAAACTGAGCAAACAACAACGTTGAAGAATTTTTGAAATCTTTGTGCATATATGAAAGTATAAATAATCAGACCAGTGCACGGTGTGGACAAACTTTTTGATTTTTCTGACAGGGTTGCATTAGTGTCCTAAAAAAGCATTAGCATCCTAAAATGAACTATTATGAAAAGTCAAATTTTCATGGACTTGCTCAGGGAGGGTGCTAATATCACATCAGCTTCCTGAAGAGCTTGATCTCCAAAAATCCAGAACTTTAGGGAGGGTGCTAACGTTCCATTAGCGTTCTGACGGATAGCTACCAGTATTCCAGGTTTGTTCGAGGAGGGCGCTACTAGAGTATTAGCATCCTGTTTTGAATGATGTAAACACAAACCCAGAAACCATCAGTGTTCTGATAGTTCATCAGCGTCCTGCAGTGTTGGCTCAATATGGAGTGACTAGCCACTGCATTGGCATCCTGGCTGACCATTAGCGTCCTGAAAGACACTGTCCTTTGATTTTTCTAATTTTAGCAATTTTTGAAATTTGATCAAATCAAATCAAGACTTGTGATTTTTGGATCAAATCAATTATTTAGAAAAACATTCAAATAGTTTGAAAATTCATTCAATTTTTTGTTTGAATCAAATCAATCAAAAATATTTTCTCCAAGGATCAACTATTTTTGAAAAACTCATGAACATGCTTATGGGATGAATGATTTTGCTGAACATGTGATAACTGTGATTCTACAAGCCTAAATCATTCTATATCATCTAAGACTAATATCAACGGCTTGAATCAACACAGTCTTCAACACGATCACGATCATTCTTCTTTTGATATTCTTCATTGATCTTCTTCATGCATCATCACATATCATACATAAAAATGTATACATAGGAATGTGGTTTGTAATCATCAAAATATCTTATCTCTTGAAGGTCGTGAGGGTTGCTATAATAACACCTTTAACGTAAAGTAC
Organism: Paratinospora sagittata; assembly: GCA_035771175.1. NCBI lineage: Eukaryota > Viridiplantae > Streptophyta > Magnoliopsida > Ranunculales > Menispermaceae > Paratinospora > Paratinospora sagittata. Next base: position 16,956,270 of record CM069603.1, read on the forward strand.
ATCAAATATAGATAAGGAATTGTTACCAATGGTGCCGATTTCAGCAATTTCACCCTTGTTGTTATCTCTGAACATAACGTTCCCTCCTTTCTTCTTTTCTATGCACAAAAACTTTGACTTGTCACTAGTCATGTGTCTTGAGCATCCATTGTCTAGATACCAGATGTCTCCATTTTTGTTCATCTATACAACAAAAAATACTTTTGATTTTGGTACCCATGTTGCTTTGGGTCCATGCATGTTAGCATCAATAAGAATTTTCTTTTCTACCCATGCTAACTTTCTCTTTTTCACTTTCTCAAGTGTGCACCTCAACATAGTGTGACCTTTTCTATTGTATTTACAACATGTAGGTCTTTTGGTCAACAAGGTATTATAGTCTTTTTGTTTTGACCCTTGGGTGTGTCCTATTCCTACTTTGTCCAATGCACATTTTTGAGCACCTAACATCATATTGAACATCTTTTGACCGGGGTAAATTTGTGAACTACATTGATCAAGTCTTATACATTCTTTTTGAGTGTTTCTTTTTCACTCTCCAACCTATCAACAAATTTTGTTAGTTGTTCATTATCAAGGAATAGTTCATCAAGGTTCTCTTGTTGAGATTCAATCTCTTCAAGAGCTTCCTTTAAGCTTCTTTTGAGCTTGGAATTCTTTCTAATCTCTTTTTCAAGATTGGTCTTTACAATGTCATAATCAAGTGGATTAAATAGATCATCACAATCAACAAATGGTTCAGATTTTACCTCAGTGTTTGCCATAAGACAAATAACTGCTTTGTTATGGTCTGAGTCTGAATCATTCTCACTTGAGCTTGTGTCATCTCAAGTAGCTTGTAATACTTTCTTGTCCATTCTTTTGGAGTTGAAACTTCTTCTATATGTCTTAGGACTATCATTCTTGACATGACCTGGTTTGTTGCAACCAAAACAAATCAATTCAGTGGGTTTAGCTCCAAACTTCTTTCCTTTGTAGAACTTTAGGTTTGAGCTTCCCTTTCATTTTCTCCTAATCAACTTATTAAACTTCCTAGACAACATAGCTATATCCTCATCAGTAGTCTCACTTTCTGAGGTATTTTCTGATTCGGTGTCAACGTTTAGGGCAATGACTTTTTTTCTCTTTTCTTCTGCCTTGGTTTGGACTTGGGTGTTTTTCAACTTGAGCTCACGAACCATCAATGAACCACATAGTTCATCAAATGTGTATTCAGCCAAGTTTTTGGCTTCTTCAATGGCGGTGGCTTTGGGTTCCCATACTTTGGGCAAACCTCTCAAAAATTACCTAACCATTTCTTCTTGTTCATACGCGTTACCTAAGGTTTTCATTTCATTCGCATTCTTAGTGAATCAAGCAATGGCATTAGCTGTGGTTTCGGTTTCCTCCGTTTTATAGGTTTCATAAATTTCAATTAGCATTTGTAGCGTGGCCTTCTTGACTTGCAAGGTTCCCTCATGGGCTACTTCAAGCCTTCCCCAAATTTCTTTGGCAGTTTCACATGCACTAACTCTATTAAACTCATGACAAGACAAACTACAAAACAATATATTTGATAGTTGCATATTTAGATAGGTTTTAGAGCATGTTTTAGGTGTGTTTTAGGACATTTCATGCATAAGTTGGATGTGTTTATGTTAGTTTTGATGCATTTGTTAGTTTAGGATTAATTTGGTTTTTCATGCATTATTTCGGTTTATTAGTTTATAATTTGATTCATTTTATATTTGAGTGTGTTATTAATTTGATTTGCTTTATTTTGTAGGTGTTTAAATGTGTTAGTCATGGATTTGGATGATGGAAACATGTACAAGAAGATGCAAAGAAGAAACATGAAGAATACAAGTAAGAAATGAGCAAAATTTGGCCAAGTCCACAAAGAAAAATTCACAACACAACGTTCTGGGTGCCGCGGTGCCATGGTGGTGAAAGGAAAGAAGAAGAAGAGGTGTACTAGGCGCTGCGGCGCTATTGGATTATTACACTTGCGTACTTTTAGCAAGTTTTTGAGTTATTCTTCCCTACTTTCCAATTTCGATTCTACACGACTTTGGGGCATATTACATATCAAAATTTAGGGTTTTCAAGGAGAATACACTGGAGAATAGAGAACGACGGCTAGGAGCAAAAGAGCGCGAAGAAATTGACTTGAAGACAAGGAGAAATCTACAAGTTCTAAGCATCTAGTTTGGGTTTTAATGTTTAATTTCTTGTTTCTCTACATGTTTCGGTTTTTATTATTTCAAGTTATGAACTAACTTGTAAGTCTAGAGATGAAATGGATCCTATATTAGAGATTATGCAATAATATTAGTTTTTATTTATTATCATTGAATTATTCATGTTTATTTATATTTCTCCATGCTTAATGTTGTCGATTACTTGGCCAAAGATTAATTGATCGTAGACTTGGGGGGCGGAACTCGATAGAGGGTTCTCTAGGTTGGAACATGAGACTATCATAGTATTAATAGATATACAATGTTTTATGAAGTTGGAGGAAAATCACTAGGCTTAATGCATTGTAAATTATTGGTTTTATTGATAGATCGAAACTATATTTTGGTGATAGATTCTAATGCGGCACTTGACAGAGGGTGTTAGAAACTAGAGGATTTTGACTTATAAACTTGAATAATGATTTGATAATAACCATGTCTAATAGTGCATAATTGATAATTAGGTGAAATTAAGATGTTTTTAATATTGATTTTTCTCCAGAAAATTCTGATAAATTGTTGTTTTAATTATTGCTTTAGTTTAAGTATTATTTTAGTTCATTGATCATTAAAATTTGGTTTTCTAGATAAAATTAGGGCTAGGAATGATATAATTAGTGTAATAAATCAATCCCTGAGAACGATATCCGACTCTCATCGGAATTATTATAACTTGACTTCGTACACTTGTGGTTTGCACGCATCAATATTCACAGCTTGGTTGTTTAGCAAGTCTCTCTTCTTCTCCTTTCCAATCCACTCTTTTAAGTTTTTAGGGATTGTAATGTCGTTTATAGTTTTGGTAGGTGTAAGACAACCCTTTATGACTACATCCTACATCTCTAGGTCTTGGGCTCTAAGGTAAAACCTAATCCGAGTTTTCCAATGAAGATAGTTATCTCTTTTGAAAAATTGTGGTATGTTTGTGGAGTTTCCTTCACCTAAGATGGTATCCTTATGATTTTGTCCTGTCATAGATAATCAAAGATTGTTAGATACTTTGATGGGAAACCTGCTTTGATACCAATTGTTTGCCTAGAAATATCCAAGAGGGGGGGTGAATTGGACAAAATAGCAAGTTATACCTTTTTATAAAAATAGTTTACCGATTTGAAATAGTTACAACAAATGAAAATGAATAGAAATAAGTGTGTAACACCCCCCACTTTTTCTACTGTAAAAACTAATTTAATCGCTTGGAAACCCTCTAGGTGTAGCGCAATAAGTGGTAAAAGCCCCCCCCTCCTCGAAGAAAATATAGACTCCATAGTGAGACGGTTCCAAGGAAAAGACCGTCCCCATAGGGGGCCACCATATAGATAGGGGTGGCCCCCTTCAGTTCTCCTCGCCGCCCCTCGTTCTCCTCTTTATCCTTCGACCTTTTTGCATTCTCCTGCGTCCTTACACACTTCAAGAAATTATAAGAAAGCACTGCGCCACTGCAAGTGTGTTAAGGTGGGGAATGAAGCCTAAGTTTTCATTTCTTACTTGTTTAATAATGAATTACATAGCATCATGCATCATATTTGTTACCATGCTTTACTTCATGCATGAGGCTATCTAGTATAAATGTTAAATTCATAACCATGGGTGCTATGCCGTTACGCTGGACCATGGGGATCATCATTATGATATATTATTGGGTGCTATGTTGTTATGCTGGACCCGGAGGTGATAGTGTCAGTGGTTAGTATCACACCCCGAAAATTCTCTCATTTTAAAATCCATTTAATAAGGGATTTGATGGTAAATAGCAACAAGAGAAATTTTCAGGTTACAACTGTTGTACTTCCAAAACAAACATTATTTTATTATATGACTTATTTTCTATAGTATACAAATGGCATCTTCTTACATATGCTATAAGTTTTACATGTTTTAACTAAAACTAACACACTAGTGCCGAACACATTTCAACCTTTATACATATAAGGTCGGCTTATGTCAGTATATCCACAAATATACATTCTTTGTTGCTTACGTCCCACCTTTCTTTCATCAATTCCTCATCCTCTTTTTCTTCTCTCTTGACACTAATTTCCTGGAGATAAAATTTAAGGGTGAGCTTTATGCCCAATGGGTCCCCTAGCGGGTTTGCACACTTTAGGTAAATCATTAAAATAAATATTCAAAACAAAAATATACACAAAATAACAACAACAATTGCACACATATGCATATATTTATGAAATCTGAAATAATAAGCTGCATTTAGCAATCCTGCAAGGGTTAGCTTTTAACCCAAATAAGTTGCATCTAGCATTCCGTAAGGGCCAACTTCAGACCCAAATAAGCTGCATTTAGCAATCCAGCAAGGGTCAGCTTCCAACCCCAAATAAGTTGTCTAGCATTCCGCAAGGGCCAACTTCCAACCCAAATAACATTTTACTAGTGAAAGTAAAGTTATGTGCATAACCATAGTATAATATAAACTTTTAATGAAAAGACTAGAATGCACAAATCATAGGTTCCTCCCCACCTTGAAATGCGTAGTAAAACAACAATTCCTTGAGCTTTTCCCGAAAATATCGAAAATCTTGAAAGAGAAGAGTTTTGAAAAGTTTGAATGAAATTTGAAAATGATCCCCTATTTATAAGATGAGATTTTTAGCACTTTCCCAAAATGCCCTTGGATTTTTTATTTATTTATCGTATTGTCCTTTGCTCGGGTACGTTCTCGTTCTCGAGAATATTCTTTTCAATAAATACCAATTATATACTTTCTCGAGAGATATCTCAAAAAAATTCTTTTTAAATAATACTAACTATGTCCTTTTTCATTTTTTATCCGTAGACTTTTCTCATAATGGCAATCGTGTCCCTTTTTTGTCCTTTTCTGGATTGAAAATGTTACAACCTTCCCTCCTTAAATAATTTCGTCCTTGAAATTTGTTTCATAGAAACTATAGTTGTCTACAAAATTTTAAATGTAATATTCACGAAAATGTCTTACCCACAGATGGTTCCCCATTCGAATCTTGTCTCCAGAGTAACAAGGAATTATCTTCTACAACTTCTTCTGTTTGAACTGGTGGTGGCTGCCATGGTCACAGTGTTTTATATATTCCACTTTCTACGGATAAACATTCCAATTCTGGATGGTAAGTGTAGGGTTGATTAACTGATAGACTCAAATCTTGCAGCAATGGCTGAGTAAAATCATCACGTAATGAAGAGGGTAAGGATGGTGTTGGTGAAAGTGGGGAGTGGTGTCGAAATAGGCATCGAGAGGTCGGCTATAGGTGAAGCGTTCGGTTGGTAAGATTATCCTACCTCTCGGCTTTCTTCTTGGTTGTTGCAATGTTGGTTGCACATCAATGGCCCCTTCCTTTTGTGTTGGGTTTTGAGGTGGTGTTGTAAACATTTCAGACAAAGGCAATCCAGGAGATTGTGGCATAAGAAAAGGGAAAGTAGAGTATAATTCTGATGTTTTAGTTTTGTAATAATATGGGTAATAAGGTTCTGGTGGAAGTTCTGGGGTTTTATTGTTGTGTTGCCCTTTTTGATCTAGAAAGAAAGGGAATTGATACCTTCTATTCCAATCGTATTGGTAAGGCATGTTCTCATTCGGGTCCATCTGAACAATGCAAAAGAAAATGTATGACTATCAAAATATTTCTATTGCAATAGAAATATGTACATTTTCACACGTCAAAGTAAAACATAATTATAAGCATGATAATTACAGAGTTTCATTTTCAGTGTTACTAATAAACAATTCTGGATATCTATGTTTTATTTCATTTGCCAGTTATCACGTGGTCTTTTCTATACCATGATGCTTCCATAATACTTTTACAAGCGAAATAGCTTCTCTGCTGAGTCTTTGTGTCCAGAAATTGTATTGGTCTTTCTTGGTACTTAGTCCCTTCCTCAATCTAGACATCTATTTAGGAGACAACTTGAGAAGGGTCAGGATAATATTTTCGCAGTATGGAGACATGGGACACATCATGTAGTATTGCCATTGGCAAATTTAATTGATACGTGACTGCTCCAATCCTTTGTTTAATTTGAAAGGGCTATGAATCATGGAGATAATATCCCTTTTGTTCCAAATCGATGGACTCCTTTGATGGGTTGTACCTTTATGAATAACATATCTTCGGCTTGAAACTCCAGAGGGTGTCTGTGTCAGTCTGCATAGCTTTTATGCCAGCTTTGAGTTATACATAGTGTTTCCTTCATTAACTGAATCTTTTTACTTGTTTCCTTAATTATCTCAAACCTCGGTCCTATTCTATTTTATCGGTCATCTCCATTCATAAGATTATATCAACGTCTTTAATGTTCAGAACTAAAGGGTTCACTAAGAAAGGTTTATCACTCATTCTGAGTTCACATTTGAAGCATAACTATGTGATTTCTATCCTTGCCCTCACTGATGTGGTTACCATCATTTTAGGATTCAAAGGTTTGACCTCTAATCCTAACCGTTGTACTATGGAAAGAGTAACGAATGAATGGGTGGATCCCTATGAAACAATACTCAAACTTTGGAATAAAATAAAGGAAATTTACCTTTAACCACAACAGTGTCAATTTGCTCATATGTCGTGGTAGCAAATGTTTTGCCTTGATTTTGCTGCCTTGGCACATTATACTGATTTTTCTGAACTATTGTTCGAGGTTGATGAGAATTTTTTGCAATGTGACCTGCTCGTCCACATTGGTAACATGATTTTATTTCCTGCTACTGTCCAGGGTTTGGTTTTGCTCCCTAGTTTCCTTTAAGGATTCCATTTCCTGGATCAAATCCCCATTCTTCCTTGTTGTTTCTCGGGTTCACTTGATTTTGATTTTGATTTCCTTGACCTAATTCTTGTGGCTTAAACTTGGATTCAGCCACGTTCTGACTTTTCGTCGGCTCATTCCTTTGGAATTTCCTTGAGTTTTCAAATCCTTGGAAGGTAACAGGTCGTTTCCCTTTTATTCTTCTTTGTTCCTGTTGCTGCCTCTCCTGCTCGAACTGCATGGTTCGGTTTACAACTTCCTTATAATTTTCTACTTCTAAAATGGACAAGGCTTGCTTTAATTCAGGCCTAAGTCCATTATAGAATTTTTCAGCTTTATCTCTCTCATTTACCACTGTTGAAAGAGAAAATACTGACAATTCCGTAAATTTTGCTGAATATTCCTGCACCGTCAGTTGTCCTTGGTATAGTTTGGAAAACTCTAACTGCTTCTGCCTTTTTGTGGCTCTGGGAAAGTATTCCTCAATGAACACAGCTTCAAATTCTGGCCATGTCATTTTAGCCACATCCAAGGTCGGATTTTCCTTAATCATTTTCCACTAACTGTGCGCAATTCCCACGAATTGATATGCAGCAAGCAGAATCTTTCTGTCATCCGAAACCCCCATAGCTTCAAAGGCTTTTTGAGTTTCATCTAGCCACTTTTGAGTAGTTTCCGCATCTGGTTTTCCTTCAAAAGTCAATGGCTGCAATCTTTTAAACTTTGTTATTTGTTTGGTCTGATAATCCTCTTCTACTCTTCCTGCATTTGCATGAAATGGTTGAATCTCAACACGTTGACTTTGGGCTTCTTCCACTCTGAAGTCCACGAACCGTTGGAAAAAACTTTCCATCTCGGTTAGCGGTTGTACTGATTACCCATTGCCCATCTCTGATGGTGGTGGATTGGCTGTGGGTGCTCCACCTAGTGTATTTGCGTCTTTTGTGAATCGTTCCGGAGTAAATGGCGTCTCTATTCTGGATGGCCTCACATCCCTAGGTAGCTCACTCCTCGAAGCCTAGAATGAGCCGTTGGTAACTTGGCGTCGCGTTTTGTATTGGCATACTGCGGTACAAATAAGAGTTATTTTAGTTTCCTATTTAGATTATTAGGTTTCTCACCTAGCTTTTAGGTTAAAGACATGGGGATTATCGGTTCCTTTCGCTGAATATAGGTTTCAAAATAGTTAAATCTCAGTTGATTTGTTTCACAAGACTATGTAAATATATGAGTTCAAAGTTTATTTGTAAAACTACATAAAGTTGTTTGTAAAAACACACTATATTCAGTGAATTGATACCGATGTCATAGTCAAGTTGTTTCTAAGTTATCACGGTGTGAATTATAGTTTTTTTCAAACAAACATCGCAATTGATGGAAATATCAAGCGGATAACAATTATCTATCAAATTCGTACGTCCCATACCATTCAAATTTAGGGATAAAAATTATCAACTAGCTTTTTCCATAATTGCCAAACATGGCCATGGGATGATTTCTCTTCACTCATCTTAATTACAAATCATACCTGAGATGTCCCATACCACCCCAAGTATGCCCATAATTAAAACTTATGATTCGCCACCACCCCATCAAACATGGTCTCATGCAAACAAAGAAAGTTTAAATAAATAGTATTTGTTAATATAGACATATTACCAAAGCTAATACAAGTCTAAATTTTCCTATTGTCTCCTCCGTTGACTTAGTCTCTGTGGATTCAAATATGATGTCATCGCATTATTTTCTTCGTCAATGCCCTTCAAATTATAATAAGAGTATCGAACGTAATCCTTCTTTATCTTTTTATGTATTTGAAGAGTGCCACCTCAACCAATTTCCTAGGGGAATTTGACCGCTCCTAGCTTATTCCCAAATTTTCTTTCTATGATTTTTCCGCATTCACTCCCTTTTTTCTCATATTTTTGCCACAATCTTCGTGCTTTGACATTTATGAAATCATAATTTTCTACTGTTGTTACTATTTACATTGAAATTTAATGGTATGAATGTAATTTGTTTTCTTAATCAGTCAAATCTAATTAATATAATTTATTTTCTTAGTTTAGATTTTATTATTATTACTTTATTTTAATCACCACCTATGTGGTTCATTTATGGAAAGACTTGTATAATTATATATGAATATATCTACAAATATATACATAGATTTAAGTATAAATCATATATATTGTACACTTGTATATATATATATATATATATATTTCAGTGGGTATTTATATATATTTTTTCTTTTTCATTGGGAACTATACCAGTCTTGCACGGTTCCCTTTCTTCCTTCAACTTTTTCTTCTTTGTTGGTTGAGGTATATATTGGCAAATATACCTATTAAATATTATATATATATATATATATATATATATATATATATATATATATATATATATATATATTTCGGAGAAAGAGGAAATGCATATATTATTATATGGTCATGATACTCTAGGTGTATGATGTATACATACTCATATGTATGGCTTTGGTAAGTTAATAAATCACTAATTACCATATGAGGGTCATATCAATTATATGATATATATGATATATGATATATTATAGTCCTCATATGAATACCAAATATATATATATATATATATATATATATATATTCATCTATTATGAATACATTAAGATATATCATATGTGATATCATTATGCAAATTTATTTATTTTTTCATAAAAAATAATCGGGGAACCAGCCCATGGTTGGTCCTCACCCAGCCATGTGGTTGGGTTGAAATTTATTTATTTATTTTTCATCCTTCCTTCAACGTCCTCTTCTTCATCTCTGTCTTCTTTTCCAACGTCTCCAGCAACTCAATATCTTCTCTTCTCCAATTTCTTCTCCCTCTGCTTTTCAGATTTCACTTTTTCTTAACCAAATTGTCCTTTATCATCTTCACTTAGTTTTCCATCTTTTACCTATTTTCATGAACGCTACTCTCTACCTTTTTTCCTAATTTCCTTTTCAAATTTTCTTTCTCAAATTGATACATTCTTCTTTTCATTTTCACCAAAGTCCATCAAAATTATAGAAATAAACACCAAAATTTACCAAAATTTGTTTTATCAATTGTCTTACACTATTCCTAAAATCTACGGCTCTAATACCATAAGTTGTTACACCCTAAAAATTCTCTCATCTTAAAATCCCTTTAATTGGGGATTTGATGGTAAATAGCAATAAGAGAAATTTTCAAGTCACAACTGTTGTACTTCCAAAACAAACATTATTTTATTATATGACTCATTTTCTATAGTACACAAATGCCATCTTCTTACATATGCTATAAGTTTTACATGTTTTAACTAAAACTAACACACATTAGTGCCAAAAACATTTCAACCTTTATATTTATATGGTCGGCTTATGTGAGTATATACACAAATATACATTCTTTGTTGCTGACGTCCCACCTTTCTTTCATCTATTCCTCATCCTCTTTTTCTTCTCTCTTGACACTAATTTCCTGGAGATAACAGAAATACACATAATATAACAACAAAAATTGCACCCATATGCATATGTTTATGAAATCTGAAATAATAAGCTGCATTTAGCAATCTCGCAAGGGTCAACTTCTAACCCAAAAAAGTTGCGTCTAACATTCCGCAAGGGTCGACTTCTAACCCAAATAAGTTGCATTTAGCAATCCAGGAAGGGTCAGCTTCCAACTCCTAATAAGTTGCATCTAGCATTCCGTAAGGGCCAACTTCCAATCCAAATAACATTTCACTAGTGAAAGAAAAGCCTGTTGGTCCACCCAAGAGAGGGATTAATTGGGTGAGATGGTCAATTTTAAATTTCTTTTCCAAAAACTTAGTGATATATATAAGTGTATTGGAATTGGATGCAAAACTTAAACACAGACTAAATTGCAAAAGTGAGACACACAGGATTTATAGTGGTTCGGCCAAGCCTACGTCCACTACCTAATCTCTCGATTAGGATTTTCTCAATCCACTAACTGATTCTCTTACGGGGGAGAACCAAAAAGTTACAACTGCCCATTTACAGTTAAAGGCAAACCTATCCTTTCACGGGCTAAGGATGAACCAATTTTTTTTTTTTTCGGGATGAGGAGAAACCCATGTTCCTTTTACGGGATAAGAAAAAATCGTTTTCTTTTTATTGGATAAGGAAGATCTGTTATCCTTTTACAGAATAAGGAAGAACTGTTATCCTTTTACAGAATAAGGAAGAACTGTTATCCTTTTTCAGAATAAGGAAGAACCGTGATCCTTTTACGGGATGAAGAACAATCGTGATCCTTTTACAGGTTAAGAGATAAGCTATCCTTTTACAGGTTAAGGATGCACCTATCCTTTTACGGGATGAGGATGAACCGGTTTCCTACTTGCAAGTGAGGATGAACCTCCTTCTCTTTTATAGGTTTAGAGATAACCTTACATGATTTCAATATTGAAATCATTAAGTGAACTACTTTCACTTGTCCTTGTTGTTTCAGTCCAGAAACACACCAGCATTACAACACTAAAAATGTTGGTTCTAACTGAGTAGAACACTTTACAATTAAGCTCGTTACATAGCAGTACACAAATATGAAATGAAATAAGTAATGCTAAGTTGAAATACACTAACAGTCCCTTACCTTTCAATGTTCGGTATTGCTCAAGTGCAGTTTTAAAAAGCATGAATGATGTAATATGAAAATCAATGCTTCTTCAAAAATAATATGATACCAAATAAACATTGATTTGAAAATTGAAGGACTAGTGTAAACAAAGACACAAACAGTTTTCAAATTAGATATAAAATATAAGTAAGAAAACTTCTTGTTCAGTGATCATTAGTTAATGCAACTACTGATATAGTTCAATATAGTACTTAAGATATGAAATCAAATACAACTGTATTTCGCATGAACTATATCTCAAAATTTATCTTCAGCAAAAATAATACCAAGTATGTATCGGTGCTGAGAATTTGAGTTGATATAAGATCAAATAGATTTTCAAAGATAGACTGAAATAAGCTTAGTCTGAAAATCATTTGAATACGTAAAGGTATCAGTGAAAAATACTTTGAAAGTTTAGATAATGAAAAACATTTTGACACTGACTAACTTTCAAAAAGTATTGGCACAATACAAAATGATTGGCAAGTTGTTTGATCCTAAGTGTTGGTATTTATAGACTTAGTAGGACATAGCCGTTAGACATTTGAAGTTCAAATAATATGAACGTTTACACACAATGACTAGAATGTTAAATGAAAATGGCAACTGTAATTTTCTCTAACATTCTGGTTCTTTTCATATTTCATGATAAAGGAAAGGTTTAGAAAAACTTAATTCATGTATTAGAGAGATCTTTGATAAGTCTGAAAAGGACTCTGTCCAAAGGTTCGCTTTGAAAAAGTAAACTGATGCAGTGTACTTGTTCGAACAGTGACGGTTGTTGAATTAGCATCTTGATTTTGTAATCAGTGTGCTAACGCACAATATCAACTTTTTCGGTTTGGTTCCTTGAGGGCGCTCATTACGTATAAGAGTCTTGTAGAACACTTAAGAGAGGGCGCTATTAACTCGTAAGCGTCCTGACTTACTTTGACACCTTAAACGACTTAACCTTGAGGGCACTAATGCACAATTAGCATCCTACTATGTTTTAAAACAAGTTAGTGCATGAGGGCGCTACTTTCCGAGTAAGCATCCTACCTTTTAAAACATAAAACAAAACATGAGGGCACTACAACCGTGTAATCGTCATACAATATATTTAAAACATTTGAAGCCAAACACAAGCACACTAAAGGAAAATCAGCGTCCTGAAAGTTACTAAGTTGATTCCCAAAGGTGAGGGTGCTCCTATCCACGTAGCGTCCTGATAGATTATTCAACTTACAACTATCAGCATTGTAACACCCTGTACTTTTAATCAATATATTTGGTTGACTTATACGTATACTGAAAAGTATAATACACGTATAAGTATCTTTAAAGTCATGTGTACATGTAACAAATGAACTTGAAAATGTCAAAAGTGAGTTAAGAACTTGATTTTAAAGAGAAATCGATTTATAACACGTGTATTCCTCATGTAGATTGAGTGTATAAAAGAAGAAGAATGAATTAAAGAATAAAAATATAAATATAAAATAAAATAAAATATTGTTCATTTGCGGGTACTGTTCACGGAACAGTACTCGTATTGAAAAAAAATAATAAAAGAAATTGCTAGACAAGCAGAACGAAGGAGAAAGAGAAGAACGAAGAAGGGAAGTGACGAGAAAAGGGAAACGACGGATTTGCGGCCAAATTTGATGTGCTGGTAAGCTATTTTTGCTATTTTTCGTCGTGAAATTAATATCTAAGCTAGATGTAATGATTCTAGCAGAGTAATTTTAGCTATGGGAGCTGTTTTACAGTGTTTTCGAAATTAGGGTTTTTACCTCACTTCAATGAAAATTTGTTCGAAAGGTGGAAAAACACTCCCTAGACTATAGAAGCCCCGAATATGTGGTTAGATTTTATTTTTTTGACATTTTTATTAAAAATTTACATGTTACCAATGAACAGTGACGTGAACAGCATCGTGAATAGTATTGTGATTATATCCAGTGAATAAAATGGACTTGGAATCCAATGAAAGTCCGATTTGAGATCATAGAATTGTAGAGAACTGAATTTCGGACGTTTCGATGTTAAGATCATGATTTTTGGATATGCTTTGATATTTTTAGTAGCTAAATATATGATTTTTGTGAGTAAAATTGACTTAGGATGCCTCCGTGAACATGTAAAACCCCAATAAAATACCTGTTGAAGGTAGTAGAATGATAGAATGACTAATTTGACACGTGTCGATGTGAACAGAATAATTTTAGGAATGTTCTATATTTTTAATAAAATTGACATATGTTTCCATGTGCTTATGTGAGTACTTTGCTGTTGAAATCTAGTTTAAATGTTGCATTTTCATGGTGAAATAACCCCATCTTAGCTGCTGAACCAGCTAGGAAATTTGAGTGTTAGTAATGGTGTTTTGGTGAGTGTAAATGGTGATTCTCATGATGATCTATGGCTTGAATTACCTAATTGCAGTTTTTGAATTTAGAGATTAAATGCATGGATAAGGAAGCAATTATGATGGACGTTCGATGATGCAAGTAACCTTGATGCTTATTGTTGTTGGATTTTAGAGGGTATATTGGCTTAGAAACCTCGTGTAACCACTGTGAGTATAGTTTTCTTGATTTTGTTCTTGTATGGCATTGTATAAATATAAAATGTTTGATTGTATGCATGTTATATTTATATGTAATGCACTGAGTTTTTATTGATCATGCAAACTGATTTTAGCAATTTGAGCTTATAATAATGTCATTTCGTTAGGAATTAGACCCGGATGAGGCTTTGCAAAACCTCATTATCAGTAGGCCTGTCCCAACAAGGGTTGCGATCCTTGAAATGACTGTGAATTGGGTAATGAGAGGCTGTGGCTACCTTGTAACGGCCATACAAGGGTTAGACCCGCTCTCTTGCCTTGAAGGATGGAGATAGTAAATTTTTGATGAAACTGTGCACTGGTTTATGGAATGAGCATAAACTATATACTGTGTGCATGTATATTAGTTTGATGAATGTTGCATATGTGCATTTGAAATATTTTAATTTAGACGATTTGATATGCCATGTTTCCCTAAATGCATGCGATTTTCATGTGAAGAGCTATACTCACTGAGCTGTTGTTTGCGCACCCCATTACCTTCACCATTTCAGGTACAGAAGCAAAAGGAAAAGGAAAAATTTGAGAGTGATCAGCACGTGACTAGGACATAGCATTGTTGATGTACGTATGTTTTGGAGGAAGTGGTTACATGTTTTATTTATTTTGATATATATAAAATTATCACACATATTATATATGTATTACCATCTAGAGGGGTTAAATAAGATATCAATAGTTATTTTGGATTGTTAAGATATGGCGATGATATATATACTTGGACAATGGAATGTTTGATTAATGAATGACAATGGTGGTATTTTGGATTATGGTATAGATGGATGGAATAGTTATATATGATAACTGAATGATTGACATTGTGAATGATTATAGATATATACATATGATTTGATTTGTGGAATATCAGGTTTTGTGAAATGTCTATTTTATGGGGAAATGTCGCCGAAATTTCTAAAAAAACAAGGGAAGGATTGTGAGACTATGTGAAGGCTGACAATATGTTATCTACTGTATATGGGTATGTACAGTGGATAGTATATTGTGCCGGTCATGACGTCAGGGGCGTCGTGACAATATTGGTATCGGAGCTTAGGTTTAAAAAGATAAAAGCTTTATGATATTATGATTGATTGTATGGGTATATATATGGGTAGTCCTATTATGTTGAGCCTCATCCAAAATGTTATCTTGACTGAGAATCACCTGCAATGATGAATTCTAGATTTAGGAAGTATCAGTTAAGGTTAACAATGGAAATTGCTGATCAAGAAAGGATCAGAAGGCTGAAAGAAAAAGAACTAGATGTAATCCAGTGATAATAAATTATACAACTTATATATGGCTAATAACTACCCAACAACAACAAAATGCACAGCTTATGAGCTTGTGGCAAAGTTGTAATGTAAGAAAGACAGAGGCTTGAACCATTGATAGCTCTAGATTTGGGTGATAATGGTGTGGGTACTTCTGTAAAAGCATATATAGTTGAGACTAAAGTAAAAATAAAATAAAATAAAATAAATAGAAGGTCTCAATGATAAACAAGATGAAATAAAAAGATATGTGAAAGTTATGGTAACTTTCAGGAGAAGAAACTCTCCTATCTTAACTGACAGTCTAATATTAGACGTAGTAAAGAATTTGCTACTCTGAGTGGAGACCATCTTACAGAATGATTAAGTCTCTGAAAATGATAAAGCAAGTTAACTAAGTTTAAGCTAACTGATGATAAGAGATAATAAAAAAATTGGGTTAAAGACTCCTAAAATGATTAAGGCATGAGATTAATTAAAGAAGCTATTTTATGAGGGCTTCTATCATCATACTAAAATTTATTTAAGGCATGAGAAAGTTTATCTTGTTAAAATTTAGTGACATGCCTAACCATAAATACAAACATGAATTAAATAGACTGGTATAGTTTATTTTTGAAATGATCACTATGGATGATAAGGATCTAGAATAAATTTTGGGATCTTATACAATAGGTTTGATAATTGTTGGGTTATAAATATATGCACAAGTTATTAGGCAGACTATAAATCTCGGGTCAGGCAATGCTGTGGTGAAATTGTTAACACCAACAATACTAGGGATATAGCTTGCACTGCCGTTTGAAGCCGAGTCATCAACACCAGTGTTAGGTAAAAGGAGAAATAAGTAATGTAAGGAAATGTTGGGGGCAATCATATGAAATTTAAGATAAGTGAAACATTGAGTACGGCTGAGATTTTGGCAGTATTCGTGGCTCTAATTTTGTTAGTACCTGACCCAATAATAATGGGGAAAAGGGAAGTGATGTTAACGAATTATGAAAATCAGAAGTGGTTTCCATTGCCTGAGCAGGAGTGATAGACTGAGTAAATTGTATCTCAACCTATAATTGTCTATTATAAATCTGGAAAAAAAAAAGACACGGGATGTGTTAATCTCCAGATAGTAGATATGGAATGCCCTAATATTTTTATCAATTTGACTCCACCAGATTAGTAAGACGTTGATAACAACTATGATCAACATTTTGTTATTGTGTATATTCTGATGTATTGTTGGATCTACCTGGTCCTTTATCTCTGGTGATATGGTAGACAGATTGTATTATCTTATGTTATAATAATGCAACATTGATTGTGAGTATGCCTACAGGAGAAAGAATCTACCTCGATGTCCCACATATCAGAATCGTGAGATCTCATGAAATATCTCATCTTTGTTTTCCAGTGCAAGTAGTTATCACCCTTAAACAATGGAGGGTCATTCACAGAATTTCTTTCATCATGTGTGTCCATAGAAGAATCTTTAGAACTATGTCTTGCCATTTACTCAAAGAAATTGTTAGATAACTTTGAGTGAAAAATTGATACCACTTGTTGGCCCAATATTATAGTCCAAAAGGGGGGGGGGGTGAATTGGACTTGGCGGATATTCGCGTTACCTTTCGGTTGATAAAATTAAATAGATAAAGTGCATAGTAGGTAACAATCAAAATAAACAAATTCAGGAGAGATAAATGGACACAAAACAAAGATTTAGAGTGGTTCGGCTCCTGTAGAACCTTACGTCCACTACCCAATCACCACAATCAAAATTTTCCAATACATTATTGGCTAGTCAACTTACAGGCGTGACTAGAAGCCGTTTACAGAAGCCAACATAAAGGCTTAGCTCATGGCCTTACACTAATCGACATAAGGGCTTGTAGAAAGCCACACACGCTAACATACACAGGGTCTTGGTCAGAAAACCACACTCTTGCCTACAAAAGGGCTTGGCTAGAAAGCCACACTGTAACTAACTACGGGCATGGTTACGAGCCGTACAATAAATTGTATTCTCCTCGGTTTACAAACACGTCAACAATACATCAAGATTACAAAAGATATAGAGATGTGTACTACGGTACTCTCAACAATGTTAAGCTTACAATCTTGAATGAGTAAACACCACTATTCCAACCACAATGATTTAAATGATGCAATGTGTTGAAACCTTTTTTCTCAAATGTAATCGATTCAAATATATATGATCCAAAACTGATTTGCTCAAACAAAATCACTAGAATCAAGTTAGAGAAAGTTTACCCCACTTGGGTAAAGTTGAAGCTCAATGATTATTTAAGAGTGATGGTGGATGAGAGATACCACGTTCAAACTTGATCACACAACAAGATGTGTAGAAAACACTCAAAAACGTCTTGAACACTTGCTAAATGAAAACAACTTGATCTTCTAGATTTCTTCTTTTCAGAACGCTAGTGTCACAGTAGGACGCTAATGCAAAACTTTCATTTGAGCAGTATGTCACCTATGCACTGTCCACTTTTTTTGAGCATTTCTATTTTCATATAAGCACAAAGTTTTCAAGAAAATTCAACGTTCTTATTGACTACATTTTAGTTGAAATTCAAATCAAAATATTAGGGTTTTTGGGATATTGAAACCCTAAACTCATTATCTATATATTGCAACATTGCGCCAAGAACAAAAACAAAAAAGAGAGATATTTTTTTATGCGCTGAAACTCTTTGAAAGTTATTCGAAACTCTTGTTTTGAAAGGAAAACAAAGATCATTACTGTCACGATGCCCCTGACGTAGGCTGATGTCATGACTAACATAGTGTACTATGCACTGTACATACCCCTATACAGTATACAATACACTGTCAGCCTCAACGGACATTCACAATACTTCCCAAAATTTATAGAAATTTTGACAGCATCTCCTCATAAAATGGACATTTGACATTTTTTCCTAATATACCACAAATCAAATCAAATATATATATATATACATAATCATCCCATTCATTCCATTCATTCCATAAATTAATTTCTCACCTGATAAATATCTATGATCATCTCATTTTATCATCACAAGCATTTTATAACCCAAAATATTAAATCAAAATCCATGTACAACCCATCTATGTGATAATATATATATATATATATAAGTAGGATGTAATATATATTCATTTGAAAATAAAGCAAATATAATCAATTTCCTTCTCATACACGTACATTAACAACATAAGACACGTATCTACTCTCGTGCTTTTCCTTTTAACTCTGTACCTGAAATATTGAAGGAAATGGAGTGAGCAAACAACAGCTCAGTGAATATATTTCTTGATATGACAATTATATGCATGTAGGAAAATATGACATTTAAAATCATTTCAAACAATTATTAAACACATGCATCATTCAACAAATATATTCTACATGTCAACAACATAAATTTCATGAGTTTTCAAGAAAAAAATGCATTCTTTTTCCACGAAATCCACAATCTCCCTCCTTCAAGGCAAGAGAGCGGGTCTAACCCTTGTATGACCGTTACAAGGTAGCCACAACCTCTCATTACCCAATTCACAGTCATTTTAAGGATCTCCAATCCTTGTTAGGACAGGCCTACTGACAATGAGGTTACGCATAACACTCATCCGGGTCTAATTCCTAACGAAATGACACCAACTTGCATTTGCAAGTCTCACATGCCCCAATGCTAAAAAGAAATCATTTATGAATGCAAATTAAAACACAATGCAACATTATATGCATAGCATATTTACATTCAAACATTTCACATATTTAAAATGCCATACAAGAACCAAAATCAAGAAAATATACTCACAGTATAGGACTTTTTAACTTAATTATCATCATCGTCGCTTTCGAGTCCAGCTCCAATTTAAATCCATAATTCCAACTAACTCAACCTGTCACAACCACTCCATAATTCAATTTCATTTATTTATATCTATTTACATCTTCAATTTCTCAACTCACGTCAAATCACTAATAATAAAGATCAATCTTAAAAATATTATACGCATTCTGTGACTTTAGATTCCAACTCAATTTAGGACTCATAAGTAGTTGAAGAAACTGTGGCACACTAGATATGGGTATCCGGTACGTTAAAGGAATTTCTTTCAATCTCTGAAGCTTTGTTGATTCCGACTATGCCGAATGTTTAATAGATCGAAAAGGTACCTCAAGATTTTGTCACTTCATGGGCGATTCACTCATTTCTTGGTTTAGCAAGAAACAAAATTCAATGGCATTATCCACAACAGAGGCTGAATACGTTGCAGCCGAAAGTTGTTGCGCTGAAGTGTTATATCTAAAACAACTTTCAGATTATCAAATCAATATTCCATGTGCGGATATTTATTGTGATAATACAAGCGCTATAAACATTTTCAAAAATCTTCTAAAGCACTCTCAAACCAAACACATTGAAATTTGACATCATTTTCTTCGAGATCATGTGCAATGTGGAGATGTGACATTGATCCATATTGCAACCAAAGATCAGTTAGCTGATATCTTCACTAAGCCATTGGCTTAAGATCAATTTTCACATATAAGGAAAGATTTAGGCATGTTTGACTTTTCAAACTTTCCAAGTGTTTACTTGATTATCTATCACTCCACCATCTCCGGGTCGTGATTTCGTTATGCACTTCAGCTCCACATCTACTACCTCATCTGCTGCTACTGCTGTCATCCTTGATGTAGATGCTGGTACCACCCTCGTGGAGGATGATGTCCTGACTTCACCAGCCGACGACATATTCAGTGGGCTTGGATCTCTTGATCCACGATCGTCTCCTTTGTCATAGGCACACCCTTTTTTTATGTTTCAAAAGGAGAAAAGAGATTAATATATGATTGGGCTGATTGACTAGATCATTATGTGCACATACTCAGGGGGAGAGTTTATTCACTCAAGGAGAGTGTTTGGAGTTTGGATACACATATTTTGGAGATGTCATGTATGCTCTGCATATGTATGTATGCTTTGTATATTTTTTTGTTTACACTTTTTGTACATTTGTGTACTTTTGTTATTTGTGTTTTATCTTTTGATGTACACATCTATGATGATCACATGTATATGGTTGTTTTGATTATATTGAGGTACATGTAGTTTTTGTAACTATTGATCATATTTCTGAGTATGCTTCTATTGGTATCTGATTGATTATTATCCACATAATATTGAATGTTAAATATTTTATTAAGTGGTATATTCTTAAAAGTTGCATGATATAATTATTCACTTCACTCATTCATTCACTCGAGAAATCATGTTTCATCAATCTGGCAGATAGAGAATTTATTAGAAATCATAAAAAATGAGGAGATTGTTGATATAACTACTCTCACCCGATTTTGTTTTGATGATTACAAACAACATATAACTAATATCTTTGACGTAGCTGTTTCAGTGCTAACTAGCTATATCAGATGGATTCAACTATACTGTCAAAGCATGTAGAAGGAACAACATTGCACGAAGATTCAAGAACTTCATGATTATATTTCTTATTTAGAATCTTAGTGTTGTAGAGTAACATTTACATGTTCCAACCACAATATGATTTGCATCTTTTCGAAAATCATGCATATAGTTTATCATATTCATGCATATACACTATTATATTATTAATCATGCATGCACACACATTAGTTTGATAATTATGCAATCACATAGTTAAAATTGTTTAACTATGCATTCATTTTTCCAACTTTGCATGATTTTATCGTTTTACGTGTATTATATTGAATGTCTTAATCATATGCTTAATCGATCAAAATACACGTATTTAACTTTGTCAATTGTACTTTAATCTTGTTAAGAATTATTTTTAAAAGTTAATCTATGTAATTGACAATGTCCTAATGTCACGACCCACTATACGTGACGTCATGACCGGCACAGAAACCTCCGAGTATACCCTCTGTCGGTACACCCGGTGTCCCGTCAGCCTCAAACACAAATACGAATCCCCAAAATCAAATACAGTACAATCCTAAAAACATCCATCTAACATGATCATAAATGAAATAAAATATTACATCTCCAAGTTACCAAATATAAGATTTCAAAGTTTACAAAATACTACAAACCCAACACATCCCAACTATGTGTTAATTATACATATACTAGGTGTTATCATGTACATAATTATCAAATTACAAAATTAAATGTACAACACCTACATGAAACAAAAACAAGGGACGCTCCGCAGTCAAGCCTTCCCTTTCCTTTTTCTATTAGATCCTGAAAGAAGAAGGTGAGGTGTGAGCTACAACCCGCTCAGTGAATGTCATTTATAAGTGGCATATACGTGCATTTAATAAAAAACGTGATAAGATCATAAATCATTGAAATATCATGATGACGAAATAGATTATATACATGCTAACATAATGCATCAAGTCATACATAAGATGATGCATAACATTTGTAGTCATACTCATGCAATCCTAACACCTCCTGAGTATGGGGGTTCAAGGCTGGTGCGCGACACACAGTACCTGAACACACACACAATACTCGTACCCTAATAGGATTTTTGGGATTGTGCAGCACGTAGAATTAGCCTAAACTAACCTACCCATACACAAGCCATAAAACCCTCTGTCAGGTACACAACTGGGATCGCTGCTAGACTTACGAGAATTCTCAAAAAGAGGAAATTCCAACTAGGAGCCTCAACCCAAATTGTCATCCCAATGAATTATGCTCAAATGTATTTCATGGAATATTAAAACATGCATACCATTATACATAAGCATTTAAAACATTTATATACTACAATGCCACATACAAATAATCCAAAAGTAAAAGAACACTCACTCTTGATTGACTAAGTCTAGCCAATCCAATTCCAATCCAATCACCAAAACACTCCAATTGACTAAATGGGTTCAAGATCAATTACAAGACCTGGAAATAACATGGTTCACACAACTGAAAATAAGTCATAAAGTGTGTCAAAACCCCATGTTCAAACTCAATCTAAAGTCAATTAGATTCTAAATTGGTTACCTCCTTGAGCCAATTTCCATATTGCCCAATTTGATCATTTGGAGTCAAATAAACCAAGATTGACCTAAATTGAATGTAATAGGGTGATCCCATGATACAACCACTAATATACATGACATTCGATTATAATTAGGGTCAATTAGACTACACATCAAGTCAATTTCATCAATTGACTAAGTCTTGGTCAAAATCTCCAGTTAGGCCAATATAAAACATAAGGTCAAAATGAACTAAGTCATATCAATTTAACATAGGTTCTAACGTTTTAAACCCATGATTCTACTCAATTTGGGTCCAATTAAACAATCCCCAAGTCAATTTCATAAATTATCTTGATTTGGGTGAAAAGTTCCAATTTTGGCAAAATTCCCAAATTACATGTAAAATTGCCAAAGTACATGAAAAATGCCAAATACTTAGCCTAGGTCAAAATTAGTCAACCCTAGGGTGTCTAGTATGAGAATCCACTGAATTCTATCATCAACAACCCTAATCATGCCTCAAAAGACCTACATTGCATAATTTTTTAGATTTTCAATCAAGGGCATCAAAAGCTCCAAATCTGGAAATTTTCATACATAGGCAATATTGTCAATTTTACACTAGGCCACCATACATAGCCACGAAATTTACTGAACTTGCACCATGGGATCATCCACCATGGCTACTAGGTCAACATAGTTGACATGCAAAGCTTAACTCTAACCCTAAGTCAATGATCCAAGTGTAAGCCATTTGAACTAAACTCCAAGATTTCACCATGGAAATCTCTAACCAAAGGCATGGATCAGTTCTTGGTGTTCATAGGTCTAACATAGGTGACATGCAAACAACCTGGAAAGTTCTAAGGCCATGGACAAGGTATAGGTCCATTTACAAAGAGTTCCACCAAATCCAAAAGAGAAAATGGGGAAAATGGCACCAATGGCTTCCAATCAACACTAGGGTTCATAAAAAAATGCTTGCAATGAAACCCTAGGTCTGGAACAATCCTCAACTAAGAATCCATGGCATATCTTAGGTCAAAATATAGCTTGGAAGCTTAAACTAGAGAGATCAAAGGAAGAAAAGAGAGAAAACATGCAAACCTCATGGAGTTCTTGAGCAAGAACCTCCAAACCCTAATTTTCCTCTCATTTTCTCTTCTCCAGCTCTTCCCCCTCTTTCTCAAGTGCAAAAATGTGCAAATGAGCTGAAAAAACTGAGTCAATAGCTTATATGGAAGTGTTTGGGCCCACAACTAAAAGTTGCCAAAAACTGTTAAAAATCAGTTTTCCTATTGCAATACTTGCACTTAGATAGTCAATTACATGCAAACTACAAACCAAATTAACAACTTAACCGATCAAAAGTTGCATGAGTCCGTTACCAACAGTCTAGTACACTTTCAACTCAATCCAACGGTGGGATTACGTGATCTAACCATTTGATCAAACCTGCGTAACAAAATCTGCAATTCATGAAACATTGTTTGAAGTCTTATAACTCACAGTAGGTAACTCTGATCAAGATCTTCACCGATCATAATGAAGCTCTATCAAAGAAGAATTAGCTGACAAAATTTCAACTCAATCGGACCACGGACCTAGGAGATCAAAGCATTGATGTAATTTGTGACAAAAATTTCTTCCTCCATGGAGCGAGCTCCACTGGATACAAAACACTGTTTTCGACATGTTTCGACGTCAAACGGGTCTCCGATGGTTCAGAAACTTCATGCGCACTTTCTATGTCCTAAAATCATGCAAAGACACTCGAACTTACGAGCATCGAGCATCAAAATACATATACACATTCGTATACGGGTACACTATAGGTCAAAATGACGTCACCTAAAGGCACGAGTGCTACACCTAAACTCATTGTGATAAAAATTCTAGTTTCTTTCACTTCACAATGAAGGAACGCGCTCCTGAGTGTTTTTTCTGAGACTCACATTTTTTTTATCAGAGTTTAAGGAACGCGCTCCTTGTAAGAGGAATGCACTTCTATGGCTTTTCCCAAGAGTTAGAATTTTTTGATTAGGGAAAAAGTAACGCGCTCCTTCCAGTAGGAACGCGCTCCTGTTGTCAAGGGAAAAATGAGAAAAATTGTTGAGTCAGTGGTTCTTAATGAAGGAACCCGTTTCTATGCCAAACGAACATATTGAGGAACGCACTCCTTAATTGGAGGAAAATTTGAGATTTTTCAGATTTTAAAACAAAAGCGCACTCTTGCTTTAAGGCTGTGAGCCAAGCCTTTGTATTGGCAGTTGTAAACGGCTTCTAGTCATGCCCATAAGTTGACTAGTCAATAGTGTATTAGGAAATTCTGATCGTGGTGATTGGGTAGTAGACGTAGGTTCAAGGGGAGCCGAACCACTCTAAATCTTTGTTTTGTGTCCATTTGTCTCTCCTACATTTGTTTATTTTGATTGTTACCTACTACGCACTTTATCTGTTCAATTATATGTACTGAAAGGTTACGTGAATATCTGCCAAGTCCAATTCACCCCCCCTCTTGGACTATACTGGGCCAACACTCTCGTCTCGTATCAATCATTTAAGAAAATCTCAAGCATTTTGGGGAGTAGAGGTGTATTTATTGTAAGGGAAAAATTAATCAACTTTCTTAGTGGTTGGCGATGATAGTTCCTCACAGTAGTAAAGTGATTTTTAGCCTTTGGGAACTTTCACATGATCTCATTGACCTGTTGAATTATGATAGAAGTAGAACAATATATATAAAAATATATATTAATTATATTTTTAATTTTTTTTATCTTGTTTAATTAATTATTTTTATAAAAAAAAAGATTTCCATTGAAATTGTTGACCCAGATAAAGTTCAAGAGAAGGATGAATTGGACTCTAGCAGGATTTTTGAAACCTTTCAAATAAATAAAACGTTGCAGGTAAAGAAAGAAATGAAAGCAATGAAGCAAGTGACACATCAATTTTAGCATGGTTTGTCTTGTAAAGCCTACCTCCACGACTTGATCTCCCTGATCAAGATTTCTCAACCCAACACTCAAGATCTTACTTCAAATCTGAGGATCAAAACTGATTACAACTTTCTTCACAAGTGTAAGCAACCTTTTTACAATCACTGTTCTCTTCGAGAGAACTACACAATGGCTAACAAGCCACTTAAAATACAAAAGATTAATGGATGAGGATTTTTCTTACTAGAAAATCTTAGAAATGCTTGCAATAACTCTTTGAACCTTCCTCAAGAATGTTCAAATAGTGAGAAGTATGAAGTACAAGAGCAAGAGTAAAGGCTTCTTGAAAATGATCTTTGAATGATTTGGAAAACAAAGATTAAGCTTGTTCAATCCAAAGTTTTGATCACAAATACAAAGTTTTTGACTTAGAAAACACAAACACACTTAGAAAATCAGTTAAACTTGCAAATAGTTCGTTGGTTGTGTTGAATGAAGAACACAACGACACTTTTATACAAAAACAGAATATGAGAAAAAATTAGGTTTTCAATCTCAAAGAAATGTTCTGATTTGATTTCGAAATTCAAATGCAGTGTTCAGATTCTTTCATGGAAAAGAATGGGGCAAAAATGCGTGCAAAAATTTGTGCAAAAGTACATATAATCAAAGAGGAAAGAGTGTGCAAAATGTCATTTTTGTTGTCTAGAAATGACAGCTCTTCCTGACACACATTGCAGCACGCTGCTTCAAGAGGGAGCACGTTGTGTGCAAGAACTCCACACCCCATCTCTCTGTTGCCCAGAAGGCAGCACGCTGTTGGCAGCAGACAAAGAGTAGTGTCTCATCATTATCTCAGATGAGCGCACTGGTCCAGGGAGGAGCATGTTGGTTTGATCCATTCTAGAGACTTTATGATTTTCTAGGTCACAGCAGCACGCTACTCCAAGGGGGAGCGTGCTGGTGACAGTGGCAGACCATTAAGTAGTCTGATAACGCAAGGAGCGCGCCGTCAGCTATAGGAGTGCACTGGTTTGACACTTTTCACTCAAACATGATTTTTTTCTAAACAATCTTTGCACAAACTCGTTCAAATCGAATCAAACACTTTGAATATCAAATTGGAGATTTGAAAACACTTTGAAACCTTTTTTCAATGAAGATAAAAACATGATTAAAATCAATTTTGAAATCATTTGAAGATCATGGTCATTTTGAAAACATATGAAATGCACAATAATTGATTAATTCTAAAATAGGTGCTACAACCTAAGATCATCTAGACAAAATAAAATAAAAGTTACATAGAAAGTTTTGATCTTGGGAGTCTTCAAGCTTGGAACAATATAATTGAATTGTGGTGGTCTTTTAAGGTGAAACACTCGAGTAGATATTATAGTACCAAAAGACTCATGTTGTTTGTAATTATCAAAACTGAAAGCCATTATGGGGGTCATTGGATCATCAATCTCCCCCTTTCGATGTTTTCAAACTCTTAATTTAACTTAAGAATCAAATGTGACTCTAATATGTATGAACGAGAATTTTGCAAAATATTTGGTAGAGTTTCGCTTAACACATGGGTATGCTCACACATACACAAGATCCATAACCTGTATAGATTCATTTCCATGACACCAATATATAAAGCAAAGGAAATAAAACATCCGTATACATAAAAAATCAAGTATTCAATCCACATACATCAAAAACAAGTATCCATCCATCCATGTATATATAAAAAGATCCAAGAATAATGAAAATACATCAATAAGCTCTCATATACATACACACCCCCCTATCTCCATACTCTCCCTATCTACATACTTCCCTAACTAGATAATTCTCCCCCATTTGAAATGTTAAAAAGAGGGAAATGTCAACGTGTAGATCCAGGAGCTGCATTAGAACCCGTGGTCGAACAAACAATGCGACTTGGCAAGAAGACCTCAACATCATCAGCAACAGTGGTTGGGGCCCCGAGGAGCATGAGGGATGTCTGGATCAACCTCTCCATCATTAGAATGAGACGACTCAGACTCGTCATAAATGTCGATAGGAGCTGATGTAGGTCTCTTTGCGGTAGTCCTCGGTCTCATGAATGTCGAAGCTGATGAAGCTGGTGGAACCTCACGACCACGACGACAAAGGAGTGTAACGACCTAAATTCTCACCTGACATCATGATTGTTGGCCCAGTATTACCTTTCAAGAAGGGGGGCGGTGAATTGGTCGTGGCGGATTTTTGCCTTACCTTTCGATTAAATAATCAAACAATAAATGTGTGCAGTATAGGTAACAAGTAAAGTAATAAAATGCAGGAAAAGTAAACAAATGGACACAGCGATTTGTAATGGTTTGGTTCCCCTAGAGCCTACCTCATTACCTGACAACCCACGATCAGGATTTTCCAAATCCACTAACTCTAGTCAACTTACGGGCATGACTAGAAGTCGTACGATCAAGTCAACTTACTCCCCTAACTAGATAATTCTCCCCCTTTTGAAACATAAAAAAGAGGGAAATGTCAACGTGAAAATCCAGGAGCTGCATAAGAACCGATGGTCAGATGAACAATGCGACATGGCAAAAAGACCTCAACATCATCATCAGCAGTGGCTGGGGCCTCAAGGAGCATGAGGGATGTCTGGATCAACCTCTCCATTATCAGAATGAGACGACTCAGACTTGTCAAAAATTTTGATAGGAGCTGATGTCGGTCTCTTTGCGGTAGTCCTCGGTGTCGTGAATGCCGAAGCTGATGGAGCTGGTGGAACCTCATGACCACGACGGCAAAAGAGTGTAACGACGTAAATTCTCACCTGACATCATGATTGTTGGCCCAGTATTACCTTCCAAGAGGGGGGCGGTGAACTGGTCATGACGGACTTTTGCGCTACTTTTGGATTCAATAATCAAACAATAAATGTGCGCAGTATAGGTAACAAGCAAAACAATAAAATACAGGAAAAGTAAACAAATGGACACAACAATTTCTAATGGTTCGGTTCCCCTAGAACCTACCTCACTACCTGACCACCCACAATCAGGATTTCCCAAATCCACTAAGTCTAGTCAATTTACGAGCGTGACTAGAAGTCGTACAATCAAGTCAACTTACAAGCATGACTAGAAGTCGTGTACTAACTAACTTATGGGCGTGGCTAGAAGTAGTACACTAACCAACTTACGGGCATGGTTAGAAGCCGTACAAATAAAAGTATAATCTCGGTTGACTAACAAGTCAACAATACATTAAGGTTACAAATGATATTTAGAGAAGTTATAGGAGCTCTCTTACAATTTTAGCATACAACCTTGAAATGAACAATTTCTACTATTCAAACCACAATATATTAAGTGAAGTGCAATGTTGAAATACTTGTTCACAAATACATGCAATCGATTCAAAATGATGATAAGACAAGTTCAAGAATCAAATATGCACATGTATATTCAAATATTGATTCTAAAGATGATGTATGAGGCACAAGAATCAATATGCACAAATGATAAAAATATCGATTCAAATAGATTGGAATAAGCACAAGAATCGATATAAACACAAGCACATGAAGCCACAATCAAAATGATAATAAATCAAAGCACAAGTATGGTTTCAAGTTTAAAAAAATTTGCACATGTAATCGAATCAAGATGATAGCAATATAGCACAAAGATCAATTACCTGAACAAATATCACAAAAATCTCAAGGAAAGAGTTTACTCAACAATGGTTAAGGTTGAAGCTCGAAGATTGCTTCAAAATGATAGAGATGAGAAAATGTTTTAACTATGATGATCAAGATAAAAGATGAGTAGTGAAAACTCTTGAGGAACACTTGATCAACCTCCAACAACTTTCTCAAAGTTGTTCAAAGATAGTGAAATGGGTTTAAAGAAATCTTTGAAAGAAAGGATTGAAGAATACTTGAATGATGAACTTTTGTGTAAATGATTTGTTTAAAACTGATTTGGAACTTGTTTTTTGGTTGAAAATGTGGAGAACAATTCGTGGGCACAAGTTTTAAGTTTTTGCAAAAGGAGCTCTCAAATGAGCAAAGTGTGGTATTTATAGAAATATACCTGCCCGAGGCACAGGAACGCCTTCCTAGATAGAGGAGCACGCTTCTAGTTTGAAACTTGAAAACTTTCAAGTTTCCCCCCAATGTAGGAGCGCGTTCCTTATTAAAAAAGCGTGATCCTCTATTTGTCGGTTGGACATAGGAGCGAGGTTCTTCAATTAAAAACACGGTTTATATGGAAATTCCTTTTTTGCCCTTTTCTGCAAGAGCACGTTCCTGGTAAGAGGAGCGCGTTCCTTAAACCCTGATATGAAAATGTGGGTTTCATGACAGAAACACAAGTGCGTGTTCCTTAGACATAGGAGCATGTTCCTTAAACCCAGATCATAAAATCTGGGTTTCAGGACAAAAACACAGGAGCGCGTTCCTTAAAGTCCTTAAAGTCCAAAGTGACAGAACCTTGATTTTTCGATTAAAACAATTTTAAAGCATATTCAAACACATAAACCAACTTTGAAAACATTTTAAACGTGATTAAAACATAATGAGCGAAGCTAAACACATGTAAAACAATCGATTAATACAATTAAAATAAGATGATTAAGACATACGATACAACACACGTAAAACGATGAAATCCATGCAAAGTTGGTAACATGAGTGAATGATTAACAATTATATAGATATGCATGGAAATCAACCTGAACTATATGATTGCATGATAAACATGATAATAAACGTGCATGAATATTTAATAACCTATATGGATGAGAAATAATAATGCGTGCATGATTAAGAAAAGATGCAAACTATATTGTGGTTGGAACTAGCAAAGAATGCTCTACAACACTAAGATTCTAGACAAAAGATTACAGACTTGAAGCTCTTGAATCTTCGTGCTTTATTGTTTCATCTACACGCTTAGACGAAATAGTTCAATTCATCTGATATAACTAGTAACATTGAAACAACTACGTCAAAAACATTAGTGATCACGAGGAATGTTGTTTATAATCATTAAAATAAAACCAGGTGAGAGTCGTTACATCAACAATGATGGCGTTGTTAATCTAAGTGATTTTCCATTTAGTATTCTCCTAAGTGTTTTGATGCTTACAAACAATATAATCACGGTACTAATGTCTTTGACGTAGTTGTTTCAGTGCTAACTAACTATATTTATTGGATTCAACTATACTATCAAAACATGTGGAAGGAACAACATTGTACGAAGATTCAAGAGCTTCATAGTTGTATTTCTTATTTAGAATCTTAGCGTTGTAGAGTAACATTTACATGTTCCAACCACAACATGATTTGCATCGTTTTGAAAATCATACATATAGTTTATCATACTCATGCATATACACTATTATATAATTAATCATTCATGCACACACATTAATTTTATAATTATGCAATCAAATAGGTAAAATTGTTCATCATGCATATACTTATCAGTGATTAACATGTGTTCATTTTACCAACTTTGCATGGTTTCATCGTTTTACGTGTACTGTTCTTATTGCTTTGATCATATGCTTAATCGATCGGATTACACGTATTTAACTTTGTCAATTGTACTTTAAACTTGTTAAAAATGTTTTTAAAAGTTAGTCTATGTATTTTACAATGTCCTAAACTTATAATGATAAAAAATTGGATTTCTTTCACTTCACAGTGAAAGAACACACTCCTCTAGTAAGGAACGCGCTCCTTACTATTTTTCCCGAGACTCAGATTTTTTATTAGGGTTTAAGGAACGCCCTCCTTGTAAGAGGAAGGTGCTCTTGTGGATTTTCTTGAAGTCAAAATTTTTTGATTAGGGAAAAATGAATGCGCTCCTTCTAAGAGGAACGTACTCCTGTTGTCAAGGGCAAAATGAAAAAAAATGTAGAGTCAGTGGTTCTTGATGAACCCGTTCCTATGCCCCACGAACATATTGAGGAATGCGCTCCTTAAGTAAGGAACACGCTCCTTAATTGGAGGAAAATCTGAGATTTTTCATATTTCATTTCACCCCTCTCTTGGACAATAATACTGGGCCAACAAGTGGTATAAGAGCGGTTGCTCGTGATTTAAGGCTTAACATCCTTGAGCCAAAGATCAAAATGGTCAATCCCATAGATTTTGACTTTGGTGATAACCTACTTACTCCACCTATGCTTAATGACCAAAATTTCATATATTGGAGGAGTAGAATGAGTGCATTAATTAAAGCCCAATCACATGATTTGTGGAATATTGTTGTAAATGGGGTTGAAGTTCCTGAACCAAAGAGAAAATGGGATAGGAAAGAAAAACAGTTAGTTAGACTTGATACTCTAGCTAGAAATTTATTACTAAGATGCCTTTCCCGAAATGATATTGATAGAGTTTCTTTTTGTGCTTCATCTAAAGATGTTTGGATTAGATTAGAAGAGCTCTATGATACTTCATGTGCCTCCACATCTTCATGTGAAGACAAGGAAAATGTAGAACATATATGCTATATTTCTAATATTGATGAATGTTCTACTAATGTCATGAATCTTTCTTTTGATGATTTGTCCATAGCTCATGAAAAGCTTTAAAATGATTTTGACAAACTCATCCAAAAGAACGAGCAACTTAAGAACATAATTACTAATGCTTTGGAGGAGTTGGAAACTCTCCAAATTGATTATGAAAATGTTCTTAAGGAAAAAGAGGCTATTCTTGAAGAAAAGGAAGAAATTAAAGAAAAATTGGAAGAGTTGACTCAATTAGTAGCTAATGTTACTAATGAGAAAGAGGACTTAGAGCTTCAATTGAGATTAGAGAAAAAAAAAGACCTCTACATTAGAAAGTCAATTGGGAAAACCTAAGGTTAGATATTTTAAGCCCAAAACATGCTATAGGAACACTAGAAATCCTTTAAAGGATAAATATAATAAAATGGCATGGGTACCTAAAAAATCACTCCTAGAGGCTAGCATTACAAATTTAAAGGAGTATGAGTACCAAAGGCTATGGTTCACTAGATTACATAGATTCACATTTTTGAACCATATGCTAAGTTTCTTGGCCTTAAACATTTAGACCTTAATCATTTTAGGCATCTTTCATATTTTTGTCACACATGCTGATTTACATCTTATTTGTGACACTTTGAAATATTTTAGGCTATAATTTTGATTTATCATGCCTATGCTTGCTTAAAGGTGTTGATCACATTGAACTTGTTTAATGCCTAATTATATTGTTCAATGATTGATTAATGCAAAACAAAATAATTATGCAACTTGGAAGTATGAACTTGCAAAATTCATATTTGTTACTTCCATTCTTTTATGTGTACATGTTCATATATCTTGTTCACTATTATTGTAGCATACCATGTGCATTCACTATCTCATGTAAATTGTATTCTCATACTAAATGGAATGTGCTTCATGACTTCATCTAATGAAAATTTCATCCATTTAGTAAGCTATGAGTTTCTATGAACATAGTCAAAGAATTTGATTATTAAATGAGCTTGCTTAAAACTAAATTTTAATTGCTCATATATGTTCATATGCTCATAATCTTGGAGTTGGACTAGAACTAATGCTTATCACTTCAAGTCCACCTATCTTGTATTTTGGGATTTAAATGATATATATCATTTGAAAATACAAGACATAGAGTAGTTGGTGTGACATGTACTTCAAATATTATTCAATCATTGACATTCATTATCTCATTCACCTCCTTCGAGATGATCAAACCGAGTCTAAGAATTTAGAATTCTTAGCAACTATGAGAAGATCTCAAAAAGGTTATGTCTCAATCTCAACCAAGGAAACCCCACTTATATAACCCTATGCTTTGTAATGATTTTGAGTTATATCATAGAAAAGGGGTTATTAAGGGTAAGATAAATTGATCCTTAATTTGAGATTAATGAAACGTATATTTTGAGAATCAAACAAAGTGAAATTAAGAATGATCTTCTTAAAGACCTTAAATTAAAATCAAATCCTTTGTCTCTAAAAATCATTAGTTATTATTTAAGATTAAGACTTCTTCTAAAACGTCTTACTCTCTTAACAATAACTCACTTACATAAGCCTTCACATAATTCATATAACTTTGTAAGGCTTTTAGATCTCATTTGTTCTATTTGAATGAATATCACGTGCTTAATTTCATATTTCATTATATTCATTCCTTTAAAGATAATCAAGTACAAATGACAAAAATGATCTTACTTCCTCAATCAAAACTGATCATAGTCATTTACTTGAAAAATGAACATGTTAGCTTTCATGATTAAGCTTTGATGTATGTATAACTTATCTTATCGCGTATCATCATGCTTATATGATATCATGAATGCTTTGTCTCCTTCTATGATTGAATGAATATCTATATCTGTTTTTCATATTAGAAGGACACATGTTCAAACTACTTTGTCATGTCATGACTTGTACTTACCATCTTTATCTTCTTGTCATGATTGTGCCTATGTGTTCACTCCATGCATGCTCCTATGCTAAAAGTTTGATTCTTCCATACTCTGAGCTTGCATATATAGTTTCATGATTCATTATGAGCTTTGATATATGATTGATGTGCTTATCTTAGATCTTAAACAATCATGAAAGCGTATTTGATCATGACTAGTATCCTTCTAGGGTGAATGAAAGAAATTGATGCACATCTTTATTTATATTTATTCACTCCATCTTGAAGGAAACTAATATGGGATGACTGTCTTGACTTAAATATTTGATTTTATGAAATTTTAGTCATTTCCATAGCTTATATTTGAATTTGTCTCTTGCTATCAAATATGGATTTTTCTTGAAAAATTCAATCTAAGAAGACCTAGTTGATCATGAGCATCAATGACTATTACATTAATAGATTGTCAACTAGAATGGATAAGGACTTGAATGACTATGCTTTTCACACTTTATATCTAAGTCATTCGATCATTTGACATGTGTTGCATTTTCATTAATTATTTGAAAAACATGGTGAATACTATTGATAAGTGTGCTAATTGATCTTCATATATGTCTTGTCACTTATCATCAGAGATTTTTCTCAAAAATGTTTTTTCCTTTCTACTTCATTAAAAATATTTTAAGGAAAATACATTTTAAAGATGTATTTGTCTCAAGTTATGATTATATATCTTTTATGGCACGTACTTCTTGAAGTTGTTAACTTCGTGCTTAAACTTAATCACTAGGTGTACAACTAGCTGATTAACATGGCTACTTAAGTTAACATAATCATGTCTTAGGCATTCTTGTGCTTATAGAAGAATGTTCATATGCCTAGGCAAATGTGTGATAAGTATGTCATGCTTAACCTCATATATCATTCATACTTATCATCAGTTAATGCTTGCAATATGAGTGTTGTATTCATGATTATACATATATTGTCTATCATATTGCCCTACTTATCATGCTATAGGCTTGTGCGTCACATTTACCTTTAAAATGCCTATGTGTATGTGAATATGTTCTCCTTGTGCTTGAAAACTTGAAATACTATTTGGCTCATATTCATGATTTCAGATTGGTTTTGATCATTTGCATGACATATATATTTTGGATCAAAACAAAAAACTTTGATTGGCTATGAAATGCATGAAATTTATCGCCTAGAATTCATGTTTAGAGTTACGCCATGATCTCATTGCATATCTTTGTTGCCTATGCTCCCCTATTTGAATTTTGATCATGTTTGTACCGAATTTATTATATAACCCTTATATGTGAATGATTCACATCTACATTGTAGCGCCATATAAAATTGTAGCGCCCTATAAATGATTTCATCTAGCCCATAACCCATTTGTGTTTTGCCCAAGCTCTATGTATTTGCCTTGTTGTTTGCCTTGGTTTGTTTGATTGTGTGTTTGATGTTTTATGCATGTTATTTCGAATGTTTTAACGTTGATTTGACAATAACTTTATGTTGGATTCATCAAATGGACAAGGGGATGTTAGGATCGGGTCCAGCACGCGTTTTTACATGGAAAATGCCTATTTGAACGTGAAATTTCGATGTGTATCGAGCGCACAATGTCGAAATGAAATCCGAAATTTTTAGGTAACCATTGAGCAAGCTCCATGAATGGAGGAGTGCGCTCCTTGAATGGAGGAGTGCGCTCCTTGAATGGAGGAGTGCGCGCCATGAAGAAAATGCCCAAGCTCCATGAAGAAAATTTTCAAAAGAAAAAACTAAGGCACAGAGGAGCGAGGGCATGGAGCGAGGACACTTTTAGTGAAGCGCGCTCCATGGCCTGAAAACCCAGAAAATCGATTTTTGACAGTTTTTGACAACTTTCAAGTGTGGGCCCAAAACCTCCTATTTAAGTGAAGTATACCCACTTTGAGCTCATTTGCACGAATTTGAGCTTGGAAAGGGGGAAAAGAGAAGGAAAGGAGAAGAAAATGGGGAAAAGCTAGGGTTCTTGGCGTTCTTGGGGATCTTGCTCAAATCCCACCCAAAGTGAGTATGTTTCTCCATTTTCTTCGTAATTTCTCTTTGTAGATGGAAAATGTGCTTGTTTTGACCTAATGGGCGGTGTTGACCACTGTTTTGAAGTAACCCTAGCCTAGGGTTCACTGATTTTCGGCCATTTAGGGTTGTTTATGGTTGATTAT
Source organism: Paratinospora sagittata (assembly GCA_035771175.1). NCBI lineage: Eukaryota > Viridiplantae > Streptophyta > Magnoliopsida > Ranunculales > Menispermaceae > Paratinospora > Paratinospora sagittata. Next base: position 16,992,380 of record CM069603.1, read on the forward strand.
ACCGTCTAAGACCTAGATCTACACTTGGAATGCATTTTGCATGAACTTCACCTCATTTTTTGTGATGTAAAGGGTTAGGGTTAAGTGTGAAACACTTAGGGACATGGTGTATAGCATAGATTTGGGTTCCTTGGTGGATTTGGAAACCAATGACACCATTTTCCCCAATTTCTAGCAAGAAATTGGTAGATCCAGTATAAGGCACATGAATTTTTAGATCCCCTCTTTTGATAGCATGTTGAATTACTAAAATCAGAGTTAAAATGACAAAGTTATGGTTATTTGAGTTTACTTACTAATTGTTCATCGAACGGTGTATCATTTCAGCAATCGATAACAAAACATAAAATGACCCTAACATTTTCGTTTTAACTCCTATTTTAGTTATTTAAAATGCGTTTGAAAAATGAAGCAAATATATATGAAACTAGGTGCTTTAAGTTACTTTTTGGTAACCGATGACCAGTCCCGTTGCTATTAAATGTTCAAAGAATTAATCAACCGTGACCGGCAAGTGGTGATCGGAAAGTCAGTTAAGGCACATGAATTTTTAGATCCCCTCTTTCGATAGAATGTTGAATTACTAAAATAAGAGTTAAACGGAAAAAGTTATGGTTAATTTAAGTTTACTTGCTGATTGTTTGCCGAACGGTGTATCTTTTCAACAATCAATAAGTAAACTTCAAATGCCCTAATGTTTTCGTTTTAACTCTGGTTTTAGTGATTTAAACTGTGTTTTCAAGAGAAAGAAATGATCTATAAACTAGGTGCTTTAAGTTACTTTTCGGTAACCGGTCTCGTTGCTATTAAATATTCAAATGAATAGTCAATCGGGACCGGGCACCGGTGATCGAAAAGTAAGTTAATGCAATAAATTTCTAGATCTTGTTTTCCTCTTTCCATCGCATTTTCAATTACTAAAATCAGAGCTAAAACGAAAAAGTTATGGCCATTTAGAATTTACTTACCGATTGTTTACCGAACGGTGTATCATTTCAGAAATCGATAAGTAAACTTCAAATGTCTCTAACGTTTTTGTTTCAACCTCGATTTTAGTGATTTAATATGCGTTGGAAACAGGAAACAAACATCTAATAAACTAGGTGCTTTTAGTTACTTTTCGATAATCGGTCCCTTTGCTATTAAATGTTCAAAGTATTAATCAGCCGTAACCGATCACGGGTGATCGAAAACATCGTTAAAGTACATAAATTTTTAGATCTTTTCTTCTTCTTTTCATCGCATGTTGAATTATTCAAATCGGAGTTAAAACAGAAAACTTATGGTTATTTGAAGTTTTCTTACTAATTGTTTACCGAACGGTGTATCATTTCAGCAATCGATAAGAAAAAATCAAATGACCCTAACATTTTCGTTTTAACTCCGATTTTAGTTATTTAAAATGTGTTCAAAAAAGGAAGCAAAAATCTAGTAAACTAGGTGCTTTAAGTTACTTTTCAGGAACCGATCTCGTTGCTATTAAATATTCAAATTATTAGTCAACCGTGACGGGGCACCGGTGATCGAAAAGTAAGTTAATGCAATAAATTTCTAGACCTTGTTTTCCTCTTTCCATCGCATTTTCAATTGCTAAAATCAGAGCTAAAACGAAAAAGTTATGGTCATTTAGAGTTTACTTACCGATTGTTTACCGAACGGTGTATCATTTCAGTAATCGATAAGTAAACTTTAAATGACCCAAACGTTTTTGTTTCAACCTCGATTTTATTTATTTACTGTGCGTTGGAAAAAGGAAACAAACATCTAGTAAACTATGTGCTTTTAGTTACTTTTCGGTAATCGGTCCCCTTGCTAAATGTTCAAAGTATTAATCAGCCGTGACCTATCATGGGTGATCGAAAAGTTCGTTAAAGTACATAAATTTTTAGATCTTTTCTTCTTCTTTTCATCGCATGTTGAATTACTCAAATCGGAGTTAAAACGGAAAAGTTATGGTTATTTGAAGTTTACTTACTAATTGTTTATCGAACGGTGTATCCTTTCAGCAATCGGTAACAAAACATAAAATGACCCTAACATTTTCATTTTAACTCCTATTTTAGTTATTTAAAATGCGTTTGAAAAATGAAGCAAAAATCTATGAAACTAGGTGCTTTAAGTTACTTTTTGGCAACCGGCGACCAGTCCCGTTGCTATTAAATGTTCAAAGAATTAATCAACCGTGACCGGCAAGTGGTGATCGGAAAGTTAGTTAAGGCACATGAATTTTTAGATCCCCTCTTTCGATAGCATGTTGAATTACTAAAATAAGAGTTAAAAGGAAAAAGTTATGGTTAATTTAAGTTTACTTGCTGATTGTTTGCCGAACGGTGTATCTTTTCAACAATCGATAAGTAAACATCTAATGCCCTAAAGTTTTCGTTTTAACTCTGGTTTTAGTGATTTAAACTGTGTTTTCAAGAGAAAGAAATGATCTATAAACTAGGTGCTTTAAGTTACTTTTCGAAAATCGGACCCGTTGATATTAAATATTCAAATGAATAGTCAACCGTGACAGGGCACCGATGATCGAAAAGTAAGTTAATGCAATAAATTTCTAGATCTTGTGTTCCTCTTTCCATCGCATTTTCAATTACTAAAATCAGAGCTAAAACGAAAAAGTTATGGCCATTTAGAATTTACTTACTGATTGTTTACCGGACGGTGTATCATTTCAGTAATCCATAAGTAAACTTCAAATGACCCAAACGTTTTTGTTTCAACCTCGATTTTAGTTATTTATTGTGCGTTGGAAAAAGGAAACAAACATCTAGTAAACTATGTGCTTTTAGTTACTTTTCGGTAATCGGTCCCCTTGCTAAATGTTCAAAGTATTAATCAGTCGTGACCGATCATGGGTAATCGAAAAGTTCGTTAAAGTACATAAATTTTTAGATCTTTTCTTCTTCTTTTCGCCGCATGTTGAATTACTCAAATCAGAGTTAAAACGGAAAAGTTATGGTTATTTAAAGTTTACTTACTAATTGTTTACCGAACGGTGTATCATTTCAGCAATCGATAAGAAAAAATCAATGACCCTAACATTTTCGTTTTAACTCCGATTTTAGTTATTTAAAATGTGTTCGAAAAAGGAAGCAAAAATCTAGTAAACTAGGTGCTTTAAGTTACTTTTCAGGAACCGATCTTGTTGCTATTAAATATTTAAATTATTAGTCAACCGTGACGGGGCACCGGTGATCGAAAAGTAAGTTAATGCAATAAATTTCTAGATCTGTTTTCCTCTTTCCACCGCATTTTCAATTGCTAAAATCAGAGCTAAAACGAAAAAGTTATGGTCATTTAGAGTTTACTTACCGATTGTTTACTGAACGGTGTATCATTTTAGTAATCGATAAGTAAACTTTAAATGACCCAAACGTTTTTGTTTCAACCTCGATTTTAGTTATTTACTGTGCGTTGGAAAAAGGACACAAACATCTAGTAAACTATGTGCTTTTATTTACTTTTCGGTAATCGGTCCCCTTACTAAATGTTCAAAGTATTAATCAGCCGTGACCGATCATGGGTGATCGAAAAGTTCGTTAAAGTACATAAATTTTTAGATCTTTTCTTCTTCTTTTCATCGCATGTTGAATTACTCAAATCGGAGTTAAAACGGAAAAGTTATGGTTATTTGAAGTTTACTTACTAATTGTTTATCGAACGGTGTATCCTTTCAGCAATCGGTAACAAAACATAAAATGATCCTAACATTTTCGTTTTAACTCCTATTTTGGTTATTTAAAATGCGTTTGAAAAATGAAGCAAAAATCTATGAAACTAGGTGTTTTAAGTTACTTTTTGGCAACCGGTGACCAGTCTCATTGCTATTAAATGTTCAAAGAATTAATCAACCGTGACCGGCAAGTGGTGATCGGAAAGTTAGTTAAGGCACATGAATTTTTAGATCCCCTTTTTCGATAGCATGTTGAATTACTAAAATAAGAGTTAAAAGGAAAAAGTTATGGTTAATTTAAGTTTACTTGCTGATTGTTTGCCGAACGGTGTATCTTTTCAACAATCGATAAGTAAACATCTAATGCCCTAAAGTTTTCGTTTAAACTCTGGTTTTAGTGATTTAAACTGTGTTTTCAAGAGAAAGAAATGATCTATAAACTAGGTGCTTTAAGTTACTTTTCGAAAATCGGACCTGTTGATATTAAATATTCAAATGAATAGTCAACCGTGACAGGGCACCGATGATCGAAAAGTAAGTTAATGCAATAAATTTCTAGATCTTGTGTTCCTCTTTCCATCGCATTTTCAATTACTAAAATCAGAGCTAAAACAAAAAAGTTATGGCCATTTAGAATTTACTTACTGATTGTTTACCGGACGGTGTATCATTTCAGTAATCCATAAGTAAACTTCAAATGACCCAAACGTTTTTGTTTCAACCTCGATTTTAGTTATTTATTGTGCGTTGGAAAAAGGAAACAAACATCTAGTAAACTATGTGCTTTTAGTTACTTTTCGGTAATCGGTCCCCTTGCTAAATGTTCAAAGTATTAATTAGTCGTGACCGATCATGGGTATTCGAAAAGTTCGTTAAAGTACATAAATTTTTAGATCTTTTCTTCTTCTTTTCATCGCATGTTGAATTACTCAAATCGGAGTTAAAACGAAAAAGTTATGGTTATTTGAAGTTTACTTACTAATTGTTTATCGAACGGTGTATCCTTTCAGCAATCGATAACAAAACATAAAATGACCCTAACATTTTCGTTTTAACTCCTATTTTAGTTATTTAAAATGCATTTGAAAAATGAAGCAAAAATCTATGAAACTAGGTGCTTTATGTTACCTTTTGGCAACCGGTGACCAGTCCCGTTGCTATTAAATGTTCAAAGAATTAATCAACCGTGACCAGCAAGTGGTGATCGGAAAGTCAGTTAAGGTACATAAATTTTTTCATCCCCTCTTTTGATAGCGTGTTGAATTACTAAAATCAGTGTTAAAAGGAAAAAGTTATGGTTAATTTAAGTTTACTTGCTGATTATTTGCCGAACGGTGTATCTTTTCAACAATCGATAAGTAAACATCTAATGCCCTAAAGTTTTCGTTTTAACTCTGGTTTTAGTGATTTAAACTGTGTTTTCAAGAGAAAGAAATGATATAGTAAACTAGGTGTTTTAAGTTACTTTTCGGTAACCGGTCCCGTTGCTATTAAATATTCAAATTATTAGTCAACCGTGACCGGGCACCGGTGATCGAAAAGTAGGTTAATGCAATAAGTTTCTAGATCTTGTTTTCCTCTTTCCACCGCATTTTCAATTACTAAAATCAGAGCTAAAATGAAAAAGTTTTGGTCATTTAGAGTTTACTTACCGATTGTTTACCGAACGGAGTATCATTTCAGTAATCGATAAGTAAACTTTAAATGACCTTAACGTTTTTTTTTTCAACCTCGATTTTAGTGATTTAATATGCGTTGGAAAAAGGAAACAAACATCTAATAAACTAGGTGTTTTTAGTTACTTTTCGGTAATCGGTCTTGTTGCTATTAAATGTTCAAAGTATTAATCAGCCGTAACCGATCACGGGTGATCGATAAAGTACATAAATTTTTAGATCTTTTCTTCTTCTTTTCATCGCATGTTGAATTACTCAAATCAGAGCTAAAACGGAAAACTTATGGTTATTTGAAGTTTTCTTACTAATTGTTTACTGAACGGTGTATCATTTCAGCAATCGATAAGAAAAAATCAAATGACCCTAACATTTTCGTTTTAACTCCGATTTTAGTTATTTAAAATTCATTTGAAAAAGGAAGCAAAAATCTAGTAAATTAGGTGCATTAAGTTACTTTTCGGTAACCAGTCCCGATGCTATTAAATTTTCAAATTATTAGTCAACCGTGACCGGGCACCGGTTATCGAAAAGTAAGTTAATGCAATAAATTTCTAGATCTTGTTTTCGTCTTTCCACCGCATTTTCAATTACTAAAATCATAGCTAAAACGAAAAAGTTATGGTCATTTAGAGTTTACTTACCAATTGTTTCCCGAACGGTGTATCATTTCAGTAATCGATAAGTAAACTTCAAATGACTCTAACGTTTTTTTTTTCAACCTCGATTTTAGTGATTTAATATGCATTGGAAAAAGGAGACAAACATCTAATAAACTAGGTGCTTTTAGTTACTTTTCGGTAATCGGTCCCGTTGCTATTAAATGTTCAAGGTATTAATCAGCCGTAACCGATCACGGGTGATCGAAAACTTCGTTAAAGTACATAAATTTTTAGATCTTTTCTTCTTCTTTTCACCGCATGTTGGATTACTCAAATCAGAGTTAAAATGGAAAAGTTATGGTTATTTGTAGTTTTCTTACTAATTGTTTACCGAACAGTGTATCATTTCAGCAATCGATACGAAAAAATCAATTGACCCTAACATTTTCGTTTTAACTCCGATTTTAGTTATTTAAAATGCCTTTGAAAAAGGAAGCAAGAATCTAGTAAACTAGGTACTTTAAGTTACTTTTCAGTAACCGGTGACCTGTCCCGTTGCTATTAAATGTTCAAAGTATTATTCAACCGTGACCGGTAAGTGGTGATCGGAAAGTCAGTTAAGGCACATGAATTTTAGATCCGTTCTTTCGATAACATGTTTAATTACTAAAATCAGAGTGAAAACGAAAAAGTTATGGTTCTTTTCAGTTTACTTGTCGATTGTTTACCGAACGGTGTATCATTTTAATAATCGATAAGTAAACTTCAAATGACCGTAACGTTTTCGTTTTAACTATGGTTTTAGTGATTTAAAATGTGTTTTCAAGAAAAAGAAATGATGTAGTAAACTAGGTGCTTTAAGTTACTTTTTAGGAACCGGTCTCGTTGCTATTAAATATTCAAATTATTAGTCAACCGTGACCTGGCACCAGTGATCGAAAAGTAAGTGAATGCAAATAATTTATAGATCTTGTTTTCTTCTTTCCATCGCATTTTCAATTACTATAATCAGGGCTAAAACGAAAAAGTTATGGTCATTCAGAGTTTACTTACCGATTGTTTACCGAACGGTGTATCATTTCAGTTATCGATAAGTAAATTTCAAATGACTCTAACGTTTTTGTTTCAACCTCGATTTTAGTGATTTAATATGCGTTGGAAAAAGGAAACAAACATCTAATAAACTGTGTTTTTAGTTACTTTTCGGTAATCGGTCCCATTGCTATTAAATGGTCAAAGTATTAATCAGTCGTGACCGAGCACGTGTGATCGAAATGAAATATAAGCTATGAAATTGAGAATGACCTATTTGCAACTTTGGTTATCATTTAAAGGGTGTTATATTAGTTTGATATTAAAATAAGAACAAAATTACACATTAGGTTAGGCAAAACAATTTGAATATAATAACAAAAGCTAAAATGGAGTACCGTCTAAAAGGTATTTTGGAGCTACATATCCCAAGGTGCCCGCAGCAAAAGCTTGATGTTGTTTTTGTTTTGGTTCCCAACCATTACCACAAGACCAAAATCTGAAAGATGTATCCAAATCACAATTAATCAGGAAATAGAAAATAAACAATAAGATGTTTCAGTGAAGTTTAGTGAAAAACATAATTTAAAAACAAATTAATGTAAACTTTACAAAGAAATAATCTCCTGCGATAATTATTAGATGCAAATGCAGAGATCCCTTCTAAGCATCGATCTTCATGGAATTAAACTTACCCAAAATTCCCAAAATTGGACCTAAGGACAGCCCTCTACCGGCATCTTGGGGTTGTTGAAATTTAGGCAAAAATTGCACAGAAAATAAAATAAAAAGCATATAAGTGAAGCATAAAAGAAGTACTATATGTCATCAGCATTTAGAAAAAAGTAGGGATGAGACAAAAAATCAAAAGAAAAAATTAAATTTAAAAAATATGCGAGCCCTTCACACACTTCGGATCAGATGTGTTAAGAGTTCTTCTGCTGGTAAACCCAAAAACATAATAGAGACAACAAGATGACGCAGAGAGCTCAAGAAACAATGATGAGTGCCACCAGCAACGTCTTGTTCAAGTGGTGTTCACGTACCACTACTTCCTATGTCACTACTTTTGAAGTTGAAATTTAAGAAAAAAAAAATTGTAGGAAACTAACATGTTCCAATACAAAATAAAAAAATAGATCGGAAAAATGTTACCAAATGCGGAAGCGTTACAAGTTCCGATGTTTCACATGTTCGTTACTCCTCCAATTTAAATCCCATGATGATCAAACCACATGTTGAGTATGATTTGTTTTCCACAGCCCAAGTGCCAGTATGATCTTGAATCTAACGAGATTAAGAAGAGTATATAAAACTACATGGGCTCTTTCTTCTTCACATTGTTTTAGTTTCAATAAAACTCTTATTTATACAAATCGCCCACAACCACCACATGCAGCTACCCACTATAATAGAAAACGTGGGATGCATGGGTTTAGGTGGTTACTAAAACTACCCACAACTAGTGGGTTGCCACATGACTGGCCATGTGGGCATGCCACATGGCAATTAGTTCGATCATAATCCTACATCTCTCACTCGCACATGATGTGTGCAAGCATCGAAACACACACGTGGGCGCCCTGATTTTTATCCATTACTTACATATACTCTCCCACTCGCACATTGTGTGTACGAGATTAATCTCATCTTTTGAGTCAATCAATGGGGCAAATGGACCGTGCGACCGTGAGAACACCTGTAAGCGAGAGCTCTATACAAGAAACCCACGAAGAGCCAACATAGAGATATCAACCCTTTTAGAAGAAACTGACGTTAGTGTCTCAAAATGCCCTAGATCCATCTAATCACACCTGTCCAAATATCTCCAATCCCTCAAAAAGAGTTATACTTAGACTACCAGCTCTAACATTATATTCTCACTTATATTGCCATCCAAATGATGCAACATAAATAATCGCGATAGAAAATATAAAGTAGATGTGTGTTTTTAGACGATCGTCCTGTCGCCCTCACACTATCCAACTCCAAATTAACTGCTTTCCCAGTTAAGTATCTTAAGGTCGAATCAAACATAACCTATAGGTAATTTGCCAAAGTAGCTAATCATCAACCCTTCGTTGTATAGTGTAGTCAATAGTATTAATGGCATATTTATAGTTATATCAATCAAAGATAAATGACATCTAGGACTCACACAGTGAGGAAGCAGGGATCCATTCTCTTACTTTCTAGTTCGGTCGTCTTAACACATATGATTCCAAATCACATGCAATAGTGGAGTAACTCTTTTCAAAAAGAGCGTATGTTATACTCAAAAACACTGTACAGAACTTGGTCTAGTCGCATTCCAGCCCTAACCCGATTTCTATAAAGCTCGCTGCTCAAAAGTGTCAATTAATAGATCTCGCATCTGGTCACAAACAACAGGCTTAATGGATAGTGGGTTAATCCATTATCGGTCTTCAAATATATACCTCATCTTAATTCCAATCAAGGTGACATATTATCATAAAATGACCTATTGCTATTCAAGCAAACATTAATCCAATGTCTCATCTCTGCTCGTTCTACATGAAGCGCCAGAGGCGATTGCTCGTGTGAGTAAGTCAATCAAGCCTGTGAACATACTCGTGTGTTGGTGTTGGTATTAAAAGAAAATGCATGATATGAACAACATAATTTCATGAATATAATAAAGCTTCATGTATCAAATAAATAGAACATTTATCACATGCAACGCAACCCATAGTCCTTATAAACAAAAGTAAATAGACTTAATCTTTGGGTTTACTTTTATTTTAAGCGTAGGATCATGTTGTTATATGGTGCATATATGTTTCATATTTTCATGAAATTTGGGGTATCTTTTGAGGAATAGCCACTTGACAATTAAAACAAATTGTCTATGATCTCAATGCACTGGCGCTAAAACGTTGTCTTTGCAGAAATCATATAAGCCATTTGCTTTTATTTTCACGGTTAACAATGAGAGGCAAGTCCAACTCATGCTATTTGTTAATAGAACTTCATTGTTTAAATGAAAAGATATCCGGGCATAGATTTTCCTTCTGGATACATACCCCAATTGGCTTCTGTATAACCTAATAAGCGCAAGTCATCGTCTTGATGATATAGACACATACCATTGTGCCTTTATATAATATTTATATAATGCGCTATTCCAAGGTTAAATTAATGAAATTGAACTGAACTAGCAATATATCAATATATCAATATATCAGAACATATACATTTCATAGTGTACAATAAACTTTTAATAACAATTCAATATGGTACTTTGGACATTTGTTCTCATGTTATAAGAGTCTTTGACACAATCCTGACTTAAAGTCATCATTTTGCTATACCATGTCAATGGGTTTATAATTTCACTTATGAAATTTTATCCTCACACCCAGTGTGAAGAGTAATTCACCCCATGTCCTTCATATTACAATTAAAGGACAACCAAACTTAAATGGTGACAATTAAAGCAAAATATTTTCCAACTAGAAAACATCATCGACAAAACAAAGACAAAAGATTATTATTACTCAGGAATGCTTACATACATATTTAATGGTTTTCATCATTCTTGTAAATACATAAGAAGTAATTAGATGATGAAATCTCAAGTACAATCGTTTGGATGAATTTCTTGGCCATAAAGAATATGTTAGAGCAAGCAAACTTTGCGCTCTTAGATCATGTACATCAAGGCCTATTGCTTGTTACTATGATCAATTCATCCACTAGTCAACGTTCAATAAAATAATCTTGACATCAGTTTGATGTAAGTCAAAAGCCTAATGTCAGATGATATTACTTAAAATAAATGGACTTAAACTGAAAAATATGAAACAAATATTTTTCATGGTCTATTTGATCTAGTTGAGTAAGAATGCTAAATGTGTCTATATGATGATCTTATTACCTGAAATTTATATCGAGAATACATTTATTCCCAACAAGTCTTCGTCCAGGTTAGAGATCAACCAAGTCCCGGACATGGTTTCACAATGTAGACTCTCATTTCCTTTTAGATTGCCTGTGAAACAAGATCTTTTAACTGATTAGAACGAGCCTTTTATGTCATGACGCCCCTTACGTAAGCTAACATCATGACCAGCACAGTGTACTATATACTATACATACCCAGTATACAATATACAATACATTGTCAGCCTCAACGGAATTACACAAAACTTTTCAAAATTTCGACAACTTGTCCCCATAAATTGGACATCTCACAATTTTTTTCTGATATACCACAAATCAAATCAAATATATATATATATATATATTATATATATAATCATCCCATTCATTTATTCCATCCACCATTTATTCATACAATCATATACATCATCACCCAATATTTCATAACCAAAATATTCAACCATCCTCTATATTATCACCCAACCCATCTAGTTGATAATATACATATAATATGTGTTAAGTATACTTATCAAAATAAAACAAAAAAACAAACCAACTCCTCCATACATACTTCAACAAAGCAGAAATCTGGGTCAAGTGCCTATCATTCTCTTGCTTTCCTTTTTCCTTTTGAATCTTTATCTGAAATATTGGAGGAAATGGAGTGAGCTTACCACAAGCTCAGTGAATATATATCTTGATGTGACAATCATATGCATTTAGGGAAACATGTTCTTGAAATCATTCAAAACATTTATTAAACACACATGTATCATTCAACAAATGTATCATACATGCAAGTAATATAAATTTTTATGATCATGTTCAGTAAAACAATGGACCATTTTCAACGAAATCCACAATCTCCCTCCTTCTAGGTAATAGAGCGGTCTAACCCTTGTATGGCCGTTACAAGGTAGCCACAACCTTCCATTACCCAATTCACAGTCATTTCAAGGATTTAAAATCCTTGTTAGGACAGTCCTACAGACAATGAGGTTATGCATAACACTCATCCGGGACTAATTCTCAACGAAATAACTTTATATTCGACCTACTTTCGCAAGTCTCACATGTTTCAATGTCAAAATCTATCGTGAATGCTAATATAACACAATGCATAATTATATACATAACATGCTTACATTTAAACATTTCGTATAAGTACAATGTAGTACAGAACCAAAATCAAGAAAATATACTCACAGAACAAAACTTTCCAACTTAAAATACAATCACCATCGCTTTCGAGTCCAGTTCTAATTTAAATCCAACTAACTCAACCTGTCACAACCACTCCATAATTCAATTTCATTTATTCATATCTATTTTACTCGTAAATACTCAGTTTCCATTTACATATTTAATTTTCCAACTCACTTCAAATCACCAATAAACATTTGCAATTCATGTATAATTCGAATCTATTTCACTTAACTATACTTACTTGTATTATTCATTCAAATACATTCCATTTGATCCAAGACTTACTCATTCACCATTAATTCTTACTTTAGCAACCTGAAAAATATTATACACGTTGCATGAATTTAAATTCCAACTTAATTTAGGACCCATAAGCAGTTGAAAACGCTACTCTATTGTTCTTATTATCAATCTAGATATTTCCACAAGAAGGAACAATGAAAATAGATTTCCAAATCATATTTTCACTAGTTCTCAATTTTATTTTTCTATTGGAAACATATATCAATTTTATTAAAAATATAGAACATTCCTAAAATTATTTTGTCCACATTAACACGTGTACAAACAATCCTACTACCATTCTACTACCTTCAATAGGTATTTTACTAAGGTTTTACATGTTCACGGGGGTCACCAAACTCAATTTTACTCACCAAAACCATATATTTAGTTACTAAAAATATCAAATCATATCCAAAAATCATGATCTTAACATTGAAATGTCCGAAATTAGTAGATCTATTTTTCTACAGTCTCAAACCGGAGTTTCATTGGGTTTTAATATGGTTCAAAAGGTCTCCAATATCGAATCTAACTTCCAACAGTTATAAAAATTCCAAATGAACAAATAAATGAAATCTAACCACATATTCGGGGCTTCTAAAGTGTAGGAAGTGTTTTTCAACCTTCCCTGCAAATTTTTATTCAAGTTGGGTCAAAACCCCAATTTTGAAAACACCGTAAAACGGCTCCCATAGCAAAAATTACTCCGAGGAAATCGTTATATCTAGTTTAAATATTGATTTTACCAAGAAATAGAGTGAAAATCACTTATCGTGGGTCCCGATTGGACCAAAAATCCGGCGTTTTCTTTTTCTCCTCCTTCTCTTCGTTTTCTTTTTTCTTTCTCCCTCTTTGTTTTTTTTTTCTTCCTAAACGTTGGAGAGAGAGAATGAAAGATAAGTATATAAAAAAATGATCCCATGCACGTATCCCTACGTGTTATACACATATTATACATCTCAGTATACATACAAGTCAACGTAGATTTATTTATTTATTTATTAAAACTTCGGGGTGTTACATTTTAAGTGAACCTCGGTATTAATCAGGCATAAGAAACCATATGTACTTTACCTTGATATATTTTTCATGACTTACTACATTATCAGTGCTAGCGCCCCTTATTAGACGAGCATGGATCTCGACTAATACTGTTATTGTCAATACTTAACCACCTTTAATCCCATTATTGAGCCTAGTTCAATGTTAAAAAGTCTCATTTCTTTTATTTAGTAGAGCAAATGTGGAAGTCTATTCCTCTAAAGAATACCTTCACAAATACTTCCATGCATCTACTCATCATTTGAAACTAGCAAGTAAATATCACTCCCACGTGAATCAAGAATTAGATGTGTGATCATCTCAGTGGCGCAATGACATTTCTTTCAGGATCATTCATTTAATAAATGATCCATTGAAGTTTCATTAAAGCTAAGAAAATCATTCTATAAATGTGACATCTCTAGATTCAAACCAAAGAATACTTTTCATCTTATTGTTTACATATGAACACTATAACCTCAAGAGTGTTCCAAATCATCTATTAAAGAGGAATTTCTTTCCTCTAAGAATGGACTTTCCATATCTACAAGAGGTATTGTGAACATAATCAACAATTACACATAATTACTAATGAACTTGATCAGGTGCATCACCTATCCAAAGTTTAAATTTAATGGAAGTAACATTGTTTAAGGGCTCATGGTTAATCATATAAACAACAATCAATAATGCAATAACTCAAAGAAAACATATAGTTTTCTCTATGCAATTATTGATGTAACCATGTTAAGGGATTTGCCTATTCTAGATTTCTGCAACTCATATTGTTGCGAAATTCGAAGAGTAGTTATCTTTCTAGTAGTCCCTTTTATCATTACAAAATGTCAGAACTAGTTCTTAAAGATATTCATGACACTAGTTTATTCTCAATACTTTGATATATCATTCAAGTTGAAGAGCAACTTAGAATATATATCATATGAAACACTCCAATGCTTCAGTATTTATGAGATTATATAGATATGATCATATCATGCAATATCATATATGAACTGTGATGAATAAGGCATTATGCTTTGCCCATGAATTATTAAGCCTCAAAAGTCAGAATGGAAGTGCAATTGAATTGCAACAATAATATAGTTTTCAAAAGAGTAATTTGTTGTGTTGCTAGCAAAACAATGTTCATAAACGGACAATTAACTATTGCGAGTTGGTCATATAAACCTTCTCAAGCATGTTATTGTACTCTACTTCATATGACTTAAGCTAACATGTCATACATAAACATTCATAACATGATTACTATACAAAGTAATCAAAGAAAACAACCAAACAACATAAATGTGTTGTGTCCAAGATAACGAGAAATAGTATCAAGTGAATACTCAGTGTCAATATAAAAGTATTGCATCAGCAATATGGAAGTTTAAATTCAAAATAATTGCTCGAAGTAACAACGATAAATATCATAGTATGCCTTATTTCTGGTGCACACAAGACATCATGTAGTATGAAAGTTTGACCACTTATAGCTCCAACTTACAAGTGTCAGTACTTTTCATATTTACTCTAGAGTTTATTTCTACATATATCCATTGTGCTCCCACTGGAAATCGACAATCTTATACGAAAGTTCCTAGATCTTTCATTGAGCGGAATGTTGCTCTTTGTCCTGATAATTTGTCTTTCCTTCAATCTCATCCAATTTCCTCATCGTATAAATCCTAAAGCTTTCTAGGAACTATATTACGCTATCAAAGCATGAATTGAGAGTGTTGCTTCTAATAAACACTAAAACTCTAATTCATCATGATTTGTCAATCCCTGTTGAAATTCACGTGTTCCCATACTGGAGGAAGAGATCAAACAATCACCTAGACTTTTTAAATTTATAAGAACTCGGTTCATCTATTTTGAGTTCTCAAACACAGTTTGACAATCTAGGAAATGTTGCCGTAAGCATTCCAAATTAGCACCTCAAATAATTGTCAAACTTAATAGTCTATAGGTAAAGTTTTGTGGCTTAAGTTATCCCAAACTTAGCCATAAGGCAGGTCAAATGTCATGAGCAATGACATACTCATCAAATTCACATATTTGAGATCTACATGGCATATAGCTCAAATTTACTTTTGTGTTTCCCTATATGAAACGATTGTAGATCCCCTATAAGGTTAGTAGTATGTCTTTATTCAAAACAAATTTGATATTCTAGGTGTTTCAAACACCTATTGCTCATTGAGAACTCGTTGAACTATGTTGTTCAAAACTGTCTTTATTCAATTCAATTATGACATTTCTAATAACTGATGTCATGTATTTTACACAAAGAAACATATAGCACTTCTACTTACCAACAACCACTAACACACATCAATGTCTACAACAAAATTCTTATAAGTTAATCGAATATAAATTCAAGAAAATAAGATCAAAAGGTCACTATGTTTCCGATCATTACTTATTATTCTCAATCATATAATTGTTACTTGATTAATCTTGCGCATAACATATATAATTAATCATAATATTGCATACCCACAATCATATTTAAACATGCTATCATAAGGCAAGAAAAGCATGTACAACAATATTTTCATATTTAGTACACTTTAGACCAATATTCAACTATATATGTAGCATTTACAACCACATATATTTTCTTAGTGGTGTAACTAAAGCAAGGAGGATTATCTAGATCCTAAAAGTAAAACACATCTCTAATGTGCTGTCAAGATTCAAAACACGTAGACAAAATACGTGTTCATCAACATATTATCCCACGTTTTTCCAATAATTTTCAAATACTTGGGCAACATCAAGCTTTTGAATCTAAATTATTATTTTTTAAATCAACTTGTTTTACTTTTTAATCTATTGTACAAACGATGCATACAACTAATAGGCTTCTGTAGTGAGTGATCATGTTCATTTTGTGGTTCATCTAATGATCAAATAAATCACATATTCTAGATCAATTCAGAACCCGCATCATTTCTATCTAGAGAAATGTGTATTTATTTTAGATCACTATGCTACTTATATTACAACATATATGTAATTTCAATAAATGATCGCATGCATTGTAAATCTAACCAGACAAACATATTAATCATCGAAAAATGTCACAGTTCAAAAGTTTTACAAAATAAAGTACTAAGATCTCAATCTAAGAATGATCAATTTGAACAATATACATCATCCTATTGATTGATTAGTTAGATTTATAGATCACGTGTATGTTTTCATAAGCTGACCATACAGATGTAAAATTCATGTGAAATCACTATAAGTAATAGTTCTATGACTTTGTCAGAATAAACTCTTAGATCATAACTTTTGATCAATTAATATTCTATGGTCTAGATCTCATTATGATTAATGGCCTTGATTTGGTCATCAAAAGGATTATTGCATCATTTAATGGCGCAGATGAGAAAATCATCCAAAACTAGTGGGAGTCACAGTTCATGAATTTTCCAAATAGTCATCGAAAGGCCATCATCATATGCATCCAAAATCCAGTAGTCTATATTTTATTATAATCTATGGCTAGGATCTGATCATTAAAAGATGATTATTAGTTCATGACTTTTGCTAAAACATTCCAGAAGAACTTTATTTTAAGCCATAAAAAATGAACAGCCTAGATTTAACCAATTTTTTTTTTTAATATCTGGCTCAGCGGACCGGACCGGTTCGGTTAGACCGACATAGATCGGTCCTTGCCGGTTCAAATTCGGTTCGAACCTGACCTGTTGGGTCAGGCCCTGGTCTGGCCTGGTTCAGGCGAATGGGGCTAGTTTAGGCTTAAACCCAGGCCTGGACCAGGCTCATTTTTGCTTTTTTTTTATTGTTAATATATACTATCGGGTCGGAGCAACCGGTTGTCTGGGTAGGTGATAACCTGCGGGGTCTGCAACTGCAGACCGCCGTGGTGGTGACGGTGCCACCAAGGTGCTGACCTCCGACGTCTGATAGGGTCCTTTCGAACCACCGGAGATCGTCGATAACTCTGGTGTCACCGGGAGGAGGTCCCGTTGGATTCCGACAATCGATCGAACCATTTTTTTTAACAATTTTTAACCGAGTGATTTTGTGAGTGTTACAATCATTGTGGCACACCTATGTACATGCAAGTAGGTTCGTTTCGAAGACCTCACTATCGAGATCATGTGGGTATGTTCATCAGTCCATGAGTTTGCCGAATTCCGGCGAAAATTTCCCCCGAAATAATGTGCGGAAAAATAGTGTTTTTTATTCAAAAAAAAATTGCACATTAACAAACATGAAAACACCAATGACTGCTCTGATACCAATGTAGGAAACTAACATGTTCCAATACAAAATAAAAAAATAGATCGGAAAGATGTTGCCAAATGCAAAAGCGTTCCAAGTTTCGATGTTTCACGTCTTCGTTGCTCCTCCAATTTAAATCTCACGATGAATCACACCACATGATGAGTATGATTCGTTTTCCATAGCCCAAGTGCCATTGTGATCTTGAATCTAACGAGATTAAGAGAATGAGTATATAAAACTACATGGGCTCTTTCTTCTTCATGTTGTTTTAGTTTCCATTAAACTCTTATTTATACAAATCACCCACAACCACCTCATGCAACTACCCACTATAATAGAAAATGTGGGATGCATGGGTTTAGGTGGTTACTAAAACCACCCACAACTAGTGGGTTGCCACATGACAGCCCATGTGGGCATGCCATATGGCAATTAGTAAAATCCTACAAAAACAAAAAAAGGTAACTAATGCCAAGCATAATTTACACTTGAACTACTAAACTCCACAAGAAGATTTGCAGATAATCCATAAGGCTCTGCTCATCTCTAAATAAAAGATTGGTACTAATCGAACAAAAACCTATGAAACCATTAGATCTACAAAACTCCAACACAAATCTCCCAAAACCAAGCGACTAAACCCAAAATTAAACAAATAGTAGGCTAAACGACATGCAAACTCAGATTTGAAGCCATTTCCATAAAAAATCCGAACAACATCAAATTCCCCGACACAACAATCTAACACCAGATCGAATCAGCCAAATTTGATAACCACAATATTTCTCCAAAATCATACATGATCTATGAAAACCTAAACAAGCAACATTACCAAAATCTTCGAATACAACAAGCAATAATCTCGCCATACCTCAAGGAGAACAATCTTCAAGTTGTTGCGACTATAGATTTGTTCCAGCAAAACTTCAAATACCTCCTTCGAGTTCCTAAAGTTGAGAAAGCAAAGGAAAATGTTGCCTTAGTTTGAGATCTTTGTGCGAGAGAGGTTTCGATTGAAATTGAGATGAAAATGCAAAGACTTGTGCGAGAGATCTAGATTGAGTGGAGTTGGTTTAAGTAGGAGGAACTGAGCCATAACGAGTTCAAGAAAAAGACGAAGAAGAAGATAATGAAAGAAGCTTATTAGTTGAAGAACCAGCAGGCGCCGGCGTAATGCACTTGATGTGTTTTTCGGTGACCTATAGAGGGATTTGGCGATTGGGGTTCGAGGGAAACACAGATTTTGGTGCTTGGTTTATTTCGTTCATGCATATGAAAGAAACTTCGAGCACTAGCGCACTCTTTCAATTAAAACATTCCTCAACTTACGCCGTTGATTCATACAAAATCCACAACATTCAAACACATGCCACAATACATAATGTCCTTTCAATTAAGCTAACCATCGGCTTGTTAGACAACCTGTTATTTTTATACAGCTTTTATGGCATGTGCAACATGCGGTAATAAGCTTTTTTTAATGACATGTTTAAAATATAAGCCGTAAAATTAACCTTAAGATGTTTTTTATCGGCTTATATATTAAACAAGTCGTCTTAGATATGTTTTTACGACTTAAATAGTTATATGTCGTTAAAACTAAGTCGTTGAAAGTGATTTTTCTTGTAGTGCTTTTGAGTATGCAATCATGATCATGAGTGTCACTTGCATGATAATTCGAGATTTTGTAAGCAAGCATCTTTAGATCTTAATTTTTTTTTTCAAAACTTGACTCTAGAATTTGTTTGATCACTTCTTGAGACGAAATCCTAGGAATCACACCATGAGAGGCATGATTTAGGCCATTTTTTGATTGATTTAGCCATAAAGCCTACCTAATCATGTATTGCCCCCTAGTCACCATGTTTTGAGCCTTATATTTTTTTTATTGCAACCTAAAATGATTCGCCAAGTGTCACGGTCATGTTGTCACATGCACCGTCATGTCTTTTTTCTTGTAATCAGGGGTATTTTTGTAATCTTGAGGGCCAGTATGATTGGCCTCACATTTTGATGTTTCCTTTTGGAATTATGGTAAAAGCTTAAGATCTACCTTGTAGGGGAGGTGGTAGTCGCCTAGAGATAGTGTTTAGGTGTCCCCTACAACTGAGTGTCCGTGTAAAGCTACCAACGTGTGTCCCTTGTGGCTGCTTGCTATTGCTAGCTTGTGGTTCTCTAGAGATACATGTTCCCTTAGGGTGTGTGTGTATTCCTTTCGTGTAAACACCAATTGTACAACATTTACTTGAGGTTAATACAAATATACTTCCAATTACTTGTTGCCTGGTCTTGTGTGTGTTATTGTTCTTTACTTGCAGATTGGCTGACTTTGTTATTTGATATTACCGGGTGCTGCAGGACTATTACCTTGCCTCATTGACTCGCCTGTGAAAAGTGGTATCAAATCTTATAAAAGAGAATGGCTACACAAAATCGGTCAACTAAGGATAGGTTGGATGAATTAGAAGCTCAAGCAGTGAGGTCTGCTGAGATGGCAACTACATTGGAACAACTGGCTGCGAAGATGGAATTACTTGAAATGAGTCACCAATCATATAGCGAATCTATGGACTCTATGGGTAAAGAAACCCATAATGCGTTCCAAGAAGTTCGAGAGCAACTCAATGACATGAATTCTAGGTTGAATGTCCTCACCAAACTTGCTAGCGCGATTGGTCCGAGGGAGACCGAGAGCCAGAAAAAGGTGAAGATCCCAGAACTGAAGCATTATGGCGGAGCTCGATATGCAAAGTAGTTGGAGAATTTCCTGTTCGATCTTGAACAGTACATTAAGGTGGCAAAACCAGAGACTGAGCAAGATAAGGTCTTTATGGCTACCATGTATCTAACTAGTAATGCCAAGTTGTGGTGGCTAAACCGTTGCAGGGACATTGAGAACGGGTTGGTTACAGTTGATACTTGGGCAGATCTCAAGAGAGAGCTCAAACATCAATTTCTCCGAGAGGACGTGGGATTCTTAGCTAGACAGAAGCTTAAGAGACTCGCACATACTGGTACTGTTCGAGAATACGTGAAACAATTTTCTACTCTCATGCTCGACATTCAATGCATGGCCGAAGGGGATAAATAGGTTTTTTTCTTGGATGGATTTTAGTCGTGGGCTCAGACTGAGCTGCGAAGGCAGCGTGTTGAAGAACTCGCGTCTGCTCAAGCCGATGCAGAAAGATTAACTGATTATAATGCAAACCTTGGTGACAAGAAGAAACCCATAAATAGCAATACCTCGAAACCTCACTCGGGGAAGGATGGTGGTAGTGCTAGTAAACAGAAGAGTCAGTTCAACAAGGGAGCTTCGTCTTCCAAGCAGCCATCCACATCTTTTGACTCAACAACCAGTTCCAAAACAAATCCATTGAAGTGTTTCTTGTGTTTGGGACCACATCGAGTAGTTGTTTGCCCTCAGAAGGGTTCTCTAAACGCGTTGTAATCAGAGGGAACCTCCCAATCACATGCCTCGGAGAATGAGTCAGGTGAATCTAGGATGGGTGCTCTCCGATTGTTGAATGCCTTAAAGGGGCAAGTTTTAGCGAAGCATTTGGGCACGCCTAAAGGATTGATGTTTGTTGAACTCAAAATCATTGGTAAGACGACGCATGCTATGGTGGACATAGGAGCCACTCATAACTTCGTTGCTGAAGGTGAAGTCGAACGCTTGGGTCTCAAGTTGGAGGGTGACTCGAGCAAGATCAAAGCAGTTAATTCTGCTGCAAGACCTATCCATGGGATTGCGAAGGCCGTTCCTACGGAGGTGGGTAAATGGTCAGGGAGGACCGACTTTATGGCCATTCCCATGGATGATTTTAAGGTGATATTGGGCATGGAGCTCATGTATGAAGCTAAGGCAGTACCAATGCCTTACCTTGAGACCTTGTATTTGTTGGGAGACTTTCCTTGCATGGCTCCAACAACAGTGGTGGAACCAAAGGACAAGAGAATTTTTGCTCTCCAACTCAAAAGAGGTCTCAAGAAGGGTGAGAAGACGTACTTGGCTACCTTAGTGGTAGGCAAACGGGAAGAGGCTTCATAGCCAGTCCCAACTACAGTGGTGAAGTTACTGGCGAGTTTCAAAGACGTAATGCCGACAGAACTACCAAGGCAACTTCCTCCACAAAGACCCATTGATCACAAGATCGAGTTGATTGCAGGGGCGAAACTGCCCGCTAGTCGTCCTTACAGGATGACACCTACGGAGTTAGCTGAGTTAAGTGAGCTGATTAACTCAGGCTACATTCAGCAGTCGAAAACTCCTTATGGGTCACCTGTTTTGTTCCAGAAGAAACACGACGGAAGTTTGCAGATGTGTGTTGACTATAGGGCGTTGAACAAGGTAACTGTCCGGAACAAGTATCCCATTCTTTTAATTGCTGATTTGTTTGATCAACTTGGTGCAGCTCGCTACTTTACTAAGTTGGACTTACAATCTGGGTATCATCAAGTTTGAATTGCCAAAGGAGATGAACCTAAGACCACTTGCATTACTCAGTATGAAGTGTTCGAGTACCTGGTGATGACGTTTGGCTTAACCAATGCTCTAGCCACCTTCTGCACCTTCATGAATGAGATATTCTACGAGTACTTGGACAAGTTCATGGTGGTGTACCTTGACAACATTGTCATATACAGCTCTACTCTAGAGGAACACATGGAACACTTGAAAATAGTGTTCAAGCTGCTGCGAAAGAATCATCTCTATGTAAAAGAAGAGAAATGTTCTTTTGCTCATAAAGAAATTGCCTTCTTAGGCCATTACAATGGTGGTGGCAAGCTGAAGATGGACATGGCGAAAGTTCGTGCTATACAAGAATGGAAGGCCCCAATAACAATATCTGAGTTGCGATCTTTTCTCGTTTTGGTGAACTACTGTCATAAGTTCATCAACTGTTATTCTGCACGAGCAACGCCTTTAACTGATCTATTGAAGAAGGATCAACCGTGGGTTTGGTCAGAAGAGCGACAACATGCACTTGATGACCTGAAGCAAGCGGTGATGGAAGATCTTGTCCTTGCTCTTCCTGATTTGAGCAAACCCTTTGAAGTACATACAGATGCTTCAGATTTTACACTTGGCGGAGTGTTAATCCAGGAGAGACATCCTTTTGCTTATGAGAGTCGAAAACTTTCTGAAGCTGAGTGTCGTTATACAACTCAAGAGAAAGAGTTACTAGCGGTGATCCATTGCCTTCGGACGTGGAGGCATAACTTGTTGGGATCGAGGTTTGTTGTGAAGACAGACAATGTGGCTATTTCACATTTTTTTGACCCAGAAAAAACTTACCTAGATGCAAGCTCGATGGCAGGAGTTCTTTTAGAGTTCGACATGGTATTTGAATATAAGCCTGGGCGAACTAATCAAGTTGCCGATGCACTAAGTAGAAAGACGGAGCTTGCTACACTGTCAGTTGAAGATCAGAGGAGCGTCACGAAGCTGCAGACTACCTTGCGTGGCTGAATTAGAGACAGGTTGTAGATGGATCCTCAGGTCAAAACTTTCTGGCTACTAATGAAAGCTGGTCGAGCAAGACGATTCCATGTTAAAGATGGGTTACTTGTCACAAAAGGGGAGCGTCTCTATGTACCTCGCACTGGTGGACTTCGTAGGGAGTTGATGCATGAGTGTCATGACACTCATAGGCAGGTCATCCGGGTAGTAACCACACTTTGGCCCTACTTGATCGGGGTTACTATTAGCCAAATATGCAGGATGATGTCACTGAGTATGTCAAGACTTGCCTTACTTGTCAGCAGGACAAGGTGGATCGCGATAGACAACGGGAGTGTTAGAACCACTGTCAGTTCCTCAGTGTCCGTGGGAGAGTGTGACGATGGATTTCATAGCTGCTTTGCCAAAAGTGGGGGAGTATGGCTCCATCATTGTGGTGGTGGATTGGTTTTTGAAGTATGCTACCTTTATTCCTACTCCCAAGTATTACTCAGTAGAGGAGACGGCTTATCTTTTCCTGCGACATGTAGTGAAGTATTGCGGTGTACCTCAGACCATTGTCAGTGATAAAGATTCGAGGTTTACAAGGAGATTCTGGACAAAGCTCTTTAGACTCTTGAGATCTAATTTGAACTTCTCAACCAATTGTCATCCCCAAACAAATGGCCAAACAAAGAGATTCAACGCATTACCGGAGTAGTACTTCAGACACTTTGTTAGTGCCAACAAGAAGAATTGGGTGAACTTGCTAGATGTTGCTCAATTCTGTTTCAATTTGCAGCAGAGCTCTTTGACCTTGAAGAGTCCTTTTGAGTTGGTATTGGGCGAACAACCTCTTACACCTCACATAGTAGACATGGAGTACACTGGAAGCAGTCCACGAGCATATCAGTTTGCCAAGGAATGGCAACAAACTAATGAAGTTGCACGAGCCTACCTTGAGAAGGCCTCTAGAAGAATGAAATAGCGAGCAGATCTAAGTAGGAAGCCAACATCTTTCCAAGTGGGAGTTCAAGTCTTCATCAAACTTCAGCCTGATATCATGAAGTTCTTCAAAAAGGTGAACAAAAAGTTGGTTCGCAAGTATGAAAGGCCATTTCCGATTACAGAGCGAGTTGGGAAAACTGCTTATTGGGTCGAGTTTCCTTCTCAATGGCGGAATCTTCATCCTTTCTGTGCCAGTAACTTGAAGTCGTGTCAAGTTGATCTAGAGGATCCGGTTCGTGGGTATTTTTCAAGACAAACAACAAATGTCAATTGCCGACCTGATCATGAGGTGGAGTATATTGTGGCTGATCATCGAGTTGCAGGACCTTCACAGGATCTTCGAGTCAGAGTATTTAGTCAAGTAGAAGGGCCTGCCTGAAGCTGAAGCTAGTTGGGAACCAACCAGTTTGTTGATACAGTATGAAGCAGAGATCCTCAAGCAGTCCGTTGATAGGGGTGTTATCGTATTAAGTGGGGGAGTCTGTCACGGTCATGTTGTCTCATGCACCGTCATGTCTTTTTCCTTGTAATCAAGGGTATTTTTGTAGCTTGGGGGCCAGTATGATTGGCCTCACATTTTGATGTTTCCTATTAGGATTAGGGTAAAAGCTTATGATCTACCTGTAGGGGAGGTGGTAGTCGCCTAGAGATAGTGTTTAGGTGTCCCCTACAACCGAACGTCTGTGTAAAGCTACCAACGTGTGTCCCTTGTGGCTGCTTGCTATTGCTAGCTTGTGGTTTTCTAACGATACCTGCTCCCTTAGGGTGTGTGTGTATTCCTTTCGTGTAAACACCAATTGTACAACATTTACTTGAGGTTAATACAAATATACTTCCAATTACTTGTTGCCTATTCTTATGTGTGTTATTGTTCTTTACTTGCAGATTGACTGACCTTGTTATTTGATATTACCGGGTGTCGCACGGGTATTGCCTTGCCTCATTAACTCGCCCATGACACAAGGCCTTTGATTGAATTTCCCCTATTTTTGCCCTTGCACCCTTAAATCTTTGAAAGATATGAATTGTAATGGGTTGGGTTATTTTTCATGGGAACATATTTGTAAATGTGTTATGGTATGAAAATGGGAAAAAGGTGATGTGACAAAAGGTATTAAAATGAGAAAAATGGTTCAAAATGTGTGAAAAAGAAGAAAAAGAAAGATGATGAATGTAAATAATGAGAAAAGAAAAATATGTTTCTTCATCAATGAGTGAAATGAAGTTTGGGGGTATTTTGGAGGCAATGTGAATGAAAATGTTAAAAAAAAACCTGTTTTGAATAATGTGTTGGGTTTGGTCTACTTTGTAAGGCATGGGATGTTTAAAAGTATTACGTATCAAAGATATTTAAAGTGTTTGAGCTTCATTTTATCTATTTTATCATACCCTTAACCTTAGCCTTGCATTACAAGGTTAATAAGGACCAATTGATCTTGATTGGTGTGAGACCTATATTAGTGGAGAGAAGTGAGAAAATCAAGCATATGAAGTTCAAGTTTTGTTTTATGAGATCACATTTCTATCTTGCTTGCATTGATCTATATGATTTATGAGTGGTCATGTAAATGATTTTTAAACTTGGTTGTCAATGAGGATAGAAAAGAAGGCCTGACTTGTAGGTTGAAATTCTAGACAATAAGTTTAAACTGTCAAAGTTTTCCCTGTTTTATGTGGGGTGAAATTTGTGTGATCTTTGAGATCATTAGAATCTATTCTAGTTAATCAAATCCTTGTTCATCTTAGAATATATGTGGAGTTCTGTTTGTCCAACTTTCATTTTTCTCTTTGCTCCGGACGATCAAAGTCTAAGTTTGGGGGAATTTGATAAGTTGAGTTTTGGTTAGTGTTTTGCATGTCAATTTGTGAGATTTTTAGGTGTGTTAGTTAGTTTTTAGATGTTTTTGCATAATTAGTCCATTTAGTTGTTTTAGGTTCATTTAGATGTTTTGTTGTGTTTTAGATGTTTTCATGAATTGCATGTATTAGATTAGTTTAGGTAAATAATCATAATTTTTAGGTGTTTTTCCTTAAGTCATTAGTTGCATTTTCATATTGATAATCTCAAATTTTGCATGTTAATACATATTTGCATTTAGACTTTTAATACTTGATTAGTTTAGA
Source organism: Paratinospora sagittata (assembly GCA_035771175.1). Lineage (NCBI taxonomy): Eukaryota > Viridiplantae > Streptophyta > Magnoliopsida > Ranunculales > Menispermaceae > Paratinospora > Paratinospora sagittata. The sequence continues at coordinate 17,018,636 of CM069603.1, forward strand.
TCACTTGTATTTTTGTGTTTTGTTTTGTAGGAGAATAAAGAGCTTTAAAGGGGTGAAATGAGGCATAAAAGATGGAGAAAAAGTCCCAAGGCATTGCACAAGTCCCATGGAGAAAAAGTGCAAAAACATGAAGAAAATACACAAAAGTGTGCATTTCACACTCTGGGCGCCGTTATGAAAATTATTTTTGCTCGAGTTTTGTATTTTTGTGATATCTTGGGTTATACAACTCAGAATTGGATGTCATTTTTTTCTACTTCTTCTAGACTTAATGGGCTATCATATAAGAGGATTTGGGGTCAAAATAAAATGAGAGAAAAAGGATGACTAGGGTTTGCAAAAGGGAGGAAAGAAAATGAAGCAAGAAAGAAGAGGAGAAAGTTTGGAGGAGTTGCAGGTTTTGCAAGAGGAAGAAGAAGAAGATCTTCAAGGGGGTTTTCATCTATTAATTTCTATTTCTTAAGTTCTTGCAATGTTTCCTTTCCTTATCCTTTATCTTTTCTATCTTGTATCCATGGATTGGTTTATGAACTAAATAGATAATCTAGAGTTTTGATTTAGCTTTGTTGGATCTTGTGATTGGGTTATTGTTTATGTGTTTTTGAGAAATTTTTTGGGTTTATTTATGATTCTCCATGCTTAATACTTTAAAATTGTTGATCACTCTTTGAATGAACTTAGATTTGGTTTTTTACACTCATGAGAGGTGTTATCGAATCGGAGTAAGGGAATTGTAATCTAGGGTAGAGTATCGAGTCGGGAGACCTACAAAACCCTTTGAAATCCACTAAAATGAATCATAGAACCTAAGGCATTCTTGATTTAAAGGTTTGCCACTCGAGAGAGGGAATCGATAGATTGAGAGTAGATATTCAAGCTATCACTTGGGAGAGGGGTTTGAATGAAAAAAGATTCAACATTTATAAATTTCAGAAATTAATTCATTAACACAATTATTAAAAATAATGAGAGACAACATAGTGAGATCTAAACTTTAAAACTATAAATCCATTGATTTCTCTCCAATTTCCATTTAATTTGCATTGTTTTCTTAGATTTTGTTTATTTTACATCTCTACAATTAAATCATCCAAATTTTGATCACCTAGATAAAATCACTAATCATTGTAGTTTTGAGAATTTTTAATTGTAAAATTAGCATTCCTTGTGGATACGATAACCCACTTACCATGGGTATTATAACTTGACATTCGTACACTTGCGAATCTAAATTTACCGCATCATATACTCATTCAAGAGTGTAAGTTTTATATTGTTGAGTGTGTTATAGAATACATCTCTATCATTTGTAATCTTGATGTATCATTGATGTGTTTATCAACTTGGGATTAATACCATATCTTGTACGGCTCGTGACCACGCCCGTAAGTTGTTACTGTGCGGCTTACTGCCAAACCCTTGTGTAAGCTAGACTATGGCTTTCTAACCGAGCTCTTTTGTAAGTTAGTGTGTATGGATTTCTAACCAAGCCCTTACGTTGGTTAGTGTAAATGGCTTCTAGTCACCCCCGTAAGTTGACTAGCCAATAGTGTATTGGAAAATCCTGATCGTTGTGATTGGGTAGTGGACGTAGGTTCTAGGGGAACCAAACCACTCTAAATCTCTGTGTCCAATTATCTTTCCTAAATTTGTTTTTTTTATTGTTGTCAACTGCACAATTTATCTGTTAAATTATATAATCCCAAAGGTAACGCGGAAATCCGCCAAGTCCAATTCACCTCCCCTTTTGGACTATAATACTGGCCAATACGAACCTCAATAAATTGCTGTGTATTGTATCATTCATTGTTTTCATTACATTCCTACACTATTATTTGATTGCATATATTAAGCATTTGTGAAAGGTCCTGAAAAATCTGCCAACACCCAATTCACCCCGTCTTGGGTGTCCACCATGAACTATCCTATCGATCGATAAGTTAGTTGACCAACCGATATATCGATTGACAAATTGGTAAGTAAAACTTAAAAGGGCATAACTTTTTTGTTTTAACTTCTAGTTGAATCATTTGAAATGCGTTGGAAAGAGGAATAGAAGATCTAAAAAACAACTTACTTTAACTGACTTTCTGATCAACGGTTACCGGTCATCGGTGATCGGCCTTCAAGAATTTTATATACATTGAATGTATAACAGCCACCAGATGTGTCACCAGTGATTAGAACGTAAGTTAGGCACATAATTTAATTGATATTTTCTTCCACTTTCCAACGCATTTTGAATCACTCAAATCGGTGATAAAACGAAAAAGTTATGGTCATTTGAAGTTTACTTTCCGATTGGTCAATTGATACACCTGTTGGTAAACAAACTTATCTATTAGTCAACTATCTTATTGATCGATGAGTTAGTTGACTGATCAGTAAGTAAACTTCAAATGACAAAAACTTTTTCGTTTTAACTCTTATTTAAGTGATTAAAAATGCATTAGAAAAAGACCGAGAAGATATACAAAATCATGTGTATTAACTGACTTTTTGATCACCGGTCATTGGTTACCGGAAAGTCAGTTAAAGCACCTGGATTTGTAGTTATTTTCTTCTTCTTTCCAACACATATATAATTATTCAAATCGAAGTTAAAACAAAAAAGTTATGATCATTTGAAGTTTACTTATCGATTGGTAAATTGATACACCGGTCGGTAAACAAACTTATTGATTGATCAACTTTCTTATCGATCGATAAGTTAGTTGACCGACCGGTATATCAATTGATCAAATGGTATGTAAACTTCAAATAACCATAACTTTTTCGTTTTAACTCCCATATGAGTGATTCAAAATGAGCAAGAAAGAGGAAGAGAAGATCTACAAAACCATGTGCTTTAACTAACATTCTAGTCAACGATTGTTGGACATTGGTGATCGGTCTTTGGTGATTTTACATACATTGTATATTTAATACCCACCATACCAGTAATCAGTAATTAGAAAATCAATTGGAGACTTGGTTTTGTAGGTCTTTTCTTTCTCTTTTCAACGCATTTTGAATCACTCAAATCAGAGTTAAAACAAAAAAGTTATGGTCATTTGAAGTTTACTTATGGATTGGTCAATCCAAACACCGGTCAATAAACAAACTTATTGATCAGTACACTATCTTATCCATCGATAAGTTAGTTGACCGATCGGTATATCGATTGACCAATCGATATATAAACTTAAAATGACCATAAAATTTTAATTCTAACTTTGATTGTCACGACCCACTATCTGTGACGTCATGACCGGCACGAAACCCTGGGTATATCTTCCCTTAATATCCCTGGCATCCCGTTAGCTTTATAATAAACACCATAATCCCAATAATCAACATCAAAACACATGAACAATAATAGATCATCAATGTAAAAGCAAACCCAAATGACAACCATAAATATATTTTTTTTTTCTAAGTCCATAATGTTCAAAATATACAAAATCCTATTTAACCATAAATTACAACCCATCTATGTGTCGAGTATAAACATTAGGTGTTACATAGTACAATTTATCAAAATAAATGCAGAAAAGTACTAAACACCTATGTCACAAAAATGTAGTGAAAATGTCCGCAGGTAAGCTTTTTCCTTTCCCTTCTTATCCGAACCTAAAAGGATAAGAGTGAGGAGTGAGCTACAACAAGCTCAATGAATGTTTTCTACAAGTGGCAACATATATATGCATTTATGTAAAGCATTGCAAGATCATTAAAACCATTTAAATATCATGGATACAAATAAGATTACATACATGCTCAATATAATGCATCATGTCATATACAAGACAATGCATATCATTTATAAACATGTTCATGCAATCCTTACACCTCCTGAGTAAGAATCAATATAAGGGCCTGAGTGTGCGACACCAATCGCTTCATCGACCTCTTACCCGTATTTTATTAGAATTCCTAGGATTGTATAAACTATATGATCCGCCCACCAAGACAATTACCATGCCTAGGCGATCCCAACATACACAACTCATAGAAATCCTCCGCCGGTCCACAATTAGGGATTACTACTAGACTTACAAGATTCCCCGAAGAAAATCCCAACTAGGAGACTCTACCCAATTGCTAACCCTGTTACACTATGCTCGAATACATTTCATGAGACATTAAATCATGCATATTACAATTGATAAGCATTTAAAACACATTTTTATAGTACAATGCCACATATAAAAATCAACAAGTAAAGAAACACTCACAACTTGATTAGCTAGACTTATCCAATCCAATCCAATCCACAAGAGAGCACTAGAATGATCACAATCACCCCAAGCACCTCAATCCCCAATTGGGCTATTTGGGTTACTTAAATCAACCAAAATCTCTTCATGAAATATGGTTTATACATTACTGAAAATCAATCCACTAGTGTGCCAAACAGCCATGATCAAACCCAATTCCATAGCCAATTAAGATTCTAAAATGATTATACACATAAGCCAATCCCATATTGCTCAATTCAACCATTTAAAATCAAATTAAACCATACATAACCCAATTGAATGCAATAGGTTGATCCCCATGATCCAACCATTATAATACAAGGCATTCAATCATAATTAGGGTCAATTAGACTATTTATCAAGTTAATTTCATCAATTGACTAAGTCGAAGTCAAAATTCCCAAATTTGGGCAAATCTCCAAATTCATTGAAATTACCCAAATTACTTTACACTAGGGTTATCCACTAATCAAAATCAGTAAATTGGACTACTATATATCTACATGTATTCAGCATAAATCACATGCAAATTGAATAGGAAACCCTAAATCCAAAATCCTAGTTTAGGTCAAATACCTATAACCCTACAAATTAGGGGTTTCACCATTTATGGACTCCCAACATCATCTAGATTAATATATCTCAAATGCAAGACCTAATTGCAAAAGTGTATTTTCCACCACCCTCCTTAAATTTCTGGATTCATGAGTGGAAAACACCCATTAGGTCAAAAACAAGCTTGCATGCATGAATAAAAGTGATAAAAGGAAGAAAAATGAGAAAGAATGAGGAAGAAATGATTACCTTGGGGATTTTTGAGCAAAAATGCACCCAAAACCCCAACTTTTCCCTTCCTTTTCTCCTCTCCCCTCTCCAAGCTCCTTAGCCTCTTTTGGAAGTGAAAAATGAGAGAAATCACTTCTCAATGGCTTATATAGTGGTTAAGTGGCATTTTGGGCCCATACTTAAAAAAAATACACTTTATAAAAGAAACAATTTTTCTACTACAATTACTTGTATGTAGATAATTACGTTCTTGTAAACAACCCACCAATTTAAAATCTTAACCGTTCAAATGTTTTATGAGTGAGTTACAAACCTTCTGGTAAACTTTCAGCACAATCTTACGGTGAGCTTGCGAGATCCAACGGTTTGATTAAAAAGGTACAAGAAAATCCTCAAATCCGAGAAACAGTGTTTGGAGTCTTATACTTCACAGTAGACAACTCCGATCAAGATCGTCAACGTCATAATGAAGATCTATCAGAGAAGAATAAGCTGACAAAATTTCAGCTCAATCACACCACGGATCTAGGAGATCAAGCCATTGATGTAATCGGTGACAAAAATTTATTCTTCCATGTAGCGAGCTCCACTGATTCAAAACACCGTTTTCAACATGTTTTGACATCGAACGGGTCCCCGATAATTCTGAAACTTCACACACACTCTAAACGTCGTAAAATCATGCAAAGACATTCGAACCAACGCGCGTCGAGCATCATATACGTATACGTACACGTATACAGGTACTCTATGGGTCAAAATGACGTCATCCTAAGGTACGGGAGTTACAATTCTTCCCAACTTAAAGGATTTTGTCCTCAAAATAAAAGAAAGAGAACTATCCTTAGTCGATAAAAAGATCGGGGAAGTGCTCTCTCATCTGGTCCTCACGCTCCCAGGTTTGCTCTTCATTATCGTGGAATTTCCATTTGACTAGTACAAAAGAGATCTCTTTATTCTTCAGTTTCTGAACCCGACGAGCCACAATTTGAATCGGCAACTCTGCATAAATCGTATCCTCCCCAACTTGCAGATGACTCACATCAAGCACATGAGTTGGATCGGGACAAGACTCCTTCGATGGATCTTCATTAAACTTCCTCAGCGTCGATACATGGAACACATCATAACACCTTCGAGCTGAGAAGGTAGATGTGACGCCCCAAAAATTATTTCATCTAGCCCATAACCCAATTGCATTTTGCCCAAACTCTATGCGTTGCCTTGATATGTTTGGTGTTTGTTTGATGGTTGTTTAATGTTTGTATAGTTGATGCTTGATAATGTATATAAATATGTGTATCATAAATTGTATATGGGTCATGTTAAATTAAAGTATAATGCATATGTTATTATTTATGCATGGGCCCATTAAACCATGAATTGATATGGGTTAGGATTGATTGAATAAAAAGATAAATGAGAATGAAAATTTGGTGTATTAAATGGATTGAACATTTAAAATACATGGAAGCATGAGATTGGTTAAAGTACATGTGGTTGGTATGGGTAGTATGAGACCAACACATGTGAAGGTTGGTGCATGAAAGTGGACAAGTGTCCCATGCCCACTTCTCTAATCCAAGAATGTGCTAGAAAGTGAGGTGAGTGGAGGAGAGAATCCAAGAATGTGCTAGAAAGTGAGGTGAGTGGAGGAGGGAATCAAGGAAGTGCTAGAAAGAGGTGAGTGGAGAGAAAGGAAAAAAAGAAGAGAAAGAAAAGAAGAGAAAGGAAAGAAGAAGAGAAATGAGGAGGGAGTTGCAGGAGGAAGATCTCTGCGACATTTTCATCAAAGAATTGATCTTTGGGATATATGGTCAGATTGAGCTCAAAATTTGTCAGCAAGTTCGTAGCTTATGGTTATTCATTCTAGTCGGTCGAGATCTTGATCAGAGGTTTCTTCTAAGAGTTCTAACCTCTCAAACAAGGCTGGTCGGAAAATCTGGATTTCTCGCGCCGTTTCGCTCAAACTTCTAGATCTCTTTAATCTACCGTTGGATGGATATAAAATTTGGGTACGTAGTGTACAACTGATATTGCGGCATTCTGAACAGTGGAGAAGATTGATTATAGGTTTTTTCTGAGAGATCTAACCTCTGAAACAAAGCTGGGCGGAAAGTCTGGATTTCTCGTGCCTTTTCGCTCAAACTTACAGATCTCCTCAATCTACCGTTGGATGGATATCAAATTTTGGTATGTAGTTTATAACTGATACTTATGTATTCGGACGGTGAAGATGTTTATTCGTTAAGTATTTTGTGTGATATAGTCATCTGAGTTTGAGTATTTGCAACGGGAAAGGAGAAATTGTCTGATTAGAGACTTGTTCATCAAAGATACTTATCTTTTTCGTCCACCGTTGGATTGGGCTGATATTTGGACAGAAGGTTTGTTTCTTCACATACTTCAATCTGTAAGGTTGGTTTTGTGATTACATATTTCTGTTGGTAGATTGATACATCTGAACAGAATACTAAATGAAGAATTGATAGGGTTGCTTGTATTAGACCTAAATTGAGAATATGAACTTAGACCTTTCCAAATAGCTTGCATATCAACTATGTTGACCTAGTTGTCATTGTTGATGAAACCATGATGCAAAATCAGTGATATACATGGCTGAACATGGTGACCTAGTGTAAATCGGCAATATGGCCTAAGTATGGAAAATTTCATATTTTAGGGATTTTGATGCTTTTGGCCTAAAATCATTGAATTGATGCAACTTATGTTTAATTAAGCATGATTAGGGTTGATTATGCTACTGATTTGGTGGTTGTGACCATATCATGGGTTAGGCCTACTTGTGATCAAGTGACCCAATTTGGGCATGTTTATGCCTAAAGGAATTGAAAATCAGTATTTTTGATTAATAGAATGGTTTATGTATGAGAACTATGCATTAGAGGCCTAAGTCATGTGATTTGAGTTGAATGATGGGATTAGATGGGATTTAGGCCTATTGTTTATATGTGGGCTGATTTAGGGTTGATGTGTAATGTCTATGTGATTGACCATAGAAATTGATGTATGGTAGGATATTGATGTATGTTTCAGGATCTTGATTGGGTTGATTCGGTTTGGTGGTCGTGTGTGGTTAAATACTCTCGCGAGGCTTGGTTGTGAGTAGACTTCATTTATGATTATATCTTTTATGTCATCATATCACTTATATATTGTATGTTGAAAGCATGAATGTGTTCTAATGTTTTGATTGATGCATTGATTTGAGAAAACCTTATGACTTTGGTTGGGCCCATCTATCTGGCTAATAGGGGGACTTAACCTTGTCATAGGAGGGTTTTAGGAAAAGAAGAGATTGGGGTCAACGGTACGGTGAAATAGACGTGCACTAGTAACCTAAAATAAACATGATTGGGATCAACGGTACGGTGAAATAGACGTGCACTAGTAACCCAATGCATGTGGAATGTGGATCCAAATTGATAAGCTTTTACTTGCATCGAACTTATTATAAGTGCTTGATATCTATATGTTATGAGCTTTTAATCATGCTACACATTGACATGCATACATGATATTTATTGATGAGTATTGATAGCATATTTGAATTCTATTCACTGGGCACCGTTGGCTCACCCTCATTTTCCTCTTTCAGGTCCTTCTGTCCCGAATAAGGGCAAAGGAGTAGTTATATCTTGAGGGCCTTGCCTGCGAGAAAATCCAAAGCCTCGATGTGAGTTGAGAGGCATTTTGATTGAATTGTGTTTTAAATTATGAAGTATTATATTTTGGATTATGTAATTATAATACTTACCACATTGTAGTATGGGTGAGTTGGGATTTGTTAGATAGACCATGTGGGCATATGACGGTTTTTATTTGTACCCACAATTTTGGACTTTATGTGTATGTCAATTTTAATGGACTGTAGGGATTATGATTTTATTTATGGTTCAATTTTTATGGATTATCTATTGTCTTGGATGATTAATACGGTGGGTAGTTTTGTTTAGTACGTTTTGATATTATGTCGTTGTTTGAGATAAGGCTCGTAGGGTCTCAACCACCTCACGGGAGTTGAGGAGTGGTCGGAGATGCCTACGCCGGGTGTCCCGCCCCGGCATTCCGCATGCCACTCCCTGCGAGGTTGGTGGTCCGGGATACGGGGTCGCCACAGTAGAGCTAACCTGTATGCTACCGGTCCAATCCTCTCAACAATCTGGAATGGCCCAATGAACCTAGGGGCAAGTTTCCCTCTGACGCCGAACCTCATTTGACCCCTCCGTGGCGAGACCTTAAGCAAAACTAGATCTCCCGTGGCAAACTCCAGCGGCCTATGCCGGTTATCATAATAACTGTTTTGCCTATCCTGAGCCGATTTCGACCTCTGCCGAATCAGCTTAACTTTCTCTGTCTGCTCCAGAACTGCATCAAGGCCCCATAACTGTGTATCGCCCACCTCGTACCAACAAGCTGGTGATCTACAGGGTCTTCCATACAAAGCTTCATACAGTGCCATGCCGATGCTCGCTTGATAACTATTCTTGTAAGCAAACTCACACAGAGGAAAATGCTCACCCCAACCACCACCGAACTCTAAAATGCAAGACCTGAGCATATCCTCCAGCATCTGAATCACTCTCTCGGTTTGACTGTCTGTTTGAGGGTGAAACGCTTTACTAAGTTGGAGACGAGTCCCAAATCGAGTCTGCAAAACCTCGTTGTAAATTGTGGATCTCGATCCGACACGATAAACAAGTGAACTCCATGAAATCTCACGATCTCTCTCACATATAATCTACTTAGTCTGTCCATAGAGTCTCTGGCGCTCATAGGAAAGAAGTATGCACTCTTAGTCAATCTATCGACAACAACCCAAATGACATCAAATCTGCCTTGAGACCTCAGTAATCCCATGATGAAATCCATCGTGATGGGCTCCAATTTCTACTCGGGTATGGGTAATGGCTGGATCTGACCTACAGGCTTTCGGTGTTCAACCTTAACCTGCTGGCACACCTCACATCTCTGCACGTACTCAGCTATACTCTTTTTGTGGCGACCTCGCACCACGGACCACCAACCCCGCAAGGAATGGTGTGGGGAATGCCGGGGCGGGACGCCCGGCGTAGGCATCTCCAACCACTTCTCAACCTCCGTGAGGTGGTTGAGACCCTACGAGCCTTATCCCAAACAACGACATAATATAAAAAGGTACTAAACAAAACTACCAACCGTATTAATCATCCAAGACAAGAGATACTCCCTAATAATGAACCATAAATAAAACCATCATAATCCCTACAGTCCATCAAGATTGACATACACATAAAGTCCAAAACTATGGGTACAAAAAAACTCTAAAAACTCTAGGACTCGAAAGTCAATAGGCATCTCAACATCACCAATCTGAACCACACACTGGCTACAGATCATGTTCGGATAGATCCTCTCCCCAATTACAGTACTCACCACTAACCATGTACTAGCCCTAATGGGAGTCAAATGCAAACTATCTACCATACGTCCAGATATGAATGATAATGTAGACCCAGCATCAAATAATACATGCATAAAAGCACCACAAATAATAAGAGTACCTTCCACCAAAGTCTTGGATGCTGTCGGGTCTGGCTCGGTAGCTGCCTTCGTTGTCTCTCTGGTACTGAACTGCTGCACAAATCCCTGAGCTCTCTGAAAACTCGGACACTCTAACTTCCTATGCCCAGCCTGCCCACATTGATAACATAAGAACAGATCCCTAGGCGCAGATGATCCAGTCTGAGATCTCACCATGTAGCCTCCTCGGCCTCTACCTCTGCCTCGGCTAGCAGTCTGTGGGAATGGGGGTCTTGGTGTACTCGGTGCCTGAATGGGAATCGGGACAGGAGAGGAAACCACTGGTAAGGCCATCACACAAGTCTGAATCTGGGATGCCCCACTCTGAGCACCCTCGGACTGTGCTCCTCCATAAAACTTTCTCTTCTTTCCCCATTTTCCCTTCTTCCATGAAGTTTGGAATTGTCCTCCGGACTCTGCCTGTGAAGTCTGTACACCCGGAGCTACCCATGTAGACATACCATCAACCCGCTCAGCCAACTCATACTGTTTGGCCCTCTGGAACGTAAGCTTGTAAGAACAACCGTTTGAAGGTGTCCCAACTCTTCACTGCCCCTGTGTATCCAACACTGAAAGCCACCAGTCTTCTGCATCACTCTCCAGTGTGTGAACAGCACAAAGGACCTAAGACTCCTCATCAAGCTCTAAGGAGCGACTGATCTTCTCAACATTCTTCAGCCAATCTTCGGCCTTCTTCAAGTCAACCCCACCAGTGAATTCCTTAGGCTTCAGCTTCATGAACTTCTCTAGCAGTCTGATCCGTCGATCAGTGGGGTTCTCCACAACAGTAGGAGCAGGTGTAGGCATAGGTTGAGGTACAGCCATCTGAGGTCCTGCTGCAGCTGCAGCTCCACTAGCCTCGGCCCCACTAGTGCCCGCCACCTGAGGTATTATTTGAGGTGACTGTCGAGCAACAGCCTCAACCTGCTGCACCAACGCCTGTATCTATGCAGTTTGAGCTGCCATCAAGCGGCCCTGTGCCTGAATGATCTCCTCCATCCTCCCTATCCAGTCATCATCGGATGGCCCTATGTGTGGCTGTCCCAATCTCTCGCTCCTCCTCATGACACTGAGAAGTAGAAATACGAGCAACCATCACACATTAAAGAATTTTAAACATTAACAAAGCCTCATAACTACCCATATCATATAATACACACAGAAAATATGATAGTAAGGCTTTTAAGTTAGTTCCTTTAAGCTTTTTAATCACCTAAATCTCTCACCCAATTCCTAGGTCAAAGTCATCTAGGTCCAATACATAGACCAAACCTAGTAAACATGGGCTCTAATACCAACTGTGGCGACCCAGCACCCCGGACCACCAACCCCACAAGGAATGGTGTGCGGAATGCCGGGGCGGGACGCCCAGCGTAGGCATCTCCAACCACTTCTCAACCTCCGTGAGGTGGTTGAGACCCTACGAGCCTTATCCCAAACAACGACATAATATAAAAAGGTACTAAACAAAACTACCAACCGTCATAATCCCTACAGTCCATCAAGATTGACATACACATAAAGTTCAAAACTATGGGTACAGAAAAAACCCTCATATGCCCACATGGTCTATCTAACAAGTATCAACTCACCCATACTACAATGTGGTAAGTGTTATAATTACATAGTCCAAAATATAATACATCATAATTTCAAACACAATTCAAACAAAATGCCTCTCAACTCACATCGAGGCCTTGGATTATCTTGCAGGCAAGGCCCTCAAGATATGACTACTCCTTTGCCCTTATTCGGGACAGAATGACCTGAAAGAGGAAAATGAGGGTGAGCCAACAGTGCCCAGTGAATAGAATTCAAATATGCTATCAATATTCATCAATAAATATCATGTATGCATGTCAATGTGTAGCATGATTAAAAGCTCATAACATATAAATATCACGCATTTATAATAAGTTCGACACAAGTAAAAGCTTATCGATTTGGATCCACATTCCACATGCATTGGCGTTACTAGTGCACGTCTATTTCACCGTACAGTTAACCCCAATCATGTTTATTTGGGGTTACTAGTGCAAGTCTATTTCACCGAACCGTTCTCATCCCCAAATATTTCCTTTTTAAAACCCTCCTATGACAAGGTTAAGTCCCCCTATTAGCCAGATAGATGGGCTCAACCAAAGTCATAAGGTTTTCTCAAATCAATGCATCATTCAAAACATTAGAACACATTCATGCTTTCAACATACAATATATATAAGTGATATGATGACATAAAAGATATAATCATAAATGAAGTCTACTCACAACGAAGCCTCGCGAGAGTATCTAACCACACACGGACACCAAGCCGAATCAATCCAATCAAGGTCCTGAAACATTCATCAATATCCAACCATACATCAATTTCTATGCTCAATCACATAGACATTACACATCAACCCTAAATCAGCCCACATATAGACAATAGGCCTAAATCCCATCTAATCCCACCATTCAACTCAAATCACATGACCTAGGCCTCTAATGCATAGTTCTAATTCATAAACAATTCTATTAATCAAAAATATTGATTTTCAATTCCTTAGGCATAAACATGCTCAAATTAGGCCATTTGATCACAAGTAGGCATAACCCATGATATGGTCACAACCACCAAATCAGTAGCATAATCAACCCTAATCATGCTTAATTAAATATAAGTTGCATCAATTCAATGATTCTAGGCCAAACGCATCAAAAGCCCTAAAATATGAAATTTTCCATACTTAGGCCATATTGCCGATTTACATTAGGTCACCATGTTCAGCCATGTATATCACTGATTTTGCATCATGGGTTCATCAGCAATGGCAACTAGGTCAACATAGTTGACATGCAAGCTATTTGGAAAGGTCTAAGTTCATATTCTAAATTTAGGTCTAATACAAGCAACCGTACCAATTCTTCATTTAATATTCTGTTCAGATGTATCAATCTACCAACAGAAATATTTAATCACAAAATCAATCATACATATTGAATTATGGTAAGAACCAAACCTTCTGTCCAACAATCAGCTCAATCCAACGATGAACCGAAAAGATAAGCCACTTTGATGAACAAGTCTATAATCAGATAATTTCTCCTTTCCTGCTGCGAATACTCAAACTCAAATGACTATATCACACAACATACTTAACCCATAAACATCTTCACCGCTCATAATTCAGAATGATCAGTTGTAAACCACGTACCCAAATATCATATCCATCTAACGGTAGAGGTAGGAGAACTATTAGTGTGATTGAAACTGCGCGAGAAATCCAGACTTTCCAACAAACTTTGTTTGAGAGGTTATATCTCTTAGAAAAAAACTCTAATCAAGGTCTGCACCGACCTGAATGAATAACCATAAGCTACGAACTTGCTGACAAAGTTTGAGCTCAATCGGACCATATATCCACAAGATCCAGCTCTTTGATGAAAACGTTACAGATATTTTCCTCAAAGCAACTCCCTCTTTCCTTCTCTTCTTCTTTCCTTTCTCTTCTTTTTTCCTTTCTCTCTGCTCATCTCACCCTCTAAGACTTACTTGGGGAAGAGAAGTAGGGCATGAGACACTTGTCCACTCTCATGCACCAACCTTGACATGTGTTGGAGAGGAGAAATGGGGCATGGGACACTTGTCCATTTTCATGCACCAACTTGACATGTGTTGGAGAAGAGAAATGGGGCATGGGACACTTGTCCATTCTCATGCACCAACTTGACATGTGTTGGAGAAAAGAAATGGGGCATGGGACACTTGTCCATTCTCATGCACCAACTTGACATGTGTTGGTCTCATACTACCCATACCAACCACATGTACTTTAACCAATCTCATGTTCTCATGTATTTTAAATGTCCAATCCATTTAATACACCAAATTTTCATTTTCATTTATCCTTTTATTCAATCAATCCTAACACATATCAATTCATGGTTTAATGGGCCCATGCATAAATAATAACATATACATTATACTTTAATTTAACAGGACCCATATACAATTTGTGATGCACATATTTATATACATTATCAAGCATCAAATATACAAACATTAAACAACTATCAAACAAACACCAAACATATCAAGGCAACACGTAGAGTTTGGGCAAAATGCAATTGGGTTATGGGCTAGATGAAATAATTTTCGGGGCATCACTCTTTTTCATCCCATGCCACCACATAGATCTCTTCATGTCATGATACATCTTGGTAGCCCCTAGATGAACAGTATACTGAGACCTGTGAGCCTCTCGAAGTATCTCAACACACAACTCAGCATCATATGGGATCCATAGTCTCCCTCTAAACTGCAAGACATCATCTGAACCCCTCTGCCAATTGGCTCGGTCAGCACTATCTACAAATCTACAGTACATGTCATAATTCGGACAATGCTCCTGTAGGTCTCTAACCCTTTGAATATGGGCATCAGCAAGCTGCACGTGCATCTGAGCACATATCTTACTGCATGGTGCGTCTAAAAGTATACTCATAATCGTCACTTTCTCAAATAAATGCCACTGCTGGGTCATCTGAAAAGCAACCACCTGAGTCAATGCTCGCCTACGACTCAATGCGTCAGCCACAACATTGGCTTTGCCAGGATGATACTCCAAAGAGAAATCATAATCCTTAAGTAACTCGAGCCATCTCCTCTGTGGCATATTCAACTTTTCTGATCAAAGAGATACCTAAAACTCTTATGATCAGAAAACAAAGTGAACCTCTCACCATACATGTAGTGTTTTCATAACTTCAGTGCAAACACAATAGTTGCCAACTCCAAATCATGCAAAGGGTAGTTGTGCCCATGCACCTTAAGCTGTCTAGATGCAATTGCAACCACGACCCTCCTGCATCAGCACACTCAGACCCAAGAGTGATGCATCCGTATAAACCACCAACTCTTTCCCAAGCTCTGGAAGAATCAACACTGGAGTTGTAGTCAACCTCTGTTTCAACTCACTGAAAGCTTTCTCATAGTCATCCGACCATGTGAAGGCCACATTTTTCTGAGTCAGCTTAGTCAATGGTGCGACTATGGTGGAAAAGTCATTCACGAACTTCCTGTAATAGCCAACCAAACCCAGAAAGCTATGAATCTCGGTCACTGTGATAGGTCTTAGCCAATCAATGATTGCCTCAAGCTTAGCAGAATCAACTGAGATACCCTCTGCACTAACCACATGACCTAAAAATTTCACCTCGGTCATCCAGAAGTCACACTTGCTCAGCTTGGCATATAGCTTATGCTCTAACAATGTCTGCAACGTAACTCTGAGATGACGCTCATGATCCTCCTTAGTCTTAAAATAAACTAGGATATCATCAATGAAGACTATGCGGTCTGAATACTCTCTGCATAAGATCCATGAACATAGCTGGTGCATTAGTCAACCCATAAGGCATCACCAAGAACTCGTAATGTCCATACCTCGTCCGAAAAGCAGTCTTCGGAACATCCTCATCTCTAATCCTCAACTGATGGTACCCAGATTTCAAGTCAATCTTCGAAAAGAACTTGGCCCCAATCAGTTGGTCAAACAAGTCATCAATACGTGGAAGATGATACTTGTTTTTCATAGTCACCTTATTCAGCTGACGGTAGTCTATGCACAATCGAAGACTCTCGTTCTTATTCTTGATGAGCAACACAGGTGCTCCCCAAGGTGACATAGTGGGGAAATGAATCCCTTTCCCATCAGCTCATCTAGTTGGGCTCTGAGTTCATCCAACTCTTTTGGTGCCATACGATACAGTGGGATGAAAATAGGTTTTGGTCCGGGCATCGACTCAATGATAAAGTACCTCTCGCTTAGGCGGCAAGCCAGGTAACTTATCAGAAAAAACCTCTGGGTACTCACAGACTATAGGAATGTCTGCTAACTGAACACCTTGCCCCACATCATCCACTAGCCTCAAACTAGCCATCATAGCAACCTCATCATCAGTGGCTAATCTACCATGGGTAGGTGGTCTCGATGCAGTCCTACCTCGAAAAACAAAGACTGGTTGTCCAGGTATCTGAAAAACAACCCTCTTGCTGAAGTAATCAATGTGAGCGTGATACGCTGCCAGCCAATCCATACCCAAAATGGCATCGAACTCGAGGAACTCAAAGACTCTAAGGTTAACAGGCATCTCATGGCCCTCGAATCTAATAATGCATCCCACACATACCATGTTAGGGTAAATCCTCTCACCGACCGTCGTACTCAAAATCAATGGTGTACTAGTCCTCACAGGAGATAGTCTCAATCTATCTACCACACTACCAGAAATAAACAACAAAGTAGAGCCAACATCAATCAAGACATACATCAAAGAATCACAAATGTTGATTGTATCTTCAATTAGCTGCTTACTGGCCTCTGGATTTGCCTGCGTGACTTCTCGGGCCTGTTCCCTGTTAGCAACTGGCATCGGGCTGAACTGTGTAGCAGACACCCTCAGTGGGCACTGATTCCTCTCGTGTCCCGAACCTCCACAACCAAAGCAAACTATCGGCCTCAGAGCTCTAGGTGCTGAAGATACAGACTGCGACTTTCTTCGGCTGTCTGTTGTCCGACATGCCTAACTGTACTCTGTTGTTGCTGGGGCTTGCCTGAAGCCTGTACACTCTAGCCTGAAACTGGTGGCGCAACTAACACTAGGGAGGAGGCTACAGATGCCTCGTACCCACTACCATCATCTTACTTCCTATTATTCTTCTGGTTCTTCTTATCACCGAAATATTGTCCCACTGACTCTACCGACTGAGTCTATACTGAAAGAGTTGTATGTGTCTGAACCGTGGCTGATGTCCTCATCTGTGAGTGGGCCTCCACAGTCTAAAAATGAGTGGCTTGCATCAATGCCTGGGCGTAAGTCTGTATGTCAGCAAATGCCAAACCTTGACAGATACGGTCACGAAACCCATCCCGTAACCTCTGCATGCGTAGGTGATCAGTTGACACCATCTCTGGAGTGAAGAGTTCCAATCGATTAAACACCTACTCATACTCCCTCACTGACCGACTGCCCTGGGTCAGGTGCATGAACTCGGTCCTCCTTTGATTTTGCTCTGACCTCGAGTAGAACTCCTCATAGAAAAACTCTTTAAACCTTGTCCATGTTTGGATTTCATCGACCGTGCGATCCAATCTCAGCCACCAATCATCAACCTTCTTGATGAGCTTAAATCTGGCCAACCTCACTCTATTAACGTCAGATGCTTGCATGTCACCGAAAATGGTCTCCATCCTCCTGAGCCATCCCTCAGCAGTCTCAATGCAAAGGCCTCCAACAAACTCTGTCGAGCCTCTGATCCGGAAGGCCTTCATGACCTTCTCGTACCTCTCTAACTCAGACCTCTACTCTAGGATCCCCACAGCCTCAACCCGTGCCTCAGCCTGAACACCAGCATGAACCTCGGCTGGTCCAACTCTACCACCCATAGCCATGCCAACACTGTTGTGCTCCCCCTCTACTGGAACACCCTGTTGAGGCTGCATGTTGCCCAGGACTTGGGCAAGCAATGCTAGTATCTGAGTCTGCTGGTGTTGCATCTGGGTCTGAGCAGCCTGCTGAGCAGCTAGTAAGGCCTCAATTTTCCTAAAGCGCTCATCCGGATCCATAGTTGGTTTCGAATTTCCTCTCTTGTAAATTTGAAATTCACAAATAAGTAAAAGTCCATCAGAATCACAATTCATGAGAATTGTTACCCCTAAGATAACTACCCATAATCATACCCATATAAGAAATCATAATATCTTATAAGTCTTTTATTCTTTTTAAGGTTTTTAAACCTAAAAAACTCTTTCTAATACCAAAGTTGTCACGATCCATTATTTGTGATGTCATGACCGGCACGAAACCCCAGGTATATCCTCTCTCGATATCCCCGACATCTCGTCAGCCTTCTAATAACACACCATAATCCCAATAATCAACATCAAAACACATGAACAATAATAAATCATCAATGTAAAAGCATACCCAAATGGCAACCATAATTTTTTTTTTCTAAGTCCATAATGTTCAAAATATACAAAATCCTATTTAACCATAAATTACAACCCATCTATGTGTTAAGTATAACCATTAGGTGTTACATAATACAATTTATCAAAATAAATGCGGAAAAGTACTAAACGCCTGTCACAAAAGTGTAGGGAAAATTCTTGCAACTAAGCTTTTCCCCTCCCCTTCCTATCTGAACCTAAGAGGATAAGAATGGGTAGTGAGCTACAACAAGCTCAATGAATGTTTTCTATAAGTGGCAACATATATATGCATTTATGTAAAACATTGCAAGATCATTAAAACCATTTAAATATCATGGATACAAATAAGATTACATACATGCTCAATATAATGCATCACGTCATATACAGGACAATGCATATCACTTATCAACAGGCTCATGCAATCCTAACACCACCTGAGTAAGAATCAATACAAGGGCTTGAGTGCACGACACCCATCGCCCGATCGACCTCTTACTCGTATTCTATTAGAATTCCTAGGATTGTATGAACCATAGGATCTGCCCACCAAGACAAGTGTCATGCCTAGGCGAATCCTAATATACACAACTCATAAAAATCCTCTGCCAGGTCTACAATTAGGGATCACCACTTGACTTACGAGATTCCCCGAAGAAAATCCAAACTAGGAGACTCTACCCAATTGCTAACCCTGTTACACTATGCTCGAATACATTTCATGACACATTAAATCATACATATTACAATAGATAAGTATTTAAAACACATTTTTATACTACAATGCCGCATATAGAAACCAACAAGTATAGAAACACTCACAACTTGATTGGCTAGACTTATCCAATCCAATCCAATCTACAAGAGAGCAAAATGACCACAATCACCCCAAGCACTTAATCCCCAATTAGGCTATTTGGGTTACTTAAATCAACCAAAATCCCTGCATGAAACATGGTTTATACATTATTTAAAAGCAGTCCACTAGTGTGCCAAACAACCATGATCAAACCCAATTCCAAAGCCAATTAAGATTCTAAAATGATTATACACATGAGCCAATCACATATTGCTCAATTCAACCATTTAAAATCAAATTAAACCATACATAACCCAATTGAATGCAATAGGTTGATCCCTGTGATCCAACCATTATAATACAAGGCATTCAGTCATAATTAGGGTCAATTAGACTATTTATCAAGTCAATTTCATCAATTGACTAAGTCTAAGTCAAAATACCCAAATTCATTGAAATTTTTCAAATTACATGGCCTAGGCCAAAATTACATTACACTTGGGTTATCCTCTAATCAAAATCAGTAAATTGGACTACTATATATCTACATTTACCGATGTATTCAACATGAATCACATGCAAATTGAATAGGAAACCCTAAGTCAAAATCCCAGTTTAGGTCAAATACCTATAACCCTACCAATTTCTTGTTAAAAATTGGCGGTTTCACCATTTATGGACTCCCAACATCTTCTAAATTAACATATCTCTAATGCAAGACCTAATTCCAAAAAAGTATTTTCCCCCACCCTCCTTAAATTTTGGGATTCATGAGTGGAAAACACCCATTATGTCAAAAGCAAGCTTGCCTGCATGAATGAAAGTGATAGCAGGAAGAAAAATGAGAAAGAATGAGGAAGAAATGATTACCTTGGGGATTATTGAGCAAGAATGCACCCAAAACCCCAACTTTTCCCTTCCTTTTCTCCTCTCCCCTTCCTTTCCTCTTCTCCAAGCTCCTTAGCCTCTTTTGGAAGTGAAAAATGAGAGAAATCACGTCTCAATGGCTTATATAAAGGCTAAGTGACATTTTGAACCCACACATAAAAAAAACACACTTTATAAAAGAAACAGTTTTCCTGTGCAATTACTTGCACTTAGATAATCAATTTCTTGCAAACGACTCACAATTTAACATCTTAGCCGTTCAAATGTTTTATGAGTCAGTTACCAACCTTTTGGTAAAATTACAGCTCAAGCCAATGGTGGGATTGTGAGAATCTTCCGTTTGATCAAAAAGACGCAACCAAATACAATTCAATACAAGTCTGATTTCATTTGAATTCAGAATTCATTTGTACATGGAATAGTCAAGGGAACATACTCTACTCCCCAAAATCCCCAATGAATAATACAAATGGTACAAAATGTGGGCCCCATAAACCTGCACCCAGTCCACCCTAATTTCCTATGAAAATTTGGATAACAAAGGAATGAGCTTAACGCGCTCAGTGGGAAAAATAGCTCGTGAATATAACAATTAATAAAGTAAACTTCATAATTAAATATCTTAAATACACATCAAAGCATCATAATCAATCAATATGTATGTATGCATGACACCGTCTCGTAATGGTTTGATGAACGTACATCGCCTGAGTTCACGTACAGATGTCCTTCCCCAGGCTTAGCCAGGTTCTCATTGTACGTCCCTCCTCAGGAGCGATGCTCTGGATTCACGTACAGATGTCCCTCCCCAGGCGTAGCTGGGTTCTCATTGTACGTCCCTCTCCAAAGAATTAAAATGAATAGCAAACAATGCTCCTAACTATTCTATGAATCATAAACCACATACGTCCCTAGGTGGTGATATGTATGATGTCAATGCATGAACTGGTCTAGTCTATTGGTCTGGTCTTTACTTAACATTTAGACTGACATTGGCAACGTCTGGTGATCTTTATCAGGGTCGGTATCACGACGTGCAAGGTTAGGACATTCTGTATTACTTGTACAAGCTGATAGCTTTCAATAAGACCAACCAGATCAATCTGCAGTTGAGAGGTGAGACACGAGGTCTGCTTAAATATCAATCTCCTAGAGTAGCTCGCTGCCTCCCGTTCACTATTTAAAGTTACTGAGGACAAGACCGAGTCTGGTTGAGCCAGATTGACCACAAATCTGGCATTACAATAGTGTAATACATGAACTCCAAATATACATGTATAAATATAATAGTATGAACGTTATACGAAATAATGTTGTGTAAATGAATGGTAGACATAATAATAAATGAATGTAAACTTTAATAAAAATTATAGGACACGCAAACCTATGTTTCGTTCCCCATCTTCAGATAAGAACTTCTTTCAGAACTGGCCCTTTCTCCCGGACAGAACCGCGTTGCACCGCACAGAGAGTCTCGAAAGAGAGTCTCAAAAGATTAAAAACTCAGGATGAGTGGAAAGGAGAAGAAAATCACAAGAGAAGGTG
Source organism: Paratinospora sagittata (assembly GCA_035771175.1). Classification (NCBI taxonomy): domain Eukaryota; kingdom Viridiplantae; phylum Streptophyta; class Magnoliopsida; order Ranunculales; family Menispermaceae; genus Paratinospora; species Paratinospora sagittata. Next base: position 17,040,457 of record CM069603.1, read on the forward strand.
ATTTGGTGTGAGGAATGAGAAATGAGAAATGAGGAGGGTTCCTTATATAGAGATTTTTGGCGCCTGAACGTTCGGGCATGCGCCTGAAAGTTCGGATGTTGCGCCAGATTGTTCGGGCGTTACGCCTGAATGTTCAAGAACCTCCCGAGAAATTATTATTATTATTATTATTTTGTGCAATCCTAGGGTATTACACTCTACCCCCCTTAAAAGGATTTCGCCCTCGAAATCAGTTCAAGTAGTCATGACGGTTATCAGCTTGAGATTCACTGTCGGCGTCATTGTTTGCTAGTTCAGGGTAAGGCATGTATGGTCCCTGAATGGCACTGTGGCCAGTGGAATCCTCAACATCATGAAACCATGGAGAGCAAATGGAGTCGGATTCGTCCTCAAAAGATTCCAACCTTTGCTTAACAGATGGTGGTGTAGGGCGTTGGTTACGTCGTTTAAAGGGAGGTAGGTTGAGCGGTGGAATGCTTTTTCGTGTTGTTGCTCGAATCCGGCCGCCTGGCAATTTTGGTAGAAGGTCCTGCCAAGAGGAGGGTACTGAATTGTTTTAGGCAAGATGGTTACGAAAAATCCATACACGTTCTGGCGATAAGGATCGCCGTCTATGCGGCGATGGAGTTGGTGATGCAAAGTAGTTGTGACTTAACTCTGATTCTTGAGGAGTAGCCACAAGTTTCCAAGGAGGCCACTGCGTGTGTGCCTCACTATATCCATTGATGTTATTGTCAGACATTTGCATGGTTATTCAAGTGAAGCAATGTATTAAGATAAGTGGAAACAAATTTTCCTTATTTTATTGATAAGTGAAAATAGTACAATGTATCACATTATCAGTTGGTATTAGAAAACAATTCAGGGTATTTCTATTTAATTGTTGCTTCTAGTTCCCATGTTGCTTCCTCTACGCCCGTGGTGATCCCAGAGCACTTTCACAAGTGGTATGCTACGTCGCTGTAGTTCTTGAGTTTTTCTATCTAAAATTTGTATCGCTCTCTCCTGATACCTATTTCCTTCCTCAACCCGAACCTCGACTAGAGGGATGGTATGCGAAGGATCAAGACGATACTTTCGAAGCATAGATACGTGAAAAACGTCATGAACCTTAGACATGGACAATGGAAGGGACAGAAGATAAGCAAGTTTGCCAATACATTCAATGATCTGAAATAGACCGATATACCGTGGGGAGAGCTTTCCTTTGATCCCAAAGCGTTTGACACCTCTTGTGGGCTGAACTTTTAAAAAAACCAAGTCCCCCTTATCAAATTCTAGAGGCTGTCTCCGCTTGTCAGCAAAGCTCTTCTGTCGACTTTGTGCAACACGAAGTCGTTCCTTTACTAGTGTGATCTTCTTAGAAGTCTCTTGAACTAGTTCAGGGCCCAACTGCAGTCGATCTGCCATATCTAACCTGCATACCGGAGATCTACCAGGGCGACCATAGAGAGCCTCGTACAGTGCCATGCCGATACTAGTTTGGTAACTGTTGTTGTATGCAAACTCGGCTAAATGAAAGTACTTTGCCCATCCGTCATTAAAGTCAAAAATGCAACACCGTAACATGTCCTCTAAGATTTGTATAAAACGCTCTGACTGCCCATCAGTCTAAGGGTGAAAGGTTGTGCTCATGGTGATCTTAGAGCTCATTGTACTCTGAAAGCTTTGCCAAAACTTTGATATGAATCGAGGGTCTCGATCAAAGATGATCGTGAGTGGTATTCCATGGAGGCGTACGATCTCTCTTTCATATAGTTCGGCAAGATTGGCGGGGTTATCCGTGAACTTTATTGGTAGAAAGTGTGCAGACTTTGTAAGTCTGTCAATGATAACCCAGATAACATCTTGCCCTTTATTATTTCGAGGCAAGGCCGTAACAAAATCCATTGTGATGTTCTCCCACTTCCATTCTTCAATAGGTAACGGCTGGAGAAGTCCAGAGGGAAGTCTTCGTTTTGCCTTAACTTGCTGGCAAACGAGACATCGAGCAACGAAGTCTGCAATCGCCTTCTTCATTCAAGAAAACCAGAATTGTCGCTTGACATCCTTGTACATCTCGTTACCCCCAAGATGCATAGCGAACCTCGAACAGTGCATCTCAGTGAGCACTTCTTTCCGAACCTCAGGATCGTTCAGTAGACATAGACGTTTTTTGTAAAAAATGGCCCTGTCTTCAGAGACCAACCAGTGAGGATGGTCCTGTCCGCTGAGTAGAAGTTCTCGTTTCTCCATTAACATAGGGTCATTGGCTTGAGCAGCTGAAATCTTTCAAACTAGCTCAGAGTTGGTTGATAATTGAGAGAGTCGTGATCTTGGTCCCTCTTCGATTAGTTGTAGGTTAAAGTTCTTCATCTCGGTAGCCAACTTCCCCACTTCGTAGTTAAGAGTACAAGCAACATAATATTTTCTACTCAGGGCATCAGCCACAACATTGGCCTTTTCGGGATGGTACTGGAGTTGAAAGTCATAATCTTTCAAGAATTCCAACCATCGTCTTTGGCGGAGGTTTGGGCCTCTCTAAGTGTATACGTACTTAAGACTCTTGTGATCTGAGAAGACCTCGAACCGTTCACCGTATATGTAATCACGCCATAATTTCAGTGCAAATACGACAGCTGCAAGTTCCAAGTCATGTGTTGGGTAATTACCCTCATCAATCTTCAGTTGCCTCGAGGCATATGCAACAACTTGGCCTTCTTGCATTAGTACGACACCTAAGCCTTGGAGAGAGGCGTCGGTGTATAATGAAAATCCAATTGCATTTCTTGGAGTGATAAGTACAGGTGTCGTCGTGAGGCGTTTCTTCAATTCCTGAAATGATGCTTCACAGGCGGGATTCAGAATGGCACATCTTTTCGAGTGAGCTTGGTCATAAGTTCAGCAATCTTTGAGAAGTCCTTGATGAAGCGTCTGTAATAGCCAGCCAAACCAAGGAAAATCCTGATCTGAGTAACAGTGGTAGGTTGCTTCCAGTTTAAAACTGCTTCAACCTTAGAAGGATCTACCTCAATGCCATTGCCTGAAACCACATGGCCTAGGAATTGAACTCGCTTCGCCCAAAATTCGCACTTAATCAACTTTGCATATAGTTGGTGGCTTCTCAAGGTCTGGAGGACTATCTTCAAATGTATCTTATGGTCTTCCTCGATTGAGGAATATATGAAGATGTCATCCACAAAAACCACCACAAATCGGTCTAAGTATAACCTGAAGATGTGATTCATCAAATCCATAAATGCAGCAGGTGCATTTGTTAGGCCGAACAGCATGACCGAGAACTCGTAGTGACCGTACCGAGTTCTGAATGTCGTCTTGGTAATGTCCGACTCTCGGATCCGGAGTTGGTGATAATCGGACCATAAATCAATCTTAGAGAAGTATTTGACATCTCTAAGTTGGTCAAATAGGTCATCGATCCTGGGCAATGGGTATCTGTTCTTAATGGTGACGTTATTGAGCTTGCGATAGTCTATGCAAAGTCGTAACGAACCATCCTTTTTGCGAACGAACAGAACTAGAGCTCCCCAGGGTGATGAACTCTTTCTGATGAAGCCATGACTCTCTAATTCCTTCAGTTGTTTGTCCAATTCGACCAGCTCGACATTTGACATTTTGTATGGTGGAATTGAGATAGGCCCCGTCCCAGGTATGAGATTGATTTCAAAATCGAATTCTCGAACAGGCGGTAGACCAAGAAGGTCATTTAGAAAAATTGTTGGGAATTCCGATATTACCGGGACATCATGTACTTTGAGAGGGTACAGTGCTGGTGATTCATTTTCTTCACTAAGGGATAGAGCTCGAAGTTGTGCCTTGAGAAGTGAAACGGTCGAGTTGTGTATCCATTTCCTTGTTCCCTGAATCTTGACAAACTCCCCCGTGGGCAAGGTTAACTGAACTTGCTTCTTCATACAATCGATCTTTGCATTCAGTGAATGCGAGCCAATTCATGTCGAGGATGATGTCGAAGTCGTCAATGTCCATCACAAAATGATTTGCATATATTATCTATTTTAATATTCAAAGCTCACATCGAGAACACTGCAATTTCACGTCAGTACCAGATCCTAAAGGTGATGTGACATGGAGTGTGAGTGTTGTGGGTTCAGGATGCAACCCTAAATGTCTTACAAATGTAGACGATATGAAAGAATGTGTAGCACCTGAATCGAACAAGACATGCACCATTGTATTGAACAAGAGAAATGTACCTTCGACGACATTGTTGTCTGGGAGGGGTTGTTGGGCTATAGCAAATGTTGTGCCCTGGTTCCGTTGTCCCTGATTTTGTTGGTTCTGCCTCAGTTGGGCATTAGCAGCTGGTAGTTTTTGTTGGACTGGAACAACGGGAATAGGTTGAAGCAGGTGCGGACAGGCATATCTTACGTGGCTCTGCTGGCCGTAGTTGTAGCATGTCAGCCTGTACTGCTGATTATTTTGTTGGCTATGCTGATTGTTCTGCTGGCCATGTTGATTGTGGTGCCGACCACCACCTCTGCCATTACCGTTTCTAAGGCCACCCCTGCCATGACGACCTCCGCAGCCATGATTTCGAAAACCCTGATGGTTAGGGTTAGAAGGTTCAGCCGCAGGTGTTGTGGCCTCATTTTTCTGAACAGGGGTTGGGAGGGTTGTGTTCTGATTATAGTAAGACTTCTTCTTGTTGCCCTGTTGCGAGCCCTGTTGGGAAAACGTTGCAGGCCATTTTTCCTTATTCATTCTCTGCTCCTGTATGATCTTCTCTTGTTCAAAGCTCATGGCCTTGTCAACAACCTCCTTGTAAATCTTGACATCCAAGATCGACAAGGCTTGTCGAATATCAGTGCGAAGGTCATTATAGAATTTCTCAGTCTTATCTTGCTCCGTTGAGATGGTGGAGAGAGAGTAGACCGATAATTCTTTGAACTTGCCAGCATATTCCTTGACGGTCATGCCGCCTTGGTATAACTTAGCGAATTCCTGGCGCTTCTGCCTCTTCACAGTGCTAGGGAAATACTCATCAATAAACATTTACTCGAGTTGCTGCCAAGTCATATCCGTTGTGTTGACCCTTGGGTCCTCCTTTACTGTTATCCACCATGTGTTTGCTCCACCAACAAGTTGGTAGGTCGCTAGTGGAATCTTTCGAGTCTCATCGACTCTCATTGCGTCGAGAGCCTTCTTTGACTCTTCTAGCCACTTTTGTACCTGTTCAGCATCAATGTTTCCAACAAAGGTAAGAGGTTGTAGCCTCTTGTACTTCGTAATCTGGTCGGTTTGAGTCTCCGACCCAGATCTCACAGGTGCCTGTACAGTGACAACCTGACTGGTCGCGGTCTCACGAACGGCCGTTTGAACAGTGACTTTCATCGCCGCGATAAATTTGACGAAAAAGACTTCCATACTCGAAGGCATGGCAAAGGGTGTAGGTTGGGTTGGCATTGCCTGCCCAGACGTAGTGGCAGTATCGGGTATGGCCTGTGCTGTCGTCAGAGGCGGCGGTTCCTGGTTCTGTATCTCAGGAGGTGCCTCCTCTACTGGACGGACAGTACGTGGCCTTCCTCTCTTCCTGGTTTGCATTTTCTCACTGGCAAGGAGAAAATAAAACCATGATTTAGGAACTGTAGCCAAGTATAATGTTGTAGTATGCTCAGCAAGAATTTCGAGAGTACTGCACTATAAAAAAAATCACCTATTTTTCTAAGTATAGTGTAAGGTTTTTGTTGAGGAATCAAAGAATTTTATGTGCCTCGTATGTTTGGCCATGGTGTAAAAACAAGGTTAGAATGTTTATATAATAAGTATAAAACTTTGCAAGTATTTCAAAAGATTTGGTTCTGGTTTTTGTGAACATGCATATATATTTCATTGAAAATCCATACGAGTCATAAGAATTCTAAGATTTGCCTCGGTAAATATTCTGATTTAACGTTTTATCGCAATCTTATGCATTCAAACTCTTACTCTTAGTCTTTTCGATTATTATCCAAGTTCGTGTGTCCCATACCACATGACTTTGGTAATAAGGGTGTTAACCAAGTTAAGTTGTAAGAACACGGTCTCTATAAAACATTGGCTGAACAGTAGTTCACTAATAGTATCGTCCAAATTTACTCGTCCCATACCGTGTAAAATTAGTGATAATATTAGTAATGCAACTTTCTCCAAATGTTTCTTTTCATACAAGGTCATGGGTTTTCTTACTTCCACATTTTGTTTAGTATCCTCCAATTTTGTTGTGGCCCATACCACTCCAAAGTTAGTGATACAAAAGAAAGAATGGTTGTAAGTCGGCCCACCAAAGATAGTCTTAAACCAAACATTCTCATTCATATATAAAAGAAAAGTTTACAATGCCAGTAATCAATCTTGATTTTCCTGCCTACTACCGTTCCTCCTAGACCTCCTGCTAGGTACAAAACGACTACTACAAGAAGGTTGAGAATTTGGTCGTTGTTCTTCGAAGTTTTGCATACGTTTTAACATATCATTTTGAGTCTCTTTTATCTCAGCAATACTTGATACGATCACATTTAACTGTTTGAATGGGTTAGTCGATTGTCCCATTGATGGTTGATGGGTCGATTGTCCCATAGGTAGAGGGTAGGCCGTAGGCATTGGTGGAAAATATTGGTTGTACGGGTGATTCATAGGTGAGGGATAGTTGATGTGATCTTACGGGGATCCCCTAATTGGAACCCCTTGGATATTTGGATATGTTTGGGGTGTAAAGTTTTGAAACAAAGGGCTCATTGGTATGTCCTGCCTTCCAAAGTTTGGTACTGCCCAACTCTATTGTTGTTGGTTTACAGGAACTTGTGGAACTGGGTGATACGGTACCTCAGGAGTTGGAAACCTTTGGTACGAAGTATTGCCTTGAGTTGGCACGTTCCAGGTTGGTGGATTTGCTTGAGCACTTTGTCTATCTTGATTTGGTTGAGGTTGATTCAGGTTGGCAATTAAATCTTCCTCAGTGAATAGTCGATCGGTTGGATCATTATTCGGGGCTGGGTTTGATGTAGGATTCTGATTTGGCTCATTATTTGGTACTTCCCTGACAGGAATCTTGCGTCGACTTCTTCGAAGACAACGTCCATGTTTGTCTCTCATTCTTTCGGCATTTCCTAACGTCGTGCCGAATACTTCCTCCTCAGTTACCCCTCCACTTGTGCCATATGTCTTGAAGATAGAGGATGTTGTAACCGGCTCAGTGATCTGCTTTGACGTCCCATCAAAAGTGTTGACATTTGCCTCATATAGCATCCTTATAATCAAGACTCCGTAGCCGAGGAATTCCTTTCTTAAAAGGTTTTGAATCACCCTCAACATTTGTTGGATGATCATGTGAGGTAGGGATCCGTTAATTTTCTTCTCTATGCAGTATAACATAAGAAGTTGAGCCTTTGACATAGTGCCTCTAGTCCCCTTTTCTAGCAAGATGTTGCCGAATACAATCTTTTCGAGGCCGACAACAGATGGTTTGAGGAGATTGTTTGGAAGATTGGTGTACGTTGATAGTGTGTAGAGCTCTTTGGAGAGGGAATTGAACAATTGTTCATTAGACTCCGCGATCTCTGCAACTATCTAGGTTTCGTGTGGATCAATAATTCTATCTTCAATTGGAATTTCCATATGTCGTGTAATAATTTCGACGTTGATAGAAATTTTTACTCCCCTGACCGTTGTTTCCAAAACAGGGTTGATCCCATCTTCTTGAAGTCCTATGCAATACATGGCTTCGTAGAAGGATTTTGTCAAGTCGTAAGAGACGTGACCCTCAACTTTTGTTATGTTCAACCACCCCAATTTGTCGTGAAGGATCGGACGGAGGCGGAGATCTCTATTGTCGATGCTCCTCATAGTCATAACCTCTCTTTTGACAATTCCTTGAGTCTAGTGAGAATTGGTTCCCTACGACTGGGAGTTGTTCCTTCACCTGAGGCCATTCTTTTGTTGAAAGGAAAATAAATTTGTGAAAGACACAAAATATATTCCTAACATTTTTAAGATTTATTCTTTGTCTGTTAGACAATATTTTCTATTTTTCTCTTGATGTTTATGTCATCATGTAATCAAAATTCTTCATTAGCAATATGATATATATATATATATATATATATATATATATATATATATATATATATATATATATATATATCTCATGTACATATATACATGAATGTATAGATATATATATATTTAATCATAACTAGATATTTCATAAATCACAATATATATATTTGAAACTAAACTATATAAAACTATATAGTTTTCTAGATATATATTTAATACAAATCTCAACTATATATAATTCATATATATATAGTTATATATATCTAGTAAGATTTTTCATCCAATTTTTCCATTAGTAATATGGTATATATATATATATATATCTCATATATAGACAGATATATAGATATATATATTAAATCATAATTATATATATAGTTTTTCATAAATCATAACTATATATATTTAAATCTAAACTATACAAAAACAATATATAATTTTCTAGATATATATTTAATATAAATCTCAACTACATATAATTGATATATAAATATATAGTTCTAGAGATATATATATATCTAATAAAATTTTTCATCTAAATTTTCCATTAGTAATATGGTATTTATATATCTCATATATACATAGATATATAGATGTATATATTTAATCATAACTATATATATTTAAATCAAAACTATATAAAAACTATATAGTTTTCTAGATATATATTCAATATAAATCTCAACTATATATAATTCATATATATATATATATATATATAGTTCTAAAGATATATATATCTAGTAAAATTTTTTCATCCCCTAATTTGGTGGACTTGGGCGGGCCGTGGACCATACGCTCTAATACCATTAAATGTCACACTCCGCCCGGACGCTCCTAAACCGGCGGTATACTCGCGGACGGGGAGCGCATTTGGAATCATAACAATGGTCATATCAGAATACGCAGCGGAAATACAATTCAATACAAGTTTGATTTCATTTAAATTCAGAATTTATTTGTACATGGCATAGTCAAGGGAACATACTCCCCAAAATCACCCAATGAATAATACAAAGGGTACAAAATGTGGCCCATAAATCTGCACCCAATCCACCCTAGTTTCCTGTGAAAATTTGGATAACAAAGTAATGAGTTTAACGCGCTCAGTGGGTAAAATAGCTCGTGAATATAACAATTAATAAAACAAACTTCATAATTAAATATCTTAAATACACATCAAAGCATCATAATCAATCAATATGTATGTATGTATGACACTGTCTCATAATGGTTTAATGAACGTACATCGTCTGAGTTCACATATAGATGTCCTTCCCCAGGCTTAGCCAGGTTCTCGTTGTATGTCCCTCCTCAAGAATGATGCTCTGGATTCACGTACAGATGTCCCTTCCCAGGCGTAGCCTGGTTCTCATTGTACGTCCCTCTCCAGAGAAATATAATGAATAACGAGCAATGCTCCTAACTATTCTATGAATCATAAACCATATACGTCCCTAAGTGGTGATATGTATGATGCCAATGCATGAACTGGTCTAGTCTATTGGTCTGATCTTTACTTAACATTTAGACTGACCTTGGCAACGTCTGGTGATCCTTATCAGGGTCGGTATCATGACGTGCAAGGTTAGGACATTCAATATTACTTGTACAAGCCGATAGCTTTCAATAAGACCAACCAGATCAGTCTGCAGTTGAGAGGTGAGACACGAGGTCTGCTTAAATACCAATCGCCTAGAGCAGCTCGCTGCCTCCCGTTCACTATTTAAAGTTACTGAGGACAAGACCGAGTCTGGTTGAGCCAGACTAACCACAAATCTGACATTACAACAGTGTAATACATGAACTCCAAATATACAGGTATAAATATAACAGTATGAACGTTATACAAAATAATGGTGCGTAAATGAATGGTAGATATAATAATAAATGAATGTAAACTTTAATAAAATTTATAGGACACGCAAACCTATGTTTCATTCCCCACCTTCAGATAAGAGCTCCTTTCAGAACTGGCGCTTTCCCCCGGACAGAACCGCATTGCACCGCACAGAGAGTCTCGAAAGAGAGTCTCAAAAGACAAAAAACTCAGAATGAGTGGAAAGGAGAAAAAAATCACAAGAGGAGGTGATTTGGTATGAGGAATGAGAAATGAGGAGGGTTCCTTATATAGAGATTTTTGGCGCCTGAACGTTCGGGCATGCGCTTGAACGTTCGGGCATTGCGCCTGAACGTTCGAGCACGGGCCTGAACGTTTGGGCGTTGGGCCTGAACGTTCGGTCCCATGCCCGAACGTTCGGGCAGGTACCCGAGAAATTATTATTATTATTATTATTATTATTATTATTATTATTATTATTATTATTATTATTATTATTATTATTATTATTATTATATTTTGTGCAATACTAGGGTATTACACAATACATAACGCATTTTTGTCACACCTAGGTTGCACACAATGCCCCCTACCCAAGGTGATGAGTACCCTCGCAGGGCATACTCCAGCCATAGCACCACATAATATTGTCTCATCCCAGTACACAGCCCACTCAACAGTGTCATGAATAGTGTGGACAAATGATCCCGGGGGTACTAGACACTGTTGAGTGGGCTGTGTACTGGGATGAGACAATTTTATGTGGTGCTATGGCTGGAGTATGCCCTGCGGGGGTACTCATCACCCTGGGTAGGGGGCATTGTTTGCAACCCAGGTGTGACATCCGATCATTCCGAAACTTCACGCGCACTCTAAACTTCGTAAAATCCTGCAAAGACACTCGAACAAGCGTGCGTCGAGCATCATATACGTATACATACATGTATATAGGTACTCTACAGGTCAAAATGACGTCATCCAAAGGTACGGGCGTTACACCGATATAAGTGATTCAAAATGCGGTGGAAAGAGGAAGAGAAGATCTACAAAACAATGTGCTTTAACTAACTTTCTGATCAATGGTTACCGGTCACAAGTTATTAATCTTCAGTGATTTTACATAAATTGAATGTTTAACACCCACCAGACTTGTCATCGATGACTAGAAAGTCAGTTAGAAAACCTGGTTTCTTAGACATTTTCTTCCTCTTTCCAACGAATTTTGAATCACTCAAATCAGAGGTAAAATGAAAAAGTTATGGTATCCAAAGTTTTGTAAGTATCACTTTGATTCTAAGTAAAGGGAATCATATTTCATCCTGTATTTAATCTGCAGTGGCTGGTTAGTCATTGGGCAAGAGCAAGTGTTGCTCGTAGTTGTAAACGGTTGTCTCACGCCCATAAGTTGAGAAAAGGTTCTCTCTCACCTGTAAGTGGAGAATAAGTCTTCTTATACCCGCAAGTTGAGAAACGATCCTCTCACACCCGTAAGTTGAGAAACGGTAGTTCTCACACCCGTAAGTTGAGAAACAGTAGTTCTCACACCCGTAAGTTGAGAAAGTGTATCGGTTTGATCTTCACCTGTAAGAAGGTCCATAGTAGAGTTTGAACAAATCCTAATTGAGGAGGTTAGGTAGTTGATGTAGGCGCGGTCGAACCACTATAAATCTTGCTTGCATTGTCTCATTTACATTTGTTGTATCTATTTTCTATACTTTGTTTTTAATCTATTTTCATTATTCTGCACAATTTTAAGAAAAGTTAAAATTTGATAAGTGTCCAATTCACCCCCTTCTTGGACATATCTGGGCCAACAGATTTAAGTTTTTCTGAGTATAGATATAGTAAAGACTTTTGTGGTAGGAGAAGACTTCAAATCGTTCTCTGTACAAGTAATGTAGCCAAATTTTTAATGCAAACACTACTGCCGTGAGTTCTAAATCATGAGTCGGATAACTGATGTCATGAATTTTCAATTATCAATAGGCATAGGCTACTACAAGATTTTCTTGCATTAGCACGACTCCAAGTCCTTGAAGCGATGCATCTGTGTATAGTGTGAAGCCAATCCCATCCTTTGGAGTAGTTAGAACAGGTGCTAAAGTTAGCCTTTTCTTGAGTTCTTGAAAGTTTGATTTACAGGCTTCACTCCAAATAAAACACGTGTCCTTTCGGGTTAGTCGAGTGAGTGGTTCAGCAAGTTTGGAAAAATCTTTGATGAACCGTCTGTAATATCCAGCTAATCCAAGGAAGCTCTTAATTTATGTGACATTAATAGGTTGTTTCCAACTAAGTATCGCTTCTACCTTGGTTGGATCTACTTTGATGCCATCATGGGACACGACATGACCGAGAAACTTAACCTTAGTCATCCAGAATTCACACTTGCCTAGCTTGGCGTATAACTCGTGCTACTAAAGAGTACTAAGTACAATTCGCAAGTGTGTCTCATGGAGTTCCTCTGGGAGGGACTATATCAGTATTACGTCGAAAAATACAACGACAAAACAATCCAATTATGGTCTAAAAATGCGGTTCATTAAATCCATGAATGTCGCAGGTGCATTTGATAGACCAAATGGCATTGCAGTGAATTCGCAATGACCATATCTGGTTCAAATATCTTCTTCCTTAACCCGGAGTTGGTGATACCCCGAGCGAAGGTCAATTTTGGAAAAGAATCTACTCATCTTTATTGATCGAACAGATCTTCTATTCGAGGTAACGGGTATCTGTTCTTAATAGTAACTTTGTTCAGCTTTCTATAGTCGATGCAGAGTCGACTATAAACCCCAACTTCTCCAATTCTTTTAACTACTTATCCAGTTCTACTAATTTTACATTAGGCATATGGTAAGGTGGAATGTAGACAGGTTCAATACCAGGAATCAACTTAATTTCGAAGTCAAATTCCCGAGGAAGAGGGAGTCCTGGTAGTTCATCTAAGAATACCCTTGGATATTCATGAACAACTAGAATATCTTTCAAACTGGGAGGATGACTGCACACTATACTTTATTCATCCTGGTCAAGTATTGAAAGAGCTTGCATCTGAGATCTTATAAGGGACACGGTAGAATGATGAACGTGTCCACGGACCCCTTGGATTTTTAGGTTATCTCCATTAGGCAGTGTCAGTCGAACTTGCTTCCTCTGACGATTTATTTGAGCATGTAAAGGTGTTAACCAGTCCATACCCAAGATAGCATCAAAGTCAAAGAAATCCATTACTAGGAGGTTCGCTACCAGCTGATGATCCAATATTTTAAGTTTACAATTGGAAAGTATTTGATTTATTTCTGTACCCCGTCCTATTAGCGTGGATACCCGAATTGTAACTGGAGTAGCCTTTGGTTGGAGTCATAATTTCTGGACTACCTAGGTAGAAATAAAAGAATGCATAAAACCCAAATCGAATAAGACATGTACCAACATGTTAAGGAAAACAAAGGTATCTTCCACCACATTATTTTTTGGCATCGGTCGTTCAGCAACAGCATAGGAATGTCCTTGCTGCTTAGGGCCTTGTTGCTGTCTGGGTGGTGGTGAAGCTATCGGGGCTGCTTACTGAACTAGTGCAGCTGGGGCCCTGGGTTGGCCAGGGGCTGGGAAATGACAATTTTGTAGAATGTGACCCACCTGGCCACACTTGTAACACATACCATCTCGATCTTGTGGTTGTTGATTTGGAGGAGGTAGGGGAAATCGTCGATTATTTCCATTTCTTTGACCTGCTTGATTTTGACAATTGCGAAGGTTCCTTTAGAAATTTTGTTGTGCTAGAGCAAGTGGAGCGAACTGGAGTCGAGGGTTTTGGGGTTGCCCATACTGGGGCGAGCATTTTGATTTGGCTGGTAAGGTTTCTTCCTACCAGACTGTTGTACTGGCACAATGACTAGTTTTCCCCAATTTTTCCTTTGTTCCTGCTCAAGCTTCTCCTGCTCATAATTTATAGCCATCTTTACTAATTTTCTAAAGTTATCAAGCTCTAGAAGGGTCATGTCTAATGTCATGCCTCAATTCGTTGAAAAACTTTTCGATTTTTGTCCCTCTCGGTGGTGATGGTAGAGAGAGAAAAACTAAGAGTTACGTGAACTTGGCTGCGTATTCCTGGACTGTCATATTTCCTTGAAAGAGTCTTGCGAATTTTTGTCTCTTCTTTTTCTTGACAGCATTTGGAAAATATTCATTGATGAATTCAGCTTCAAATTGTTACCATGTCATGGTTCTAGCATTTACTTTAGGGTCTTCCTTAACTGTTTTCCACCAAGAGTTGGCGTTTTCAATTATCTGACAACAGCAAGGGGAATATTTCTTTCTTTAGACGCTCTCATTGCCTCGAGCGCCTTTCGAGTTTCTTCTATCCACTTGTAAGCTCCATTGGAGTCGGGTTTTCCATCAAAAGTGGTGAGTTGTAGTCGTTTGTACTTTGTAATTTGACTGGTCATCTGATCCATCTTCTATTTAGCCGGGTCCAAGTGCGAATGAGGGACCACAGTTTGATGATCAGCAACACTCTAGACTGAACTTCTCAGTGTCGCCTTCATGTATTCAGTAAATCCTTGGAAAAATTGTTCCATGCTAAATGGTACGGCTACTCCAATGGAATGAGCTGCAGCAGTTTGTTCGATTGTCGGGGCATTAGTGTTGTTGTCCATTGCTTGTTCTGAGGTAGGGGAGTGGGTTCAAATCCAGCGTCCTCTTGCGGCTGCATAAACACAGACGCTTGTCGAGAGGAGCTAGGGTCGTGCTAACTTCTTGTTTGTTCCGGCATTGTCTGCAAATTGGCTTGATATTAGCACAAAATGTGCGACATAAGTTCTGAGTAAGACAAGAGGATTGATTCGTTATGCAGTGCACATGCATGGTTCTTCAGTGACATGTCATAGGTTTTAACTTCCTAGTTTTCTAGGCTAGGTAATTGGGAAAATGAGGAGCCTTAGAACACCATGGCATTGTACCTTTAGGTTGGTCTAAAAACAAAACCAAGAGTGTGATTTTAATGTTTTCAAAGACTATTATAGTAGTATTTGCGTTTTTAAAACACTTTTAAAAAATCTCTTGTGTATTTGTAAGAATAGCTATGTTGTTGAATATCAGTACATGCCACAGATATTTCCACGACCTTTTCCTTGTGTTGTCACCTACATCTACATGTCGCAAATCCTTTACACTTGTTTGTATTATGCTCACCTATCACAAAGACCTGACGATTCCTATTATCGTCCAAATTCATACGTCCCATTCCACATGAATTTGGTAATAAGAGATGTGGTCAAATCAAGGAGATGTGTGGGCGGTCTTTTGCAGATTCCTGTGGAAAGTCGTCTACCATTATTGTCCTTCGAGTTCTCATGTCCCATACCATGTAAACTTGATAATACTTATGGTAAGTCAGACTTTCCGTAGGTTACCTCGTCTCGTGTTTTTCGTCAATATTTGTGTGAGTTTGTTGTGTCCCATACCACTTCAAACTCATTAATAGTAAAGAAAGTCATTGAACGAGTGGGCCTACCACAAATAGTCTAGCACACAACATCACATAACGTTTAGTATATCATGAGCTGAAAATTTGACATGAAGTTTTTTTTTTTTTTATACAAAGGTTGACAAACTATTCCAACTGCTACAAGGATGTTTAAATTGCCTTCAAAATACTTCGACCTACTACGAAGCTACTTTAAACTACTGCCAGATTTTCCCAACAACTGAAATTTAAATTCACAAGCGTAAGAATGTCAAGTTATAATACCCATGGTGAGTGGGTTATCGTATCCACAGAGAAGGTAATTTTACTAATCTTAATTCCCAATTCTACAATGATTAGTGATTTTATCTAGGTGATAAAAGTAGAGTGAATTAAATGATAAAATGCAAATTAAACAAAGGCAAATAAAAACAATTAAGATAAATGAAAATTGGAGAGAAATCAATGGATTTATAGTTCTAGAGTTTAGATCTCACTATGTTGTCTCTCATGATTTCTAATAATTGTGTTAATGAATTAATTTCTGAAATTTATAAATCCTGAATCCTTTTTCCTTCAAACCCCTCTCTCGACTGATAGCTTAAATATCTACCCTCAATCTATCAATTCCCTCTCTCGAGTGATAAACCTTTAAATCAAGAATGTCTTAGGTTCTATGATTCATTTTAATGGATTTCATGGAACAGTACCGTAAACAGTACTCGTATGTAATAATTTAAAAAAAAAACGAAAGAAGTTGCAAGACGGAAGACCGAGAAGGAGAAGAAGAAAAAGGAGAAACGCGGGATTCGCGTCAAATTCGGACCTACGGTAAGTGATTTTCACTCTCTTTCTTCGTGAAATTACTATCTAAGCTAGATGTAACGAGTCTAGCGGAGTAATTTTAGCTGTGGGAGCCATTTTGCGGCGTTTTGACAAATTAGGATTTTGACCCAACGTAAATAAAAAATCTGCTAGACAGGTAGAAAAACACTCCTTAGACGGTAGGGACCCCGAATATGTGGTTAGATTCCATTTCAGGAGTTTTGGAGACCGTTTGACAATTTTAATACAATGTACATGTTTTGAATGAATAGTGACGAATAGTATAATAAACAGTGATGTGAATAGTGAACAGTGATGTAAATAGTAAACAGTGATGTGAATAGTATGTGAATAGAGACAGTGATGTGAATAGTAAATAATGATGTTAATAGTACTATAAACAGTGATGTGAATAGTACTATGAACAGCGATGTAAACAGTGATGTGAATAGTATTGTGAACAGTGATGTGAACAGTGATTTGAAATCATAGAATCGTAGAGAACTGAATTCCGGACGTGTCGATACTAAGATCGTGATTTTTGGATATGATTTGATATTTTGAGTAGCTAAAGATATGATAAATGATGATTCTCATGATAGTCTATGGTTCATTTCAGTGTTTAACTTGAGAGTTGTGCATGGATAAATGTTCTTGAGAAAGCAATTATGAGGGACGTTTATTGTTGCTCGATTTGGCTTAGAAACCCCGTGAAACCACTGTGAGTATAGTTTTCTTGATTTGGTTCTTGTATGGCAATGTACGAATATAAAATGTTTGATTGTATGCATGTTATATTTATAAATAATGCATTGAGTTTTATGGATCATGCAAACTGATTTCAGCAATTGGAGTTTGTAATGATGTCATTTCGTTAGGAATTAGACCCGGATGAGGTTTTGCGAGTCCTCATTGTCAGTAAGCCTGTCCTAACAAGGGTTGCGATCCTTGAAATGACTGTGAATTGGGTAATGAGAGGTTGTGACTACCTTGTAACGGCCATACAAGGGTTAGACTCGCTCTCTTGCCTTGCGGAGGAGGGAGATTGTGCATTGTGTTATTGTAAACTCATGCAATTTATGTTGTTGACATGTATAATATATTAGTTGAATGATGCATGTGTTGAATAAGTGTTTGAAATGATTTTAAATGTCATATTTCTCTAAATGTATATAATTGTCATCTCAAGAACTATATTCACTGAGCTGTTGTTTGCTCACCCCATTTCCTCCAATATTTCAAGTATTGAGTCGAAGGGAAAAGGCACATCCGTGAGTGATAATCACGTGAGCCTTCGTCTGGTATGTGTATGTACGCTTGGAGGAAATAGCTTATCTTGTTAGTTTGATATGTATACTTATCACACATTATATATATATATATATATATGTATTATCATTTAGATGGGATGTGTGGGCATATATATAGCTTAATATATTGGACGATGAAATGAAAATGTGATGTGTGAATGAATGGAATGATTATAGAGATCTATATTGGATTTGATTTGTGGTATATTAGGAAAAAATATTTTGTAACTGTTAGGAAGGATTGTGAGACTACGTGAAGGCTGACAGTGTATTATATACTGTATATGGGTATGTACAGTGTATAGTACACTGTGCCGGTCATGACGTCAGCCTACGTCAGGGGCGTCGTGACAATATTGGTATCAGAGCCAAATTTAGGATTAAAAGCCTAAAGATTAAAAGCTTTATGATATTATGATTGATTGTATGGGTATATATATGGGTAGTCCTATTATGTTGAGCCTAATCCAATATGTTATCCTGACTGAGAATCACCTGTGTCGATGAATTCCAGATTTGGCAAAGACCAGTCATGATTAACAATGGAAATTACTGATCAAGAAAGGATCAGAAGGCTGAAAGAAAACGAACTGGATGTAATCCAGTGATAATAAATTATATAACTTATATATGGCTAGTAACTACCCAACAACAACGAAAGGCACAGCTTATGAGCTTGTGGCAAAGTTGTACTGTGAGAAAGACAGGCTTGAACCATTGATAGCTCCAGATGTGGGTGCCAATGGTGTGAGTATTTCTGTAAAAACATCTATAGTTGAGACTGAAGTAAAAATAAATCGAAGGTCTCAATGATAAGCCAGATGAAATGAAAAGATATGTGAAAGTTATGGAAACTTTCAGGAGAAGAGACTCTCCTATCTTAACTGACAGTCTGATAGTAGACGAAATAAAGGCTTTGCGACTCTAAGTGGAGACCTTTTTCGAGAATGATTAAGTCTCTGCAAGTGATAAAACAAGTTAGCTAAGTTTAAGCTAACTGATGATAAGAGATGATAGAAAATTGGGTTAAGGACTCCTGAGATGATTAAAGCATGAGATTAATTTAAAAAAAAAAAGCTATGTTATGTGGGCTTCTATCATCATGCTGAAATTGATTTAAGGCATGAAAAAGTTTAGCTTGTTAACATGTAGTGACATGCCTAACCATAAATACAAACATGAATGCAATAGACTGGTATAGTTTATTTTTGGAATGATCACTATGGATACTCTGAGAATTGAGAAGGATTTCGACTAAATTTTAGGATCTATACGACAGGTTTGCTAATTGTTGGGTTATAAATATATACGCAAGGTGTGAGGCAGACTATAAATTTTGGGTCAGCCAAAGCTGCGGTGAAATTGTTAACACCAGTAATAGTGAGATAGCTTTCCTGCCGTTAGAAGCCGAGTCATCAACACTAGTGTTAGGTAAAAGGAGAAATAAGTAATGTAAGGAAATGTTGTGGCAATAAGATGAAATTCCAGATAAGCGAAACATTGAGTAAGGTTGAAATTTTGGCAGTATTCGTGACTCTAATTTTGTTAGTACCTGACCCAATAAGAATGAGAAAAAGGGAAGTGATGTTAACGAATTATGAAACCCAGAAGTGGTTTCCATTGCCTGAGCAGGAGTCACAGACTGCGTACATTGTATCTCGATCAATGATTGTCTATTATCAATCTAAAAAAAAAATACAGACACGGGATGTGTGAATCTCCAGTTAGTCGATATGGAATGCCCCAATATTTTTATCAATGTGACTCCACCAGATTTTAGAGAATAAATGCAAGGAAATACAAGACCAGATCCAAAGATTAGTAAGACATTGATAACAGGTATGATCAACATTTTGTTATTGTGTATATTCTGATATATTGTTGGATCTACCTGGTCCTTTATCTCTGGTGATATGGTAGACAGATTGTATTATCTTCTGTTATAATAATGCATAATTGATTGTGAGTATGCTTACAGGAGAAAGAATCTACCATGATATGGTTAGCAAATAATATGTGGAATAAGTATGAGGGTCATCAAGTCATTACGGACTTTAGCATATGAGATTGTTGGAATTGGATGCTTTGTTGGGTATGATTGGCTGACCACCTCTCGTGCTAGGTGGAGCGTCTCTCCGAAAAGAAGTACTATTCTGAATAAGTGAAAAATTCTCATTTTGAATCTCGAGAAATTTATAACCTCAAAATCTTCTATCTAAGCTAAGATAATTATTGATGAGGAAATGGAGAATATGGCTAGTACAAAGCCATTTAGAGTAACGTAGTAAGGCATGAGGTTGATTAAAATTCCTGTGGTGAGCTGGTATATTGGAGTATTCTCTGATGAAGTATTAAAATTGCTACCTAGACAGGAAATTGATAACATATAAAACTGATGCCAAGCACCTGAGGAATTGTGAGAATTTAAGGTGTAGTAAATGTGTTAATGAGCAAAAGATTTATTATCCTTGATATGCCACCTTGGAGAGCATTTGTGATAAGATGGAAAGAAGGTATAGTAAAATACGTTTACGTATGAATTACTGTTAACTGAGCAGGGTAACAATACATAATGAATATCCTTTACTATGGATAGATGGTCGAATTCGATTAACTACATGGAGCCAAAATTTCTTTAAGATCATTTTGAGATCTAGGCACCATCAGTTAAGGATTCGAGAAAAGGATGTAATGCAAACTATTTTAAGACAAGATATGGATATTATGAAATTTTGGTAATCTTGATTAATGTGTCAATCACGTTTATAGGATTGATGCAGTGGGTATATATGAACCATATCTTGATTATTACATAGTCTTCGATGATGATATATGCAATTGTCCCAAGAAATGAGAGGAGCATGAATAGCACCTCGGAATTATCTTATAGTCACTGAGAGAGCACTGATTGAGTGCCAAGCTTGGTGAATATGAGTTTTGAATATAATTAAGATGAGAATGTTTGGATCACATGACCAGTTTAAATAGTATCGTTATGGATGCTGGGCAGGTCAAAGTGATCATAGTACTGTTAAAACTGATTTAAATGATGGAAATCAGAAGTTCTCTGGTATGAGTTGTATGTTATAGAAAGTGTGTGGAAAGATCCTTGAAGCTATCTGTTCCACTCACGAAACTAAACCAGACGAATGTTATATAAAGTGTGGACCGTTGTACATGGGGAAGCTCTCACAGTATTAAATGTTATTACATTGTGATTGATGAATATCACGTCCAGATCTGGATTTTGCATTAATACAAAAGGATAGGTTAATTACTTGTGCCTTCAGATATTTGGTAGTGCACGAGAATAACTATCCTGAGGGTGAATAAAAATTTGTTGGTAGTTATTTTGAAATAATGAGAGCATTGCCTCTATAATAAAAAAAATTACATTATCTTCAGATTTTAAAAGTCTGAAGTAATTATGTGAACGGAAAGAAACTAAATATGAGGTAATAAATGTGGCAAGAATTCCCGAAGGATTTGATTTTATATTGAATTAGTATCCTGGGAAAGGCCAATATGTTGCTGAGGCATTGAGCAGGAAACAGGCTGAAACTGGAGTAGTAACTATCAGTGAGCCATAAATGGAGATTGTTTGTGAGTGAGAGTTACAGCTATGAGTGTACTCTCTATTACTCCATGTGTTGATATTTCTGCTCGGATGCATGTTCAGTTGATTGATACTCATATGTAGAAAGTAAGATTTATGATGAGACGAGTATGATATCGGTATGAAAGATTATTGCATTGGTAATATAGATTGTGTTAAATGAAGATGGGATTCAAATAGTATCTTATGGGTTATGGGTAGATATGATACCATCTGGATGACCATTGATTGACTGGTAAGTCTATATATTCTTCCAATGAACACCAGAATTCTATTGATAGACTGAGCAGATTGTATATGTGTGAGATAGGGAGAGTTATGGGAGTACTCAGATATTTGTCATGTCGGATTAAGATCCGAAGATTGTGTCGAGATCTGATATATGATGCAGACTCGATTTGGTACTCATCTCCTTTTCAGTGTGATATTGTATTCTCAGACTGGCTGACAGACTGAGAGAGTGACTTTGATGCTTGCGAGCATGCTCGGGTCTGGCATACTTGAATTTTGGTGGAAGTTGGAAAGAATATTTATGTGTGTGTAAACGTATGTGTATAAATAGCTATTATAATAGCATAATGATGGCACTCTAAAGGTTTGATAAGAAGCCTTATAGATCTCTAACTTGTTGATTTAAAAGTATGGAGTTATTGTTATTGGTGCCACAGGATATTATTAAATACACAAGGTTGGTATATAGGCCTCGAAATTTAGTGTGGCTGACTCAGTTTTGCTAAGGGTCTTACCACAGAAAGGCCAAATGAGATTTGGAATGAAAAGAAAGCTCACACCGCGATTTGTTAGACCATTAAAATCCTTGATAGGGTAGGTCCATTGGCTTACCGATTTGCTCTACTGTCACAGTTGACAAGTGTCCATAATTGATGTTGAGGAAATGTCATTTGGATTCCATATATGTTATGGATATAACTCAACTCTAAGTTGGGGAGGATACCACGTATCAAGAAGAACAAACATGGGAGCTGAATTAATAAATGCGGGAGCTATTTTCTGGGATTGAGTATCACTTGAGGAATAGTCCTTGATTCTAAATCTCGATGACGAAATTCCTTAAGTTGGGGAGATTGTAACACCCCGTAAATTTAATTAAATACATACGTTGAAATACACGTATATCGAGATGTATAATACACATATTTTATACGTAGGAGCCAAATATACGTGTGTATGATTAGTAAAGACGATGATACCTAGGGGATCATCTTCTATGGGTGCTTACAAGTTAAACATTGAAGTTGATGTAAATTGATTAATTTATGAGGTTGGTTAATTAAATATGTGAATTTAGTGTATAGAAGAAGAAAAAGAGGAATAAAGGAAAAAAAATAAAATAACAATTTACTGTTCATTTGCGGGGCACTGTTCACGGAACAGTACTCGTATGTAATAATTAAAAAAAATGAAAGAAGTTGCAGAACGGAAGACCGAGAAGAAGGAGAAGAAGAAAAACGAGAAACGCGGGATTCGCGTCAAATTCGGACCTGCGGTAAGTGATTTTCACTCTCTTTCTTCGTGAAATTACTATCTAAGCTAGATGTAACGAGTCTAGCGGAGTAATTTTAGCTGTAGAAGCTGTTTTACGGCGTTTTGACAAATTACGATTTTGACCCAACGTGAATAAAAATCCGCTAGACAGGTAGAAAAACACTCCTTAGACGGTAGGGACCCCGAATATGTGGTTAGATTCCATTTCAAGAGTTTTGGAGACCGTTTGACAATTTTAATACAATGTACATGTTTCGAATGAATAGTGACGAATAGTATAATAAACAGTGATGTGAATAATGAACAGTGATGTAAATAGTGAACAGTAATGTAAATAGTATGTAAATAGTGACAATGATGTGAATAGTAAACTGTGATGTGAATAGTATGTGAAATAGTAAATAGTTCTATGAACAGTGATGTAAATAGTACTATGAACAGCGATGTAAACAGTGATGTAAATAGTACTGTGAACAGCAATGTGAACAGTGATGTGAACAGTGATTTGAAATCATAGAATCGTAGATAACTGAATTCCGGACGTGTTGATACTAAGATCGTGATTTTTGGATATGATTTGATATTTTGAGTAGCTAAAGATATGATAAATGATGATTCTCATGATAGTCTATGGTTCATTTCAGTGTTTAACTTGAGAGTTGTGCATGGATAAATGTTCTTGAGGAAGCAATTATGAGAAACGTTTATTGTTGCTCGATTTGGCTTAGAAACCCCGTGTAACCACTGTGAGTATAGTTTTCTTGATTTGGTTCTTGTATGGCAATGTACGAATATAAAATGTTTGATTGTATGCATGTTATATTTATATATAATGCATTGAGTTTTATGGATCATGCAAACTGATTTTAGCAATTGGAGTTTGTAATGATGTCATTTCGTTAGGAATTAGACCCGGATGAGGTTTTGCGAGTCCTCATTGTCAGTAGGCCTGTCCTAACAAGGGTTGCGATCCTTGAAATGACTGTGAATTGGGTAATGAGAGGTTGTTACTACCTTGTAACGGCCATACAAGGGTTAGACTCGCTCTCTTGCCTTGCGGAGGAGGGAAATTGTGCATTGTGTTATTGTAAACTCATGCAATTTATGTTGTTGACATGTATAATATATTCGTTGAATGATGCATGTGTTGAATAAGTGTTTGAAATGATTTTAAATGTCATATTTCTCTAAATGTATATAATTGTCATCTCAAGAACTATATTCACTGAGCTGTTGTTTGCTCACCCCATTTCCTCCAATATTTCAAGTATTGAGTCGAAGGGAAAAGGCACATCCGTGAGTGATAATCACGTGAGCCTTCGTCTGGTATGTGTATGTATGCTTGGAGGAAATAGCTTATCTTGTTAGTTTGATATGTATACTTATCACACATTATATATATATATATATATATGTATTATCATTTAGATGGAATGTGTGGGCATATATATAGCTTAATATATTGGATGATGAAATAAAAATGTGATGTGTGAATGAATGGAATGATTATAGAGATCTATATTGGATTTGATTTGTGGTATATTAGGAAAAAAATTTCGGTAACTGTTAGGAAGGATTGTGAGACTACGTGAAGGCTGACAGTGTATTATATACTGTATATGGGTATGTACAGTGTATAGTACACTGTGCCGGTCATGACGTCAGCCTACGTCAGGGGCGTCGTGACAACTTTCCTTGGGTCCACTTGAGTTCAACACACTTTCAGTGATGTCACCGTACAAGGGAGATGTTATCTCAGTTGTGCTAGGAAAAACTCTGAAATGACAAAACACTTTGTTTAATAGTGCTCCATATGGAAAACAAGTTCGTTCCCGAGTACAATGTGCCATATGACGTAAGATGATATATGGAAGTTCACATGAATTTCCTTTATCAAACAGTATGCCAAAAAACATTGAGGGTGAGTGGTAGTAGATCTTTTTCCAGCTTGGGGCAAAATATTTGACATGATCACTTGAATGAGAGGATTATACTGCTTCTTAATTTCTTTGGTGAAAATCTTAGTGACCGTGTAATATGGCTGAAAAGTAAGACACCTAAACATATGTCGAGAGTGTAGGACCGCACTTGGTTTTTAAATATCACAGAGCGATCCACTCTCTGGGATTTCTAAAATTTCTGGCAATATTTCAGATGTAAGGATGATATCAACACCATTCACCTTTGTAGTGATGGTGAAAGTATCTTGGTTTTTAACGGTCAAGTGTTCATAAAATGAGGCAACAGAAGACCGAAAAACGCACCTTTCAAGATTGATGACTGGTGTCCAACCTAAGGCTGCAAGTTTTTCATGGAGCATAGGGCAGTATTCATCTAGTAAAATTACCAGTCTTCCCGTTTGGACTGGACTGGAAGGTTTGACCTAAATCAAGAAGGCTGATAACTTTCCTCTTCAACATTCTTCTTAAACTTCTTTGGTTTTTGCTCCATCCAGTTGTTTTTTTTTTTTTTTTTTTTTTAGAAGATGAAACTTGGAGAAGAGTATAAGGTATGTTATAGAAAAGAAGTATATAGTTAAGAAAGAAGGAAGACAATATAAGTGGGCAGGGTGAGTGAAGGAACTCCCCTCCTCCCTCTTTATTTATAGAAAAATATTGGGGGGTGTTGCTAAAAAGCAACAAGGGGGTTGGCAAATATTGGGGGGATGTTGCTAAAAAGCAACAAGGGGGTCGGCAAATATTGGGGGGCTGTTGCTAAAAAGCAACAAGGGGGTCGGCTCCGGCACCTGGTCTGGAAAATATATATATATTAAATTGTATTATTTCAAAATAAGATTGAGTAGTGTCCAAGACCACGCTCTGATACCAAAACAACTGTCACACCCTGCTTCATTGACCCAACGCGAGATGCAACAGTTAGGGCGTCGAATGTTCATCCCACTCGATCAGAGTCGCACATACAGAAGCATAGTGGCCCACATCATCAATAATACAATACAAATTATTAAGTAAAATACTGTTATATTTCACGTATAAATTGTGTTCATTATTACATTTTTTTATAGCAAAAAGATAACAAAAATGTAACAAGGGCAAACCCCTACAAAAGTACTAAAATAACAAAAGAAGAGTAGTCAAAGAGAGGCGTCTAGAAGCCTGGAACTATCGCCACCATAGTTAGACCAATCAGACAGAACCTAGGGAGAGTACATACACAAAAGTCGCAACATAGACCGGGTTTGATCATAACTCCCAGAATAAATCCATCCTGACCCATCTTAATTCCCTCGAAAGATTAGCAACGTGGTGAGCTCAACAGCTCAATAAGATCAAACAGGGTAAACAAGTCTTACATGCATAATAATAAATATAGAAAAACAGTCATCAGATAGTTATGCCACAACAATACAATCAAGCAATAATATGAATGAAACGTGGTCACACGGCATCACAAGCCCATTCACTCACAACCTGTGATATGAGGCACCGATACAATCTCTAGCAACTGAGAAGTCTCATGAGTTCCAGTGTTAACCAGTGACAGTGTCACTCTGCCGAGTCCAGCGTAACAGCATAGCACCCAATTATATCATAATGATGATCCCCATAGTCCAGCGTAACGGCATAGCACCCATCGTTATGAATTTAACTTTTGTAATAGATAGCCTCATGCATGAAGTAAAGCATGGTATTAGATATGATGCTTGATGCTATGTAATTCATTATTAAACAAGTAAGAAATGCAAACCTAGCCTTCATTCCCCACCTTAACACACTTTCAGTGGCGTAACGCTTTCTTCTAACTTCTTGAAGTGTGCAGGGACGCAAAAGAATGCAAAAAGGTCGAAGGAGAACGAGGAGAGCGAGGGGGTCGGCGAGGAGCAACTGAGGGGGGCCACCCCTATTTATAGAGTGGCCCCAAGGGGTTGGACCCCCATGGGAACAGTTCTTTGCTTGGGACCATCCCACTAAGGGGGTCTATATTTTCTTCGAGAGGGGGGGTTTTACCACTTATTGCAACTACACCTAGAGGGTTTTCAAGCGGTTAAACTAGTTTTTACAGTAAAAAAAGTAAAGGGTGTTACAAAATGTCTTAAAACACACCGAAAACATGCTCTAAAATCAATCTAAACATGCAACTCAACACCTACCTAACAAGGAGTTAGAGAAGATCAGTCACCTAGAAATAGCTAAAGAGATTTGGGAAACTCTCAAGTCACTTCATGAAATGAAGTTAGTCAATTTAGATGAAAAACTTAAGGAGTATTACAGGTTGTTTGATAACTTCAAAATCCAAGAGGAAGAATCCTTAGACACAGCTTGCAATAGGTATCAGTCCATCTTGGACGAGATGAAAGAACTTGGTAAGGTAATGCCTATAGGAATAACAATAATATGTTTCAGTGATAAGCTTCCAAGAAAATGGAATGAAAAGCTATGTATTTTAGCTGAAACAATTAATCCATGGGAAATGTCCTTAAGAGAGTTTTGTGATCTATTGAAAACCATGGAAGGAAGAGAAGAAACTAGAAATCAGGTTAAAGCATTAGAAGAAGCACTTACCCATTTTAGATTTCTAGAAAAAGAAATAGTTTATGATGGTTTACAATGATTTCAACGCATATCAAATAAACTTGAAAGTTTTGGAAATATTATTCCTCATCCTACTTCAGTTCAAATTCTTCTTAACAGTTTTCCAAAAATATGGAATTACAAAAAAGAATTTCTGAATGAGTTCTCAAATCCATTTGAAATTAGTTTTCAAATAATTGATTACATGTTGAGTGGATTGGAGTCTTCTTTTAAAAGAGAAGATGAAATTGCTAACTTGACAAGTGGAACTAGAAGTCAGCTTCGTGATGAGGAAGTTCAAATGATCATACTAAATGAAGAATCCTCGACAAGCACGACAAGAACGTTGATTCAGGATGAAAATGAAAGAACTCATGTTGAAATGCCGAGGAGGAAGTCAGCTTGGAGAATTAATATCAAGAGATATTTTAGCTGCTTCAAGAAAAGGCAGATTGCATAAGTCAAAGACTTTATTGTACTGTGAGGAGAATCAAGGTATATTTCACTGGTCACTGTTATGTTTGCATTATCATATATTTCAGTAACTTTTGAATTTGATAAATGTGACATTCTATGATCATGTTAAGCTTGAAACGATAAAATATCTTGTCCACATGATTGATATGAATGTTGCTATGATCTGTGTGAATTATGATGTTTTGATGAGTAATTTATGAAATTGAAAATCAGTGCATAGTGTCTATGAGGATGCTAACAGCATAGTAGGATGTTACAATCGCGTTGAGCTAAACAATTATTTAGCATCTGTCACGACGCTCATTGAACGTGAGGACGCTTACCCAAACCAAAAAGGGAAACGTATATATAGGGTTAGAGTAGTCAATTCGACCATTCATTCGAGCCTTAGGACGTTACTACGTAGGAAGAAAGAACTGCTTTCGAGAACTTCTGCTAATTCCATCCCCAGTTGATTTTATCGAGTCTCATTTCAAAATTTCTTAGGTAAAATTGTAAACCCTGTTCAATTTTGAACCTAGAGAACCCTAGAAATTGGATTTTCACCATGAAATCACTCTGAACCCGTATTGTCATAAGATTTCTTCAATGGCACCAAAGATGAAGAAACTACCCATTCATTATGCTCGTAAGAGAACTTCTTCACCTTCACCATCTCCATCGAGGAAGGTGAGACCAAGAGTTGAACCAACTCATCCTAGACATTCTGTTCAAACTGAGACACCCATTGTCTCTGCACCTGAACTCGTAATCACAGTTGAACCTTCAGTTGATGTCCCTTAATCTGAGCCTTCAACTTCTGCACCTGCTCTGAAATCCAAAAAGAATGATAGAACCACTAAACTAGCCTCTAGAGCCATCCTTGATGGTTGCTATGTAGACTTCAACTTCTCTGCCAAAGTACATCTTAATGTGCAATCCCTGTTTGAATACCAAGGCTGGATCAAATTTCTTACTCACCAAGGCAGATGGTATCCAAACTTAGTTAAGGAATTCTATCAGAACCTACAGAAAAACCAATATTTGGAATGGTTAGAAGTCAACTGTAAAGGGAAAACCAGTAGAAATTTCTCCATAGTTCTTCATAGAGACCTTCTCTCTACCTAATGATGATGATGCTCTTGTGTTTACTATCTTCAAAACGAAAAATTACAATTTCCTGATTACAATAGTTTGACTGCCCTGAATTATGTTTCTAGAACAAAGAACAATTCTAGTATTGACAAAAGACTTGCTAATACAAACTTTGAGCTCATTCCTAGGATCATTCACAACATCATCTCCCACATCATCCAACCCAGATCAGGAAGAAAGGGAAGTGCAAATGAGCTGGATTTATTTTTGGTATGGAGTGTTCTTCAAAGAAGGAAGATCAATCGTCATATATCCTCATCCATGTTATGGATATAGTTGTGAGTAAAGGAGGAGGATTTCCATTTGGAATGTATCTCACATCATTATTTGAGAAGAGTGGTGTTGACATGAATGGAGAGGAGTACATTGACGCTGACAGATATGGATGCATAGGACACACTACCATAAAGTTCTTGAAATATGTCTATGCACCTTTGAAGAGATGATTCCACAACAAAGTTGTTCCTCAAGGAGTAGTTGTTGAACCATTCAAGTACAAAGAAGGAGAACAAGTTGATGATGAAGATCGACTTCAAGAAGAAGAAGAAAGAGGAGATTCTGAGAAAACGGCCTTTGATTTACATTTTAGATGGGATATACCTACGGGAGAGGAACCCCATGAGCCTAAAAATGAAGAAGAAATGAATGAAGCAACTTTTGTTGACCCTCAACCACAAGAAGAAGAAGGAAGAGAAGAGAAGAGAATCAAAGGGAATTTGGTGCACAGTCACCTCAACACTTTGTTGATCAAGGTGGATACCCTTCACCACCTTACCAATTCACAAGTCAGTCTTCAATTCCAACATTTGATGAAGAAAACTTTCTAAGGAGTATCAAAGAAGCTCAGGAGGATCAGAAATTTCAGTTAATGGAGGAAGTGAAGAAATTGTTGCAAGACCAAAGAGCGGCAGATTTTGAGGAGATAAAGAGTTGAACATATGACCTAATTCAAGTGTCTGAAAAGTTGAATGAAGCAACAAGCTCAATGGAACAACACCTTGCAGTTATGAGTTCATCATCAAGCTCAAGTGCTCCTGACTCTAGCTATTTCAAGGAAATTGAAGAGAACTTGAAAAGCATCAAGACTTTCATAAAAGCCTTCACAAGCTCAATATCTCATAAGCCTTCCACACCACAACCTCAGAAACAAGATCAATTGAAGCCAATCATTGAAAAGGTTGCTGGTTTGAAACAGTTGATCCAATCATCTTCAAGGGGTGCTGATCAAGATGACAAAAAAGATTTGAAGAAGATGTCTGCAGAACTTTTAAGTCTGAAAGAATTGATCATTGCATCTTCAAGCAACACAGCTAGCTCTCTTCAACATGTGTTAGATGCAATTCAAAGTCTACATAATTCATTCTTTCCACCTACCCCCACAACTAGTCTTGAACCTATCTTAGAAGCCATCAAGAATCTCAAGGCTACAGTACTGTTTAATGCATCTAATCCAATTAACATTGATGGAAGAAAGTTGGAGAATCTCCTGGTATCTATTGATCAAGTTAAGGAGAAGATGACATCAATGGAAAACAAGATTCCTTTCTTGTATTCAACAATCTTGGATTCATCAATCACAATGATAAGAGCAACATACAAGATGGAATGAGTCATATTCTTCATTGAGGAGATGTTCAAGATCATATCCAGAAGACTTCACTCCTCAGTCTGGTTATTTTTACAACACATTAGAAGGTTTAATATGTTGTTTGAACTTCTTAGAGAAAGAAGAATCAGAGTACCAAGGCCACCTAAAGCCCCAACTTTCACAAGGCCAAGGACTCCAAGTGAACAACCTGATTTGCCTGAAGGATTGCTTCCAGAACCTTATGAGAATGCTCCAGAGCAAGCACCAATTGCTCAAGAAACTAGGTGTATGACCCCTTTTGAAGGAGAAGAAGACATCTTTGAAGTTCCACCACATAGAGCTTCAATGAGACCTGAGCATGCTGGATATAAGCTATCCACATCTTTTGTCACCAGTCTTTCTAAAAGGTACATGAAGTCCTTCTTAAAGCCTGATCCTCTTAATCCTTTCAACTTTGAGGTGCCCTCAAAAACCTCATTTGAGAATTTCATGCAAAATTATAGAGGGAAAGGAAAGGAAAAGGAAAAAGAACAAAGACAAGGGCAAAGGAAATGAGAAATGAAGGATGAATAAGTCCCCACCTTTTTTATGTTTTCAAAAGGGAGATAAGAAGTCTATGAATTAAGGGGGAGATGTGTATTTGTTAATCAAATTACCCTCATGACCCGCATATATGAGAAAAGATATTTTGACGATTACAAACCACATTCTTATATTATATATATTGCATACACATTGCATACCTTATTGCATGAAGGTCTGATGATGCCTGGTGGAAGAGTTATGAAGATCAAGTTGAAGACCATGATCGTTCGAAGATAGAATTTTATGTTATTAGAAATTGATAAGATTGTAGAATCTCTGGTATCACATAATTCAACAAGTGTTCTTGCCTTTGCATAATTGCATGTTTTAATCGATTTGTTTTTGAAGATTTTTTGTTGATTTTTTCGATCACTCATGATGGATTTTTAATGATTGATTTGATCCAAAATACCGAGTTTTAATCTTGTTTAATCGAGTGTTAAAAATATGGAAAAATGTCAAAAATGGTTTTAAGTATCTATCAGGACGTTGATATCTCAGCAGCACCCTCCTGCACCTATCAGGATAGGACGTTAATGATACATTAGGACACTGAAAATGTTCTAGGTTGAAAACTATTCATGTCTATCAGGATGTTATTCATGCATTAGCACCCTCATCGAATCAATCGTATGAACTTGTCAGGACACTGATTGAATATCAGCACAGTAATCGTTTTCTAAACTTAAATGTTTTTAAACATACCAGGACGTTGACTGATTAGTAGCACCCTCACGACTTTCTGATTTAAAAGTTTTAAAGTAAGTCAGGACGCTTACGTTTCAGTAGTGCCCTCTGATGCGTGCAAACTGCAAGTGTACGGTGTCAAGTTATAATATTTTTCGATGAGAATCGGGTATCGTCCTCATGGATTGATAAGTTACACTGGTTGTATCGTTCCTAGCCCCAATTTTATCTAGAAAATCAAATTTTAATAATCAATGAACTAAAATAATACTTAAATTAAATAAATAAATCAGCAAATTATCAAAATTTTCTGGAGAAAAATCAATATTAAAAACACCTAGAGATTTAATTTCACTTAATTATCAATTATGCAATATTAGCCATAATTATTATCAAATCATTATTCAAGTTTATTGATAAGTTGAGTTTTAGTTGTTAGTTCACATGTTAATTTCATAGGTTTTTAGGTGGATTTAGCTAATTTTTAGATATATTTGCATTCATTGTTCATATTTAATGTTTGAGGTCCATTTAAATGTTCCTATGAATTTTAGAAGTTAGTTTTAGGTGTTTCATGAATAAAATGCATTAGGCTAGCTTAGGAAAATAATTATAATTTTTAGGTATTTTTTCTAAAGTCAATTGCATCATTTTCATATTAATATTCTTATACTTTACATGTTAATACATACTTGCGTGTAGATTTTTGTCACTTGATTAATATTGATCATTTACTTGTATTTCTTGTGTTTTCTTGTAGGTGAATAGGGAGCTTACGGAGGTACAATTGAAGTCAAAATGAGGTCAAGAACATGCTCAAGAAGTGGACCAAAAGCCAGCAAAAAGCCAAAGAGAAAAGCGAGAAGAAAATGCACAAAGTGTGCATTTTGCAACGATGTACAGTGTCAACTATGTAGAAATAATCTGATTAGATCGGGTATCGTCCACAGGGAATTGTTACTCTATCAATTATCGTTTCACAGATTTCAAACTTTATTTAGACAATTAAATGGAGATATTAAACAGATTAAAATGCTAGAAATTAAATGGAATTAAAGCAAATGAAAGTAAAGAGAATACAATAAGGGAATAGATCTAGAGATTTAATTTCACTTAGTTTGCAAATCAAGATTAATTGGGGTTATTCATCATCAAAAAGTGTTGGCACAATAAAAATTATCCGCGAGTTGTTTGGTCCTAAGTGTTAGTATTTATAGACTTAGTAGGACATAGCCGTTAAACATTTGAAGTTCAAATAATATGAACGTTTACACACAACGGCTAAAATGTTATATAAAAATAGCAACTGCAATTTTCACTAACATCCTGGTTCTTTTCAGATTATATGAAAAAGCAAAGTTTTAGAAAAACTTAATTTATGCATCAGAGAATATCTCTAATAAATTTGAAAAGGACTCTGATCCGTTCTGAAAAAGTAGACTTATATAGTGTACTTAATAGAATAGTGATGGTTGTTGAATTAGCGTTCTGATTCCACAATTAGTGTCTTGACGCATAATATCAACTTTTTCGTTTTGTTCCTTGAGGGCGCTCATTACGTATAAGCGTCCTGCTTATCCTGCTATGTTTTAAAACAATTAAATGCATGAGGGTTCTACGTTACGAGTAAGCGTCCTACCAGTTAAAACATAAAACACAATACGAGGGCACTACAACACTGTAAGTGTCCTACCACATATTTAAAAATATTTGAACGATAATACAAAGTGCGATGAAGGAAAGTCAGCGTCCTGAAGGTTATTAAGTTGATTCCCAAAGGTGAGGGAGTTTCTATCCAGGCAGTGTCCTGATAGATTGTTCAACTTATAACTATCAGCATCCTCAAAGATAAATTCTTTGAAGAACTGTAAAAATCTTTCAGTAAGTTGATACTGAATCAACTTCCTGAAAACTTCAGAGGTTGACTAAAGGGAGGTCGCTACTATACAAGTAAGCATCTTGATTAATTAGTTCAATTCAACCTTGAATTCTATCAGTGTCCTAATGAATCATCAGCACCCTGACTTAACAAGTTCAGGAGAGCGTTGCTGAGATATTAGCGTCCTGAAAGACTCTTGAAAAATAGTTTTGACTCGCGATTAAATATACGATAAAAGAGAATAAAAACTCGATAAATTTCAAATTAAATATGAAAAATTAAATCATTTGAAATACCGTAAAACGTATGATCAAAACATGCAAGTATGCAAGTGGTTTGTGTATGGTTTTGGAAAACGTTTGAGCAATGTCGATTAGAGAAAGACATACCTTAAATACTATGTATTTTCCATTTTCTCATAATCTTTAAATCCAACTCTTTATTCTGAGATCTTCAATGTTGACAGCTCGCTAGAGTTGAATGTCTTGAACGTTGATTGAAAGATGAAGACTTGAAGCTTAATCGAATCATTCGAGTGGTGTGATCTTGAAATCATGATATGATCATTGAGGTCCTTTTGATTGAAACGATCTTGAACGTTTGATATGACCTATGAGTTCCTTGATCGAATCGTTCCTTAGCTTTTTGCTTTTCCTGAGGTGCTAGGATGAGATCTTGATTAAGGCTCGTTAGCACCAAAAGTACTTTGTTTGTGATCATCAAAATATACTTCATCACAGTATATTTAGGGACGTGCTAAGTGATGAACCATTTAGATTAACAATCTCCCCCTCTTTGATAATGACAAACAAATCAAAAAATTAAATGCTTAAGCAAAAAAATCAATTTCTTATTTATTCTTCTCCCCACACTTCTATTTCTCTCATTTTTCTTCTCTCCCTTTGTCATGATCAAAAAGGTGAAGAAAAGAAACTTAGATCTCCCCCTCTGTCGTGACTTGGTAGAGTAGCGAAGCTCCCCCTTACATGGAAACTCCCCCTTACATCGTGCATTCACCCTCAAGATGATTTATGACGACATGTCATAGTTAGGCCCAAGAGAATGCGTAAGGTTTACAATACTCAGTCAAGTGAGAAGTAGATCTTGTCTTTAAGCAAAGTGAGAAATAGTTTTATTTATTCATAGGCTAATATTTAGAAACACTAGCGTAGCCGAGAATCGTAGTCATAGGGAATGAAAAAGAATTGTCGAAAGATGAATTCATAGAGAATTTTTAAACGTGGGTAATCATTCTCCTTAGTGTTTGGCATAAATATAAGTTTGTGAATCAGTCCAAACACAAAGTATGGTTTAAGATTTGTAAATAAACAAGCATAAGCATACTTATAGCATAGGCAGAATGATTTAAGATTAAGCAAGGCCTAGCTATTATGATTCTAATAAGATGCAAAGTATATAGTTTGAAGAACATGGCATTTATTAGATATCAAGAATCACAAGCAATCGATGCATACAAAATTTATGATATAAGAGCAACATCAATGGCGTGTGAAATGGAAAATTATAAACTTTCCATAGTTTAAACATGTGAAGATATATATAATGAATATCAAAGTCTAAACATGCTGAATATATGCTAAATTTCATAGATATCATTTAAGCAATAGCATACATTCATTTTCCTATACTAGGCAAATAATTTCAATCGAAGCATGGCCTAGAATGTTTGATTCAATGATTCTAATGAGAAAGCATTGTTAACCTATACTGTTCATCACTTAGCTCATCCCTAAATATACTATGATAAACTATATTTTGATGATCACAAACAAAGTACTTTTCGGTGCTAAACGTGTGTGTATAACACCTAAGGAAAAGCAAAAAGCCAAATAACGACTCGATCAAGGAACTCAAGATCACATCCAACAGTCAAGTTTGTTTCAATCAAAAGGACTTCAACGTTCACATCCTGATTTCAAGATCACTTCAGTCGAACGCTTCAATCAAGCTTCATTTCTACATCTCTAGATCAACGTTCAAGAATTTCAACTCAGCAATGCTCTTATTGAAGATCTCATAATGAAGAGTTGGATTCAACGATTATGAGAAATGAGAAATACACAAAGTATTTAAGGTATATCTTTCTCTAATCGTTATTGCTCAAAATGATTTTTCACAACCATGCATAAATCATCTACATATGTTTTGCTAATTTGCATGTTTTGATTTCATGTTTTTAAGGTATTTCAAATGATCTAATACTATATATTTATTTTGAAATCTACCGAGTTTTTATTCGCATTTATCGTATATTTTATGATGAGTCAAAACTATTTTCAAAGAGTCTTTCAGGATGCTAATGAAATAGCAACACTCTCCTGAACTTGATAAGTAAGGACGCCAATAAATCATTAGGACACTGATAACGTTCAAGGTTGAATTGAACTAATTTATCAGGACGCTTAGTTGTATTGTAGTGGCCCCTCTATTAGTCAACCTCTGAAGTTATCAAGAAGCTGACTCAGCATTAGCTCACTGAAAGATTTCTTAAGTTCTTCAAAGAATGTTTCTTTGAGGACGCTGATAGTTATAAGTTGAACAATCTATCAGGACGCTTTCTGGATAGACACGCCTTCACCTTTGAGAATCAACTTATTGACTTTCAGGACGTTAATTGTCTTCCAGCATATTTGTGTCTTATTTAAAATGTTTTTAATCGGTAAGACGCTTACATTATTGTAGCGCCCTCATGATATGTTTTATGTTCTTAACTGGTAGGACGCTTACGTAAGGTAGCGCCCTCATGTTTTGTTTTATGTTTTAAAGGCAGGATGCTTACTTGGATAGTAGCGCCCCCATGCACTTAGTTGTTTTAAAACATAGTAGGATGCTAACTGTGCATTAGCGCCTTCAAGTTTAGGTCGTCTAAGTGACAAATTAAGTTAGGACGTTTACGAGTTAGTAGCGCCCTCAGTTAAGTGTTCAATAGGACGCTTATACGTAATAAGCGCCCTCAAGGAACAAAACGACATTGTTGATATTATGCGCTAGAACACTGATTACGGAATCAGGACGCTAATTCAACAACCGTCACTGTTCGAATAAGTACACTACATCAGTTTACTTTTTTAGAACAGACCTTTGCACATAGTCCTTTTAAGATTTATCAAAGACCTTCTCTGAGACATGAAATAAGTTTTTCTAAAACTTTCCTCTTTCATGAAATCTGAAAAGAACTAGAATGTTAGGGAAAATCGCAGTTGCCATTTTCATAGAACATTCTCGTTGTTGTGTATAAACGTTCATATTATTTGAACTTCAAATATCTAACGGCTATGTCCACTCAGTTTATAAATACCAGCACTTAGGACCAAACAATTTACCAATCATTTTGTGTTGTGCCAATACTTTTCGAAAGTTAGTCCGTGTCAAAATGAATTTCATTTTCTAATCTTTCAAAGTATTTTTCACTGATACCTTTAAGATTGCAATAGATTTTCATATTAAGCTTCAATTATTTTATATCTTTGAAAATATGTTTTTATTGGTATCAACTCAAATTCTCAGCACTGATTCATATTTGGTATCATTCTTGCTGATGATAGAATTTGAGAAATAGTTTAAGATATACAGTTGTACTTGATTTCATATCTAAAGTATTGTATTGAACTATATCAGTAGTTGCGTTAACTACTGATCACTGAACCATAAGTTTTCATACTTATATTTTATATCTATATTGAAAGTTGTCTGTGTCTTTGATTTACACCAGTCCTTCGTTTTATACCTCAATGTTTATTTGGTATATATTATTTTCGATGAAGCACTGATTTTCATATCATATCACTTGTGCTTTTCAAAACTGCACTTGAGCAATACCAAACATTGAAAGGTAAAGAACTGAAGGTGTATTTTAACTTAGCATTACCTATTTCATAATTTCATATCTTTGTAATGTTATGTACCGAGCTTAATTGTAAAGTGTTCTACTATGTTAGAACCAACATTTTAGTATTGTAATGCTGGGGTGTTTCTGGATTGAAACAAACGTGACAAGTGAAGGTAATTCACTTAATGATTTCAGGGTTGAAATCATGAAAGGTTTTCTCTGAGCCTGCAAAAGAGAGTCGGTTCATCTTAATCCTGTAAAAGGATAGGTGAGTCCTTAACCTGTAAAAAGGATAGGTTATCTCTTAACCTGTAAAGAAACGGTTCATCCTAATCCCGTAAAAGGATAGGTGCATCCTTAACCTGTAAGAGGATAGGTTATCTCTTAACGTGTAAAAGAGAAACGGTTCTTCCTTATCCCGTAAAAGGAAAACGGTTCATCCTTATCCTGTAAAAGAGAAACGAGTCTTCCTTATCTCGTAAAAGGAAAACGGTTCTTCCTTATCCCCTAAAAGGAAAACGGTTCTTCCTTATCCCGTAAAAGGAACATGGGTTCCTCCTCATCCCGAAAAAAGAAAATAGGTTTATCCTTAGCCCGTAAAAGGATAGGTTTGCCTTTAACCTGTAAAAGGGCAGTTGTAACGGTTTGGTTCTTACCCGTAAGAGAATCAGTTAGTGGATTGAGAAAATCCTAATCGGGAGATTAGGTAGTGGACGTAGGATAAACTGAACCACTATAAATCTGTGTGTCACTCGTTTGCAATTTAGTTTGTGTTCTATTTTGCATCATATTCCAATACACTTATGTAAATCACTAAGTTATTGGAAGAAGTTTTTATAATTGACCATCGCACCTAATTCACCCCCCTCTTGGGTGGACCAACAAATGGTATCAGAGCGGGTTCTCTAAAATATGGTCTAACAACCTAAAGTCTAGATCATATGGTCAATTTAGGGTTCATCTTAGGTTTCTCGTTTCTCACGCATTAAAATTAGAAACCCTAGCTGTCACATCGGTTTCCTACACTTTTCAAATATTATAATCTATGTGTAGCCATCTCAATGACGTCAGCTCACTCCTGCACACCACCTCGCATTTATTGCAAGACCGCCTTTGAGACGTTTTATAAAAATCTACGTTTCATCTTCACTTGCACCATCTGCAGTGAAATATCTCATCGTCTCATCTTCTCAATCTCACCAATGGCTTCCAAAAACCCAGCATCCCAAAAGTGTCCACGAGAAGAATCTTCCTCTTCAAGTAGTTTTTCCTTGTCTTCTTCTTCTGATGATTCAGTTGAAGTTGTCATAGGTTGTAAGTATCTGAAAACTGTCTCCAAGCCACCTCCAGGTTTCCCCAGGGCTGAATCGCAACCTCCCATAAAGACAAAGCCAGAGCCATCCCATGCCAATCACGGGGAATCTTCGATCAAGAACCTCTTAAGCCAATCTTCCGAGTCCAACTCTGCCAGTTTTCAGTTGGTTGTCGAGCTGCACTTCGAACAGGAGAAGAGATTAAAGGAGCTTGAAAGAGTCAACAGACTTCAAAAGGACATGTTGTTTACTCATCTAAAAAAGGTGAACAAATATGAAGTTGTTCTTGAAGATGCAGTCAATGGGAGTTTCGTCTTTGCAATGAGCCAGATTAGAAGTTCTTGCTTATATCGAACACATGAATACAAGAATGGATGATCCGCCCCCTCATCTACAGAGATCAGCAGCACCTCAATCTCCTGATGCTCAAGGCTCTCCTCATCAAGCTTGATTTCCATTGCTCCCTGCTCCTATCTGTCAGTCGGTCAGTCTGTCTTCTGGTTGCAATCTTTAAACCTCTTGTTAATTGGTCCTCTGGACCTTGAAAAACTCAATATAATGTTTAATGGCTGCTTCCCTTCTCAAATACCAAAAAGTAGTTCATTAAGCTATCTTTTTATCTCTCATTCATCTTTTAATGCTTTACTATTTGAATGACTAATCTACTTGAATTTGTGTGAATGATATATTTCTTTTTCTTATGCTGCACACACTTGTCACCGTTCACAATCTGCTTGATTTATGCTCTGATATACCTGCTTCCATGTTTACAAATTTATTCTTGAATATTTTTGTTGCATAACAATGTTGCTTTCAGGAACATGATTATTTGTCATCATATTATTGTTATCTTGTTCATATTTCCTGATAAACTACATCATGATGAAATCTTATTATGTCTAATGCAATTATCAGTTTATCGAAGATATCATCACTCTTGACTAATCCCATCTATCTTGAGTATCTGATATGCTTATTTGTGACTGTCTAAATGAATATCATGATTATATACTTATCTTGCATCTCATATAATATCATGATTATTTATGCTAATCTTGAACTTGTGATATCTGATTATCTGATGATCGGGTAACACAATAGCTAGGTTGTGCTTTAATATTTTATTTATGCCTATGCTAGTTCAAATCATGATCATACTTGCTCTGATCTCAGAAAGTCTTATTTGCATGATTCATGTTTCTTCAAATGAATATAGGCCATGTATACAATTTCATATCATACACCTATATCGTGAAAATATTTTTGCCTACACTTATGATTAATATCTTTTGGCATTATCTTTTCTATGATTTCCTGACTTTGATGCATATGTTTCATACTATATCATGATATGCATCAAATTCATGGATATCTGATTTCTAATAAGTACATACCCTTCCAAATGCTTTCTCATTAGAATCAATGTATATTACATTCTAGGCCATGTTTCAATTGAAATTATATGCCTAGAGTAGGAAAATGAATGTATGTTTTTGCTTGATCGATATCTATCAATTAGCATATATTCAGTATGTTTAGACTTTGATACTCATCATATATATGTTCACATGTCTAAACTATGGAAAGTTTATAATTTTCCATTTCACATGCCATTGATGTTGCTCTCATATTTTATACTATGTATGCATCAATTGACTGTGATTTTTGATTTCTAATAAATGTCATGTACTTCAAACAATATATATCCTTCGCATCTTGTTAGAATCAAAATAACTAGGCCTTGCAATATCATAAGTTATTTTGCCTATGCTATATGTATGTTGTGGTTGTTTATTTACAAATCTTAAAGCATACTATGTGTTTGGTCTGGTTTAATCGTTATATTTATGCCAAACACTAAGGAGAATAATTGCCCATGATTAAAAATTCTTTATGAATTCATTTATCGGCAATTCTTTCTCATTCCCTCTGACTTCGATTCTCGGCTACGTTTTTGAAATTATTTCATAACTTATAGCCTATGAATAAGTCAATCTATTTCTCATTGTGCTTAAAACAAGATCTTTTCGGTATAGTAGACCTTACGCATTCTCACGTACTTATGACATGTCGTCATAAATCATCTTGAGGGTGAATGCACAAAGTAAGGGGGAGTCTCCATGTAAGGGGGAGTTTCGCTACTTTACTAAGTCACAATGGGAGATCTTAGTCTCTTTTCTTCACTTTTTTGGTGATATCAAAGGGGGAGAAGAAAAATAAGAGAAAAATAAGAGAGGAAGAAAAATAAGAGAAATAGATGGGGGAAAAGAAATTAACATTAATCTTTTTGCTTAATCGTTTAATTTTTTTGATTTGTTTGTCATCATAAAAAAAGGGGAGATTGTTAACCTATACGGTTCGTCACTTAGCTCGTCCCTAAATATATTGTGATAAAGTATATTTTGATGATCACAAACAAAGTACTTTTCGGTGCTAAACGTGCGTTTATCAAGAACTTATCTCAGTACCTAAGGAAAAGCAAAAAGCCAAGGAACGACTCGATCAAGGAACTCAATATCACATCCAACGATCAAGTTTGTTTCAATCAAAAGGACTTCAACATTCACATCCTGATTTCAAGATCACTTCACTCAAATGCTTCGATCAAGCTTCATGTCTACATCTCTTGATCAATGTTCAAGACATTCAACTCAGCAATGCTCTTATTGAAGATCTCATAATGAAGAGTTGGATTTAACAGTTATGAGAAATGAGAAATACACAAAATATTTAAGGTATATCTTTCTCTAATCGTTATTGCTCAAAATATTTTTTCAAAACCATGAATAAATCATCTACATATGTTTTGCTAATCTGCATGTTTTGATTTCATATTTTTACAGTATTTCAAATGATCTAATACTATATATTTATTTTGAAATCTATCGAGTTTTTATTCGTATTTATCGTATATTTTATCACAAGTCAAAATTGTTTTCAAATAGTCTTTCAAGACGCTAATGAAATAGCAGCGCTCTCCTGAACTTGATAAGTCAGGACGCTGATAGTTCATTAGGACGCTAATAACGTTCAAGGTTGAATTGAACTTATTTATCATGATGCTTACTTGTATAGTAGCGGCCTCCTATATTAGTCAACCTCTGAAGTTATCAAGAAGCTAACTCAGCATCAGCTCACTGAAAGATTTCTTAAGTTCTTCGAAGAATGTTTCTTTGAGGACGTTGATAGTTATAAGTTGAACAATCTATCAGGACGCTTTACGGATAGAAACGCCTTCAACTTTGGGAATCAACTTATTAACTTTCAAGACGTTGATTGTCCTTTAGCGTGTTTGTGTTTTATTTAAAATGTTTTTAATCAGTAGGACGCTTACATTATTGTAGCGCCCTCATGATATGTTTTATGTTTTTAACTGGTAGGACGCTTACGTAATGTAGCGCCCTCATGTTTTGTTTTATGTTTTAAAGGCAGGACGCTTACTTGGATAGTAGGGCCCTCATGCACTTAGTTGTTTTAAAACATAGCAGGATGCTAACTGTGAATTAACGCTCTCAAGTTTAGGTCGTCTAAGTGACAAAGTAAGTCAGGACGCTTACGAAATAGTAGCACCCTCACTTAAGTGTTCAACAGGACGCTTATACGTAATAAGAGCCCTCGAGGAACAAAATGACATTGTTGATATTATGCGTTAGAACACTGATAACGGAATCAGGATGCTAATTCAACAACCGTCACTGTTCAAATAAGTACACTACATCTGTTTACTTTTTCAGAACAGACCTTTGCACAAAGTCCTTTTCAGATTTATCAGAGGCCTTCTCTGATACATGAAATAAGTTTTTCTAAAACTTTCCTCTTTCATGAAATCTGAAAAGAACCAGAATGTCAGTGAAAATTGCAGTTGCCATTTTCATATAACATTCTAGCCGTTGTGTATAAACGTTCATATTATTTGAACTTCAAATGTCTAACGGCTATGTTCTACTCCGTTTATAAATACCAGCATTTAGGACCGAACAACTTGCCAATCATTTTGTGTTGTGCCAATACTTTTCGAAAGTTAGTCCGTGTCAAAATAAATTTCATTATCTAATCTTTCAAAGTATTTTTCACTGATACCTTTAAGATTGCAATAGATTTTCATATTAAGCTTCAATTATTTTATATCTTTGAAAATATGTTTTTATTGGTATCAACTCAAATTCTCAGCACTGATTCATATTTGGTATCATTCTTGCTGATGATAAAATTTGAGATATAGTTCAAGATATACAGTTGTACTTGATTTCATATCTGAAGTACTATATTGAACTATATCTGTAATTGCATTAACTACTGATCACTGAGCCATAAGTTTTCATACTTATATTTTATATCTATGTTAAAAGTTGTCTATCTTTGATTTACACCAGTCTTTCGTTTTATACGTCAATAATTATTTGGTATATATTATTTTCGATGAAGCACTGATTTTCATATCATATCACTCATGCCATTCGAAAGTGCACATGAGCAATACTGGACATTAAAAGGTAAAAGACTGAAGGTGTATTTTAACTTAGCATTACCTATTTCATAATTTCATATCTTTGTAATGCTATGTACTGAGCTTAATGGTAAAGTGTTCTACTCTGTTAAAACCAACATTTTAGTATTGTAATGCTGGTGTGTTTCTGGACTGAAACAACCAGGACAAGTGAAGGTAGTTCACTTAATGATTTTGCGATTGAAATCATGAAAGTTTTCTCTGAGCCTGCAAAAGAGAACCGGTTCATCCTAATCCCGTAAAAGGATAGGTTATCTCTTAACCTATAAAAGAGAACTGGTTCATCCTAATCTCGTAAAAGGATACAGGTTCATCCTAATCCCGTAAAAGGATAGGTGCGTCCTTAACCTGTAAGAGGATAGGTTATCTCTTAACCTGTAAAAGAGAAACGGTTCATCCTAATCCCGTAAAAAGATAGGTGCATCCTTAACCTGTAAGAGGATAGGTTATGTCTTAACCTGTAAATGAGAAACGGTTCTTCCTTATCCCGTAAAAGGAAAACGGCTCTTCCTTATCCTGTAAAAGAGAAACGGTTCTTCTTTATCCCATAAAAGGAAAACGGTTCTTCCTTATCCCGTAAAAAGAAAGTGGTTCTTCCCTATCCCGTAAAAGGAACATGGATTTCTCCTCATCCCGAAAAAAGGAAATAGGTTTACCCTTAGCCCATAAAAGGATAGGTTTGCCTTTAACCTGTAAAAGGGCAGTTATAACGATTTGGTTCTCATCCGTAAGAGAATCAGTTAGTGGATTGAGAAAATCCTAATCGGGAGATTAGGTAGTGGACGTAGGCTCAACCAAACCATTATAAATCTGTGTGTCACACATTTGCAATTTAGTCTGTGTTCTATTTTGCATCATATTCCAATACACTTATGTAAATCACTAAGTTATTGGAAAAAGTTTTTATAATTGACCATCGCACCCAATTCACCCTCCTCTTGGGTGGACCAACAAGCATTTGGAAGGATATGTACTCATTAGAAATCGGATATCCATGAGTTTGATGCTATCATGATATGGTATGAAGCAGATGCATCAAAGTCAGGAAATCGTTGAAAAGATAGTAGTCATTAGCGTAGGCAGTATTCTCTTCAAGATATATAGGCGAAAGATATAATGGTGTGTACGAGGCCTATAATCATTTGGATATTCATGAGTCATGCATAGATATGATTTTCTAAGTTCAAAGCAAACATGATTATGATCTGAACTAGCATAGGCAGAAATAAATTGTGAAGCACAACCTAGCTATTCAGAGTAACATACAGTCAAATATCATATCAGATAAGCATGTAAAGTTGTGATACCACATAAGAAACAAAATGAGCAAAAATAATCATGGTAATATATAAGATGCAAGATAAGTATATAATCATGATATTCATTCAACATCTGATATTCACATATTATACACAGATATCGATGAAAAATGTGAGTAATC
This sequence comes from Paratinospora sagittata, assembly GCA_035771175.1. NCBI lineage: Eukaryota > Viridiplantae > Streptophyta > Magnoliopsida > Ranunculales > Menispermaceae > Paratinospora > Paratinospora sagittata. The sequence goes on from CM069603.1 coordinate 17,085,069, forward strand.
TTTAGAAAGATGCCACAAACTGATAAAAGCGTTAGTCATAGTAAGATTTCATCATGATGCAGTTTATCAGGAAATACCAGCAATGAACAAGGAAACATTAGTATGATAACAAATAATCATGTTCATGAAAGCAAAATAGTTATGCATCAGAAATAGTTAGAAATAATTTGGCAAACATAGAAACAGGCAATAATAGAGCATACATAAGCAAGCAGCGGCAAAGAAGTGAGATGTACAGAACTCATTGTGAAAGTGAAACAGGGGACAAAACAGAGCATTCTCCCAAATAATTAAGCAATCAATCAAGATGAAGAGTAATAGCCGAGATGTGAAGTGACCAGAGCTAAGTGTATTAGAAGGCTAATTAGAATAGACAAACACACACATCTAATTAAGAGAAATTCAGCTTAAACATTAGAAGGGAGTATTATAGAAGAGTTTTAGACAACATTCCAAGAGATAGATTAACAACAGAAATTTGAAAAGGTTGGCTTAAAATGACGAGGCAGGCAGAAAGGTCTCTAGATATTCCTAGAAGAGTCCAGAGCAGAATCTTCGAAGCGAGGACGAGGACATCCATGAAGGCAATTGGTCCTGCGAGCCTTGGGAGTGGTGGTGCTCACACGAACAGCCTTTTCTATTAAAGCTCGAGATTCCTCATTTTCCTCAAACAGTGCCATCGTCAGATCTCTCTGATGTTTTGCTTTGGCTTCAAGCTCTTTCAGCCGGTTCTCGTGCTCGTTTAGCATGTTCAGAATGGCCTGAACGCTGGAGGATAAAGAATCACTAAGTTTGGCAAATTGTTCCTCAATAGAAAGTGCAGTAGGAAGTGGTGGCAGAGGTTCTTCGGAAAGAAGTGGATACGCGTGGTTTTCCCTGGGAGAAATTTCAATAAAGAGTTCTTCATCGGATCCATCAGATGAAGGAAACGATAGAGAGAAATCACATGAAGAGGAAGATTGCACTTCTCTTGCTATTTTCTTGGAAACAATGTTTTTGGATGCCATTTTAGAGTTTCGAAATAGGAGATGAAACGAAAAAGATGAATACAGAACGATTTCGCGCTCAAGGTCATAAGTGAAGTGAGAAGGAAACGTATGCAGCAAGCAAATGGGCATCGAAAACAGGATTTGCATTAAATGCAAGAATGACATAAAGGCATGTGCGGTCGTAAGCGTGATAAATCAGAAGATAGCTTGATAAGAGTTTGAGGGAATAATCATGCCTAGGTGAACTGAATGAAATCTAGAATTTATATCCTAAGACACGAAATACGAGATACCAAAGATGAATCCTATAAAAATTGACCAAAGGATCTAGACTCTAAGTTGTTAGACCATATTTTCAGAGAACCCGCTCTAATACCAATTGTTGGTCCACCCAAGAGGGGGGTGAATTGGGTGAGATGGTCAATTTTAGACTTCTCTTCCAATAACTTAGTGATATACATGAGTGTATTCGAATTGAAAGCATAAATAGAACTTAGACTAAAATGCAAACGTGAGACACACAAGATTTATAGTGGTTTGGCCAAGCCTACATCCATTACCTAAACTGCCGATTAGGATTTTCTCAATCCACTAAGTGATTTTCTTACGAGTGAGAACCAAACCGTTACAACTAACCTTTTACAGGTTAAAGGCAAACCTATCCTTTCACAGGCTAAGGATGAACTGGATTTTCTTTTTCCAGGATAAGGAAAAACCCATGTTCCATTTACATGATAAGGAAAAACAATTTTTCTTTTATTGGATAAGGAAGAGTCATTTCTCTTTTATAGGTTAAGAGATAACCTATCCTTTTATAGGTTAAGGACGCACCTATCCTTTTACGGGATTAAGATGAATCGGATTCCTACTTATAGGTGAGGATGAACCTTTATCTCTTTGTAGGTTCAGAGATAACCTTAACGTGATTTCAATCCTGAACTCATTTAGTGAACTACATTCACTTGTCCTGGTTGTTTCAATCCAGAAACACACCAGCATTACAACACAAGATAATGTTGGTTCTAACTGAGTAGAACACTTTACAATTAAGCTCAGTACATAACATTACAAAGATGTGTAAATTCAAATACGTAATGCTAAGAGGAAATACACTTAATGTTTGGTATTGCTTAAGTGCAGGTTTTGAAAAGCATGAATGATATGAAAATCGATTAAGTGCTTCTTCGAAAACATAATGATACAAAATAAACATTGATGTAGAAAATGAACGACTAGTGTAAATCATAGACACAGAAGGTTTTTAAAATAGATATAAAATATAAGTATGAAAATTTTTGGTTCAGTATTTAGTAGTTTACTCAACTACTGATATAGTTCGATACAGTAGTTAATATATGAAATCAAGTACAACTGTATATCTCAAACTATTTCTCAAATTCTTTTTCAGCAAGATTGATATCAAGTATAGATCAGTGCTGAGAATTTGAGTAGATACCATATCACATAGATTTTTAAAGATGAAATATAATTGAAACTCAATATGAAAATCTTTTGAATACGTAAAGGTATCAGTGAAAAATACTTTGAAAGTTTAGATAATTGAAAAACATTTTGAAATAGACTAACTTTCAAAAAGTGTTGGCACAATAAAAATTAACGACGAGTTGTCTGGTCCTAAGTGGTTAGTATTTACAGACTTAGTAGGACATAGTCATTAAACATTTGAAGTTCAAATAATATGAACGTTTACACACAACGGCTAGAATGTTATATGAAAATAGCAACTGCAATTTTCACTAACATCCTGGTTCTTTTCAGATTACATGAAAAAGGAAAGTTTTAGAAAAACTTAATTCATGCATCAGAGAAGATCTCTGATAAACCTTAAAAGGACTCTTTGCAAAGATTCGTTCTGAAAAAGTAGACTTATATAGTGTACTTATTAGAACAGTGACGGTTGTTGAATTAGCGTATTGTTTCCACAATCAGTGTCCTAACGCATAATATCAACTTTGTCGTTTTATTCCTTGAGGGCGCTCATTACGTATAAGCGTCCTACTGAACAATGAAGTGAAGGCGCTACTGAAACGTGAGCGTCCTGACTTTCTTTGACACTTAAATGACTTAACCCTGAGGGCGCTAATGCACAGTTAGCATCCTGCCATGGTTTAAAACAATTAAGTGCATAAGGGCGCTACTTTCCGAGTAAGCGTCCTACCAGTTAAAACATAAAACACAATACGAGGGCGCTACAACACTAGAAGCGTCCTACCACATATTTAAAAACATTTAAATGATAATACAAAGCGCGTTGAAGGACAATCAGCGTCCTGACGGTTATTAAGTTGATTCCCAAAGGTGAGGGCGCATCTATCCAGGTAGCGTCCTGATAGATTGTTCAACTTATAGCTATCAGCGTCCTCAAAGATAAATTCTTTAAAGAACTTTAGAAATCTTTCAGTAAGCTGATACAAAATCAGCGTCCTGAAAACTTCAGAGGTTGACTAAAGGGAGGCCGCTACTATACAAGTAAACGTCTTGATTAATTAGTTCAATTCAACCTTGAATGTTATCAGCGTCCTAATAAATCATTAGCGTCCAGACTTAACAAGTTCAGGAGAGCGTTGCTGAGATATTAGCGTCCTGAAAGACTCTTGAAAAACAATTTTGACTCGCGATTAAATATACGATAAAAGAGAATAAAAACTCAGTAAATTTCAAATTAAATATGAAAAATTAAATCATTTGAAATACCGTAAAACGTATGATCAAAACATGCAAGTATGCATGTGGTTTGTGTATGCTTTTGGAAAACGTTTGAGCAATGTCGATTAGAAAAAGATATACCTTAAATACTGTGTATTTTCCATTTTCTCATAATCTTTAAATCCAACTCTTTATTATGAGATCTTCAATGTTGACAGCTCGCTAGAGTTGAATGTCTTGAACGTTGATTGAAATATGAATACTTGAAGCTTAATCGAATCATTCGAGTGGTGTGATCTTGAAATCACGATATGATCGTTGAAGTCCTTTTGATTGAAACGATCTTGAACGTCTGATATGACCTATGAGTTGCTTTTCCTGAGGTGTTGGGATGAGATCTTAATTAAGGCTCGTTAGCACCAAAAGTACTTTGTTTGTGATCATCAAAATTTACTTCATCATAGTATATTTAAGGACGTGCTAAGTGATGAACCACTTAGATTAACAAATAACCCAAGCCCCATTACAATGTATCTCTCAAAGTGTTAAGGGCGCAAGGGTGAAAACAAGATAGAACAAACAAGGTCTTGGCTTCTAATATTTGGTGACAAGAAACATGATAAAAGGCTCAAAACTAGGTAACTAGGGAAAATATATAATTAGGTAGGCTTTATGGCTCAAACTATCCCAAAAATGGCCAAAATCTGTCTTTCTCGGTGTGATTCGTAGGATTTCGCCTCAAAAAGAGATCAAACAAGTTCTAGAGCCAAGTTTTGAAAAGAAAAAAAAAAGTGAGATCAAAAGATTGCTTAACTTGCAAATTCTCGATTTAACATGTAAGTGGAATTCATGATCATGATTGTGTACTCAAAAGCCAACAAGACTTCAAATAAGCACGGCATGCAAGTCAAGCACACAGACATAAGATTACTCTCTAATTCTCACAGGTTTATGCTCAGAAATAAGTGTTCATCCTATCATAGATCATCCATTCACAATTAAATTAAAGCAAAGATTATAATGGAATATGAGATTATTTATTGATCAAACCACATGAAAGACAAAAATTATAACTAAATACACCAAAAGTTCAAACTCCCCCCAAACTTAAAGTGTGCATAGTCCTCAATGCAAAAAAAAAAAAAGCATCCACAAAAATAGATAAAGGAAGAAAGAGGTAATGATACTCCCCTTGTCTTCAAGTAATGAAGACCTAAATGGCTTCAGTCGTTGTCTTCCTCATCATCATCATCATCATCCTTTTCACTTGAGTCTTCATTTTTGTCCTCAGTCGACTGTTGTGCTAAGAACATTGGTGGTGTTGGGAATTGCAGCGGAGTGGGACTGGTGAGATTCACAAACTGTGCCAACACAGTATTGTATTGGACTGAATAATCAATGAAACGATCGGTCTTGTCCATAAATTGCTCAAGACGGGACAATTGTTTATCCAAAGAGAGTTGTTGCTCCTGAGATGGATGAGAAGAAGATGGCCCTCAGTAGGCTCTGTACTTCTTAAGATGATCGCATTTTTATATCGGCAAAAATTTCTAGAATCAATAATGCCTTTGAGATATAAAATCTCCTCATCTGGTCGCCAAATCACCCCAGCATTTTGGCATAACGCACATGTAAGTGAAGGATGCGTAAAGCCCCCCATTGTTGATGTTGTTTACAATAGAGCTTGCAATCACATTCCCAACATCAATGGATTTCCCGAAAATGATGGCCTAAAGCAGAATGGCCCTATTTTTAGTCACATCAGATAAGTGGCCTGTGGGCATCAACTTACCACATAAGAAGTTGAGTCATGCCTTACTTAGCCGTGTTAATCCCTTTCGAGGAAATGAAGAAGGGACTCCCCTATTGAGCTTCCATACTCTTTCTTGGCTACACAAAGTAGAGATGATCTCATTTTGTATCAATTCCTTCATTTACATAAGTGGAATAACCATCAATGTCAATATTTGGCAATCCATAGTAGGCCTTGATGGTTGATCGATCAAAAGACAATGTGTGCCCTCTCACAAACACCTTGTAACCATCACATTCTTGGGCATTTGTATAGAATTCTCGTACTATGGGAATAACAGCAGGGGCCTGTTGGCGCACAAATGTTCCCCACTGTCTCACAGCAATTATGATCCCAATTTGAGAAGCGTGTGCCACAGAAGCATTCATACTCCTTTCCTGTACGAGGCTTCTCCTCACCACTGATTTATTATATTGTTTTTTTTTGTTTCAGTACTAATAAACCTTTGTTGATCAAAGGGTGGAGTAGAAGAAGAAGATTCCCCCACTCTTTTTGTTTTCGGTGCCATGTCTACACTTGTTACACAAACCAAAAATATAACACACAAGGAATTGAATTCAATGCTGCTCAACACCAAAGCCCAAATGATCTAACACCAACAGCAACGAGGTTCACACTATCCAAACTCAATGCTCAATACAGTCACAAAGAAAATATTTCAACCCACGAAGACACAAGGATAATCCCAAAAAAATTTTAAATCCAAACTATGCAAACGACATTGCTTGAAGTATGGAGCACAATAATCGCAGTAGATTGCTTCCAAATCAACAAATAAAGTGCAAAATCCAATTACAAAATGTGAGATGAAGAAAACCCCCAATCTCATTGATGCCCTAGCTTTCCATCCTTGAATCACACCCTTTCCTTAAATCCAAAAGAACCGATGAAGATGAAACTAGGAAATGAATAAATGAAGGATGAAAATAAGAGAATAGAGAAGATTTCAAGTGGAAATGGCGAAAATGATGTTGACGAGTTGGGTTGGGAGGGGGGGTTTGCAAAGAAACAACGAAAAAGAAGAATTTCTTTCTTTCTTCTTTTATTCCACTTTCTCTTCTTTTCTTTTCTTTTTTTATCGTGTTAGAGCCGAGATGCGCGTCGCGGCACCCAGAAGCCATTTTTTTGTATTAGCGTTGCGGCGCCCAGGCAACACTCTTTTTTTTTTTTGAATCAACTTCATCCTTCCCAACTTGAATTGTGCATTGTCCTCAATGTGCCAAGAAAGAGTTGTTGAAGCTCCTCATAATGTGCTCCATCTATTGCTTCGCGTAATCCAACAAAAATAACTCCACTCCTTAGAACCTGGACAAGGATAAGAACACAATATGTCAATGTTCAACCAAAATGAAAGGAATGTTATGAATGAATGAATTAATTAATTAATTAATGCAAGCAAAATTTATGAAAAATCCACATTAAACTGATGGGTTACCTCCCATAAAGTGCTTAGTTTTAAGTCCTCAACCCGACTTCTTCCCATCTTCTCATGGCTCCACAAGGGTGAGGTGATCGTCACGCCTCTCCTCTTGTCCATAGTAGTGCTTCAATCTTTGCCCGCTCACTTTGACCCATTAGCACTTTTCAACTCCACTACACCATAAGGCCAAACTCTCTCTACAACAAAGGGTCCCGACCACCTAGACTTTAACTTGCCTGGAAAGAGTTTTAATCTGGAATTAAATAAAAGAACTTGTTGGCCCGGTAAGAAGTCTTGCTTCAAAATCAGCTTATCATGCCATTGTTTTGTTATCTCCTTGTAGAGCTTGGCATTCTCATATGCATCGTTTCGGAACACTTCCATTTCCATAAGCTGTAACAATTGTTGCTCTCCGGCAGCTCTCAAGTCAAAATTCAGCTTCTTAATTGCCCAATAAGCACAATGCTCTAACTCTACTGGTAAGTGACGACTTTTCCCAAGAACAAGGTGATAGGGAGACATCCCAATGGGTGTTTTGAATGCAGTCTGATATGCCCACAAAGCATCCTCAAGCTTAAGTGCCCAATCTTTTCTTCTAACATTCATCGTCTTCTCCAAAATTTGTTTTACTTCCCAATTGCTTATCTCGGCTTGCCCATTGGATTGAGGGTGGTAGGCAAGTGCTATCTTGTGCTTTACACCATATTTAGCAAGTAATGAAGTAAAGAGCTTATTGCAAAAGTGAGAACCCTCATCACTAATGATAGCTCGAGGGGCACCAAATCAAGTAAAGATGTTATTTTGCAAAAATTTTACCATCACTCTCTCATCATTGGTAGGGGTAGCAAAAATTTTACCATCACTCTCACATCATTGGAAACATAATCAACAGCGAGAAGGATGTAAGATCTACCACACGAAGACAGAAACGGGACCATGAAATCAATGCCCCACACATCAAAAAGCTCAACTTCCATAATATTGGTTAAGGGCAACTCACGTCTCCTCGAAATGGTACCCAAACGTTGGCAACGATCACAGGTCTTCACAAAGACATAAGAATCTCAGAATAAAGTGGGCCAATAAAACCCACTTTCAAGTACTTTTGTTGTCGTCCTTTGAGCACCAAAGTGGCCCCCATAAGTGGAAGAATGAAACCCTCGAAGACTATCTTGAAATTCATCCTCTGGTACACATCTTCTAATCATTTGGTCATTACATCTTTTGAAAAGTAATGGCTTATCCCACATATAGACTTTCACATCAAGCAAGAACTTCTTCTTCCTTGAATAAGAGAGATCCGGAGGTAATGTACCACACATTAAGAAATTCACAAAATCAGCATACCAAGGGACTTTTACCCCCAAACTATATTGTTGTTCATCCAGGAACGACTCTTGAATAGGAACCACATCCTTCGTGTCTTCAAGCTATAGCAGTGATAAGTGATCAGCCACCACATTCTCGCTCCCCTTCTTGTCCCGAATCTCTAGATCAATCACTTGCAATAACAGAATCCATCAAATCAACCTTGGCTTGGCATCTTTTTTCTCAAACAAATATCGGATCGCCTCATGGTCGGTATAAACAATGACCTTAGACCAAATAATGTATTACCGGAACTTATTGCATGCAAACACCAACGCTAACAACTCTTTCTCAGTTGTAGTATAGTTTTGTTGGGCCACATCTAGGGTACGGCTAGCATAATATATAGATTTAAACATTTTTCTCATGTCGTTGTCCAAGCACCGCTCCAACAGCAAAATCACTAGCATCGCACATAATCTCAACATGAAGTTTCCAATCCGGCACCACCATAATAAGAGCTGAAATCATTGTATCCTTCAACACCCCAAAAGTTTTCTCACATTCATCATTCACACAAAATGGAACATCTTTCTCTAAAAGATTGCAAAGTGGCTTTTTGATCTTGGAGAAATCTTTTATAAACCTTCTATAGAACCCGGCATGTCCCAAAAAACTTCTTATGTCCTTGACACATTTTGGAAGTGGAAGCTTCTCAATAGCTACAATATTGGCCCGACCAACTTCAAGACCCTTTGAAGACAATCTATGGCCTAGAACAATGCCTTCTTGTACCATGAAATGGCACTTCTCCCAATTGAGTACAAGATTAGTCTCCTCACATCGCTTTAACACCAAAGCAAGATTATGCAAACATTGATCAAAGGTGGAGCCAAAAACTAAAAAGTCATCCATGAAGACTTCCATATTCTCTTCCACCGTATCCGCGAAGATAGCCATCATACACCGTTGGAACGTGGCCGGTGCATTGCATAAACCAAAAGGCATCCTCCGGAAGGCAAATGTGCCATATGGGCAGGTGAAGGTGGTATTCTCCTGATCCTCTGGTGTAATGGCTATTTGATTATACCCCGAGTAACCGTCCAAGAAACAATAGTGGTCAAATCCCGCCAATCGATCCAACATCTGATCAATGAATGGAAGTGGAAAATGATCTTTTTATGGTAGTTTTGTTCAACTTCCTGTAATTAATACACACTCTTCATCCTGTCACTGTCCTTGTGGATATCAACTCATCATTTTCATTTTTCACCACTGTGATTCCACCCATTTTAGGCACCACCTGTACTGGGCTTACCCATGGACTGTCTGAAATAACATACACTATGCCCATTTCAACCACTTGAGGACTTCACCTCAAACCACCTCTTTCATCGTCGAATCCAATCTTCTTTGATGTTCAATGGATGGCTTGTATGAGTCCTCCATTAATATCTTATGCATGCATATGGAGGAACTGATTCCCTTAATATTTGGAATTGACCACCCTAATGCGGTCTTGTGCTCTCTAAGAATCCTCAAAAAAATTTCTTCCTCAATAGATGATAAAGATGAGGATATGATCACAAGATAGGTGGATTTCTTACCAAGAAAAACATATTGAAAGTGTTCAGGTAGAGGCTTCAATTTTAGTGTAGGCTCGTCAACTGTACTTGGAGAATTATGATCCAAGTTTTGTACTTCCTTTGGCATCATTTCCACTGGTGTTTCCCCAAGAACCATAACACATTGTTTAAGTTCTTCACTCACATTCTTTACCATACTGACTGAATTCACTATGCAATTTTCCAACACATCATATGGAGTAGCTTCATTCACCACTTCTTGCACACAAGAATCAACCATTTATATCACCTCAATCCGATAACAAGTGCTCTGCTCTGAAGGAAATTTGAGAGTGTTGTAAGTGCTGAAAATGACTTCATCATCATTCACCCTTAAAGTCAACTCGCCCTTTTGCACATCAATGAGAGCGCTCCCCGTAGCCAAGAAAGGTCTCCCCAAATCAATGGTATATCTGCATCTTCTTCCATGTCTAATACCACAAAATCGACTGCAAAGATAAATTTGTCCACCTTCACCAAAACATAATTTGGCATCTGTTCTAGCGCATCAGCAAAAGGGATGTTGATATGAACCTTCTTAAATATATCCAAAAATTTTGCAAACTGCTCATCAAACTTCTTCTTCTGAAAACGCTAAGGAAAGGGAAGAGGAGACTTAATAGAGATAGGGTTATCCGGGAAAGTGATGGTGCCCGGTTTACATGGCCTCTCCTTTGCTTTTTTTGCTTCTTCTCCTCTTTTTGTGTTTCTTCCTCTCTAATGCTTGATGATTGTGATGTAACTTGTCCATCCTTCATGCTCTCTGTGGCTCCTTTAATCTCTTTCCCACTTCTCAAGGTGATAGCTTTACACTGCTCTTTGGGGTTAACTTGAGTGTTACTTGGGAAGGAGCCCTGTTGTTGTGAACTGATAGCTGAAGCTAACTGACCCATCTGAATCTCCATGTTCTTCATTGTTGACTCTAAAGTGTCAATCCTTTAATCAATCTTCACTTGGTTAGCTTTGGATTTTGCAAGGAATCCACTCAATAAGTCCTCCAACGATGGTTTCTTCTCTTGATGCATAGGCGTTGCTATCCCTAGTGGAGGATTCAACACATTCCTATTATTGGAATAGGAAAAATTCTCATGATTCCTCACTCCTGGATAGTGCTGATTTGGCATTTGAGCATTGCTTCTGTAATTGTATCCTCTATTGTTCAGGTAATTGGCCTGTTTTGTAGTTGTGGAGGGTTCACCAGATAAATAACACATACTTCTTGCTGGTGCTTGCTCTATAGATGGCTTCACACCTTGAAAAGATGCAATCTGATGTGATAGACTTGACAACTGTGCTGAAATAGTTGTCATGTGATCAACCTCAAATATACCTGCATGGGCCACCTTTTTCACACCTTTTTCACAACTAATCTCTCACTAGGAATCTCATAAGTGTTGGAGGCCATTTCTTCTATCAAGGTAAATGCATCATCCAATGTTTTACCCATCAAAGTGCCTTCAGTCGCTGCACCCACCAATGTCCTAGTGGGAACTGTCATACCATTGTAAAATATTTGCAACTGCATCCAATTTTGAAATCCATGCTGTGGACATTTTGTCAACAATTCCTTAAATCTCTCCCAAGTTTCATAAAGAGATTTTGACTCCAGCTGCTTAAATTGGCCAATGTCTGCCCTCATCTGAGTTGTCTTTGCTGGTGGGAAGAATTTCTGAATGAATTTCTGAACTAGCTCCTCCTATGTGTTCACATTACCTAGTTGCAACCCTTGCAACCATGCCTTTGCTTTGTCCCGAAGAGAGAATGGGAAAAGCCTCAAACGAATCACTTCTTCTCCAACACCATTTCACTTTACTGTATCGCATTTTTCCAAGAATGATTGGAAATGGAAAGAGAAGGGAGCTAGGAGAAAGGAAAAAGAAGAGGAGAAGAGAAAGGAGAGAGGAGGCTTGGATTTTGGTGCTCACATGCCCAAAATCCCTCCAAGGTATATCATTTTCTCTCATTTTCTTCATTTTATCTCTTTCATGTGTGTTTGCAAGCTTAATTTTGACCTAGGGTTGTATGAATCCCAGAATTTAAGGGAGTGGTGGGAAAACCAATGTTGGACTTAGGCTTTGATTTTAAGATATGTTAATCTAGATGGCATGGGGAGTCTATAAATGGTAAAACCCCCAATTTCTAACAAGAAATTGGTGGGGTTTCATAGTTTTGACCTAAACTAGAAATTTAGACCTAGGGTTTACTATTCAAATTACATGTGATTTATGATGAATGCATGGGTAATTGTGGATGTATGGCACTCCAAATTACTAATTTTGATTAGTAGATATCCTATGGTAGAGTAATTTTGACCTAGGCTACGTAATTTGGCAATTTTCATGTGATTTGGGGATTTTTGCCCAAATTGGGGCTTTTGACCCAAATCAAGTCAATTGATAAACTTGACTTGGGGATTATTTAATTTGACTCAAATTGAGTAAAACTATGGGTTTAGAATGGTTGGACATGTGTTAGAATTGAATGACTTAGTTCAATTTGGTTTTATGCCTATTGTAGAGATTTTTGCCCAAATTGGGGATTTTGACTTAGACTTGGTCAATTAATGAAATTGACTTGATAAATAGTCTAATTGACCCTAATTGTGATTGAATGTCATGTATTCTAGTAGTTGGATCATGGGGATCAACCTATCACATTCAATTGGGTTAATTTTTGGTTATATTGATATTAATTGGTTGAATTGAGCAATATGGGATTTGGCTCATGTGTATAACCAATTTAGAATCTAATTGACTTTTGATTTGGGTTTAAACATGGGTTTTTGGCACACTTTATGGCTGATTTTCAGTTTGTGTAAACCATGTTATTTTTCAGGATTTTGTGATTGATCTAGTAACCCATATAGTCAATTGGAGACTTTGGTGCTTCGGGTGATTTGAGGCATCTAGTGTTTCTTGTGGTGATTGGAATTGGAGTTGGATTGGCTAAGCTTAACCAATCAAGTGTGAGTGTTCTTTTACTTTTGGATTTCTTTATATGTGGCATTGTATTACTTAAACTGATTTGAATTGATACATATAAGTGTTATGCATGTTTTAATGTTCCATGAAATGTATTTAAGCATAATTCATAGGGTTAGCAATTTGGTTGGGTCTCCTAGTTGAGATTTTCCTTGGAAAGTCTCGCAAGTCTACTGGTGATTCCCAGTTGTGGACCTGGCAGAGGGTTTTATGGCTTGTGTATAGGTATATTAGCTTAGGCTAATCCTACATGCTGCACGACCCCAGAAATCCTATTAGAATACGAGTATTGAGTGTCAGATCGGGCGTTCTGTGTCGCGCACTAGGCCTTTGATCGCCCTTGCTCAGGAGGTATTAGGATTGCATGTGCATGATTATTAATGATATGTGTGACGCCCCGAAAATTATTTCATCTAGCCCATAACCCAATTGCATTTTGTCTAAACTTTATGTGTTTGCTTGATATGTTTGGTGTTTGTTTGATGGTTGTTTAATGTTTGTATATTTGATGCTTGATAATGTATATAAATATGTGCATTATAAATTGCATATGGGTCATGTTAAATTAAAGTATAATGCATATGTTATTATTTATGCATATCAAACCATGAATTGATATGGGTTAAGATTGATTGAATAAAAGGATAAATGAAAATGAAAATTTGGTGTATTAGATGGATTGGACATTTAAAATACATGCAAGCATGAGATTGGTTAAAGTACATGTGGTTGGTATGAGTAATATGAGACCAACACATGTCAAGTTGGTGCATGAGAATGGACAAGTGTCCCATGCCCCATTTCTCTTCTCCAACACATGTCAAGTCGGTGCATGAGACCAACACATGTCAAGTTGATGCATGAGAATGGACAAGTGGGCCCAACACATGTCAAGTTGGTGCATGAGAGTGCACAAGTGTCCCGTGCCCCATTTCTCTTCTCCAACACATGTCAAGTTGATGCATGAGAGTGGACAAGTGTCCCATGCCCACTTCTCTTCTCCAAGGAAGTCCTAGAGAGTGAGATTAGTGGAAGGAAAGGAAAAAAGAAGAGAAAGGAAAGAAAAAGAGAAAGAAAGAGGAAGTTGCTTTGAGGGAAGTCTCAGCAATGTTTTCATCAAAGAGCCGGATCTTGGTGATAATAAGTCAGATTGAGCTCAAACTTTGTCAACAAGTTCATATCTTATGGTTATTCATTCTGGTCGGTAGAGATCTTGATTGGAGTTTTCTTCTAAGATATATAACCTCCTAAACAAAGCTAGTCGGAAAGTCTAAATTTCTCACCCAGATTAGATCAAACTGATAGATCTCCTAAAACCTACCGTTGGATGGATATGATATTTCATAGGATGGTTCAAAACTACTATATATGCATTATGCACGGTTGCGATGTTGATGGATCAAGTATTTTTGTATGATATAGTCATCTTAGTTCAAGTATTTGCAGCAGAAAATGAGAAATTGTCTGATTAGAGACTTGTTCATCAAAGAGGCTTATCTCTTCGGTCCACCGTTGGATTGAGCTGATTTTTGGACAGAAGGTTTGCTTCTTAACATACTTCAATCTGTATGGTTGATATTGTGATTAAATATTTCTGTTGGCAGCTTGATACATATGAACAGAGTATTAAATGGAAAATTGGTAGGGTTGTTTGTATTAGACCTAAATTTAGAATATGAACTTAGACCTTTCCAAATAGCTTGCATGTCAACTATGTTGACCTAGTTGCCATTGTTGATGAACCCATGATGCAAAATCAGTGATATACATGGTTGAACATGGTGACCTAGTGTAAATCGGCAATATGGCCTAAGTATGGAAATTTTCATATTTTAGGGCTTTTGATGCTTTTGGCCTAGAATCATTGAATTGATGCAATTTATGTCTAATTAAGCATGATTAGGATTGATTATGCTACTGATTAGGTGGTTGTGACCATATCATGGGTTAGGCCTACTTGTGATCAAATGGCCAAATTTGGGCATGTTTATGCCTAAGGAATTGAAAATCAATATTTTTGATTAATTGAATGGTTTATGAATGAGAACTATGCATTAGAGGCCTAAGTCATGTGATTTGAGTTGAATGATGGGATTAGATGGGATTTAGGCCTATTGTCTATATGTGGGCTGATTTAAGGTTTATGGGTAATGTCTATGTGATTAAGCATAAGAATTGATGTATGGTTGGATATTGATGAATGTTTCAGGACCTTGATTGGGTTGATTCTGTTTGGTGTCTGTGTGTGGTTAAATACTCTCGCGAGGCTTGGTTGTGAGTAGACTTCATTTATGATTATATCTTTTATGTCATCATATCACTTATATATATTGTATGTTGAAAGCATGAATGTGTTCTAATGTTTTGAATGATGCATTAATTTGAGAAAACCTTATGACTTTGGTTGGGCCCATCTATCTGGCTAATAGGGAGACTTAACCTTGTCATAGGAGGGTTTTAGAAAGGAAATATTTGGGGATGAGAACGGTACGGTGAAATAGACGTGCACTAGTAACCCCAAATCAACATAATTGGGCATGAGAACGGTACAGTGAAATAGACATGCACTAGTAACCCCAATGTATGTGAATGTGGATCCAAATTGATAGGCTTCTACTTGCATTGAACTTATTATAAATGCTTGTTATCTATATGTAATGAGCTTTTAATCATGCTACACATTGACATGCATACATGATATTTATTGATGAGTATTGATAGCATATTTGAATTCTATTCACTGGGCACCGTTGGCTCACCCTCACATGGTATGTGTGGGATGCATTGTTCGATTTAAGGACCCTGAGATGATTGTTGACCATAAAGTCTTAGAGTTCCTCGAGTTTGATTTCATTTTGGGTATGGATTGGCTGGCAGCATATCACGCTCACATTGATTGCTTCGGCAAGAAGGTTGTCTTTCAGATACCCGGACAGCCAGTCTTTGTTTTTCGAGGCAGGACTGCATCTAGGCCACCTACACATGGTAGATTAGCCACTGATGATGAGGTTTCTATGATGGCCAATTTGAGGCCAGTGGATGATGTAGGACAAGGTGTTCAGTTAGCAAACATTCCTGTAGTCTGTGAGTACCCAGAGGTTTTTCCTGATGAGTGACCTGGCTTACTGCCTAAGCGAAAGGTAGACTTCATCATTGAGTCGATGCCCAGGACAAAACCCATTTGCATTCCACCGTATCGTATGGCACCGAAAGAGTTGAATGAACTCTAAGCCCAGCTTGATGAGCTGATGGGTAAGGGATTTATTTCCCCTGGCATGTCACCTTGGGGAGCACCTACGTTATTCATCAAGAAGAAGGACGGGAGTCTTCGATTTTGCATAAACTACCGTCAACTGAATAAAGTGACTGTGAAGAATAAGTATCCACTTCCTCATATTGATGACTTGTTCGATTAACTGATTGGGGCCAAGTTCTTTTCGAAGATTGACTTGAGGTCTGAGTACCATCAGTTGAGGATTAGAGATGAGGATATGTCGAAAACTGCTTTTTGGACGAGGTATGGACATTACGAGTTTCTGGTGATGCCCTTCGGGTTGACTAATGCACCAGCTATGTTCATGGATCTGATGCAGAGAGTATTTAGACCGTACCTTAACCAATTCATTATAGTCTTCATTGATGATATCCTAGTCTACTCTAAGACTAGGGAGGATCATGAGCGTCATGTCAGAGTTACATTGCAGACATTGTTAGAGCATAGGTTGTATGCCAAGCTGAGCAAGTGTAATTTCTGGATGACCGAGGTGAAATTCTTGGGTCATGTGGTTAGTGCAGAGGGTATCTCAGTTAATGCTGCTAAGGTTGAGGCGATCATTGGTTGGCCAAGACCTACCACAGTAATAGAGATTCGTAGTTTTCTGGGTTTAGCTGGCTATTACAGGAAGTTCGTGAAGGACTTTTCCACCATAGCCGCACCGATGACTAAGCTGACGCAGAAGAATGTGGCCTTCACATGGTCGGATGCCTGTGAAAAAGCTTTCAGTGAGTTGAAACAGAGGTTGACTACAGCTCTAGTGTTGATTCCTCCTGAGCCTATGCAAGAGTTGGTGAATTATACTGATGCATCACTCTTAGGTCTGGGATGTGTACTGATGCAGGAAGGTCAAATGGTTGCATATGCATCTAGACAACTTAAGGTGCATGGGCACAACTACCCTGTGCATGATTTGGAGCTGGCCGCTATTGTATTTGCACCAAAGCTATGGAGGCATTACCTTTATGGTGAAAGGTTCACTTTGTTTTTTGATTATAAGAGTTTGAGGTACCTCTTTGATCAGAATGAGCTGAATATGCGACAGAGGAGATGGCCCAAGTTACTTAAGGATTATGATTTCCCTTTAGAGTATCATCCTGGCAAAGTCAATGTTGTGGCTGACGCATTGAGCCGTAGGCAAGCAGAGACTCAGGTGGTTGCTTTTTAGATGGCCCAGCAGTGGCATTTACTTAAGAGAGTGACTATGATGAGTATACTCTCGAACGCACCACGTACTGAGATATGTGCTCAGATGCACATGCAGCTTGCTTATGCCCATATTCCGCAGGTTAGAAATCTACTGGAGCATTGTCCGGATTGCGACATGTACTGTAGATTTGCAGACAGTGTTGCCGAGCCGATTGGTAGAGAGGGTTAGATGATGTCTTGCATTACAAATGGAGACTATGGATCCCATATGATGCTGAGTTACGGACTGAGTTACTTCGGAAGGCTCACAGGTCTTAGTATATTGTTCATCCAGGGGCTACTAAGATGTATCATGGCATGAAGAGATTTGGGTGATGGCATGGGATGAAGAAGAGTATAGCTGAGTATGTGCAGAGATGTGAAGTGCGCCAGCAAGTTAAGGCTGAACACTGGAAGCCTGGAAGTCAGATGCAACCATTACCCATACCTGAGTGGAAATGGGAGCACATCACGATGGATTTCATCATGGGATTGTCGAGGTCTCAGGGCAAATTTGATGCCATTTGGGTTGTGGTCGATAAATTGACAAAGAGTGCACACTTCCTTCCTATGAGCACTAGAGACTCTGTAGGTAGACTGAGCATATTATATGTGAGAGAGAATGTGAGATTGCATGGAGTGTCCTTGTCTATCGTGTCGGATCGAGATCCACGATTTACATCGAGGTTTTGGCAGGCTTTGCAAACCCGATTTGGGACACGTCTCCTACTCAGTACAAAGTTTCACCCTCAGACGGATGGTCAGTCGAAGAGAGTGATTCAGATGCTGGAGAATATGCTCAGGTCTTGCTTTTTAGAGTTCAGTGGTGGTTGGGGTGAGCATTTTCCCTTGTGTGAGTTTACTTACAGCAACAATTATCAGGCGAGCATCGGTATGGCACCGTATGAGGCTTTATATGGAAGACCCTGTAGATCTCCAGCTTGTTGGTACGAGGTGAGTGATACGCAGTTATGGGGCCCTAGTGCAGTTGTTGAGCAGACAGAGAAGGTCAAGTTGATTCGGTAAAGTCTGAAGTTGGCTCAGGACATGCAGAAGAGTTATT
Source organism: Paratinospora sagittata (assembly GCA_035771175.1). Taxonomy (NCBI): domain Eukaryota; kingdom Viridiplantae; phylum Streptophyta; class Magnoliopsida; order Ranunculales; family Menispermaceae; genus Paratinospora; species Paratinospora sagittata. The sequence goes on from CM069603.1 coordinate 17,103,397, forward strand.
ACGATAACCGACATTGGCCTTTAAAGTTTGTAGTGGGAGACCTAGTTTTGCTTAAGGTCTCACTACTCAAGGGTCAGATGAGGTTTGGCATCAGAGGAAAACTTGCCCCTAGGTTTATTGGGCCATTCCAGATTGTTGAGAGGATTGAACCAGTAGCGCACAGGTTAGTTCTACCTTCTCAGCTCGAGGGTGTTCATGATGTTTTTCATGTATCAATGCTGAGGAAGTTTAATGAAGATTCATCGAAGGAGTCTTATCCCGATCCAGCTCATGTGCTTGATGTGAGTCATCTGCAAGTTGGGGAGGATACGACATATACGGAGTTGCCTATTCAGATTGTGGGGTTCAGAAATTGAGGAATAAGGAGATCCCACTTGTGCGAATCAAATGGCAATTCCACGATAATGAAGAGCAAACCTGGAAGCGTGATGACCAAATGAGGGAGCAGTTCCCCGATTTCTTTACCAACTGAGGTTAGTTTTCTTGCTTTTATTTTTGAGGACAAAAATACTCTTAAGTTGGGGAGAGTTGTAGCACCTGTACCTTTGAATGACGTCATTTTGACCCGTAGAGTACCCGTATACGCATGCGTATGCGTATTTGATGTTTGACAAGCGTAGGTTCGATTGTCTTTGCATGCTTTTATGTTATTTAGAGTGCGTGTGAAGTTTCAGAATGATCGGAGACCCGTTCAACGTCGAAACATGTCAAGAACGGTGTTTTGAATCAGTAGAGCTCGCTCTATGGAGGAAGAAATTTTTGTCACCAATTACATCAATGGCTTGATCACCTATATTCGTGGTCCGATTGAACTAAAATTTTGTCAGGTTATTCTTCTCTGATAGGTCTTCATTATGAACGGTGAAGATCTTGATCGAAGTTGTCTACTATGGGGTATAGGACTCCAAACACTGTTTCTCGGATTAGCAGATTTTCTTGCACAGTTTTGATCAAACGATTTGATCTCGCAATCCCACCGTTTGATTGAGCTGAAATTTTACCAGAAAGTTGGTAATTGACTCAAAATATTTCAGCCGTTAAGATGTTAAGTTCACAAGTATTTTGTAAGAAATGGATTATCTAAGTGCAAGTAATTGCAGCAAGAAAATTTGTTTTTGGCAGTTTTTCATGTGGGCCCAAATTTTTTCTATAAAAGCAACCACACTGTAATTTTCGGCATAATTGCTCATTTTTCACTTTGAAAAGAGGGAAAGGAGTTTGGAGAAGAGGAAAAGAAGGAGAGAAGAGAAAGGAGAGAGAAAGGCTAGGGTTTGGTGCATTTTTGCCCAAAATCCCTCCAAGGTATGTCATTTTCTTCATTCTATCTCTTTCATGTGTGTTTGCAAATTTTATTTTAACCTAGGGTTTGTATGAATCTCGGATTTTGTGGGTTCTTGACCTAGGGTTTACATGTTTTAGCTATTTTATGTTTGTTTATGGTGTAAATGGTCATTCCTAACCTATATCAACACCTAATGGGTATTTTCTACCCATGAATCCCAGAATTTAAGGGAGTGGTGGAAAACCAATGTTGGACTTAGGTCTTGAATTTGAGATATGTTAATCTAGAGGATGTTGGGAGTCCATAAATTGTGAAACTCCCAATTTCTAAAAAGATATTGGAGGGGTTATATGGATTTGACCTAAACTAGGATTTTGGACTTAGGGTTTCCTATTCAATTTGCATGTGATTTATGTGGATTAGATGGGTAAATGTGGAGGTATGGAACTCCAATTTACTGATCTTGATTATGGATAACCCTAGTGTAGTGTAATTTTGGTCTAGGCCATGTAATTTGAGAAATTGCCATGTAATTTGGGGATTTGCTCAAATTGGGGTTTTTGACCTAAACCAAGTCAATTGATTAAATTGACTTGGGAATTGTCTAATTGGACCCAAATTGAATGAAATTATGGGTTTAGAATGGTTGGACATGTGTTAGAATTGAATGACCTAGTTCAATTTGACTCTATGCCTATTGTAGAGATTTTTCCCCAAATTGGGGCATATGCTATGTATTGGCTTGAATTGGGGATTTTGACCTAATTGATGTCAATTGATCAAATTGACTTGCAATTAGTCTAATTAACCCTATTTATGATTGAATGTCATGTATTATAGTGGTTGGATCAACCTATTACATTCAATTTGGGTTAAATGTGGGTTAATGTAGTATTAAATAATTAAATTGAGCAATATGGAATTGGCTCATTTGTTGTACTACTTTAGATTTGGGTTTTGATTTTGATTTGGGTTTACACATGATTTGGGTTTTGATTTTGATTTGGGTTTACACATGATTTCAGTATTAAATGAACCATGTTATTTCCGGATTTTGTGGTTGATCCATATAACCCAAATAGTCAATTGGAGGTTGTGGTGCTTTGAGTGATTGTGGCATCCAAGTACTTCTTCTGGAATTGGAATTTGGATTGACTAAGTCTAGCCAATCAAGTTGTGAGTGTCTATTTACATTTGAGTTTTTATATGTGGCATTGTATTACATAAATTGATTTGAATTGATATCTATAAGTGTTATGCATGTTTTAATATTCCATGAAATGAATTTGAGCATAGTCTATAGGGTTAGCAATTTGGTTGGGTCTCCTAGTTGAGATTTCCCTTGGGAAGTCTCGTAAGTCAATTGGTGATCCCCAATTATGGACCTGGTATAGGGTTTTATGGCTTGTGTATAGGCAGGATAGCTTAGGTTGGTCTTACGTGCTACACAACCCTAGAAATCCTACTAGAATACGAGTATTGTTTGGTCGGATCGGGCGTTGTGTATCCGCACCAGGCCTTTGATCGACCTTGCTCATCGGGTGTTAGGATTGCATTGGCATGTTTAGAAATGATATGCATTGTCTTTGTTATGACATGATGCATTATATTGGCATGTATGTCATCTTTTTTCATCACCATGATACTTCAAATGTTTTTTATGATCTTGCCATATTTTTATAAATGCGTGTATATTGCCACTTGTAAATGACATTCACTGAGCATGTTGTAGCTCACACCTCGCCCTTTTCTTTCAGGTTCGAATAGGAAAGGGAAAAGGAAGGTTTGACTACGGAGCACTCCCTTGGTTTTTGTTGATGTAGGTGTTGTACATTTTTGTATTTTAATATTATGTACATGATAACACCTAGTATATGTATAATTAACACATAGATGGGGTGTGTTGGGTTTTGTATATTTTGTGGACTTATGGAATTTTATATTTGGTAATTTTGGAGATATAATATATATTTTTACTTTATTGTTATTGGTTTTGTTTAGATGGATGTTATATTAGGATTGTGTTTTATTTTGGGTTTCGTGTATATTAGGCTGACGAGACGCCTGGTGTACCGATAGAGGGTATACTCGGGGGTTCCGCGTCGGTCATGACGTCGCATATAGTGGGTCGTGACAGAATTTGACAATGGTGCACAGGTTTTAAGAACTTAACAAAACTGATTTACAGTTGAAACAAGACAGTAGCAGTTAATAAACAAAAACGATAAAGAATGGTTAAAGGAACAATCAATCAGTAAAGTACGCACAGATTTAGAGTGGTTCGGCTCCTATCTACCTCCACTACCTAATTTCCTCGATTAAGATTTTGTCCAAACTCCACTATGGAATCCTCTTATGGGTGAAGATCAAACCGTTACAGCCTTTCTCAACTTCACGAGTGTGAGAAAAATTGTTAACCACTTGAACAACACTTGCTCAACCTCAGTGACATACACAGTCGCCAAAGTAAATCAAATACAAACTTCAGAGTTTGATTCTTTTACTAAGAATCAAATAAATACTTACAGAGCAAATAATGAACCTCATATCAACACTGATTTAGCTATGAATGTGATTATGCTCTGCTGAAAAGTGAGAAGTTGTTGCTCTTCCTTCCTTCAATGGATTTTGAAAGATATGATAGTGAAGAATAACTAATCCAGAAGGTGATTTCAAATCATAGTATTTTCGCATTATTTTTCACAAAAATATCATACTAACTTTCAAAGAGTTTTTGTGAAAATTTTGTTTCTTTTCTTGTTGTCTATTCAACAGCTCAAAGTGATATACCTATAGAGAGAGCCTTTGAAATTCAGACTTTTAAAAAAGTTTTGGCTTTTGATTTGAATTTCAAATCAAACGGTCAAATTATTTCATCAAAATGTACATAATCAGACTGTTCGAGAAAACCTGAAGCATTTGTGCAATGACAATAATATAAGGTTTCAGAAACAACATAGGTTGACAGTATTTTTAGAACTTTTGTCAATGTCGCATTAGCGTTCTGAATTACAGTATTCTGAAAAATAAACTTTTTGTCAACTTCTTTTGGAAGGGCGCTAATGATACATTAGCATCTTGATGGGTTTATATTTTGAAAACTCAAAAGTTCAGGGAGGGTGCTAATACTCGATCAGCGTCCTGATGGCAACTGCTGGTATTTCCAGATTGATTCGATGAGGGCGCTAATACTCGATTAACGTCCTGATTTGAACGATGAACACTCAAACCTAGAAACCATCAATGCCCGACCAACGTCCTGCAGTGTTGGCTTGATATTAAGTGACTAGTCACTGCATTAGCGTCCTAATGTCCCATCAGCAACCTGAAAGACACTGAAAAATAGTTTTCTTGAAAATTGATTTTTTCAAAACTTGATCAAATCAAATTAACACTTAAGTTTTTTAGATCAAACCAAACATTTGGAAATGATGCAATTGGTCCAAATATGGGTCAATTTTTTTCGAATTGAATCAATTAAACTCATTTTCTATGCGATAGAAAATCTTTTGAAAACTTATGAGAAATCATGAAAAATTTATGAAGTAAATGATTTGTTGAATCAGATAATGACTGGCATTCTACAGTCCTAAATCATTCTAATAACATAACATAATATATATATATATATATATATATATATATATATATATATATATATATATAGTCTGCATCTTGATCACGAGCTTGACTTTCTTTCCACCGTGCTTTGAGTGAAGTGTCAATGCATCATCATGTATTCAATATACATAGGAATATGGTTTGTTAATCATCAAAATATCTTCTCTCATATACGGGACATTAGGGTCATTAGAATAACAATAGCGTCCTCCCAAATTGTTTAAAAATTTTCAATTCTCGATTTGACGAATTGCAGGACGTTCATCGCATTGCAAGAATCTCACAAGCAGGTTGAACCTTTTGGGTTTCAATGCGGCAGCGTCCTCCATGAGCAGCAAGATGCTCAAACAAGTTTGTCAAAAAAAGTTGTTTTATAAACGTTCAAATAACGATGTTTCTGATGCATTTATATTCTTGTGTAAATGTTTTTTGGGAGTTTGAAACCCTAATGCTTCTCTATATAAGCAACCTATGACCATTGCTTGAAAATAACAATTTTTTATATACTTGTGCTTTAAAGTCTTTGAAAATTAGTCGATTTTTTATTGAAAAAATAAAATAAAATAACTGTGAATTGAGTTTCAATATCTTGTGATTTCAAAAGCTTTTCGGGGCTCATTGTTCTTCATTCATATTCATTCAAAGAAATCCAAAGAAGGTAAAAGAGCAACTTCATTTTTCAGCCGTACTTAAATTTAAGCATCTTACTGAACATATTTTGATGAAGTTCATACTGCTCTGTAAGTATTTTACTTGATTCTTGATAAGAGAATCAAATTTACAAAGTTGTAAAAACTGTTGTAAAGTGACAGGGAGTCACTTGTTGTGAGTTGGTTTGGCGACCCCGCACCCCGGACCACCAACCCCACAGGGAATGGCGTGCGGAATGCCGGGGCGGGACGCTCGGCGTAGGCATCTCCGACCACTCCTCAACTCCCGTGAGGTGGTTGAGACCCTACGAGCCTTATCTCAAACAACGACATAATATCAAAAGGTACTAAACAAAACTACCAACCGTATTAATCATCCAAGACAAGAGATAGTCTATAAAAATGAACCATAAATAAAATCATAATCCCTACAGTCCATTAAAATTGACATACACATAAAGTCCAAAATTGTGGGTACAAATAAAAACCGTCATATGCCCACATGGTCTATCTAACAAGTCTCAACTCACCCATACTACAATGTGGTAAGTATTATAATTACATAATCTAAAATATAATACTTCATAATTTAAAACACAGTTCAATCAAAATGCCTCTCAACTCATATCGAGGCTTTGGATTCTCTCGCAGGCAAGGCCCTCAAGATATAACTACTCATTTGCCCTTATTCAGGACAAAAGAACCTAAAAGAGGAAAATGAGAGTGAGCCAACGGTGCCCAGTGAATAGAATTCAAATATGCTATCAATACTCATCAATAAATATCATGTATGCATGTCAATGTGCAGCATGATTAAAAGCTCATAACATATAGATATCAAGCATTTATAATAAGTTCGATGCAAGTAAAAGTTTATCAATTTGGATCCACATTCCACATGCATTGGGTTACTAGTGCACGTCTATTTCACCGTACCGTTGATCCCAATCATGTTTATTTGGGGTTACTAATGCACGTCTATTTCACCGTACCGTTGACCCCAATCTCTTCCTTTTCTAAAACCCTCCTATGACAAGGTTAAGTCCCCCTATTAGCCAGATAGATGGGCCCAACCAAAGTCATAAGGTTTTCTCAAATCAATGCATCATTCAAAACATTAGAACACATTCATGCTTTCAACATACAATATATAAGTGATATGATGACATAAAAGATATAATCATAAATGAAGTCTACTCACAACCAAGCCTCGCGAGAGTATTTAACCACACACAACCACCAAACCGAATCAACCCAATCAAGATCCTGAAACATATATCAATATCCTATCATACATCAATTTCTATGCTCAATCACATAGACATTACACATCAACCCTAAATCAACCCACATATAAACAATAGGCCTAAATCCCATCTAATCCCATCATTCAACTCAAATCACATGACTTAGGCCTCTAATGCATAGTTCTCGTACATAAACCATTCTATTAATCAAAAATACTGATTTTCGATTCCTTTAGGCATAAACATGCCCAAATTGGGTCACTTGATCTCAAGTAGGCCTAACCCATGATATGGTCACAACCACCAAATCAGTAGCATAATCAACCCTAATCATGCTTAATTAAACATAAGTTGCATCAATTCAATGATTCTAGGCCAAAAGCATCAAAAGCCCTAAAATATGAAATTTTCCATACTTAGGCCATATTGTCGATTTACACTAGGTCACCATGTTCAGCCATGTATATTACTGATTTTGCATCATGGGTTCATCAACAATGGCAACTAGGTCAACATAGTTGACATGCAAGCTATTTGGAAAGGTCTAAGTTCATATTCTAAATTTAGGTCTAATACAAGCAACCCTACCAATTCTTCATTTACTATTCTGTTCAGATGTATCAATATACCAACAGAAATATGTAATCACAAAATCAACCGTAAATATTGAAGTATGTGAAGAAACAAACCTTCTGTCCAAATATCAGCCCAATCCAACGGTGGACCGAAAAGATAAGTATATTTGATGAACAAGTCTCTAATCAGACAATTTCTCCTTTCCTGCTGCAAATACTCAAACTCAGATGACTATATCACACACAATACTAACCACATAAACATCTTCACCGTACAGAATACAGAAATATCAGTTTTAAACGACATACCAAAATTTTATATCCATCCAACGGTATATTGAGGAGATTTATAAGTTTGAGCGAAACGGCGCGAGAAATCCAGAATTTCCGACCAGCTTTGTTTCAGAGGTTATATCTCTCATAAAAATTCTCTTATAAAGATCTTCACCGTTCAGAATGCAGAAATATCAGTTTTACACTACGTACCCAAATTTTATATCCATCCAATGGTAGATTAAGGAGATCTATAAGTTTGAGCGAAATGGTGCGAGAAATCCAGACTTTCCGACCAGCCTTGTTTGAGAGGTTAGATCTCTTAGACGAAACCTCTGATCAAGATCTCCACCGACCAGAATGAATAACCATAAGCTACGAACTTGCTGACAAAGTTTGAGCTCAATCTGACCATATATCCCAAAGATCCAGCTCTTTGATGAAAATGTCGCGGAGATCTTCCTCCTGCAACTCCCTCCTTCTTTCTCTTCTTCTTTCCTTTCTCTTCTTTTCTTTCTCTTCTTTTTTTCCTTTCTCTCCACTCACCTCTTTCTAGCACTTCCTTGATTCCCTCCTCCACTCAACTCACTTTCTAGCACATTCTTGGATTCTCTCCTCCACTCACCTCATTTTCTAGCACATTCTTGGATTCTCTCCTCCACTCACCTCACTTTCTAGCACATTCTTGGATTAGAGAAGTGGGCATGGGACACTTGTCCACTTTCATGCACCAACCTTCACATGTGTTGGTCTCATACTACCCATACCAACCACATGTACTTTAACCAATCTCATGCTTCCATGTATTTTAAATGTTCAATCCATTTAATACACCAAATTTTCATTCTCATTTATCTTTTTATTCAATCAATCTAACCCATATCAATTCATGGTTTAATGGGCCCATGCATAAATAATAACATATGCATTATACTTTAATTTAACATGACCCATATACAATTTATGATACACATATTTATATACATTATCAAGCATCAACTATACAAACATTAAACAACCATCAAACAAACACCAAACATATCAAGGCAACACATAGAGTTTAGGCAAAATAAAATTGGGTTATGGGCTAGATGAAATAATTTTCGGGGCGTCACAGTTGGTGTAATCATTATAACAATTCTTCTCACACCTGTGAAGTTAAGAAAGTGTAAAGATTTGATCTTCACCTATAAAGAGGTATCAATAGTGGAGTTTGAGAAATCCTAATTGGAGAGATTAGATAGTGGATGTAGGCGAGGGCCAAACCACTCTAAATTTGTTGTGTTCGTCTTTTTATTTCCGTTGTGTTTGTTTCTGTTATTAATTATTTTTGAAAGGTATAACCTACAAATTTGTCCAATTCACCCCTTTTTTGGACATTTATCTAGGCTAACAATAATATGAGGAAAAACGGTCAAAAGCGGGTAACCCATTTTTTTTAACCATTTGAGTATGGACAAAAGGCTTAATGTCTTTTTAAAATTTGGGTCGGGTATAGACACACTATGTGTATTTAAGTATAAAGGATTGTCCATACCCGCATTTTTTGCTACCCCTACCTACAAGTTGTGGTATTGGGCCCAGAACTTTAAAGGGCCTCATTATTAGTGATAAACTTGCTTATATTTGATGTATGATTTCTGTGTCTAATCTAGGGGTGGCAAAATGTGCCCTGACTTGTTTCTCCTCTTTTGTTCGAGCCACTTTAAAATGGGTCCGGACAAGATTTTGTAAACATCGAGTCTGGTACAAACAAAAATTTGTATCATTTTAAAATCAGGGCAGATCTAGATATAGGTTCAAAAAATTGAGTACTCAATTCCTACTTAATACTAGGGGTAAATTTAACGTACCTGTATTTTAATTTGTCTATGTTTTAGCTCAATTAAATCTCTTTTACTCATATTTCTTATTGAATATTTTTTTCTTGTTATATTCTTTTTCTTCTTTGTTCTTCGTCACTTTTGACATAAAATTTCTATTTTTTATTGGAAAAATATATTTTATTACTATTTATTTTTGAAAAAATAAATTCGGGTACAGACACAATCAGGCTCCTCAGTCTTTGAAACATAGGAGAACAGACAAATACTTGTTGTCTATTTTTCAAATCGAGTCGGGTACAGACATGTCATATGTGTGTTGGTATAAGACATTGTCTTTACCGAATATTTTGCCACCCCTAGTCTAATCTACCTCCGAGACCTAAGTTTGAGAATTTGAATTTAAAAAGTCTCCTATCAAACCAGGTTTTATGCGATGAATTTTCATATGCCTAATGTAATACTATTATTTTTGTCTCTATATGATGTAACTATTATTTCTTTGTGTGCACGCATACCCGACTTAATTAAGGATTAAGATTCCATAGCAAGGTTGATTGATAAATGAATAATGAACTTGATTGATCTAAATCTCCAATTGGTCATCCCGATAATATATTTCACCGACCCTAGCTCTATTAAAAATGCCTCTACACATCTAATGTAATACCACAAAAATCTACAATTCTAGAATCTCACAAAAAAATAATTAATTAAAAAATATCATAAAAATTCAAAGGTAAAATGGTAGATATACCTAATTGGTAATAATCATCAAAGTCTAAGAGCAAAGTAATAAATTTCCCTAACTTGTAAATACTAAAAAGTTCGAGGGTAAATTAGTAAATTTAACTGGGTTATAATTATCATAAAAGTTTAAGGGCACAATGGTCAATTTACCTAGTGGTAAGTTTAAGGGCACAATGGTCAATTTACATAGTGGTAAATAAGGAAAACATACGATGGCAAAATAGTAAATTCACCTTCGAGGGCAAAATAGTAAATTTGCATGAAAGGGCAAAATGGTAAATTTATACCTAAGGGCAAAATGATAAATTTGTCTATTAGTAATTATCAGAAATGATCAAGGGAAAAATGAGAACATAAATTTTTGGGCTTCTATAAATAGGGGCTAGGGATTAAGTTAAATTCTGTTTCAGTTTCATGATCTGAGAAAAAGAGTTTTAGTAGAAAGACTCTGGATAAATTCTAACAACGGAGAAACCCTAGCAAAATTAAGGTGAGAATGATTCTTTAAGTTTTTATTCTTTATACTCTTCTTTAGTTCATGTATGTTTCGTATTCTACGGTATTATGTAAGCATGAATGTTGAGTGTCGGTTGGCCCACGCTGAGAGCCAAATACAATCAGAAAAGTTATACCTTATGTGAAAATATCCTGAGAAAAATGTTGAAATATTCATTACTATCATTGTGACCATACTGTTGAATTAATTGGGTTTGCTTGTAATATTGTGATGAATAGTTAATTACATGTACTGACGTTTTGTATAAAGTGTAGGGACTTCAGGAAGACACACTGAGCTTTTAGGTCACTCTCCTACTCTCTCTCTGAAAATTAGTTACACTGTGCGTGGATTACTGCTGGTAGGATAGCAAAAGAAAAGATGCAAGAAGATGTTGCGTGAGCACGTTGAACGCAGTTGGGAGTTGTCTGTATATATACATAGATGTATAAATATGGTTATATATATACACGTATAAGTTACATGATAATAATATAAATAAGCCTCTGCTTACCTATCTATCCATATATATATATATATATATATATACATCTTAGATATATGTATGTATATATAAAATGAGAGGCACCGGTAAAATAAATGGCTCTATTAGCCATGTACTATTAACCATATATATATATATATATAAGTATGTATGTAAATATAAAATTAATAAAGATAAGTTTTTTTGAGAATTTGGTGTATTTGTACACTCAATTTGAATATGAATTGGCATAATTTTGGTATTACAATTGTTTATATTTAGATCAAGGAGTAAAAATGTAAAAAGAAAAAATAAAGGAAAACAAATTAAGGTGTTACAAATTAATGGTATTAGAGCATGACGGTCTTCATGTGGAAACGGACACACCTAGACAGTGGATAAGTGTGACAAAACGTGACAATCGTGCGGCATCGGAAGTCTTCACACCAAAAATTTATGAACTTTAAAGTTGTAGTGTAGTAACTTCTTGGTCAAGTATCGAAAAAATAGTGAGGGACATACCACTATAAATGTATCTCACGTCTATAAAGCTGTATTAGAATAATAGGAGGTAGAATTTTAGGAGAAATTGGGTGGTAGAAAAGATTTGAAAAAGTAAAAACTTTAAAACAAATGTTCAAAATAAGAAGAAGAGATTGGAGAAGAGAGGAACTCTAAACATTGCCGTTGGAAACGCTGGAAAACAAAAAATAACAAAGAAGGCGCTGGAAAAGAGACTGTAAAAAGGAGATGAAGATGTTGCTGGAGAGATAAAAATAAATAAATTTAAAGTCATTGTTGGTTAAAACCCAGCACGTGGCTGGGTTCCATCCAGCGCATGGCTGGATTTGACAACCCATTGCGTGGCAAGGTGCACCCAGCCGCTGCTGCGCAGCGCCCGGTCACGGGTTGGGCTGACTTGCCCAGCCACGTGGCTGGGACCATGTGTGTGGCTAATTCGTGGATAAAAAAAAAAAAATTATGTATATTTTCTCCTTTTTCCATGATTTATATATATATATATATATATGAGAATAAAAATAAAAATAATACACAATAATACTAATAATCTTTAATAAGTATATTTGTTAATATATCTCAATCAACAAAAAAAAAAGAAAAAGTTGAAGGAAGAAAGGGACCGTGCATGACTGATATGGTTCCCAATTTTTATATAAATACCCAATACAATATATATATATATACATATATATAATTATACAAATCTTTCAATCACTGAACCACACACGTCTTGATTAAAATAAAATAATAATAATAAAGTCTAAAGTAAGAAAATAAATTACGTTCATGTCCTTAAATTCCATTATAAATAGTAACAACAGTAAAAAAAACTCTGATTTTAGAAACGTAAGGCATAGAAACTCTAGCAAAAATATGAAAAGAAGAAAATGAAATTAAGAAAAAACTGATAAAGTAAATTTAGAAGTCTCTTTACAAAATTGGTTGGGCAATATAAGACATTTGAAAAATATAATTAATAATACACCGCAACCAAACAACAAAAGAGAAAAAAAAAGAGTACGAAGAAAAAGTTAAAAAAAGGGAACCATTCAGGTTTAGCGTTCAACAAGGAAAAATCCAAATAAAATTTTAAAAGTAAAAGTATAATTTCTTAACTTCCACCAAAGAAAAAAAAAATCAAAATTTAGAGGAATGAAAAAGAAAAAAAAAAAAAAAGAATGTATCTTCCACTAGAAAAGTCCAAATTCTAGTATTATTAATAATAGTTAGCTAATTTCTATCTTGTTTGTTATGTAAGACTATGAATGATGAGGATTTTGTGAATCAAAGATTTTAGTTTTGGTCATACTTTGGATGGAATGGGATATTCAGAATATGTGTTGGAATTAAAAAATATGAAAAACGAAATTTCTGTGACCGTGATTGGTAAATAGTGGAAAAAGTAAGTTATAAATTGTATCATCTACCTCAACGGAATAGGACAAATGAGTTGGAAGGATACCTTTTATACCTTAGTTTTACCACTTACTTGCAAATTAGGTAATATTATATACTATTTTATACCAATAAAGTATCAGTTTTGGTCCAACTTACAGAAGGGAAGATTTCGACAACGAATATATAATTGCAAATAACCTTGAAAATTTTTCAAAGGAAAATTGAATTTTTACAATATAATTATGAAAATATATTCTAACATTGTTTTATGTTTTATTGAACCACCTTCTGTAAGCCAATCAAGATTGAGAAAATCTCAATACCCAAACACCTAGAAGCTAGGTGGAAACCTATAGAGATAAATGAGGATTTAATTTAAGTATTATTGATTTTATAACAGAATGTTGACATACACAAGAAGACAAGGTAAGACTAGACAAAGCACCACTAATCTCAATCTAGAACGAATAGAAACTAAAATGACACCACCGGTACAACCAACTGAGACAAATGCAACAGATCAAGCACCAATAGAAGATCAACCATTGCCATCAATGGTAGAGGAGCATCCACCATCGACCCCGCAACAAATAAACAAGTTCTTGGAGAAGTTTGCAAACTATATGGATTCGCGAATGGGGGCCACTTTGGACCACTATTTGAAAAGTCAACCGTTATACAGTAACACCTCGAGGAGTGACGAGGATTACCAAATACGACAAATTACGAAGTTCAAGAGACTATAAGCTTTGACATTTGAAGGAAAACCTGACTTGGATTCAGCACAAAAATAGCTGGATGAAACATAGAAAGCCTTTGAAGCAATGGGAATTCCTGAAGGAAGAAAAGTACCTTTGGCGATATACTAACTGGTAGGACTTGCGAATAGCTGGTGGAAAACAGTGAAGGAAGATCCGAATGTAAATGTTGCTACAATGACATGGATGGAATTTGAAGCAATATTTGTGGAGGAATATTTTCCAAAAGCTGTAAAAAGACAAAAGCGTCAGGAATTCGCTAGACTTTATCAAGGACAGATGTTAGTACAAGAATATTCTTCCAAGTTTGTGGAATTGTCAGTTTTTTCTCTCTCGAGGGTCTCAAATGAAAAAGACAAAGTCGAGAAATTCTTTTATGGCTTACGACCCGAGTTGAGGCATGCATTATCTATTTTAGAAGTGGACAACTACCATGAAGTAGTAAATCGAGCAATGCAATTTGAGCAAGAACAACAACAATAAGAACAAAGAAGGAATAAGGGAAAAAGAAGCAATAACTTCCAGGAGCAAGATAATGTTAGGAAATTCCAACTCAATGAAATTATGGCCACCTCGGGACAAAAGCCAGCACACACCAACAACTTCAAACAAGGAGAAGGGCCACAACCGGAACTTAAACAAAATTTTGATCCAAGAAAATGTTATAGGTGTGGACAGGCGGGTCATATTGCCTAAAATTGTTATCAAACAAACTCCGAACCTTACCAAGGACACTCACAAACCATAATGAACCAACAAACCATGCCACCACCGCAAGGACTTGATAATCAAGTGCAAGGTCAACAACAGCAAGGCCGAGCATATGCGGTCATAGGACAAGAAAACATGAGCAATGTGGTAGTAGAATATATGTTTCCTTTTATATAACTCCTCGATCTAAGTACTATTTGATATAGGATCAGCTCATTCGTTAGTCACTACGTTAGAAGCTTAACAACAAAGGAATATATCCCAGTTAGTGCTTAGGTAGAAACTTTCCAAAAAAAATAAAATAATAATAATAATAAAAAATGGTAGACGAGCTATTTTATTCCAACCAGCTAGTCATACCATTAGAAGATTTTCGTATAATCTTAGGCATGAAATGACTAATATTGCATCGTGCACAAGTCGACTGCCTCAACAAAGGAATATACCTAGATGCGCACAAGTAGACTGCCTCAACAAATGAATATACCTAACTCTTTCATACAATTAAAGCTTTGCGAACATAATTACCCTACACACAATCTAAAATTAGCGGCAATAGTGTATGCACTCAATAAACGACGATATTATCAATATGGTGAAACACTAGAAATATTTTCTTATTAGTAGTATGTAGACTGACATGACTGACAAAATAGAGCTAGACCCTGGATTAATTAAAGAAAATAGTGAAAAAATTTAGTTCATCAGAGACAAGCTAAAATTATGCACATAAACGAAAACATCCCTTAAAGACAACTTTTAATTTTCAAATATTATCAAATTTTCAGGACGAAATTTCAATTAAGGAGGGTGGATTGTAATACCACAAAAATCCCCAATCCCAGAATCTTACAAAAAAACAGTTAATTAGGAAATATCATAAAAGTCTAAGGGCAAAATGATAGATACACCTAATTGATAATAATTATGAAAGTCTAAGGCAAAGTGATAAATTCCCTAACTTGTAAATACTAGAAAGTCCGAGGGCAAATTGGTAAATTCAACTGACTGGTAATTATCATAAAAGTCTAATGGCACAATGGTCAATTTACCTAATGGTAAATAATAAAAATATACGAGGGCAAATAGTAAATTTACCTTTGAGTGAAAAACGATAAATTTGCATGTAAGGGCAAAATGGTAAATTTACACATGAGGGCAAAATGGTAAATTTGCCTACTTGTAATTATCAGAAATGATCAAGGGCAAAATGAGAACATAAATTTTTGGACTCTTATAAATAGGGGTTAGGGGTTAAGTTAAATTTTGTTTCAGTTTTATACTCTGAAAAAAAGAGTTTCAGTAGAAAAACTTTGGAAAAATTATAACAACGAGAAAACCCTAGCAAAATTGAGGTGAGAATGATTCTTCAAGTTTCTATTCATTATACTCTTTTTTCTTATTCTACTGTATATATTTTTCTTATTCTACTGTATTTAAGCATGAATGTTAGATGTCGGTTGGCCCACGCTGAGAGCCAAATGCAACCGGTGGGTGATGATTGACCCATACCAAATGCAATCAGAAAAATTTATACCTTATGTGAAAATATCCCGAGGGAATTGTTAGAAAATTCATTACTATCATTGTGACCATACTGCTGAATTGATTCTTTTATTTGTAATATTGTGATGAATAGTTAATTACGTGTACTAACGTTTTGTATAAAGTGTGGGGACTTTAGAAAGATCCACTGAGCTTTTAGCTCACTCCCCTACTATTTATTAAGAAATTAGTTGCACTGTGCGTGAATTGCTGTTGGTAGGATAGCAAAAGAGAAGATGCAAGAAGATGTTGCGCGAGCACGTTAGGCACTGTTGGGAGTTGTTTGCATATATATATATATATAAGTTAAGTGATAATAATATAAATAAGCTTATGCTTACCTATCTCTCTGTCTATCTATCTCTATATGTATAAGGCTTATATTAATTACATCTTAGATATATGTATGTATATATAAAATGAGAGGGAGGGTTAAAATAAATAGCTCTATCAGTCATGTATTAACAATCATGTATATATAAGTATGTATATAAATGTAAAATTAATAAAGAGAAGTTTTTTTTGAGAATTTGGTATATTTGTGTACCCAATTTGAATTCATATTGATATAATTTTAGTATTATAATTGTTTATATTTGGATAAAAAAGTATAAGTGTAAAAAAGAAGAAGAAAAGAAAACAACATGGCGTGGTACATCTTAAGTAGCCTAACCTATCCTAATTAGATTCCTAAAAGGCTTATTAGTTGTGCGGACCCCACACGTCTACTTAAATCACTACCTGTTGTCTCCCTTCCAAATCCCTCTCTTTCTTCTTCCTTAATCGCCAAGTGAATCAACTGGCGCGCATTTCCCGCACTCATCGATATAGCTGTTCTCGCACACGGTCTCCTCACTCTTACTTGCACTTTTTGATAAAGACGTCCGTCCCGAACATCGCCGATGGCACAGCAAAGCCGCATGTACGTACGAAGATTTCGACGCTAGTCAGCCCTTTGCATGTCTTGACAACACATCATTGTATGGCGAGACGATGCCACGTTGGCAGCGAAAATGTCCTCATCATCAGCGTAGAAGGCTTTATCCAAGTGCTTCCAGATCCCAAGTCTTTTTAATTCTTTAAAAAAAAAAAAAATGATTTTATTGTGTGGGCCCACGAGTCAAAGAGAACCCCGAGCAAGTGAGTTGCGGTGCGAGAAGTGTGTGCGTCAGTGCGTGTGTTTTGTGTTGTGTTCTCACAGGCGCCGAACCACTTACGCTAACACAATAGTCGACCGTTACTGAGAGCGGATTTCCGCTTGCCACGTCAGTTTCCCGTTACTTTCACACCGATGGATTTCCTACGTGCCCTTTCTTTTCGGGTTTTTTTTAATTTGATTTCCAAGATTTGAAAGCGTCCTTAATTACAAAAATTAAGGCGATTTTTAACATTCAATTCTTAAAAAAAAAAAAAAAAGCAGAGAGAATACTCTGATACAGAGAGAAGAAAGATAGAGAAAGGTGAAAAAGAAGACAAACAACCCCACAGAGTACTCAACTAAGGGAGAGAAACAGAGAAAGAAAGAAAAGGGTCGTCGAAGTGCACAATCTCAAACAGCTTTTTTTTTTTCTTCTTCTCGACAATCTCTCACTGCAAGTAGTTTTTCTTGTTCTTCTTCTTTTTTTTTTTTTTCTTTTTTTATTAAGTAGTATAGATTTCCTGATTTTTTTTGACTCAATGCTGCTTGTTTTAGTGATGCTTGTAGAGTGAAGAACAAAAAAAGAAAGAAAGGGTATTTGCACGGATAATTTCAGTGCTGGTTCTGGTCAAAATCAAGGTAACAATGTTCACAGAAGGCCTTGATAGGAGTGCTGTTAATTGGGCAAGACAGGTAAGTTTTGGGGAGGAACTTGAGAAAATTTCCTTCCTTCTTTCTTTCGTTGTTTTCATTTGTTGTTTTACTTCAATTCTTGTTGAAATCAGGGTGCTGGTGGTGGTATCAAGCAAACTGAATTCTCATTTTCAACTACGAACCATCGCTCTCGGATCGACCCCATTCGGAATGGCGGACGAGGTATCGGGCTACCACCGACGGCGAAGTTCAGAAGCGGGCACTTGCCGTCAGGTGTAATTCCGACATCACGGGCTGCTATACCCGCTAACGGTGTTGTAGATAGTGAAATGGGTTCCGATATGGACGTGACGACGGATTCCGATGAGGAGGAGATCTACGGTGGTGGGCGATACTCGTTAGATTCGTCTCCTCAAGATGATTTCGAGAGTTCGGCTCAGAAATACACCAAATCATCTGTGCCTCTTAAGCCGCATTACGTTAGTGACAGTGGGTATTCGAATTTAAGTACATCGAAGGAAGAAATTATGCAGAAAAGAGGTGTTAGATACAAAGAAGAGGAGGAAGAAGAAGAGGGGTCAGATTCTGGTATGAGCTCTGAATATGCTTCTACGCGCGTGGGAAGTAACAATTTTTCCATGTTGCATAGAGAATCTTTTACTTCGGATGGATACTCTTCCAATGTTTCTTCGCGGCCTAATAATGCTGCTGTGATTTCCACTGAAAAGGTTTGTTTTTGGCAGTATGATGGGTTTGATTTGGACTGCAGTATTGTGTTTACAG
Organism: Paratinospora sagittata; assembly: GCA_035771175.1. Taxonomy (NCBI): domain Eukaryota; kingdom Viridiplantae; phylum Streptophyta; class Magnoliopsida; order Ranunculales; family Menispermaceae; genus Paratinospora; species Paratinospora sagittata. The sequence continues at coordinate 17,122,107 of CM069603.1, forward strand.
TTCTGTTTTAAGGGTTGATTTATGCTGAAAAAAAGGAGAGAATGCTGCAAAAGGATTGCCTGCACGATAGTCCCAAGTTTTTATCCATATGATAAGATTAGGCAAATCCAAATTCCATTTCCAGGAAATGCTTGATCTCATTTGAATATTGGGGAAGAAGAGGAAGATAAAAAGGGACAAAAATTTAAAGAATTGGTTTCAAGGTTTTTGGAGCAAAAGTACTTGTGGTGGGTACAATAGAAAGAGAGTGAGGAGTAGTTTATTTCTGTTTTGTGAGGAAGGTTTGGGAACAAGAACACTTCTTTATGGGGCTGGGAGGTTGAATGATGTTTTTCTAACTCTCATTTCATACACATTTTCTTATATTTGATGTTGGTTGATCTGTTTGTAGGATGATAGATATTCTTGGAAACTAGCCAATCGTTATTGTACTAATTGCTGTGTCCTTGCTTGTGATGCGCATCTGATCCTCTAAACCCTATTCACATGTTGGTTGTTATAAAAGATCTTAAATTTCTTGTTTCAATAGGTGAACCATGCTACTAATCTGTAACCATGTTATCCAATCATCATTTGGTCGATCATAAAGAAGGCTAGAATAGAATTGCTGGAAAAGAAAGGCTATTGATCAGATTCTTAGGTTTTCTGAGTGTGGTACTTTCAAGCTATGTCCAAAAACTTGTGGAGCCTAATAGATTATAGGATATCAATCATGCAATGTTTCCAAGTTTTCTTATGAGATGCTTACCTTGGTAGAATATTTTCAGGTCTTCCTTGCAAGGGGTACGAGGAATAAGAAGTTTCTTGATGATGAAGTTCCCAGTGCACCTCCATTTTGTGGCCCTGGTCTGGGAATCGACCCAAGTGTGGAGCAAAAGTTATCTTCAAGATCACATATTACACAAGGCATTGCTAATTCAACTTGTTCTGCTGTCCCAACTGAACCAATCACATCTAAAACTGCAGTTTCAGCAGTTGGCATTCAGGACAATGGTGGAACTAGGTACTATGATCATTATATTGTTTGTAGAATTGCTTCTATGTCCATTTCCCTCCATAGAAAAGACAAACATGTTGGCAAACTTGTATTCTTGTTTACATAGTTTTGGTTTTGTTGTGAACTTGACCAATTAAATTGCTTTTACCTTTACAACAGAACCACTGCTGGCAAAGAAGCTGCTGTAGCTTCCAGTTCATTACCAGCTCGCCTCCCCTCGTTTCATGCATGGTATGTCCTCAATCTCCTGATTGAGCCTTTTGTTGGAATTCAGTACAATTTTTGAGATTCTAGTTTGTGTTTTTGATAATATATATACCTATTTATGCTAGTCATAGTATATTAAATCTAGTCCTTATAATCCTCCCATTTCTCATTTTTATCAACTGTTCATTGCTTCTTGTTGCCTCTATTCAGTGGATTTGGGCCGTGGTATGCTGTAATTTCTTATGATGCATGCGTACGACTTTGTCTTCACTTATGGGCCTGGGGTTGTGCAGAAGCTCGCATTTTTTTGGAAAATGAATGTGCGCTGTTGCGAAATGCATTTAGGTGAGTTTGGTCTGTGGTTTTATTGTCATCACCATGATGCAGTTTGGTGTTATGTCAGTTCATTTGTTTTCTCATAAGTAATTGTCCTTTTGTTGCAACAATGTAATTTCTGCAAATTTCCTGATATATTTTGCCAGCCATGCACACTTTTTCCTTGCATAAAGACGTTACATTGTATATCTTTATGTCATATTCTTGTGGTTGAAGTTTGATTTGAATCTAACTGCCATGCTCTCTTTTTCAATGCTGAAGATAGATTGTGTCTCCAAAATTTGTTGGAATGCCATCATAACTTTTATGCTTTCAAATTCTTTGTGGAATGAATCATGGAGAGAAGATGAATAGAATAATTGCTAGCAATTAAAACTATGTGAAATAGAATGAAAGAAAAGTAATTTGATCTAGAAAAGAATGTCTTTGATGTTTCCTTGACGTCGTAGTAATAAACAAATATTCAGTTGGAAGCAGGAAAGTGTGGGGCTATAGTCATTTGCAGGGAAAACTGTGGTTTTTTTATATGAAAACTTCATAAAGCCCAAGCTGCTTAGCAAGAAAAAAAGTTGTGCTTTGTCACCAGGAAAGTGGGGCTATAGTCATTTGTAGGGAAAACTGTGGTTTTTTTATATGAAAACTTCATAAGTCCCAAGCTGCTTAGCAAGAAAAAAAGTTGTGCTTTGTCACCACAACAAATCTATCTAAACTCTGCTTTTTCTGCTTCGTCTGAAAATATTTACAAATATTACTAGGAAGAGCCATTGAAGGAAAGCACTCTGTTCATTTGTCCTTCATTAATATAGATTTAGTTAGGGAAAATGGGAAATTACTTCATTTGGGCACATAAATAAAAATTTATACCATTTTTTGATTTACTAAAGTTCATAAATATCAGGACTCCAATTACCATCTCTATAATTAGGGTTTGCAGCCCCTAATAGAGTTGTTCATGAATTGGATTAAGACTGAAAAATAAAACCAAACCACCATCTTCAGTTCATTTTCGTCAGTTTTCAAGTCTGGTTCAATTTTGGTTTGAAAATTTTACAAAGTTATTAATTCAATTTGCTTTGCGCTTTATGATAATTTTAAATTGATTCAAACCCAATCCAATTGAAGAGGGTTAAAAATTTAAAAGTCAGTTTTTTAATGTTATTACTTTAATTATTTGATCAAGCCTCGTAACATTCAAAGTTGTTAAATCAAAACTGAACCTTAAAATTGTTAGGGGTGTGATAGGATTCAAATCGTAAATAAAATAGTAAAATCGTAAGATATTTTTTTTTTTTATCTTATATAAGTTACAAAAAATGAAGGAAAGCCTTGGTGCAACAATATGAGTTGCTAGCGTGTGACCATGTGCTCATGGGTTCGAGTTGTGGAAATAGCTTCTTGCAAAGCAAGGTAAGGCTGCGTATAATAGACCCAAATGTGGTCCAACAACCCCTCCTTGGAACCCTGCATAGGCGGGAGCTTCATGCACCGGGCTGCCCTTTATAAATTATAATATTGTAATATTGTAACAATCATTTATTAACCTAAAATGCATATCAAAAGAATAAAAACTGAACCTCAAACTTCAAAGGCTAGCTCTCGTTGAAGAACAACAAAGTTCCAGCCACGAAATATTAATGACAAAGCACAATGCCTCATTCTATTTGCATATTTCAATCGTATCATTCGTTCTTATAGTTAATGACTTAATCCCTAAATATGAAAGGTCAAAGCAAAAATGGACACTTACTAAAAAATTGAAGATGTAGATTTTTCACTACTCATCAACCATTGTCTTCATTGTTCATCAACCCCCTCTTCATCTTCTTCCTTGCCATTTAAGCCTTGTTATTCTCCTTGTTCTTATTCTTCATCTTCTTCTACTTCAGTGTCAGACTCTTGTCCTTCCACTTCTTCATACATTATGCTTTTTCCTTTGTCACCAGGAGTAACATATTGCATGTCCCTTGGACCACAAAAGCAAAGTTCAATACTTTAATATATATAATATTTTCTTTTCATTTAATTTCAGATGTTGTTCTGGATGTATTCTTTTTGTACAGTTTTTTTTTTTTATTGTTAATACAATTCTTTTGTCTCTTGTCAAAAAAAAAAAAAAATCTTTTCAAATTAAAGTTTTATATATTTGGAAACTAGACAAATTGGTAAGTTAAAATACCTATTCTTTGTGATATGGGAGCATTAGTATGGTCAAGGACTCAAGGCCACTCCTAGGAAACAACTAGTTCATCGCTTAGGCCATTTTTAGCTAAATTGCGTTGACCATTATATTCATATAAAGCATGAGCTCTTTGATTTTTTTTTAAGAAGTTTAAGGGTGCTTGTAAATATAAATAGCATAAGATTCTTTTTTCTTCATATTATTACGTGTGTGATTGTATAATAAAACATTTGTATAACTTTTAATTCTAGTGTTATATTTCCATTGTGCAAGTTATACTTTCTGTTGTATTGTGTTCTAATTTTGATTTTCTATTATATTTTTGTTATATTTATGCAAATATTTACCTTTTTGCCATAAGTATTACATTAAACAAGGCTCTTTAAATCGTTATGCTTTCACTATATGCGAACGTATCTTATTTTTCAATATGTTTTCTGGTTTTTAATTTGTGGAGTGGACACTAGATTGAAGAGTGTTAAATATAATTATCTTCTATTTCTACACAAGATTTGACTTCTATATTATGGAATATGTATGTAATTATATATATTGAGTTTGTATGTGTAAAACTAATTAATTATTTACTTAGAAGCTATAAATAAATATTATTTACAATGCTTAAGTTGCGTCTAGGTGACACCTTCGCACTGCTTTACCTAGATGGGGCTAATCGCCTTGACCTTTTGATAAACATTGATTGTCAAGAGGCCTAGGCATCGGTTTGACCTCTTGAGAAACACTGATTTCCACCTCTTTGACAATCTTCTCCGCTAAAGCACTTGCTAAATCTAGCAATGAGTTGGTTTTTGGGATCTTGGGTCTTCTTTTTCTATGATCAATGATCCTGTCAGGACCCCTTCACAATCCCCTAGGGGATCCTGACCGGCACAAGAATCTAACAATCCTATTACCCATAGAACCATTAGATCCCTGTTAAGCCTCAATCGAGACTCCGATAGAGTCTCCCTTGTAAACTGGACATCTCACACATCTCATATAACCTAATAAACCATCTCATATATCATCATCAACACATATATACATCGCATCAATCCAAATATATATATATGTCATCATTCCCATCTTTACAATACATCATAATACTCACTATTAAAATTCCAACCCTGTTAACATCTAACAATTTCTAACTATAATAACACATCCATCTATATAGTTATACATGTGGGGTTATATACATATATTTACAAAATCAAAATATATGTATACCAAAACTTCAACCTACATCAAATAACTCTTTTGGCAAGACGTCCTATCTCTGATATACTATTCCCTTGCCCTTTTCTGCTGCTGAAAAACCTGAAAATTTTTTGGGAATAGAATGAGCCAACGGTGCCCATTGAAATAGAAATTCAATCATACCATCATCTACACATCTACATAACCATGCATGCTCGTGTATGTTATGCAATTCAGCATGCAAACACTAATGTATATGCACATTCTATATAATATGCAAATCACATCCATGTGCAACATAGCAATCCATTCTCATCCACATTTGTGACTAGCTTACCCAAGACTTATGTAAATACATAGTCAATAGGTGCTAATTTTACACTTTCAAGTCACATCATCCACACATTTCATCTCAACCATTTCGCCAGATGTACTAATGGATTAGTTCTTGGTATTATCCAGTACTGACCAACTATTGTTCTAAGAGTGAATGTAACCGCACTTTAATTCCGAGAGGACGTTCCTCTTTTGAACATAAGTAGTTTTCCTTGCATATAATACGAGAACATTATCTCATTTTCTAACTGAAATAGATTTCTATATAACCTTTAAATCTAACTAGGAACACTAGACCCAATTATTCTTGTAGGGAGCAGCTCAACCTACTTCGAATGTCCAAAAGTCTAGCTCCAATAGATTTATCAGTCAATACAGACAATTTCTGCCTTTTCTCATGCAACAAACATCATATACATGTACAAACATTCATTTATACATAATATGATGACATAAATGATGAAATAAGATTGAAAATCTACTCACAACCAAAATTGCCAGAATACTCGTCTCCATACTACCAACCCACTAGCTACCTTTATTTAAACCTGCACACATCATTATTTCACATTTTCATATCAATACAATTACCCAACATCTTATTCTATTTTCATAATCAACTTATTACATTTTTACATGAAAACCCCAAATATTCTACCATTCCTACCATAGGAAATTCACCAATTTCCCATTTTAACTCAATTGTAAATCATACTATATTAGAAACATTAGAAATCATCAATTAAGTCAATTTCACATGTTCTTAACCTTATTTTCCCAATTCCTTTACTATTTCCAAAATCTGGAAATCTACTAATTTCCTTCCTAAATTCAATTTTACAGCAATTACCACTTGAAAACATTAGAAATTAACGTTAAAGCTAATCCTACATGTTTCCACCATCATTTCCCCCAATTTCCAGCTAGGTCAACCCTCAAATTCAAATTGCTCAACTATGCAACCACGAATTTGATGTATAAACCCTAAATAAGCATGATTTCTAGGAAATTTGGGTTAAGAAATACCATTCCCACCATTTTCAGCCGTTTCCCCACTTAGAACACCAAAACCCTAGGTTGAGAAAAGCCCAATCCATCATCTATTGTGAAATCTATACAGTTAGAAAGGTTTCTCTTGCACTAATTAGCAATTTCATGGAGAAAAATTGGAGAAAACACTTACCTTGGCTCGGATTTGGCGAAGTTTTCCCTCCGGAACCTTTTTCTCCCTTTTCCCCTTTCCTTTCTTTCGTTCTCGCTGAAATGAGCAAGTAAAAGTGATTTGGGTCTTTTATTTTGTGCACATCGACCCACTGACCAATTAAAAAAAAATTGGCTTTTAATGTGAGGAGCGCGCTTCTCACGGGTTCCTGAACATTCTACTCTCTGTTTTACGCAAGGAGTGCGTTCCTCCCTTTTCCTGATAATCTTCGCTCTCGGGTTTGCGCAAGGAGCGTGCTCCTCCCAATGAGGAACGCGCTTCTCCCCTGCCCAGAAACTCCATTTCGTTTCCAGTACAGAGGAACGTGCTCCTCCCCTCTTGGGAGCGTGCTCCTAAACCCAATTCAAACTTACACTATCTTTACACACATCAAACACCACAAAATCATACAATACACACTGATAATCACACTAAAAGTCTAGGGTCCCATTTTATGAAATTGAGGGTCGTTACAGATCCACTCATCATTTGAATCCAAGTCTAATAGACAAATTGAATCATAATTTTGATTTCACGTACTCTTTTGCTTTTGAATATGAAGTTGAAGATTGTATTCAAAGAAGACAAGCACATTCAATATTTTTTTTCGCTTCAAGTGATTGTGTTCCTTAGAATGAATCTAATAAAATAAAAGAAATTTCAGTCAATAACATGTAACTTAAAGACTCAAAGAATAGACTTTAAACAATTATATGTTCGAATGTATTCCAATTTCACTCACAACCAAAAGACTTACATGTAAGACTTAAAATCCTCATAATGCGAATTTGAAGCAATCTCTCCATAGCTCTCCCACCAAGGAGCTCTAACATGTAAATTAAGTCACGAAATACAAAAAGGAAAACGAGTAAATTATAAGGATTAAATTTGGCACTAAGTTGTTTTGTGTTTCTTATAAGTTTTGTTGTTTTCCTTTTCTCCGAACAAGCCTTAAGCTCTTCTAAGTAGATCCATCTAATCATCTATCAAAGATGGGACCCTTCTATCTGATTTAGTCATATATAACTCTTGCTCGACTTCAATATCCATTTTAAAAGTGTCAGTAAATTAAAATCTTGAATTCAAGAATTGGTCTGCTGCATGTAGAGGGTTGTACAACTAAAGATTTAAGCACTTATCAATGATATCAAATGGGCTTATATCTCTACCCCCTTCCCTCGCCCCCCTTCTCCTGCTTAAAAAAATTGCTTTCCTTTTTATAATGGAGGACCTTCACAAGAGAAATAGTGCTTTTTATGCAATATTTGCTAAGATTATATCTCTCAGGGCCATTCCTTCTTTTTTTTTTTTTTTTCGCCAAATGAATTATTTTGGAAGTGTAGATGCAAATGAAGAAACCAAGACTGGTTGATGTTGGAGCAGGTCAAGTGTGGCGACCCCGACCCCAACCCCGAACCACCGTCCCCTGCAGGACAGCGTGCGGAATGTTGGGGTGGGATGCCTGACATAGGCATCCCCAACTAACCCACATCATCTTATGGGATGATCGGGACCCTACGAGCCTACAAGCCTCAACATATCCTGTCATAGTGTCAACCTATAGGTACCTGTAACAATTCTACTATCCACAACTATTCAATCATAGGTAAAAACATTCTCCAATATACAAAAGATCAAGTCATCTATGAATATCATCATGTACATCCATCCACATGAGGTCTATCCACGTAGAGTCTAAGGTTGAGATTCACAAAACCCAACATCAAGTGCATATAAGTACAACCATCCTCACCATCTAGTTTCATATGTTATATATACATAGTTACAAAAATATACAAAATGAATACATCCAAACACAAATAATCTCTCCCACACTCACATAGAGCCTAAACTCAACACCAGGCTAGGCCCTCCATTATTCATCAAATAAAAACATGTATGCATGCCAATGCCATGAGATGATGGAAGACATATATCATATACATAACCGCATTCATCATATTCAACATGCAATTTGAAACCACACCTTTTACACCATTTCTTTTCTTCTCATTTCCACATTCTAGTCTAGGCTTACGCCGTGAGACCAAGCATATCATGCTAAGGTCCGAGACTTTCCATTCAACATTCCATTTCCATATTCTGACCAAGGGAGTACAAGCTCATGCCACATGGGACATGGCCTTCCTTTTCCACTTGTGTTCTTTCAAAAAACCTCCTATGGCTTAGTTCTATTTCCCATTGATCTACTATCTTTGCTATGTCTCTTGCAAGTGGGGTCCCCTTACGAAGAGCACACCCCAACTCACTTGGGTATACTCCAAGGTCATAGCCGCTTCAATCTAGTCAATGGGATCAAACCATCACCATAGGGTTTTCCACACATGCATCACCATTCAAAACACTATTAATGCGTTTAACATAACACATATAATTTGTATGATAACATAAAGAAACAACATAAAGAATTCTACTCACAACCAAGCCACACGAGGAAACTCTATCTGCAATACCCCAGGATTAGACAAATTTTTTTTTTTTTTTTTAATCATATATGTTCCATTTATAAATTCTAATCATATATGTCACAATATGGGAAGATTAGTTTTGAGCCCATGCACATTATCAAGTCCAAAGGTCAAAGCCCAACATTAATTCAAGACCAATCTTAAGATCAAGCCCAAGTCCAAGCCCAAAAGAGGAAAGAATTTAAGGCCCAAAGTCCAAGTCCAATACTATGTGAGAATTATTGGTGGGAAAGTGGTATACAAGTGTAAGGCTATGATTTGTTGGTGAGAAAGTGAATTACAAGTGTAAGGCCATGATTTTTTGTGAGTTTTTAATTGTTTGGTGAGAAAGTGGACTACAATTGTAAGGTCATGATTTTTTCCATGTATCTATGCTTCGGAAGTACCGTCCTAACCCTTCACATGTTGTCCTTCTGGTCAAAGTCCAGATGGAAGAAGGCAACAAATATCAGGAGAGAGCGATACAAATTCTAGATAGGAAAACTCAAGAACTAAGACGTCGTACTATTCCATTAGTAAGAGTACTTTGGGATTACCACGGAATAGAGGAAGCAACATGGGAACTAGAAGAAAGAATCAAACAAAAATACTATGATTTGTTTCTTAGCAGTAATTGATGTTGTGATCACTTATCAATGAAATTATTTAATTTCCTCTATAATATACCAACGATTCAACATGTCAAAACATCGAGCCTCAGGGAAACATCAATTGGGATAAATGATAGAATTTCGATGGCGAAATTCTTTTAAGAGGGGTAGAATGTAATACCCTAGGATTAAACAAAAAAATAAATAAATAAATTTTGATCATGTATGTTCCATCTATAAATTCTAATCATATTTTAACTGTCACACCCCACCGAGGACCCGTCAAGACCGACGGAACTCGCACAGACAAAATGCAAGCAGTTACAACAGAATACATAATGCGCAGGAACACAAAAAAGAAATTTCTTTCATTGATTATATAGAATTTGGGTACAAATGCAAGCATCATGAAGACTGCCATTCAAGGGAACATACTCCTGGATCACCCTAATTGATACAACAAATAGTTGAGGTATACACAAACTAGGGCCCATACAACCCTCGTCCAAACCGCCTCAGACTCTTGTAAATGATAACAACGGGATGAGCCATCGCCCAGTGGGAAAGATAGATATTCCGTGGATTATGTCAATTTATAACAAGTTCATCATAATCATAATCATAAGATAAACACAACACAATAATCATCAATCATATAAAATGCATGAGTGGGTAGATACGCACAACACACCGTCTCATGGAAATTCATGGCCAAGTACCATCCTGGGTTCTCATCTAATGTCCCTCTCCAGGATCCGTCTCGAGTTCTCATTATACGGACCTCACCAGGGAATATATGTAACCCAATCCATACAACTCCTTTCTGCCTGGATCATCAGAGCTCCAGCAAAGATGTATCTCATGGGTCAAGTCATAACAACACATTCGTGCCGATAATCAATTCCAAAGCGTACCTAAGTCTTCGTGTTGTTTACCAGTATGCTATGCATGATCCAAAATGCACATGTATATATATCGAGGCGATCTCCATCTTTGATTGGCATATTTCTATGTACTACACTGGTACAACTCTTATCAATTCGACAAGGTCCAGTGTCAAGTCCTGCACTGATATGACTAGCCTACTGCACATGTGTGGCAACTCTTGAGCCCAAAGGACAGATATCATCAATATCATGCTTACTGCTCATGTGAAGTAGCTCTTGAGCCCAAAGGACAAGCATGTGGAACTTTATATCTTTTTAGGCTAGCTTTCAGTAGAACTAACCAGACCAGTCCCCAGGCTGAGAGGTGGGTCACACTGGTCACACTTAAGTCACCAAGTCTTCTAAAGCAACATCGCTGCCACCTGTTCACAAATTAATGGTACTAGGGACAAGACTATTTGGCTAATAGAATCAATTGCTAATCCAACAGTATGACAATATATATTCCAAATGTAAAGGTTTAACATGACATGGTCTCATCTAGATAAACATTGACAATGTAATTGAAATGATGCATGTATATCAAATAACATTATGAATGTATGAAAACTTTATAAAAAGAGATAATACACGCAAACCTAATTTTCACTTCCCACCTTCAATTTCGCAAGATCGGCGTTGTACCAGAGCTTTTGCGATGCACCAAATAGGAAAGTCTCCAAGAGAGTCTCAAGAGAAGAGAGAGAATATCTCTAGAAATTCTAGAGGGAGAAAGAGAAAATACTTCAAGAAAGGGGAGAGCACCTAAGGAGAGGAAAGAGGAGAGATGAGGGGAGAGTATTCTAGAAAATATTTTCTGATGTGGAAGATCGGTAAAAACCGCAACCACAAAGCATACTAAGATTTTCAAGAAAGAGTCTCCAAGAGAGGGGGAGGAGAAATGAAGAATGGGATGGAAGAAATGAGGGGGAGGCGCACCCCCATTTATACTAGTTCCATCCAATCCACACCACTCAATTAAAAATTCACTGAAAAATCATGGCCTTACACTTGTAATCCACTTTCCCAACAAACAATTAAAAACTCACAAAAATCATGGCCTTACACTTGTAATTCACTTTCTCACCAACAAATCATGGCCTTACACTTGTATACCTTTTTCCCACCAATAATTCTCACATAGTATTGGACTTGGACTTTGGTCCTTAGAATCTTTTCTCTTTTGGGCTTGGACTTGGGCTTGATCTTAAGATTGGTCTTGAATTAATGTTGGGCTTTGACCTTTGGACTTGATAATGTACATGGGCTCAAAACTAATCGTCCCATACTGTGACATATATGATTAGAATTTATAGATGGAACATATATGATTAAATTTTTTTTTTTTTGTCTAATCCTGGGGTATTACACTATCCACACGCAGATACCACTTTCCAATGCCAACAATTTAGGGTCCTGAACACATATCAATTACACATACACACATCAATTTATGATCATGCCACTTCTAAGACATATAACCCATGGTCAAACCTCTCAACATGGTCAATCTAGATTCATACACACCACATAACTCTAATTTAATCATAATTATCAATTCTCACCATATAGGCATCATACATGCCCAAATACATGACTTAAGCCAACACTTAGGTCTAGTTTCCTACACCATCATTAAGGTCAATTTCATCATTTCCCGTCTCAATTTACATGGAATTAACATGGTTCATCAAAATCCCCAAAATTAAGACTTAATTACAATACATGCCCCAAATTGGGGAAAATCTCTACAATAGGCCAATTGAACTAATCCACATGCCATACCATATAGAATCCCAAATTAACATCATAGGACATCATAGCATGCCAACCAAATCAACATAAGTCACATGCATCCACAATGGAAAACCTTAAGTCCACATTCTAGGGCTAGGTCAAATGCATAGAACACCATCAATTTCTTGATGGAAATTGGGGCAAATGCCACCATTGAGCTCCAAATCGTCATAGGTCCCATTTCCATAACATGCACCTCGGTTCTTATGGAAACCCTAATCTCAACCATCATCAAAACCAAGCTTAAGAGTGTGGAAATCACTCAAAGGGTGTGGGTTTAGGTCTAGGGAGCTTAATTTCACCATTATCAAGCTCATACAAACACATAAACCCCTAAGCCTTGTTTCCCCCAAATCCGAGACCCATGCCAAACCCTAGCTCAAATTGAAGCTAATAACCATGATCCAATGAGATTTCATGAAGAAAAACGGTAAATCATGCATACATTGGACGAATTTGAGCAAAAATTCTCAAGAACCCTAGGTTCTTCTTCTCTTTCTCCTCTTCTCTTCTTTCTCTCAAGGACGTACGTCAATGAGAGATGGAGGCAAATGGGAGATAAGTTATTATTTAGGATCCCATGCTCCCATGTGCAACATACTTATCCAACACCCTTCTCTAACACCACTTATTCAAATACAATTTCTTATTCATTAATTACTCTCATATATAACACCGACCTCTTTAAATAAAATTTTATGGTGAACCATAAATATTGGTCCAAAGTCTAAGGTTGGTAAGGTGGGAAAAATCAATGCTTTAAATGAGAGATTTAATTTGTGGCCTTTCCCATAAGCCACTAGTTATAATATTAATAGCTTGCTCCTCAAGCTACTTGAATGTGGCTTCTACAACAACCCACTAATAATAATAATAATAGTAATGACATTAATACCAATAATAATAATAATAACTCTCTACAAGCAACATACAACATACACATAATACGCACGCATCAAACAACACACAACATGAACATGTCTTTTTTTTTTTTTTTTTTGAGAAGAAACAAATACTTGTATTGAGTGGACTAATAGTATGTACATATGAGGGAGCATTGAGTGTGCACCCAGCAAAATCAAAACTTTCCTTACAAAAATATTACCAAACCCTTCCCCCCCCCCCCCCCCCCCCCCCCCCCCCCCCCCCCCCCCTTTTCCTAGAGACCAAATAGACAACCTCGCCCAATCTAACACCCAGTTGGAAAGTGAGGGACCTGGGATAAGACCTGTTGCAAAGACCCAAGTACTGGCAGCAAAGCGAATACCGTCCCACATATCATCAACATGAACATGTAACACACATAACATCAAGAGTTGGGACGCAAAGTTGGGCACATATGGACTAAGATATGGTTAAGCGGAAGAAATTTTCGAGGTGTTACATCAAGTAACATGCAACAAAGGATGTCTGCAAGCCTCAACACCTCCCCTCTTCACCACCTCCCCCTTTTGTGAACATCAACGTGAAATTCAATAATTAACAATGATTATAGATGTAAACAACATTTTTTTGACACTTACTAATTTATCTGCCTGAATAGATATATTTGGCTCAACAGTCACCTGGTCCAACCTACGAGCCAATCCAATATGTTGTAGATTGGACATGTTCTTGATGGGTAGAGATTGGGTCGCGTGTTACCTTGAGGTGAGACAAGAAGCGCTTATAAGGCTGGTCTCTGACCATTGGCCCATTACCCTCAACACCAATCAAATCTTATGGGGTCCTACACCATTTCGGTTTGAAACTATTTGGCTCACTTATCCCAAATTCCCTCATCTTATAAAGGAGTGGTGGAGGGATGAGGTGGCCTCAGGCCTGGCAGGTTATAGATTCCGTCAAAGACTTGGTGGCTTGAAGCTTAGATTGAAGACTTGGAGTATGAACTTCGTTGCTGGGGACAGGGTTAGAAAGAAGGATATGGAATCTGTCATTAGAAGGTTGGATCAAGCGGAGGGTATTGATGATTGGTCCGAGGACATGGCTCAAGAGAGGAGTGCTAAAGATGAACTCTATTCAATTCTTCTTCGAGAAGATCGAATTGCAGCTCAAAAATCAAAGATTAAATGGGTAAGGGAGGATGATGCCAACTCCAAGTTTTTCCACAGAATCTTAAGCAATCGACGGTCATGGAATGTTATTATGAAATTGGAGAGAGATGATGGGTCTTTGGTGGACACGGTGGATGGAGTAGTGGGGGAAGTAGTGAATTTCTATTGGCATCTTTTCACGACAGATGCTCGAGGATTGTGGGGGATTGATGGTATTACTTGGAAGCCGTTGCCAAGGGTGGATAGTGACTGGCTGGAGCGACCCTTTGAGATGGAGGAAATTTGTGAAGCTATTTTTCATTGTGATGGTGACAAAGCCCTGAGTCCTGATGGTTTCTCCTTATCTTTCTACCAAGAAAATTGGGAAACCTTGATGCTTGATCTCAAGGCGGTTATGGATGAATTCTTCAATCAAGGGGTGATCAACAAATCAGTCAATGAGACATATATTGCTCTGATCCCAATGAAGGTTAATTCCAAGAAGGTGAAAGACTTTAGGCCCATTAGCCTTACCACCAGCGTTTACAAAATAATTGCCAAAGTCTTAGCAACAAGATTGAGAGAGGTCCTCCATCATATGGTAGCTGATAATCAAATGGCGTTTGTTGAAGGAAGACAAATTTATGATGCTACTTTAATCGCAAACGAAGCAGTTGAAGACTATAGGTCCACTAAAAGAGAGGGAATTGTCTTTAAAACAAATTTTGAAAAGGCCTATGATATGGTTCGATGGGATTTTCTCGACTATGTTCTTGGTATGAAGGGCTTTGGTGCTCGTTGGAGGAAGTGGATTCGTTGATACTTGTCCTCTGTCTCTTATTCTATTTTTATTAATGGAAGACCTAGGGGGAAAGTGCTTGGCTCTAGGGAGCTCAAATAGGGCGACCTGTTATCACCTTTCCTTTTCATTATGGTGGCAGATGTGCTGGGGAGCATGATGGATAAGGCTAGGGATTCTGGAGTGGTGAAGGGATTCTCAGTGGGGAAGGATAAAATCCAGGTCTCCCATCTTCAGTTTGCAGATGACTACCTTTTTTTGGTGGAAAATGATGGATACAACCTCCTCTCCACACTGAGAATCATTCAAGGCTTTTGTTTGATCTCGGGAATGAAGCTGAATTTGGAAAAATGTCATGTTGTTGGGATTTGTTTGTCAGAAGCGAAGTTGGTGGAGGTTGCCTCCTCGTGTGGATGTACCATCGGCCAATGGCCTCTAAATGATCTTGGATTACCTCTTGGGGGAAACCCTTAACTAAATCTTTTTGGAGCCAATTATCAATACTATTTCCAGGAGACTAGATGGTTGGTGAAGAAGTTTCTTATCTAAGGGTGGAAGGCTAGCTCTCATTAAAAGTGTGTTGGAAGCCATCCCTACCTATTTCCTTTCCTTGTTCAAGATTTCAAAGTTGGTGGCTTGGAGGATTGAAAGGATGATGAGGAAATTCCTATGGAAGGGAGAGGACAAGGTAAGAGGTGGTAGCTTGGTAAAGTGGGGTTTGGTTACAAGGCGGATTGATCAGGGAGGTTTGGGGATTGGGACCTTGGTGTTAAGAAACAAAGCTCTAGTGGGGAAATGGTTATGGCGATTCCTTAAGGAAAGAAACTCTCTGTGGGCTAAAGTAGTGTCGAGCCGCCATGGCATTCAACGGAATTCTAGAGATGCTAGTGTGTCTTCCATTGCCACCTATTGCAGCCCGTGGAAGTTTATCAATTCCCTTTATCCGATCTTCTCTAACCTAGTGAGACTCAAAGTGGGTGATGGTTCTTCCTTCAAGTTTTGGGAGGATAATTGGTGTGCTACATCCAAATTTTGTGATTTATTTCCAAATATTTATAGGCTTTCTTCCAAACATAACCATCCAATTTGTGATTTCTTGGTTCTCATGGAGGGGGGTGAAGGAGGTAGCCTCGCTTAGTGTCTCCATCTTAGAAGGGAACCCTTTGATAGTATGCATTTAGAAGCCTCCTCCCTCCTTGAGATCCTCGAGGGAGTTCACTTGTCAACTGAGAATGATAGAGTATCTTGGCCCTTGGAATCATCGGGAGAGTTTTCATGTAAATCTTTCCTCCATTATCTTTGCTCCTCCTCTAGTTCCATCTCATCCCATAACCCCTTCACTCACGACTTTATATGGAAAGCTCATGTTATTTCAAAGGCCAAATTTTTGGGATGGACTATTGCTCATGATAGGTTAAATTGCGCGGATATTCTCCAAAGGCGTTTCAAGAATTGGACTCTCTCTCCAAATTGGTGTTGCTTGTGTAAGGTTAATGGGGAATCGCGCCAACATCTTTCTGTTGATTGTGATTTTTCTAAAGAGGTATGGAAGAGATGGGAAGACTTCCTTCCGTGGGAGACACTTTCCATCGACCCTACAATTTGGATCTTCTTGGTATGATTCGGTAGTGCCACGGCGTTTTAGGGATTATTGGCGTGTTGTTGTATTTGTTGGAGACAACTTTTAGTGATTCTAGTTTATTTATTCTAGGATTTATCTTTATCATTTCTATCTTATCTATTCTAGGATTTAAGTTTATCTTTTTAAAATAAATCAGGTTGTTAGGTTGTTATCTTGTTCCTATTTTTTAGGGTGAATATTTTTCTGGTTCTTAGCCTCTATGTACTGACTGATCTATAAAATGGGATTACTTTTTTTCATTGAATAAGATAGAGAAAAAGAGTTCTTTGCCTCTCTAATTTCATGGTATCAGAGCAATCTCTGAAATCGACAATTTAAATGGCTAAGACAGCCATGACAGGGGCAAGCAGAGCATCATCTGAAACCTCTACAGGGCTGTCCCAGCTCCAAACTACACAACCTGCTGTTTCACTATATGGAGGAGGTGACAATTACTCACCTCACCATTCCTCACTTCAAATTACAGCTCACAAGTTAAATGGTAAGAACTATCTTCAATGGTCCCAATCAGTAAAGTTGGTGATTAAAGGCAGAGGTAAGATTGGTTATTTAACTGGAGCAACAAAGGCGCCCAAAGAAAATGATCCTGCTTTCCAAAGTTGGGATGCTGATAATTCTATTGTCATGGCGTGACTAATTAATTCCATGGAGACTCAAATTGGCAGACATACCTATTTCTTTCAACAGCACACGCAGTTTGGGAAGCTGTGAAGAAGACCTACACCGACTCGGAAAATTCTGCACAAGTAGTTGAGATAAAATCAAAGCTACGGGAACATCGTCAAGGTGGACAATCTGTAACTCAGTATTACAATACCTTAAAAAATTTATGGCAAGAACTTGATTTGTTCTATGAGTCGAACTTAGGATGTGTTGAATGCAGTATAAAACAAAGGCGTCTACTTGAAAAAGAAAGGGTGTTTGAGTTTTTAACTGGACTCAAATAAGGAACTAGACGAAGTGCGAGGAAGGATACTTGGGAAGGATCCACTACCTTCAACTAATGAGGTCTTTGCTGAAGTTCGACGAGAAGAGAGTCGACGGAAGGTTATGATGGGAGAAAATAAAGACTAATGCTGGACAAACCTCTCCTGAAGGTTCAGCTTTAGCTATAAAAGGACCAAGTAATCAGCACAAGATATCGGGAAGTCAAAGAATGGAGAAAAAAGGCGAGAAAATATGGTGTGATCACTGCCAGCGTCCTCGACATACCAAAGAAACTTGTTGGAAACTCCATGGCAAGCCACCAAATTGGAAACCAAGGGGGCAAGTTGATGGTAAAGGGTTCTAGGCAGTAGTTGAGGATCAAGGAGGCCTGCAAAGTGAAAACTCTTCAAACACACTTCTTTCCCTCAACAAGGAGCAGATAGAACAACTGTATAAGCTTTTAAACCAATCTCAACCCATTCCTAGTGTCAGTTCTTGCAGTCTAGCACAGTCAGGTAATTTCTTAGAGGCTCTTAGTGCATCATTGACATCAAAAACACCCTGGATCATTGATTCGGGTGCTTCAGATCATATGACAGGTTCTTCTCATCTTTTTTCCACCTTTACTCCATGTTCTAACTTTGGAAAAGTTAAAATAGCTGATGGGTCTTTGTCTACTGTTTCTGGTAAAGGTTCCATTAAAATTTCTGACACCTTAACCCTTCACTCTGTTTTACTAGTCCCAAACTTATCCTGTAACTTGCTGTCCATCAATAAATTAACCAAAGATCTCAATTGTGTGGCTAAATTTTACTCTTCTCGCTGTGAATTTCAGGAGTTGCACTCGGGGAAGACGATTGGCAATGCTAGAGAGCATGACGGACTTTATTTCTTTGAGGATGAGGACACTAGACAAGCCCTTATATCTGGCTGTGATTTTTTTTTCTGTTTCTGGTAATGCTGACATAATGTTGTGGCACTATAGATTAGGCCACCCTAGTTTTCCTCATCTGAAGAATTTGTTTCCCTTACTCTTTCGAAAAAGTCCTCATTCATTTCAATGTGAAATATGTCAATTGGCCAAACACACTCGATCTGTTTTTCTTTCTCAACCATATAATGCATCTAAACCCTTTGCATTGATTCATAGTGACATTTGGGGACCGGCTAGGGTATCAAACATCTCGGGAACTAAGTGGTTTGTAACCTTTATTGATGATCATACTAGACTTTGTTGGGTATATCTCCTAAAAGAAAAATCTGAAACCTGCCGTGTTTTCCAAACCTTTCACAATTTGCTTCAAACACAATTTCAAGCTGACATCCAAGTGTTAAGAAGTGATAATGGTCGAGAATATTTCCAAAATATTTTGGGGGCCTACCTAACCGAACATGGTATTATTCATCAAAGTTCATGCATCAATACACCCCAGCAAAATGGCTTGGCCGAGAGGAAAAATAGACACCTCTTAGAGGTTGCCCGTGCTATCATGATTACTATGAATGTTCCAAAGTATCTATGGGGAGATGCCATCTTAACCTCATCCTATTTGATCAACCGGTTGCCCAGTAGAGTGCTAAACCACCAAACCCCAATTTCTGTCCTCCTTCAAACCTATCCCCATTTCCGCTCACTCAATTCTTTACTTCTCAAAACATTTGGCTGTTCTGTTTTTGTTCATGATCATAGTCCATCTCGGGATAAATTCGACCCTAGATCAATTAAGTGTGTCTTTTTGGGCTACTCCCCTACCCAAAAGGGTTACAAGTGTTTCTCCCCTTCTACCCGAAAGTAAAATTCTATGTTTCCAAAGATGTTACCTTTTCCGAGTCTCAACCTTTCTTTCCCAACACCTCTCTTCAGGGGGAGAAGGTCAGTAACGAAGATTGTTGGTGGGAAAGGATTTCTCTCCCGTATGAGCCTACTAACATACCGAAGTTGTCATCCAATATCCCCATTTTGTTATCTAGTACTTCGGACGATCCAAATCTGGTGCTACAAGACCAATCTCATTCAGAAACAGGGGGAGATCCATTTGCAACAGTCCAAAAAGAGCTTCGTGTCTATACTAGACGGTCGAATCCTCAAAGAAAAGAACAGCTCACAGCTTCTTATTGTCAAGAGCTTGAACCAAGACCAACTGAGAAAATAATCAGCCCAGATAATGATGATGTCAACCTAGATATTCCAAGTAAATCCACTTCTGATGATCTTGATATGCCTATAGCTCTTAGGAAGGGAGTAAGGTCATGTACCTGACATCCCATTTCTCACTTTGTGTCTTACGAAAAATTATCACCATCATTTCGTGCCTTTATTTCTAATTTATCTAGTGTTGAGATTCCTAGGTCTATACAGGAAGCTCTATCTATTCCAGATTGGAGGAAAACAGTTAATGAAGAAATGAAGGCCTTGGAAAAAAATGGGACTTGGAAGTTAATGGATTTGCCAAGAGGAAAAAAATACCGTTGGTTGTAAATGGGTATTTACAGTAAAATATAAGTCTGATGGGACAATTGAGAGGTATAAAACCCGCTTGGTTGCAAAGGGGTTTACACTGACATATGGGATAGATTACCAAGAGACCTTCGCTCCAGTGGCAAAACTGAACACTATAAGGGTCATATTGTCACTTGCTGCAAATTCCGATTGGCCACTTCAACAACTTGATGTGAAAAATGCTTTCCTCAATGGTATTTGGATGAAGAAGTGAATATGGATGTACCACCTGGTTTTGAGGCAATGGGGACAAGGAATCAAGTCTGCAAACTAAGAAGATCCCTGTATGGGTTAAAGCAATCCCCTAGAGCTTGGTTCGAGAGATTCACTAAAGTAGTTTGAAGTTACGGCTTTACACAAGGACAAACAGACCACACGTTGTTTTTCAAGCACTCACCAAATGGCAAGGTCACAATCTTGATAGTGTATGTTGATGATATCATACTCATCGGAGATAACTTGGAGGAAATGGAGAGATTAAAGAGTGTTCTTGCAACAAAGTTCGAAATTAAAGACCTTGGCTCATTGAAGTATTTTTTGGGAATGGAAGTTGCTAGAAGTAAAAGAGGCATTTCCATCTCTCAAAGAAAATATACTCTTGATTTATTAAAGGAGACAGGGATGTTAGGGTGTAAACCAGCTAATACACCTATGGATCAAAACAAGAAAGTTGGACAAGTTCCAAATGGAGTTCCTGTTGAGAAAGGTAGATATCAAAGACTTGTGGGCAAACTTATCTATCTCTCACATACTAGGCTGGACATAGCTTTTGTGCAAGTGTGGTCAACCAAATCATGCATGCCCCATGTGAGGAACACCTAGAAGCAGTCTATCGGATCCTACGTTAGTTGAAATCAACTCCTGGACATGGTATTTTCTTCCAGAAATCCGAAGAGAAAGGAATAGAGGCCTTTACAGATGCAGATTGGGCAGGTTCCATTGATGATAGAAGGTCGACCTCAGGATATTGCACGCGAGTATGGGGAAACTTAGTAACATGGAGAAGCAAGAAACAATCCGTTGTAGCACGGAGTAGTGCTGAAACTGAATTTAGAGCCATGGCTCATGGGATTTGTGAACTGATATGGCTCCAGCCACTGTTAGAAGAACTGAAAGTGCCCACAGTCAATCCTATGAAATTGTTTTGTGACAACAAAGCTGCTATAAGTATTGCCCACAACCCAGTCCACCATGACAGAACCAAGCATGTGGAAGTTGATCGTCATTTCATAAAGGAGAAGATAGATGGAGGAGTACTAAGTGTAACTTATGTACCCACACGAGAACAAGTTGCAGATATACTAACCAAAGGCCTGGCTAGACAAAGTTTTGATGAGCTTACAAGCAAGCTGGGAATGTTGGACATATATGCCCCAGCTTGAGGGGGAGTGTTGGAGACAGCTTTTAGTGATTCTAGTTTATCTATTCTAGAATTTATCTTTATCATTTCTATCTTATCTATTCTAGGATTTAAGTTTATCTTTGTAAAATAAATCCGGTTGTTAGGTTGTTATCTTGTTCCTATTTTTTAGGGTGAATATTTTTCTGGTTCTTAGCCTCTATGTACTGACTGATCTATAAAAAGGGATCAGTTTTTTTCATTGAATAAGATAGAGAAAAAGAGTTCTTTGCCTCCCTAATTTCAGTATTTGCAGTAGTATGGTCTATTTGGAAAGAAAGGAACTGTCGTATATTTGAAGACTAAGAAAAGGATTCTGGGGCTGTTTGGGAAAATTCCCTTTTCTTGGCTTCTCTTTGGGTTAGTGCTAGTAAGTTAGCAAAGGGCTTTCCCTTGGAGGAGTGGTTGAGAGGTTGGCAACCTATTTTGCAGAGTTTTGATCTTTAACTCCGGGTCATATTCCGGGTGTGTACTCATGTATAGCCTTACAACATTATAGTTAATACAATACAAATTTCGTTTCTTGTCAAAAAAAATATATCTGCCTGAACAGACAACTTGGCAATATTCTCTAACATCAAATCTAAGCAATGGGCGACACAAAGAGACCAAAAAAAATTTATAACTTCATCAGCCAAAATTTTTAGATTTGATTTATTTGATAGCCTGTTATATCTTGACTTAAAATTATTAATAATCTCTGTTTTAGCTCAATGCACTGTCACAGTCGAAAAACTGTATGTTACAAACTTACAATTAATTATCAGCCATTCACTTTGTTTATACTTCTTAATACATATATGTTCTGATTTATACATGGTTCACTGTAATCTCTGTTTTATTTTCTTGCATTATGATACTTTACTCCACATTGGTTATACTTAACACATATATGTTCTGATTCAAAATGTAAACTTTTGTGGTAGTTTATATTGTGATAATTTACCCTAAACCATTGGTTATACTTCTTTTGCATATATGTCTTGATTTATGATAGTTTACCCCACATTGGTTATACTTAACACATATATGTTCTGATTCACAATGTAAACTTTTGTGGTAGTTTATGCATATATGTCTTGATTTATGATAGTTTACCCCACATTGGTTATACTTAGCACATATATGTTCTGATTCACAATGTAAACTTTTGTGGTAGTTTATATTGTGATAATTTACCCTAAACCATTGGTTATACTTCTTTTGCATATATGTCTTGATTTATGATAGTTTACCCCACATTGGTTATACTTAGCACATATATGTTCTGATTCACAATGTAAACTTTTGTGGTAGTTTATATTGTGATAATTTACCCTAAACCATTGGTTATACTTCTTTTGCATATATGTCTTGATTTATGATAGTTTACCCCACATTGGTTATACTTAGCACATATATGTTCTGATTCACAATGTAAACTTTTGTGGTAGTTTATATTGTGATAGTTTACCCTAAACCATTGGTTATACTTCTTTTGCATATATGTCTTGATTTATACATGGCTTACTCTCATCTATGTTTTATTTTCTTGCTTTCTGATAGTTTACAACAGGTCTTGTTACAATCAGAAGAAGAACTATTGGCAAAACAAACATCCGAACTTGTAAGTGAAGGTGCTGCACCAAAACCAAAGAAAACCATTGGCAAAATGAAGGTTCAAGGTGCAACTACTCAACTGTTTTTGCTCATTGGTTACTCTCACTGTATCTGTCCTACTTGTAGGAAGAGCAATGGGGACTTGTCCTCATTCTTTAAACTTTTGTTGGTTATGCAGTTCGTAAAGTGAAAACAGATCTGGACCAACCCATAGGCTGTAGCTTTTCATCGCTGAAACCATCAAGGGTAAAAATGGAAGCCTTTCGTTATCACCTTTCAAATTTTCAGTCAACACTGTCCTCTGGATGGGCAGCTCTTCGGACTATTCGTGTGGTGCCTCAAGTACCTGCCCATGGATCTTTTTCAAAGAAGAGCTTGGCTTATGTGCATGCCAGCACCGAATATCTTAAGCAGGTCTCTGAAATTCTAAAAGTTGGTGTAACAACTTTGCATAACAGTTCATCATATGAAGTAGTGCAAGGTATTTTTCACTATATTCTCTGCACACTATTGATGTGGATTTGTAGATATAATTTTCTGTGAGTATTCTATTGGCACCACTTCTTAACGTGTTGAAGTTGCTTTACATCCATCATATACATACATGCCTTCAAAAGCAGACATTGCACTACTGTTAATGTATTTAGATTCACAAAATAGTCATTAGTATATCTGGTGACACTTTCCAATTAAAACTTGTTCTGTACATTCATTGAACACAATTTGACTATGGCAGCATTAATTTTGAGTAACTTGAACGATGTTGCTCATCCATGAGCATGACTTCTCAACTAAATTACTGTCCATGGAACTTAGAAAAGAAAAGCTTGGTTAAATGGGAGATTGCATAGAAACCATTGGAAAAAGGTGGGCTAGGGATTGGGAAGATTACTTTAAAGAATGTGGCTTTATGTAGCAGATGGTTATGGAGAATTCTGAGTGATCCTGACTCTCTTTGGGCACGAGTGGTATACAACAGATATGGTAGGGTCTCATTTTTGGAGAGAGAAGCTTGGTTGAGAAGGTCTAGAGGAGTCTCAAGTAGAGGTTCATGGAAGTTTATTGCCTCTTTGGCCCCGATAGTGTTTGAATATGTGTGCCCAAAAGTAAGTAATGGGGAATTCTTTCGCTCCTGGGAAGATAGTTGGTTGGGAGACGTTTCATTGGCAAGGGCATTTCCAAATTTGTACAGGCTATCATCCTTAACATGAACGACCTATTTCTTCCTTTGTTAGTTCTTCTCCAGTTTCGCCAAACAATAACCTCGCATGGTGTTTCCATTTCCCTAGAGCCTTGACCCATAGGGAGCAGACTGAGATAATTGACCTTTTAGCCAGATTAGACTAGGTACGTTTATCAAACTTACCGGATCGTTATTTTTGGACACTAGAACCTAATGGCCTATTCTCATGCAAATCTCTTGTTAAAACCCTTCATTCTTCATCAACCCAAACTCATTTAAATTTTTCATTATCGACATTCATCTGGAAAACACACATTCCATCGAAAGTTAAAGTGTTTGGATGGCTACTGGCTCTTAGGAGATTAAATACACTAGATTTGTTACAAAGGCGACTCCCTAACATGTATTTGTCTCCTCAGTGTTGCGTTGTGTGTCTTAAGGCCGAAGAAGATCCGAACCACCTATTCCTACATTGTTCTTTGGCGAGATGGATTTGGGAGAACTGGTATACTTTTTCGGGGGCTAGATTCTCTCCCCCATCTAGCATTGAGGAGAGTATGTCCCCTTCTCATTTGGCCATCGTAAGTAGCCCGGCAAAGGAGGTGTCACTCATTGCTTCATTCGCCACACTTTGGTTTATTTGGCTTGAATGGAATAATAGATTGTTTATTGATAGACCTAGGGAGTTGACTAAGTTATGGGAGGATATTAAGTATGCGGGCAGTTCTTGGGTACATGCGGCTGGGATAGTTCAAGGTCCCTCTCTTACTGATTGGGTATTAGATTGGAGTAGTTGTTTGCAATATGCTTAAGGGTCCATTGTAGTTGTATTTTTGAGTTGGCAAGAACTTTGTTGGCTGTTTTGGGTGCACTTCTGGTGCCCTTGTTTGTTGTAAACTTTCTATTTTTTTCAATAAATCACTAGTTTCGTCTCAAAAAAAAAAAAGAGAATTTTTTTTTATGCAACTTAGCTGATTTGCCAAACTTGTCAGAGACGTATTCTTGTCTTTTGAGATTGAAGAGTTCAACTGAAGAGGATGCAGTTCGAATGCAACCAGGATCTGGTGAAACACATGTATTGTATGTAGACCTAAACCATGCTTTAATGCGTTACATTTCTATCTTCGATGCCCTAATTCTTCTTAAAGAAGATTTACAATAATTAATAGCACAACGTTGATGTTCCATTTGTTTCATTTCATGATGCAGCTTGCCAGACAGTCTAGGTGATGATCTAATTATTGAAGTTCAGGATTCGAAGGGACAGAATTATGGTCGGGTCATTGCTCAAGTGGCAACTGTGGCTGAAGACCCAGTAAGAAAATTCTCCTAGTATTAAGATTATGAATCACAATATTTTATATTGAAACTTATATGTGAGTTTAATTTCTAGGGTGACAAGGTTCGTTGGTGGTCGATATATTGTGAGCCAGAACATGAGCTTGTTGGCAGATTACAACTCTACATAAATTATTCAACCAGTCTAGATGATAATGGTCATCTTAAGGTATCATACTTTGCTTGTTCTATAAGACTATAAGATCCTTGTGATACACTGGTACAGATGCTATGTTTAATGTTAGGGTATTGATGTTGTATGTAACTGTTCTCACTAGATTTTATATGAATCCCATGGTTACAGACAAAGTGAGTACATTCAAATTGATCACTATATATATATATATATATATATATGTTGTCTTTTTAATTTTGAAAATACATGGTGTGATTATTTTTGTCATTATTTTGAAAATGCCCTTCAAAAATATAGTCTTTTTAATTTTAAAATATAGTTTTAGTGACACAAGGGTAATAGAATAATTTAACAATTTAACTTTTTTCTACTACTCCCTTAATCTCCCTCACTTTTTAAGGCTCATATTGGTATTTTTCAGTTTTTTCCTCTTATGATATTTTACCTTATTTACCCTTATTTATTTTAAATAAATAGGACAGTTTTTATTTTACCTTTCTAGTTTGATTAAATGCATACTATTTTTTCAAAAAAAAAAAAAAGAAAAAAAAGAAGAGAAAACAATATGAAAAAAATTATTAAACATAAAATTTTGTTCATAAATAGTAGAAATCACATGCAACATATGTGCATGCACACAGTGACCT
Source organism: Paratinospora sagittata (assembly GCA_035771175.1). Taxonomy (NCBI): domain Eukaryota; kingdom Viridiplantae; phylum Streptophyta; class Magnoliopsida; order Ranunculales; family Menispermaceae; genus Paratinospora; species Paratinospora sagittata. The sequence goes on from CM069603.1 coordinate 17,148,568, forward strand.
GAAGGTCACATGTTCAAATTCAAAAATAGCCTCCCTGCATGGAGGGGTTAGTTGCTGGATACGTTGTCCTCTCTCGTGCAATAGGTATGCTCTTACACACACACACAAACACACACATACACACACACACACACACACACGACTACTTGATTGTTTGAGATGGAAATGAAATGGACGGGACTAAAAGTGAGGACTTTTGCTAGACCCAAAGACAGTCTAGAACTCTTTGCATGTGTGTTTTGATACCTATACACTATTCCTGAATTTTCTTCTTCTTTTATTTTTTTTTTTCGGTTTTTATGTTTTTCATTGGTGGCTACCTAGTGTGGCACTGTTGCAGAAACTGTTGCATATGACTTGGTTTTAGAAGTTGCAATGAAAGTTCAACATTTTCAGCAAAGAAATCTGTTGATTCATGGACCATGGAAATGGTTACTGACTGAATTTGCATCATATTATGGGGTCTCAGATGTGTATACTAAGCTAAGGTATTGGGAATGTGTATCTTGGAATTTATTTTCACTGAATTTTCCGAATGTGTTTTTTTTCATTCTCTGTGTGTGTGTGTGTGTGTGTGTGTATGGTTAATATGCTAACTTATTGCTCAACAGATACCTTTCTTATGTGATGGATGTGGCTACTCCCACCTCAGACTGTCTCATTCTGGTGCATGATTTGCTATTGCCTGTAATTATGAGGGGTGATGCAAAGAGCACATTGAGTCATCAAGAAGTAAGTGTTTTCCGCTAGTTTGCATGAATATAAGGTTTTAGATGCCATGTAGGTTTTGTAGTAACAATTTTATGAGCTCTATGGAGGAGTTTTTTTTGCGACTCTCGTTTTGATTAGACTTCTCTTTTTAGTTTTTGCTTGTTGCTTGTGAAAGGGTACTCTTCTTCTGGTCTGTAGTTGAAGTCTTTCTTTATCTTTTCATTGCTTCTATTGTTATGTTGTGAATGCTGTTTCTTTTACTGTATCGTGGTTACAACTTCTTAGTGTATTTCAGATAATTCTTCTAACGTACAGTGACTGACTGGTTTTTGGCTACTACTTGACCAGAACCGCATCTTAGGAGAAATTGTGGATGAGGTTGAACAGATTCTCTCTCAGGTTTTTGAGAACTACAAGTCATTGGATGAATCATCATCATCTGGAATGATGGAAATTTTTAGGCCTGCAACCGGCACTCCAGCTCCTGCTTTGGCGCCTGCTGTCAAGCTCTACACTCTTCTTCATGATATATTGTCTCCAGAGGCACAGTTGAAATTATGTAGTTATTTTCAGGTAAGGAGCTGATTACTTTTACTTTTTTGTTTTGTTTTTCTTTCTTGATATTGTTTTAGTTGTATTTGGTAAGTATACTATTGTTTTACTTTAGAGAGGTTATTATACTTGTTTTTTTTATTGGATCTGCTTCATTTTTTTCTAATCCGTTCAAACATTTTGATATGTAGGCTGCAGCAAAAAAGAGATCAAGAAGGCATTTGGCCGAGACAGATGAGTTTGTTACCAACAATAATGAAGGCTTCTTGATCGATGCTGAGAGTGTTACTACTGCTTATCAGAAGATGAAACTTCTATGCTTAAGTATTAGAAATGAGATTTTTACCGATATACATATCCAAAGTAGCCATGTGCTCCCCAGGTAAAAGGCCGGCCCTATCTCCCATTTCTTTTAGTGTATTATGAGAGTCATTTTGCAGCATAACATGGAAGCTTTAGTTAAAATAAGAATGTTATGGGTTGGAGGTTTCAGAGAAGGGGGTGGTTTTATTATTATTATTTTTTAATACTGCATATAGCACACCAAGTCCCACCCTTGCTTATATATTTGTATGATGTGCTGAATTGTAAATAATAAGGTTTTTCGATTCAAATTGTTTTCTTTTGAGTTGAATCATGAATCATAAGATTCATAACGAATTGGAATTGTTAGAATTACTGTCAACAACTCCACTTTTCTATCGAAACACACAATCCTCACTTTATGAGTGGGAAAACCATCTTTAGTTCAGTGGTCTTGTCTCATGATCAGAGTTGTAGATGATGCAAGTCGATCAATTGCCTATGTGGCTTCTTGTTGGCTCCTGATGGACACGAGTTTGGTGTTGTCATGCCCTTGTGCTTAAGTTATTTATTTGGTTAACCTAATTGACGTTCATGCCATATGTCAAATTGTGGAACACTTGGTCACATGGATATAAGATGGAAAAGCTTAATTTTCTACTGCATCCTTTTACTTTGTTTTGGTGATGTGATCTCTCTCTCACCGCACCATTGCTCATGATGTTTACCCTTAATGATCTTGGGCAATATCCTGTTGAAAAGCCAATTTTTATTTGGCTGCAATCTTGAAGTCGCTACATATTTTGCTACTCCATGGTATGCATGCATTGGACTTGTATTCAATGTGCGAATTATTCAGGGAGTCTGTTTATCACTTTTCTACTCATTAGTTTGTGTTGAGAAAATAAAATAATGAAAGACACAGATGTAACGTGGTTCGGCTCTATGACCTACATCCACGGGAGAAGAGAAAGGATATTGTCTTATTCTTTTCTTATGTCTTAGTGGAGGGACACCATATATATAGACATACAGGGCTATGTACATATATAACAATAATTACATTTTTAGTAACTGCTAAATAAAACGACTACTAAAATTATCATCTTTCCTTAAAGGATATAAATCCGTAAAGGAAATAAATCCTTAAAGGAAACAAATCTCACGGATTTTGCTCTTCTCCACAACATTCCCCCTCAAGCTGGTGAATAAAGGCTTACCATTCCCAGCTTGGACACATTTGCTTGAAATGCAGTATGGTTTTAACCCTTTAGTGAGCATATCGGCGAACTGATTATTGGTAGACACATATGGTGAGATCAACACACTATCAAGCTTCTCTTTAATAAAGTGTCTATCAATCTCTATATGCTTGGTTCGATCATGTTGAACTGGGTTATGGGCAATGCTAATTGCAGATTTATTGTCACAATAGAGTCTCATAGGGCCATCCCAGTGTATCTTCAAATCTGTCAAAATTATCTGCAACCATAATAGCTCACAAACCCCTTGTGCCATTGCTCGAAATTCTGCTTCAGCACTAGATCTGGCCACTACATTCTACTTTTTACTTCGCCATGTCACCAAATTCCCACCAAGAAACGTACAATATCCAGTAGTTGATCTTCTGTCAACTACTGAACCAACATAGTCTGAATCAGTATATGCTTCAAGAACCATTCCTGTGTGTCGTTTAAATAAGATGCCCTGTCCTGGAGTCCCTTTAAGATACTGTAAAACGTGATTAGCTGCTTGCAAATGAATATCTTTAGGGTTGTGCATGAACTGACTTATTACACTTACTTCATATGTGATATCAGGTCTTGTGTGAGAGAGATAGACGAGTCTTCCTACTAGTCTTTGATACATCTCCTTATTAACAGTCGACGCTTCTTCAGCTTCTCCAAGCTTGTGATTAAGATCAATAGGAGTATTCATTGGTTTGCATGCTAGCTTCCCTGTTTCTTTAAGGAGGTTTGTAATGTACTTCTGTTGAGAGATAAAGATTCCCTGTTTAGAGTGTGCCACTTCAATCCCTAGAAAGTATTTCAATCTCCCTAGTTCCTTGATCTCAAATTCCTCGGTCAAACACCGCTTCAAATTTTGTTTCTCGTTCTCATTGTTTCCTGTCATGATGATGTCATCAACATACATGTGATCTCCTTGGCTTTGTTTATATCCCATATTTGTCATTACTTTGGCAAACCGACCAAACCATGCCCTCAGAGATTGTTTAAGTCCACACATGGTCTTTTTTAATTTACACACTTTATCAGTGGTGCCAAATCCTGGAGGCACTTCCATATAGATTTCTTCTTCTAAATCCCCATGTAAAAATGCATTCTTTACATCAAATTGTTGCAAATCCCAGTCATAATTAGCTTCCAATGACAAAAGAAGTCTCACAGTATTCATTTTTGCAACCGGAGCAAATGTCTCTTGATAGTCCACACCATATGTCTGAGTATATCCTTTGGCTACCAATCTTGCCTTGTAGCGCTCTAGGGACCCATCTGCTTTGTATTTTACTGTATAAACCCATTTGCTGGAGGCAAGTCTACCAACTCCCATATTGTATTTTTTTCCAGGGCTTCCATTTCCACATTCATAGCTTGTTTCCAATTTGTATTAGATAAAGCCTCGGATAATGATGTAAGAGTATGAATATTGTTCAGGCTAGTAAGGAAACTCTTATGGGTTGGTGAGAACTTCTCAAAGGATACAACATGAGATAGTGGATATAAGGGATGTTTAGTGCATTCCCTTGTTCCCTTTCTAATGACAATGGGAAGATCACTGTCAGGTTCAGAGGCTAAAAGATTATTATTAGTTTCAGGAACGAATGAAATTTGTATGGAGGGTTCAGGGTTTGTTACCTCATTTTCAGGGATTGATTCAGATTCTTGAACTTGCATCGGTTCAGGAGCTGCAGCTTTATTCCTTGAGTACATTTGTCCAGTCATCCGATCCTTAGGTTCGTCATTGGGTACAGAGGGTGTAGGAGATTCAGGTTTGGTTTGTTGGAGGTTAAAGGGGTCAAAATGATCAAAAAGGTTATCAAGGGAGTTCCGATCTTTATCTTCCATGATGGCATTCTCCCCCGGAAGAGGAAGAGCGGAAAAATAGGGCTCAGGTTCACAGAAAGTGACATCGGCTGAGACAAAGAATTTCTTTGATGGCGGATGATAACATTTATATCCCTTTTGAGTGGAAGAGTATCCGACAAAAACACACTTGAGGGCTCTGGGGTCCAACTTCCCCCTGTTGGGTTGGCCCAAATATTTTAGGTATAAGATTATTGGAGATTTTAAGCTTAGGATAAAATTGACATAGCTTTTCCATAGGACTTTTGAAATCAAGGGTCCGGGATGGTAGGCGGTTAATAAGATGTGTTGCAGTAAGGACAACTTCCCCCCAATAGGACTTAGGCATATTATTCTGAAATAAAAGGCTCGGGTTGTATCAAGCAGGTGATCGTTTTTTCTTTCAGCAACTCCATTTTGTTGTGGGGTGTGAACACAGGATGATTCATGAAGGATCCCCTCGGTGTGGAAGTAATTGGTCAATGTTTGATTAAAATAGTCTCTAGCATTGTCAGATCAAAATCTCTTGATTTTAGCACCAAACTGGGTGTGTATCATTTTATGGAAGGTAGGGAGAACAAAACCCACATCGGATTTTTGTTTCAATAAGAATATCCACGAGACTCTAGTACAATCATCAATGAAGGACACAAACCATCGCGCTCCAGAAACATTAGGTATTGGAGAGGGACCCCAAATATCACTATGAATGAGATCAAAAGGATCTGAACTTCTGTCATTACTAAGTGGAAAAGATATACGCTTGTGTTTCGCAAGTTCACACACTTCACAATGAAAATCTTCAACATTCAGAGATTTAAACAAAAAAGGAAACATGATTTTAAGAGATCGAAAAGAAGGATGGCCAAGGCGGCGATGATGGAGTCATAACTTTTCTTTATTGGAAAATTTGTGCTCAGAGAGAAATGAAGTGGTATTCTGGATAGGATGTACTGGTGTCTCAAGGTAATACAACCCGTCTTGTTCCTTAGCATATCCAATCATCGTCCCCAAGTCCTGGTCATGAAATGCACAGTAAGTAGGGAAGAAGGTTACATTACAACTCAGATCATGAGTCAGTTTCTTAATAGAGATAAAATTAGTAGATAATTTAGGAACATGAAGAACATTTCTGAGTGTAAGGGTGGGGCTGATGTGAACATTGCCTATACCAGCAACTGTGGTTAAGGATCCATCAGCTGTGGCTATTTTTCGACTACTAGGACATGGGTTGTAGGTATGAAATATATTGGGGGAATTGGTCATGTGATCAGTAGCACTAGAATCTATAACCCAAGAGTTAGCAAAAGACTTATTCGAGACGTTAAATCCAATAGAAATAGGAAAGTTACTTGAATGGGCCAATGAACAGGTACCTGAGGGTTTGTCCAGTGTGTCAAGCAAAGATTTCAATCTTTCAATGTCGTCTTGGCTGAATCCGTCTGGCACCGGGGAGGCTGCAACTGTTTGTTCAGTAGACAGATGTGCTTGTCCACTGGTCTTCTGCTGTCCTCCGTTGTAGCCCCATTCTTTACTGGAAGTTGAAGGCTTGCCATGAAGTTTCCAACACTTCTCCCTGGTATGCCTAGGCTTCTGACAATAAGTACACCTTAGATTGTCCCTATTGTCTCGATTTGGGACCTTTGATGATTCAGCGCGCGGAGTGTGTGTCTTCTGATCATTTCCCCGATTGGCAACCATAGCTGAGCCTTCCATCTTCTAAGGTGTGAGCATAACACTTCTTCTGCTTTCTTCAGTCCGGATAGCGGAGATAGTCTCATTCAGAGTTGACAACTCTTTGCTGGGAGTTTGAACTCTCACTTGATCAAACTCTGCATTGAGTCCAGCCAAGAAGTCATAGACTCGATCCTTCTCAATATAGTTCTTTAAAATTACAGCATCTGCAGGGCATTTAGTCTCAATACACCTATAATGGTCAAGTTCCTGCCAGAGATTTTTCAATACATTGGCATATTCGGTGACCGTCATGTTGCCTTGTTTTGTTGTTCCAACTTTCACTTTGATCTCATACACTTGGGCTGCATCATGGGTCTTAGAGTATGTCTGATGAACGACATCCTAAATGTCTTTGGCGGATGCATGCATCACTAATGTTTGGCGTCATTGAATTCTATAGCCACGCCATTATAGAAGCATCTTCGTTATCCCACGCTATAAACTTAGGATCTCCAGGTGTAGGTCCAGTGCCCAAAGATGACTTAATTTCTCTTTGCCCTTTAGAAATGTACGCACTAGCTGAGACCACTTCAAATAATTTTTTCCATCAAGTCTGTAGGCTGCCTGAATGTTTGGTAGTTCTCCTTCGTTTTGTCAACTGTTTCTTCTGTCTACACTGTTTCGAAAGTAACCGACATTTTTTTTTTTAGGTTACACACGCAAAAAGAGGACGATATTCAGACGAAGGGGCCAAAAAATATCAGACGAAGAAGACAATGAACAGTAACTTGAAAGCAGATATCAGGTGAAGAAGACGATGAACAGTAACTTGAAAGCAGTTGAGTTCAGAGGCGATGAAAAAGGCGACTGTAGAAGTTGAGTTCAAAGGCTTCGTCGGCAGACTAGCATGGGCGACCGACGGTCAAACCCTATCGAGAGTTTTTGGGCAATTGTAGACGACGATGGCAGAGAACGAAGAAAAACGAAGGCGAGGAACGCGATTTGCAGGCGATGACGACGAAGAGGAAGCCGTCGACGAAGAAGATGAAGATGGCGACACAGATGACGACGACGAAGATGAAGACGACGATGTGTGATCCAGTTGCAGACGGTGACGAAGAAGAAGACGACGACGATGTGCGATCTAGCGGCAGCGGCAGCAGCAGCAGCAACACAGACGACGACGGTGACGTGGTCTAAGATTTGGTCTCAGATCTGTGACGATGAAGATGAACCAGTGGAAGTGCTCAGAGATGAAACGAGCTGCAGCAACAACGGTATAGGTGGGTACTGCGACAATGTTTCCACGCTAGCGATGAAGGCACCGACAGTGATGAATGTTCCGGCAACGACAACAATGAAGGCCACCCAAGAGGATTCCGGCGATGAAGGCCGACAATGATGATTTCGACGATGAAGGCCGAAACAGATTTCCCAGTAATAGAAACCTAGGGCTCTGATACCATGTTGAGAAAATAAAATAATGAAAGACACAAAGATGTAACGTGGTTTGGCTCTGTGGCCTACATCCACGGGAGAAGAGAAAGGATATTGTCTTATTCTTTTCTTATGTCTTAGTGGAGGGACACCATATAGACATACAGGGCTATGTACATATATAGCAATAATTACATTTTTAGTAACTGCTAAATAAAACGACTACTAAAATTATCATATTTTCTTAAAGGAAATAAATCCGTAAAGGAAATAAATCCTTAAAGGAAACAAATCTCACGGATTTTGCTCTTCTCCACAACAATTTGTCTTAATTAGTACTCTTTTTGGGTTGAGTTTCGGATGTCTTGTGTACTTGGTGTTACTAAGTTCATATTTAGCTCCTATGCTTTGGACGATCCATCCCATCCTTATTTTCCGGAAGGTAAAGGGAGAAATAAATGAAAGAGTCTTAAGGTGTGTGCCATAGAAGGTTTTATTTGGAGGAGGAAGTCAGAGAACAGTCTAGACATTTAAAGGGTTGATGTTCCTGAGGGAGAGAGCTACCTGGTGTTCATGAATTTCTTTTTGATGGTGAATTGGACTAAGACGTTATATGAGGAGCAGTCTTGTAGCTCACTTTTTATTTCCATTGTTTTCCTTTTGCTTTTTGTGGTTTAGGTCATCTTGACCCAACAGCAAAAAGCTTGTATCTAATGACAAGTTGCTTAAAGGAAGATCTGGTAAGTCCTTAGAAAGCTAAAGGCCTCAGTTTTGCAAACTCTTCCTAGTATCCTCTTACCTTTACCTTCAATAATCTTCTAAGTATTTTCAACCACGGGATGAATGTTAATGCCAAGGGTTTTCCACTTTTCAGAAATTGTGATTTGCATCAGGATATGCACTAAATTCTGTACCTCTTTGGGTAATTATAGATAGATTGGCTGCTCATTTTCAAGACTCAACAAACTTCTCTTGGTATATGCTACTATCTGAGTGTGTAATCTTGGTGAATGGGATTGATGGATTGAATTCCAAAACAATAATCATGGTGGATGTTAATAACAGCTTTTTATAATATATGCAGTATAAGCAGGGCCTGGATTGAACCTGTGGTTGAGAAACTTCATGGGATGAGATATACTTTTTGTTTCAATGGCTAATATGTACAAAGAAATCACTTTAATTGTTTAGTCCTATCTGTTGGTTGAGAGGATCTGATGCATAGTGCTTTTTTTTGTTTGGGTGTGTGTGTGTGTGCGTGGGCGCGGGGATTGTTAAAGCTGAGAAGTGCTTTTTGGAGTGAAATTTTGATTACATGATTGATGAAATGGGAAACCCGTCCTAGTCATTAATAATAATACGATCAGGTGCATGTTGTGGTTAACAAATGAAAGTAGCAGAAAAATTCATTGAAATTTAGGGAATGCTTGGGAATAGAGAAGAAAATCAGTGACAACAGGAGGAAGGGCAAAAAAAATCAATGGAAGGTAGGGAAAATCAAATAAGATAAGATGCATGCATGTGCTGGATTAAAATTAGAGTTGAATGTTGGTATAAGATTGATAGGACATTGATGAAACAGAGAGGGAGTGTGTTCTAAGTGTTTGTACATGATTTCTTCGCATAGAGAGTTTTTTGAACTTTGTTAGATCTTCTTGTATTCTTATAAATTCTAATTAGAATTCAGAATTCTCTAATTGGCAATGATTTGACAGTTCTCTAGAGCAAACATACAATTTTTTTTTTTTTTTTTGTTAATGTTGCTTGCACTGAGTTATTATCAGCTTGTTTATTAATTGGCTGTAATAGTGCTTGTGTTGCTAATTTGCATATTTTGCTGACTTTCTTGTGCAGTTTTATAGATCTCCCAAATATTTCTTCATCTATATTCAGTGTGGAGCTTTGCAATAGATTGCGTGCATTCCTTGTTACTTGCCCACCTACACGTCCCTCACCTCCGGTGGCAGAGCTTGTAATTGCAACTACGGATTTTCAGAGGGATCTTTCCAGCTGGAACATTAAGTAAGTTAATCTCATTTGTATGGTGTTTAGTAAGTATAGTTTTTTTTCTGATTCTCTCTCAACTTTCCTTTTGATATTTTTCTCAGCCATGTTAAAGGAGGAGTTGATGCAAAAGAGTTGTTCCATTTGTATATCATCCATTGGATTCAAGACAAACGCCTTTCTCTGCTCGAGGCATGCAAATTAGATAGAGTATGATTTCTTTGCTTTTGTTTTCTAATTATAATATCCACCTCTAAATACTGGTTTCCAATTATTATTTCTGTTTTACATCAATGAATATCATTAGATATGTTAACTATTTCAATGGTGAACTCAAGCACAACCCTAAATTTTATCTTATTTTATTTTATTTTATTTGGTTATAGCACTTTTAGACATGCATCACTGAAACTTTCTATTTTTATGTTATACCAACAGTGATGCAGTTTAATTATGCAAGTTAATTGAGAAAGAGAGGCATTATGTATCTATTTGTCAATTAGTTGGCACTTTATCAGTTCATTGTAGTGGAAATTTGTTTGGTCATAATGAGAGAATTGTTAACAGTCTTGTATGACCATTTAAACATGTTGTACATGATTCTTATTGACAAAAGCAGAGAGGCATATAGCTTTCTGACTTTTTTCCCCCTTTTCAATAACATTTTAAAATCACCTGCTTATGTGCTATCCGTTTAGAAGTAACTTTAGGGAAATTCCCTCTCGATTTCGCCAGGGGCCTTGGTGGATTAGTCGGGCCGAAGGTTCGGATACCACTAAGTTGTCAAAAAAAAAACCTTAGGGAAATTCCCCACTTTGTAGTTTGTTCTTGGTTAAATGCTTCTGTTTCGGATTTCAATTAACATTTGTTCTTATTGAAAATGATTATGCGTGCATTGGATGCAGGTTAAGTGGTCAGGAGTCAGAACACAGCATTCCACTACTCCATTTGTTGATGATATGTATGATAGACTTAAAGAAACCTTAAATGAATATGAGGTCATTATTTCCCGTTGGCCAGAATATGTATTTGTTCTGGAAAATGTAAGTCTAGATTTTTGAATCTTTACTTCATCTTTTCTCTGTCATTTGTTTGTTTGTTTTTTTTTTTTTTTTGTGCTTTTGCTTGTTTGTTTGTTTATTTTATTTTATTTTTATATCATGCATTTCTTTTGTTAAGGAAATATATAATATATAATAGATTTGTGAAGCCTAGGAAAGTTGGAGAAAAACATTTTGGTCTAATTTAAAACATCTTCATCATCAAGACCTAGCCATTTTACTTTGGGCAGACATAAGGGATTTTGATTGCTGTGGTGGAGGATAAAAACAGACAGAAACATTGATCTGGTAGTACTCTTTCAACTTACAGAGGTTTCTACTTGAAATCTGTTAAATGTCAGGCTGCTGCTGTTGAGACCATCATACAATATTATTACAGATTATATAAATATCTGCATTTAGATTATTAATTCAAATAATGAAAATATAGCAAGGATGAGTAGGGATATGAGAAACAGCCTAGGTCAACCATGAATTTTAAAGAACTACATAAACATTTGGAATAAATAAAAAAAAGAAAAGAAAACAGATACTTGTAGAAATCAATCTCAAAAATTATCTAAACATGGCCTATTAATGAATAAGGAAGAGTAAGTAAAAAGAGACTGTTTTCATTCTAGAATACCTCACAGTCCTCACGTTTTATGTGATTTGTGAAATTCCTTATCTCACATTGGCAGTCTAATGTTGTCAGTCTTTCAAAATGTGTGGGTGAACAAGAATTTATTGTCAATTGTGAAGGGCATCAGGAATCTTTGGGTATTTGATGAAAAACCTACCAATTGATTGAAAACTGAAGGAATTCCAAAATTCTTTTTTGTTGCCAGAATTTTTAAGAAAGAATGAATGTACATTAATCAGTAATTACCATTTTTTCTTAGTTATTCTAATGTTCCTATTCATGTTGTAAGGTTCTAAGAATCTATGAATCATTGTACTCAAAAAATATAGTCAAATGCTCATGTTTTCAAAGGAATCATAGGACTTCTATTTAAATCAGAAAATTCAGGTTGTTTAGAATAAGGATTTGTTTGAGATAGGGGGCCTATAGATCACAAAAAAAAAAAAAAAAAAAAAAAAATCTTCTCATTTTGAAAACACTTTCCATTTCATCCACAATGTTTTGACACTTCAGATTTACTTTTCTTTTCCTTGTGGACCTTGATATTTTTGTAATTTGTTCATCTGTTTGTTTCCCAAATCTATTGGAAGGCCATTGCGGATGTGGAGAAGGCTGTGGTCGATGCTTTGGACAAGCAATATGCAGATGTTTTATCACCCTTAAAGGACAGCCTGATATCTAAAAAATTTGGCCTAAAATACGTACAGAAACTTGCGAAGCGCTCTGACAGCATTTATGTTGTTCCTGATGAGGTTGGCCTCTTTTTATTATTTTTTTTTATTTTTTTGTGAGTATTTTGAATAATTATGCATCGCTTAGGCTAAGAATTTACTTTTGCTTTTTCAGCTGGGAATTCTTTTGAACTCCATCAAGCGGATGCTTGATGTGTTGCGACCCAGGATAGAAACCCAATTCAAGTCATGGGGTTCTTGCATTCCTGATGGTGGAAACGGAGCTCCTGGTGAACGTCTTAGTGAAGTAACAGTGATGTTGAGAGCCAAATTTAGAAACTACCTGCAAGAAGTTGTGGAGAAACTTGCAGAGAATGTGGGTATTCCTCCCTCTAAAAGAAACTGTCTGAAAATTTCTTTTCAATGTTTCTTACTGCAGGTTGTCCATCATACAAAAGTTAACAATTTTTTTTAAATGATGGGGCTTTGGTACTTCTGATCACCTAGCAGAAGACCCTTAGTATTTTTGAATTCTAAGAGAAGGCTCCAAAAATTTAAAAAATGGTGAAGGGTTGTTCCACTTTTTGCGGCTCTGTTATCTTTGTGTGCACAACTGCAATTTGAACAGTGGGTTTAATTTGGATACCTACCCAAAAAAAAGAAAAAGAAAATGATAATGAAAGCACATAAAATGTAGCCAAGTTCCATCATAATAGCACAAGCAGTTTTTGCAGGTTTTAGATCCATCACTCAGTAGTCCCATCCAAGTATATCTCTTATTAGACCAAAAGATTGAATTATTTTGACAGCTGTAGGTAGATACCTGATCAATCACCCTTGGCAGTCAGAAATTTGTCAAAGATCCTGAAGAAGAAGGATCTGGGTTGAATCTAGGGATTGAATCTACATATTGTTTTGATTGATTGTTTAGTAGGCGGGATCTGGAGGACCTGATGTGAGTTGACTCGGTCGAACTGAGTTGAGTCAGATGTTCTACAGCTTGGTCTTCTTCTTATCATATTTCTCTATAAAATCAAGAGCAATTTGTTCTACATCATGGTTAGGATTTATTTTTCATCTTCCTGCATCAGCATAGGTTGAATCTACAGATTGTTTAGTTCACATGAGTGCATATGTTTGTTTGAATAAAGAAGTCTGTCACCCTTCCATGCTTGTATATTTTTGAAATTCTGGATTTGCGCAGAAGAGTCTCTTCTGTTTTGCTAATTCATTTGCTAAGGCTGAGTGATGATTTGCTTCTTTGTATCTTCACCAGACCAAAGTGCAGAATGCCACGAAACTGAAAAAAGTAATCCAGGAATTGAAAGAAACGGTTGTTGAATCAGATGTTCGATGTCGAATGCAACCCTTGACTGAGCAGCTCACAAGTACAATAGATCATCTGCATTCTCTTTTTGAGACTCATGTATTTGTCGCTATTTGCCGAGGGTTCTGGGACCGGATGGGCCAAGTGAGTTACATTATATTATACTCTCTACATTTCTTTGTTGATTTATTTTTCCGTGTTTATATACTTTTTTCTATTGGTTGCAGGACGTGCTTAGTTTCCTGGTAAACAGGAAAGAGAACAGATCATGGTACAAAGGCTCACGAATTGCTGTTTCTGTAAGTTGCCAATCTGTCACATCTATTCTACTCAAAATAAAATAAAATCTTGTTGAGATAAATCCCACCATCTGAAGAATTGAGGCAAAAGTGACTTAAAAATGGAATAGAATATGCATTTTCTTATATAGATAGATTATTCAGATATATTTTAGAATTGGTACAATAATAATGTGTGGTACAAGAATATATTTTCCTATTCTATAGATATTTCTCTTGAATTATGAATTTCAATTTTCTATTTTCATCTTCATTTATATTATACATATTGAGCTATATTTATGAATTCTATTTCATGAGTTTTTGCTGTTGAAGAAAAAACTTGGGTATATGCAAATCATTTGATGGCTGTAAGGGATGTAAGTCTTTCCACCAGGCAATGCGCTTAAAATTTCATGGCTCTGCGGTATTCAAGATACCATCTACCAGCACATGAATATAACTTGGGACTTGGGAGGAACACAAATTATTAGGAAATGATTGAATAGGAGCAGTAGCTATGTCTGTAACAGATGATGGTCTAATGAGGGGGTTGGAAGTAATTGATATATGAGCCTCTTTTAAATATACCACACTGGAGTTCGTATCATACCATTGCATGACTTACACCAGCAGGCAAGAAAATTATTTAATTTGGAGATGGAGGGGAGGGAAGAACTTGAAGATTGTGCACAAACCTTATCTGTTGAACATTGCCAATTGAATCTTTTGGAGATGTCCAATGACATTGGGAACTCTTAGATTGAATCAATAATCAACTTGATTAGATGATAAATTACTTTAACACAGTTACTATTCCTTTGCTTTCCAATAAGTTAATTGGATAGTGAAATTGTCCAACTAGGCCAATATGATTTATCCAAAATCCTTGTTGACGGAACATAGTGATTTATGGTCCTCCAGATCGAGAATACTGTACCCTTTACCATTGAACACCACCAACATTGATCAATTATATTTGTATATATAGAGTTTTTTGTATATATAGAGATGCAACAACTCTATGTTATTTCTACATATTTTTTTTTTCCTTTTTTAATCACATGTAAAAAGATTTGTTTGTTTATTTTATTTTTTTTCTTTTCATGTATATGTCTCTTATCACCTGAGTTGAAAAATTTCAGATCTTGGATGATATCTTTGCATCCCAGATGCAACAGTTGCTGGGAAACAAGCTTCAAGAAAAAGATGTGGAACCCCCCAGGTCCATCATGGAGGTGCGGTCAGTGCTCTGCAAGGATGCTCCGAATCACATGGAGTCCAACTACTTCTACTAGATCTTCATATTTAATTTATATATATATATACTCAAGTGAGAATAGGCATCAGTTTTTCCAAGTATCACAATCAAGACTTCTCATGGCAACCCATGAGATGTAACTCATTGGCTGATGAAACTTTCAGAAGAAGAGCTTAAACATGATATTGGTTGGCTGTTGGGAGACAAATGAGAAGGTAATTTTCACTCATAAGGAACTGAAGCACCCACTGTTAAAAGATTTGATATTAGTTGTCTATTGACCAGTGATCACCAGTTTGTTTTTTGCAACTTGGATTGGAGTTCTCCAGTAAGCAAAACAGCCTTCAAACGATTGGCGCTACCAATTTTGTACAGAGGAGGGAGAAGCAACACAACTGAGGTTTATATTTGTACCTGCAGTTGCTGTTTCATCTTTTTAGTATATTTTCTTGATCGAATGTAGAATTCTGCAAAATCAATACATGTCTGATGTATTCTTTTTATTAATTTCTCAATAGCCATCTTCTCATTTCATATTGTGTTTCTGTTTTCAATTCCTGCATACAAAACAATTTCAGAAAGTAATGTGAGAGCTTTTTATTTGTGTATGAGAACGATAAAATGGAAAGGTATGGCCCTACAGCACCAGTTAGAGTTATGCTTTTGAATATTTGCTGTGTATATAATCTCCAGCAATGTGGTTCTTTTTTTTTTATTATTGGTTGAACGCAAAAAAACATGTCATTAAGATATTAAGATGCATCAGAAATTATAACTTGATTTCGTGTATCCATACAAGTTCGAAATCATGATTACATGCCAACTTGCTTGGGAGGTGCGGCTGTATTGCCTTCTCTGGGAGTGTGTATAGTGTACACTCAAAATCTGAAAACTAGGCAGCAACTACTAGAATCCAATCAATAATAAGCCTAAAATTGGTTAGTAGTGTTCTTGTGATTTTATAGCAAATATGATGATTTTGATATCACCTCCGTGTTGAACTTGTTGGAATCCCAGTTCCCATGCCACTTCAACTGCTATTACAGCAGCTAAAGCTTCTACGACGTTTGCATTTAGATTCTGGACGACAAGGGCTGGGTCAACCAAGGATGCCATAACAGCTCCAACATAATCATGTATGAACACATGATATGTATTGTCGCTCCCCCATTTGTGCCGTAGTCAATGGTGACCAGCTCACTTCTCCATGAAGATTTCGATTCCTGTTGGTTCATAATAGAAAAATTTCTCAAGTTCTTCAGCCTCAAAACTTTTCAGCAGCCATAGTAACTCAATCGCCAAAGCTATGCCCCAACCAATTGTCTGTATGTAGCCCAAGCGAATGGCATGCCCAAGGTTGGGGCATGCTCACACTTTTTTAGAACATGTAAAGTAGTATCCCTTCCATTCTTGCCTACCTCGCATATTGAGTCAATTTCGATTTAACGTTTTAGCGTATTCTCTTTGGTACGGAGGGAATCATGGCATGCTTTCCAAATGGGGATGTTGCATCCAAAAAGTGAGAAAGGAAAGACCTAGTAGAACGCCTAAGGACGAACCGAAGGCCGCCCGGACCAGGTCGAGGAAATCCCCCAAGAAAGGGAAAAGTGCATGAAAATCCCCCTACTATTGGCCGAGGGGTACACAACCTTGGCCTCAGTCGACGCTACCCCCCTCGGTCGACGACAGAGGATAAGTACCATCGACCACAATCCAGGCGCCCCAACCCCCCCCCCCCACCCCCTGGGCCACGACCGAGGGTGCTATCCTTGGCCATGGTAGAGGGTCTTGCCCTCGGCCATGGCTAAGGACATCTTCTACATGGTCGAAGACTGGGGCCTCCTGGAACCAAATCATGATGTTCCCAGACTCGTCACTGTTCAAAATAGATCTCGACACACAAGATTATCGACTAAGTCCTGATAAGGAAAATGCGTAAATCTCTTCCACTGATGGAGAGATATTAAATACAGGGAACCTTCCATCGACTATAAAAAAGGATTTCATTCTACGAAAAAAGCTATGCTCTAAACCTCTAACTCTCTACATTTTGATTTTCTTTCCTACAAAATCTAACTTAGACATCGGAGTGTTTTCGGTGCCACCACCCTTTGTAGGTCAGGAGCGGGGCGTTCGTTTAGAAGAATCTTGGAGGAGGAGCAAATTATTTTTTGATCAGTTAGCCAACATCACACCCCGCTAGTTCGTGGGGGGATTTTTGGCTGAAACATTTCGCATCGTCTGTGGGGAGGACAGGTATTAAAGTTGTTCTGCTGAAAATGAGTGATCTAGACCCGAGGGATAAGGAACAAAAACGAGGTGAAGACGTATGCAAAACAGAAGAGATCACAATATTGGGATAACTAGGGCAGTTGATCAAAGTAAGAAGGAATACCGAACCTGCGTTCAAAAAGAACTTGGTTTATTTTTTGTTGCAAAACCTGGACATGTTCGCTTGGTCACACAATGTCAGGCCGAGAATTTTAGCGGAGCTTGCATGTCACAAGCTCAACATCGACCCTAGTCAACACCCTGTAAAACAAAAACAAAGATATCTAAGTCAAGAAAGGGCCAATGCATTGTGAGAAGAAGTGGATCGACTTTTGGACGCTGACTTTATTAGAGAAACCCATTATCCCGAGTGGTTGGCAAACGTCGTCTTGGTGAAGAAGTCAAATGGAAAGTGGCGAACATGTGTGGATTTCACCGATCTGAACAAGGCATGCCCGAAAGAAAGCTTCCCCTTGCCTCGCATCGACCAATTGATAGATTCGACGACAGAGCCTAAAATGCTAAGTTTTATGGATGCCTATTCGGGCTATAACAAAATTAAGATGCATCCCACTGATCAGGAACACATCGCGTTCATCACCGGCTATAAGCTTTACTGCTATAAGGTCACGCTTTTCAGTCTAAAAAATGTTGGGGATACATACCAGCGCCTAGTCAACAAGATGTTTGCAGAAAAGATAGGCATGGAGGTCTACATCGACGATATGATTGTAAAGAGCGGCAAGATGCCGACCACATCCAACACCTGGTAGAGACATTACAAATCATGAAAGATATCAGATGAAGCTAAATTCGACAAAATGCGTCTTTGGAGTTACTGCAGGAAAGTTTCAGGGTTTCATAGTCAGCGAATGAGGGATTGAAGCAAATTCGAAGAAGATCAAAGCCTTGCTGGATATGACCCCCCCAAAACTATAAAAGAGACCCAATGGCTAAACGGACGAATAACGACCCTCAATAGGTTCGTCTCTAAAGTGACAAATAGATGCCTCCCGATTCTCGCCATGCTGAAGAAGAAACGGGTGGAGTGGAAGGAGACGTGTGACTAAGATTTCCAATGGTTGAAACCTTACCTCGGCCAACCACCTGTCTTGTCAAAACCTGTGGCAAGCGAACCTCTATACCTTTATATCGCGGTCTCGTCCTCTATTACCAACTCCGCCTTGGTGAGAGAGGAGAACGAGATACAAAGACCCATTTATTACGTCAGAAAGGCTTTCGATGACACTGAGAGAAGATATTTTGAAGCGGAAAAGTTAGCTTTATCGCTGGTAATGGCGGCGAGAAGACTCTGTCCATACTTCTAAGCCCATCGCATCATTGTCCTAACAAGCTACCCTCTTTGCCAAATCCTATAGAAGTCGAACACCTATGGGAGGTTGATCAAGTGGGCCATCGAATTGGGAGAGTTTGGCATACAGATCAAGCCAAAAACATCAATCAAAGGAGAAGCGGTGGTTGATGTTACACCCAGAAAAGGGACAACAAGAAAACTGGCCAATAATCAAATCTAACGGAGGAAATATCGAAAAGAAAGAAGCGAGAAAGTCGAAAGTGAAACACTCACGGTCGTAACAGAAGGACCCCTCGGCAGTTGTCAAAGGGAAAACGCCCCTCAGTCACGTCCGAAGACTCCACAACCATGGTCGAGGGACGGTCGAAGGCCCCCTTTGCCTCGGTAGAGAGACATCTCCTCGGCCATGACCGAGAATCTTTTCCTCGGCTAGAGCCAAGGACACCCTCGGCCACAGTCGAAACGAGTTACCCACCAAAACACTTGCGGGTAGAACAAAAGGACCCCTCGGCCGTTGCGGAGGGGAAAACGTCCCTTGGTCACACCCGAGGATGCCACGACCTTGGCCGAGAGCCATCGGCCACGACTGATGACCTACCTTGGGCCACGACCGAGGACACCCTCGGTCACGACCGAGAATCCTTCCCTAGGCCATAGCCAAGTACACCTTCGGCCACGACTGAAATGACTTACCAACCTACTACGATTGCAACCGAGCAACCCAAACCATATGACCCAAAATAGGGGTTTCTCAGACCTAAAACAATATGTCACCAAACTCAAGATCGAAAAAAGTAGATCCCGACACACAAGATTGCTAATCTATTCCTGATAAGGAAAAACACAAATCACTCCCCAAACAGAGAATTACATTAATTACAGGAATTATCCCCATTCGACTATAAATAGAGGCTCACTTTACAGACGAAAGGTATGCTCTAAACCTCTAGCTCTCTACACTTATACTTTTTTTCCTACAAAATCTAACTTAGGCATCAAAATGTCTTTGATGACATCAACTCAATGTCACCACCCTTTGCAGGTTAGGAGTGAGGCGATCGTGTAAGAAGATTTTGGAGAAGGAGTAGACAATTTTCATACTCAGTCAACGAACATCACCCCTCGATTATTGCTGGAGATTTTTGGCTGAAACATTTGGCGTAGTTTGTGGGGAACGATATTCAAAGTCTATTGCTCAAATAAAATGAGTGAGAACAATATCCAGTCGCCTCAAGAAGAAGTTGTGAACCAGGAATTAGTTTGCTAACTCTGTCGCAGGAAAGCCTGCCTCAACCCCCAAGTTTCCTTAGGTTATCAAGCCACTCAGGTTGTACTTGGGAGCATAGAACGAAAGATAGGAATGGTGGTCAAAATCGTCAACCGAATGGTAGGGATCTTGGAGTAGATCGAGCAATTCCATTGCGTCATGCTTGCGAGAGGAGGATCCTCAGCGTTGAGAAACAACGGAACAAGATGAACAAATTCATCCAGCCCCGAATAGGATGAAACAACAATCCGCCTCTCATGTTCAAGAGTCAAGCAATAGGGAGTTTCCTCCCAATGACATAGAGGACGGGCTGTGGTATATGCACGGGAAGATCTCAACCTTAGTTGATGTACAAAGGGGGCTATTGGGGACAGGGGATCAACCCTAGACTATCCAAGCTGCAGAGGGATCAAGAGCTCGGTCGTCCATGGACGCAATCTTAGGGAAGGTAGAACTGCGGTCTTTCGTGGACAAGATCCAAAACACACCTCTACTTGATTGAATCAAGATTCCCCAGAAAGACTTATACGATGGGAATAAGGATCCAGTCAATCATCTGATTAAGTATAAATCCTGGATGAAGTTGTATGAATTAACCGATCAAACCTCTGCTTGGATTTCCAGCATACGTTGATCAGCACGACCTTGAGCTAGTTTTAGGGACTACAACCCAGGTCAATCCGTTCTTTCGATCAGCTTGGTCGATCATCCGTCAGCCAGTTTGTGGGGCTTTGTGAGACGAGAAATCCATATATGCACCTTCTGTCGGTCAAACAAGGGAAATATGAGCCCCTTAAGGATTATGTAACACGTTTCGCGCATGAAGCATCCTAGGTGGAAGGATATTCAGATGATGTGGCACTAACCGTTATAATGGCGGAGATTTAAGTAATCAGGTTTTGGTGGTCCTTAGCAAAAAGTTTAGCCATAAGCTATGATGAGTTGCTCATTCGAGCGTAGAGGAAATGAAAACAATAATGGACGTCCAAGTGAAAGATGAGGCATTCTTGAAGAAGAGAAAAGAGAATAAAGAGAAAAAAAAGGCCCAGAAAACACCGGACTCTCGCAGGGAGAACTCTGCCTCAAAGGGCTAAGTTGACATACACCCCACTCATCGCCCCCGTCAAACAGGTCCTGACTTAAGTGGAGCGTCGAAACCTCATATGGCCTCCACGCCTTTTGAGAGCGGATGCAGAATGAAGGGATTTAACAAAGTATTGTAGGTACCACCGTGACCACAGTTATAGCACCGCCAACTGTTATGACCTAAAAGACCAAATTGAAGACCTGATCAATCGAGGAAAACTGTGAGAGTATGTAGCCACTAAGGCCAACCTCCCACCGAATAGAGATGTGCCTTCCTAGCCGCTGCGACCGGTCGCAGAAATACACACTATAATGGGAGGCTCATTCTTAGGTGGCGATTTGAACAAAGTAAAGAAAACATATGCTCGCAAGACATGGAACCCGCCCCCTAACTCACATTTCGCGTTCAGTGTAAGGAACGGACTTCTAAAAAACTCGCACGTCATCACGTTCATTGACGAAGACGCCCGTGGACTCCACTTCCCGCACGTAGACGACTTTGTCATGACTCTGGACATTACGAACCACAAGGTTCACAAGCTGCTAATTGACGGAGGAAGTTCGACAGACTTATTGTTCAGCTCAACCTTCAAATGTATGAGCATAAGGGACTCACGCTTGCAACCGTCAATAACCCCCCTAATCAGATTCACCGGTGACTCCGTCAATCCTGATGGAATGATAACCTTTCTACTGACAGCAAGAAACTTCCCATTCCAGTCTACGTTATGATCAACTTTCTAGTGGTGGACTGTCCCTTTATTTTCAACGGGATCATCAGGCACCCAACCCTCAACGCGTTGAGAGCAGTTGCGTCAACATATTACTTAACCATGAAGTTCCTCGCAGGAGAAGGGATTGGGGTCGTGTGAGGTGATGAAAAGGAGTCGAGAGAATATTACGCACTGGTTATTCGAAAAGTGTAACCCACCGCCAGCAAAGGTGGGATACAACAGGAGGGCCGAGGATATTTGATTCATATAGGGTTGTAATTGCTTAGATTCATATAGGGTTGTAGAGTTCTTTCCATTTGTCTCAACCAAAGTCTTGCACATGTTTTAAAATTTTTTTCAAATCATCTTTGCTTTGATAAGTGAACTGTTTTGCATGCAAATCAAATCTTTACATGTTGATCAAAATGTTTTCAACTTATGGTTTAACCATCAAAAATATTTCAATTCTATTGATTTAAAGTTCATTCAAATGTGTTTAATGTTGGTTTATCGTGTAAACATGTCTTGAACTTGAATTTTTGAGAAAAAGTTAAGTTTCCTCTTACTGGAAAGGCAAAAATGCGTTTCCCCTTGGAGAAGTGCGTTTTCTTTGGCCTTAAGTGAATTTTCACTTATTTTGGCAAAAATGCGTTTCCTGTACAGAAATGTGTTTCTTCCTGTGAGTCTAGAGAGTAAGTTTCTGCAACTCAAAAGCAAAAATGTGTTTCCCCTTCAAGAAACACATTTCGTGTGAATTTGGCAGAATGTGAATTTTCAAGCAAAAACACGTTTCCATAACGATTGGCAGAATGCAATCTTCTGCCATTTTTGAATAGAAACGTGGTTCCTCACATAGAAACGAGGTTCCTACTTTTTGGAATCATAGTTTTTATAAATATGTGCCTTAGCTCATTGTGAGCAACCTTTTGCAAAATTTTGAAACTTGTGTTCTACACTTTGTTCTCCACATTTTAGAAAAAAAAACAAGTTCTAGAATTTTTTGAAATCTATCTTTGAGAAGAAAATTCTTCAAGTTTGCAAGTGTTTTCATCAAGCTTTCAATCACTTTGAAGAAATCTCCGTTGCCATCAATCTTCATTTTTGAGAAGACATTTTTCAAGAGATTTCAAGTGATCAAAAAAGGTTTTTGATTTCGTGCTTCAACTTCATCATTCTCAAATCAAAATCCAAAGATGTCCATCCTTGATTTCAGCTTGCACTTCATTCTTTACATACTTTGGCTGATCTACACTTGGAAGGTATTCATTTTAAGTTCTACACTCTTTGAGAGTTGTTTGGTAAAAAACATTCTCCTTATCATTGTAATCCTTTGATGTATTTTGGATTGGCTGGTTAGTCATTTAGGAAGTTTTCCTAACTGGAAATGGTGTTTGTAACGGTTTGATCCACACCAGTAAGTTGGATCAAGGTTAATGGATGTTTGAGAAATCTTGACCAGGGAGGTCAAGTAATGGAAGTAGGCTTTGAGGAAGTCGAACCACTCTAAATCACTGTGTCTATTATTTACTTTCCTTGCTGATAGTTGCATATTTAAATAAGTTTTAGAGCATGTTTTAGGTGTGTTTTAAGGCATTTCATGCAATAGTTTGATGTGTTTATGTTAGTTTTACTCCATTTGTTAGTTTAGGAATTAATTGGGTTTTTATTCATTATTTTAGTTTATTAATTTATAATTTGATTTAATTTATGTTTGAGTGTGTTATTAACTTGCTTTGCTTTGTTTTGTAGGTGTTTGAATTCATTAGTCATGGATTTTGATGATGAAAACATGTGCAAGAAAGTGCAAAGGAGAAGTAAGAAGAACCCAAGCAGAAAAGGAACGAAAATTTGCTAAATCCACAGAAAAAATACCACAACCAGCATTCTGTGCGCCGCGGCGCTGAAGTGGTGAATCGCAGCGAGAAATCTAACGCTCGAAGCACCATGGCGCTGGAATTGAGCGCCATGGCACTACATGGATTTTTCACATGCGTTTTTACTTATTTTTTCGGACTTTTCTATTTCGAATGGGACACGATTTTGGGCAGATAATATATCAAAAGTTAGGGTTTTTCGAGGAGAACACACGAGAGAAGACAAGGAGATGGCTAGGAGGTAGGAACGCGAACATTCAGAAGAAGTTTCAAGCTTCAGATTTTCTAGTTTGCTATTCGTGTTTATTTTTGAAGTTTTCTCCATATCTTGTGTTATTTTCATTCAAGCTATGAACTAATCTATTGTTCTAGAGAAGAGATGGATCGTAACTTGAATATTATGGTTTAATTTTAGTTATCAATAAAATTTCTATAGTTTATTCCTGATTTCATATGCTTAATGCTTTCGGTTTCTTGACCACAAATCGAATGAAGTTAAACTTGGAAGGCGACACTCGAGAGAGGGTTTTCTAGGTTGGAAAAGGGGGATTATGACATGAAATTGTTGTAGAATCGAGAGGTTTACAAAGTTTCATGAAGTTGTAGAAAAATCACAAAGTTTAATGGGTTGTTTAAAATTTAGGTTTTATCGTGAGATCAAACCTTGTTCTTGACAATACGTTCTAATTTGACAGTGGAGAGAGGGAATTAGAGACGCAAGGGTTTTGACTTATAGATTTGGAAATTGATTTGATAATAAGCATGTCTAAATTACATAATTGAAAGTTAGGTGAAGTTAACTCTCTTGACATTCCTCATATATTGATATTTCTCATAGTTCGTTCATCTTAATTAGTTTTATTTAATTTTTAATTATTTGAAACTCAACAAATTGATCGCTAGATAAAGTTAGAAATTAGTGAAAATGGTATTTGGTGAAGTGTGCAATCCCAAAGGACAACAACCTGATTTTACTCAGTTATTACTACTATCTGTCATTGTACACTTGCTGTTTTCAGTGAACAAGTTTTTGGCACCGTTGCCGGGAATTGTTTCACTTTAGTTTCATCAATATCGTTAGTAATTGATTTTGATTTTAATCTAGTATTTTTTTCTGAATTTGTTTCTTTGTTTTTGTCTTGAAGGATTGATTGAAGCTTATGTGGCGATCTAGAAGTGTTGAACTAGTACCATTGGATCCTGAGATTGAGCGCACTTCGGGACAAAGGCGAAGAGAAGGAAAAGTGGAGCAAGAGGTAATGGAGCCTAAAAATAATCAACGTCTTCTTTGGGACTACTTCATGCCCGTCATCACTAATAATTACTCTAGGATAGTGAGAGCACCCATTGCTGCAAATAATTTTGAGTTGAAGCCGGCGTTAATCATAATGGTTCAACAACATCAGTACGAGGTCTCTCCAATAGAAGATCTGGTGACCCATATACAGTCAATGTTGCGATACGGTCAAGTTAATGGCGTGGCTGAAGATGTAAAGCCCGTACCTTAGGATGATGTCATTTTGACCCGTAGAGTACTTGTATACGTGTACGTATACGCATATGATGCTCAGAGCACGTTGGTTCGAGTGTCTTTGCATGATTTTACGTCGTTTAGAGTGCGCGTGAAGTTTTAGAATGATCAGAGACCCGTTTGACGTCGAAGCATGTTGAAAACAATGTTTTGAATTAGTGGAGCTCGCTCCATGGAGGAAGAAATTTCTGTCACAGATTACATCAATCGCTTGATCTCCTAGATCCGTCTTCCGATTGAGCTGAAATTTTGTCAGCTTATTCTTCTCTGATAGATCTTCATTATGAACGGTGAAGATCTTGATCAAAGTTGTATACTTTGAGGTATAAGACTCCAAACACTGTTTCTCAGATTTGCTGAGTTGAATGTTTTCCAGAAGGTTGGTAACTGACTCATAAAAATTTTGAACAGTTAAAATGTTAAATTGGTGAGTCGTTTGAAAGAAATTGATTATCTAAGTGCAAGTAATTGCAACAGGAAAATTGTTTCTTTCATTAAAGTGTATTTTTTAAGTGTCGGCCCAAAATACTATTTTACCTCTATATAAGCCATTGAGACGTGATTTTTCTCATTTTTCACTTCCAAAAGAGGCTAAGGAGCTTGGAGAAGAGGAAAGGAAGGGGAGAGGAGAAAAGTAAGGGAAAAGTTGGGGTTTTGGGTGCATTCTTGCTCAAGAATCCCCAAGGTAATCATTTCTTCCTCATTCTTTCTCATTTTTCTTCCTTCTATCACTTTCATTCATGCATGCAAGCTTGCTTTTGACCTAACGGGTGTTTTCCACTCATGAATCCTGAAATTTAAGGAGGGTGGTGGAAAATACATTTTTGGAATTAGGTCTTGCATTTGAGATATGTTAATCTAGAGGATGTTGAGAGTTCATAAATGGTGAAACCTCCAATTTCTATCAAGAAATTGGTAGGGTTATAGGTATTTGACCTAAACTAGAATTTTGGACTTAGGGTTTCCTATTCAATTTGCATGTCATTTATGTTGAATACGCGGGGTAAATGTGGATGTATAGTAGTCCAATTTACTGATTTTGATTAATGGATAACCCTAGTGTAATGTAATTTTGGCCTAGGTCATGTAATTTGGAAAACTTCAATGAATTTGAGGATTTGCCTAAATTTGGGAATTTTGACTTAGACTTAGTCAATTGATGAAATTGACTTGATAAAAAGTCTAATTGACCCTAATCATGATTGAATGCCTTGTATTATAGTGGTTGGATCATGGGGATCAACCTATTGCATTCAATTGGGTTATGTATGGTTTAATTTGATTTTAAATAGTTGAATTGAGCAAAATGGGATTGGCTCATGTGTATAATCATTTTAGAATCTCAATTAGCTATGGAATTGGGTTTGATCATGGTTGTTTTGTACACTAGTGGATTGATTTTCAGTAATGTATAAACCATGTTTCATGTAGGAATTTTGGTTGATTTAAGTAACCCAAATAAGCCAATTGGGGATTGAGGTGCTTGGGGTGATTGTGGTCATTCTAGTGCTCTCTTGTGGATTGGATTAGACTGGCTAAGTCTAGCCAATCAAGTTGTGAGTATTTCTTTACTTGTTGGTTTCTATATGTAGCATTGTAGTATAGAAATGTGTTTTAAATGCTTATCTATTGTAGTATGCATGATTTAATGTCTCATGAAATGTATTTGAGCATAGTCTAATAGGGTTAGCAATTGGGTAGAGTCTCCTAATTGGGATTTTCTTCGGGGAATCTTGTAAGTCTAGTGGTGATCCGTAATTGTGGACCTGGCAGAAGATTCTATGGGTTGTGTATGATAGGATTCGCCTAGGCATGGTACTTGTCTTGGTGGGCGGATCCTATGGTTCATACAATTCTAGGAATTCTAATAGAATATGGGTAAGAGGTCGATCGGGTGATGGGTGTCGCGTACTCAGGCCCTTGTATTGATTCTTACTCAGGAGGTGTTAGGATTGCATGAGCATGTTTATAAATGATATGCATTGTCTTGTATATGAAATGATGCATTATATTGAACATGTATGTAATCTTATTTGTATCCATGATATTTAAATGGTTTTAATGATCTTGCAATGTTTTATATAAATGCATATATATGTTGCCACTTGTAGAAAACACTCATTGAGCTTGTTGTAGCTCACTTCTCACTCTTATCCTTTTAGGTTCGAATAAGAAGGGAAAGGGAAAAAGCTTAGCTGCGGGCATTTTCCCTACACTTTTGTGACGTAGGTGTTTAGTAATTTTTCTCATTTATTTTGATAAATTGTACTATGTAACACCTAATGCTTATACTTAACACATAGATGGGTTGTAATTTATGGTTAAGTAAGATTTTGTATATTTTGAACATTATGGACTTAGAAAAAAATAAAAATAAAAATTATGGTTGTCATTTGGGTATGCTTTTACATTGATGATCTATTTTTGTCCATGTGTTTTGATGTTGATTATTGGGTTTATGGTGTGCTGGTCATGACGTCACATATAGTGGTTCGTGACAACTTTAGTATTAGAGCGAGTGTTTTAGGTCTAAAAACCTTAAAAAGAATAAAAGACTTATATAAGATATTATGTTTCCTTTTATGGGTAGTTATCTTAGGGATATCAACTCTCATGGATTGTGATTCTGATGAACTTTTCCTTATTTATGAATTTCAGATTTACAAGATAGGAAATTCAGAACCAACCTTCGACCCAGATTGAGGCCTTACTAGCTTCTCAGCAGGCTGCTCAGACCTAGATGCAGTAGTAGCAGACTTAGATACTAGCACTGTTTGCCCAGGTCCAGGACAACAGGCAACCACAACAGGGTGTTCCAGTTGAGGGGGAGTACAACATTGTTGGCATGGTTATGCGTGATAGAGCTGGACCAACTGAGGTTCATGCCAATGTTCAGGCTGAGGCTGTGGGGATCCCAGATCAGGTGTCTGAGTTAGAGAGGTACGAGAAGGTCATGAAGGCCTTCTGGATCAGAGGCTCGATGGATTTTGCTGGAGGCTTTTGTATTGAGACTACTGAGAGATGGCTCAGGAGGATGGAGACCATTTTCGGTGACATGAAGGCTTCTGAGGCTGACAGAGCTCAGTTTACCAGATTTAAGCTCGTCGAGAAGGCTGATGATTGGTGGCTGAGATTGGATCGCACGATCGATGAGATCCAAACATGGACCAGGTTTAAAGAGCTTTTCTATGAGGAGTTCTACCCGAGGTCAGAGGAGGACTGAGTTCATGCGCTTGACCCAGAGATGGTGTCAACTGATCACCTACGCATGCAGAGGTTACGGGATGGGTTTCGTGACCGTATCTGTCAAGGTTTGGCACTTGCTGACATACAGACTTACGCCCAGGCATTGATGCAAGTCGCTCATTTCTAGACTGTGGAGGCCCACTCACAGATGAGGACATCAGGCATGGTTCAGACACATACAACTCTTTCAGTATAGACTTAATCGGTAGAGTCAGTGGGACAGTATTTCGGTGATAAGAAGAACCAGAAGAATAAGAGGAAGAAATATGGTGGTAGTGGGTACGAGGCATCCGTAGCCTCCGCCCCAGTGTCAGCTGCGTCACCAGTTCCAGGTCAGAGTGTATAGGATCCAGGTAGGCCTCAGCAGCAACAGAGTACAGTCAAGCATGTCGGACAACAGATAGCCTCGATAGAGTTGCAGGCTGCATCTTCAGCACCTAGAGCGTCGGAGCCGATAGTTTGCTTTGGTTGTGGAGCTCCTGGACACAAGAAGAACTAATGTACAGTGAGGGTGTTTGCTACACAGTTTAGTCTGATGCCAGTTGCTACCAGGGAGCAGGCTCGAGCAGTCAGGCAGGTAGATTCAGAGGCCAGTAAGCAGCTATTGAAGGTACAATTAGCATTTGTGATTCTTTGATGTATGTCTTTATCGATGGTGGCTCTATTCTATTGTTTATATCTGGTAGTGTCGTAGATAGATTGAAGCTATCTCTTGTTAGGACTAGTATGCCCTTGAGTTTGAGTACGATGGCCGGTGAGAGGATTTACCTTAACATGGTATGTGTGGGATGTATTATTAGATTCAAGGGCCATGAGATGTCTGTCGACCTTAGAGTCTTAAGTTCCTCGAGTTCGATGCCATATTGGGTATGGATTGGCTGGCAACGTATCACCCTCACATTCATTGCTTCGGCAAGAGGGTTGTCTTTCAAATACCCAAACAACTAGTCTTTGTTTTTCGAGGCAGGACTGCATCGAGACCACCTACCCAGGGTAGATTAGCCACTGATGATGAGGTTGCTACGATGGCTAGTTTGAGGCCAGTGGATAATGTGGGGCAGGGTGTTCAGTTAGCATACATTCTTGTCGTCTGTGAGTACCCAAAGGTTTTTCCTGATGAGTTACCTGGCTTGCCGCCTAAGCAATAGGTAGACTTTATCATTGAGCTGATGCCCGGAACAAAACCTTTTTCCATCCCATCGTATCGTATGGCACCAAAAGAGTTGAATGAACTCAGAGCCCAGATAGATGAGCTGATGGGCAAGGGACTAATTTCCCTTAGTATGTCACCTTGGGGAGCACCTGTGTTGTTCGTCAGAAGAAGGACGGGAGTCTTAGATTGTGCATAGACTACCGTTAGCTGAATAAGGTGACTGTGAAGAACAAGTATCCTTTTTCACGTATTGATGACCTGTTTGACCAACTAATTGGGGCCAGGTTCTTTTCGAAGATTGACTTGAGGTCTGGGTATCATCAGTTGAGGATTAGAGATGAGGATGTTCTGAAGACTGCTTTTCAGATGAGGTATGGACATTACGAGTTCTTGGTGATGCCCTTCGGGTTGACTAATGCACCAACTATGTTCATGGATCTGATGCATAGAGTATTCAGACCGTACCTTGACCAGTTCATTATAGTCTTCATTGATGATATCCTAGTCTATTATAAGACTAATGAGGATCATGAGTGTCATCTCAAAGTTACGTTGCAGACATTGCTAGAGCATAGGCTGTATGCCAAGTTGAGTAAGTGTGACTTCTGGATGACCGAGGTGAAATTCTTGGGTCATGTGGGTAGTGCAGAGGGTATCTCAGTTGATTCTGCTAAGGTTGAGGCAATCCTTGATTGGCCAAGACCTACCACAGTGACCGAGATTCATAGCTTTCTGGGTTTGGCTGGCTATTACAGGAAGTTCGTGAAAGACTTTTCTACCTTAGCCACACCATTGACCAAGTTGACTCAGAAGAATGTGGCCTTCACGTGGTCGGATGCCTGTGAGAAAGCTTTCAGTGAATTGAAACAGAGGTTGACTACAACTCCATTGTTGATTCTTCTAGAGCTTGGGAAAGAGTTGGTGATTTAAATGGATGCATCACTCTTGGGTCTGGGATGTGTACTGATATAGGAGGGTCGAGTGGTTGCATATGCATCTAAACAGCTTAAGGTGTATGAACACAACTACCCTGTCCATGATTTGGAGCTCGCAGCTATTGTGTTTGCACTGAAGCTATGGAGGCACTACCTGTATGGTGAGAGGTTCACTTTGTTTTCTGATCATATGAGTTTGAGGTATCTCTTTGATCAGAATGAGCTGAATATGCGGCAGAAAAGATGGCTCGAGTTATTTAAGGATTATGATTTCTTTTTAGAATATCATCCTGGCAAAGCCAATATTGTGGCTGACGCATTGAGCTGTAGGTGAGCAGAGACTCAGGTGGTTGCTTTTTAGATGGCCCAACAGTGGCATTTATTTGAGAGAGTGACGATGATGAGTATACTCTCAGATGCACCACGCAGTGAGATATGTGCTCAGATGCATGTGCAGTTTGCTGATGCCCATATTTAGAGCGTTAGAGATCTATAGGAGCATTGTCCTGATTATGGCATGTACTGTAAATTTCCAGACAGTGCTGACCGAGCCGATTGTTAGAGGGGTTCAGATGATGTCCTGCGGTTTAGAAGGAGACTGTGGTCCTAATTGATGCTGAGATACTTCGAGAGGCTCACAGCTCTCAATATACTGTTCATCCAGGGGCTACCAAGATGTATCACGACATGAAGAGGTATGTGTGGTGGCATGGGATGAAGAAGAGTATTGCTGAGTACATGCAGAGATGTTGTGGTGACCCCGCACCTCAGACCACGAACCCCGCAAGGAATGGCGTGCGGAAAGCCGGGGCGGGATGCCCGGCGTAGGCATCTCCAACCACTCCTCAACCCCCGTGAGGTGGTTGAGACCCTACGAGCCTTATCCCAAACAATGACATAATATAAAAAGGTACTAAAAAAAACTGCCAACCATATTAATCATCCAAGACAAGAGATAATCCATAAAAATGAACCATAAATAAAACCATAATCCTTATAGTCCATCAAGATGGACATACACATAAAGTCCAAAACTATGGGTACAAAAAAAAACCGTCATATGCCCACATGGTCTATCTAACAAGTCCCAACTCACCCATACTATAATGTGGTAAGTGTTATAATTACATAGTCCAAAATATAATACATCATAATTTCAAACACAATTCAAACAAAATGCCTCTCAACTCACTTATATATATTGTACCGTTCACATCCCCAAATATTTCCTTTCTAAAACCCTCCTATGATAAGGCTAAGTCTCCCTATTAGCCAGATAGATGGGCCCAACCAAAGTCATAAGGTTTTCTCAAATCAATGCATCATTCAAAATATTAGAACACATTCATGCTTTCAACATACAATATATATAAGTGATATGATGACATGAAATATATAATCATAAATGATGTCTACTCACAACCAAGCCTCGCGAGAGTATCTAACCACACACGAACACCAAACCGAATCAACCCAATCAAGGTCCTGAAACATTCATCAATATTGAACCATACATCAATTCCTATGCTCAATCACATAGACATTACACATCAACCTTAAATCAACCCACATATAGACAATAGGCCTAAATCCCATCTAATCCCAGGATTCAACTCAAATCACATGACTTAGGCCTCTAATGCATAGTTCTCATTCATAAACCATTCAATTAATCAAAAATACTGATTTTCAATTCCTTAGGCATAAACATGCCCAAATTGGGCTATTTGATCATAAGTAGGCCTAACAATCAGATTCAAGTTCCATATGGTCACAACCACTTAATCAGTAGCATAATCAACCCTAATCATGCTTAATTAGACATAAATTGCATCAATTCAATGATTCTAGGCCAAAAGCATCAAAAGCCCTAAAATATGAAATTTTTCGTACTTAGGCCATATTGCCGATTTACACTAGGTCACCATGTTCAGCCATGTATATCACTGATTTTGAATCACGGGTTCATCAACAATGGCAACTAGGTCAACATAGTTGACATGCAAGCTATTTGGAAAAATCTAAGTTCATATTCTAAATTTATGTCTAATACAAACACTCTTACCAGTTTTTCATTTAATATTCTGATCAGATGTATCAAGTTGCCAACAAAAATATTTAATCACAAAATTAACCGTACAGATTGAAGTATGTTAAGAATCAAACCTTCTGCCCAAAAATCAGCTCAATCCAACGGTGGACCAAAGAGATAGGCCTTTTTGATGAACAAGTCTCTAATCAGACAAATTTTCCTTTCCTGCTGCAAATACATGAACTCAGATGACTATATCACACAAAATACTTGCCCATCAACATCTCAACCGTTCATAATGCAGAAATATTAGTTGTGAACCATCCTCTGAAATATCATATCCATCCAACGGTAGGTTTAGGAGTCCTATCATTTTGATTTAAACTGCGCGAGATATTCAGACTTTTCGACCAGCTTAGTTTGGGAGGTTATATCTCTCAGAAGAAAACTCCAATCAAGATCTCCACCGACCAGAATGAATAACCATAAGATATGAACTTGCTGGAAAAGTGTGAGCTCAATCTGACCACATATCACCAAGATCCAACTCTTTGATGAAAACATTGCTGAGACTTCCCTCAAAGCAACTTCCTCTTTCTTTCTCTTCTTCTTTCCTGTCTCTTCTTTTTTCCTTTCCCTCCACTCATCTCACTCTCTAGGACTTCCTTGGAGAAGATAAGTGGGCATGGGACACTTTTCCACGGGCATGCACCAACTTGACATGTGTTGGAGAAGAGAAATGGGGCATGGGACACTTGTGCACTCTCATGCACCAACTTGACATGTATTGGAGAAAAATGGGGCATGGGACACTTGTCCATTCTCATGCATGAACTTGACATGTGTTGGTCTCATGCACCAACTTGACATGTGTTGGAGAAGTGAAATGGGGCATGGGACACTTGTCCATTCTCATGCACCAACTTGACATGTGTTGGTCTCATACTACCCATACCAACCACATGTACTTTAACCAATCTCATGCTTGCATGTATTTTAAATGTCCAATCCATCTAATACACCAAATTTTCATTCTCATTTATCCTTTTATTCAATCAATCCTAACCCATATCAATTCATGGTTTAATGGGCCCATGCATAAATAATAACATATGCATTATACTTTAATTTAACATGACCCATATACAATTTATAATGCACATATTTATATACATTATCAAGCATCAAATATACAAACATTAAACAACCATCAAACAAACACCAAACATAATCAGGAAAACACATAGAGTTTGGGCAAAATGCAATTGGGTTATGGGCTAGATGAAATAATTTTCGGGGCGGCACAGATGTGACATACCTTTGATCCTTGGGAGACCTTTCTTAGCTACCAGGCATGCATTGATAATTGTGCAACGAGGGGAGCTCACTTTGAGAGTTAATGATGAAGAAGTCTTGTTTAACATCTACAAGACTCTCAAGTTCCCATCGGAGGAGAGTACATGCAATCGAATAGATGTTGTGAAAATTCTTGAAGAATGTGTGAAAGAGATTCATGAGGTGACTACATCGGAGGATGCACTAGAACGTTGTCTTGTCAACTCAGTCAGTATAGATGTGAGCGAGAATAAAGAAATTAAGCAATGTGTTTTGGCTATTGGAGCACCACCGGTTGATTCTTCACAAGCAAAAGTGGAAGATTTAGAAGAAACTTCACCATGTAAAGTGGATGAACCGACACCTGAGTTGAAACCTTTACCGGATCACCTTCGATATGCTTTTTTGGGTGAAAGGTCTACCTACCCGGTCATCATATCTTCAGCCTTGTCTTTTGTTGGGGAAGAAAAGTTGTTGAGAATCCTAAGAGAACACAAATTAGCGTTGGGATGGTCTATATCAGATATCAAGGGTAAAACCCTTCATTTTGCATGCATAAGATCTTGATGGAGGATTCCTACAAGCCTTATATTGAACACCAATGAAGGCTCAATCCGACAATGAAAGATGTAGTTCGAGGTGAAGTACTGAAGTGGTTGAAGGCCGACTTTATCTATGCCATTTAGGATAGTCATTGGGTGAGTCTGGTACAAGTTGTGCCCTAGAAAGGTGAAATGACGGTGGTAAAAATGAAAATAATGAGTTGATCTCCACAAGAACAGTCACAGGGTGGCGTGCTTGCATAGATTATAGGAAGTTGAATAAAGCCACAAGGAAAGACCATTTTCCCCTTCCTTTCATTGATCAAATTTTGGATAGATTGGTGGGTTTTGAATACTATTGTTTCCTAGATGGTTATTCGGTCTATAATCAAATAGCCATTGCACCAGAGGACCAAAAGAAGACAACTTTTACTTGCCCATATAACACATTTGCCTTTCGGAGAATGCCATTTGGCTGATGTAATGCGCCGACGACTTTTCAATGGTGTATGATGGCCATTTTTGCTGATATGATTGAGCAGATAATGGAGGTATTTATGGATGATTTTTTAATTTTTGGGACCTCATTTGACAATTGACTTTATAATTTATCTATTGTGCTTCAAAGATGCGAAGAAACCAACTTAGTGCTAAATTCGAAAAAGTGCCATTTCATGGTACAAGAAGGCATCATTTTAGGCCATAGGGTTTCTTCCAAGGGTCATGTGGTAGATAGGGTAAAGATAGTGGCCATTGAGAAGCTTCCTCATCCTAAGAATGTGAAAGGCATTCGTAGTTTCTTGGGGCATTCCGGTTTCTACTGGCGGATTATTGAAGACTTTTCGAAAATTGCTAAGCCCCTTTGCAACTTGCTTGAGAAAGATGCACCATTTGAGTTTGATGATCATTGCGTGAAGGCTTTTGAGTTGATAAAGAAGACATTGATCTCAGCCCCCATTATGATTGTACCGGATTGGAAAGAGCCATTTGAGATTATGTGCGATGCTAACGACTTTGCTATTGGGGCGGTGCTAGGTCAACTGAAAGAAAATATGCTTCGGGCTATCTACTATGCTAGCCGTACTTTAGATGGGGCCCAACAAAATCACACTACGACTGAGAAAGAATTATTAGCAGTTGTATTTGCATGCGACAAGTTTCAATCTTATATCATTGAGTCCAAGGTCATTGTGTATACCGATCATGCGGCCATTCATTACTTGTTTGAGAAAAAGGGCGCCAAGCCTAGGCTGATTCGATGGATTCTTTTGTTGCAAGAATTTGACTTGGAAATCAAAGATAAGAAAGGAAGTGAGAATGTTGTAGCCGACCTTCTTTCCCGGTTACAATATGAGGTTGAGGATGCTTGCATACTATTCTTGAAACTTTTCCTGATGAACAACTATATGGTGTAGGCGTGAAAGTGCCATAGTATGCTGATTTTGTAAATTTCATGTGGAACATTGCCTCTGGATCTCTCTTATGCAAAGAAAAAGAAGTTTCTACATGATGTCAAGTCCTATATGTGGGATGAGCCACTACTCTTCAAGAGATGCAATGATCAATTGATTTGGCGCTGTGTACCGGAAGAGGACGTCCAAGTCATTCTTCATGATGCCATTCCTCCCTTTATGGCGGTCATGTTGGACCCACAAGAACGAAGACTAAAGGCTTACAAAGTGGTTTCTATTGGCCTACCTTATTCCGAGATAGCTACACCTTTGTGAAGACATGTAATAGGTGACAACGACTTGGAAATATTTCGCGGTGCCATGAGTTACCTTTGAATAACATATTGGAGGTTGAGCTCTTTAATGTGTGGGGTATCGATTTTATGAGACCTTTTCCCTCCTCTTTCTGCAAGATATACATACTTTTGGCGGTAGATTATGTGTCCAAGTGGGTTGAAGCCATAGCTACGGAAACAAATGATGCCGAAGTAGTGTTGAAGTTCTTACACAAGCATATCTATACAAGATTTGACACTCCTCGGGCTATCATTAGTGATGAGGGCACCCATTTTTGTAACAAGCTATTTAATGCTCTTCTTGCCAAGTATGGGGTGAAACATAAGGTTGCACTTGCATATCACCCACAAACCAATGGCCAAGTCGAAATAAGCAATCGAGAAGTCAAGCAAATCTTGGAGAAGACCGTAAATGTTAATAGGAAAGATTGGGCAATGAAATTGGTTGATGCTTTGTGGGCATACCAGACTGTATTAAAGACACCTATTGGGATGTCTCCATACCGGCTTGTGTTTGGGAAGTCATGTCATCTACCGGTAGAGTTGGAACATAAAGTTTATTGAGCGGTTAAGAAATTGAACTATGACTTGAAAGCTTTCGGAGATCAAAAATTGCTTCAGCTCATGGAAATGGAAGAGTTTTGAAATGATGCTTATGAGAATGCCAAGATCTACAAGGAGCGGACCAAGAAATGGCATGACAATCAAATCGAGAAGAAGGACTTCGAATCGGGGCAACATGTTCTCTTATTCAAGTTCAGGTTAAAGTTGTTTTCGGGCAAGCTTAAATCTAGATGGAGTGGACCGTTTACTATTGCTAAAGTCTTTCCTTACTATGCGGAGGAGCTACAAAGTGGAGATGGTTCGTGTTTTTGAGTAAATGGTCAGCGGTTGAAGCCGTATTTTAGGCAAGCGGAGCGGTATGAGGAGCACATCACACTTGGAGAGCCATGAAGAGGCGTTATGAAGTAAAGTCGGGTTGACGACTCTAAACCAAGAGCTGGATGGGAGGCAACCCATCAGTTTTAGAGTTTTATTAATTTTTATGCTTTATTTATTTATTTATTTAGTCATTGTAGTATGGATTTGAATTTTGTGCCTTGACAGATTTGTTTCCTTTGCCCTTTTTAGGTTCTAACGCTAGTTGGGGGGTCTTTTTGGAGCATTTCGAAGAGATGAATGACGTGCGTCATGAGCCATCTTCACCCATTTGGGTTCAAGGGGCTTTCTAAACTCCTTTCTCTCTTATATGCCTATGTTTTTCCTATTATTTCTTTCATAATTTTTGCATTGAGGACAATGCTTGCTTTAAGTTTGGGGGGACAGTTTTGAATTTTTGGTCATGGTATGTTAGTTGAGTATGCATTAGTGTAGAATTACATAGTCACATTCTTTTACAACTTTAGACTTACTTATGGAGGGCCAATGAAAAGAGAACACTTTAGAGATATGAAACTATAGAGAATGTAGAGAGTTACCTATATATCTGTGTGCTTGATCCAATTTTTTTGCTGGGAATTGTTGGAGAGACTTAACCATTTGTACATGGTTTTGATCATTAGATTAAGATTGTTTGAAATGGACCTTTGCTTGCTAAGTCATATCTTAGATCTCTAGGGATTCTAGAACAAGTTTGATCATTACTCGAGGCGAAATCCTAGAAAACACACTATGAGGAAAATGATTTAGGCCATGTTTGGAAAAGCTTGAACCAAATAGCCTACCCTACTTTTTATTGTATCCATAGTTTCCATTTTGAGTTGAATATCTTTTTCTTTGTTACCTATGCATCATGAATTTGGAGCTAGTCATGTTTAAATTCCCTGTTTTTCAACTTATGTACCTTATACACTTTGATCATGTTGGAGTGTTATTATTTGAAGGGTAGAGAATGGGGAATGAAAGAGAGACAAAAAAAAAGGGTGAAAAGAAGGGAATAAAGAAAAGAAAAGATTTGAGAAGTTTGCTTATGATCTCTATTGAAAAGAAAAGAAGAAACAAAGTGTTACACTTGTGTTGAAAAAGAAATAAGTTTGGGGGTGTAGCATCCAGTTTATTCAAAAAAAGAAAAAGAAAAAAGAAAAGCAAACAAAAGAATAATGATTGAATGAAAGAGAAAGTTGAATAGTTGGGAGGATATATGTATTGAAAAAGGGATTTTTTTTGTTTCAAATGTAATGTAGTGGATGTTAGTAATTGATTAAAGTGTTTACCGTGTGTTGAGCTACAATGTTCCTATTTTTCCCTACCTTTGAACCCAAGCCTTATATTACAACCTATGAAAGACCTATTGATTTTGAATGGTGTGTGATCTACATTAGTGGAGAGTGGTGTGAAAGACTTGCCTATGGACTCCCAACCTAAAAATTATATATTTTGAGATCTCATACCTAACACTTGCTTGCACTTGTTCATGACTTGCATGATTAGTTTGATGGGATTATCTATGTACTTATATGTACTTATGTGTGAAAGAATCAAAAGTGAAACTTGGCGAGAGTTGGGTCGAAATTCTAGACAACTCTATACTCTTGAAATTTTTCCTAAAAGTGAATATTCTTTTTGCTGTAATCTTGGAGGCCACGTATATGTTTATAATGTTGAGTTAAGTCTTTAATTGTGTGAGATTGTGATTGTAGAAGGTTGTGTTAATAATGAGTTTAATTTTTTTTCCCTTTGCTCGGGATGATCAAAGTCCTAAGTTTGAGGGTATTTGGTAGTTGCATATTTAGATGGGTTTTAGAGTATGTTTTAGGTGTGTTTTAGGACATTTCATGCATTAGTTTGATGTGTTTATGTTAGTTTTACTCTATTTGTTAGTTTAGGAATTACTTGGGTTTTTATTCATTATTTTAGTTTATTAGTTTATAAGTTGATTTAATTTATGTTTGAGTGTGTTATTAACTTGCTTTGCTTTGCTTTGTTTTGTAGGTGTTTGGATACATTAGTCATGGATTTGGATGATGAAAACATGTACAAGAAAGTGCAATGGAAAAGTATGAAGAACCCAAGCAGAAAAGGAGCAAAAATTGTCTAAGTCCACAGAAAAATACCACAACCAACGTTCTGAGCGCCGCAACGCTGAAGTGGTGAATCGCAGCGAGAAATCTAATGCTTGGAGCACCGCGACCCTACATGGATTTTTCACATGCGTTTTTACTTATTTTTTTGGACTTTTCTATTTCGAATGGGACATGACTTTGGGCAGATAATATATCAAAAGTTAGGGTTTTTCGAGGAAAACACAGAGGAGAAGACAAGGAGACGGCTAGGAGGAAGGAACACGAAGATTCAGAAGAAGATTCAAGTTCCATATTTTCTAGTTTGCTATTCATGTTTATTTTTGAAGTTTTCTCAAATATCTTGTGTTATTTTCATTCAAGCTATAAACTAATCTATTGTTCTAGAGAGGAGATGGATCGTAACTTGAATATTATGGTTTAATTTTAAATTTTGTT
Source organism: Paratinospora sagittata (assembly GCA_035771175.1). Classification (NCBI taxonomy): domain Eukaryota; kingdom Viridiplantae; phylum Streptophyta; class Magnoliopsida; order Ranunculales; family Menispermaceae; genus Paratinospora; species Paratinospora sagittata. Next base: position 17,188,060 of record CM069603.1, read on the forward strand.
TATTATCAATGAAATTTCTATAGTTTCTTAATGATTTCATATGGTTAATGCTTTCGATTTCTTGGCCACAAATCGAATGAAGTTAGACTTGGAAGGCGACACTCGAGAGAGGGCTTTTTAGGTTGGAAAATGGGGATTATGACATGAAATTGTTGTAGAATCGAGAGGTTTACAAAGTTTCATAAAGTTGTAGGAAAATCATAGAGTTTAATGGGTTGTTTAGAATTTAGGTTTTATCGAGAGATCGAACCTTGTTCTTGACAATACGTTCTAATTCGATACTCGAGAGAGGGAATTAGAGACACAAGGGTTTTGACTTATAGATTAGGAAACTGATTTGATAATAAGCATGTCTAAATTACATAACTGAAGGTTAGGTGAAGTTGATTCTCTAGACATTCCTCATATATTGATATTTCTCATAGTTCGTTCATCTAAATTAGTTTTATTTGATTTTTAATTATTTGAAACTCTACAAATTGATCGCTAGATAAAGTTAGAAATTAGTGAAAACGGTATTTGGTGAGGTGTGCAATCCTAGAGGACGACAACCCGATCTTTATCGGTTATTACTACTATCTGTCACTGTACACTTGCGGTTTTCAGTGAACATTTGCACTTTAATTTTTGGTTATCTTTGCTATAAGTATTGTTTAAGATTTTTTGAAAATTTACTTAGTCCAATTCACCCCCCCTCTTGAACTATAATCTAGGCCAACAATACTATCATTCCAAACCACGTGAAACCCTTAATTAGCATCATAATTCATCAAAGCATGGTCGAATACATGACATAGGTCACATGAATAGGACTTGAAATGCTCTAAGTCCACTTTCTACGGTTTAGGTCAAATACATGGTTTCACATGTAAACACCAATAGAAATTGGGGCAAATGCTACCAACATGCTTAAAGACACCCTAGAAATCCAAATCATACACATGCATTTTGGTTTTGTGGGTTTTTATTGAAACCCTCACCTCATGCTCCTCCAAAAACGTGATTTATTACTTGGAAAACACTCATAGGGCGTGGGTTTAGGTCAAGGGATCTCATTCGCATCATTTCCAACCAAATCCTAGGTTAAGACATCGAAACCCTAGGTTGGGTTGACCCAAAATCGCTGCCCATAGTGTAATCCATACCATTATAAAACTAGCATTCACCTTAAATGGTGATTTCATGGAGAAAGATGGAAGATAAAACACTTACTTTGGGGTTGATTTGGTTAAGATCACCCTTGGAAACCCTAGTTTTTTCCTTTTGCTTTTTCTCTCCTTTCTCTTCCTCGTTTTTGGCTCAAAATGAGTGAAAATGGGCAAGTTTTTGGTTAAAACCATGAGTTGGGCCTACAGATAGTTGTTCACTTAAAAATCCAGTTCACAGTCTATGGAGCGCACTCCATGGCCATGAAGCGCGCTCCTCCTGTACCTGAGACAAGAAACTATCTCGACCAGGTTAAAAGAGCGCGCTCCACCCCCTGTCCAGCACAAAACATAGTTTTCTGGCACAGGGGAGCGTGTTCCTCCCCTTTAGAGCGAGCTCCATGATTCAACTTTGTGATTTTCAATACTTTTTGACCCCCGATGGGTTTCCAATCAATCTCATACTTCGTACAATCAATCATACACCAGAAAAACATGCAACTTCGTACAACCAATCATATACCACAAAAACATGCAGAAACACTTGCAATTACACTCATATATACATCAAACAAGCAACAAACAACAACAACAACATAAAAAACACAAGATCGTTTCACCTAGTGTTAGCACATAGAGTTGGGAATTTATTCAAATGGGGTATGGGCTAGGTGAAGAAAAGTTTGGGGCGTCACATTTAATGTATCACCCTAGAAATTTGAAACAACTAGATAATACATCATAAAAAGACATAAAGTAACAGTGTTCGTATAAACACTCGACTCAACATGAAACGAGAACTGAGCGTTTTTTCAATTAAGACAAAGAATAACCAAATAAGATGTCCACATGGCCTGCAACACCATGGAAACTTTCTCTCTCTTTCCCCCACTTTTTCTCCATTTTCCACCAATGGAGTAGACCTGAGCATTTGAGACCCGCCAGGACCTCCCCAGTTACTGGGCATCTCCCCAAAAGGGGAAGATAGCCCTCCCCGTGGGACGACCCCTAGGGGCTCCCCCAAAAGGGGAGGCCAGCCCCAAAGGGGTTGGCCCAGGTGTGTCCAAGAGGCCCAGGGGGGAATTGGACAAAAAAATAGATTATTACCTTTCTTAAAACCAGTTTACAAATTAAAGCAAGTTATGACAGTTTGCATAAAGTTACAGTAAATGATAAACAACAACCATAGTACACAAGAGATTTATCGTGGTTCGACCGCGCCTACATCCACTACCTAACCTTCTCAGTTAGGATTTTGTCCAAACTCCACTATCTAATTCTCTTATGGGTGACAATCAAACCATTACAACCTTCTCAACTTCACGGGTGTGAGAAAAATAGTTACAACCTGAGCAACACTTGACCAAGTGACACACACAGTTACTTAATGTACTGAAATACAAGTATAGAGTTTTGATTCCTTTACCAAGAATCAACGAAATACTTACAGAGCATTGTATGGAACCTTAGTTGGCACTGATTCAACAGTCGATATGAAATGAAGAGCAGCTGAAAAATAGAGATTCCTAGCTCATCTTTTCCTTCAATGGATTTCGAAAGACTTGAAATGTAAAACCAGTGAATCCAGAAGAAAAGATGTATCAGAGTTTTTCACAAGATTTGCAAGAGTTTTTGTGCAAACAATTTCAAAAGTTATGTTCTATTGTTGTATATTTTTTAACGACTCAAACTGCAGTGCATATATAAACAACACTTGAATTTCGATATTCGAAAAAGTTTTTTGGCACTCAAACTGATTTCAAATCAAACAGTCAAATTATTTCACGGAAATGGATTGATTTAGTCTGTGCCACAACACCTGAATCCTCTGTGCATTCATGAAAATAGAAAGTTCAGAAAATCTGCACAGGCTGACATCTTTATTAACTTTATAACAGTGTTACATGAGCGTCCTGATGGACTTCGAAACTTGAAAATCCAGACTACGATGAGGGCGCTAATGCTTGAGTAGCGTCCTAATAGGTTTGAAATATTAAAAACCCAGAAGCGCATGAGCGCTCTAACGCACGATCAGCGTCCTGACATTCAATTGTTAGTTTCATCAGGTCGGTTCTGTGAGGGCGCTCCTAAATGAGTAGCGTCCTGACATGAACGAACATAATCTAACCCATACACCATTAGAGTCCTGAGACTTCATCAGCGTCCTGACATGCTGACTTGTCACTAAGAAACTGGCCATTTCATGAACGTCCTGATGAGCAGTCAGCGCCCTGATGGAACATTAAAAACTGATTTTTGATATTTTTCAAATATTCAAAGATTGATTAACCAGTTCAAAGCTCAAAAAATTTGGATCAAAATGACCATTGAAAGATTCATAAAAAATGATAAAAAACCAATTGAACAATCTTCAAAATCTAATTGATCAAAATCGATTATCTTTTTAAAAAAAGGGTGGTGTATTTGTAGTGTTTCCTTTACCAAAAGTGGTAATATTGTTTCCTGCCATGATTAATCAAAGATGGTGGGATACTTTGATGGATAACCTTCTCTGATACCAATTTTTGCCCTAGGTGTGTCCAAGAGGGGGAAGGGGGGTTGGATACAAAAACAGGTTATTACCTTTCTAAAAAACAATTTACAAATTAGAGCAGGTTATGGAAGTTTGCATAAAGTAACAATAAATGATAAACAACAACCACAGTACACAAGAGATGTATAGTGGTTCGGCTGCACCTACGTCCACTACCTAACCTCCTCTGTTAAGATTTTGTCCAAACTCCACTGATTGATTCTCTTACGAGTGAGAATCAAATCGTTACAACCTTCTCAACTTCACGGGTGTGAGAAAAACCGCTACAACTTGAGCAACACTTACTCTAACCAAGTGACACACACAGTCACTTAATATACTAAAACACAAGTATACAATTTTGATTCCTTTACCAAGAATCAACGAAATACTTACAGAGCTTTGTATTGAACCTCAAATGGCACTGATTTAGCAATAGAGATGAAATGAAGAGCAACTAAAAAACAGAGGTTCCTAGCTCCTATTTTCCTTCTATGAATTTCAAAAGATTTGAAATGTAAAACCAGTGAATCTAGATAAAAGATGTATCAGAGTTTTTTGCAAGATTTGCAAGAGTTTTGCAGCGAAAAAAGAAGTATATATTTCAAGAGTTTTTGCGCAAACAATTTCAAAAGTTATCTTCTATTGTTGTACATTTTTTTAACGACTCAAAGTGCAGTGCATATATAGACAACACTTGAATTTCGATCTTCGAAAAAGTCTTTTGGTGCTATCAACATATATTATGTGAAATTATATCATATGTATAACATAACTATCAACATATATCATATATGTATATTATATTAAATGTAATGTCTATTAATCAAAACCATCAATATATTTGTATATGATGTGTATGTAATATTAAGTTACAATATATGTTATAATAGGTATATTAAGTATGTGATAATACGTATTATATGTAGTATGATATGCACATGTATTATGATACGCACATGTATTATATTGTCCACCTATGTAAATATGATATAGAAGTAATTAAGCGTACCCCTCGAAGCCACTACTCACCTTTAGATAGACACACCATATTTCTGAAATCTAAAATGATTATACAAAGCCTAATTTATGTGCAATTTTTACCAATATAGGTGGACATCATCGACTGTCGAGGAGTCTGAACACTTTAGAATTTAGCGATACAGGTGGGGAAGATTCTATGCCTTCATAATATTTTATTTTGATATATAAATAGGAACATTAAATTAATTAGATTTATAGCACTATTAGATTGCTGGTGAATGTGTATGATAGATGATTGTATGTATACCGTGATGTGATTGTTAGTATGATGATATGTATGTGCATGATTTTTGTTCTGATCAGATGTTAATTGGATGCATGCAATTCATGTGGTAACTGGAATTCATATGTAAATTATAATGCTTGTTAATGAGACATCTGACTTGAGAATATTGACATAATTGTTATAATAAAGTTCATACATGAATACTATTATATGTGGACTTTCAAGCTCACCCCTATTTTTCACATGCAGGTACGTGAAAGAATAGAGTCGCAAGTTCGTGACGTGTCTCACAGTAGTAGGGGTGAGTTAGTGGCTTGAGTAGCATTATGGTAGTAGGACTGAGTAAAATGATATTATTAAATTTATTTTTACCTGTGTAAAGATTTTGGGGTTAAGGTAGATGGATACAATTCACGCCTCGATTTTCTTTTTACTATTTTCTTAATAAGAGCAAATATTTATTCTTATTACTTTAAATTTAAGTTTTGAAAATAAGGCAAGATATCCAACTTCCTTTTATGTATTCCTCTCATATTCCACGGTTAGCACATTCTTTCCATTTTGTGGACAAAGGCAATTTAGAAAATTAAGAGATCTTATCATTCTTAATTAGGCTTTATACACACGTGGCACTAAGGCACAAATTTTATAATTTTGGTATCTTGTATTTTGATTCCTAGTACTTCCAAAATTATGCATGAAGAGACCACAATCATGCAAGTCACCACACCCTAGCTTATAAGAAATATATAGAACAATTTTGCAGCCGCCTCCCATCTTCTTCATTCTACTCTCAACCCTAGAGCGTGAGCACATAAAGTGACGGCCGCCGGCGCATCGTTCGAGCATCACCCAGGGTGATTTCCTTTTATCACTGTAAGTTTGCTTCTCCATTAATTATACAATCGATTACTCTATTTTTGGCATAGGAGATGACAACCATGAATGAACCCATCTGCAATTGATTTCTTTTCCCTCTTCTTTTTTCTTTCCCCTTTCTTTCTGTTTCCTCCTCTAACCAACGCAAAAGAACAACAAAAGCAGCAGCCACGTTGCCGCTGTTGCCGTCCTCTTCTATTCTCCTAATCCCTGTTTTGCATATGACACATCACCATATACCCATTAACATATGTCTATATATTGCATACGATATATTTCAAAATTTCACTGCAACATCACCCACCTAGTTAATTACACACGTCATATCATATAATTTGTATTATTATGTTATCTCATATGGTTTTGCATTATATTATGTGAAATTATATCATATGTATAACATAACTATCAACATATAGCATATATGTATATTATATTAAATGTAATGTCTATTAATCAAAACCATCAATATATTTGTATATGATGTGTATGTAATATTAAGTTACAATTTATGTTATAATACATATATTAAGTATGTGATAATACGTATTATATGTAGTATGATATGCACATGTATTATGATACGCACATGTATTATATTGTCCACCTATGTAAATATGATATAGAAGTAATTACACACCATATTTCTGAAATCTAAAATGATTATACAAAGCCTAATTTATGTACAATTTTTACCTATATAGGTGGACATCATCGAGTGTTAAGGAGTCAGAACACTTTAGAATTTAGCGATACAGGTGGGGAAGATTCTATGCCTTCATAATATTTTATTTTGATATATAGATAGAAACATTAAATTAATTAGATTTATAGCACTATTAGATTGGTGGTGAATGTGTATGATACATGATTGTATGTATACCGTGACGTGATTGTTAGTATGATGATATGTATGTGTGCATGATTTTTGTTCTGATCGGATGTTAATTGGATGCATGCAATTCATGTGGTAACTGAAATTGATATGTAAATTATAATGCTTGATAATGAGACATCTGACTTAAGAATATTGACATAATTGTTATAATAAAGTTCATACATGAATACTATTATATGTGGCATTGTGACATGATACTATGTGTAGTGGAGTTTAAACATATCTTGTGAGTACAATTCATATCATATTTATGTTGTATATATGGTGTGACTTTATTAAAGAACACGATTAAGATAAGAATCATAATTATGGGGCATTTATTCTAAGGAATATCGCCAATGAGTATTATGGGGCCGTTATTCTAAGGAATATCGTCAATGTTTATTATGAGACAGTTATTCATGATGAATATTGCCAACGAGTTTATGATTTTGGGTAGAGCCGCCTAGGGTTTGATTCCCTAAAGGTACGTGAATTGGAACGTGATGGAATTCTCAACTTAAACAATCAAATGTTGCAACGATTAATGTGTGAAACTTGTTTGTAATGTTCTTGTGTATATATCATAATAAAATGTTGTGAATGGTTTAGATGACTCACTGGGCTTTCAAGCTCACCCTATTTTTCACATGCAGGTACATGAAAGAATAGTCGCAAGTTCATGACGTGTCTCACAGTAGTAGGGGTGGGTTAGTGGCTTGAGTAGCGTTATGGTAGTAGGACTGAGTAATTATTTAATAATTGATTATATCAATTAAATGGGTTGTATTAGAAATCAATGCTTTTGGAACATTATAGTGGTCGTTAAAGATTTCATGGGTTATTTTATATGTTTATGCCTTGGACTTGAACTTGTTAATTCTACTTGATGAATATATTTAAAATGTTGTGTCCATAATGGATGGACAAGGGCAAGTACCTTCATGGCTCAATATTCAATTTGTGTAATGGAAATCTATAGTCCGTGGCTTAGAAATTGAAAGAATATTCTTCTATCTTAACTTGTAACCTTATTTGGAATATAAATGATATTATTAAATTTATTTTTACTTGTGTAAAGATTTTGGGGTTAAGTTAGATGGATACAATTCACACCTCGATTTTCTTTTTGCTATTTTCTTAATAAGAGCAAATATTTATTCTTATTACTTTAAATTTAATTTTTGAAAATCGGAGTGTGACACGAACTTATAAATGTTGAGTCCATCATGGGGAGGAATCAAACTTAGAAGAGTATTTGCATGTTGATTATGATGGTGTGGTTGGGGTAGAAGAGTAGTTGAGTTCTACTGATAGTGAAGATAATGATATGAAGAACTTGTTAAGTGATGTCCAGGCTGGTGAGTTTAATCAAGAATCCATTCACATTGAAATTGATAGTACAAGAGAAAACAATGAGCAATACACAGAGGGTGAGTTTGACACTCTTTCGAATGAGGCCCAACGTGAATTATACCCCGATTGTACAAAGTTCTTTGGTTATCATTCATTGTTGAGCTTCTACATTTGAAGGCAATCAACCATTGGAGTAATAAGTCATTTACCATGTTGTTGGAGCTATTGAAAGAAGTGTTGCCAAATGGAGCAAACATCCCTAGTAATCATTATAAAGCGAAGAAAATGCTTCGAGATTTGTCCATTCATGCTTGTAAGTATGATTGTGCATTGTTTTGGAAAGATAATGAAAACGATGAGGTTTGTCCAATATGTGGTGAGAGTCGGTGGAAGTTGAATGACGGCAAAAGGAAAAAATTCCACATAAGATATTGCGATATTTTCCCATCACACCTAGGCTACAACAGTTGTTCTTATCTTGACATACAACTGAGGATATGAGATGGCACCAAGAGCAGCATAAGTCGAGGGATGGTATCTTGCAACATCCCGCTGATTCCGTTGCATGGAAGGACTTTGATTTGAAATATGAGTGGTTTGCTAATGATCCTAGAAATGTGAGGCTTGGGCTAGCAACCGATGGATTTAATCCATTTGGTTCTATGAGTATTTTGTACAGTACTTGGCCAGTGATCCTTATACCATATAATATGCCGCCATGGAAGTGTATGAAATACCCATTATTTATGTTGTCTTTATTAATACCAGGTCCAAAAGCACCTGACAATGAGATTGACGTATACTTGCAACCTCTGATAATGGAGTTCAAAGAGCTGTGGGAGAATGGGATGTTGACATATGATGCTTTTGCAAAACAAACATTCCAGTTGCATGTTGCCGTGTTATGGACAATTAACGACTTCCCAGCATATGCTAACCTGTCAGGTTGGAGCTCAAAGGGCTACAAGGCATGTCCTATATGCAATGACCAAACATACTCGAAGAAGTTAAGGAGCAAGATATGTTATATGGGTCACATGCGTTATTTTCCATTAAATCACACGTGGAGAAGAAGTTACAAATTTGATGGAAAACTAAAATGCAGGTTCACACCAAGAACCTTATCTAGTTACGATATCTTGCATCAATTAAGTAGACTTGCAAATTTCACTCTTGGCAAACATCCTACACACAAGAAGAGGAAGCGAGCTAATGATCAATTGAACTGGACAAAGAAGAGTATAGTTTTTCAGTTGCCGCATTGGCATAAACTCAAGCTCCGTCACAACCTCGATGTCATGCACATAGAAAAAAACATATGTGATAATATTATTGGAACATTGTTTAACATTGAAGGAAAGTCAAAGGATACTTACAAGGCACTCATGGATTTGGCAGACATGAGCATAAGGAAGGAGCTTCACTTACAGCTAAGTGGTGATAAAGTTTTTAAGCCAATTGCATGCTACACAATATCCTTGAGAGAAAGACAAGGCTTTTGTGAATTTTTGAGGTGTACCAAATTCCCTGATGGTTATGCAGCAAATATATCAAGGTCTGTCAATATCGACGATGGAAATATAACTGGAATGAAAAGTCATGATTGTCATGTTATGATCCAGCGTTTGATTCCTATTGGATTACGAGGATACTTAAGAAAAAGATGTTTACAGTGTGCTTGTTGTATTATTGTAGGTTTTTAATGTTTTGTGTGCACGCACCTTGCGATCTGAGGACTTGGCCAAAGTAATAGATGATATTGTTCTTGTCTTATGTAAAATGGAGTGTATATTTCCACCAGCCTTCTTTGATGTGTTGGTGCATTTAACAGTTCATTTGCCTGAAGAAGCGCAACTTAGAGGGCTGGTTAGCTACAGGTGGATGTATCCAATTGAAAGATTCCTAGGGTAGCTAAAGGGTTACGTAAGGAATCGAGCACATCCAGAGGGCTCCATAGCTGAGGCATATATCGCAAATGAATGTCTCACATTTTGCTCCATGTATTTGTCTGGTGTTGAGACGAGATTTAATCGTGAGGAACGCAATGCAAACAATAACATTCAAGATGAGGTACATTTACCAATTTTCTCTCAGAGAGCTCGCCCGTTCGGATTTACTGGTTATGATACTATGTCATCGACAAAATTTGATATGGCATGTTGGTTCATATTGCACAATTGTGATGAGTTGGAACCATAGTTCTTGTAAGTATGTCATTATTTTTAATTTCTATTTTATTATTTATTGCAACAAATTAGAATTGACATCGTATAATGCAAACAACATAGGAATGAATTGATCCAAGAAAATCACAATGATATCCTTCCAAGACAACATAAATCATTCCCTCGATGCTTTGAGGAGAAAGTCTGTGTTTTTATAATTCTTAATTATATTAGTTACAATGATGTTTAACAAACACTATTTTTTTCATTTGTTTTCTTTATTAAGTTTATTGATGCTATCTACTAGGTAAAGTCTCTACGCAAACAAGGTTCAACCAAAATAACTGAGGAATTGTAGACTTTGGCATGTGAACCAGACAAGCACGTACACTTGTACTTTAGTTGTAATGTAAATTGTGTTCGTTTTCATACTAAGGGAAGGGGTGATCGACGTAAATCCCAAAACTGTGGAATAATTGTTGAAGGTGAGCACGAAGATCGGGTGTTAGACTTTTATGGTACGCTAGTAGATATCATTGAGCTCATATATATAGGAAGATATCGGGTGGTCTTTTTCAAATGCAATTGGTATGACACTAATCCTAAAAAAGGTGGAATAAAAAGGGATAATGACATCATTTCAATCAACATTAATGCTCGGTGGTACGACAGTGATCCCCTCATACTGGCAACTCAAGCAACGCAAGTGTGTTACTTTATGGACACGAAGTTAGGGAATAATTGGCGAGTTGTACAACGTATTCCTTCCATAAATATATGGGAATTTGAAACACCAATCGAGATAGAAAATGATCAAGAAAATGTTGATGTTGATGTTGATGTTGATGTTGATGTTAGTGAAGAAGAGCCGTTTCAAATTAACATGTCGTCTAAAGGCTAAATTTACCTTCTACGGATCCATTTTCTCATGGTACATTAGATAGGGATGATGTAGCTCCAAAGTTAGTTGCATCAGCCAGTACAATCAATAGGCAGGTCGAAGAATGGCAATCGACTGAGTCTATCTAGGAGTCAAAAGGAGATGATGATGACACAATTCTGGACTATTATATTGAAAGTGACAATGATGTCCATGTACACATCGATAGTGATGATGACTAGTAGAGTGATAAGCGATGTTAGTATAACATTCCTCATTAATGGTACACATGAATTTTTATCTTGAATATTTAGTTTTTTTGGCATTTTCAATGGTTTTTGTTATGATTCATATATTAGCACCTGTTTTATATCATATATTTGAGTTAATAATATCAATTTTTTTCTCAAACACATGACTCATGGCTCTCGCACACGTAGAGTTACTATTAACAATACTGAAGATGAGACACTTCCAGAAAGTTTAGTTTCAGGTATGAAAATTGATGTATGTTAATTATGATTCATGTATTAAAATCAATTGTAACTTGCATAGAAGTAGATTATATTTTTATAAAGATTATTGACAATAACATATATATAAATACTTAAATTGAAATTTGTTTTTTTATTTCAATATAATTAATGTTGAATTGTTTTTTATTTTTACCTATTTAGTTTTCTTTGAAACTTTATATTGTGATTTATCTAAGTTTGCAATAGCTTTATCAAATTCTCAATATCTTTCCCATTATTTTATCCACAGGTTCTACTAGCATTGTTAAACCCAAGCGAAAGGAAACAAGTGGTCTTGGGCTTGAAAAAATAGTGCAAGCCAATGGTCGTGTGCGCCTTAATATAGACCCCAAAATTAGAAAGCCGATATGTAGTAACGCTTCTATGTTTTCTACTGAGTGCGGAATAATTGTTGGCCCAGACGTGTCCAAGAGGGGGGGTGAATTGGACGCTTAGCAGATTTTAACCTTTCTTTTAATTGTACGAATAATGAAAGCAGATTAAACAAAGTATAGCAATGAGATACAACAAATGTAAATGGGACAATGCAAGCAAGATTTACAGTAGTTCGGCCGCGCCTACATCCACTACCTAACCTCTTCAGTTAAGATTTGTTCAAACTCCACTATGGACCTTCTTACGGGTGAAGATCAAACCAGAACACTCTCTCAACTTACGGGTGTGAGAACTACCGTTTCTCAGCTTACGAGTGTGAGAGGACCGTTTCTCTACTTACAGGTGAGAGAGAACTTATTCTCAACTTAGTAGTGTGAGAAGACCGCTTAAAACTTTGAGTAACACTTGCTCTAACTCAGTGACTTACCCGTCCCTACAATCTGATTACAGAATGAGAAATGATTCCCTTTACTCAGAATCAAAGTGATACAATGTTTTGGATTGAACCTTCTGTTGCCACAGATTTAGCAAAATATGTATGATGAAGTTTATGCTGAAAACAGGTTCAAATAGCTTTTGGCTTCGTTAATGGGTTTTTGAAATAATGAAGAAGAAGATCGATCAACCCAGAAGACTTGAAGTTTTTCTTTCAAAAAATCGTAAGATCAAGCACAAGTGAAAGAAGACTAACTTTCAAAAAGTGTTTTGGCGCAAACAAAATCTGTCAAGACGTTTTGAATGATTATCAGTTTCGTATTTCATTAGTTAGTTTTTCTGCTCTAAGGCAGGACGTATATATAGGAATAACAGAGGCGCAATGGACTTGGTAATTTTTGCGCTCTAAGTTATTTCAAATATAACGTTAACATTCTTTCCAAAAATGGTTTAATTCAGCTTAATGCATATTACGACGATAACACCTGAATAATTTGATCCTTTCATGAAACCAGAATGTTCTGTCAAAGTTTTAGAACGTTTAAAAAGTTCTGGAAAGTTGTTGTACGATTCTGAAAAGTTTTGAAAAGTATTCGTACGTTTCTGACAAAGGTTAACAGAAATTGCAGTAATGTCAGAATAGAAAAATATTTTTTCTGTCATTTTGTTCCTTTGAGGGCGCTCATAGAACATTAGCGTCCTACTGAACAATGAAGTGAGGGCGCTACTAAACAGTAAGCGTCTTAACTTGTTTTGAAAATTAAACGACTTAAAGCATGAGGGCGCTACCTCGCAGTAAGTGTCCTGTTTTGTTTTAAAAATGCAAAATATACGAGGGCGCTACTCAAGAGTAAGCATCCTGAACAGTTAAAAGCGGTTTTAAAACAATGTTTAAGCGCGCTAAAAGACGATGAGCATCCGAAAAGATTCTAAAGATGAGGGCGCTTTTACATAAGTAGCGTCCTGATAATTCATTCAACTTATAACTTATCAGTGTCCTTAAAGATAGAAATCACTTACAGATAAAATGATCTTTCAGTGAGCTGAAACTAAGTCAACGTCCTAACATTCTCAAAGGTTGATAAAAGAAAGGTCACTACTAATAAGTAAGCGTCCTTATTAATCAGTTCAATTCAACCTTGAGCATCCTAACATTTTATCAGCGTCCTAACTTATCAAGTCCAGGAGGGTGCTGCTAAAACATTAGCGTCCTGAAAGACTTTATAAAAGCAGCTTTTAATTTCTCGATTAAAACACGATAAAACATAAAGTAACCGGATTAAAATCATGGAACCAATCGATTAAAACGTGCAGGCATGCATATTGCTAAATCACATGGCATAGAAGGTCCTACAACTTATCATAATCTAATCATACAAATAAACATCTTCAAATGATCATGGTCTTCAAGAAGATCTTTTAATACGTTCGTCATGCATCATTGAATCTTTGATACCTTCAAGTAAGATCTGATATGCCATATGTGCAGTAATATCATGAACAAAATGTAGTTTTGTAATCATCAAAATCTTTCATAATAGGGATATATTCTCGTAAGGGACATGAGGATAATTGGTTTAACAATCTCCCCCTTTTTGATGATTTCAAACACATTACTGTAGGCTTTGAAACAAGTTAATAAAGTGATGTATGTATGCATGAGATGCAGTACTAATATTCCTTGTTTCATATGATATGAGTGTATTAGCAAGGAATGTACATAAACTATCACTAAGACTCCCCCTTAGTGTTGTACTCCCCCTGAGTTTATGATGCTTCAATGATAGTACTTTCTCCCCCTTTTGAAATATCAAAAAGAGTAAAGTAACATGAAATATATCTCCCCCATATGAAGTTAAGCATCAAAGTGCTACAGTTCGATTTCATAGAACATTCCAAGTTCTCTACGAATATGAACAAACTGGTCTTTTGGTAGGACTTTAGTAAATATGTCAGCCAGTTGTTTTTTGGTTCTAATATGAGATAATACGACTTGTCCATTTTGCACATGATCCTGTAAAAAGTGATGTCTTATTTGAATATGCTTAGTTCGAGAGTGCAATACATGATTTTTAGATATGTTAATAGCATTAGTATTATCACATAAAATTTCAGCACATTGAATAAATATTTGATAATCCTAAAGTTGTTTCATGTAAAAAACCTGAGAACAACAACTTCCAGCTGCAACATATTCTGCTTCAGCTGTGGATAGTGCCACAGAATGTTGTTTCTTGTAGAACCAAGAAATCAGAGAATTTTCAAGAAAGTGACAAAATCTGGAGGTACTTTTCCTAACAATTAGACTTTCGGCATAGTCGGAGTCTACATAACTTCTGAGATCAAAAGTAGTACCTTTGGAATACCAAATTCCTAAATTTGTTGTGCCATTTAAGTATTTGAATATACGTTTGACACATTTTAAATGAGATTCTTTCGGTTCAAATTGAAATCTTGCACATAGACAGACACTGAACATAATGTCTGGTCGACTTGCTGTTAGGTACAAAAGACTTCCAATCATGCTTCTATAAAGTTTTGAATCAATTGATTTACCTTTTTCATCCTTATCTAATTTGAAACTTTTTAATTATTTCCTTAGCATACTTTGATTGGCTTAAGAAGGTGCCTTTCGACATTTGTTTAATTTGTAAGCCGAGAAAGTATGTAAGTTCTCCCATCATACTCATTTCAAATTCCTTCTGCATTAATTTTGAAAACTCACCACATAGTTCTTTATTTGATGCACCAAAAATGATATTGTCCACATATATTTGAACAATGAACATATTATCATTATGGTGTTTGACAAACAAAGTTGGATCAAGTTTTCCTTTTTGAAACTTATGATCTAAAAGAAATGAACTCAGTCAATCATACCACGCTCTTGGAGTTTGTCTCAATCCATATAAGGCTTTGTGGAGTTTGAACACATATTCCGGGTTTTGAGCATCCTCAAACCCTGGAGGTTGACCTCTTCATTGATGTAACCATTTAAAAAAGCACTCTTTACATCCAGTTGGTATAAGAAAAAATTCTTGTAACAAGCGTAGGCAAGCAACATTCTTATTGCCTCTAGTCTTGCTACTGGGGCAAAAGCTTCTTCAAAGTCTATGCCTTCTTCTTGGTTGTACCCTTGTGCAACCAATCTAGCCTTATTGCGGACAATGATGCCTTGTTCATTCTTTTTGTTCCTAAAGATCCATTTGGTTCCTATAACCGATTGATAAAAAGGTCTAGGAACTAATTCCCATACTTTGTTGTGCACAAAGTGTCCTAGTTCTTCTTGTATAGCAAGAATCCAATTTTCATTTTTCAGTGCGTCTTCCACTTTAATTGGTTAAAATTGTGATACAAAAGCAGCAAGCTCTTGATCTTTTTGAATTGAGGCTCTAGTAGATACACCTTTTCTTGGATCTCCTAAAATTTAATCTTGGGAAAGACCTTGAAGTAGTCTAGAGTTTTTAGAAGATTCTAGAGATGGTTCAGGTTCAAGATCTATAACCTTGGTTGCCTTAGGTTCATCGTCATCAAAATTTAATTGCTTAAATTCATCCTCAAGACTTTTCTTATTAACACTTTCATCAAAGTTTACATGAATTGATTCTTCTACAGTTTGATTTGATTTGTTAAAAACTCTATAGGCTTTATTGTGAGAAGAATATCCTAATAATATTCCTATGTCAGATTTAGGTTCAAACTTGTCTAGATTGACTTTATCATTTAGAATAAAACATTTACATCCGAATACTCGAAAGTAACTGATGTTGGGTGTTCTACCCTTCCATAGTTTATATGGAGTTTTATTCAAATCTTTTCTAATTAGAACTCGGTTCATCACATAGCAGGCAGCGTTTATAGCTTCATCCCAAAAATGATTTGCAGTGTTATACTCATTGAGCATTGTTCTACACATCTCCTACAGAGTTTTGTTCTTTCTTTCAACTACATCATTTTGTTGTGGTGTCCTAGGGGTTGATAGATGGTGAGTGTAACCTTGACTGTTACAAAATTCTTTGAGATTTTTATTGACAAATTCACCACCTCTATCACTCCTAATTATGTTGATTTTGTACCCTTTTTCATTTTTGACTCTTTTACAACATTTTATAAATGTTTCACAAGCATCGGATTTATGAGCTACTAAAAATACCCATGTAAATCGAGTAAAGTCATCAACAATCACAAATACATATGATTTACCACCTAAGCTGTGGATTTTGGTTGGTCCGAACATATCCGAGAGCTCTAGAGGTTGATTGATGCCTCTTGCTCTTAAATCATGATCTGGTGTGCTTGCCAAGTTGACATGGTTCACAAAACTTGTCATTTGAGTAAGTTCCTTTCGAAATTCCCGTGGCCAGATCATGTTTAACAATCCTAGATATGTTGTCTATATTAATATGAGCTAATCTCCTATGCCATAGCCATGCATTATTACCAGAGATAACACTTAAACATGTTACATTTTGTTTCTTCATGTCATTGAAGTTTGTCCAATACACATTCTTAATTCTAGATGCCATGTGTGGCAACCCCGCACCCGGACCACCAACCCCACAAGGAATGACGTGCAGAGCCTTATCCCAAACAATGACATAATATAAAAAGGTACTAAACAAAACTACCAACCGTATTAATCATCCAAGACAAGAGATAATCCATAAAAATGAACCATAAATAAAACCATAATCCCTACAGTCCATCAAGATGGACATACACATAAAGTCCAAAACTATGGGTACAAAAAAACTGTCATATGCCCACATGGTCTATCTAACAAGTCCCAACTCACCCATACTACAATGTGGTAAGTGTTATAATTACATAGTCCAAAATATAATACATCATAATTTAAAACACAGTTCAATTAAAATACCTCTCAACTCACATTGAGGCCTTGGATTCTCTCGCCGGCAAGGCCCTCAAGATATGACTACTCCTTGAATCATCCCATGTGGCTTTGAGAACTTTCTTATCTTTTCTGTAAGAGCCGGTGTTCTTCTTATATTTTATGGGGCATTCACTTTTTGTATGACCTGGTTTGTTACAACCGTAACATATTAACTCTACAGGTTTAGACTCGGGTTTTTTTCCTTTGTGAAACCTTGAGTAAGAGTTATTCTTACTCTTTCTCCTAAGTAACTTATTGAACTTTCTAGATAACATAGTCATGCCATCTTCTAAGTCTGAATCATTTTTAGAATCAGTTTCAACATTGAGCGCAATTGATTTCTTTCCTTTTTCCTCAATCTTGACCAGACACATTATCTCTTTTAGCTTCATTTCATGAACCATTAATGAACCACACAGTTCATCAAAAGTGTATTTAGCCAGATTCTTGGCTTCTTCTATGGCTGTTGCCTTGGGTTCCCATGCTTTAGGTAGACCTCTTAGAAATTTTCTAACAGTTTATTCTCGGTCATAGATTTTTCCTAGGTTCTTCATCTCATTGGTGTTTGTTGTAAACCGAGCAATAACTTCAGCTATCGAATCAGTTTCCTTCATCCTATAGGTTTCATATTTTTCAACTAACAATTAGAGTTTTGCCTTTTTAACTTGCAAAGTTCCTTTGTGGGTGACCTTTAACTTGTTCCAGATTTCCTTAGCGGTTTTACACGCACTAACTCTATTGAACTCTTCGACTGATAAACTGCAAAACAAAATGTTGACATCTTTTTTATTCAATAGTTCTCTTTTCTTTTCTTTAGCACTCCATTCGCCTATATCCTTTGCAACAGTAGCACCATCAACTATTTTAGTAGGCGTTGGACAGCCGTGTGTCACAACATCCTACATCTCTAGATCTTGGGCTTTAAGGTAATACCTAATCTTAGTTTTCCAGTGTGAATAGTTTTCTCCCTTGAACAGTGGTGGTCGGTTGGCGGAGTTTCCTTCCCCTAAAAGATAAGTGCTTCTTTCGTTTTGTCCTACCATACTCAATCAAAGATGGTTAGTGTCACACCCTGGGTTGCACAGCGTGCCCCCTACCCAGGTGTGGGCGCACCCCCTCGGGGCGAACGCCTAGCCATAGTACCACATAATATTGTCCTATCGCCATGTAGCAACCCAACCGCAGCTGGTCTACATCGAAACGATTATTTGTCTGCCACTATTCATGAATAGTGCAGGGCCTCCCCGAGAATCGAACTCGAGACCTCCCTTAAGGAGTCTAATTTCGCATTCTGAGTAGCCACTGAAATGGCTCAATGGTTACTCAGAATGCGAAATTAGATTCCTTAAAGGAGGTCTCGAGTTCGATTCTGGGGGAGGCCCTGCACTATTCATGAATAGTGGCAGACAAATAATCGTTTCGATGTAGACCAGCTGCGGTTGGGTTGCTACATGGCGATAGGACAATATTATGTGGTACTATGGCTAGGCGTTCGCCCCGAGGGGGTGCGCCCACACCTGGGTAGGGGGCACGTTGTGCAACCCAGGGTGTGACAAAAAGGCCTTATGTATAATGGGTACTCAAGTTGTGAAATCTAACCTTATGAGGAAGAGGTTGCGAGTTCGAACTTGGGGGAGGCCCCTGGACTGTGCAGTGTTCTGCATAGGGAAAGGACAAAGGTCGTTGGGTGCGTGCAGTGTTCTGTGGACCCCAATGAAGACAATACTGTGGATATATAATGGCTAGGCGTTCTCCAATGCGGTGGTGCGCCCGCACCTGGGTAGGGGGTGCGCTGTGCAACCCAGGGTGTGACAGTTAGATACTTTGATGATTAACCTGCTCTGATACCAATTGTTGGCCCAGATATGTCCAAGAGGGGGGGGGTGAATTGGACACTTAGCAGATTTTAACCTTTTTTTTAATTGTGCGGAATAATGAAAACGGATTAAACAAAATATAACAATGAGATACAGTAAATGTAAATGGGACAATGCAAGCAAGATTTATAAAGGTTCGGCTATGCCTACATCCACTACCTAACCTCCTCAGTTAGGATTTGTTCAAACTCCACTATGGACCTTCTTACGGGTGAAGATCAAACCGGAACACTTTCTCAACTTACGGGTGTGAGAACTACCTTTTCTCAGCTTACGGGTGTGAGAGGACCGTTTCTCTACTTACAGGTGAGAGAGAACATATTCTCAACTTACTGGTGTGAGAAGACCGCTTACAATTTTTAGCAACACTTGCTCTAACTCAGTGACTTACCCGTCACTACAATCTGATTACAGAATGAGATATGATTCCCTTTACTCAGAATCAAAGTGATACTTATAACGTTTTGGATTGAACCTTCTTTTGCCAAAGATTTAGCGAAATATGTATGATGAAGTTTATGTCGAAAATAGGTTCAAATAGCTTTTGTCTTCGTTAATGGGTTTTTGAAATAATGAAGAAGAAAATCGATCAACCCAGAAGACTTGAAGTTTTTCATTCAAAAGAGCGTAAGATCAAGCAAAAGTGAAAGAAGACGAACTTTCAAAAAGTATTTTGGCCCAAACGAAAACTGTCAATACGTTTTCAATGAATATTAGTTTCGTATTTCATTAGTTAGTTTTTCTGCTCTAAGGCATCACGTATATATAGGAATAATAGAGGCGCAATGGACTTGGTAATTTTGGCGCTCTAAGTTATTCCAAATATAACGTTAACATTCTTTCCAAAAATGGATTGATTCAGCTTAATGCATATTACGGCGATAGCACCCGAATCATTTGATCCTTTCAAGAAAGAGATTCGTTCTGAAAAAGTTTTAGAACGTTTAAAAAGTTCTGAAAAGTTGTTGTACGATTCTAGAGAGTTCTGAAAAGTATTCGTATCGTACGTTTCTGAAAAAGGTTAGCAGAAATGGCAGTAATGTCAGAACAACAAAAATAATTTTTCTGTCGTTTTGTCCTTTGAGGGCGCTCATAGAACATCAACGTCCTACTGAACAATGAAGTGAGGGCGCTACCTCGCAGTAAGCGTCCTGTTTTGTTTTAAAAACGCAAATCATACGAGGGCGCTACTCAAGAGCAAGCGTCCTGAACAGTTAAAAGCAGTTTGAAAATAATGTTTAAGCGCGTTGACAGACAGTGAGTGTCCTGAAAGTTACTTAAGTTGATTCTAAAGATGAGGGCGCTCCTACACAAGTAGCGTCATGATAATTCATTCAACTTATAACTTATCAGCGTCCTTAAAGATAGAAATCACTTAAAGGTAAAGGATTTTTCAGCGAGCTGAAACTAAGTCAGCGTCCAGACATTCTCAGATGTTGATAAAAGAAAGGTCACTACTAACAAGTAAGCGTCCTTATTAATCAGTTCAATTCAACCTTGAGCGTCCTAACATTTTATCAGCGTCTTAACTTATCAAGTCCAGGAGGGCGCTGCTAAAACATTAGCTTCCTGAAAGACTTTGTAAAAGCGATTTTTGATTTCTAAAGGAACCAGATTAAATACATGCAACCAATCGATTAAAACATGCAGGCATGCATATTGCTAAATCACATGGCATAGAAGGTCCTACAACCTATCATAATCTAATCATACAAATAAACATCTTCAAACGATCATGGTCTTCAAGAAGATCTTTTAATACGTTCGCCATGCATCATTGAATCTTTGATACCTTCAAGTAAGATGAGATATGCCATATGTGCAGTAATATCATGAACAAAATGTAGTTTTGTAATCATCAAAATCTTTCATAATAGGGATATATTCTCGTAAGGGACATGAGGATAATTGGTTCAACAATAGCTGTACGAGCATTCGCCCCACTAAGATATGGGAAATGGAGACAAATTCCAGATGCTAACAAAGCTCCAATGTATCAACGCATAGTGGTATGAATTGTAACCTATCACCTTCTTACTTTTGTGATTGTAGTATTGATCATTCTCATATTATATTTTACATTTTTTTAGTGTTATGAGTTCAATTATTTCTTCTTTAAAATGGAACTAACCAAATTTAATAATGTGTTGTATAGAACAAGTTTGACATTGACTTATCAGTTCCTCACGTGCTTAAATGCGTTGACGATAACATGGTGACGAGGTACAAAAATTATCGTCATGACCTTCAACATGTGCTTTGGTAATTTAATTCATTAGAAGATGCAAAACAATATCGTAAAGATAAAATGCCTCATATTAGTGTTGAAGACTGGAAGTGGTATTACAATTTTGTCAGTGAAGAATCTTACAAGGTATGTATTCATAACCATTTAGAATCATAAATGCGTCAATAAAACATTGTGGTAGTAATAAATATCTTGATTCAGAAAAAGTGGGAAACAAATGCGAAAAACAGAGCAAAGGCAGACACCCCACATTGTGCGGGATCGAGATCTTTCTTACGACTCAAAGAGTGCAATGTAAGTGTGCAAGTTGTGTTTTATTTTGTTTAGAGTTCAAGTGATCTCATCCAACGTATAACACGTGATTTTTCTTTCAAAATTAGCGCGATGTTAAAACCGAAAATGAACAATCTCGTATTAATCTTTATAAAGAATGTTACAAAAGTAAGAAGAAGAAGACTTGGATGTCAGGGAAGGCTGAGTAAAACCAAGTAAGGAAACTTAGTTACAACCTTAAGATTAGTAAGAACTTGGTTAAAATTTGTTTGCATTCAT
Source organism: Paratinospora sagittata (assembly GCA_035771175.1). NCBI lineage: Eukaryota > Viridiplantae > Streptophyta > Magnoliopsida > Ranunculales > Menispermaceae > Paratinospora > Paratinospora sagittata. The sequence goes on from CM069603.1 coordinate 17,210,082, forward strand.
TAAGTAATATGTTATTCTATTTCTTGGAGGATTTACTGTCCTTGATCTACTTATGTTTTAAGGTGGATGTTCTATTATCAAATTGCAATTCATTAAATTAGTATTCAATTTTAGATTTGTTTGATATGTTTTGTTTTTTTGAATTGTGCATGATACTTTGAGTTTTTCGTGTAAATACATTAATGTTGAGAGTTGTTATGTATATGTGTAGTCCTTTTTCTTTTCTTTTCTTTTTATGTGTTAGAAATCTTAAATTATTAGACCAACATATTCTTGGTTTTTGTTTACATTTTTCAATAGAGAAAAATGCTAAAAAAAATGGAAGAATTACAAGCACAAGTAGAAACTGGAGAGAGCTCCAACCCTATTAATAAGGATGTCATTGCAGAAGATGTAATTTTCATACACATGTAATTTTTTGCTACTTAATTTAGTGTAATGTTTACAACACTAATTTGACTTTAATGATAGATCTTAGGGCCAAAATCAGGTTATATTAGGGGTTTAGGACATGGGCCTAAGCCGATTGCATGCACTTCTCCGTATGCGGCCCTGTCATATGCACCACCAGTAGACGACATAAGACAAATATACCAAGAATCCCAGAAAAAGATGGATGAATTGATTGTTTAAAACAAAGAGTTGGTTGCGAAGAATACATTCTTGCAAAGTTGCTAAAAGGAGTTTGAGGAGACCGTAGCACAGATTAAAGCAATGTCCATGCCTCTAGATATTGATATGACTCAACCACCCGATTTTGAGACTTGATCGTTAATGGTAAGTATAATTTAGTTTTAATTGTAAAGAACTTTATATTATTATAATTGATTGAATACATGTGATTAATTTACTTTTATGATATATTACAACATGTTGGCATCTCATATAAATATTTCGGGTGGTGAGTATTGGTTGTTGTATTACATATACAATTAAATAAATGCATTTCACACATTAAATTCATCAATTTCACTTGGTTTACACAATTTTTCTTTTTGGGCCTTAGAATTGTGAGATTATAGGTCTCCTATTAGCTTAAAATATTTTTAATGAATGTGAACTCTTTTATGACAAATAATGATTATTTTTTAAAGTATTGTACAACTCCAATGACTCTTGTTTGTTAATGGATTTTTCCTTCTTTCTTTGAATAAACTTTGTAATATATCTAATTACTTATTGGATCCTACTTAGTTCAAATGATATTTAAGTACTGTTTATTATAGATATAAATTTTATTGGCATATAATGTTTTTTATTTCATTAAAGCCAAGTTCTTAAAGCTTAAGAGAATGAGTTGAAAACATTGTGAGATTTATGTTTTAATTGTTGTATGTATTGATTTAATGAAAATTCTTAGTATTATAATTTATTGTGTCCTACCTACTAATTTGAGTATAACTTTAGTTTTATTTTATTTGATTAAGATTATTGTGAATTTTGTTTTTGAAAATTGATTTTTATCTGTTTAGTCTCATTTTTCATTTCTTATAACTTCAAACATTTGTTATTTAAACTGACTAATAATGCAAACTAAAATGTTTGTTTTGGATTTTTTTTTTTTAGGAAGCAGGAAGTCAATACTCTATGAATGCCTATCTTTTTGTTGAAGGTTAGATTTATTTGATGGGGTTTTTATTAAGAAGATGATCCATTTCAAAATTTGAAAATGATACTTTGTTAATTTTATTTGGGATGTTATGACACTTGTTGAACATGGTAGTAGTAGTAATTATTTGGTATTTACTATTGAATAGTTGGATTTGTGACAAACGATTTTATTGTAGGATTCGTGATGGGATTTGTGACACCAATTTTATTATGTTTTATAATTATTTCATCTTTACGTATTGTTATAAGATTTGTGCTGGATGATCTGAACGTTTTGATATTATGTTTGACATATTCATATCTATACAAGTTGTGATAAAAAGGAAGAAGAATGCAATGATTGTTAAAATAAGATTTTCGTTGATGATAACATTGAGCAATTTTGTCGATAAAATTATAATTTACCAATGTATTTATTTTGTTACAAATAACATTTTTAGACTAAGATGTTTTTGGTGGTTACTTGGAAATGTCGATGAATTTTTTTGTGTTTAAATGCTTACAGCAACAACAGTTTTCGTTTTTAAATAGCATTTGCATTGAAAATTTGTTAGTAAATTTCATTAGTGACGATTTTTCATTAGAGCTATTAGTCTTATTTGTTGTGGCCATATGTTTTTAGTGACAAAACATTCGTTATTAACTATTTACAATTCTTGACGAATGTGATTCGTCGTCAAATATATTTATAGACTAACTAACCATTCGTCACAAATAGAAAATAGCGACAACCGATAAAGTGTCGTCAACTTTTCGGTAATGATTTGGATGTCGTCGCCAATATGTATAACATTTGCCGCAAAAAGTTTTAGTTGGTGATGAAATATTTTTTGTCATCATTGGGAATCAATGATGGGCATATGGCGATAGAATTGGGACGACACACTTTTCGTCGCTGAATAAGTTTACTGACAGAAATGCTAATCTTTGGCGACGAAAGCCTTTGTCGCCAAAGACCTTGTAGTGTATATGGGAAAAGTGTGAAGAATTTGAGATTAAGATCAATTAACTTAATGAATGAATTATCAGCTTTGAATGGAAAAAAATAAATTTAATATTTATCTGTTTACAATATAAGATTTCTTGATCATCAGCTTCAAAAATCTTTGAAAATTTTGCGGACCTGCTCGAGGGTGACAAAAAGCACCACCGTGAAATGGCCCTGCCTTGAGATAGTAGGGATGAAACCCTTGTAAAGAGCCATGGGACCCTCTGCACGCACCGTCTTCATCGCACAAGCAATGGCTCCTGAGTACGGTGGCGCCGCCCCTCCCTCCACCTTCATGTTCATCACTCGTGTCTTTATCACATCTATCGGGTTAGACGAAACGGCCGCCACCAATCCAGCACCGAAGCTGGCGTCACATGAGTCCCCAGCCCATCCTTCATCAAACCTTCTCCAATATCATCTCTTTAATCTGATCGTAAGAAGCCAGCTGCGATGCCGTTACGATCATAGCTCTGTTCACCGTAAGAGACGATCCCCGCCACAGGCTACCAATCCCTTCCTGCTTCGACATTTGAGTGATGGCTTCCACCACGCTCTTGTAGTTCCGGCGCTGGGCCTGGGGAAGCCGCCCGTCCGCTTGCATACGAACCATGGTGACGTCTGCGGGGTTGCCCACTGCAGCGCCAACGCCACCTGCGATGGGACCAGCGGCTATCTTGCGAACGAGCGGCATGTTCCCGGAATCCGCCGTCCACTTTTGCTTGAGATGCGAGTGGTGGAGTAGTGTTTGACGGAGGACGGTGGCGGAGACGCCAGAGAAGAGAGCGGCCACTCCTTCTTGTCGTACGATACCAAGTCCCACGGAGATGGGACCCACTCGAGGAGGCTGTAGTTCATGAGGAGCGTGCTGTAAGGCCGCGGTGGTGGCGGCATTGAAGGCTAAAGCGGGACGGAGATTTGGGAGAGGAGGGGTCTCACCTTGCAGCTGCATTCGGACTTTGATTAGGTCTAAGGGATGAGTTGAACAGCCGGCAGCGATCGACGCAATGCCTCCTTCCACAAACCCTTGCAAATTCCCCATATTTTCTTTCGATTTCTTCCTCTCACGCGTAACATAAAATGAAAAAACAAAGCTGGATTCTTGCGATTCAAGATTAACAGGGGCCGGTAGGGCCGGTAATATTAATTACAGCTTGAGTTTCAGAGTACTGTTAATGGAACTGATCAACTCAAAACAGCTTTACTGGAAAGAAATGACGAAATTAGCAACAAGATCTGCAAAATCAGTTGAAACTGCGAAGATGAGAGTGGAAGTGTGGAAAAGAAAGGAATGAGAGACCAGCAGTTGTGTTGAGCTTTGGTTGAGGAAACGAGAATTTATAGAGGGAAAGAATTTGCGAAGATTGTGTTCTCTGCCCAATTGCACACGGTGAAGTGGTGAAGTGGCAGCGGAAAGAAAATAGAAATCTCCAAATGACGCGTGGTGGGGCCCTTCTAATTCTACTAACGCGCTTAACGAAGCGTGACTGTTTCGCCCGCTCAAGTTTGACTGTCAACGAATCCAATTATTGAAATTTGAAATTATTACTTTTTGCCTTTGGAACTCTCTTTTTATTTATTTATTATTATTTTTAAACTTGTATTTGAATCTCGTGGATGTTTAGGTATATTGCCTTACGTGGGAAGGCCTCTTCTTAGCAGGGTACAAGTAACCTGACCAACAGACCTAATATGATATGAGTAACCTGACCAACAGACCTAATCTGATATGATTAAATTGGATTATTTCGGGTCGGGTCGGGTCGAATTGGTTGGGTTAATTTTTTAACAACCCGACCAAACTTGATCCGACCCGACCTCTTAAAACTTATATATATATATGTGTGTGTGAGTTCATCCTCATTCTCATAAGTCAAGTTTAAGAGTAGCTTGACTTGTACAAATATGAGTTCTTCTAAAAAAGAAAAATCTCATCTTTTAAAACTTAAATAATAATTTAATAAGTTGGATACATAATAATCCAACATATTTTATTACTAATACAAATTTAAATAGTAGTTATTAAGCTTTAAAAAAATTGAGTTATTTAATGGGGGCCAACCCGATTGACCCGACGGGTGGTATCGAGTCCAACCCGCTACCACCCGACCTCATCGGGTCAGGTGAGTTAGGAAGCAAAAATCTGACCCGACCCGATTCGATTTCAACCCTACCCGCTAGTGAAGATAATTTAACCACATGACAATAAAATTACAGGTCCACGTGAAAAATTAAAATGGTACATGCAAATTTTTTATTTTTATTTTCTGTCGCCAAAAGTAAACGGTACAAGTTGAAAGCAAAATTCAAGAAAAGGAAAAAGAAAAGAAAAGAAAAGTCAATCATTAAAAAAGATAAAAATTGTCTTAACCAAACACAAGCACGCTGAATGACAATCAACGTCCTGAAAGTTACTAAGTTGATTCCCAAAGGTGAGGGCGCTCCTATCCAGGTAGCGTCCTGATAGATTATTCAACTTATAACTATCAGCGTCCTCAAAGATACATTCTTTGAAGAACTTTAGAAATCTTTCAGTAAGCTGATACTGAATCAACGTCCTGACAACTTCAGAGGTTGACTAAAGGTAGACCGCTACTATGCAAGTGAGCATCCTGATTAATCAACTCAATTCAACCTTGAATGTTATCAGTGTCCTAATGAGTCGTCAGCGTCCTGACATAACAAGTTCAGAAGAGCTCTGCTGTCACACCCTGGGTTGCACAGCGTGCCCCCTACCCAGGTGCGGGCGCACCCCCTCCGGGCGAACGCCTAGCCATAGTACCACATAATATTGTCCTATCCTGGTACAGCCACCGCCACACAAGGACGTCTCTTGTACCCAAGATTATTTGTCCACAAAGGGGGCCTCCCCCGGGATCGAACTCGAGACCTCCCCTCCAAGGAGTCTAAATTCGCATCCTAGGTAACCACTGAGCCAATGGTTCAGTGGCTACCTAGGATGCGAATTTAGACTCCTTAGAGAGGAGGTCTCGAGTTCGATCCCGGGGGAGGCCCCCTTTATACATGAGGCCTTTTTGTCACACCCTGAGTTGCACAGCGTGCCCCCTACCCAGGACGAACGCCTAGCCATAGTACCACTTAATATTGTCCTATCCTGGTACAGCCACCGCCACACAAGGACGTCTTTTGTACCCAGGATTATTTGTTCGACACTATTCACCTTGAATACTGCAGGGCCTCCCTAGGAATCGAACTCGAGACCTCCCTTAAGGAGTCTGATTTCGCATTCCTAGTAGCCACTGAACCTTTTTTGTCACACCCTGGGTTGCACAGCGTGCCCCATACCCAGGTGTGGGCGCACCCCCTCGGGGCGAACACCTAGCCATAGTACCCCATAATATTGTCCTATCGGCCTGCCTCTGCAGTCACCGATTATTTGTCCACAAAGGGGGCCTCCCTCGGTTCGAGCCCAGGACCTCCCCTCCAAGGAGTCCTAACCCGCAACCAAGTAGCCACTGAACCAATGGCTCAGTGGTTACTAGGAATGCGAAATTAGACTCCTTAAGGGAGGTCTCGAGTTCGATTCCTAGGGAGGCCCTGCACTATTTATGAATAGTGGCAGACAAATAATCGTTTCGATGTAGACCAGCTGCGGTTGGGTTGCTACATGGCGATAGGACAATATTATGGATCCATAATGGCTAGGCGTTCGCCCCGAGGGGGTGCGCCCGCACCTGGGTAGGGGGCACGCAGTGCAACCCAGGGTGTGACAAAAAAAGGCCTTAGGGCGTATACCTGAGGCCTTTAATCCACAGTATCAACCACTAATATTGTCCTATCGGCCTGCCTCTGCAGTCACCGATTATTTGTCCACAAAGGGGGCCTCCCTCGGTTCGAGCCCAGGACCTCCCCTCCAAGGAGTCCTAACCCGCAACCAAGTGGCCACTGAACCAACCGCTCAGTGGTTACTAGGAATGCGAAATTAGACTCCATAAGGGAGGTCTCGAGTTCGATTCCTAGGGAGGCCCTGTACTATTCATGAATAGTGGCAGACAAATAATCGTTTCGATGTAGACCAGCTGCGGTTGGGTTGCTACATGGCGATAGGACAATATTATGGATCCATAATGGCTAGGCGTTCGCCCCGAGGGGGTGCGCCCGCACCTTGGTAGGGGGCACGCTGTGCAACCCAGGGTGTGACAAAAAAAGGCCTTAGGGCGTATACATGAGGCCTTTAATCCACAGTATCAACCACGAATATTGTCCTATCGGCCTGCCTCTGCAGTCACCGATTATTTGTCCACAAAGGGGGCCTCCCTCGGTTCGAGCCCAGGACCTCCCCTCCAAGGAGTCCTAACCCGCAACCAAGTGGCCACTGAACCAACAGCTCAGTGGTTACTAGGAATGCGAAATTAGACTCCATAAGGGAGGTCTCGAGTTCGATTCCTAGGGAGGCCCTGTACTATTCATGAATAGTGGCAGACAAATAATCGTTTCGATGTAGACCAGCTGCGGTTGGGTTGCTACATGGCGATATGACAATATTATGGATCCATAATGGCTAGGCGTTCGCCCCGAGGGGGTGCGCCCACACCTGGGTAGGGGGCACGCTGTGCAACCCAGGGTGTGACATCTGCTATCTCATTAGTGTCCTGAAATACTCTTTAAAAACAGTTTTGACTCTCGATTAAATAATTGATAAATGCGAATAAAAACTCGATAAATTTTAAATTAAATATATAGAATTAAATCATTTGAAATACCGTAAAATGTATGATCAAAACATGCAAGTATGCAAGTTGTTTGTGCATGGTTTTGGAAAACATTTGAGCAATAACGATTAGAGAAAGATATACCTTAAATACCTTGTGTATTTCTCATTCCTCACAATTGTTAAATCCACTCTTCATTATGAGATCTTCGATGTGAACTTCGAGTTGAGTTGAATTTCTTAAACGTTGATCGAAAGATGAAGACTTGAAGCTTGATCGAATCGTTTGAGTGAGGTGATCTTGAAATCCAGATATGATCGTTGAAGTCCTTTTGATTGAAATGATCTTGATCGTTGGATAAGTCTTTATGTTCCTTGATCGAGCCGTTCCTAGTCTTTTTGCTTTTCTCTAGGTGCTGAGATAAGTTCTTGATAAACGCAGGTTTAGCACCGAAAAGTACTTTGTTTGTGATCATCAAAAAATACTTTATCATAGTATATTTAGGGACGAGCTAAGTGATGAACCGTATAGGTTAACATCAATTCCATTTGATTCCACACTTTATTGTTAGCCATTGTATTAATTTTTAATTTGTCTAAGTGTCCAATTCACCCCTCTCTTGGACACACCTGAGCCAACAAGTGATATCAGAGCAAGTTGCTCATCAAGAAATCTAACCATTTCCCTGATATCAATGACATAAATGTCTAGAAGTCTAGACAGACCACCTTTGTGTTATAAAGACTGTTTCAAGGAATGAATGAAAATGATGAAAGCTTTTATTCAATCACAGGATATCAGTCTATGAGAAGTAATTGCAAATGGTTACACCATACCCAACAAACTCGTAGAAATATGGACAGATGAAGAGAGAGTCAATGAAAAGTTCAACTCTCGAGCTGTTTATACCCTATATTGTCGTCTACCTGATGAAGAGGTAGAGAGGGTAGTTCATCTAGAATTAGCAAAGGAGATTTGAAAAACTCTCAAATCACTCCACAGAGGAGAATCAACTCCTCTAGATGAAATGCTCTAGGAGTATGACAGGCTATTTGATAATTTTGAAATATCTGAGAATGAATTTCTAGATACAGCCTGCAGTAGGTATTAATGCATCCTTGATGGAATGAGTCAATCAGGTCAAGTGATACCCTTAGGCATAGCTATAACATGTTTCAGTGAAAAGCTTTCAAGAAAATAGAATAAAAAGCTAGTCACTACAGCTGAAACATTCAATCCATGGGATATGACCTTAAAAGAGTTATGTGATTTGCTAAAATCCATGGAAGGAAATGATGAAACTAGAAATCAGGTTCGAGCATTTTAGGATGCACTCACTCACTTCAGATTTCTAGAAAATGAGTCAATTAATGAAAGTTTTCAAAGATTTCAATGATTATCAAATGAACTTAAAACCTTTGGAAAATCTATTTCTCATTCTACTTTAGTACAATATTTCCTTAGTAGTTTTCCTGAGAAATGGAAGTATAAAGTATAATTTCTTAAAGAATTTTCAAATCCATTCGAAGTCAGTTTTTAAAAAATTGATTATATTTTGAGCGGACTAGAAACTTCTTCTTAAAGAGAAGATGAGATTGCAAATGCATCAAGCCAAGATGGAAGTGAACTTGCTGATGAAGAAGGTCAAAGATGTTACAACAACAATCCTCAACAAGCACGACAAGAACATCGATACAGAATGAAAGACCTCATGATGAAATGCCAAGAAGTAAGTCAACATAAAGAATGAAAATTAAGAGATATCTCAGTTGCTTCAACAAAAGGCAAATTGCACAAGTCGAGGACTTTACAGTACCTTGTGGTAAAAGCTAAAATATGCAAGGTATATCTTATTCTTAATCACTGCTATGTTTGCTTAAATTTATATATATTTTCAAGTGATTATTGACATTGATTATTGTGTCTGTTCATGATCATGTGAAGTTTGAATGAATATCTTAATTGCATGATTAATGATGATTTGTGCAAATTGCAATATTTGATGGATGATTTATGAAATTTAATTGTTGATATTAATTTTTCATTCATAGATCAAATTTAAGTGGTTCAATGCATTTGATGGGAATCAGTGCATGAGGACGCTAATAGAGTTCAAAACGCTTCTAACTAATTGAAGTAGGATGCTAATCGCATGGGAGGACGTTGATACGCTTAAAAGTGTTAGAAATATTAGGACGCTAATGAACCATAAAAAGAGGCACGTACTCGTGTGTTAGGAGCACGCTTACTGATTGAAGTAAATGTATAAATAGGGTTAACATAAAATTACCATCTTCATTCGATGATGCCGTAGGACGCTTATGGAGTAAGGAGAAGAACACATACCCAAAATCTCATGAATTGATCATCAATCTGATTTCTCTGTTCTTGTTTCTCGATTACTTAGGTAAAATCTTATCCTTGTTCATTTTTTATTCTATTGATCCCCAGAAAACTACTTTTCACAAGAGATTTCTCAAAAATCACCATTGTTACTCTAATATCTATCATGGCACCAAAGACCAAAAAGTTACGTACCTTCTCTACTAAAAAGAAAGCTTTGTTACCTTCACCACCTCCAACCAGGAGAGTGAGACCTAGAGTAGAGGAATCCAAAACTGAGCTCATTGTTCAAACCTCTGAGGCACCCACCGCCTCTGAACCCATAAATGTAACCCCAGTTGATACTTCAACTGATGAGCCATCACCTTCAATCCAAAAGTCTAAGAAACAGGATGATAGTTACATATTTAGATAGGATTTATAACATGTTTTAGGTGTGTTATAGGATGATTTATACATTAGTTTAGTGTGTTTATGTTAGTTTTGATTCATTTGTTAGTTTATGAATAAATTGATTTTTATGCATTATTTCGGTTTGTTAATTTATATGTTTGATCAATTTATGTTTCGAGTGTTTTAATTACTTGTTTTACATTGTTATGAAGGTATTTAGATGTGTGGAAGAGAGCATGAATGGTGAACATAACATATAAGTAGCCTAGATGATGTTTCATGAAGAACCCAAGTCAAAAAGTGGAAGAAAATTGGTTAAGTCCACAAGAAGGAAGTCAAGCGGAGCAGAAAAATGGCTAGGTCCACAGACTGAGCACGACCCAGTCTCTGGGCGCCGCAACGGCGGGTTAAGGATCAAGAAAAGGCTTTGGGCGCCTAGATGTATTTAACCCAGTGCCACTCGCGGCGCTGGGAGAATGTTAACGGAGTGTCACGATGCCACTCACGACGCTAGGGTTTCTCGCTTGGCTCGATAGGGACTTTCTAATTTTTACACACGACGAAATGAGGCTTATTATATATCAAAAGAAAAGGTTTTTCGAAAGAAAAAAAAGAAGAGATTAGAATATAGGGAGGAGAACATGTTGGGAACAAGAAGAACAACTAGAACGAGTGGGAGAAGAAGATTCACATTGAAGATTACTCACCCATTCCCCTTTCGATTATAGTTTTGTTTTTCTCGTTCTAATTCATGTTTACTCCATTGTTTACTGTTTTTATTTGTTTAGTTATGAACTAAACCTGTTTCTAGAGGATAGATGGATCTTAACTTTAATACTATGTTCTAGTTAAAGTTTTAATTGTTATTAATGGATTTGTGCTAGTTTATTTATATTTCTCCATTGTTAATGCTTTCAATCTCTTGATCACGGATTGGATGATATCAGTTCTAGAGTGTGGCACTCGACAAAGGATACTTTGGATCGAAACAAGGGAAATATAGCCTAGGTTATCGTGAGACCGATAAGAGATCGAGGCCCTTTGAAGTCATTAAAAGAAACCATAGATCTTAGTGAGTTTGTAGGAATTAGATCTTTATCGATAGATCGAGATCAGTTCCTATGAATATGCTCTAAGGCGGCACTCGATAGAGGGTGTTAGAAACATTAGCATTTTTGGCTTATAAACTAAGTAAATACATTTATAAAAATAATTGGAGGGAACATAATCGATAGTTAGGTGAAATCGATTCTCTAGATTATTTCTTTATTTGGCTTATAAACTAAGTAACTTTAATACTATGTTCTAGTTAAAGTTTTAATTGTTATTAATGGATTTGTGCTAGTTAATTTATATTTCTCCATTGTTAATGCTTTCAATCTCTTGATCACGGATTGGATGATATCAGTTCTAGAGTGTGGCACTCGACAAAGGATACTTTGGATCGAAACAAGGGAAATATAGCCTAGGTTATCGTGAGACCGATAGGAGATCGAGGCCCTTTGAAGTCATTAAAAGAAACCATAGATCTTAGTGAGTTTGTAGGAATTAGATCTTTATCAATAGATCGAGATCAATTCCTATGAATATGCTCTAAGGCGGCACTCGATAGAGGGTGTTAGAAACATTAGCATTTTTGGCTTATAAACTAAGTAAATACATTTATAAAAATAATTGGAGAGAACATAATCGATAGTTAGGTGAAATCGATTCTCTAGATTATTTCTTTATTGATAATCCGTAGTTTTCATTACTTTGCTAGTTAATAATTAGTTGTTTTCATTACTGTTTAATTACTCAATCATTAGAATTCGATTGTCTAGATAAAATTAGGGTTAAAAATGTGATAGCTAGTGTTCTAATTCCCTGAGGACGATACCCGATTTCATCTGATTTTATTATAACTTGAATGTCGTGCACTTGCGATAATTTCACGAACAAGGTTTTAACAAAGAAGAGAAAAATGTTGAGTTTGCTTTTGAGTTTTATTGAAAAAGAAAAGAAAATGGAAAAGAGAAGAAAATGATGCTATGCCCATGATTATGAAAAGAAATAAGTTTGGGGGTGTAGTTATTCTTTGAAAATAAGAAAACAAGCAAATAAAAGAATGGAGACTAAAATGAAAAGATTGACCAGTTAAAGAAAGGGTATATGTGCTGAAATCGGGTTGTTTTGGTTCTATATGTGATGTTGTAAAAGATCAAAGTGCTTAGGGTGTTTTGAACCTAAATTTTTCCAATTTTCCCTACCTTTGAACCTGGCCATACATTACAACCTAAGAAAGACCTATTGATTCTTAATGGTATGTGATCTACATTAGTAGAGAGTGATAGGAAAGATTTCCTTATGGGATTCACTATATATAGCTATTCGAGATCACTCACACTTTATAATTGCTTGCACGTGTTTATGAATTACATTAATGATTTTATGAGATTAACTATATGATGGTGTGTTTGAGAATGAAAGATGAGGTTAGGTGAGGAGTTCGATTGAAAATCTAGACATATCTAACACTCTTGAAACTTTTCGATGACTTATTGTCTATTAATGTGATCTTAGAGGCCATGATGATATGCACATTTTATCTTGAATAAAAGTTTAATTTGTTTGAAAATAGGATGGTAGATTGATGATCGAGTTTTTGTTCTATTTTTCCCTTTGCTCGGGACGATCAAAGTTCTAAGTTTGGGGGTATTTGATAGTTACATATTTAGATAAGATTTATAGAATGTTTTAGGTGTGTTTTAGGATGATTTATACATTAGTTTAGTGTGTTTATGTTAGTTTTGATTCATTTGTTAGTTTAGGAATAAATTGATTTTTATGCATTATTTCGGTTTGTTAATTTATATGTTTGATCAATTTATGTTTCGAGTGTTTTAATTACTTGTTTTACATTGTTATGTAGGTATTTAGATGTGTGGAAGAGAGCATGAATGGTGAACATAACATATGAGAAGCCTAGATGATGTTCCATGAAGAACCCAAGTCAAAAAGTGGAAGAAAATTGGTTAAGTCCACAAGAAGGAAGTCAAGCGGAGCAGAAAAATGGCTAGGTCCACAGACTGAGCACGACCCAGTCTCTGGGCGCCGCGGCACCGGGTTGAGGATCAAAAAAAGGCTCTGGGCTCCTAGATGTATTTAACGCAGCGCCACTCGCGGCGCTGGTAGAATGTTAACGGAGCGTCGCGGTGCCACTCACGGTGCTAGGGTTTCTCGCTTGGCTCGATAGGGACTTTCTAATTTTTACACACGACGAAATGAGGCTTATTATATATCAAAAGAAAAGGTTTTTTGAAAGAAAAAAAAGAAGAGATTGGAATATAGGGAGGAGAACACATTGGGAACAAAAAGAACAGCTAGAACGAGTGGGAGAAGAAGATTCGCATTGAAGATTACTCACCCATTCCCCTTTCGATTATAGTTTTGTTTTTATCGTTCAAATTCATGTTTACTCCATTGTTTACTGTTTTTATTTGTTTAGTTATGAACTAAACCTGTTTCTAGAGGATAGATGGATCCTAACTTTGATACTATGTTCTAGTTAAAGTTTTAATTGTTATTAATGGATTTGTGCTAGTTTATTATATTTCTCCATTGTTAACGCTTTCAATCTCTTGATCACGGATTGGATGATCTCAGTTCTAAAGTGTGGCACTCGACAGAGGATACTTTGGACCAGAACAAGGAAAATATAGCCTAGGTTATCGTGAGACCGATAGGAGATCGAGTCCCTTTGAAGTCATTAAAAGAAACCATAGATCTTAGTGAGTTTGTAGGAGTTAGATCTTTATCGATAGATCTAGATCGATTCCTATGAATATGCTATAACGCGGCACTTGATAGAGGTTGTTAGAAACATTAGGATTTTTGACTTATAAACTAAGTAAATACATTAATAATAAATAATTGGAGAGAACATAATTGATAGTTAGGTGAAATCAATTCTCTAGATTATTTCTCTATTGATAATTTGTCGTTTTCATTGCTTTGCTAGTTAATAATTAGTTGTTTTCATTACTGTTTAATTACTCAATCATTCGAATTCGATTGTCTAGATAAAATTAGGGTTAAAAACGTGATAACTAGTGTTTTAATTATCCTTGAGGACGATACCCGATTTCATCGGAATTTATTATAACTTGACTATTGTGCACTTGTGATAATTTCATGAACACAGGACAAAGCTGAAAAGCTTGCAACTCGAGCTGTAATCGTTGGTTGCTTCGTTTATTTTTATTTTTTCGCCAGTGCACATCTCGATGTGCTATCTCTGTTTGAGTTCCAGGGCTGGGCTAAATTCCTTACCTATAACTCCAGATGGTTTCCAAACCTTGTTAGAAAATTCTTCCAGAATTTGGAAGATAAACCTAAGACAGGACTAGTAAGACAGTCCACGGTCAAGTGAAAAGTCGTAGACATCTTGTTGAGATTTGTTTCCTATTTTTGAGATTTGTTTCCTATACAAATTTATTTCCTGTATAGATTTGTTTCCTGTACAAAATTATTTCCTTAAGGATTTATTTCCTTTAAGGAATATAGCAGTTACTAAAATTGTAAATGTAGCTATAAGTACATAGCCGTGTATGTCTATATATATGGAGTCCCTCCATTAAGCCATTACACAAGAATAAATATCCTCTCTCTTCTCCCGTGGATGTAGGCCATAAAGCCGAACCACATTACATCTTGTGTCCTTTATTATTTTATTTTTCTTAACATGGTATGAGAGCCCTAGGTTTTTATTACTAGGAACTCTGTTTCGACCTTCATCGTCGATATCATTGGTGTCGGCCTTCATTGCCGGAATCCTCCATTTGAAGTTCATAGTCTTCATCGTCTTTAACGCCTCTGAACTCAAAGTACTGTTCATCGTCTTCTTCGCGGAGATCCTTGTCTTGAAGTTCATAGTCTTCATCGTCTTCAACGCCTCTGAACTCAAAATACTGTTCATCGTCTTTTTCGCGGAGATCCTCGGCTTCCTTTATCACCGGGACGAGATCTCTAGCCTTCATCGCCAAGAACTTCATCATCGATCACCACAACTTCGCAAAATCGCGATCCTTAAACCCTGGTTTCAGCAGATCTTCGTCTTCTTTCTTTCCTTTTTTAATCGCGATCTGGAACTGCTGCGGAATAGTCATTTAAATCGCAATCTGGATCGCCATTTCTGTCACTGTTCATCATCTCGATCGCTGTTCACTGGTTCGACCACTGTTCACTGGTTTTGATCACTGTTCACTGGTTCGATCACTGTTCACTGGTTTTGATCACTGTTCACTGGTTTCGATCACTTATCACTGTTCACTGGTTTTGTTCACTGTTCACTATTCACTGTTCACTGTTTCGATCACTGTCCATGTTCACTTTTAGATCTATCTTCGTCTGTAACTGTTTCTTCTTCTTCACATCTTTGAAGAACGACATATAAAAAAAAATGTCGGTTACTTCCGAAACAGTGCAGATAGAAGAAACAGTTGATAAAATAGAGAAAGGAGAACTACCGAACATTCAAGCCGCTTACAGACTTGATGGAAAAAATTATTTGAAGTGGTCTCAGCTGGTACGTACTTTTCTGAAGGGCAGAGGAAAACTAAGTCATCTTCTGGGCACTGGACCTACACCTGGAGATCCTAAGTTTAGAGCGTGGGATAACGAAGATGCTTCTATAATGGCATGGCTATGGAATTCAATGGCGCCAAATATTAGCGATACATGCATGTTTCTAACTACTGCCAAAGACATTTGGGATGCCGTTCATCAGACATACTCTAAGGCCCATGATGCAGCCCAAGTATATGAAATGAAAGTGAAAGTTAGAACAACAAAACAAGGCAACATGACAGTCACTGAATATGCCAATGTCTTGAAAAATCTCTGGCAAGAACTTGACCATTATAGGTGTATTGAGACTAAATGCCCTGCAGATGCTGTAATTTTAAAAAACTATATTGAGAAGGATCGAGTCTATGACTTCTTGGCTGGACTCAATGCAGAGTTTGATCAAGTAAGAGTTCAAACTCTCAGCAAAGAGTTAGTAACTCTGAATGAGACTATCTCTGCTATCCGGACTGAAGAAAGCAGAAGAAATGTTATTCTCACACCTCAGAAGTTGGAAGGCTCAGCTATGATCGCCAATCGGGGAAATGATCAGAGGACACACACTCCGCGCGCTGAATCATCAAAGGTCCCAAATCGAGACAATAGGGACAATCTAAGGTGTACTTATTGTTAGAAGACTAGACATACAAGGGAGAAGTGTTGGAAACTTCATGGCAAGCCTTCAACTTCCAGTAAAGACTGGGGTTACAACGGAGGACAGCAGAAAACCAGTGGCCAAGCACATCTGTCTACTAAACCAACAATTGCAGCCTCCCCGGTGACAGACGGATTCAGCCAAGAAGATATTGAAAGATTAAAATCTTTGCGTGGCACTCTTGACAAACCCTCAGGTACCTGTTCATTGGCCCATTCAGGTAATTTTCCTATTTCTATTGGATTTAACGTCTCGGATAAATCTTTTGCTAACTCTTGGGTTATAGATTCTAGTGCTACTGATCACATGACCAATTCTCCCAATATATTTCATACCTACAACCCATGTCCTAGTAGTCGGAAAATAGCCACAGCTGATGGATCATTGACCACAGTTGCTGGTATAGGTGATGTTCACATCAGCCCCACCCTTACACTCAGAAATGTTCTTCATGTTCCTAAACTATCTACCAATCTTATCTCTATTAAAAAATTGACCCATGATCTGAGTTGTAATGTGACCTTCTTCCCTACTTACTGTGCATTTCAGGACCAGGACTTGGGGACGATGATTGGACATGCTAAGAAACAGGACGGGTTGTATTACCTTGAGACACCAGTACATCCTATCAAGAGTACCACTTCATTTCTCTCTAAGCACAAACTTTCTAATAAAGAAAAGCTATGGCTCCATCATCGCCGCCTTGGCCATCCTTCTTTTCGATCTCTTAAAATCATTTTTCCTTTTTTGTTTAAATCTCTGAATGTTGAAGATTTTCATTGTGAAGTGTGTGAACTTGCGAAACACAAACGTATATCTTTTCCACTTAGCAATGACAGAAGTTCAGATCCTTTTGATCTCATTCATAGTGATATTTGGGGTCCCTCTCCAATCCCTAATGTTTCTGGAGCGCGATGGTTTGTGTCATTCATTGATGATTGTACTAGAGTCTCGTGGATATTCTTATTAAAACAAAAATCCGATGTGAGCTTTATTCTCCCTACCTTCCATAACATGATACACACCCAGTTTGGTGCTAAAATCAAGAGATTTCGATCTGACAATGCTCGAGACTATTTTAATCAAACATTGACCAATTACTTCCAAACTGAGGGGATCATTCATGAATCATCCTGTGTCCACACTCCACAACAAAATGGAGTTGCTGAAAGAAAAAACGGTCACCTACTTGATACATCCCGAGCCTTTTTATTTTAGCATAATATGCCTAAGTCCTATTGGGGGGAAGCTTTCCTTACTGCAACACATCTTATTAACCGTCTACCATCCCGGACCCTTGATTTCAAAAGTCCTATGGAAAAGCTACGTCAATTTTATCCTAAGCTTAAAATCTCCAACAATCTTATACCTAAAATATTTGGGTGTATTTCATTTGTCCATGTTCACCAACCCAACAGGGGAAAGTTGGACCCTAGAGCTCTTAAGTGTGTTTTTGTCGGATACTCTTCCACTCAAAAGGGATATAAATGCTATCATCCGCCATCCAAGAAATTTTTTGTCTCAGCCGATGGCAATTTCTATGAACCTGAGCCCTATTTTACCGCTCCTCTTCCGGGGGAGAATGTCATCATGGAAGATAAGGATCGGAACTTCCTTGATAACCCTTTTGACCTTTTTGACCCCTTTACCCTCCAACAAACCAAACCTGAATCTCCTACACCCCCTGTACCCAACGACGAACCTAAGGATAGGATGACTGGACAAGTGTACTCAAGGAATAAAGCCGCAGCTCCTGAACCGATGCAAGCTCAAGAATCCGAACCAATCCCTTAGAATGAGGTAACAAACCCTGAACCCTCCTTACAAATTTCAATAGTTCCTGAAACTAACAATGATCTTTTAGCCTCTGAACCTGACAATGATCTTCCCATTGCCATTAGAAAGGGAACAAGGGAATGCACTAAACATCCCTTGTATCCATTATCTCATGTTGTATCCTTTGAGAAGTTCACACAAACCCATAAGAGTTTCCTTACCAGCCTGAATAATATCCAGACTCCTACGTCATTATCCGAGGCTTTATCTAATACAAATTGGAAACAAGCTATGAATGTGAAAATGGAAGCCCTGGAGAAAAATACAACATGGGAGTTGGTAGACTTGCCTCCAGGAAAGAAACCTGTTGGATGCAAATGGGTTTATACAGTAAAATACAAAGCAGATGGGTCCCTAGAGCGCTACAAGGCAAGATTGGTAGCCAAAGGATATACTCAGACATATGGTGTGGACTATCAAGAGACATTTGCTCCAGTTGCAAAAATCAATACTGTGAGACTTCTTTTGTCATTGGTAGCTAATTATGACTGGGATCTGCAACAATTTGATGTAAAAAACGCATTTTTACATGGGGATTTAGAGGAAGAAATCTATATGGAAGTGCCTCCATGATTTGGCACCACAGATAAAGTGTGCAAATTAAAAAAGGCCCTGCATGGACTTAAGCAATCTCCGAGGGCATGGTTTGGTCGGTTTGCCAAAGTAATGACAAGTATGGGATATAAACAAAGCCAAGGAGATCACACTCTGTTTATTAAGCACTCGACTTCAGGGGGAGTTACAGCTCTATTAGTGTATGTTGATGACATCATCATGACAGGAAACAATGAGAACGAGAGACAAAATTTGAAGCGGTGTTTGACCGAGGAATTTGAGATCAAGGAATTTGGGAGATTGAAATACTTCCTAGGGATTGAAGTGGCACACTCTAAACATGGAAACTTTATCTCTCAACAGAAGTACATTACAGACCTTCTTAAAGAAACAGGGAAGCTAGCATGCAAACCAATGAATACTCCTATTGATCTTAATCACAAGCTTGGAGAAGCTGAAGAAGCGCTGACTGTTAATAAAGAGATGTATCAAAGACTAGTAGGAAGACTCATCTATCTCTCTCACACAAGACCTGATATTGCATATGCAGTGAGTGTAATAAGTTAGTTCATGCACAATCCTAAAGATATTCATTTGCAAGCGGCTAATCGTGTTCTACAGTATCTTAAAGGGACTCCAGGACAGGGTATCTTATTTAAACGACACACAGGAATGGTTCTTGAAGCATATACTGATTCAGACTATGCTGGTTCAGTAGTTGACAGAAGATCAACTACTGGATATTGTACGTTTCTTGGTGGGAATTTGGTGACATGGCGAAGTAAAAAATAGAATGTAGTGGCCAGATTTAGTGCTGAAGCAGAATTCTGAGCAATGGCACAAGGGGTTTGTGAGCTATTATGGTTGCAAATAATTTTGACAGATTTGAAGATACACTGGAATGGCCCTATGAGACTCTATTGTGACAATTAATCTGCAATTAGCATTGCCCATAACCCAGTTCAACATGATCGAACCAAGCATATAGAGATTGATAGACACTTTATTAAAGAGAAGCTTGATAGTGGGTTGATCTGTACTCCATATGTGTCTACCAATAATCAGCTCACCGATATGCTCACTAAAGGGTTAAATCATACTGCATTTCAAGCAAATGTGTCCAAGCTGGGAATGGTAAACCTTTATTCACCAGCTTGAGGGGGAGTGTTGAGATTTGTTTCCTATTGTTGAGATTTGTTTCCTATACAAATTTATTTCTTGTATAGATTTGTTTCCTGTACAGAATTATTTCCTTAAGGATTTATTTCCTTTAAGGAATATAGCAGTTACTAAAATTGTAAATGTAGCAATAAGTACATAGCCCTGTATGTCTATATATATGGAGTCCCTCCATTAAGACATCACACAAGAATAAATATCCTCTCTCTTCTCCCGTGGATGTAGGCCATAAAGCCGAACCACGTTACATCTTGTGCCGTTTATTATTTTATTTTTCTTAACAGATCTCACCCCAATTCTTTTCTGAAACCTTTTCATTGTCTAGTGATGAAAGTGTCCATAAAGTTCTCTTCACTAAGGGCAAGTTCCAATTTTCAGGCTATGATAACCTATCTGCTTTGAATCTTATATCAAGCAAGAAGGATCATGTGTGTGTAGACAAAAAGCTTACCAACCAATCCTTCGAGCTCATTCCTAGGATCATTCACAATATCATCACCCACATCATTCAACCCAAGTCTGGAAGCAGGGGAAATGTTAACGAGCTTGATTTATTCTTGATATGGAGCATTCTCCAAAAGAAGAAGATAAGCCTAACTCACATTCTTATTCACGTTATTGACACTGTGGTCAGCCGAGGAGGAAGTTTTCCATTTGGGATGTAAGTCACCACTTTGTTTGAGAGAAGTGGAATTGACTTTAGAGGAGAGGAAGTCAAAAAGACCAGCAGATATCACTACCTTGTAAAGACATCTATAAAGTTGATGAGATATGTGTATGTTCCTACATTAGAAAAGTGGTTCCCCATGTCGGATGTTCCACAAGAAGTGGAAACTAAACCACTTGAAGTAAGAGAAGGAGTTCAAACAGATAAAATTGATCATGCTGTGGAAGAACAAGCTGATCATGCTATGAGAGAACAAGTTGATCATGCTAAAAACGAAGTTCAGATTAAACAAGCTGATCAAGTTGTAGCAGGAGTTCAGATTTGTCACGACTCACGAGCTGTGATGTCATGACCGGCACAGAACCTTGTGTATATCCTCCCTCGACATACACGGTATCCCGATAAACCTTTAGAACAAACCATAATCCCAAATACACAACAATAAACACATGGACATAAAATAAGATCATAAAAAAAAAATATACCAAAATGACAACCAGAATTTTTTTTTTTTTTCCAAGTCCATAGTGTTCAAAAATACAAAATATACTTAACCATAAGTACAAACCCATCTAAATGTTAAGTACAAGTATTAGGTGTTACATAGTACAATTTATCAAAATAAATGCGGAAAAGTACTAACACCTACGTCAACAAAAGTTAGGGGACGCTTCGCAGCTAAGCTTTCCCCTTCCCCTTCCTATCAGGTCCTGAAAAGATAAGGATGAGGGTGAGCTACAACAAGCTCAGTGAATGTTCTATACAAGTGGCAACATAGATATGCATTTAATTACAACATTGAAAGATCATTAAAACCATTTAAATAATCATGAGAGTAAGCAAGATTACATACATGCCAATTTAATGTGTCATGTCATAAACAAGACAATGCATACCATTTATAAACATGCATATGCAACCTAAACACCTCCTGAGTAAGAATCAGTACAAGGGCCATGCGTGCGCAAAACCCATGCCAGACCGATTTCTTACCCGTATCTATTAGGAT
The DNA here is from genome assembly GCA_035771175.1 of Paratinospora sagittata. NCBI lineage: Eukaryota > Viridiplantae > Streptophyta > Magnoliopsida > Ranunculales > Menispermaceae > Paratinospora > Paratinospora sagittata. Next base: position 17,231,595 of record CM069603.1, read on the forward strand.
TCCTAGGATTGCATGGACCATAGGATTCGCCCAACAAGGCAAGTACCATGTTTAGGCAAATCCTAACATACACAACCCATAGAAAACCTCTGCAAGGTTGACAATTGAGGATTCCCGGTCAGCCTAATGGGATTCCATAAGAAATCCTAAGCTTAGAGAATGCACATGACTCAATTGCTTTCCCAACTGACTATGCTCAAATACAGTTCGTGAATTCAATAAATCATGCATACTGCATTATACAAGCATTTAAAACATTTTATACTACAATGCCACATATAGAATTCACAAGTAAAAGAAACACTCACACTTGATTGGCTAGACCTACCTAATCCAATTCCAATAAAAAAAGCACTAGAAAACCACAAAATCACCCCAAATACTTCAACCTCCAATTGGCCTATTCGGGTTACTTAGATCCACCACAACCCCTACATGAAACATGGTTCATACAATACTAAAATCAGTCAAAAGTATCTTCAACAACCATGTTTAAACCCAATTTCATAGCCAATTAAGTTCCTAAATTGGTTATACACATGAGCCAAATCCCATATTGCTTAATTCAACCAATTAATATCAATTTAACCCACAATTAACCCAATTGAATGTAATAGGTTGATCCCATGATCCAACCACCAATATACATGACATCAATCATAAATAGGGCTAATTAGACTATTTATCAAGTCAATTTCATTAATTGACCAAGTCTAAGTTAAAATCCCCAATTTGGGCAAAATCCCCAAATCACATGCAAATCCCCAATTTGGGAAAAAAATATCTACAATAGGCATAAAGCCAAATTGAACTAGGTCTTTCAATTCTAACACATGTCCAACCATTCTAAACCCATAATTTCATTCAATTTGGGTCCAATTAGACAATTTCCAAGTCAACATAATCAATTGACTTGGTTTAGGTCAAAAGCCCTAATTTGAGCAAATCACCAAATTATATGGTAAGCCTCTATGAACAAACTCAGTGCTTTGAAAGACAAGGAGTTAAAGGGGAAGAAGAATAAAGTGAAGAGAAAATGAAGATGATGATGATTAGAATATAGGTGTCCTAGTCTAGACGACTTTGGTTATGACTTTTGTGGATGTAGCTTATTTTAGATACTTTTGATTCATTTTAATGGATTTCATAGGCCTTCGTAGGTCTCTCGACTCTATACTCTACCCTAAGTTACAACTCTCTTGATCCAATTCAATACCTCCTCTCTCAAGTGATAGATATTAAATTCATAATCGACCAAAATGTGGCGAGCAATTTAGAAGCATTAAGCATGGAGAGTTGTAAATAAACTAGATAATTTGATTCAAGAAACACATAAAAAATAATCAAATCATAAGATTCACATAAATCAATCAACACTCTAGATAATCAAATTAGCTCATAATCCAATCCATTAATACAAGAGTAAAGGCTACAAGAGTTTTCATCATTACAAATTGAAAGAAGAAAATGAAATTAGAAACCCCCTTTAGAAGAGATTCTCCTTCTTTAAACTCCTTCTTCAACCTGCAACTCTTCTCCTCTTTCTCTCCTCTCTCAATTACCAATTGGAATTTTTTAGAATGTGAGAGATCCCTTTATCAAAAACCTACAAAAAAGTATATATATTGCTCTCGTTGCTTCCGAGACAAATGGTCGAAATTGCCCCAAAACTCGCAAAACATTATGCCGTTGACTTTAGGAAAAAAAAATCTAAAGATCATGATTATTTTCGTAAGCTAGCCTAATGCATTTTATTCATGAAAACATTTGGAACTAACTTCTAAAATTCATAAAAATATCTAAATAGACCTAAAACATTAAATATGAACAATTAATGCGAATATATCTAAAAACTACACAAATGCACCTAGAAATCTAATAAAGTCACATGCAAAACACTATCTAAAACTCAACTTATCAATGGTCTTCATGTAACACCCTTGAAAAATGAACCATTTTAAACCAAATAACTTACAATACATGCACATATAAACTCCGAACACTGTACATGTTGAAACCATGCACCGATAACCGTGCAACAATACCAAAAACCCAAAATCAAAGTCGGGCATGTGCCCAGGCCCTTCTGCTCCATATTTTCTATAAATAAGGGGGAGAGGGGTCCATTAGCTCCAAACCACCACTTTTTGGAAGCTTTTCTCCTCCGTAAATATCAGAGACTCTACCGATAAAACGCCGAGACTTTTCCTCCGAAAGTTGTGTCGAAACTTGAATCTCAAGATGGGGATGAAGGCATAGGTTTACGTATTCTTTTACTTTATGATAAGCATAGCATTACACCATCTATATACATGATACCATGCTACATTACTTCATGCGTATGATATACTAATGATGAGGGTGGTTGCTTGTCTTTGTGATGGACCATTGAGCCCTCGTGATGTGGTTGAGCAACTTTGCTTGCGGGACCTGGAGGTGCGTTGCGCTCGGTCCCATGATATCAAAGGAGAACCATCGCATGATGATACTAAGCATACGGCCCGCGGTGCACTCCGTAGTTGCTATTTGATTTATAAAGCACAGGTACGTTGGTACAGAGGACGCTGTTGCATTTCATGATTGTATTGCTTGATGTGGATTGAGATGCTTTATTCTACGTATTGCTATATTTATCTTCTGTAAACGTTGTGTTTACTTTGCTTGATCAACTGAGCTGTGAGCTGACCCCGTTGCTTCATCTTTCATGGAACTAAGTTGGGTTAGATTGATCTATACAGGGGGCGATTGCCAGTCCCGACTCACATCAGGACTTATCTTTTTGTTTATCAAGGGGCTGATATGTAGCTACCTTCTTTTGATGGCATTGGCCATTCCTTTTTGTTGGGGTTTGTCCCCTTTTATTTTGTCTTTTGGAGACTGCCTGTAAAACCCTATTATATTATTTTGAATGCCTTTTATCTATCAATGAAGTTGTCTTATTTTCAAAATATTACGTGTCATGAAATGGGCCCACGTTTCTGTTGCAAACCCCTTATTATCATACCCTATTTGATGAAAAGTTGATGTATTTGACTAAGTGTTGGACAATTCCGAATTCAACAGGGTGTGACAATAATTATGGTATCAGAGAGAAAACAGTCTTGCGACCGAAGTTGACATATTTTAAAATAGAAGCTTAAAAATATGTATGGAGGCATATATATGTTCAACTTTTCAAAATCAAAATTTTGACCATGTTGGAGCTAATTTTTTTTTTTAGAGATATATATATTTATATTTCAAATTTTGAAAAACTCAAATTTTTGGACCATGTTGGAGCCAAATGTTTTATTGATATATATATGTTCAAATTTTGACCATGTTGGAGCCAATTTTTTTTTTAAAGATATATATCTATTTTCAAATTTTGAAAATCAAATTTTTGAATCATGTCGGAGCCAAATGTTTTATTGAGATATATATATATACATGTTTCAAATTTTGAAAGTTGGAGCCAAAACTTTAATAAGTTTAGATTTTTTGTTTTTTTATTTCAATCTTTTTTTTTTGAAGTCAGTTTTTCTTCTTAAAAAAAAAAAGACGTGCACTGGCACGTGCCCAAGCACTTGGGGTGTTTTTTTGGCTATTTAAAGGGGGGAGGGGGGTTCTTTATTTTTCTCCGTCCCACCCTCTTCCCTCTCTTTTCTTAGCTATTTCTGCATTTTTCATTAAAGTTTGAGTTTTTCTACAAGATTTTTGCAGTTTTCAACAGTTTTCTATAGAAAAACCAAGTTTTCAAAGCTTAATCAAGTATTACCGTAGATCTACAAGAGGAAAGAAGGTCGTCGAGGAGGGAGAAGAGAACTACTGGACGCATGGCTAGTAGAGATGATGCGCGAAGTACTCGTTCCACCTGAGTATTATCCACATGTTAGTACCTCGTTCACCTCACCTTTTTTAGCGTACTATCTCTCGTCGAATTTGCAGTTTTTTTTTTCTTCTAACTTTAAAAATGTACCTTGTACAAAGTATTAGAATAAAAAAGAAAAAAAAAGGTCATGCCGAATTCTCACTAGAATGGTTAGGCACGATGCATGATTGATTGATTGTTTTTTTAGACTATGATTGATTGGTAAACCTGAAACATTGTGTTTCCCTACTATCAATGAGTTTGAAGTGGTATGGGACATATCGAACTCACCAGATACTGGTGAAACCACTGGAATCAACTTAGCCTATGACATGTGTATAACAATTCGACATGGAAATCAAACTTACTTCTAGCATCGTTAGGACCCCATGGAATGGGACATGGGAACTCAAAGGATGAGAGTTGTAAACTGGTAGTCTATTTGAATAGCAAAAAGATCGGTCATTAATCCCCTTAACGAAACCACGTCCCTTATCACCAAGCTCACAGGAAAATGAGACTCGCGAACTTGAAGGATAACAGGAATTGTTGACTCATGGCGAGAAGTGAGCATAGGAATTGTTGTATCATTTGAGACATGTAGAATAAGAGGCAACACGAGGATAAGTACTAGAAACCTATGACTCGTACTAGTATTGAAAACTTTTGGTATTGTAGAAATAGCCAACAAATTTGAAGGACTTTTAAAGCAAAAGTTGTTAAAATCTTAACTCCATAAAACATAGCCATTTTTGATTTACTGTTTTTGTTTTACAACCCGTCACCTAAAAGTATGAGTTCATAGAGTATTTAGACTCCTCCCTGCCATTACCAAAATCTAGAAAACTACGTGGTTAACCTATGAACAAATACACAGAACTAGGCATTGGCATATCCATCACGTTTCTTTATCATGCACGTGTTGTATGAATTTTACGCTAACCGCAAATGAACTTGGAGAAAATCCCAGTCCAGACAAGACGACAGGGTGACCAAAGTTCCTCGCATGCTACGAAGGAACCAACGCCGCCAAAGGTTGATCAATCTAGACCTCTCACTACGCCCATCATGGTAGCGCAAGCTACAGTCACGAAAAATGGCGCACAGATAGTCGAGCAACCTCCACCAGTTACTCCCCCCACTAGAGTAGCAACGCCTTCTGACATGGAGAAACTCTTCCAAGGTTTCTTGCAGTACATGTAGTCTACTTCTAGTCAACAGGCTACACCTACCCTACCACCCACAGGTAGAATCCAATCAGACATTGAGCAGTTGACCAATCAGATAATGAAGTACAAAAGACTGTAGTCGTTAACCTACGATGGAAAACCTGATGTCGAAGAGGCTTACAAGTTGCTGGATGGATCCAGGAAGGCACTGGAGGCCATGGGCATGCCTGAGGGCAGAAGCTTCCCTTTGGAAACTTGCCAACTCGTTTGGAAGCGCAAATAGTTGGTGGTAGACAGCCAAGGAAAATCCACAGATCAACGTGCCAGCGATCACTTGGCCATACTTTGAGGCCCACGTCATCAACGAGTGTTTCCTAAGTGCGGTTAAGAGGGAAAGATATAGGAGTTCCAGAAACCGTTTCAAGGGTCGATGATAGCACGGGAGTATGCCGCCAAGTTCATTGAACTCTCTCTACAGTATCCACTGAGCAGGACAAAGTGAAAAAAATTCTACAGTGGCTTCAAGTCAGATATTCGTCAGGCCCTTTCATTTTTGGACTTGGACAACTTTCGGGATCTGGCCAACAAAGCAATGAACTTCGAGCAGGAGTTGAAACAGAATAAGGGGAAGAGGGCAGCACCTTCAGGGCAGCAATTAGATAAAAAAAAGCCCCACCAACAATTCTAAAAACATCCTCCCTTCCCAGCCCAAAGAACTCCAGCCTCAACACCCGTTTGCATCAAATGATCAGGCGAGAAACAAACAAAACGTTCCCAACAACTTCAACAGAGGCCGCATTGTCGGCCATAATGGAAAAAAGGCCACAGACGTGGCAACCACAACCAAACTTCTCAACAACCCCAGGACATGGCTAACAAGACTTGTTATCTATGTGGCCAAATTGACCACATTGCACGGATGTGTACCCAAGCTCCCACCCAGCAAAATCCAAGAGCCTCTGCTGCACTAGTTCCACAGGCAGCACTGGCACAACCCCAACAACCTAGGCAGTAGCAAAATGCTCCCAGACAGCAAGGCCGAGCCTACGCTATCATTGAACCAATCGCACCCGACAACAATGTTGTTGAAGGTACCTTTCCCCTTTTTAATACATTGGTACATGTCCTATTTCATTTTGGTTCTACACTTTTTTTTTCTATCAGCTAAGATTGTGGAAAAATTAGGACTAGAAACAAGACCAACCAATGCTATTCATGTATCAACACCAGTAGGGCTAGGTACCAAAATAAACAAAATTTTGCCTAATTGTGATTTAGAATGACTGACACAACATTATCTGTTGACCTCCTTGTAATGAGCTTCAGAGACTTAGACATCATCCTGAGCATGGATTGGTTAACACCTCTACATGCTCTGGTCGATTTTCTTTAAAAACAGATAATACTAACCATACCTAATGGAGAGGCACTGAAGATCCAAGGGAACCGGAAGCAGATGCACAATTCTGCAGTCTCTCTACTTAAGGCCCAGTTGATCACCCTATCCATTGCTGACTTCGAAGATGAAATTGAGGCGCCACAACACCTATGTTGACCTAAGCGGTTTATCACTTAGCACGTCCCTAAGTATACTTGTTGAAGTATATTTTGATGATAACAAACGAAATATCTTTCGGTGCTAACGAGCCTTAATCAAAAACCTATCTAAGCACCTTAGGAAAGCAAAAAACCAAAGAATGATTCGATCAAAGAACTCAAGGTCATATTAGACGTTCAAGATCGTTCCAATCAAAAGACCTCAAACATCATATCATGATTTCAAGATCACACCACGCGAACGATTAGATCAAGCTTCAAGACTACATCTTTCGATCAACGTTCACGAAATTCAATTCAAGCTTGAAGTTCATCGAAGATCTCATAATGAAGAGTTGGATATAAAGATTATGAGAAATACACAGTATTTAAGGTATATCTTTCTCTAATCGATATTGCTCAAAACGCTTTTCAAAACCATGCACAAATCACTTGCACATTTGCATGTTTTGATCATACGCTTTACGGTATTTCAAATGATTTAAATTTTCTATGTTTGATTTGAAATTTATCGAGTTTTTATTTGCATTCATCGTATTTTTTAATGGCGAGTCAAAATTACGTTTCAAGAGTCTTTCAGGACATTAATAATTTAGCAGCGCTCTCCTGAACTTGATAAGTCAGGATGTTGATAATACATTAGGACGCTGATAACATTCAAGGTTGAATTGAAATGATTCATCAGGACGCTGACTTGTAAGTAGCTGTTTCCCTTTAGTCAACCTCTGAAGTTGTCAGGATGCTGACTCAACATCAACTTACTGAAAGATTTCTAAGTTCTTCAAAGAATTTATCTTTGAGGACGCTGATAGTTATAAGTTAGATAAACTATTAGGATGCTACCTGGATAGGAGCACCTTCATCTTTGGGAACAAACTTGATAACTTTTGTCCTTCAGCGCACTTGGTTTTGTTTTCAAATATTTTGAAATGATAGGACGCTTAGATAGTTGTAGCGTTTTTGTGTTTTATGTTTTAAAAAGTAGGACGCTAACTCGAAAAAGTAGCACCCTCATGTACTTAATTGTTTTAAAACAAAGTAGGACGCTAACTGTGCATTAGCGCCCTCAGGGTTAAGTCACTTATGTCGCAAAGAAAGTCAGGACGCCTACGAGTTAGTTCCGCCCTCACTTCATTGTTCAGCTGGATGCTTATACATAATGAGCGCCCTCAAGGAACAAAACAACGATGTTGATATTATGCGTCAGGACGCTGATTATGGAATCAGGACGCTAATTCAACAACCGTCACTGTTCTAACAAGTACACTATGTCAATCTACTTTTTTAGAACAAATCTTTGCACAAAATCCATTTCAGATTTCTCAGAGATCTTCTCTGATACATGAATCAAGTTTTTCTAAAACTTTCCCTATTCATGTAATCTGTAAAGAATTAGAATGCTAGTGAAAATTACAGTTGCCATTTTCATATAACATTCTAGTCGTTGTGTGTAAACGTTCACATTGTATTTGAATTTCAAATGTCTAAACGACTATTATCTACAAAGTCTATAAATACCAACACTTTGAATCAAACAACTCGCCGATAATTTTTATTGAGCCAAAAACTTTTTGAATGTTAGTCGTTGTTCAATCTTTCAAAAGTTTTCAAATGTTCTAAGTTTTCAAAGTATTCTTCACTGATAGTTTACTTCGTCAAAAGATTTTCATATTGAGCTTCAATTATATTCTATCTTTGAAAATCTATTTTGAACTGGTTTCTACTCAAATTCTCAGCCTTAATTTATATTTAACATCAATCATGCTGATGAAGGAATTTGAGAAATAGTTCATGAGAGATACAATTGTACTTGATTTCATATCTTAAGTATTGTATTGAACTATATCAGTAGTTACATTAACTATTGAATACTGAACTAGAAGTTTTCATGCTTATACATTTTTTCTATTTTAAAAACTGTCTGTGTCTGTATATTTACACTGGTCCTACATTTTCATCTTCAATGTTTTAATGGTATCATAATGTTTTCGAAGAAACACTTAATTGATTTACATATCATTCACATTTTTCAAAACTGCACTTGAGCAATACCGAACATTGAGAGGTAAAGGACTATTAGTGTATGTCTCTTTGCATTACATATTCAAATTTATACATCTTTGTAATGCTATCCATAGTTCTACTCAGTTAGAAACAACATTATTATTTTGTGTTGTAATGCTAGTATGTTTCTTGATTGAAACAACGAAGTTAAGTGAATGTAATTCACTTAATGATTTCATGGTTGAAATCATGTTAAGGTTCATCCTCACTTGTAAGTAGGAAAATAGGTTCGTCCTAAACTAGTAAAAGGATAGGTTATCTCTGAACCTGTAAAGGAGAAACGGTTCTTCCTTATCCCGTAAAAGAAAATACGGTTCTTCCTTATCCCGTAAAAGGAACATGGATTTTTTCTCATCCCGAAAAAAGGAAATACGGTTCTTCCTTATCTCATAAAAGGAACATGGGTTTCTCCTCATCTTTAGCCTGCAAAAGGATAGGTTTGCCTTGAACCTGTAAAAGGGCATGTATAACGGTTTGGTTCTCACCCATAAGAGAATCAGTTAACGAATTGGGAAAATCCTAATCGAGAGATTAGGTAGTGGATGTAGGCTTGGCCGAACCACTATAAATTCTATTGTGTTTTAAGTTATGCATTTTACTTTATGGTTAGTATGTGCATTTAGTTTCAATGTACCAATGTATATCACTAAGTCATTGGAAAAAATTTAATTTGATCATCACATCCAATTCACCCCCTTCTTGGGTGCACCAACAATTGGTATCAGAGAGAGTTCTCTGAATATTTGGTCTAACATCCTAGAATCTAGATCCTTTGGTGAATTCGTATAGGACTCATCTTAGGTATCTTTTATTTCGTGTCTCAGGAGAGAAAATCCTGGAAGCCTTACCGCCACTCCTTCCCAACTGCCTCTGTAATCATTTTTCACCACTGTTTAGAATTCGCAACTTTCATTTGTGTCCACTTAAGCTAATTAATTTATTTCATGTTTATCCTTCCGCCTTTCTCTTAAGTATTTTATTCCCTTTGTACTCATTTCCCTATCGTCAGCACGTATGAACACGGAACCTTGCATTTAATGCATGACCGCCCCTTGAGACGTTTAAAGGAAGCCTTTATGTTTCATCTTCACTTGCAACATCTACAGTGAAATACCCAAGTCTCCTCATCTTCTCGATCATCACCCATGGCCTCCAAAACTCCTATTTCCCAGAAACGAGCTAGGGAAGAACCATCATCTTCCTTAAGTGGATTCTCTCTGTCTTCTTCGTCCAATGACTCTGTCAAAGAAATTGGATGTATTATGTTTCCAAAGACCTATTCTGTACCTCCTCCAAGTTGTAGTAGAAAATCATTTCCGCCTCCTGTTGAACATGTGCCATCCCATGCCGTCAACGGAGAACCTTCGGTTGAGGATCTCCTCTCCCAGCTATCTGAATCCAACTCATCAAGCTTCCAACTGGTTGTAGATCTTCTCTGCAAACAAGAATGCAGATTGAAAGAGCTTGAGAAGGCTTCTAGGCATCTGAAAGATCTGATGATGATCCTCCTCAAAAAATGGGACAAAACTCAAGCCGAGCTACACCAGGAGATTAGAGGAAGTTCCGCCTATACAATGAGCTAGATGAAAAGGCTCATTCCTATGCTTGTCTACATTGAGAAGAAGGGTGCAAGCATAGATGACCTACCTCATCTGCCGAGATCTGCCACGACTCGATCTCGAGATGCTCGGGGCACTCCTCGCCAAGGTTGATGACAATCGCTCTCTGCCTGTGTCTGCCAATCCTTTGCCTGGCTGTTGTCTACCAATCCTCTGCGTGCCTGTTATCAAAAAAAAATTTCTTGTTGTTTTTAACTTTTTTTGTATATGTTAAATAGGTCCTCCGAACCTTTCCAAAATTTCAATACAAGAAGTTTGAAGTTTGGTCAACATAAATGTTCTATATATGCTTAAGTGTGTTTGCTTGCTCTGATTTAATCTTTCAATTCACTTACACAATTAGCTTTGCACATCCCTGCTTATTTGTTGCTCTTAACCTTCTTGGTTATGCTTAGCTATCTCGCCTGATTCTGTGATTGCAAAATTATTTTTGTCTATCTTTGATGCATAACTATTTTGCTTTCATGAACATGATTATTTGTCATCATACTAATGATGTCTTGCTCATTATTGATTCGAATATTTCCTGATAAATAGTATCATGATGAAATCTTATAATGACTAATGCTATTATCTTTGTGGTATCTTTTTTAAGGTTAATCACATCTTTCATCAATATCTATCCATAATCTGCATCATCTATTTGTGAGTATCTGATTATATATTTGATTATTTGTTCATCTTGAACTCCATGTGGTATTTAATCATATTATTTGATATAGCTAGGTTGTGCTTAATAATTTATTTCTACCTTTGCTAGCTCATTTCATGATCATGTTTACTTTAAATCATATCTATGCATGACTCGTGAATATGCAAATGAATATAGGCCATGTTCACAACTTCATATCCTACGCCTATATCTCTTGAAGAGAAAATTTCCTATACTCATGATTATCATCTTTTGACATTTTCTTTTTATGGTTTCCTGACTTTGATGCATTTTCTTCATCTTACATCATAAGCATCAAATTCTCAAACATTTGATTTCTAATGATTGCATACGCTTCAAAATCATTTTTCATTAGAATCAAACTATCTAGGCTATGCTTCAATTGAAATCATTTGCCTAGTATATAAATGAATATATGTTGTTGCTTGAATGATATCTATGAAATCTAGCATATATTCAATATCTTTAGGCTTTGCTCTTCACCTTATATATCTCCATATGCCAAAACTATGGAAAGTCCACGACTTTCACTCTCTTATGACATTGATGTTGCTCTATAATATTAAACCTTGTATGCATCAATTGAATGTGATTTTTGATATTTAATAGATGCCATGTGCTTCAAATTATTTACTTTGCATCTTATTAGAATCATAATAGCTAGGCCTTGCTTAATCATAAATCATTTTGCCTATGCTATAAGTATGCTTATGCTTGATTATTTACAAATTTTAAAGCATATTATGTGTTAGGCTTGGATTGATTATCAAATCTATACTTATGCCAAACACCAGGAGAATAATTGCCCATGTTTAAAAATTCTCTATGAATTCATCTTTCGGCAATTCTTTCTCATCTTCTATGACTATGATTCTCGGCTACGCTATTGTTTCAAAATCATACAACCTATGAATATGTCAAACTATTTCTCATTGTGCTTAAAGATGAGATTTGCTTCTCACGTGACTAACACTATAGTAGACCTTACGCATTCTCATATACCTAACTATGACACGGCGTCATAAATCATCTTGAGGGTGAATGCACAAAGTAAGGGTGAGTCTCCATGTAAGGGGGAGCTTCGCTACTCTACTACGTCATGACAAAGGGGGAGTTCTCAGTCTGTTTTCTTCACCTTTTTTATCATGACAAAGGGGCAGAGGAAAAATAAGAGAATTAGATGGGAAAAGAAAAACATTGATCTTTTAGCTTAAGCGTTTATATTTTCATTTGTTTGTCATAATCAAAAAGGGGGAGATTGTTGACCTAAGCGGTTCATCACTTAGCACGTCCCTAAGTATACTTGATGAAGTATATTTTGATGATAACAAACGAAATCTCTTTCGGTGCTAATGAGCCTTAATAAAAAACCTATCTCAGCACCTCAGGAAAGCAAAAAACCAAAGAATGATTTGATCAAAGAACTCAAGGTCGTATCAGACGTTCAAGATCGTTTCAATCAAAGGACCTCAAAGATCATATCATGATTTCAAGATCACACCACGCGAACGATTCGATCAAGCTTCAAGACTACATCTTTCGATCAACGTTCACAAAATTCAACTCAAGCCCGAAGTTCATCGAAGATCTCATAATGAAGAGTTGGATATACATATTATGAGAAATATGAGAAATACAAAGTATTTAAGGTATATTTTTCTCTAATAGATATTGCTCAAACGTTTTTCAAAACCATGCACAAATCACTTGCATATTTGCATGTTTTGATCATACGCTTTACTGTATTTCAAATGATTTAAATTTTTTATATTTAATTTGAAATTTATTGAGTTTTTATTCGCATTCATTGTATTTTTTAATTGCTAGTAAAAACTACGTTTCAAGAGTCTTTCAGGACACTAATGATTTAGCATCGCTCTTCTGAACTTGACAAGTTAGGATGCTGATAATACATTAGGACGCTGATAAGATTCAAGGTTGAATTGAACTGATTCATTAGGACGCTTACTTGTAAGTAGCTGTCTCCCTTTTGTCAACCTCTGAAGTTGTCAAGACACTGGCTTAGCATTAGGTTACTGAAAGATCTCTAAGTTCTTCAAAAATTTTATCTTTGAGGACGCAGATAGTTATAAGTTGGATAAACTATCAGGATGCTACCTGGATAGGAGCGCCCTCATCTTTCGTAACCACCTTGATAACTTTCAGGACGCTGATTGTCCTTTAGCGCACTTGGTTTTGTTTTCAAATATTTTGAAATGACAGGACGTTTACATAGTTGTAGCACCCTTATGTTTTATGTTTTAAAAGGTAGGACGCTAACTCGTAAAAGTAGCGCCTTCATGTACTTAATTTTTTTAAAAGAAAATAGGACGCTAACTGTGCATTAGAGCCCTCAGGGTTAAGTTACTTATGTCGCAAAGAAAGTGAGGATGCTTACAAGTTAGTAGTGCCCTCACTTCATTGTTCAGCAGGACGCTTATACATTATGAGCGCCCTCAAGGAATAAAACAACAAAGTTGATATTATGCGTCTGGACGCTGATTACGGAATTAGGATGCTAATTCAACATTCGTCACTATTCTAACAAGTACACTATATCAGTCTACTTTTTCAGAATAGATCTTTTCACAGAATCTATTTCAGATTTATCAGAGATCTTCTCTGCTACATGAATTAGGTTTTTCTAAAACTTTCCTTATTCATGTAATCTGAAAAGAATCAAAATGTTAGTGAAAATTGCAGTTGTCATTTTCATATAACATTTTAGTCGTTGTATGTAAACATTCACATTGTATTTGAATTTCAAATGTCTAAATGACTATTATCTACTAGGTCTATAAATACCAACACTTTGAATCAAACAACTCACAGATAATTTTTATTGAGCCAAAACCTTTTTGAATGTTAGTCGTTGTTCAATCTTTAAAAAGTTTTCAAATGTTCTAAGTTTTCAAAGTATTCTTCACTGATACTTTACTTAGTCAAAAGATTTTCATATTGAACTTCAATTATATTCTATCTTTGAAAATCTATTTTGAACTAGTTTCTACTCAAATTCTCAGCCTGAATTTGTACTTAACATCAATCATGCTGATGAAGGAATTTGAGAAATAGTTCACAGGAGATACAGTTGTACTTGATTTCATATCTTAAGTACTGTATTGAACTATATCAGTAGTTGCGTTAACTATTGAATACTAAACCAAAACTTTTCATGCTTATACATTTTTTTTATTTTGAAAACTGTCTGTGTCTGTATATTTACACTGGTCTTGCATTTTTAACTTCAATGTTTTAAAGGCATCATAATGTTTTTGAAGAAACACTTAATTGATTTACATATCATTCACGTTTTTCAAAACTGCACTTGAGCAATACCGAACATTGAAAGGTAAATGACGATAAGTTTATGTCTCTTAGCATTACGTATTCAAATTTATACATCTTTGTAATGCTATGCATATGAGCTTAATTATAAAGTGTTCTACTCAGTTAGAACCAACATTATTATTTTGTGTTGTATTGCTAGTGTGTTTCTGGTTTGAAACAACGAAGTCAAGTGAATGTAATTCACTTAATAATTGCATGGTTGAAATCATGTTAAGGTTCATCCTCACCTGTAAGTAGGAAAATAGGTTCGTCCTTAACCTATAAAAGGATAGGTTATCTCTGAACCTGTAAAAGAGAAACGGTTTTTCCTTATCCCGTAAAAGGAAATACAACTCTTCCTTATCCCGTAAAAGGAACATGGGTTTTTCCTCATTCCGAAAAAAGAAAAAAAGGTTATTCCTTATCCCGTAAAAGGAACATGGATTTTTCTTCATCCCAAAATAAGGATATACAATTCTTCCTTATCCTGTAAAAGGAACATGAGTTTTTCCTCATCCTGGAAAAAGAAAATGCAGTTCATCCTTAGCCTGCAAATGATAGGATTGCCTTGAACCTGTCAAAGGGCATGTATAACGGTTTGGTTCTCATCAGCAAGAGAATTAGTTAGCGGATTGAGAAAATCCTAATCGGGAGATTAGATAGTGGACGTAGGCTTGGCCGAACCACTACAAATTATGTGTGTTTTAAGTTATGCATTTTACTTTACGGTTAGTATATGCATTTAGTTCCAATGTACCAATGTATATCACTAAGTCATTGGAAAAGTTTTAATTTGACTATCACACTCAATTGACCCCCCCTCTTCGGTGCACCAACAATCAAGCGATCCCTGTAGTCCGTGAGTATCCGATCGTATTCTTGGACGATCTACAGAAATTTGATTTCAAAATCAAACTCATACCCGGTACTGATCCTGTTTACATCCCACCGTACCGAATGCCAAATGTCGAGCTACTTGTACTCGACAAGCAGTTGAAGGAGCTGGAAAGACTAGGATTTATTTGGAAGAGTACATCGTCATCGGGTGCAACAGTACTCTTTGTCAAGAAGAAGGATGGATCCCTATGTCTATGCATGGAATATAAGAAGCGGAATAGGGTAACCATCAAGAAAAAATATCCCTTACCCCGAATTGAAGACTTATTCGAGCAGTTAAGACTGGTTCTTCTCCAAGATCGATCTTCGATCGGGTTACCATCAACTACGGATCAAGAAGTCTGACATTTTGAAGACAATATTTTGTACCCTTTACGACCACTATGAATTCGCGGTCTTGCGCTTTGGCCTAACGAATGCCCAGGTGCCTTCATGGACTTAATGAACCGTATCTTCAGTGTCACACCCCATTTCTTAAGAACAACCTCATACGATAGGCATCGGACCTGAATTGAGGTGTGAGCAGAGATTATTCATCCTCTTTTAATAACGGAGGGCACAGGTACAAATGTTACAATTACATGAGTACATAGTTCGCAATGGAAACTACAACAACAACATACCTAGATCTATGTTGACATCCCGCACACTATGCGCTTCCTTCGCCCTGCACCCTTTGCATGTAGCTTTGGTGGCTTTCACGTTCTGATACCATATCTGTACTTACGCGTGTCTAAGATCCCAGGAAAAAATATCAATGGGGTGAACTCAACAGCTCAGTAGGTCAAGCAGATATTCCGTGGATTATGATTATTAATAAAGAGAGCATCACAATCATAGATATCAGATAAACACAACAAGAACATTACAATTTATATAACCCAGGAAACACCCATAACACGCCGTCTCAATAGGCTGCGTGGCCCAATATCATCTTGAGTTCTCATACAACGGATGTCCCTCCCCAAGGAAATTCCCATATATAGATAGTTCCATGAACGAAGTACAACCCGTCCGTACATCTCCTTATAGTCGTTGCAATGAAGCTTACAACAGAGATGTACCACTTAGACTGCCCTAAATCAAGTGGCCATGTTAGACATACATCCCTAGGTGGTTATCCTGTTTATTGGATTCCCATATATTAGTGTGCATACTTAAAATGGGGACTAATAAGGTTAAAAGTAGTAAGGTATAACAGGTGGTAATCTCTAACACCACTAACAGTTTCATGAGTATGGCATAGGCTATGTGCACATCAGATATAATGAAAAGTGCATGATAACTTTATGAAAAGACATAATACACGCAAACCTATGCCTTCATCCCCACCTTAACTCGTGCAGTGGCCTCGCCTTGACGAACCTTCCGTCGTAACGCCTATCTTTCGAAAGTGCAAGAAAAGAGAGAGAGAACAAGAAAACGCGCAAGAGGGAGGGAGGGAGAGCAAGAGGGAGAAAAAGGAGAGAGGGCAGAGTGAAGCAATCCCTCCCCCCCCTCTCTCGTATTTAAAGGGGGGAGCAAGGGGGTGCTCCCCCATTTAAGGGGGCCATCCCCATAGGCGCTGGCCCCTTCCCCCTCATATATTATATTATATATAATATATTGTATTATATGTAATATATATAACATATAATATATATATTATATAACTAATATATATTATATAATATGGTATATATACAATATTAACGTATAATATATATACATTATGTATACTTATAATGTTAATAATACTGACATCCTTCACTGTCTATTAGTGCACAAGGCTACTTTATTGGGCATGTGCTTGGGTACTTCATTGAGCAAATGCATGTACTTTTGTGAATACCATTTTTGGGTATTCTTTGGTCTCAATTTGAAGGTCCTTTATTCAAGGTTCTAATTTCATGTTGTGTTGAGTGATCATGCGAGTACCGTTACATTATGTGATTTATGCTAGATAATAATGTATTATCTAATTGAGGTAATATATCAATATCTTATATATATATAATATTTTTTATATAACATTATATATCTTATATTATCTTTATATCTTGTATATATATCTTATATATTATGATATTGACATTATAATATACATATATCTTGTATCACATCATTAACATTGTAATATTAACATTATGTTCATATGTGAAATGTTAATATTATATATATTAATAACACTATAATAATGATTTAATAGTATGACATCCTACCCTGTCATGCAGTTATTGTTGAAGAAAATGTAAAGATTTTGGAGTGTGACATTCATACCCTTCCTAGATAGATTCGTATTCGTTTTTGTGGATGACATTTTGGTATACTCTCCAACCGAGGAACAACATGAAACCCACCTTTGGATCGTACTAAGTACCCTCCGACAACACGAACTCTTTGCTAAGCTGAGTAAGTGTGAATTTTGGATGACCAAGGTCAAGTTCCTCAGGCATGTTGTCTCACACGATGACATTGAAGTTGATCCTTCAAAAGTAGAAGCCATCCTAGATTGGAAGCAATCGACCAACGTCACGCAGATTAGAAGCTTCCTAGGGTTAGCCGAGTACTACAAGCGTTTCATCAAGGATTTCTCCAAACTTGCAGAAACAATTACTCGACTAACAAGAAAGGACGCTCGTTTCATTTGGAGTTCAGCTTGCGAGACAACTTTTTAGGATCTTAAGAAAAGGCTGACTTCAGCCCCTGTGCTCACAACACCAAATGACGGTATCAGGTTTACTCTCTACACCGATGCTTCTCTTCAAGGCCTAGGCGCTGTCCTGATGCAGGAAGGTAGAGTAATCGCCTACGCCTCTCGACAGTTGAAGCTTCATGAGGTCAACTACCCCACCCATGACCTCGAGCTTGCTGTTGTTGTCTTCGCCCTAAAGATTTGGCGACACTACCTGTATGGTGAAAGATTTGAGGTGTTATTCGACAACTAAAGCATACGGTACATCTACACCCAGAAGGATTTAAATCTCCGATAGAGACGTTAGCTTGAATTCCTTAAAGACTATGATTTCAACCTCAAGTATCACCCAAGAAAGGCTAACGTTGTAGTCGACACACTAAGTCAAAAATCATATGTCTCAGCCTGCTCTGTCAGCTTCGAGATGGGTAAGTTGTTAACCGAGATCGAGGACTACAACTTCCAACTTGTTGATGACCACACCACCGTTAGGCTTGCCAGAATATCGTTTCACTTCAAGCTCATTCAAAAAATTTCGGTGGCCCAAGCAAACATCGTTGAATTAATGAAAAAGAAACGCCTCATATTATAAGACCAATCCCCCAATCATTGGTCTTGTCGCCAGATGGTGCAGTTTTCTACAAGAAAAGGCTATGTCTACCAAACGATCCTGAACTCCGGCGTGAAGTTCTGTCTAAGTGTTATGGATCAAAGTTTTCTATGCATCCGGGAGGAGACAAGATTTACAGAGACATGAAGAGACAATTTTGGTTTTTTGGAATGAAAAAGGAAATTGCAGGCTTCGTGTTAAAGTGTCTCGCTTGCCAGCAGGTCAAGGCTAAACGCAGACATCAATAAGGTCTGCTTCAACCGCTGCCTATTTGGAAATGGAAGAGGGACAACATCGCTATGGATTTTTGTCACGGCATTGCCTAGAAATTCCAAGGGTCAAGATACCATTTGGGTCATCATCGATAGACTTACAAAGGCTGCTCATTTTATTTCGATTAAGTTTACCGATACCCCAGCCAAACTGGTTGAGATTTATGAGCGCTAGATAGTTAGACTTCCTGGGATTCCCTTTACCATCGTGAGTGATCGTGATCCCAGATTCACTTCCAGGTGCTAGCAAAGCTTTCAAACTAGAATCGGTTCTAAGGTCACCATGAGCACGACCTTTCACCCACAAACTGTCAGCCAATCCGAATGCCTCATTTAGATCTTGGAGGATATGCCATGTTATTGTGTTTTGGACTTCAAAGATGGATGGGCTAAATACCTGCACTCGGCAGAGTTTTCTTACAACAACAGTTTCCAAACTAGTATCGGGATGATACCATATGAAGCTTTATGTGGCAGGCCGTGTATATCCCCTGTGTGTTGGTTGGATATGGCAGACCGACCACAACTTGACCCATATTTAATCAAGGAAACAACTGACAAGATCACTCTTGTTAAGGAATGACTCAAAACTGCCTAGAGTTGACAAAAAAGCTATGTAGATAGACGACGAAAGCCCCCATTGTTTGAGGTTGGCGAGTTTATTTTCCTCAAGGTCCAGCCTATTCGGGGCATGAAGTGTTTTGGGATCAAGGGTAAGCTTTCTCCACGATATATTGGTCATTTTCCAATCAGGAAAAGAGTTGGAGAAACTGCCTACCAGTTGTCTCTACTGGCTTTGATGTCTCGCATCCATGATGTTTTTCACATCTCTATGCTCTGGAAATACCACCATGACCCATCTCATGTGATTCCTCCAGTTGAAGTAGAAATAGAGGAAGGGAACAAGTATTGCAAATGACCTACCCAAATACTGGATAACAAAACTCAAGACCTTCCTACTAAAAACATTCGGCTAGTTAAGGTCTTGTGGAAACACCACGGTGTTGAAGAAGCAACTTGGGAACTGGAAAATGAAATCCGGCAAAAATACCCTGAGTTGTTTGTTAAAATTTTTGTTCATCTGCATCATAAGGAATAAAATAATCCATTTCTCCATATCTGTCTATATTATTTGCATTACATATGATTTGTGCCACTATTTTGCATATGCACAGATGTCAGACAATGATCACAACCTACCTTATTATTCGGACCAAGACTTCTCTGAACACAGGCTGAACTCAACAAATTCTGATAAAGCGACTGACTCGGTCCCTCAGAACATGAGTCTTGAGGAAAATTCGCCTAGTCCTCCTGTAAGAAGTCCAACACCATCCTACCACATCCAGCCCTCATCCTGGCAATCAAGATATTTTACAGCCAGCCCACAACGCAACATGTCACCAGTCCACACACCACAGCACGACAAACCGGATAACACTTCAGATTCCAAGTCCAAATGTCACACCCCGATTCTTAAGAACAATTTCATACAATAAGCAGCGGACCAGAATCGAGGGGTGAGTAGAAACGGACATCAATACAGATCTTTTATTCATCCTCCTTTAATAACAGAGGGAAAAAGTACAAATGTTACAATTACATGAGTACAGAGTACGCAGTGAAAGCTACGACAACCCATAAATAACACACCTAGATCTATGTTGACATCCTGCACCCTAAGCATCTTCTTCGTACGTAGCTCTAGTGGCTCTCAAGTTCTGATAACATATCTGTACTTACGCATGTCTAAGATGCTGGGGAAAAATATCAAAGGGGTGAGCTCAACAGCTTAGTGAGGTCAATTAGGATAAACGAAGCTTACATGCATAATAATAAATACAGAACAACAGTCATCAGAAAGTTATGCCACAACAATACAATCAAGAAATGATATGAATGAAACATGGTCACACGGCATCACAGGCCAGGCATCATGCACTCGTAACCTGTGATCCGAGTCACCGATATAATATCCAGCAACTGAGAGATCTCATGAGTTTCAGTGCTAACCAGTGACAATGTCACCTCCGGGTCCAGCGTAACAGCATAGCACCCAATAACATGTCATAATGATGATCCCCATGGTCCAGCGTAACGACATAGCACCCATGGTTATAGTATATACCATTTTGTAAAATAGTCTTCATGCATGAAGTAAAGCATGGCAACATCTATGTTGCATGATGCTATGTAAATTATCATTAGACAAGTAAGAGACACAAACCTAGCCTTCATTACCCACCTTAATAGGTATAGTGGTGTCACCTTGACGAATCTTCCATCAAATCACCTATTTGCTGAAAGCGCAAGAAAAGAGAGAGAGAGAGAGAGAGATAAAAAATTGCGCATGAGGGAGAGAGGGAGAGCAAAGGAGAGAGAGAGAGACGAGGTGGAATGAGGGGGGGCACCCTTATAAATAGGGGTGGCCTCAAGGGGTCGGCCCCCAATGGGGACGACCTTCTCTTTGGGACCGTCCCACTATGGGGGTCTATATTTTCTTTGAGGGTGGCTTTTTTCACTTATTGAAATTATGTCTGTATAGTTTTCAGGCGGTTAAGTTAGTTTTATAGTAGGAAAAAGTGGAAGGTGTTACAACCTACCCTCCTTAAAAAAATTTTGTCCTCGAAATTTGATCAAGGTAGTCGTGGGTGGAAAAATCCTTGGTGTCCAAGTTAGCACATTCACTAGTATCCTAGTGTTTGGCTTTTGCTCATCCCTCTTGTAAAAAATATTCTAATTGCAACATTTGAGTCGTTGGGGAACTTCGTTGCAATAACATGTTTGGACCGTCACTTTTGAGTTAGTCATCGTCAGCGTCCTTGGTGAGGTGAGACTGACCATGTCTCGTTTAACGTTGGAAGTTAAACGATCTCGAGGTTGTCGGCCCAATAAATCGTAGTTAACGACTCTAATCCTCAACTAGGATTTCTGTCATGAGCATTCGTCATGCCATTTCTTTTTGTCTGTGGGTAAAGTTGTAATTTGTTATTTGTAGTCATGACGTCATCATGTGATAATGATTTTCTTTACCCACAGTCAGGTAAGGTTTTACACCTAACCTTCTTTTCTAAAAGTTTTAAATAAAGTTGAGTTTTGAGTCTTGATCCCTATGTCATGGTGTTCTGTTTTGGTTAGTATGGGTCAAATTCCTATCTCTTCTAGGTTGAGGAGTGGGAGTTCTAGCTTTTAGCTATATTTTGGTTTCTGATTAAATTCTGGTATTCCAATCCTTAAAATCAAATACAGACATTGGTTTGGATCATTTCAAGAAATAACAATTTTGGTTACTGGACTTCAAAACAAGGTTTCAGTTCGAAATTCATTTGAAAAATTTCTCTCCAGTTTTTGATTGGTCCCAAGAAAATTTGAATCATTGACCATAGTACTTTTATCTTTCACTTATTATCCTACATGATGCTTCACACATATGCAACAAACAAGTTCTGCAAATATTCAAGATATCTAAATTATAACCGGTATCCTTTACATTCGTTGCGTCCCATACCACCTCGAATATGGCGATAACAGATATAACGTAGTTTCTAGATGATTCACCATACATGGTCTATAGGTCCTCCATTGATCCAAAATAATCCAGTTATCCTCTGCATTTGTTGTGTCCCATACCACCCTGAATACAACGATAAAACGGATATCATTGGTAATGAATTTCCTGTCAAACATTCTATCTTAAAAGTTCACACAGGTATCATCCATTCCGAAGCCCTTTTTCCCATGAGACACATTCATACCCTTCCTAATGGGTCATGTGTCTTTTTAGGATTCAAAATCTGTAGGGCCTAGAGTTTAAAATGAAATCTCATCAACCGTTCAATGGAAATCATCAATATTTGATAGCATAGCATAACATAATAGTTAATAACATTCGTATTTAATTATAAATGCTCGAAACTTGCCGTCACGTAAGGTTCTGTGGCCAAGTATTATCCTGGTTTCCTGGATAAATGTCCAGGAAAAAGTCTCATAATAATCAAATGAGTTTTTTTTTAGTAAGGTACAACCCCGTCCGTGCATCTCCTCTCGACTGAAACAATGAAGTTTACAACAGAGGTGCACCACCTAAGGTTGACTCAATAAGGTGTGCATTCACCACGGGTGGCTCCCATGCACCCAAAAGTCAATCCACAGGCCCCGAATACGTTCCTAGGTGGTTGTGTTGTCCACAAACTTCCATAGATGATATCCTCTCACTTTTTTTTCCAACGTAAAAGTCCATCTAAATATGAATGAGACTATGTAACCAGTTATTTTGTAACGCCCGTACCTTAGGATGATGTCATCAGGACCTGTAGAGTACCCGTATACGTATACATATACATATTTGAAACTTGATGCGTGTTAGTTCGGGTGTTCCCCCATGCTCTTATGTTGTTTGATGTGCATAAAATGTTTCAAAACCATCGAAGACTGCTCGACGTCGAAACATGAAAAAAGAGAGTCCTGGAACCATAGAGCTTGCTCCATACACTTATCCGAGACAGATTTTTGATTCAGTGCATGGTGGAGCACGCTCCATGGGTCAGGCAGGGGGCGATTTTTGGTTCAGGAATGGGTGGAGCAATCTCCATGAACAAAACCCAAAAAATCTTTGACCACCAGATTTGGTGGAGTGCGCTTCATGAACAAAAATTCGAGAATTTTTAATTTTCAAGGCTGGTGGAGCGCGCTCCATGTTGGGTAAAAATAGTTTTTTGTAACTTTTTATGTGGGCCCAAATTCGTCTATATAAGCAACCAACACCTCATTTTTGGCTCATTCGCTCATTTTTCACTTAGAAAAGAGGGAAAAGAGGTGGGGAAGAGAAAAGGAAGAGGAACCTAGGGTTTTGGGTATTCTTACTCAAGAATCCTCTAAGGTAAGCATGCTTTGCCATTTTTCTTCGTTAAATCTCTTTAGCTTATGCATTCGAGCTTTATTTTGACCTAGGTAATGGTATGAACCACGGATTTGAAGGGTTATAGACCTAGGGTTTGCTTGTTTGTGTTCCTTTAAGCTTGTAAATGGTAGTAATGGTCTTCCTTGATCTAAACCTACACCTAAGAAGTGTTTTCCACACTTGAATCCCAGATTTGAAGGGGGTAGTGGAAGAACACATGCTGGAGTTAAGTCTTGCATGTCATATATGTGTGATTAGAGGTTGTTGGGAACCCTTTAATGGTGGAACCACCAATTTCTAGCAAGAAATTGGTGGAGTTCTTTGTATTTGACCTATACCTAGTTTATGGACTTAGGGTTTTCCATTTGGATTGCATGTCATTGATGATTAAATGGGTAAATGTAGATGATTGATGGTTTAAATTACTGATTTTGAATGTTGGAAAACCTAGGAGTAGTGCTAATTTCGCTTAGGCCATGAATTTGGAAATTTGCCCAAATTTGGGGATTTTGACCTAGTTGATGCCAATTGACTTGAATTGGCATGGAATTTTGTCTATGAACCCAAGTTGTGATTGAATGCATGTTATTAATGGAGGTTGGATTATGGAATCAACCTTAGACATTCTATGGGTTGTTTATGACCTACTTAGAACGTTTTATGGCTTGAATGAGCTATGATGGTTAGCTCATTAGTATAGCCTAGTTTGAGTCTAAGTTGGCTAGTGAATTGGGACTTTAAATCATGGTTATTTGGCATGTAATTGGGCTGATTTTAATGATGAATGAACATATGTATATGCAGGGTTTGTGATTGATCGAAGTGTCCCAATTAAACCATTTGAGGGTTGAGGTGCATAGGAGTGTATTGCTGGCATCCTAGTGCCTATATTGGTTGGATTTGGATTGGCTAGTGCAGCCAATCAATTTGTGAGTGTTTCTTACATTTGGATTTTATATATGTGGCATTGTATTAAATAAAATGTCTTGAATTGATATATATATGTGATATGTTTGTTTTAATGAATCATGAAATGAGTTTGAGCATAGTCTGGTTGGGTTAGCAATTGGGTTGGAACTTCTAGTTGGGATTTTCCTTGGGAAGTCTCGTAAGTCTAGCGGTGATCCGTAGTTGTGGACCTTGAAGAGGATTTTATGGCTTGTGTAGATATGATCACCTAGACATGGTACGTGTCTTTGTGGGCTGATCCTATTAGCTACATGACCCCAGAAATCCTATAAAATACGAGTATTGTTTGGTCGGATCTAGCGTTGAATGTCACGAACCCAAGCCATTGATTGCCCTTACTGGGGAGGTGTCTAGGATTCCAGTGGCATGTTTGGAAAAATGATATGTATTATCTTGGGTAATGACATGATGCATTATATTTGGCATGTATGTAATCTTGTATATCACCATGTTATTTAAAATGTTTTGATGATCTTGTCTTGTTTTATCTAAATTCATGTATATTGCCACTTGTAGAAAATATTTACTGAGCTTATTGTAGCTCACTCCTCATTCTTATCATTTCAGGTTCAGATAAGAAGGGGAAGGGGATGGCTTGACTGCGGAGCATTTCTCGAATTTTTGGTGACGTAGGTGTTTTTGTACAATTTTGTATTTCGGTAAATATGTACTTAATAACACCTATGTATTTATAATTAACACATAGATGGGTTGTACCTATGGTTACTTTTGGTTTTGTATATTTTGGACGTATGGACTTTTATGGTTGTCATTTTTGGAAGATGTATTTATCTTGATGATTTGATTATGTCTATGCATTTGTAGTTTGTATGAGATTTATGTTTATTTGGATATTTATATTAGGCTGATGGGACGTGGGGTGTATCGAGGGAGGATATACCCGGGGGTTCCATGCCGGTCATGACGTCACTGGTTGTGGGTCGTGACAACTTTGGTATCAGAGCGAGTGTTTAGGTTTAAAAACCTTAAAAATAATAAAAGACTTAGATGATGTTATATTATGGGTAGTTATCTTAGGGATAACGACTCTCATGGATTGTGATTCTGATCGAGCTTTTCCTATTTTGTGAATTTCAGATATTTACAAGAGAGGGAAGAACAAGATCAGCCATGGACCTAGTGGAATGCCTTAGGTGTATAGAGGCTGTCTTAGAGGCCACTCAGCAGCAGCAGGCCCAGATCCTTGAGTTGCTAGGTCGTACGCAGGGTGTTAGGCCACCAACGTAGGGTGATGTAGCAGCAGCAGTGGGGGATCAGGCATGACGAACTAGGGTCCAGTATGCTGTAGAGAGGGAGATTGAGACTGAGAGGGCAGAGAATTACTGCTATGAGAAGGTCATGAAAGTTTTCAAGAATCGGAATCCAGTTGAGTTTTCGGGGGGACTGGACTTAGAGTTAGCTGAGGGATGGTTGACTCGGATGGAGACCATTTTAAGTTACATGCGGGCTCTTAAGCACAATAAGGTCAAGCTTGCCAGGTTCAAGCTTATTGATAAGGAAAACAAATGGTGAGAAAGATTGGAGAGTACCGAGGGTGAGATTCAAACTTGGACTAGATTCAAGGAGTTCTTATTTGAAGAGTTTTATCCACGAGCCTAGAGGGATCAACGTCGAATCCAGTTTCTACATCTGACCCAAGGTAGCATGTTTGTCAGAGAGTATGAGCAAGAGTTCAACAAATTGGCACTCTTCGCTCCAGAGATGGTGTCTACAGATGAGCTAAGGATGCAGAGGATACGAGATGGTTTTCGAGACCGTATTTGTCAGGGTTTGGCACTGGCTGGTGTACAGACATACTCAGGCAATGAGGCAAGCCACAGATTTTGAAGCCGCAGAGGCTAATTCTTGGATTAGGTTACCTGCCGCAGTCTAGACACTTGTAGCTCCTTCAGTTCAGACACAACCGACAGAGTTAGGAGCGCAGTATTTTGTTAGAAAAAGGGGCCGACGTAACAAGATGCATAGATTCAGTGGCAGTGGATATGAGGGGTCTGTAGTCTCTGCTCCAGTGACAGTGGCATTACTAGCTGTGGGCCAAATTTTTTAGAAGCCAACCCCAACATCAGAGTTCAGTGAAATATGGTGGACAACAGACAGCCGGGGCAGAGTCACATGCTGTATCTTCAGCACCTAGAACACCGAGGCCGATAGTTTGTATTGGTTGCGAAGCTCAGGGGCACAAGAGGAATCAATGTCCTTCGAGGGCATCTGTTGGTCAATATAGTCCTATGTCAGTTGCTACCAGGGAGCAGGCGAGAATTGTTACATAGGCAGATCCAGAGGCCAGTAAATAGTTAATTGAAGGTACGATCAGCATCTATGATTTTAGGATGTATGTCTTGATTGATGTTGGCTCTACTCTGTCATTTATTTCTGGTAGTGTGGTAGATAGATTGAGATTATCTCCTATTAGGACTAGTATTCTGTTGATTTTGAGTACGGTGGTCGGTGAGAGGATATACCTTAACATGGTATGTGTGCAATGCATAGTTAGATTCGAGGACCATGAGATGACTTTTGACCTTAGAGTCTTAGAATTCTTCGAGTTTGATGCCATTTTGGGTATGGATTGGCTGGCAGCATATCACGCTCATATTGATTGCTTCGACAAGAGGGTTGTCTTTCAGATACCTGGACAACCAGCCTTTGTTTATTGAGATAGGACTACATCTAGACCACCTAGACCCTGATGTTGAGGTTGCTACGATGGCCAGTTTGAGGCCAGTGGATGATGTGGGACGGGGCATTTAGTTAGCAGACATCCCTATAGTCTATGAGTACCCAGAGGTTTTTCCTGATGAGTTACCTGGCTTATCACCTAAGCGAGAGGTAGACTTTATCAATGAGCTAATGCCCGGGACAAAACCCATTTTCATTCCATCGTATCGTAATGCACCGAAAGAGTTGAATGAACTCACAACCCAGCTAGATGAGCTGATGGGCAAAGGATTCATTTCTCCTAGTATGTCACCTTGGGGAGCATCTTTGTTGTTCGTCAAGAAGAATGACGAAAGTCTTAGATTGTGCATAGACTACCGTCAGCTGAATAAGGTGACTGTGAAGAACAAGTATCCTCTTCCACGTATGGATGACTTGTTTGATCAACTGATTGAGGCCAAGTTCTTCTCGAAGATAGACTTGAGGTTTGGGTACCATCAGTTGAGGACTAGGGATGAGGCTGTACCGAAGACTGCTTTTCGGACGAGGTATGGACATTATGAGTTCTTGGTGATACCCTTCGGGTTCACTGGTGCACCAGCTATGTTCATGGATATGATGCAGAGGGCATTCAGACCGTATCTCAACCAGTTCATTATAGTCTTCACTGATGATATCCTAGTCTACTCTAAGACTAGAGAGGATCATGAGCGTCATCTCAGAGTTACATTGCAGACATTGTTGGAGCATAGGCTGTATGCCAAGCTTAGCAAGTGTGATTTTTGGATGACCAAGGTGAAATTTTTGGGTCATGTGGTTAGTACAAAAGTTATCTCAGTTGAATCTGCTAAGGTTGACGCAATCATTGGTTGGCCAAGACCTATCACAGTGACAGAGATTCGTAGTTTTTTCTGGGTTTGGCTAGCTATTACAGGAAGTTCGTGAATGACTTTTCCACCTTAGCCGCACCGTTGACCAAGCTAACTCAAAAGAATGTGGCCTTTACTTGGACGGATGCCTGCGAGAAAGCTTTCAGTGGGTTGGAACAAAAGCTGACTACAGCTCCAATGTTGATTCTTCCATAGCCAAGGAAAGACTTGGTGATTTTTACTGATATGTCCAAGAGGGGGGTTAATTGGACACTTAGCATATTTTAATCTTTCTTAAAAATGTGCGGAATAATGAAAGCAGATTAAACAAAGTATAGCAATCAAATACAGCAAATGAAAATGAGACAATGCAAGCAAGATTTATAGTGGTTCGGCCGCGCCTACATCCACTACCTAACCTCCTCAGTTAGGATTTGTTCAAACTGTACTATGGACCTTCTTACGGGTGAAAATCAAACCGGTATACTTTCTCAACTTGCGGGTGTGAGAACTACTATTTCTCAACTTACCGTTTCTCAGCTTCCAGGTGTGAGAAAATTGTTTCTCAACTTTTGGGTGTGAGATGACCGTTACAACTCCGAGCAACACTTGCTCTTGCCCAATGACTAACCAGTCACTGCAAATTTAATACAAAATGAGATATGATTCACTTTACTTAGAATCAAAGTGATACTTACAAAGCTTTGGATTGAATCCTCTGTGATCACAAATTCAACAAATTATGTATGACGACGTTTATGCTGAAAACAGATTCAAAGAGCATTTGTCTTCTTTAATAGATTGTCAAAATAATGAAGATGAAGTTCAAACAATCCAGAAGACTTGAAGTTTTTCTTTCAAAAGATTGTAAGATTAAGCACAAGTGAAAGACGACTAACTTTTAAAAAGTGTTTTAGCACAAGTGAAAACTGTTAACACGTTTTGAATGAATATCAATTTTCGTATATCATTAGTAGTTTTTTCTGCTCTAAGGCAACACGTATATAGGAATAATAGAAGAGCAATGGACTTGATAATTTTAGTGCTCTAGGTTATTTCAAATACAACGTATACTTTCTTTCTTGAAATGGATCGATTCAGCTCAATGCACATTACGACAATAGCACCTGAATCATCTGATCCTTTCACGAAAAGAGAATGTTCTGGCATATTTTTAGAACGTTCAAAAAGTTCTAAAAAAGTTGTAAGATTATGAAAAGTGGTAACCTATACAGTTCATCACAAACAAAGTACTTTTCGGTGCTAAACGTGCGTGTATCAAGACTTCATCAAAGCACCTAAGGAAAGCAAAAAGTCAAGGAACAACTTGATCAAGGAACTCAAAGATCACATCCAACGGTCAAGTTCGTTTCAATTAAAAGGACTTCAACGATCACATCATGATTTCAAGATCACGTCACTCGAACGATTCGATCAAGCTTCAAAACTACATCTCTTGATCAACGTTCAAGTCGTTTAACTCCACAAAGCTCTTATTGAAGATCACATAATGAAGAGTTGGATTTAACGGTTATGAGAAAAGAAAAATACACAAAGTATTTAAGGTATATCTTTCTCTAATCGTTATTGCTCAAAATGTTTTACAAAACTGTGCATAAATCATTTACATATGTTTTTCTAATCTGCATGTTTTGATTTCATGTTTTTACGGTATTTCAAATGATATAATATTATATATTTAATTTGAAATCTACCAAGTTTTTATTCGCATTTATCGTATATTTTATCACGAGTCAAAACCGTTTTCAAAGAGTCTTTCACGGTGCTAATGAAATAGCAGTGCTCTCCAAAACTTGATAAGTCAGGATGCTGATAGTTCATTAGGACGTTGATAACATTCAAGGTTGAATTGAACTGATTTATCAGGACGCTTACTTGTATAGTTGCGGCCTCCTTTATTAGTAAACCTCTGAAAATGTCAGGAAGCTAACTTAGCATCAGCTCACTGAAAGATGTCTTAAGTTCTTTAAAGAATGTTTCTTTGAGGACACTGATAGTTATAAGTTGAACAATCTATCAAAACACTATCTGGATAGAGGCCCCCTCACCTTTAGGAATCAACTTATTAACTTTCAAGACGCTGATTGTCCTCCAACGTGTTTGTGTCTTATTTAAAAAGTTTTTAATCGGTAGGACGCTTTACATTATTGTAGCACCCTCATGATATGTTTTATGTTTTAACTGGTAGGACGCTTACGTATTGTAGCACCTTCATGTTTTGTTTTATGTTTTAAAGGCATGACGCTAACTCGGATAGTAGCACCCTTATGCACTTAGTTGCTTTAAAACTTAGCAGAACGCTAACTATGCATTAACGCTGTCACACCCTGGGTTGCACAGCGTTCCCCCTACCCAGGTGTGGGCGCACCCCCTCGGGGCGAATGCCTAGCCATTATGGATCCATAATATTGTCATATCGCCATGTAGCAACCTAACCGCAGCTGGTCTACATCGAAACGATTATTTGTTTGCCACTATTCATGAATAGTGCAGGGCCTCCCTAGGAATCGAACTCAAGACCTCCCTTAAGGAGTTAGATTTCGCATTCCTAGTAGCCACTGAACCATTGGCTCAGTGGTTACTAGGAATGCGAAATTAGACTCCTTAAGGGAGGTTACGAGTTCGATTCCTGGGGAGGCCCTGCATTATTCATAAATAGTGGCAGACAAATGATCTCGGTACAAGAGACGTCCTTGTGTGGCGGCGGCTGTACCGGGATGGGACAATATTATGGATCCATAATGACTTAGGCATTCGCCCCGAGGGGGTGCGCCCACACCTGGGTAGGGGACACGCTGTGCACCCCAGGGTGTGACAAAAAGGCCTCATGTATTGTCACACCATGGGTTGCACAGCGTGCCCCCTACCCAGGTGTGGGAGCACCCTCTCGGGGCGAATGCCTTGCCATTATGGATCCATAATATTGTCATATCGCCATGTAGCAAACCCAACCGCAGCTGGTCTACATCGAAACGATCATTTGTCTGACACTATTCATAAATAGTGCAGGGCTTCCCCCATAATCGAACTCGAGACCTCCCTTAAGGAGTGTAATTTCGCATTCTGAGTAACCACTGAGCCAATGGTTCAGTGGCTACCTAGGATGCGAATTCAGACTCCTTGAAAGGGAGGTCTCGAGTTCGATCCCGGGGGAGGCCCCCTATGTGGACAAATAATCGGTGACTGCAGAGGCAAGCCGATAGAACAATATTATGGATCCATAATGGCTAGCGTTCGCCCCGAGGGGGTGCGCCCACACCTGGGTAGGGGGCACGCTGTGCAACCCAGTGTGTGACAAAAAGGCCTCATGTATACGTAAGGCCTTTTTGTCACACCCTGGGTTGCACAGCGTGCCCCCCACCCAGGTGTGGGCGCACCCCCTCGGGGCGAACGCTAGCCATTATGGATCCATAATATTCTCCTATCGCCATGTAGCAACCCAACTGCAGCTGATCTACATCGAAACGATTATTTGTCTGCCACTATTCATAAATAGTGCAGGGCCTTCTTAGGAATCGAACTCGAGACCTCCCTTAACGAGTCTAATTTTGCATTCCTAGTAGCCACTGAACCATTGGCTCAGTGGTTACTAGGAATGCGAAATTAGACTCGTTAAGGGAGGTCTCGAGTTCGATTCCTAGGGAGGCCCTGTACTATTTATGAATAGTGGCAGACAAATAATCGTTTCGATGTAGACCAGCTGCGGTTGGGTTGCTACATGGCCATATGACAATATTATGTGGTACTATGGCTTGGCGTTCGCCCCGAGGGGGTGTGCCGCCTCCCCAGAATCGAACTTGAGACCTCCCTTAAGGAGTCTAATTTCGCATTCTGAGTAACCACTGAGCCAATGGTTCAGTGGCTACTCAGAATGCGAAATTGGACTCCTTAAGGGAGGTCTCGAGTTCGATTCTTGGGGAGGCCCTGCACTATTCATGAATAGTGGTAGACAAATAATCGTTTCGATGTAGACCAGCTGCGGTTGGGTTGCTACATGGCGATATGACAATATTATGGATCCATAATGGCTAGGCGTTCGCCCCGAGGGGGTGCGCCCACACCTGGGTAGGGGGCACGCTGTGCAACCCAGGGTGTGACAAAAAGGCCTCATGTGTATAGGGGGCTATATCACACAATATTGTCCTATCCTGGTACAGCCACCGCCACACAAGGATGTCTCTTGTACCAAGGATTATTTGTCCACAAAGGGGGCCTCCCCCGGTTCGAACCCAAGACCTCCCCCTCAGGGAGCCCTCCGTCGCAACCGAGTGGCCACTGAACGAACCGCTCAGTGGTTACTAGGAATGCGAAATTAGACTCCTTAAGGGAGGTCTCGAGTTTGATTCCTACGGAGGCCCTGCACTATTCATGAATAGTGGAGACAAATAATCGTTTCGATGTAGACCAGCTGCGGTTGGGTTGCTACATGGCGATATGACAATATTATGGATCCATAATGGCTAGGCGTTCGCCCCGGGGG
This sequence comes from Paratinospora sagittata, assembly GCA_035771175.1. Classification (NCBI taxonomy): domain Eukaryota; kingdom Viridiplantae; phylum Streptophyta; class Magnoliopsida; order Ranunculales; family Menispermaceae; genus Paratinospora; species Paratinospora sagittata. The sequence goes on from CM069603.1 coordinate 17,264,228, forward strand.
GGTGCGCCCACACCTGGGTAGGGGGCACGTTGTGCAACCCAGGGTGTGACAAAAAGGCCTTATGTATAAATGAGGCCTTTTTGTCACACCCTGGGTTGCACAACGTGCCCCCTACCCAGGTGTGGGCGAACCCCCTCGGGGTGAACGCCTAGCCCTAGTACCACTTAATATTTTCACATCTAGCAGAATTCGCGATACCCAACAGGGCCCTATGAACGGACTAGATCATTTACCCCCACTATTCATGAACAGTGAAGGGCCTCCCCCGAGTCGAACTCGCAACTTCCCTTAAGGAGTTAGCTTTCACATTTGGAGTAGCCACTGAACCAATGGCTCAGTGGTTACTAGGAATGGGAAATTAGACTCCTTAAGGGAGGTCTCAAGTTCGATTCCTAGGGAGGCCCTGCACTATTCATGAATAGTGGTAGACAAATAATCGTTTCGATGTAGACCAGCTGCGGTTGGGTTGCTACATGGCGATATGACAATATTATGGATCCATAATGGCTAGGCGTTCGCCCCGAGGGGGTGCACCGCAGCTGGTCTACATCGAAACGATTATTTGTCTCTACTATTCCCTCATGAATAGTAAAGGTCCTCCCTAGGAATCGAACTCGAGACCTCCCTTAAGGAGTCTAATTTCGCATTCCTAGTAGCCACTGAACCATTGGCTCAGTGGTTACTCAGAATGCGAAATTAGACTCCTTAAGGGAGGTCTCGAGTTCGATCCTGGGGGAGGCCCTTTACTATTCATGATTGAATAGTAGGGATAAATAATCATTTCGATGTAGACCAGCTGCGGTTGGGTTGCTACATGGTGATAGGACAATATTATGGATCCATAATGGCTAGGCATTCGCCCCGAGGGGGTGCGCCCACACCTGGGTAGGGGGACACGCTGTGCAACCCAGGGTGTGACAAAAAGGCCTAATGTATACATGAGGCCTTTTTGTCACACCCTGGGTTGCACAGCGTGCCCCCTACCCAGGTGTGGGCGCACCCTCTCGGGGCGAACGCCTAGCCATAGTACCACATAATATTGTCACATCTAGCCGAACTCGAGATACCCAACAGGGCCCTAGTAACGGACTAGATCATTTACCCCCACTATTCATGAATAGTGGCAGACAAATAATCGTTTCGATGTAGACCAGCTGCGGTTGGGTTGCTACATTGCGATATGACAATATTATGGATTCATAATGGTTAGGCGTTCGCCCAGAGGGGGTGCGCCCACACCCGGGTTGCACAGCGTCCCCCTACCCAGGTGTGGGCGCACCCCCTCGGGGCGAACGCCTAGCTATAGTACCACATAATATTGTCATATAGCCATGTAGCAACCCAACCGCAGCTGGTCTACATCAAAAAGATTATTTGTCTGCCACTATTCATGAATAGTGTAGGGCCTCCCTAGGAATTGAACTCGAGACCTCCCTTAAGGAGTCTAATTTCGCATTCCTAGTAGCCACTGAACCATTGGCTTAGTGGTTACTTAGAATGCAAAATTAGACTCCTTAAGTGAGGTCTCGAGTTCGATTCTGGGGGAGGCCCTGCACTATTCATGAATAGTGGCAGACAAATATTCGTTTCGATGTAGACCAGCTGCGGTTGGGTTGCTACATGGAAATATGACAATATTATGGATCCATAATGGCTAGGCGTTCGCCCCGAGAGGGTGCGCCCACACCTGGGTAGGGGGCACGGTGTGCAACTCAGGGTGTGACAAAAAGGCCTTATGTATACATGAGGCCTTTTTGTCACACCCTGGGTTGCACAGCGTGCCCCCTACCCAGGTGTGGGCGCACCCCCTCGGGGCGAACGCCTAGCCATAGTACCACTTAATATTGTCATATCGCTATTTAGCAACCCAACCGCAGCTGGTCTACATCGAAACGATTATTTTTCTGCCACTATTCATGAATAGTAAAGGGCCTCCCCCAGAATCGAACTCGAGACCTTCCTTAAGGAGTCTAATTTCGCATTCTGAGTAGCCACTGAACCATTGGCACAGTGGTTACTCAGAATACGAAATTAGACTCCTTAAGGGAGGTCTCGAGTTCGATTCTGGGGGAGGCCCTGCACTATTTATAAATAGTGTCAGACAAATGATCCTGTGTACAAGGGACGTCCTTGTTTGGCGGTGGCTGTATCGAGATGGGACAATATTATGGATCCATAATGGCTGGCGTTCGCCCCGAGGGGGTGAGCTCACACCTGGGTAGGGGGCACGCTGTGCAACCTTGGGTGTGACAAACGCCTCAAGTTTAAGTCGTCTAAGTGACAAAGTATGTCAGGACGCTTACGAGTTAGTAGCTCCCTTACTTAACTGTTCAGCAGGACACTTATACGTATTAAGCGCCCTCAAGGAACAAAATGACATTATTGGTATTATGCGTTAGGACACTGATTACGGAATCAGGACGCTAATTCAACAACCGTCACTGTTCGAACAAGTACACTATGTAAGTTTACTTTTTCATAACAGACCTTTGCACAGAGTCCTTTTCAGACTTATCAGAGACTTTCTTTGATTCGTGAAATAAGTTTCTCTAAAACTTTCTTCTTTCATGAAATCTGAAAAGAACCAAAATGTCAGTGAAAATTGCAGTTGCCATTTTAAAATAACATTCTATCCGTCGTGTGCAAACGTTCATATTATTTGAACTTCAAATGTCTAACGGCTATGTCCCACTAAGTCTATAAATACCAACACTTAGGACCAAACAACTTGCCAATCACTTTGTGTTGTGCCAATACTTTTGAAAGTTAGTCTGTGTCAAAATGAATTTCATTTTTTAATCTTTCAAAGTATTTTTCACTGATACCTTTAAGATTACAATAGATTTTCATATTGAGCTTCAATTATATTATATCTTTGAAAATCTATTTTTGTTAGTATCAACTCAAATTCTCAGCACTGATTCATATTTGGTGTCATTCTTGCTGATAATAGAATTTGAGAAATAGTCCAAGATATACAGTTGTACTTGATTTCATATCTTATTAGTAGTTGCGTTAACTACTGATTACTGAACCAAAAGTTTTCATACTTATATTTTATATCTATTTTAAAAATTGTCTGTGTCTTTGATTTACACCAGTCCTTCGTGTTTTAAGTCAATCTTTTTTCGGTATTTATTACTTTTAAAGAAGCGCTAATTTTCATATCATATCATTCATGCTTTTCGAAACTGCACTTGAGCAATACCGAACATTGAAAGGTAAAAGACTGTAAGTGTATTTCATCTTAGCATTACCTATTTCATAATTTCATATCTTTGTAATGCTATGTACTAAGCTTAATTGTAAAGTGTTCTATTTTGTTAGAACCAACATTATTTGAATTGTAATTTGCTAGTGTGTTTCGGTGTGAAACAACTAGGACAAGTGGACGTGGTTCACTTAAGTGATTTCATGTTTGATATCACAACGGTTCTTCCTTATCCCGTAAAAGGAACATGGGTTCTCCCTCAGCCCAGAAAAAGGAAACCGGTTCATCCTTAACTTTAAAAAGGATAGGTGTGACCTTAACCTTAAAAAGGATTGGTTATCTCTTAGCCTTTAAAAGATATCCGGTTCATCCTCATCCCGTAAAAGGATAGGCTATCTCTTGCCAGTAAAAGAAAAATAGTTCATCTTTAGCCCGTAAAAGGATAAGTTTGCCTTTAACCTATAAAAGGGCAGCTGTAACGGTTTAGTTCTCACCGGTAAGAGAATCCCTTAGTGATAAGGTTAACATCCTAACTGAGGAGGTTAGGTAGTGGACGTAGGTGCAACCGAACCACTATAAATCGTGTGTCACACGTTTGCAATTTAGTTTGTGTTATATTTTGCATCCAATTCCAATACACTCATGTAAAATACTAAGTTATTGGAAGATAATTTTATAATTAACCATCACACTTAATTTACCCCCCTCTTGGGTGGACCAACAAAAAGTATTCGTACGCTTCTGAAGAAAGTAATAGAAATGGTGCTCTTGTCAGAATAGTAACATTTGTTGAATTAGCGTCCTTGCACATAATATCAATTTTTGTCGTTTTGTTCCTTGAGGGAAATCATAGAGCATAAGCGTCCTGCTGAACATTGAAGTGAGGGCGCTACTAAGTCGTAAGTGTCCTGACTTACTTTGATGATTTAAACGACTCAAAACATGAGGGTGCTACTTCACAGTTAGCGTCCTGCTTTGTTTTAAAAACATTGAACACACGAGGGCCCTACTCAAGAGTTAGCGTCTTGAAATTTAAAAACAGTTTTAAAACAATGTTGAGTACGCTGAAGGACGTTAAATGTCCTGAGGGTTATAAAGTTGATTCTAAAGATGAGGGCGCTCCTACACAAGTAGCGTCCTTAGATATATAAATCACTTGGAAACAAAAAGAACTTCCAGCGAGCTGAAACTAAGTCAACATCTTGACATTCTCAAAGGTTGATAAAAGAAAGGCCGTTACTTACAAGTAAGCATCCTTATTAATTAGCTCAATTCAACCTTGAACGTCCTAATATTTTATCACTGTCTTGACTCATCAAGTGCAGGAAGGCGCTGCCAAAACATTAGTGTCCTAAAAGACTATATAAAAATTGTTTTTAATTTCTCAATTAAAGCTCGATAAAACATAATGTAACTGGATTAAATCGAATATGCAAACGATCGATTAAAACATGTAGGCATACATATCGCTGAATCATATGACATAGAAGGTCCTACAACTTATCATAATCTAATCATACAACCGAACATTTTCAAATGATCATGGTCTTCAAGCATATCTTTGATACGTTCGCCATGCATCATTGATTCTTTGAAACCTTCAAGTAAGATTAGATATGCCATATGTGCAGTAATATCATAAACATAATGTAGTTTGTAATCATACAAATATTTGTCATATTAGGGACATATTCTCGTAAGGGACATGAGGATAATTGGTTCAACATTGGGTTTGGGATGTGTGTTGATGCAGGAGGGTAGAGTGGTGGCATACGCATCTAGACAACTTAAGGTGCATGAGCACAATTACCTTGTGCATGATTTGGAGCTGGCAGCCATAGTGTTTGCACTGAAGCTATGGAGGCACTACCTTTATGGCGAGAGGTTCACTTTTTATTATGATCATAAGAGTTTGAGGTATCTCTTTGATCAGAAGGAACTGAATATGCGGCAGAGGAGATGGCTTGAGTTGCTTAATGATTATGATTTCTCTTTGGAGTATCATTCTGGCAAAGCCAATGTTGTGGCTGACGCATTGAGCCGAAAGCGAGCAGAGATTAGAATGGTTGCTTTTTAGATGGCCCAGCAGTGGCATTTACTTGAGAGAGTAACTATGATAAGTATACTCTCAAACATGCCACGAAATGAGATATGTTTTCTGATGCACGTGCAGCTTGCTGATACCCATATTCAGAGGGTTAAGGATCTACAGGAACATAGTCCAGATTTTGATATGTACTGTAGATACGCAGACATTGCAGACCTGGCCAATTGGCAGAGAGGGTCAAATGATATCTTGCGCTATAGAGGGAGATTATGGATCCCATATGATGCAGAGTTGCAGACCGAGTTACTTTAGAAGGTGCACAAGTCTCAGTATACTATTCATCTAGGGGCTACCAAGATGTATCACGAAATAAAGAAGTCTATGTGGTGGCATGAGATGAAGAAGAGTATAGTTGAATATGTGCAGAGATGTGAGGTGTGCCAGCAGGTTAAGGCTGAACACCGCAAACCTTGAGGTCAGATGTAGCCATTACCCATACCAGAGTGGAAATGGGAGCACATTACGATGGATTTAATAATGGGATTGTCAAAGTCTCAGGGCAGATTTGATGTTATTTGGGTTATGGTCGATAGATTGACCAAAAGTGCACACTTCCTTCCTATGAGCGCCAGAGACTCTGTGGATGGACTAAGCAGATTATATGTGAGAGAGATCGTGAGACTTCATGCAATGCCCTTGTTTATCGTGTCAAATAAAGATTCACGATTTACATCAAGGTTTTGGCAGGCTTTGCAAACTCGATTTGGGACCCGTCTCTCACTCAGTGCAACGTTTCACCCTCAGACGGATGGTCAGACCGAGAGAGTGATACAAATGCTGGAGGATATGCTCAGGTCTTGCATTTTAGAGTTCAGTGGGGGTTGGGGTGAGCATTTGCCCTTATGTGAGTTTGCGTACAATAATAGTTATCAGGCGAGCATCGGTATGGCACCGTATGAGGCTTTGTATGGAAAACCCTGTAGATCACCAGCTTGTTGGTACGATGTGGGCGATACGCAGCTATGGGGTCGTGATACAGTTGTTTAGCAGACATAAAATATCAAGTTGATTCGGCAGAGGCTGAAGTAGGCTCAGGACAAGCAAAAAAATTATTATGATAACTGGCATAGGCCGTTAGAGTTTGCCAAGGAGGACCTAGTTTTGCTTAAGGTCTCTCCACGGAAAGGTTAGACGAGGTTCGACATCAGAGGGAAACTTGCCCCTAGGTTTATTAGACCATTCCAGATTGTTGAGAGGATTACAAGTTGGCTCTACCTTCTCAGCTCGAGGGTGTTCATGATGTATTCCATGTATCGATGCTGAGGAAGTATAATTTTGACCTGTTGAAGAAGTCTTATCCCGATCCAACTCATGTGCATGATGTGACTCATCTGCAAGTTGGGGAGGATACGACTTATGGAGAGTTGTCGATGCAAATTGTGGCTCGTCGAGTTCAAAAACTAAGAAATAAGGAGATCTCGCTTATGCAAATCAAATGGCAATTCCACGATAATAAAGAGAAAACCTGGAAGCGTGAGGACCAGATGAGGGAGCAATTTCCTGATCTTTTTACCGACTGAGGTTAGTTCTCTTGATTTCATTTTTGAGGAAAAAAAAATGTTCTTAAGTTGGGGAGAACTGTAACGCCCGTACCTTAGGATGATGTCATCAAAACCTGTAGAGTACCCTTATAAGTATACATATACGTATTTGATACTTGATGCGTGTTAATTCAGTTGTTCCCCCATGCTTTTATGTTGTTTGATGCGCATAAAATTTTTTGGAACCATCGGAGACCGTTCAACGTCGAAACTTGAAAAAAATAGAGTTCTGGAACCATGGAGCTCGCTCCATGCACTTATGCGAGACAAATTTTTGTTTCAGTGCATGGCAGAGCGCGCTCCATGGGTCAGGCCAGGGGTGATTTTTGGTTCAGGCATGGGTGGAGCGCGCTCCATGAACTAAACCTAGAAAATTTTTGACCAGCTGATTTGGTGGAGCGTGCTCCACGAACCAAACTTCGAGAATTTTTAGTTAATCAGGGTTGGTAGAGCGCGCTCCTTGAGCCATGGAGTGCGCTCCATGCTAGGTAAAAATAGTTTTTTTGTAACTTTTTATGTGGGCACAAACTTGTCTATATAAGCAACCAACACTTCATTTTTGGCTCATTTGCTCATTTTTCACTTAGAATAGAGGAAAAAGAGGTGGAGAAGAGAAAAGGAAGAGGAACCTAGGGTTTTGGGTATTCTTTCTCAAGAATCCTCTAAGGTAAGTATGCTTTGCCATTTTTCTTCCTTAAATCTCTTTAGCTTCTGCATTCAAGCTTTATTTTGACCTAGGTAATGGTATGAACCACGGATTTGAAGGGTTCTAGACCTAGGTTGCTTGTTTGTGTTCCTTTAAGCTTGTAAATGGTAGTAATGGCCTTCCTTGACCTAAACCTACACCTTAGAAGTGTTTTCCACACTTGAATCCTGGATTTGTAGAGGAGTGGAGGAAGAACACATGTTGGAGTTAAGTCTTGCATGTTATATATGTGTGATTAGAGGTTGTTGGGAGCCTATTAATGGTCGAACCCCCAATTTCTAGCAAAAAATTGTGGAGTTCTTTGTATTTGACCTAAACCTAGTTTATGGACATATGGTTTTCCATTTGGATTGCATGTCATCTATGCTAATTAAATGGGTAAATGTGGATGATTGATGGTTTAAATTACTGATTTTGAATGTTGGAAAACCTAGGTGTAGTGCTAATTTGGCTTAGGCCATGAATTTGGGAATTTGCCCAAATTTGGGGATTTTGACCTAGTTGATGCCAATTGACTTGAATTGGCATGGAATTTTGTCTATGAACCCAAATTGTGATGGAATGCATGATATTAATGGAGGCTGGATTATGGAATCAACCTTAGACATTCTATGGGTTGTTTATGACCTACTTAGAACATTTTATGGCTTGAATGAGCTAGGATGGTTAGCTCATTAGTATAGCCTAGTTTGAGTCTACGTTGGCTAGTGAATTGGGACTTTAAATCATGGCTATTTGGCATGTAATTGGGATGATTTTAATGATGAATGAACCTATGTATATGTAGGGTTTGTGATTGATCTAAGTGTCCCAACTAAACCATTTGAGGGTTGAGGTGCATAGGAGTGTATTGCTGGCATCCTAGTGCGTATATTGGTTGGATTTGGATTGGCTAGTCCAGCCAATCGATTTGTGAGTGTTTCTTACATTTGGGTTCTATATATGTGGCATTTTATTAAATAAAACGTCTTGAATTGATATATATATATATATGTGATATCCATGTTTTAATGAATCATGAAATGAGTTTGAGCATAGTCTGGTTGGGTTAACAATTGGGTTGGATCTCCTAATTGGGATTTTTCATGGGAAGTCTCGTAAGTCTAGCGGTGATCCCCAGTTTTGGACCTTGTAGAGGATTTTATGGCTTGCATAGATAGGATCGCCCTGACATGGTATGTGTCTTTGTAGGCTGATCCTATTAGCTACACGACCCAAAAAATCCTATTCGAATACGAGTATTTTTTGGTTGGATCAGGCGCTGAGTGTTGCGAGCCCAGGCCTTTGATCGCCCTTACTCAGGAGGTGTCTAGGATTGCATTGGCATGTTTGGAAGAATTATAGGCATTGTTTTGGGTAATGACATGATGCAATATATTTGGCATGTATGTAATCTTGTATATCACCTTGTTATTTAAAATGTTTTGATGATCTTGTCTTGTTTTATCTAAATGCATGTATATTGCCACTTGTAGAAAACATTCACTGAGCTTGTTGTAACTCACTCCTCATTCTTATCATTTTAGGTTCAGATAGGAAGGGGAAGGGAAAGGCTTGACTGCGGGGCATTTCCCGTATTTTTGGTGACATAGGTGTGTTTGTACATTTTTGTACTTTGGTAAATATGTACTTAATAACACCTATGTATTTATAATTAACACATAGATGGGTTGTACCTATGGTTAGTTTTGGTTTTGTATATTTTGGACTTATGGACTTTTATGGTTTTCATTTTTGGAAGATGTATTTATCTTGATGATTTGATTATGTCCATATATTTGTTGTATGCATGAGATTTATGTTTATTAGGTTGTTTATATTAGGATGACGAGTTGCTGGGTGTATCGAGGGAGGATATACCCGAGGGTTCCATGCCGGTCATGACGTTACTGGTCGTGGGTCGTGACATATTTAATTTCAATACGTTCTAAACTTTTTCAAGCCACCTAAGGTACCTCAACCGGTGGCTGATATTTCTTAGACTTGGTTTCTCGAACCTTGACTATTTAGTGATGGCCTAATTCTGATGACCCTTGAGCTTCAAGGTTTTGTATCTTATCTTGTGCCCACGAGCATCTAAAACTCATGCGGCAACCATCGGTTCAACACCTCGAGTTATGGATCTTATTCCACCCCATGACCCATAATCAATTCTTTGGTGAGATCTAGTCATGTCTTTAAACGATGTATTGACTTATTCATTTGATTTCTTAATGAGCCATGTTTCCTTCTAGGCTCATTATTCTAAATAAACGTATCTCTGCCGTTTTCCTTAAAACCTATTATCCTGAAGGTTTATTTCCTTTCCAAAATGTAAGGTATATGTTCATTACAGTTTATTTTCATTAAGGTTTACGTTTCTTAAATGCTTATCTACCTTAATCTTGACTCATAAATATTTGAGTGAAATAATTGTTAGCTCTACACCGACTAGTAGCCGATTTCTTGACAATTGAATATTAAGCTAATGACCGTATGAATCCATTCGTGGAGACTAAGCTTTCTTTGATCATCAACTCAATTTTGTGTCTAATAAAGATTTCTAACTATTTGGATAATCCAATCTTCACGGTCACATACTAATTCAATTAGATGACATTATCTTAAATGTCATTACTTCCTTTATTCTAGGTTAATTTCATAACCTAAGATTTGATATAATTGATCCACAATCGCCGGTTTTGAATACACTAAGCTCATATTAATGTATACAACCCCCATTTTCTCACATTATCATATTTGATTATCCAACAACCAAAATAAACATACCTAAAGTGATCATTTTACTACTGTAATACCCTAGGTTTTGCACAATAATAATAATAATAATAATAATTTTCGTTCAGGCGCCAAAATTCTTATATAAGGAACCCTCCTCCCGCCTCATTTCTCACACTAAATCATATTTTCACTCATTTTGAGTTTTTGGTCTTTTGAGACTCTCTTTCGAGACTTTCTGTGCGGTGCAAGGCGATTCTGTCCGGGGGAAAGCGTCAGTTCTGAAAGAAGTTCTTATCTGAAGGTCGGGAACAAACATAGGTTTGCGTGTCTTATAAATTTTATTAAAGGTTATATTCATTTACCATTATGTCTACTATTCAATTACACTGCATTATGGTGTATACTGTTCATACTGTCATACTTATGCCTGTATATTTGGAGTTCATGTATTACACTGTTGTTATGTCGGATTAGTGGTCAATCTGGCTCAACTGGACTCAGTCTTGTCCTCAGTAACTTTAAATAGTGAACGGGAGGCAGCATGCTGCTCTAGACGATTGGTATTTAAGTAGACCCCGTGTCTCACCTCTCAACTGGAGACTGATCTGGTTGGTCTTATTAAAAAGCTATCAGCTTATACAGTTATGCTGAATAACCTAGCCTTGCACGTAGTGATACCGACCCTGATAAGGATCACCAGACGTTGCCAAATCCTATCTAAATGTTAAGTAAAGACCGGACCAGTTCATACAGACCAATTCATGCATTGGCATCATACATATCACCACCTAGGGACGTATGTGGTTTATGATTCATAGAATAGTTAGGAGCGATGCTCACTATTCATTATATTCTCTGGAGAGGGACGTAAAATGAGAACCTGGTTACACCTAGGGAGGGCATCTGTACGTGAATCTAGAGCATCGTTCCTGAGGAGGGACGTACAATGAGAACTCGGCTACCCTTGGGGAGGGACATCTGTACATGAACTCAGGCGATGTACAGTCATCAAACCATTACGAGACGGTGTCATGCATACATACATATTGGATTGATTATGATGCTTTGATGTGTATTTAAGATATTTGATTATAAAGTTTGCTTTATTAATTGATATATTCACGAACTATTTTACCCACTAAGCGTGTAGTTCACCCCGTTGTTATCCAATTTTTCACAGGAGATTAGGGTGGACTTGGTGCAGGTTTTTGGGCCCACATTTTGTACCCTTTGTATTATTCATTGAGGATTTTTGGGAGAATGTTCCCTTGACCATTTCATGTACAAAAATAATCTGAAATTAATAAAATCATACTTGTACTTAACTATGCTTCCGCGCACTCTGTTATTATCGTTATAATGCATTCGCACCCCGTCCGCGAGTGTCCCGCCAGTTTAGGCGCGTCCGGGCGGGGTGTGACAACTACTAATATCTAGTAATGCATTCTTTTGATCACCATCTTACTAAAATAAAATCGGGTATGCTAACTTCATCAAGGACAATTTCTATAGTCATGATCACTCATCATATGAAATGTTAAGATAAAAAAGCTCCATTAAAAATTTGTAAAATACATCCTGATCTGGTCACACTCAGTCATCATATGAAAAAATCAAAATAGTTAAGTTTTATCAAATCTTGCAAGTCTATCATAATCTGATTATACGTGATATGACTAATAGACATAATCAAGGATCATGATCACAAGATTCTCGAATCTTGAGTTTCAATATGTACATCTATCTATCAAGCTAGATTACTGGACCTTGTAATTCTCAAATAATCACTAACTCTTTAATTAGAAATTAAAATGCTTAATCTTATGAACCAATCCTTCATCTTTTATAATATTTCATTGTTCTTTCAATAGTCTGGTTGTTACTCTGATCACCATAAGTTCACTATATTGAAAGTATTTAATCCTGATTATCTAGCTAAATCTATAGTTCACTGTAATCATCTAATCACAATATCCGATTAATGTCCAGACAAACCTTCAAAATGAAAATTTTCCTTGTATCTATTTTCAAGTTACCATTGCACAACCTTCATGCCACAAAAATATCACTTTCCTAGGTGCCACGTGGCGAAGGGTGCCATGTGTTAAAAAAAAATCTTCCTTTTTCGCGGGACCTTCCTCAAGGTACTTCTCTCATGTAACTTATTTTATTCGGTATTTATTTTTATATACATATATATATTCTTTTTTTTTTCTAGGATATTACACTCAACGTATATTAAGGCACTCGACGCCCTACCACGTTGGTGATTGACCTATGCACGTACCAAGGGATTGACGCGCATATCGAGGTGCTAAACGACATATGCGCGTACCAAGGGGTCAACGCGCATATCAAAGGACTATAAATAATATACTAATTAATATAAATGTAGTAATATTTATAGATCCCTCATGATATTAGTATTAATATAATTATTATATTATAGATATAATAATATACATTAGTAGTATATTAATTAGTGTATTACTAATTAATATTATAATATTAATTCCCTTATGTGGCATGTAATAATAATATATATGTTCTTATTATTATTCCTATGATTATCTTATTATTATTATTATTATTATTATTATTATTATTATTATTATTATTATTATTATTTACTTTTCTTTTCTTTTTTTAATTTTTCTCTTGCAAAAATCCACTTATGTGGGTTGCAAGATCAATGCTTTGTTGGACACGCGTATCAAAAAGGGGGTCGATATGCGTACCGCACTAATGTGACCGACGAGAGTACCAATGCGACCATTGTGTGTATTGAAGGTTTTACACACGCACTGAGGCACAAAATCGTACCAAGGTGTGGTTGATATGTGTATCGAATGGACTGATATGCATATCGCACTAACATGACCAATGCGCTAATCGAGGGACGGACGCGCTTATGGCACTAGTCGCAAGATCATGCTCTAATATCATAACTGTCACACCCCGATTCTTAAGAACAATTTCATACGATAGGCAGCAGACCAGAATCGAGGTGTGAGCAGAAACGGACATCAACACAGATCTTTTATTCATCCTCTTTTAATAACAGAGGGCAAAAGTACAAATGTTACAATTACATGAGTACAAAGTATAAAGCGGAAACTACAACAACCTATAAATAACACACCTAGATCTATGTTGACATCCCCCACCCTAAGCATCTCTTTCGTACGTAGCTCTAGTGGCTCTCACGTTCTGATAACATATTTGTACTTATGCGTGTCTAAGATCCTAGGGAAAAATATCAACGGGGTGAGCTCAACTGCTCAGTGAGGTCAAGCAAGATAAACAAAACTTACATGAATAATAATAAATATAGAACAACAATCATCAGAAAGTTATGCCACAACAATACAATCAGGCAATGATATGAATGAAACGTGGTCACACGACATCACAGGCCAGGCATCATGCACTCGTAACCTGTGATCCGAGGTACCGATACAATATCCAGCAACTGAGAGATCTCATGAGATCCAATGCTAACCAGTGGCAGTGTCACCTCCGGGTCCAGTGAAACAACATAACACCCAATAATATATCATAATGATGATCCCCATGGTCCAGCGTAACGGCATAACACCCATGGTTATAGTATATACCATTTTGTAAAATAGTTTTCATGCACGAAGTAAAGCATGGTAACATCTATGATGCATGATGCTATGTAAAGACAAGTAAGAGACACAAACCTAGCCTTCATTCCCCACCTTAACACGTATAATGGCGTCACCTTGATGAATCTTTCGTTGGACCACCTATCTGCAGGAACAACAAGAAAATAGAGAGCAAGAGAAAAAAATGCGCAAGAGGGAGAGCAAGGGAGAGAGAGAACGATGAGGTGGAATGAGGGAGGGGGGCGACACCCCTATAAATAGGGGTGGCCTCAAGGGGCCGACCCCCCATGGGGACGACCTTCTGCTTTGGACCGTCCCACTATGGTGGTCTATATTTTCTTCGAGGGGGGCTTTTCTCTCATATTGAAATTATATCTGTAGAGTTTTCAGGTGGTTAAGTTAGTTTTACGGTAAGAAAAAGTGGAGGGTGTTACACCAAACATGTCAGGACTTTTTGAATAGAGTCCTCCCTGTTGATGTAACTACTCTCACCCTGTTTTGTTTTGTTGATTACAAATAACATAAATGTGATCACTAATCTATTTGACATAATTTTTTTAGGCTAACTAGCTATATCAGATGGATTCAACTATATTGTCAAAACATGTGGAAGGAACATCATTGCACGAAGATTCAAGAGCTTAATGTTTGTAATTCTTATTTAGAATTTTAGTGTTGTAGAGTAACCATTACATGTTCCAACCACAATATGATTTGCATCTTTTCGAAAATTATGCATATAGTTTATCATACTCTTGCATATACACTATTATATTATTGATCATGCATGCACACACATTAGTATGATAATTATGCGATCACATAGTTAAAATTGTTTATCATGCATATAATTATCAGTGATTAATATGCATTCATTTTTCCAGCTTTGCAGGGTTTTATAGTTTTACGTGTATTGTATTGAATGTCTCAATCATATGCTTAGTCGATTAATTTACAGATATTTAACTTTGTCAATTATACTTCAATCTTGTCAAAAATTGTTTCTAAAAGTTAGTCTATGAATTTGACAAAGTCCTAAACTCATTATGATCGAAAAATTGGGTTTCTTTCACTTCACAGTGAAGGAACACACTCCTATCTTAAGGAACGCGCTCTTATACATTTTCCTGAGAATCAGATTTTTTTTATCAGAGTTTAAGGAACACGCTCTTTGTAAAAGGAACACACTCCTATCATTTTTCCTGAGAGTCAAAATTTTCTGATCAAGGAAAAAGGAATGTGCTCCTTCAAGTAAGAACGCGCTCCTGTTGTCAAGGGCAAAATAGGAAATTTTATAGAATCATTGGTTCTTGATGAAGGACCTTGCTCCTATGCCCAACGGACACATTCAAGAACGCGCTCTTCATATAAGGAGTGCGCTCCTCCTTAATTAGAGAAAAATCTGAGATTTTTCATACTTCAAATCAGAAACGCACGCCTTCTTTGAGGAATGCAATCCTGTGACTCGGTGTGGTGTTTTTCTATAAATACCATACATGCTCATTTGAAGAGTAACTTTTGCAAAATACATAGAACTTGTCCGTTTTTCTTTGTTTCATTTCTACAAGTCCAAAACAAGTTCTTGAGTGATTTTAATCCTCTTTCTAAGAAAAATTTCAGCTACATTTGATCCATTGATTCATACTTCGGGATAGTTCTCCAAAATTTTCAAATACTTTGAGAAACTTGTGCATTTTCATTGAGCAAGTGTTCAAGACGTTGTTGAGTGTTATCTATACATCTTGTTGTGTCTTGATCATTCTTGAACGTAGTATCTCTCATCCAACATCACACTTGAAGAATCTCGGAGCTTCAACCTTACCTAAGTGGGGTATATTTTCTATATCTAGATTCTTGTGATTTTGGTTTGAGCAAATCAGTTTTGTGCTTATGTTAACATCTTGAAAATTGATTTTGTGTTGAGTATTATTTGCGAAACCCCATTTTGATTGCCATATCATAGTATCTTGTTTAGTAGTTTCATAAATATCTTGTGGTATCGATTCATGTGTTAAAGTTATACTATAATGAATCGATTTCATAAATCAACACTTGGTTTGTTTGATTCTTGATTTTAATCATTTACACTTTTAGAATCATCAAGTTTTGATCATCATTATATATTGATTCTTGTGCCTTAAACATATCATTGTTAGAATCAATATCTAATTGAATGTGCATATTCGATTCTTGATTTCATATCACATATATTTGAATCGATTGCATTTTTTAGAAAAACTATTTCAACACAGCGCATCATTTAAATCACTGTGGTTGGAATAGTGGGGTTTACTTATGAATCAAAGTGGAGTGAATTAATGTATAAAATGCAAATTAAATGGAAATTGGAAAGAAATCAATGGATTTATAGTTCTAGAGTTTAGATCTCACTATGTTCTCTCTCCTTTGTGACTTCCAATCCTGTTTTTTGATATCCCTTTAAGTCTAGAATAAGTAGAAAAAAACGCATCCAATTCCGAGTTGTATAACCCAAGATATCGCAAAAATACAAAACTCGCGCAAAACTATTTTTGTAACGGCATCGCGGTGCTTGGAGCGTGAAATGCACTATTTTGTTCATTTTATTCATGTTTTTGCACTTTTTCTCCATAGGCCTTATTGTGCAATGCCTTGGGACATTTTCTCCATCTTTAATGTCTCATTTCATCCGTCTAAAGCTTTTTATTCTCCTACAAAACAAAACACAAATTACAAGTAAGTGATCTAAATTAATCAAGTATTAAAAGTCTAAATGCAAATATGTATTAACATGCAAAATGTGAGATTATCAATATGAAAATGCAACTAATGATTTAAGGAAAAATTCCTAAAAATTATGATTATTTACCTAAACTAATCTAATGCATGCAATTCATGAAAACACCTAAAACTAACATCTAAAACACAACAAAACACCTAAATGACCTAAAATAACTAAATGGACTAATTATGCAAAAACACCTAAAAACTAACTAAATGCACCTAAAAACTAACTAAATGCACCTAAAAATCTCACAAATTGACATGCAAAACACTAACCAAAACTCAACTTATCACCTACCTTCTCCAAGGATCTCTCATCGCCCAGTCAAACGACTACTAACACCTCTGTCACTGCCAGAGCTGTCGGATAACTCTAATAGCGAGTCTGAGTCCTTCCATTCTCCCACTCCAGCACACTCTGGTGATTTTTTTGGTCACAACGGCGTTTGCGGCCCTCAAAATCCTCCAGACCAGTGTCGCACACACAACCCGCTAGAGTGGAGGACAACTTCGATATGTTCATCATCATCTCCTGTGATAAAGATTGAACCAGGTATTAATAATTTTTGTTCAATGGTTACCACCTTAATCAGATTTCAAGGGCGAAATTCCTTTAAGGGTGGTAGAATGTAACACCCTTGAAAAATGGACCATTTTAAACCAAATAACTTACAATACATGCACGTATAAACCCCGAACATTGTCTCAGTTGAAAACCACGTCGAAACCATGAACCGAGAATCGCGCAACGACGCCAAAACCCAAAAACCAAGCCGGTCATGTCCTTAGGCAAGTGCACGACACTCAATTTATAAATAGGGGGGTCCATTGGTTGTGAATATTTCTTATCGCAAGTGCACGATACTCAATTTATAATATAGATTCGATGTGAATCAGGTTATCGTCTTCTGGGAAAGTGAATTCTACTATTAGTAATACCCTAGGTTTAAACAAAAAAAAAAAAGTTTTGTTCTGGCAGATATGCCCGAACGTTCAGGCGTCAAATTTCCTATATAAACAACCCTCCCCCTCCTCATTTCTCACATCAAAATCACTTCTCCTTGTGATTTTCCTTCTCTCTTTCACTCATTTTGAGTTTTTGTCTTCTCTTTTGAGACTCTCTTTCCGAGACTCTCTGTGCGGTGCAACGCGGATCTGCCCAGGGGAAGGCGCCAGTTCTGAAAGGAATTTTTATCTGAAGGTGGGGAACGAAACATAGGTTTTCGTGTCTTATAACTTTTATTAAAGTTTACATTCATTTATCATTATGTCTACTATTCATTTACACTGCATTATTGGGTATAATGTTCATACTGTCATACTTATTCCTGTATAATTGGAGTTCATGTATTACACTGTTGTTATGCCAGATTAGTGGCCAATCTGGCTCAACCAGACTCAGTCTTGTCCTCAGTAACTTTAAATAGTAAACGGGAAGCAGCATGCTGCTCTAGAAGATTGGTATTTAAGTAGACCTCGTGTCTCACCTCTCAAATGGAGACTGATCTGGTTGGTCTTATTTGAAAGATATCAGCTTATAAAACTAATATTGAATGTCCTAACCTTGCACGTAATGATACCGACCCTGATAAGGATCACCAGACGTTGCCAAATCCTGTCTAAATGTTAAGTAAAGACCGGACCAGTTCATGCATTGGCATCATATATAGCACCACCTAGGGACGTATGTGGTTTATGATTCATAGAATAGTTAGAAGCAATGCTCGCTATTCATCATATTTCTCTGGAGAGGGACGTACAATAAGAACCAGGCTACTCCTGGGAAGGGACATTTGTACGTGAATCCAGAGCGTCGTTCCTGAGGAGGGACGTACAATGAGAACCCGGCTACTCCTAGGGAGGGACATCTGTACGTGAACTCAGGCTATGTACAGTCATCAAACCAATACGAGACGGTGTCATGCATACATACATATTGGATTGATTATGATGCTCTGATGTGTATTTAAGATATTTGATTATGAAGTTTGCTTTATTAATTGTTATATTCACGAACTATTTTACCCACTGAGCATGTAGCTCACTCCGTTGTTATCCAAATTTTCACAGGAGATTAGGGTGGACTGGGTGCAGGTTTTTGGGCCCACATTTTGTACCCTTTGTATTATTCATTGGGGATGTTTGGGAGAATGTTCCCTTAACTATTTCTTGTACAAATATATTCTGAAATTAATGAAATCAGACTTGTACTTAATCGTGTTTCCGCGCACTAAGTTATCATATAATGCATGTGCGCCCCGTCCGTGAGTGTCCCGCCGGTTTAGTCCCGTCGTTATCATATAATGGTATCAGAGCGTAAGGTCCACGGCCCGCCCAAGTCCACCAAATTTGGAGAAGAAAGTTTTTAGAACTATATATATATGAATTATATATAGTTGAGATTTATATTAAATATATATCTAGAAAATTATATAATTTTTATATAGTTTAGATTTAAATATATATATATATATAGTTATGATTTATGAAAACTATATATATGGTTATGATTGAATATATATATCTATATATCTATGTATATATGAGATATATATATCATATTGCTAATAGAAAATTTGGATTAAATGATGGCATAAACGTCAAGAGAAAAATAGAAAATATTGTCCAACGGACAAAGCATAAATCTCAAAAATGTTAGGAATATATTTTGTGTCTTTCACAAATTTAGTTTCCTTTCAGCAAAAGAATGGCCTCAAGTGAAAGAATGACTTACGGAAGTAGGGGACCAATTCCCACTAGACTCAAGGAATTGTCCAAAAGGGAGATCTCCGCCTCCGTCCGATCCGTCACGAAAAACTTGCAACACTGGGGTGGTTGAACATAACAAAAGTTGAGGGTCACGTCTCCTACAACTTGATTAAATCCTTCTACGAAGCCATGAATTGCGTAGGACTTCAAGAAGATGGGATCAGCCTTTGTTTGGAGACAACGGTCAAGGGAACAAAGATTTTTATCAACGTTGAAATTATTGCACGACTTATGGAGATTCCAATTGAAGATAGAATCATTGATCTACACGAACCCCAGACAGTTGCAGAGATCACAGAGTCCAACGAAAAGTTGTTCAATTCCCTCGCCAAAGAGCCGTACACCCAATCAACGTACACCCACCTCCCAAAAAATCTCCTTAAACAATCTCTTGCCAGCCTTGGAAAGATCATATTCGGCAACATCTTGCCAGAAAGGGGGGACTAGAGGCACTATGTCAAGGGCTCAACTTCTCGTGTTATACTGGATAGAGAAAAAAATTAAGGTTTCCCTACCTCACATCATCATCCAGCAAATGTTGAGGGTGATTCAAAACCCTTTAAGAAAGGATCTCCTCGACTACGGAGTCTTGATCATGAGGATGCTATATGAGGCAAACGTCAACACTTTTGATGAGTCTTCAAAGCAGATCACTAAGGCGATTACAACATCCTCTATCTTCAAGACATATGTCACTAGTGGAGGGGTAACTGACGGGGAAGTATTTGGTGCGACTTTGGGAGGAAATGGCGAAAGAATTAGGGACGAATATGGACGTTGCCACCAAAAATGTCGACGCAAGATTCCTGTTAGGGAAGTACCAAATAACGAGCCAAACCAGAACCCTACGTCAAACCCAGCCTCGAATAATGATACAATCGAGCACCTGTTCACTGAGGAAGATTTACTTGCCAACCTAAATCAACCTTAACCAAATCAGGATAGACAAGAAGTTCCAGCAAATGCACCTTCCTGGAACATGCCAGCTCAAGGCAATACTACGTACCAAAGGTTTCCAAATCCTGAAGTACCGTATCGGCCAGTTCCACAAGTTCCTGTGAACCAACAACAACAAAATTTTGTGGCACCAAATCTTGGAAGACAGAACATCCCAATGAGCCCATTGTTTCAAGACTTTTTAACCCAAGCATATCCAAATATCCAAGGGGTTCCAGTTAGGGAATCCTCGTACAGTCAAAACAATTACCCCACACCTATGAGTCAACCGTACGGCCAATACTTTCCACCAATGCCTACTGCCTACTCTCCACCTATGGGACAGTCAACCCATCAACCATCGATGGGGCAATCGACTAAACCATTCGAACAGTTAAATGTGATCGTAGCTAGCATTGCTCGAATAGAGGAGACTCAAAGTAATTTGTTAACACGTATGCAAAACGTTGAAGAGCAACGAGCAATCTCTCAACCTTCTTCTAGTAGTCTCTCTAACAGGAGGTCTAGAAGGAGCAGTAGTAGGCAGGAAAACCAGGAATGATCACTGGCATTGTAAAATTTTATTTTATATATGAATGAAATGTTTTGTTTATGACTATCTTTGGTGGGCCGACTTATAACCATTATTTCTTTTGTATCACTAACTTTGGAGTGGTATGGGACACAACAAAATTGGAGGATACTAAATAAAATATGAAAGTAAGAAAACCGACGACCTTGTGTGAAAAGAAACAATTGGAGAAAGTTGCATTACTAACATTATCACTAAGTTTACACGGTATGGGACGAGTAAACTTGGACGAGAGTATTAGTAAACTACTATTCAGCCGATGTTTTAAAGAGACCGTGTTCATACAACTTAACTTGGTTGACACCCTTATTACCAAATTCATGTGGTTGGGACACACGAATTTGGATAATAATCTAAAAGACTACGCGAAAGAGTTTGAATACATAAGATTACGATAGAACGTTAGATCAGGATACTTACAGAGGAAAATCTTAGAATTTTTATGATTCGTATAGATTTTTCAATGAAATATTTATGTATGTTCACAAAAACCAGAACCAAAACATTTGAAATACTTGCAAAGTTTTATACTTATTATATAAACATTCTAACCTTGTTTTTACACCATGGCCAAACATACAAGGCACATAAGATTCTTTGATTTCTCAACAAAAACCTTACACTATACTTAGAAAAATAGGTGGTTTTTATATTACAGTACTCTCGAAATTGTTGCTGAGAATACCATAACATTATACTTGGCTACAGTTTCCTAAATCATGGTTTTATTTTCTCCTTGCCAATGAGAAAATGCAAACCAGGAAGAGAGGAAGGCCACGTACTGTCCGTCCAACATATGAGGCACCTCCTGAGACTCAGAACCAGGAATCGTCGCCTCAAAAGACAGCACAGGCCACACCCGACACTGCCACTACGCCTAGGCAGGCAGTGCCACCCCAAACCACACCCTTTGCCATACCTTCGAGTATGGAAGTATTCTTCGCCGGATTTATCGAGGCGATTAAAGTAACTGTTCAGACGGTCGTTCGTGAGACCGCGGCCAATCAGGTTGTCACTGTTCAGGCACCTGTGAGATCTGGGTCGGAGACTCAAACCGACCAGATTACGAAATACAAGAGGCTACAACCTCTTACTTTTGCTGGCACCATTGATTCTGAAGAGGTGCAGAAATGGCTGGATGAGTCAAAAACGGCTCTCAATGCAATGAGAGTCGATGAGCCTCGAAAGATTCCACTTGCGACCTACCAACTTATTGGTGGAGGAAATACATGGTGGATAACAGTAAAGGAGGGCCCAAGAGTCAACACTACAGACATGACTTGGCAACAGTTCGAGTCATTTTTTATTGATAAGCACTTCCCCGGCGCAGTGAAGAGGCAGAAGCGCCAAGAGTTCGCCAAATTATACCAAGGCGGCATGACAGTCAGGGAGTACACTGGCAAGTTTAAAGAATTATCGGTCTACTCTCTTTCCACCATCTCAACGGAGCAAGATAAAACCGAGAAATTCTACAATGGCCTTCGTCCTGACATTCGACAAGCCTTTTCGATCTTGGATCTCAAGATTTATAGGGAGGTTGTTGACAAGGCCATGAGTTTTGAGCAGGAGAAGATTCTGCAGGAGCGGAGACTGAATAGGGGAAAACGGCCTACAACGTTTTCCCAACAGGGCAAGAAGAAGAAGCCCAACTATAATCAAAACCAAACCCTGCCAGCCCCTATTAAGAAGAATGAGGCCACGACACCTGTGGCTGAACCACCTAACCCTGGCCATCAAGGTTTTTGCAATCATGGCCGCGGAGGCTGTAATGGCAGGGGTGGCCGTCAAAAAGGCAATGGCAGAGGTGGTGGTCAGCACCACAATTAGCATGCCCAACAGAACCATCAGCAGAGGCCGGGGTGTTACTACTGCGGCCAACAGGGCCATGTAAGAAATACCTGTCTGCACCTTCAGCAACCTATTTCTATTGCTCCAGTCCAACAAGCACGACCTGCTGCTAATGCCCAACCCAGGCAGAATCAGCAAAACCAGGGGAAACGGAACCAGGGCAGAGCATTTGCCATCGCTCAACAACCCTCCTAGACAACAATGTAGTCGAAGGTACATTTCCCTTGTTTAATACATTGGTGCATGACTTGTTCGATTCGGGTGCTACGCATTCTTTTATATAGTCTGCATTGGTAAGACATTTAGGGTTGCATCCTGAACCCACAATAATCACACTCCATGTCACATCACCTTTAGGATCTGGTATTGACGTGAAATTGCAGTGTTCTTGATGTGAACTTCGAATGTCAGAACAAATCATATATGCAGATCTTTTTGTGATGGACATTGAAGACTTCGACATCATCCTCGGCATGGACTGGCTCGCACCACTGAATGCAAAGATCGATTGTATGAAGAAGCAAGTTCAATTAACCTTGCCCACAGGGGAGTTTGTCAAGATTCAGGGAACAAGGAAATGGATACACAACTCGACTGTTGCATTTCTCAAGGTACTGCTTCTAGCTCTATCCCTTAGTGATGAAAATGAATCACCTACACTGTACCCTCTCGAAGTACACGATGTCCCGGTAATATCTGAATTCTGAATAGTTTTTCTAAATGACCTTCCTAGTCTACCTCCGGTTAAGGAATTCGATTTTGAAATCAATCTCATACCTGGGACCGGGCCTATCTCAATTCCACCATACAAAATGTCAAATGTTGAGCTAGTCGAATTAGACAAACAATTGAAGGAATTAGAGAGTAATGGCTTCATCAGAAAAAGTTCATCACCCTGGGGTGCACTAGTTCTGTTTGTTCGCAAAAAGGTTGGTTCATTACGACTTTGCATCGATTATCGCAAGCTGAATAACGTTACCATTAAGAACAGATACCCGTTGCCTAGGATTGATGACTTGTTCGACCAACTTAGAGATGCCAAATACTTCTCTAAGATTGATCTTCGATCCGGTTATCACCAACTCAGGATCCAAGAGTCGGACATTACCAAGACGGCATTCAGAACTCGGTACGGTCACTACGAGTTCTTAGTCATGTCGTTCGGTCTAACAAATGCACCCGCTGCATTCATGGATTTGATAAACCGCATCTTCAGGTTATACTTAGACTGATTTGTGGTGGTTTTTGTGGACGATATCTTGATATATTCCTCAACCGAAGAAGACCATAAGATACATCTGAAGATAGTCCTCCAAACCTTGAAAAGCCACCAGTTGTATGCAATGTTGAGTAAGTGCGAATTTTGGGCCAAGCGAGTTCAATTCCTAGGCCATGTCGTTTCAGGCAATGGCATTGAGGTCAATCCTTCTAAGGTTGAAGCGGTTTTAAACTGGAAGCAACCTACCACTGTTACTCAGATTAGGAGTTTTCTTGGTTTGACTGTCTATTACAGACGCTTCATCAAGGACTTCTCAAAGATTGTTGAACCTATGACCAAGATCACTCGGAAAAATGTGCGATTCATCTGGAATCCTGCCTGTGAATCATCATTTCAGGAATTGAAGAAGCGCCTCACGACGGCACCAGTACTCATCACTCCAAGAAATGCACTTGGATTTTTACTATACACCGACGCCTCTCTCCAAGGCTTAGGTGCCGTACTAATGCAAGAAGGCCAAGTTGTCGCATATGCCTCGAGGCAACTAAAGATTCACGAGGGCAACTACCCAACACATGACTTGAAACTTGCAGCTATCGTATTTTCACTGAAGTTATGGCGTCATTACCTATACGGTGAACGGTTTGAGGTCTTCTCGGATCACAAGAGTCTTAAGTACATCTACACTCAGAGAGACCTAAACCTCTGCCAAAGACGATGGTTGGAGTTCTTGAAAGATTATGACTTTCAACTCCAGTACCATCCCGGTAAGGCCAATGTTGTGGCTGATGCCCTGAGTAGAAAATCTTATGTTGCTTGCACTCTTAACTTCGAAATGGGGAAGTTGGCTACAGAGATGGAGAATTTTAACCTACAACTGATCGAGGAGGGAGCAAGATCATGACTTTCTCAATTGTCAGCCAACTCTGAGCTGGTTCGAAAGATTTCAGCAGCTCAAGCCAACGACCCGATGTTAATGGAGAAACGCGAACTTCTACTCAGAGGATAGGACCTTCCTCACTGGTCGGTCTCGGAAGACGGGGCCATTTCTTATAAAAAAAACGTCTCTGTTTACTGAACGATCCTGAGGTTCGGAAAGAAGTGCTCACTGAGATGCACTGTTCGAGGTTTGCTATGCATCCTGGGGGTGACAAGATGTACAAGGATGTCAAGCGAAAATTCTAGTTTTCTGGAATGAAAAAGGCGATTGCACACTTTGTTGCCCAATATCTCGTTTGCCAGCAAGTTAAGGCAGAACAAAGACTTCCCTCTGGACTTCTCCAACCGTTACCTATTGGAGAATGGAAGTGGGAGAACATCGCAATGGATTTTGTTACGGCCTTGCCTCGAAATAATAAAGGCCAACATGTTATTTGGATTATCATTGACAGACTTACAAAGTCTGCACACTTTTTGCAAAAAAAGTTCATAAATAACCCCGCCAAACTTGTTGAACTATATGAAAGAGATATCGTATGCCTCCAAGCATACCACTCATGATCGTCTCTGATCGAGACCCTCGATTCACATCAAAGTTTTGGCAAAGCTTCCAGAGTAAAATGGGCTCTAAGATCACCATGAGCCCAGCCTTTCACCCTCAGACTGATGGACAGTCAGAACATCTTATCCAAATCATGGAAGACATGTTACGGTGTTGCATTTTGGACTTTCATGACGGATGGGCAAAATACTTACATTTAGCTGAGTTTGCATACAACAACAGCTACCAAACTAGTATCGGCATGGCACCGTACGAGGCTCTCTATGGTCGCCCTTGCAGATCTCTGGTATGCTGATTAGATATGGCAGATCGACCGCAGTTGGGCCCTGAACTAGTTCAAGAGACTTCTGAGAATATTACACTAGTAAATGAACGACTTCGCGTTGCACAAAGTCGACAGAAGAGCTATGCTGACAAGCGGAGGCAGCCTCTAGAATATGATAAGGGGGACTTGGTTTTTCTAAAAGTTCAGCCCACAAGAGGTGTCAAACGCTTTAGGATCAAAGGAAAGCTCTCCCCACGGTATATCGGTCCATTTCCGATCATTAAACGTATTGGCAAACTTGCTTATCATCTGTCCCTTCCATTGTCCATGTCTAAGGTTCATGACGTTTTTCACGTATCCATGCTTCGAAAGTATCGTCCTGATCCTTCGCATATCATCCCTCTAGTCGAGGTTCGGGTTGAGGAAGGAAATAGGTATCAGGAGAGAGCGAGATATAGATTTTGGATAGAAAAACTCAAGAACTAAGGCGACGTAGCATACCACTTGTGAAGGTACTCTGGGATCACAACGGAGTAGAGGAAGCAACATGGGAACTAGAAGCAACAACTAAACAGAAATACCCTGAATTGTTTTCTAGTAATAACTGATGATGTGATACATTGTACTATTTCACTTATTAATAAAATGATGGAACTTTGTTTACAAATATCTTAATCCATTGTTTCACTTGAATAACTATGCAGATGTCTGAAAATAATATCAACGGATATAGTGATGCACACCCGCAGTGGCCTCCTTGGCAACCTGTGGCGACGCCTCCAGGATCAGAGTCAAGTCACAACTACTTCTCATCATCAACTCCATCATCACACGGACAGCGATCCTTATCGTCAGAGCGTGCATGGCTTTTTTGTAACAATTTTGCCCAAAACAATCCGTGCCCTCATCTTGGCAGGACCTTCTACCAAAATTCTCAGGCGGCCAGATTCGAGCAACAGCACGAGAAAGCATCCCACCGCTCAACCTACCTCCCCTCAAACGATGTAACCAGCGCCATACACCACCATTTGTTAAGCAATGGTTAGAATCTTCTGAGGACGAATCCGACTCCATTTGCTCTCCATGGTTTCATGATGTTGAGGATTCCACCGGCCACAGTGCCATTCAGGGACCATACAGGCACTACCATGAACTAGCAAACGATGACGCTGGCAGTGAATCTCAAGCAGATAGCCATCACGACTACTTGAACTGATTTCGAGGGAGAAATCCTTTTAAGTGGGGTAGAGTGTAATACCCTAGGTTTGCATAAAAAAAAAAAAAATTGGTGCCAAATTTTCTATATAAACAACCCTCCCCCTCCTCATTTCTCACACCAAAATCACTTCTCCTTATGATTTTCCTTTTCTCTTTCACCCATTTTGAGTTTTTGTCTTCTCTTTTGAGACTCTCTTTCTGAGACTCTCTGTGCGGTGCAACGCGGTTCTGCCTGGGGGAAGGCGCCAGTTCTGAAATGAGTTTTTATCTGAAGGTCAGGAACGAAACATAGGTTTGTGTGTCTTATAACTTTTATTAAAGTTTACATTCATTTATCATTATGTCTACTATTCATTTACACTGCATTATTGGGTATAACGTACATAATGTCATACTTATGCCTGTATAATTGGAATTCATGTATTACACTGTTGTTATGCCGGATTAGTGGCCAATCTGGCTCAACCAAACTCAGTCTTGTCCTCAGTAACTTTAAATAGTGAACGGGAGGGAGCGTGCTGCTCTAGACAATTGGTATTTAAGTAGACCTCGTGTCTCACCTCTCAACTGGAGACTGATCTGGTTGGTCTTATTTGAAAGCTATCAGCTTATACAAGTAATATTGAATGTCCTAACCTTGCACATAGTGATACCGATCCTGATAAGGATCACCAGACGTTGCCAAATCCTGTCTAAATGTTAAGTAAAGACCGGACCAGTTCATGCATTGGCATCATACATAGCACCACCTAGGGACGTATGTGGTTTATGATTCATAGAATAGTTAGAAGCAATGCTCGTTATTCATTATATTTCTCTGGAGAGGGACGTACAATGAGAACCTGGCTACTCCTGGGGAGGGACATCTATACGTGAATCCAGAGCGTCGTTCCTGAGGAGGGGCGTACAATGAGAACCCGGCTACTCCTAGGGAGGGACATCTGTACATGAACTCAGGCGATGTGCAGTCATCAAACCAGTACGAGACGGTGTCATGCATACATACATATTGGATTGATTATGATGCTCTGATGTGTATTTAAGATATTTGATTATGAAGTTTGTTATATTAATTGTTATATTCATGAACTATTTTACCCACTGAGCGTGTAGCTCACCCCGTTGTTATCCAATTTTTCATAGGAGATTAGGGTGGACTGGGTGCAGGTTTTTGGACCCACATTTTGTACCCTTTGTATTATTCATTGGGGATTTTTGGGAGAATGTTCCCTTAACTATTTCATGTACAAATATATTCTGAAATTAATGAAATCAGACTTGTACTTAATCATGTTTCCGTGCACTAAGTTATCGTATAATGCATTCACGCCCCGTCCATAAGTGTCCCGCCAGTTTAGGCACCTCCGGGTGGGGTGTGACACCCAAAACTACTATGATTTCAATTTTATCTAGGTGATTGAAATGGGATGAATAATGTGCTGGAATGTAAAGTAAACAAATTAAAACTAATCAGTGCAAATTAATTAAAATGGGAGAAAATCAATGAATAAAAGTCCTAGAGATTGATTCCACAATGTTTTGTCTTATGGATTGATTATTATACATATGTTATTGGATAATTTCTAGGTTTATTTGCAATTTCAAGTACTTAATGCTTTAAATTTGTTGGCCACTTGTTGAATGATGTTAGATTTGGTTTCTTAAGCTCGAGAGAGGTGTTATCGAATTTGAAATTGGAAATTGTAACCTAGGTTCGTAGTATTGAGTTGAGAGACCTACGAAAGCCTTTGAAATTGAAATCGCATAGAGTGGATTATAGACCTTAATGCATTCTTGACTTGTTGATTTGCGCTCAAGAAAAAGGATTAATGTGTTAAGGATAGATATTTGAATTGCGCTCGAGAGAGGGGTTTGGATGGGTTAGAATCCATGGTTTATGAATTCCCGTAATTAATTCAATAACATACCCTTTTGAAAATCCATAAGATAGAACATAGTGGAATTAATCTCTAGGACTTTTATTCATTGATTTTCTCCCATTTTAATTCAATTTGCACTGATTAGTTTTAATTTGTTTACTTTACATTCCAGCACATTATTCATCCCATTTCGATCACCTAGATAAAATTGAAATCATAGTAGTTTTGGGTATTACTAATAGCAGAATTCACTTTCCCAGAGAACGATAAGTTGATTCACATCGAATCTATATTATAAATTGACTGTCATGCACTTGCGATAAGAAATATTCACTATCATCCATTAGATCCAAACCACCACTTTTTGGAAGCTTTTCTCCTCTGTAAAGCTCTGAGACTG
Organism: Paratinospora sagittata; assembly: GCA_035771175.1. Lineage (NCBI taxonomy): Eukaryota > Viridiplantae > Streptophyta > Magnoliopsida > Ranunculales > Menispermaceae > Paratinospora > Paratinospora sagittata. The sequence goes on from CM069603.1 coordinate 17,293,537, forward strand.
CCTATAAAACACTGAGACTTCGCCTCTGAAAGTTGTGTCAAGACTTGCATCTCAAGGTGGGGATGAAGGCATAGGTTTGCGTATTCGTTTACTTTATGATAAGCATAACATTACATCATCTATATACATGATACCATGCTACATTAATTCATGCATATTGCATACTAATGATGAGGGTGGTTGCTTGTCTTTGTGACAAACCATTGGAGCCCTCGTGATGCGGTTGTGCACCTTTGCTTGCGAGACCTGGAGCTGCATTGCGCTCGGTCCTATGATATCAAAGGATAACCATCACATGATGATACTAAGTATACGACCCGCGGTGCACTCCGTAGTTGTTATTTGATTTATAAAGCACACGTATGTTGGTACATAGGATGTTGTTGCATTTCTTGATTGTATTGCTTGACGTGGACTGAAATACTTTATTTTATGTACTGTTGTATTTATCTTTTGTAAATGTTGTGTTTACTTTGCTTATTTCACTGAGCTGTGAGCTCACCCCGTTGCTTCATCTTTTAGAGAACTAAGCTGGGTTAGGGTTGATCTGTACAAGGGGCGGTTACTAGTCTCGACTCATGTCGGGATATGTAATACCCTGTACCCCAGGCTGACATCATCTTGGCACGTAGGATTCTGAAATATACGTATTTATCAGTGTATGACTTGTAAAAACCCCACATATTTTGTTGGTTCAAAATTTCCTAGGCTTAGAAGCCAAATGAACCCGATTCGGTAACGTTCCAGTTGCCCATACCTTAGGAATTAAAAAGGCCAAATTCACTATGACCTTGAGATGCATCCCCCAGATAGCGACGCAAACCTCAAGATTGCTTTCGGAACGTATTTTACATAAAAAATTCATATAAGGTATGTCTTTCTTCGATTTCAGAATGGTCGAGATGGAACATCGAAAATTTTAAATATACATATATATGGAGAGGAAGAAATTTCTGTCACCGATTACATCAATGGCTTGATCTCTTAGATCCGTTGTCCGATTAAGCTGAAATTTTGGCAGATTATTCTTCCATGATAGAGCTTCATTATCCACGATGGAGATCTTAATTGGAGTTGTCTACTATGAGCTATAAGATTCCAAACACTGCTGCTCAGATTTACAAATAATCTTGCGCAGTTTTGATCAAACGGTTGGATCTAGCATTCCCAACGTTAGATTGAGCTGAAATTTTAGCAAAAGGTTGGTAACTGACTCATAAGGTACGCTTGATTCACCTTCTTTCTACCTAAAATCTGTTTGGTTTATGCATATGAGCTCCATTTTGATCTATGGAATGCCATGAGCCAAGGTTTGCAAGTGTTCCAAACATGGGTTTTGCTTGCATGAGCTCTTTTGAGCTTGTTAATGGTAGAAATTACTTTCCTACACCTAGATCTACATCCATAGAGTGTTTTTCACACTCAAATCTCAAATTTGATGGGGTGGTGAAAGAACACTTGTATGAGTTAGACCTTGCATGTTAGATGTGGAAGAACACTCAAATCAACATCCATAGGTGTTGTTGGGAACCCATAAATGGTGAAACCCCCAATTTCTAACAAGAAATTGGTGTGGTTGTTTGAATTTGACCTAGAACTAGAATATGGACTTACGGTTTTCCAATCGATGTGCATGTCAACTATGTTGATTCAATGGTTCATTTTAGATGAATGATGGTGTAATTTACTGATTTTGCATATTAGAAACCCTATGTGTAGTGTAAATTTGGCTAAGGCCATGATTTGGGACTTTGCCCAAATTTGGGGCTTTTGGCCTAGACTAAGTCAATTAATTAAATTGACATGAGATTAGTCTAAATAACCCAATTTGTGATAGAATGCATTGTATTAATGAAGGTTGGATCATGGTATCAACCTTAGGCATTCTCTTGGGTTGAAGGTGATCTAATTTGGGTATAAAGGCTTGATTGAGCTTTATGGTTAGCTCATTAGTAAAGCCATATTAGAATCTAATGTTGGCTAGTAAATTGGGGCTTAATCATGGTTATTATCATGTAATTGGACTGATTTTGATGAATGAATGACCTATGATTGTGCAGGGTTTGTTGTTGATCCAATTGTCCCCAATTGTGCCAATTGAAGGTTGAAGTGCTTAATTTGGTTGGATTTGAGATTGGCTAGTCTAGCCAATCAATAGTGAGTGTTTCTTTACATTTATTTTCTATATGTGGACTTGTAGTATAAAAATGATTTGAATGATTAACTAGTGTATTATGCATGTTTTTAATGATTCATGAAAATAGATTTGAGCATAGTCTAGTTGGGTTAGCAATTGGGTAGATCTCCTAGTATGGAATTCTAGGGAATTCCATTAGGCTAGATGGTGATCCCTAGTTGTGGACCTTGTAGAGGGTTTTATGGCTTGTGTAGATAGGATTGCCTAGGCATGATACTTTTCTTGGTGGGCTGATCCTATGGGCTACACAACCCCAAGAATCCTAATAGAATACGAGTAGGGAAGTTCAATCAGGCGCTAGATGTTGCAAACTCAGGCCCTTATATTGCTTCTTACTCGGGAGGTGTCTAGGATTGCATATGACATGTTTGGAAAATGAAATGCATTGTCTTGAATATTGACATGATACATTATGTTTAGCATTTATATGATCTTGTATATCACCATGTTATTTTAATTTTTTTGATGAACTTTCGCCATGTTTTATCTAAATGCATGTATATTGCCACTTGTAGAAAACATTCACTGAGCTTGTTGTAGCTCATTCCTCATTCTTATCATTTTAGGTTCTGATAGGAAGGGGAAAGGGAAGGCCTAGCTGCGTAGAGCTTCCCGAGTTTTGGTAATGTAGGTGTTTAGTACATTCTTGTATTGTGGTATTATGTACTTAATAACACCTAATGTATATACTTAACACATAGATGAGATGTATTTATGGTTATGTATATTTTGGACTTTAAGGAATTTTATATTTGGCATTTTGGAAGATGTATTATTAATGTTGTTTAATTATGTCTATGTTTTGATGGTAGATGTGGAATTATGTGTTTATTAGGTTGTTAGATGAGGCTGACGGGACGCCAGTGTATCGAGGGAGGATATACCTGGGGGTTCCATGCTGGCCATGACGTCACTGGTCGAGGGTCGTGACAGGATATATCTTTTTGTTTATCAAGGGGTTTATATGTAGCTACCTTCTTTTGATGGCATTGGCCATTCCTTTCTGTGGGGGTTTGTCCCATTTTATTTTTTCACTTGGAGACCGCTTGTAAAACCCTATTATATTATTTTGATCGCCTTTTATATATCAATGAAGTTTTCTTATTTTCGATAAATTATGTGTCATGAAATGGGCCCAACGTTTCTATTTCTAACCCCTTATTGTCATACCCTGTTTGGCGGAAAGTGGATGTATTTGTCTAAGTGTTAGAAAATTCCGGATTCAACGGGGTGTAACACTTCACATGCCTATTTTCAAGCTAAACATATTGCCCATTGTAAGATATAATATGCTTGTATTTTCAAAATTTCCTTTTATGAATGCCTGTGTATCTATGAGCATCATGCAATTTTGGGTAACGTGTTTTGAATATCAAAATGGATCAAAATCATGATTTTCCCAACTCTTCAAAATCATTTTGAATTTTACATATCCATTGATGTACACACTTCCTGAAAATCTCGTTGGCATCTTTATAGACTAAATGGCTAGGCCTTGCATCATATTTTATCTTGAATTTGCCTATGCTATTCCATTTGAATCATGATCAAAATCATGATTTTCCAACTCTTCAAAACCATTTTGAATTTTACATATCCATTGATGCACACACTTCATGAATATCTCTTTGGCATCTTTATAGACTAAATGGCTAGGCCTTGGATCATATTTTATCTTGAATTTTCCTATGCTATTCCATTTGAATCATGATCATGCCTATACTACGCTTATAAAAATTTTCTATATATGCATGATTCACATATAGGAGTGATTCAAATGATCCATGTTTCATGTTTAATATTCCTCATATGAATCACTTTGGAATTTTCCCATAGGCTATGTGCACAACTTCATATTTTTACATATGCCTATCTTGTTGGAAAATGCTTGCCTATGCAAATCTTAATTATATTTTGGCATTCTCTTTCCATATACACTTAATTTTGATGCATGGTTTAAATCTTATCATTTATGCATCTAATGCTTTGGATTTAGATTTCTATTGAATGCCTTGAGCTTTATGTTTTCTTTTTTTGCATCCCATTAGAATCATGCTAGCTAGGCCATGTTTTAATTAAAATCTTGCTCATGCCTAGTGTATGAAAGATAGTATATGCTACAACTAATTGATCACTACATGATATAGCATATGCTTATTTTAGGTTTCACTCCATAATTAAAATCTTGCTCATGCCTAGTATCACGAGAATAAATTGCTTATGTTTCAATTCTTCATGATTTAATCCTTGCTTCGCAATTTATCTCATGTATCTATGTTTGGATGCCTTGGACAACATTCATATCTCATATGCATCCATATGATCCTAACATTGGCTAGACCATGCATATTCAAAATACTCATATAACTAGACTATTTTCACGTTGCCCCATTATCATTACATTTCTCCATGTGTTTCTCATTCTTAATTCTCATGACGTGTCTTGTACTATGACATCATCTATGTCTTCTTGTGTGCTTCATCTTGATTGCATGTCATGTATCCTTTTGAGTATTGAATGCATAGATTTAGGGGGAGTCTCCATATCCTTTTGAAAGGGGAAGCTCTTGTGTTTTGATGCTATGTCCGAGGTGTTTTATTGGAATTTGAAAAATTCTTAATTCCTTTCTGATGATATCAAAAGGGGGAGAAGTGTTAGGGAATCTTCCCAACTAGCTAACAAGCTAGCGTTCAAAATACATCCAATAATCAAAAGAGATTTGTTCAATAAGGGAACAAACTTAAAACAACAACTTACAAACTTGGTGATGACCTCTTCAAGATTTCTCAGCCACATGATATGAAAGTATGCACAACATGATATCAAAATAAGAAACGTTTTACCTCAGAATGATCTAAAAATCAAGTATGTGATAAAACTCGTGATCGTGAACAACTTTTATTAATAGTGAATGATCAAAGCATCAGTGTAACTTCATGAAAATCTCAGTTCTCTAATGGCGTTGCCTCTTTTTTAGCTCAGTTCAAGAGAATAAAGTTTGGAGAATGATAATAAATTTTTTTATTATCAAAGTAGGGTTTAATTATTGTTTAAATAGAAAACCATCATTAAAAACCTTAAACCTATCATGGATGACCAAGATTAGATGATTTAATTATGTATTAAGTGAAATCAATGGCCCAAGATGAATGCTCGAGATTAAAGCTTGAAAAAGTGCAAAAATAGAAATTCTCGGATGGAGTGTGTTCCAGTCTGTTGGAGTGCATTCCACGAGAGAGAGAAAAAACTCTTCTCTTGATGGAACGCGTTCCACTCTGCTGGAACGCGTTCCACAAGACCCGAGAGCAAAACACCTGTAAAATGGAAAACCTGCTGGAAAGTGTTCCTCACTGTTGAAATGCAGTCCACAAGACCTGAGAGGTTTGGACACTTTATGCCCTTGCATGAAATGCGTTTCTCACTACTGGAGTGCGTTCTATCATGCTTTAGACAAAAATGAGGTGTTTTCTCTACTAGAGTGTGTTCCTTCAGGGAGGAATACATTCCACAGGTTCTTAGGAAACATGCACATGTCAAGAATGTGGTTCTTAATCATGTCTAAGTTTCATAGTCTATAAATCAATGAATTCAAATTTGGAACAAGAATTAAAACATGAAATAAATTCGGAAAAGTGAATTTTCACAAAAAACAAGTCAAGGAGCGAGTTTCTCCTGGAATGAGTGAGTTCCTTCAGGAATGAGTGCATTGCTTGAATGCTGCACATATGATAAACTCATTTTCACAAACATGCATTATGTTCATTTTGAAATGACTATGATAAGAAAACATTTTTTATTATGATTGCATGATGATGAACGAGAAAGATAGTAAAATTGGCAAACCGAAAAGAGAATATGAAATGGTTCGGTGAAAAGATGATCAAGAAACCAAGTGACTGATCAAACCTAGAAGAGACCTACAACCTAAGAGGATCTAAAGCAAATATAATAAACAATGTTACATCCATGTGCTTTGATCTTCGGTTGACTCCTGTTTGTCTTCAGTTTACTTGTGTCTTGACTTGGTTTCACACAAACAACTGAGTTTTCTTGTCTCTGTCATTATTGGTCTCGATTTTGAACATCAGTCTTGACATTCAGTAAATGATTAATAGCTTTTTCTTTTAACTTTCAAGGCCAAATACATGATACCAATTTGAAACATGCTCAACAAATATGTTAGATCACATAGAATATCATTTGTAATCATCAAAATCAAAGAGGGTGAGGGTCATCAAGCCAACAATCTCCCATTTTTTTATGATTTCAAACATTTTACTTTTGCCTTGATTGAAACAATAAAAAGCTTGATGAATTGATAATTGTAATACGCACAATAACATGTAAGCAATCAATCATGCAATGGTAAATATTTTAAAGTGAAACATTATAGAATGATATCAAAATTACACAACAAAATAAAGTTAAAAAGTATAATCAATATCAGAGTACAGTCAACCAAAAAGAAAGTTTATCAAAAGAGAAATTTCTCCCTCTGAATCCTATCTACTCCCCCTTAGTCAATGCATTTAAGCATGACAACCAAAAATAATCCCCAAAAATTCTCCTCCTTATGAAATATCAAAAAGGATCGATCGCTTCCTAGGAGTTGGAGAAGGACCCGGATGATGCTCTAGAATATTAAATATTTCATCTTGAGAGATGGACAGGTCGTGCAATGAAGTATATGGCCCTGCTGGTGGTGCTGTTGAGGAAAAAAATCATGCATCGGTGGCTGAGATACAAAAGGAGCAGGATGAAAAATTTGTTGCTGGAATGAGTCGAATCAAGTCCAAAGCCGTTGGAACTCAACATAAAATGATGTCTCTACTGGGAGATCATTAGAATAACCAACGAAGCGTGTCAAACCAGTTATCGTATCCTTAATTATAGTGGGATCAGACTTGATAGAAGCAATCGTGGTGGTCTGAGAATCATGAATCTCACGGAGCTGTTGGTGGATACCGACAAAATCAAAGGAACTAGTGGCAATAGGTGGAGTTGGCTGACTAAGACCAGCTTCATCTCTGGGAGGGTCACTAGCAGAGTCATCTGAGGAGCTACTCAAATCAGTCTCATCACATCGGAGGATTCTTCAAGAACCACATTCTCCATCTCATCCAATGATGGGTCACTCAGATGAGGAGACTCAAAATACATGTAGTTTTCTCCCTTTGGTACTTGCTTGAGACTAAGCCACTTTGCAAGCGCGAACATAGTAGAATCCCATACTACGCAATGTACGCTCATCGACATCCTCTCATGGCTGGACATGACGCACAGGCTAAATGGTGGAGAGATTGATGGGTACGTCCTCGAAGAATGAAGTGAGGTGCGTCGCATATGGCAAAGCATGTGTGTGAGACATAGTAGTCGCGATGTGATGCAGTTTGATGTGAGAGAGATTCACCCTTGTACCAGAAGTAATCGCCTAAATAAGAAAGAGATCTATCTTTGTGACGTTGCTTCGACTGCTTTTCCTTGGAAGAATAGCACGAGAGATTATATTGTGAAGCAAATGGGACATGAAGGAGAAGACGGTGTTTGAGTACTTCTTCGAGTATGAGGGAAACACTTTTTTCTTTGAAAAATTGTTTAATGCTTCCAAAACATCGAAACCTGGAAATCTAACATTACCACGGCAATCCAAAGCATACGGATCACCTGGCAGTAGCTCGAAAAACTCTTCAAAGCTCAGTGGAGAAATGACACCCATGACATGAGTATGATGTTGTTATGTATTGTGAAGCCTACCATCAACGTCTTGCATTAGACTGGAGTAGAAAGCTTGGACTAGTGGTTCATACCATGGAGCACTAAACCGAAGAAATGTCGTCCAACCAAGATCATCGAACAGTGGACGAATTGGAACCTATGCTCGGTCAAAGAAAGTAAAATTGATGTAGACCCCGGAGAAATTTTATGTCAAATCACTTTCGCACAAATCGTTCGAGCATAAGTAGTGGTGGTGGTGGAAAATCACGCCGAGTCCTAGAAGGCCTATCATTCCACTCTTTTTGTCTATCTTTCAGTCCGAAAGATTGATTGGAGAGATCATTGCCCTGTGGAAGTGCAACTCGTCGTGCATTGCGCGTAGGATTCCTCCATAGCATTTTATCAAACACTTGTCTTGCAAGATGTTGAATGAGACTTTTCAACTTTTTTGAAACTAGGAGAGGCTCGAAGTGGAAGAAAATGGTAGAACGATGATCATAGAGGGTTCCGCAAGCTTTCCAACGCCTATTTGCACGTAGAAAATGGACTTCGGACGCTGGAGAATGATGGAACGAAAGTATGGAACGAGATGGAATTCAGAAACACGTTCTAAAGTGAATGAGAGACAAATGGGGTGCATGGAGGGGTCTTATACTCGAACTACCCAGCTGAAACGTGTTCCAGTCACCTCCCATATGTGGAGATGCTCTCGGCCATGGTAGGGCATGTTCCATCAGTGTGGAACGCGTTCCATCGACTCTTCCCCCCTTTTTGAATTAAAGGAAGAGAGGTCGTGCACACATTTAAAAAAACTAAAGATTTTAAAAATTATAACACTTGAGATCATACTGTGAACATCTCATGATTTGCGCATTTAATGTATCAAATCGTAACATACACACAATCATAAATCTAATACATTAAACATGCCTTGTTCACGTCGAATTAATGCAAATTGATCCTTAGGCAGTGGTTTCGTGAATATATTGGCCAACTAATCTTTTGTACTAATGTGAATGAGGTTGACGTCTCCTTTCTGCACGTGATCACAAAAAAAGCGATGTGGAATCTCAATATGTTTGGTTCTTGAGTGTAACACAAGATTTTTTGAAATATTATCGCACTGCTGTTATCACAGAAGATATCCGCACATTCAATATGAATTTGGTAATCGGATAGTTGTTGTTTCATATATGAAACTTGAGCACAACAACTACCGGCTACCACATACTTCGCTTCAACGGTAGACAAAGCCACGCAATGTTGTTTCTTGCTGAACCAAGAAATCAACAAAATTTCTTAGGAAATGGCAAAATCTGGATGTACTTTTTCGATCAATTAAATTTTTGGCATAGCCGAAATCAACAAAGTTTTGAAGATCGAATGAGGTACCTTTATTGTACCAAATTCCCATATCTTGAGTCCCACTAACGTATCTGAATATTCTCTTAACACACTTTAGGTAGGATTATTTCGGATAAGATTGGAATCTAGCGCACAAGCATACACTAAACATGATATTCGGTTGACTTGCTGTCAAATATAACACACTACCAGTCATTCCTCAATATAATTTTGCATCAACCGATGTTCTCATCACATCTTTGTCCATCTTAATAGATGAGCTACACGGGATGTCAATCGTCTTCAAGTTTTCAAACTTGAACTTTTTTATCATATCCCTTGCATACTTGGATTGGCTCAAGATTGTTTCTGTCACGCCTGGAATGCACCGCAGCACATTCTACCCAGACGCGGGCGCACTCCCACCGCAGCGGGAGCGAACGCCAGCCATTATGGATCCATAATATTGTCACATCCCAGTACACAGCACACCGCAGCGTCTAGTACCCCCGGGATCATTTGTCCACACTATTCACTCATGAATAGTATAGGGCCTCCCCCAGATTCGAACTCACAACCTCATAAGGTTTGATTTCGCAATCTGAGTAACCACTGAGCCAATGGTTCAGTGGCTACTCAGATTGCGAAATCAAACCTTATGAGGTTGTGAGTTCGAATCTGGGGGAGGCCCTATACTATTCATGAGTGAATAGTGTGGACAAATGATCCCGGGGGTACTAGACGCTGCGGTGTGCTGTGTACTGGGATGTGACAATATTATGGATCCATAATGGCTGGCGTTCGCTCCCGCTGCGGTGGGAGTGCGCCCGCGTCTGGGTAGAATGTGCTGCGGTGCATTCCAGGCGTGACAAAAAGGCCTTATGTACATATTGTCACGACGCCCCTGACGTAGGCTGACGTCATGACCGGCACAGCGTACTATACACTGTACAAACCCATATACAGTATATAATACACTGTCAGCCTTCACGTACTCTCACAAACATTCCCAAAATGTACAGAATATATATTTTTTTTTATACCACACATCAAATCAAATTCCATATATATAAAGATGATCATTCCATTCACATTGATTCCATTCATTCCACAAATGAAATTCTCACCAACTAAATATCTATGATCATCTCATTTCATCATCCCAAGCATTATATAATCTTACCACACAACCCATCTAGGTGATATTACATATATATCGTGTGTGATAATTATACATATCAAAATAACGTAAATAATATTTATTTCCTCCAAGCATACATACACATACCAGACAAGTTTCTTTTCCCTTCGACTCAATACCTGAAAGATTGGAGGAAATGGGGTGAGCAAACAACAGCTCAGTGAATATAGTTCTTGAGATGACAATTATATGCATTTAGAGAAATATGACATTTAAAATCATTTCAAACACTTATTCAACACATGCATCATTCAACAAATATATTATACATGCCAACAACATAAATTGCATGATTTTCAATATCATAATGCACAATCTCCCTCCTCCGCAAGGCAAGAGAGCGGGTCTAACCCTTGTATGGTCATACAAGGTAGACACAACTTCTCATGACCCAATTCACACAATCTCCCTCCTCCGCAAGGCACGAGAGCGGGTCTAACCCTTGTATGGCCGTTACAAGGTAGCCACGACATCTCATTACCCAAGTAACAGTCATTTCAAGGATCGCAACCCTTGTTAGGACAGACCTAACGAAATGACAATGAGGAATCGCAAAGCCTCATCATTACAAACTCCAATGTTAAAATTAGTTTGCATGATCCATAAAACTCAATGCCTTATATATAATATCACATGCGTACAATCAAACAGTTTATATGCGTACAATGCCATACAAGAACCAAATCAAGAAAACTATACTCACAGTACAACACGTTCAACTTAAACCCAATCATCGTCGCTTTCGAGTCCAGCTCCAAGTTAAATCCAACGAATTTAACCTGTCATAATCACTCCATAATTCAATTTCTTGTATTCATATCTATTTACATCTTTCATTTCTCAACTCACTTCAAATCACGAATAATAAATCCATTTAGGACTCATAAGCAGTTGAAGAAACTACTATATCGTTTCTGTGGTCAATCTAGATATTTTCAAAAGAAAGAACAGTGAAAATAGATTTTCACGACACCATATACTTACTAAAACTATCACCTCATATCCAAAATCACAATTTTAGCATCGAAACGTCCGGAATTCAGTTCTCTATGATTCTGTGATCTCAAACCGGAGTTTCATTGGATGCACATCACTGTTCACAATACTATTCATTTTCACTATTCATTTTTACTATTCACTATTCACTATTACTTTTCACTATTCACTATTTACTATTCACTATTTACTTTCACTATTTACTATTCACATTTACTATTTACTATTTACTATTTACTATTACTATTTACTATTTACATTTACTATCACTATTTACTATTACCATTTATTTTTACTATTCATCCGAAAGATGTATATTGTATTAAAATTGTCCAACGGCTCCAAAAATCATAAAATTAAATCTAACCACATATTCGGGTTTCTAACAGTTCAGGAAGCATTTTTCTAGCTTCATAGCGGGTTTTCATTCACGTTGGGGTCAAAACCCCAATTTGTCAAAACGCCGTAAAACGGCTCCCACAGTCAAAATTACTCCGCTAGAAAGCTTACATCTAGCTTACATATCAATTTTACAAAGAAAGAAAGTAGAAATAGCTTACCGCGAGGCTCGATTGGGCACATATTCTGCGTTTCCCCTTTCCTTCTCCTCTTCTTCTCTCTGCTTCTTCTCTGTTCTCTTTCCCTTCCTTTTTCTTTCTACCTCATACGTTTGAGAAAGAACTTGAAGAAAGAAAACCCCCTTTTTCTTTTCTTTCCTTCATTTCAGCCACTGCTTTCTTCTCTCTCTTTTAGTTTTTTATTCTTATTTTTGTTTGTATAACGTGGAGAGTGAGGTGAGAGATTTTTTGTATTTTATTTGTTTTAACGTGTGAGAGAAAATGGAGACAATGACGTGAGAGATAAGCATGAGAGAGATATTTTATCTTAACAATGATTCAATGCTCCTCCTCTAATTTAATAAAACAACTTCCCCTCCTCTAATTTAATAAAACAACTTCCCCATTAAATCATTTAATAATTCAATTTCAATCTACACCATTTAATAATTCACTTATTTCACATGTATTCATATATCATACTCCAATCCACATGTTTAATTAACCAACCCCATAAATTAAACAATTTAATTCACTCAATTCACATATCTAATTAATCAACCCATTCAACTAATAAAACTTATATTCTTTATTTCATAAGTTTATTTATTTGCTCACATTCCGTAATTTGAGCATGTATTTTATACACGCGTATATTTAGCTCATACGTATCAACTACGTGTATTACCACCCGTATTTAGCTCATACGTATAAAATACGTGTATTATACATCTCGATATACGCGTACTTCAACGTATGTATTTCATTGAAATTTACGGGGTGTTACAATCTCCCCAACTTAAGGAATTTCGTCCTCGAAATTTAGAATCAAAGACTTCCTCAAGTGATACTCAATCCCAGAAAACTGCTCCCGCATTTTATATTTCAGCTCTCATGTTTGCTATTCTTGATACGTGGTATCCTCTCCAACTTAGAAGAGAGTTATAGCCATAACATATATGGAGTCTGAATGGCATGTCCTCAACATCAATATATATACACTATTCCGAACACTTATCAACTGTGACAGTAGAGCAAATCGGTAAGCCAATGGACCTATCCTATCAAGAATTTCTACTGGTCCAACAAATCCCGGTGCGAGCTTTCTTTTCATTCCAAATCTCATTTTGCCTTTTTGTGGTAAGACCCTTAGCAAAACTGAGTCAGCCACAATAATTTTCAAGGTCGATATACAAACCTTGTGTATGTACTAATATCTTCTGGCACCAATAACAATAACTCCACACTTTCAATTCACAAGTTGGAGATCTATATGGCTTATTATTAAACCTTTAGAGTGCCATAATTATGTTATTATCATAGTTGTTTAGACACATAAGTTTACACAAATACAACATTCCTTCCAACTTCCACCAAAATTCAAGTATATCAAACCTGAGCATGCTCGCAAGCATTCACTCTCTCAGTCTGTCAACCAGTCTGAGAGGAAAATATCACATTGAGAAGGAGATGAGTACCAAAACGAGTCTGCATCATATATCAGATCTCGACACAATCTTCGGATCTTAATCCGACATGACAAATATCTGAGTACTCCCATCAAATCTCCATATCTCACACATATACAATCTGCTCAGTCTATCAAAAGAATTCTGGTGTTCATTGGAAGAATACGCAGACTTATCAGTCCACTAATGGTCATCCAGATGGTATCATATCTACCCATATCCCATAAGATACCATTTGAATCCCATCTTCATTTAACACAATCTATAATCTTTCATACTAATATCATACTCGTCTCATCATAAATTTACTCTCTGAATATGAGTATCAATCAGCTGAATATGCATCCGAGCACAAATATCAACACATGGAGTAATAGAGAGTACACTCATAACTGTAACTCTCACTCACAAACAATCTCCATGTATGGTTAACTGATAGATACTACTTCAGTTTCAGCTTGTTTCCTGCTCAATGCCTCAGCAACATATTGGCCTTTTCCAGGATAATAATTTCATATAAAATCAAATCCTTTGGGAATTCTTGCCACATTTATTACCTCATATTATCAAATAATTACTTCAGACTCTTAAAATCTGAAGATAGCGTGACCTTTTATTATAAAGGCAATGCTCTCATCAAAGCACTACCAAATACTTTTTATTCACTCTCAGGATAGTTATTCTTGTGCACTATCAAATATCTGGAGACACAAGTAATTAACCTATCCTTTTGTATCACTACAAAATTCAGATCTGGACGTGATATTCATCAATCACAATTACTTCCCGATTCTGAAACTAGTAATCACATTTAATACTGTGAGAGCTTCCCCATGCACAACGGTCAACACATTTTAGAGCATTCATCTGGCTTCGTTTCGTGAGTGGAACAGATAGCTTCAAGGATCTTTCCACGCACTTTCTATAACATACTACTAAGACCAGATAAATTCTGAGTTCCATCATTTAAATCAATTTTAATAGTTCTATGATCACTTTAACATTCCCAGCATCCTTGAAGATACTATTTATACTAGTCACGTGATCCAAAAATTCACATCTCCTTTATATTCAAAACTCATATTCACCGGGCTTGGCACTCCATCGGTGCTCTCTCAGTGACTACAAGATAATTCCGAGGTGCTATTCATGCTCCTCTCATTTTTCTTGGGACAATTTCATATATCATCATCGAAGACTATGTACTCAAGATATGGTTCATATACCCACTGCATCAATCATATAACGTGATTGACACATTAATCAAGGATACCAACATTTCATATTACCCATATCTTGTCTTACAACAGTCTGCATTACATCCTTTTCTCGAATTCTTATCTGATGGTGCCTAGATCTCCAAATTAAAGGATATTCATTCTTTGTTGTCACCCTGCTCAGTTAACCGTAATTCATACTTAAACATATTTCATCACAAATGCTCTCCAAGGTGGCATATCAAGGGCAATAAATCTTTTGCTCATTAACACGTTTACATACACCTTAAATCCTCACAATTCCTCAGGTACTCTTTATATGAAGGAATTGAGATACATCTTATACTGGCATCAGTTTTATATGCTATCAATCTCCTGTCCAGGTGGCAAATTTCATAATTCATCAGAGAATACACCAATATACCTGCTCACCACAGGAATTTTAAATCAACTGCATGCCTTATTATGTTACTCTAAATGGCTTTGTACTAGCCATATTCTCCATTTCCTCGTCAATAACCATCTTATCTTAGATAGAAGATTTTGAGGGTATAAATTTCTCGAGATTCAAAATGAAAATTTTCCACTCATTCAACATATTACTTCTTTTCAGATAGACGCTCCACCTAGCATAAGAGGTAGCCAGCCAATCATACCCACAAAGCATCCACTTCCAACAATGTCATATTCTAAAGTCCATAATTACTTGATGACCCTCATATTTATTCCACATAATATTTGTTAACCATATCCTGGTAAATTCTTTCTCCTGTAGACATACTCACAATTAATGATATATCATTATAACAGCAGATAATACAATCTGTCTACCATATCACTAGAGGTACAAAACCAGGTAGCTCCAACAATACATCAGATTATACACAATCACAAAATGTTGATCATATCTGTTCTCAACGTCTTACTATTCTCTGGATCTGGTTTTTTTTTTTTTTCATTTACTGTCATTTATTCTCTAAATCTGGTAGAGTCACATTGATAAAAAGATTGGGGCATTCCTTATCGACTAAATGGACATTAACACATCCTGTGTTTTTGATAATAGACAATTTCAGGTCGAGATACAAGTTACTCAGTCTGTGACTACTGCTCAGGCAATGGAAACCACTTCTGGTTTTCATACATCGTTAACATCATTTCCTTTTTTTTTTTCCATTTTCATTGGGTTAGTACCTGGCCCAATATTGCCAACATCTCAACCTTACTCAATGTTTCACTTATCTTCAATTTCATATTATTGCCCCCAACATTTCCTTACATTCCTTATTTCTCTTTTTACCTAACATTGGTGTTGATGACTCGGCTTCTAACGACAGTGCAAACTGTCTTTATCACATTACAACTTTGCCACAAGCTCATAAGCTGTGCATTTCGCTGTTATTGGGTAGTTACTAGCCATATATAATCATTTATTATCACTGGTTTACATCCAGTTCTTTTTCTTTCAGCCTTCTGATCCTTTTTTGATCAGCAATTTCCATTGTTAATCTTGTCCAAATCTGGAATTCACTGACACAGGTGATTCTCAGTCAAGATAATATATTGGATTAGGCTCAACATAATGGTACTACCCATATGTATACCCATACAATCAATCATAATATCATAAAGCTTTTATCTTTTTAAAAATTTTAAACTTAAGGGCTCTGATACCAATATTGTCACGACGCCCCTGACGTAGGCTGACGTCATGACCGGCACAGCGTACTATACACTGTACAAACCCATATACAGTATATAATACACTGTCAGCCTTCACGTACTCTCACAAACATTCCCAAAATGTACAGAATATATATTTTTTTTTTATACCACACATCAAATCAAATTCCATATATATAAAGATGATCATTCCATTCACATTGATTCCATTCATTCCACAAATGAAATTCTCACCAACTAAATATCTATGATCATCTCATTTCATCATCCCAAGCATTATATAATCTTACCACACAACCCATCTAGGTGATATTACATATATATCGTGTGTGATAATTATACATATCAAAATAACGTAAATAATATTTATTTCCTCCAAGCATACATACACATACCAGACAAGTTTCTTTTCCCTTCGACTCAATACCTGAAAGATTGGAGGAAATGGGGTGAGCAAACAACAGCTCAGTGAATATAGTTCTTGAGATGACAATTATATGCATTTAGAGAAATATGACATTTAAAATCATTTCAAACACTTATTCAACACATGCATCATTCAACAAATATATTATACATGCCAACAACATAAATTGCATGATTTTCAATATCATAATGCACAATCTCCCTCCTCCGCAAGGCAAGAGAGCGGGTCTAACCCTTGTATGGTCGTACAAGGTAGACACAACTTCTCATGACCCAATTCACACAATCTCCCTCCTCCGCAAGGCACGAGAGCGGGTCTAACCCTTGTATGGCCGTTACAAGGTAGCCACGACATCTCATTACCCAAGTAACAGTCATTTCAAGGATCGCAACCCTTGTTAGGACAGACCTAACGAAATGACAATGAGGAATCGCAAAGCCTCATCATTACAAACTCCAATGTTAAAATTAGTTTGCATGATCCATAAAACTCAATGCCTTATATATAATATCACATGCGTACAATCAAACAGTTTATATGAGTACAATGCCATACAAGAACCAAATCAAGAAAACTATACTCACAGTACAACACGTTCAACTTAAACCCAATCATCGTCGCTTTCGAGTCCAGCTCCAAGTTAAATCCAACGAATTTAACCTGTCATAATCACTCCATAATTCAATTTCTTGTATTCATATCTATTTACATCTTTCATTTCTCAACTCACTTCAAATCACGAATAATAAATCCATTTAGGACTCATAAGCAGTTGAAGAAACTACTATATCGTTTCTGTGGTCAATCTAGATATTTTCAAAAGAAAGAACAGTGAAAATAGATTTTCACGACACCATATACTTACTAAAACTATCACCTCATATCCAAAATCACAATTTTAGCATCGAAACGTCCGGAATTCAGTTCTCTATGATTCTGTGATCTCAAACCGGAGTTTCATTGGATGCACATCACTGTTCACAATACTATTCATTTTCACTATTCATTTTTACTATTCACTATTCACTATTACTTTTCACTATTCACTATTTACTATTCACTATTCACTTTCACTATTTACTATTCACATTTACTATTTACTATTTACTATTACTATTTACTATTTACATTTACTATCACTATTTACTATTACCATTTATTTTTACTATTCATCCGAAAGATGTATATTGTATTAAAATTGTCCAACGGCTCCAAAAATCATAAAATTAAATCTAACCACATATTCGGGTTTCTAACAGTCCAGGAAGCATTTTTCTAGCTTCATAGCGGGTTTTCATTCACGTTGGGGTCAAAACCCCAATTTGTCAAAACGCCGTAAAACGGCTCCCACAGTCAAAATTACTCCGCTAGAAAGCTTACATCTAGCTTACATATCAATTTTACAAAGAAAGAAAGTAGAAATAGCTTACCGCGAGGCTCGATTGGGCACATATTCTGCGTTTCCCCTTTCCTTCTCCTCTTCTTCTCTCTGCTTCTTCTCTGTTCTCTTTCCCTTCCTTTTTCTTTCTACCTCATACGTTTGAGAAAGAACTTGAAGAAAGAAAACCCCCTTTTTCTTTTCTTTCCTTCATTTCAGCCACTGCTTTCTTCTCTCTCTTTTAGTTTTTTATTCTTATTTTTGTTTGTATAACGTGGAGAGTGAGGTGAGAGATTTTTTGTATTTTATTTGTTTTAACGTGTGAGAGAAAATGGAGACAATGACGTGAGAGATAAGCATGAGAGAGATATTTTGTCTTAACAATGATTCAATGCTCCTCCTCTAATTTAATAAAACAACTTCCCCTCCTCTAATTTAATAAAACAACTTCCCCATTAAATCATTTAATAATTCAATTTCAATCTACACCATTTAATAATTCACTTATTTCACATGTATTCATATATCATACTCCAATCCACATGTTTAATTAACCAACCCCATAAATTAAACAATTTAATTCACTCAATTCACATATCTAATTAATCAACCCATTCAACTAATAAAACTTATATTCTTTATTTCATAAGTTTATTTATTTGCTCACATTCCGTAATTTGAGCATGTATTTTATACACGCGTATATTTAGCTCATACGTATCAACTACGTGTATTACCACCCGTATTTAGCTCATACGTATAAAATACGTGTATTATACATCTCGATATACGCGTACTTCAACGTATGTATTTCATTGAAATTTACGGGGTGTTACAGTTTCATTCTTCATTTGTTTAATTTGTAGGCCAAGGAAGTAATTCAACTCTCCCATCATACCCATCTCAAACTCACTTGTCATAATTAAAGAGAATTCTTCGCAAAGTGATTTGTTTGAGGCACCAAAGATAATATCATCAATGTAAATTTGCACTAACAGCATATCCTTATCTTTGATCTTGATGAACAAGTTGGAGTCTAACTTTCCTTTCTTAAACTAGTTATCTAATAGGAAAGTGCTAAGCCTCTTGTACCATGCTCTAGGAGCCTATTTAAGTCCATACAAGGCTTTGTGAAGATGATAGACCAGATTTGGTTTTTGAGAGTCCTCAAAACTAGGAGGTTGTTCCACATATACTTCTTCATTTATAAAGACATTCAGAAATGCACTTTTAACATTCATCTGGTATAATGAAAAACCCTTGTAGTAAGCATAGGCTAGTAGCATCCGTATAGTCTTGCTACAGGAGCAAACGCCTCTTCACAGTCTATTCATTCTTCTTGGTTGTACCCTTGTGCAACTAATCTTGCCTTGTTCCTACAATTTCTCCTTGTTCATTTTTCTTATTCCTAAACACCCATTCTATTCCTATTGTTGTTTGGTGAGTAGGTTTAGGAACAAGTTCCCACACTTTGTTTCTGACAAAGTGGCCCAATTCTTCTTGAATAACCAAAATCCAAAATTCATCACCGAAGGCTTCCTTAACCTTAGTTGGTTCTATTTCAGGAACAAAGGCTACATGCCCTTGATCCCGATTTTAGGATGCTCTAGTAGTTACTCCTTGGGCTAGATCACCTATATTTTGTTATGTAGGATGATCTAAGAGTAATCTAGAAGTCTTAGGAGGTTTTATGATAAGTTGAGCACTGTTTTCCTCACTAATTTTCTAATCGTCATATTCTTTAAATGGAATGACGTCCTCATCATCATCAATGTTGATTTTCTCCAAATCCTTCTCTAAAGATATTCTAGGATCAACCTCATCAAACTTTATGTGAATAGATTCCTCTACTATTTTTGAGGTCTTGTTAAACATTTTGTAGGCTTTTCTATGCGTAGAGTATCCTAGAAATATGCCTATATCAGATTTGGGATGAAATTTATCTAAATTTTCCTTATCATTCAAAATAAAACACTTGCGTCCAAACACTCTAAAGTGACTAATGTTGGGTTTTCTACCCTTCCACAATTCATATGGTGTTTTATTATTTTCTTCCTAATCATGGTTCTTTTCATCACATAACGACCAGTGCTTATGGCTTTAACCAAAAAATATTTTGCGACGTTATACTCACATAACATGGTCCTACTCATCTCCTGAAGGCTTTGGTTCTTTCTTTCAACAACTCCATTTTGTTGTGGAGTTCTAGGGGCTGAAAGGTGATGGGTGTATCCTTGTTTGTTACAAAAATCTTGAAGTTAATAAACTCCCCAACCCGATCATTTCGAATAATAATAATCTTATAACTCTTCTCATTTTCAACATGAAAACAAAACTGCTCAAATACATTAAACACCTCATGCTTATGAGCAAGAAATTATACCCGCATGAATCTCGTAAAATCATCCACAATAACAAAGCATATGATTTTCCACCTAAGCTATGGGTACGTGTGGGTCCGAACAAATCCATGTGGACAAGTTCTAGAGCTCTAGATATAAAGTTCTTATTTTTTTCTCTTGAAGGAGGAATTTGTGTGGCAACCCCGTACCCTGGACCACCAACCCCGCAAGGAATGGCGTACGGAATGCCGGGGCGGGACGCCTGGCGTAGGCATCTCCAACCACTTCTCAACCCCCGTGAGGTGGTTGGAGACCCTACGAGTCTTATCCCAAACAACGACATAATATAAAAAGGTACTAAACAAAACTACCAACCGCATTAATCATCCAAGACAAGAGATAATCCATAAAAATGAACCATAAACAAAACCATAATCCCTACAGTCCATCAAGATGGACATACACATAAAGTCCAAAACCAGGGGTACAAAAAAACCGTGATATGCCCACATGGTCTATCTAACAAGTCCCAACTCACCCATTCTACAATGTGGTAAGTGTTATAATTACATAGTCCAAAATATAATACATCATAATTTAAAACACAGTTCAATCAAAATGCCTCTCAATTCACATCGAGGCCTTGGATTCTCTCGCCGGCAAGGCCCTCAAGATATGACTACTCATTTGCCCTTATTCGGGACAGAACGAACTGAAAGAGGAAAATGAGGGTGAGCCAACGGTGCCCATCCCCAAATATTTCCTTTTTAAAACCCTCCTATGACAAGGTTAAGTATCCCTATTAACCAGATAGATGGGCCCAACAAAAGTCATAAGGTTTTCTCAAATCAATGCATCATTCAAACCATTAGGACACATTCATGCTTTTAGCATACAATATATATAAGTGATATGATGACATAAAAGATATAATCATAAATGAAGTCTACTCACAACCACGCCTCGCGAGAATATCTAGTCACACACGGACACCAAACCGAATCAGCCCAATCAAGGTCCTGAAACATTCATCAATATCCAACCATATATCAATTTATATGCTCCATCACATAAACATTACACATCAACCCTAAATCAGCCCACATATAGACAATAGGCCTAAATCTCATCTAATCCCATCATTCAACTCAAATCACATGACTTAGGCCTCTAACGCATAGTTCTCATTCATAAACCATTCAATTAATCAAAAATACTAATTTTCAATTCTTTAGGTATAAACATGCCCAAATTGGGTCACTTGATCACAAGTAGGCCTAACCCATGATATGGTCACAACCACCAAATCAGTAGCGTAATCAACCCTAATCATGCTTAATTAGACATAAATTGCATCAATTCAATGATTCTAGGCCAAAAGCATCAAAAGCCCTAAAATATGAGATTTTTCATACTTAGGCCATATTGCCTATTTATACTAGGTCACCATGTTCAGCCATGTATATCACTGAGTTTGCATCATGGGTTCATCAACAATGGCACCTACATCAACATAGTTGACATGCAAGCTATTTGGAAAGGTCTAAGTTCATATTCTAAATTTAGGTCTAATACAAACAACCCTACCAATTTTTCATTTAATATTCAGTTTAGATGTATCAAGCTGCCAACAGAAATATATAATCACAAAATCAACCGTACAGATTGAAGTATGTTAAGACACAAACCTTCTGTCCAAATATTAGCTCAATCCAACGGTGGACCGAAAAGATAAGCCTCTTTGATGAATAAGTCTCTAATCAGACAATTTCTCATTTCCTGCTGCAAATACTTGAACTCAGATGACTATAGCTATAGCAAACAAAATACTTGACCTAACAACATCTCAACCGTTTATAATGTAGGAAAATCAATTGTGAACCACCTTCTCAAATATCATATCCATCAAACGGTAGATTTAGGAGATTGATTAGTTTGATCTAAACTGCGCGAGAAATCTAGACTTTTCAACCAGCTTTGTTTGGGAAGTTATATCTTTCACACGAAACCTCCAATCAAGATCTCCACCGACCTGAATGAATACCCATAAGATACGAACTTTCTGACAAATATTGAGCTCAATCTGACCATATAGCACTAAGTCCAGTTCTTTGATGAAAACGTTGCTGAGACTTCCCTCAAAACAACTTTCTCTTTTTTTCTCTTCTTCTTTCCTTTCTCTTCTTCTTTCCTTTCTCTTCTTTTTTCCTTTCCCTCCACTCACCTCACTCTCTAGGACTTCCTTGGAGAAGAGAAGTGGGCATAGGACACTTGTCCACTTTCATGCACCAACTTGACATGTGTTGGATAAGAGAAATGGGGCATGGGACACTCGTGCACTCTCATGCACCAACTTGACATGTATTGGAGAAGAGAAATGGGGCATGGGACACTTGTCCATTATCATGCACCAACTTGACATGTGTTGGTCTCATGCACCAACTTGACATGTGTTGGAGAAGAGAAATGGGGCATGGGACACTTGTCCATTCTCATGCACCAATTTGACATGTGTTGGTCTCATACTACCCATACCAACCACGTGTACTTTTACCAATCTTATGCTTGCATGTATTTTAAATGTCCAATCCATCTAATACACCAAATTTTTTATTCTAATTTATCCTTTTATTCAATCAATCCTAACTCATATCAATTCATGGTTTAATGGGCCCATGCATAAATAATAACATATGCATTATACTTTAATTTAACATGACCCATATACAATTTATAATGCACATATTTATATACATTATCAAGCATCAAATATACAAACATTAAACAACCATCAAACAAACACCAAACATATCAAGGCAACACATAAAGTTTGGGCAAAATGCAATTGGGTTATGAGCTAGATGAAATAATTTTCGGGGCGTCACAATTTGTGTGTTTGCCAAGATGACAAGGCTCACATACTTTATCCTTCATGTACATTCCTTTGGGAATGTCTCAAGCAAGGTATAATTTGGCAAGCCTAGATATGTTATCCATTCCAATTGAGGTAGTCTCCTATGCCACAACCGTGCATCATTATGTTGAATAGCACAGAAACATGAGCCATTCTGATCACCAATACCATGAAAGTTAATAACATAGACATTTTTATTTCTAAAAGCAACAAAAGTAATACTACCATACATCTAATTGCTTCAAACGAAATGGCATACCCCTTGTCACACAATTGACTTATGCTTAAGAGGTTATGCTTCAGGCCATCAACAAAGAGAACATCAGAAATGGTTAAGAGATCATTGCCAACTTTGCCAGCGCTAATGATCTTCCCTTTGTTGTTGTCCCCAAAAGTTACAAGTCCTCCATCTTTGCATGCGAGGCTCAGAAATTTGGATCTATCACCAGTCATGTGCCTTGAGCACTCGCTATCAAGATACCATGAGTCATGTTTGGAGCCATCCTACACCACACGAAAAGCCTTTGATTTTGGTACCCCAAACATTTTTGGGTCCTTGTGGGTTAGCATCATTGAAAACGGATTTTTGAATCCATGCTAATTTTCTTATTTTCTTGTTTCTAATAGGACATCTCACAACAGTATGGCCTTGCCTATTGCAATGATGGCAAATAAGGCTTTTGGTCAGCAAGTGATCATAGGTGTTTTGTTTAGACCCTAGATTATATCCTAGACCGACCTTGTTGAATGCACATCGTTGTGAACTTAACATCATATCAAACATCTTTTGTCCATTTGTGAACTTGGTCACTATGGATGTCAAGTCTTCCACTCTTTTTGAGTGTGTCTCTCTCCTTACTAATGCTCTCTAGGTTCACTTGAAGTGCACCGTTGGTCTCATGATGGGACTCTATTTCTTCTAAGGCTATAATCAAAGCCTTTTTGAGCTTCTTATTTTTCTGATTTCCTTGTCTAGTTGATTTTTCACAAAATCAAAATCATTAGCATTAACTAAATCATCGAAATTATCAAATTTTTTAGGGTCAGAAAGTTTTGCCTATGTGTTTGCCATCAAACACAATATTGTTTTCTCATCATCAGATTCTGACTCTACCTCACTTGATGACGAATGATCCCATGTTGCTTTGAGGACCTTCTTTTCTTTTCTTTTCTTTTACTGATGAAGCTATTCCTTTTCTTGTTCGGGCACTCGTTCTTCACATGTCCCGGTTGTTACATCCGAAACATATCAGTTCGTTTAGTTTTGCACCAAGTTTCTTACCCTTATGGAATTTTGAGCTAAACCCGCCTTTTACTTTTTTTCTTACAATTTGCCTAAGTCTTTTGGATAGCATAGCCACTTTATCATCTGTGTCCTTATCAGCAAATGATTCCTTTAGAGATTCTTGGGAGGCATTTAGATCTAAGCTTTTCTTTATTTTGCTTTCTTCCTTTGACACACCTTTTTCTCTGTCTTTCAACTTCATCTCATGTAACCATCAATGATCCACACAATTCATCAAAGGTGTATTCTCCGAGGTCCTTTGCCTCTTCTAATCTTGTGAACTTGCTGAAAATTAACTATCATATGTTCACATGGAAAAAGTTGACATATATTAAATGGATCATGTGCTTCAAATTTTTATATGTATTAATCCATTTAATATTGAATAATTGAGCAATGATACTAAATCGTTATTATGATTATTGCTCAATTTGATTGGAAGTATGTATATTGAATATTCTATATCTTATTACTTCCAATGTATTCATGTGAATGTGTGAATGATGATTATTTTACGTTCACTTGAATATATCATCTATGATAATTGTATATGTATTATACTTAATAATCTTATATGTATTATGTAGCACCCGTGCCTTTAGGTGACGTCATTTTGACCCATAGTATATCCGTATACGTATTCATATACATACGTGTATATATATTTTGATGCTCGAAGCATGTAAGTTCGAGTGTCTTTGCATGATTTTAGGTCATAAAGAGTGCGCGTGAAGTTTCGGAACCATCAGAGACCCGTTCGACGTCCAAACATGTCAAAAACGGCATGGAGGAAGAAATTTCTGTCACAAATTACATCATGGTTTGATCTCCTAGATCCGTGGTCCGATTGAGCTGAGATTTTGTCCGCTCATTCTTATATGATAGATCTTCATTATGAACGGTGAAGATCTTGATCGGAGTTACCTACTATGAGTTATAAGACTCCAAACACTGTTTCACAAATTTTTGGATTTTCCTACGCCGTTTTGATAAAATAGTTAGAGCTCGCAATCCTACCGTTGGATTGAGTCGAGAGTTTACTAGAATGTTCGTAACTGACGCATACAACGTTTGAACGGCTAAGATGTTAAATTGGTGGGTATTATGCATGAAATTGACTATCTAAGTGCAAGTATTGCAACAGGAAAACTGAGTTTTTGAAAGTTTTTGGCAACTTTTAGTTGTGAGCCCAAGCTTGTCTATTTAAGCAACCAAAACGTAATTTTAGGCTCATTTGCTCATTTCTCAGCCAGAAAAGAGAGAAAGGAGCTGGAGAGGAGAAAAGGAGAGGAAAATTAGGGTTTGGTGGTTTCTTACTCAAGAACACCTAAGGTTTGCATTTTTCCTCCATTTCTTCCTTGAATCTCTCTATTAGTTGCATGATAGCTTTATTTTGAGCATGAGGGTTTCATTTTGATGCATGCATTGTGATGAACCTTGGATGGGTGGAAGACCAATGTTGGAGTTGAGTCTTGCATGTCACATATGTGTGATTAGAGAGTGTTAGGAGTATACTAATGGTGAAACCCCCAATTTCTAGCAAGAAATTGGAAGGGTTAGTTCAAATGACCTATACTTAGTTTATGGCCTTAGACTTTTTCAAAATCTTTACATGTCAACTATGTTGAACTAGTGGCCATTGTGGATGATTCCATGTTGCAAGATCAGTAAAATTCATGGCTAAACATGGTGGCCTAGTGTAAAATTGGCAATATGGCCTATGTATGAAAATTTCCAAATTTGGGGCTTTTGATGCTCTTGATATAAAATTTTTAAAATTATGCAATGTAGGTCTAATTGGACATGATTAGGGTTGTTTGATGATTGAATTCAGTGGGTTCTCATAATGGACACCCTAAGGTTGACTAATTTTGATCTAGGCTAAGTATTTGGCATTTTTCATGTACTTTAACAATTTTGCATGTAATTTGGGGATTTTGCCCAAATTGGGACTTTTCACCCAAAGCAAGTCAATTTATGAAATTGACTTGGGGATTGTTTAATTGGACCCAAATCGAGTAGAATCATGGGTTTAAAATGTTAGAACCTATGTTAAATTGATATGACTTAGTTCATTTTGACCTTATGTTTTATATTGGCCTAATTGGGGGTTTTGACCAAGACTTAGTCAATTGATGAAATTGACTTGATGTATAGTCTAATTGACCCTAATTATAATTGAATTTCATGTATATTAGTGGTTGGATCATGGGATCACCCTATTACATTCAATTTAGGTCAATCGTAGTTTAAATGAGTCTAAGTGATCAAGTTGGGCAATATGAAAATTGGCTCAAGGGGGTAATCAATTTAGAATCTAATTGATTTTAGATTGGGTTTGAACATGGGGTTTTGACACACTTTATGACTGATTTTCAGTTGTGTGAACCATGTTATTTCTAGGTCTTGTGATTGATCTTGAACCCGTTTAGTCAATTGGAGAGTTTTGGCGATTGGATTGGCCAGACTTAGCCAATCAAGTGTGAGTGTTCTTTTACTTTTGGATTATTTATATGTGACATTGTAGTATAGAAATGTTTTAAATGCTTATGTATGATGGTATGCATGTTTTAATATTCCATGAAATACATTTGAGCATAATTCAGTGGGATGACAATTTGGGTTGAGGCTCCTAGTTAGAATTTCCTCATTTTGGGAATTCTCATAAGTCTAGCAGAGGGTTTTATGGCTTGTGTATGGGTAGGTTAGTTTAGGCTAATCTTACGTGCTGCACAACCCCAGAAATCCTATTAGGATACGAGTATTGAGTGTGTGTTCAGGTACTGTGTGTAGCGCACTAGCCTTGAACCTCCGTACTCAGGAGTTGTTAGGATTGCATGAGTATGACAACAAATGTTATGCATTGTCTTATGTATGACTTGATCCATTATGTTAGCATGTATGTAATCTATTTCGTCATCATGATATTTCAACTGTTTTATGATCTTACCATGTTTTATAAATGCACGTATATGTCACTTGTAAATAACATTCACTGAGTTGGCTGTAGCTCACACCTCACCATCTTCTTTCAGGATCCGGTAGAAAAGGAAAAAGGAAGAGTTGACTGCGGAGCGTCCCTTGTTTTTGTTTCATGTAGGTGTTGTACATTTAGTTTTGTATTTTGATAATTATGTACATGATAACACCTGTAATTGTATATTTAACACATAGTTGGGATGTGTTGGGTTTTGCATCATTTTGAAGACTCCAGAATTTTATAATTGTAAAAATTTGGAGAAGTAATATTTTATTTCATTATGATCATGTTAGTTGGTTGTTAAGAATGTACTTTTATTTCTTTTTGGGGATTCGTATATGTATTTTAGGCTGACGGGAAGTCGGGTGTACCGACGGAGGGTATACTCGGAGGTTTCCGTGCCGGTCATGACTTCACGTATAGTGGGTCGTGACATATTATCTCTACTAGTAATGCATGAATTATTAATGTTAATCTTGTATGTAACGACCCTCAATTTTATAAAATGGGACCCTAGACTTTTAGTGTGATTATGAGTATGTATTGTATGATTTTGTGGTGTTTGATGTGTGTTTAATAGTGTATATTTGATTGGAAAACCAACTGGGAGAAGAAATAGGTGGAAAAGTTGAGAAAAATGATAAAATGGGCTTAGGAGTACGCTCCCAAGAAGGAAGGAGCGCACTCCTCTGTGCTGGAAACAAAATGGAGTTTCTGGGCAGGGGAGAAGCGCGTTCCTCATTGGGAAGGAGGAGCGCGCTCCTCATTGGGAATGTGGCGACCCCACACCCCGGACCACCAACCCCGCTAGGAATGGCGGGGGGAATGCCGGGGCGCGATGCTCAGAGTAGGCATCTCAAACCAGTCCTCAATCCTCGTGAGGGGGTTGAGACCCTACGAGCCTTATCCCAAACAACGACATAATATAAACAGGTACTAAACAAAACTACCAACCATATTAATCATCCAAGACAAGAGATACTCCATGAAAATGAACCATAAATAAAATTGTCATAATCCCTGCAGTCCATCAAGATTGACATACACATAAAGTCCAAAACTAATGGTACAAAAAAAACCATCATCTGTCCACGTGGTCTATTTAACAAGTTCCAACTCACCCATACTACAATGTGGTAAGTGTTATAATTACATAGTCCAAAATATAACACATCATAATTTAAAACACAGTTCAATCAAAATGCCTCTCAACTCACATCGAGGCCTTCGATTCTCTCGCAGGCAAGGCCCTCAAGATATGACTACTCCTTTGCCCTTATTCAGGACAAAAGGACCTGAAAGAGGAAAATGAGGGTGAGCCAACGGTGCCTAGTGAATAGAATTCAAATATGCTATCAATACTCATCAATAAATATCATGTATGCATGTCAATGTGTAACATGATTAAAAGCTCATAACATATAGATATCAAGCATTTATAATAAGTTCGATGCAAGTAAAAACTTATCAATTTGGATCCACATTCCACATGCATTGGGGTTACTAGTGCACGTCTATTTCACCGTACCGTTCTCATCCCCAAATATTTCCTTTTTAAAACCCTCCTATGACAAGGTTAAGTACCCCTATTAGCCAGATAGATGGGCCCAACCAAAGTCATAAGGTTTTCTCAAATCAATGCATCATTCAAAACATTATGACACATTCATGCTTTCAACATACAATATATATAAGTGATATGATGACATAAAAGATATAATCATAAATGAAGTCTACTCACAACCAAGCCTTGCGAGAGTATCTAACCACACACGGCCACCAAACCGAATCAACCCAATCAAGATCCTAAAACATTCATCAATATCCTATCATCCATCAATTTTTATGCTCAATCACATAGACATTACACATCAACCCTAAATCAGCCAACATATAGACAATAGGCCTAAATCCCATCTAATCCCGTCATTCAACTCAAATCACATGACTTAGGCCTCTAATGCATAGTTCTCATTCATAAACTATTCAATTAATCAAAAATACTGATTTTCAATTCCTTAGGTATAAACATGCCCAAATTGGGTCATTTGATCACAAGTAGGCCTAACCCATGATATGGTCACAACCACCAAATCAGTAGCATAATCAACCCTAATCATGCTTAATTAGACATAAATTGCATCAATTCAATGATTTTAGGCCAAAAGCATCAAAAGCCCTAAAATACGAAGTTTTTCATGCTTAGGCCATATTGCCTATTTACACTAGGTCACCATGTTCAGCCATGTATATCACTGATTTTGCATCATGGGTTCATCAACAATGGCAACTAGGTCAACATAGTTGACATGCAAGCTATTTGGAAAAGTCTAAGTTCATATTCTAAATTTAGGTCTAATACAAACAACCCTACAAATTTTCTATTTAATTTTCTGTTCAGATGTATCAAGCTGCCAACAGAAATATTTAATCACAAAATCAACCTACAGATTGAAGTATGTTAAGTGTCAAACCTTCTGTCTAAATATCAGCTCAATCCAACGGTGGACCAAAAAGATAAGTCTCTTTGATGAACAAGTCTCTTATCAGACAATTTCTCCTTTCCTGCTGGAAATACTTGAACTCAGATGACTATAGCTATAACACACAAAATACTTGACCTACCAACATGTCAACCGTTCATAATGCAAAAAAATCAGTTGTGAACCACCTTCTCAAATATCATATCAATCCAACGGTAGATTTAGGAGATCTATATGTTTGATCTATACTGCGCGAGAAATCCAGACTCTCCATTCAGCTTTGTTTTGGATGTTATATCTTTCAAGAGAAAACTCCAATCAAGATCTCCACCGACCATAATGAATACCCATAAGATACGAACGTTCTGACAAAGTTTGAGCTCAATCTGACCATATAGCACAAAGATCCAGTTCTTTGATGAAAATATTGCTGAGAATTCCCTCAAAACAACTTTCTCTTTCTTTCTCTTCTTCTTTCCTTTCTCTTCTTTTTTCCTTTCCCTCCACTCACCTCACTCTCTTCCTTGGAGAAGAGAAGTGGGCATGGGACACTTGTCCACTTTCATGCACCAACTTCACATGTGTTGGAGAAGAGAAATGGGGCATGGGACACTTGTGCACTCTCATGCACCAACTTGACATGTATTAGAGAAGAGAAATTGGGCATGAGGCACTTGTCCATTATCATGCATCAACTTGACATATGTTGCTCTCATGCACCAACTTGACATGTGTTGGAGAAGAGAAATGGGGCATGGGACACTTGTCCATTATCATGCATCAACTTGACATGTGTTGGTCTCATGCATTAACTTGACATGTGTTGGAGAAGAGAAATGGGGCATGGGACACTTGTCCATTCTCATGCACCAATTTGACATGTGTTGGTCTCATACTACCCATACCAACCACATGCACTTTAACCAATCTTATGCTTGCATGTATTTTAAATGTCCAATCCATCTAATACGCCAAATTTTTTATTCCCATTTATCCTTTTATTCAATCATCCTAACCCATATCAATTCATGGTTTAATGGGCCCATGGATAAATAATAACATATACATTATACTTTAATTTAACATGACCCATATACAATTTATATACATTATCAAGCATCAAAATATACAAACATATCAAGACAACACATAGAGTTTGAGCAAAATGCAATTGGGTTATGGGCTGGATGAAATAATTTTTGGGGCGTCACAGGGAAGAAGGAGGAGCGCGCTCCTTGCGAAAACTCGAGAGTGGAAAATTGTCAAGAAAAGGGAGGAGCGCGCTCCTTAAAGGGAGAAGTGAGCTCCTTGCGTAAGACATAGAACAAAAATTTTCAGGAACTCGTGACAAGCGTGCTCCTCACATTAATATCTGATTTTTTAAAAAAATAAAGTCGGTAGGTCGGTGTGCATGAAATAAAACAACCAACCCATCTCACTTGCTCATTTCAGCAAGAACAAAAGAAAGGAAAAGGGAAAAGAGAGAAAAAGGGTTCCGGAGGAGAAACTTTGGCAAATCCGAGCCGAGGTAAGTGTTTTCTTTAATTTTTCTCCATGAAAATGCTAATTACGGCAAAGGTAATCTTTCTAATCGTATAAATTTCGTAATAGATGATGAATTGGGCGTTTCTCAGTTTAGGGTTTTGATGGCCTTTGTTGGAAATCACTTCGAAATGATGAGATTTGTAATTCATAACCCAAATCACCTAGAAATTGTGATTATTGAGGGTTTATACATCAAATTTGTGGTTGCATAGTTGAGCAATTCAAATTTGAGAGTTGACCTAGCTGGAAATTTGGGGAAATGATGGTGGAAACATGTAGGATTAGCTATAATGTTAATATCTACTGTTTTCAAGTTGTAATTGCTGTAAAATTGAATTTAGGAAGGAAATTAGTAGATTTCTAGATTGTGGAAATAGTAAAGGAATTAGGGAAATAAAGTTAAGAACATGTGAAATTGACTTAATTGATGATTTCTAATGTTTCTAACATAGTATGATTTACAATTGAGTTAAAATGGGAAATTGGTGAATTTCCATGGTAGAAATAATAGAATTATTGGGGGTTTTCATGGGAAAATGTAATAGGTTGATTATGAGAATAAAATGAAGCGTTGGGTAATTATATTGATGTGGAAATGATAATATGTACAAATTTGAGTAGAGTTGTGCAGTGAGTTGGTAGAGTGGAGACGAGTATTCTGGCAATTTTGGTTGTGAGAATTTCAATCTTATTACATCATATATGTCATCATATTATGTATAATTGAATGCTTGTACATGTATGTGATGTTTGTTGCATGAGAAAAAACAGAGATTGTTTGTATTGACTAATAAATCTATTGGAGCTAGACTTTTGGACATTCATGGTAGGTTGAGCTGCGCTCCATACAAGAATAATTGGGTCTAGTGATCCTAGTTAGATTTAAAGGTTATATAGAAATCTATTTCAGTAGGAAAATGAGATGATGTTCTCGTATTATATGCAAGGAAAACTACGTATGTTCAAAAGAGGAATGTCTTCTTGGGATTAAAGTACGGTTATATTCACTCTTAGAACAATAGTTGGTCAGTACCGGACAATACCAAAAACTAATCCATTAGTACATCTGGCAGAATGGTTGAGATGAAATGTGTGGATGATGTGACTTGAGAGTGTAAAGTTAGTACCTATTGACTATGTATTTACACAAGTCTTGGGAAAGCTAGTCACAAATGTGGATGAGAATGGAATGCTATGTTGCATATGGATGTAATTTGCATATTATATAGAATATGCATATACATTGGTGTTTGCATTTTGAATAGCATAGCATACACGAGCATGCATGGTTATGTAGATGTGTAGATGATTGTATGATTGAATTTCTATTTCACTGGGCACCGTTGGCTCATTTTATTCCCAAATTTTTCAGGTTCTTCTGCAAGAGAGAATGGCAAGGGAATAGTATACCAGAGATAGGAGTGTGCCTTGCCAAAAAAATTGTTTGATGTAGGTTGAAGTTTTGGTATACATGTATTTTGATTTTGTAAATATAGGTATACAACCCCACATGTATAACTAAGTAGATGGACGTGTTGTAGAAACTGTTAGTTGTTAACAGGGTTGGAATTTAATAAGAAGAATGATGATGAATATGTAATGGATGAAATATTTTGATGGGGATGATGTGTGACGCCCCGAAAATTATTTCATCTAGCCCATAACCCAATTGCACTTTGCCCAAATTCTATGCGTTGCCTTGTTATGTTTGGTGTTTGTTTGATGGTTGTTTAATGTTTGTATAGTTGATGCTTGATAATGTATATAAATATGTGTATCATAAATTGTATATGGGTCATGTTAAATTAAATTATAATGCATGGGCCCATTAAACCATGAATTGATATGAGTTAGGATTGATTGAATAAAAGGATAAATGAGAATGAAAATTTGGTGTATTAAATGGATTGGACATTTAAAATACATGGAAGGATGAGATTGGTTAAAGTACATGTGGTTGGTATGGGTAGTATGAGACCAACACATGTGAAGGTTGGTGCATGAAAGTGGACAAGTGTCCATGCCCACTTCTCTTCTTCAAAGAAGTGCTAGAATGAGTGGAGGGAATCAAGGAGAGAATCAAGGAGGGAATCAAGAAGAGAATCAAGGAGGGAATCAAGGAAGTGCTAGAAAGAGGTGAGTGGAGAGAAAGGAAAAAAAAGAAAAGAAAGAAAAGAAGAGAAAGGAAAGAAGAAGAGAAAAGAGGGAGTTGCAGGAGGAAGATCTCTGCGACGTTTTCAACAAAGATCTGGAGCTTTTCAATATATGGTCAGATTGAGCTCAAAATTTGTCAGCAAGTTCATAGCTTATGGTTATTCATTCTGCTCGGTGGAGATCTTGATCAGAGGTTTCGTCTAAGAGATCTAACCTCTCAAACAAAGCTGGTCGGAAAGTCTGAATTTCTCGCGCCGTTTCGCTCAAACATCTAGATCTCGTTAAGCTACCGTTGGATGGAAATACAATTTGGGTATGTAGTGTACAACTGATATTTCTGCATTCTGAACGGTGAAGATCTTGATTAGAGGTTTCGTTTGAGAGATCTAACCTCTCAAACAAAGCTAGTCGGAAAGTCTGGATTTCTTGTGTCGTTTCGCTCAAACTTGTAGATATTCATAATCTATCGTTGGATGGATATCAAATTTGGGTATGTAGTTTATAACTGATATTTCTGTATTCAGAACGGTGGAGATGTTTATTCATTAAGGATTTTGTGTGATATAGGCATCTGAGTTTGAGTATTTGCAGTAGGAAAGGAGAAATTGTCTGATTAGAGACTTGTTCATCAAAGATACTTATCTTTTCGGTCCACCGTTGGATTGGGCTGATATTTGGACAGAAGGTTTTTTTCTTCACATAATTCAATCTGTACGGTTGATGTTGTGATTACGTATTTCTGTTGGTAGATTGATACATCTGAACCGAATATTAAATGAAGAATTGGTAGGGTTGCTTGTATTAGACCTAAATTTAGAATATGAACTTAAACCTTTCCAAATAGCTTGCATGTCAACTATATTGACCTAGTTGCCATTGTTGATGAACCCATGATGCAAATCAGTGATATACATGGCTGAACATGGTGACCTAATGTAAATCGGCAATATGGCCTAAGTATGAAAAATTTCATATTTTAGGGCTTTTGATGCTTTTGGCCTAGAATCATTGAATTGATGCAACTTATGTTTAATTAAGCATGATTAGGGTTGATTATGCTACTGATTTGGTGGTTGTGACCATATAATGGGTTAGGCCTACTTGTGATCAAGTGACCCAATTTGGGCATGTTTATGCCTAAGGAATTGAAAATCAATATTTTTGATTAATAGATGGTTTATGAATGAGAACTATGCATTAGAGGCCTAAGTCATGTGATTTGAGTTGAATGATGGGATTAGATGGGATTTAGGCCTATTGTCTATATGTGGGTTGATTTAGGGTTGATGTGTAATGTCTATATGATTGAGCATAGAAATTGATGTATGGTAGGATATTGATGTATGTTTCAGGATCTTGATTGGGTTGATTCGGTTTGGTGGTCGTGTGTGGTTAAATACTCTCGCGAGGCTTGGTTGTGAGTAGACTTCATTTATGATTATATCTTTTATGTCATCATATCACTTATATATATTGTATGTTGAAAGCATGAATGTGTTCTAATGTTTTGAATGATGCATTGATTTGAGAAAACCTTATGACTTTGGTTAGGCCCATCTATCTGGCTAATAGGGGGACTTAACATTGTCATAGGAGGGTTTTAGGAAAAGAAATGATTGGGGTCAACGGCACGGTGAAATAGACGTGCACTAGTAACCCCAAATAAAACATGATTGGGATCAACAGTACGGTGAAATAGACGTGCACTAGTAACCCAATGCATGTGGAATGTGGATCCAAATTGATAAGTTTTTACTTGCATCGAACTTATTATAAATGCTTGATATCTATATGTTATGAGCTTTTAATCATGCTACACATTGACATGCATACATGATATTTATTGATGAGTATTGATAGCATATTTGAATTCTATTCACTGGGCACCGTTGGCTCATCCTCATTTTCCTCTTTCAGGTCCTTCTGTCCCGAATAAGGGCGAAGGAGTAGTTATATCTTGAGGGCCTTGCCTGCGAGAGAATCCAAGGCCTCGATGTGAGTTGAGAGACATTTTGATTGAACTGTGTTTTAAATTATGAAGTATTATATTTTGGATTATGTAATTATAACACTTACCACATTGTAGTATGGGTGAGTTGGGACTTGGTAGATAGACCATGTGGGCATATGACGGTTTTTATTTGTACCCACAATTTTGGACTTTATGTGTATGTCAATTTTAATGGACTGTAGGGATTATGATTTTATTTGTGGTTCATTTTTATGGATTATCTCTTGTCTTTGATGATTAATACGGTGGGTAGTTTTGTTTAGTACCTTTTGATATTATGTCGTTGTTTGAGATAAGGCTCGTAGGGCCTCAACCACCTCACGAGAGTTGAGGAGTGGTCGGAGATGCCTACGCCAGGCGTCTGGCCCCAGCATTCCGCACGCCATTCCCTGCGGGGTTGGTGGTCCGGGGCGCGGGGTCGCCACAGTTTGTAACAGAGCCTGATTTTACTAGGTTTGGTCTATGTATTAGACTTAGATGACTTTGACCTAGGAATTGGGTGAGAGATATAGGTGATTAAAAAGCTTAAAGGAACTAACTTAAAAGCCTTACTATCATATTTTCTGCGTGTATTATATGATATGGGTAGTTATGAGGCTTTGTTAATGTTTTAAATGTGTGATGGTTGCTCGTATTTATACTTCTCAGTGTCATGAGGAGGAGCGAGAGATTGGGACAGCCACGCACAGGGCCATCCGGTGATGACCGGATGGGGAGGATGGAGGAGATCATTCAAGCACAGGGCCGCTTGATGGCAGCCCAGATTTCACAGATACAAGAGTTAGTGCAGCAGGTTGAGGCTATTGCTCGACAGTCACCTCAAACAATACCTCAGGAGGCGGGCACTAGTGGGGCCGAGGCTAGTGGAGCTGCAGGGGCAGCAGGACCTCAAATGGCTGTACCTCAGCCTATGCCTACACCTGCTCCTATTGTTGTAGAGAACCCCACTGATCGACGGATCAAACTGCTAGAGAAGTTCATGAACCTAAAGCCTAAGGAATTCACTGGTGGGGTTGACTTGAAGAAGGCCGAAGATTGGTTGAAGAATGTCGAGAAGATCAGTCGCTCCTTAGAGCTTGATGAGGAGTCTCAGGTCCTATGTGCTGCTCACACACTGGAGAGTGATGCAGAGGACTGGTTGCTTTCAGTGTTGGATACACAGGGGGCAGTGAAGAGTTGGGACACCTTCAAATGGTTGTTCTTACAGGCTTACGTTCCAGAGACTAAGAGACAGGCTAAACAACTCGAGTTTTTGAACCTCGCACAGGGCACCATGTCAGTCAGGGAGTACGAGCTCAGGTTTAGGCAACTCGCAGTTTATGCCCCTGGGTTAGTTCAGACGCCGAGTGACAAGATTATGAAGTTTTTTTTGAACCTAAGGCCTGCGATCCGACAGGCCTTGTCTGTGACGAAGATGACTGATTTTACCACAGTGGTCTAGAGGGCCAAACAGTATGAGTTGGCTGAGCGGGTTGATGGTATGTCTACACGGGCAGCTCCAGGTGAATAGACTTCACAAGCAGAGTCTGGGGGACAGTTCCAGACTCCGTGGAAGAAGGGAAGATGGAAAAGGAAGAGAAAGTTTTATGGAAGAGCACAGTCTGATGGTGCTCAGAGTAAGGCATCCCAGGTTCAGACTGGTGTGATGGCCTCACCAGTGGTTTCCTCTCCTGTCCCGATTTCTATTCAGGCACCGAGTACACCGAGACCCCCATTCCCACAGACTGCTGGCCGATGCAGAGGTAGAGGCCGAGGAGGCTATGTGACGACATCTCAGACTGGATCATTTGCGCCCAGGGCTCCGTTCTTATGTTATCAATGTGGGCAGGCTGGGCATAGGAAGTTAGAGTGTCCAAATTTTCAGAGAGCTCAGGGATTTGTGCAGCAGTCCAGTGCCAGAGAGACAGCGAAGGCAGCTACTGAGCCAGACCCGACAACATCTAGGACTTTGGTGGAAGGTACTCTTATTATTTGTGGTACTTCTATGCATGTATTATTTGATACTGGGTCTACATTATCATTCATATCTGGACGTATGGTAGATAGTTTGCATTTGACTCCTATTAGGGCTAGTACATGGTTAGTGGTGAGTACTGTAACTGGGGAGAGGATCTACCCAAACATGATCTGTAGCCAGTGTGTGGTTCAGATTGGTGATGTTGAGATGCCTATTGACTTTCGAGTCCTAGAGTTTTTAGAGTTTGATGCCATTTTAGGGATGGATTGGCTCGCGACTTATCATGCAGTTGTCGACTGTTTCGCGAAGAGAATCATTTTTCAGATCCCCGGACACCCAGTGTTTACACTACAGGGTAGAGCTTCAGACAAGACAGTCACAAGGGGTAGATTTGTGACTGATGGAGATAGAGAGATTTTGGCTGGGTTAGTGCCTGATGAAGAAGAAACTAGTGAGGTGATACTCGAGGATATTGCCATTGTTAGGGACTTTCCAGATGTGTTCCCTGCGGATCTTCCAGGATTACCACCGAAGCGAGAGATCGATTTCATTATTGAACTAGTCCCTGACACGAAGCCTATCTCCATGGCACCATATAGAATGGCACCAGCCGAGTTGAGAGAGTTACAGAAACAACTCGAGGAGTTATTGGCTAAGGGCTTTATTTGCCCGAGCGTGTCACCCTGGGGAGCTCCAGTTCTTTTTGTGAAAAAGAAAGATGGGAGCTTGCGGTTGTGCATCGACTATCGCCAATTGAACAGGGTGACCATCAAGAACAAATATCCTCTCCCAAGGATTGATGACTTGTTTGATCAGTTGAGGGGAACGAGGTATTTTTCAAAGATTGATTTGCGCTCCGGGTATCATCATCTGAGGATCAGGGAGGAGGATGTGCCTAAGACAACATTCAGAACCCGCTATGGACATTATGAGTTCCTTGTGATGCCATTTGGTGTGACTAATGCACCGGCGATGTTCATGGACCTGATGCAGAGGGTCTTTAGGCAGTATCTGGATAAGTTTGTCATCGTCTTCATTGATGACATATTGGTGCATTCCAAGACTCAGGCTGAGCACGAAGAACACCTTAGAGTGACCTTGCAAACTCTGAGAGAGCATAGGCTATATGCAAAGCTGAGCAAGTGCGAGTTTTGGATCACCGAAGTGAAGTTCTTAGGTCATGTGGTGAGTTCTGAGGGGATTTCAATTGATCCGTCTAAGGTTGAAGCCATTATCAGTTGGCCTAGGCCTACCACAGTGACCGAGATCAAAAGCTTTCTTGAGTTAGCTGGTTACTATAGGAGATTCGTTCAGGGATTCTCCAAGATAGCTACGCCTATGACTAGGCTCACCCAGAAAGATGTGTCCTTTGTATGGACCGAGGAGTGTGAGAATGCCTTTTTAGAGTTGAAGAAAAGATTGACATCTACGCCAGTGTTGATTTTGCCAGAGCCTGATCAGGAGTTGGTTATCTATACTGATGCCTCTCGTATTGGCTTGGGTTGCGTGTTGATGCAGAAGGATAGGATCATTGCTTATGCATCGAGACAGTTGAAGGTGCATGAAAAGAACTACCCTGTTCATGACTTAGAACTGGCCGCAGTGGTTTTTGCTTTGAAGATTTGGAGGCATTATCTCTATGGTGAGAGATTCACTTTGTATTCTGACCATAAGAGCCTCAAGTACTTGTTCTCTCAGAAGGAACCGAACATGAGGCAGAGAAGGTGGTTAGAGCTCCTAAAAGACTATGATTTTACATTGGAATACCACCCAGGTAAAGCCAATGTAGTGGCTGATGCGTTGAGCAGGAAGCGGGTAGAGACAGTTATGGTAGCACGCCAGATGTCTCATGAGTGGAGACTACTTGAGGCGGCTACGGTTATGAGTATATGTGCCACCCCTTCAGATCAGATTGTGATATGTGCTCAAATGAGAGCTCAGCCTACACAAGTCCAGGAGGTAATTGACCAACAGAGGCTTGACGTTGATCATGGGATGTACAAGTCTTGGGCTGAAAGCAGTGATTTTACTGATTGGCACTTGTCATCTGATGGTGCCTTGAGATTTAGGGGACGTTTATGGGTTCCCGCAGATCCACGACTCAGACAGAGTGTTCTCCAAGAGGCTCACAGATCTCATTATGCTATTCATCCTGGCGGAACCAAGATGTATCATGATATGAAATGAATGTATTGGTGGCCCGACATGAAAAGAGAGATAGTGCAGTTCATTCAGAGGTGTGAGATCTGTCAAAGAGTCAAAGCTGAGCATCAGAGGCCTGGAGGGCAGATGCAACCGCTTGCCATTCCTGAGTGGAAATGGGAGCACGTCACTATGGACTTTGTTGTGGGATTACCCAACACCCCGAGGAGACATAATGCTGTTTGGGTTATTATTGATCGCTTGACCAAGTCCGCTCACTTTCTACCGGTGAACACTAGGGATTCTATGGACAAGCTGAGCAGACTCTATATGCGGGAGATAGTCAGATTACATGGAGTGCCAGTTTCGATTGTGTCAGATAGGGATCCGAGGTTTACATCGGTATTCTGGCAGGGGTTGCAGAGGCAGCTCGGTACTAGACTAGATCTCCGTACCACTTTTCACCCCCAGACGGACGGCCAGTCTGAGAGGTTGATATCGATTTTAGAGGATATGCTTCGAGCTTGTGTCCTTGAGTCCAGTGGTAACTGGGAGGAGTACATACATCTGTGTGAGTTCGCGTACAACAACAACTATCAGTCCAGTATTGGCATGGCTCCTTTTGAGGCATTGTATGGTCGACCCTGTAGATCTCCGATCTGTTGGACAGAGGTAGGGGGATGTTGCGGTGATGGGACCAGAGTTTGTACAAGAACACACAGAGAAGATTAAGAGGATCAAGCATAATATGAAAGTAGCCCAGGACAGGCAGAAGAGTTACACTGATGCCAAGCGAAAGACCGTAGAGTTCGAGGTGGGTGACCAAGTTTTATTGAAGGTCTCACCTCAGAAGGGCCAAGCTAGATTTGGGATAAAAGGCAAGCTCGCTCCGAGATTTATTGGGCCGTTCGAGGTTTTAGAACGAATTGGCCCCGTCGCTTACCGATTAGCCTTGCCACCTCAGTTAGCAGCAGTCCACAATGTCTTTCATGTGTCAATGTTAAGAGTGTACAAGAGTGATTTTGATCACGTCTTGGACTGGAGGAACATTGAACTGAGGCAGGATGGGACTTATGATGAGGAGCCTATTCAGATACTTGACCGGAAGGTCCAGAGGTTACGTAACCACGAGATTCCGATGGTTAAGGTGAGATGGCAGTTCCATGGCGAGGAGCAGGTTACTTGGGAGCGTGAGGACTACATGATGGAGCACTTTGCCGAGTTCATGGGCTTAGGTATTTCTTAACCTTAAAACTTCGAGGACGAAGTTCATTCTAAGGTGGGTGTGATGTGACGCCCCGAAAATTATTTCATGTAGCCCATAACCCAATTGCACTTTGCCCAAACTCTATGCGTTGCCTTGCTATGTTTGGTGTTTGTTTGATGGTTGTTTAATGCTTGTATAGTTGATGCTTGATAATGTATATAAATATGTGTATCATAAATTGTATATGGGTCATGTTAAATTAAATTATAATGCATATGTTATTATTTATGCATGGGCCCATTAAACCATGAATTGATATGAGTTAGGATTGATTGAATAAAAGGATAAATGAGAATGAAAATTTGGGGTATTAAATGGATTGGACATTTAAAATACATGGAAGGATGAGATTGGTTAAAGCACATGTGGTTGGTATGGGTAGTATGAGACCAACACATGTGAAGGTTGGTGCATGAAAGTGGACAAGTGTCCATGCCCACTTCTCTTCTTCAAAGAAGTGCTAGAATGAGTGGAGGGAATCAAGGAGAGAATCAAGGAGGGAATCAAGAAGAGAATCAAGGAGGGAATCAAGGAAGTGCTAGAAAGAGGTGAGTGGAGAGAAAGGAAAAAAAAGAAGAAAAGAAAAGAAGAGAAAGGAAAGAAGAAGAGAAAAGAGGGAGTTGCAGGAGGAAGATCTCTGCGACGTTTTCATCAAAGATCTGGAGCTTTTCGATATATGGTCAGATTGAGCTCAAAATTTGTCAGCAAGTTCATAGCTTATGGTTATTCATTCTGCTCGGTGGAGATCTTGATCAGAGGTTTCGTCTAAGAGATCTAACCTCTCAAACAAAGCTGGTCGGAAAGTCTGAATTTCTCGCGCCGTTTCGCTCAAACTTCTAGATCTCCTTCATCTACCGTTGATGGATATAACATTTGGGTATGTAGTGTACAACTGATATTTCGGCATTCTAAACGGTGGAGATCTTTATTAGAGGTTTCGTTTGAGAGATCTAACCTCTCAAACAAAGCTGGTCGGAAAGTCTGGATTTCTCGTTCCGTTTCGCTCAAACTTGTAGATATCCTCAATCTACCGTTGGATGGATATCAAATTTGGATATGTAGTTTATAACTGATAGTTTTGTGTGATATAGTCATCTGAGTTTGAGTATTTGCAGCAGGAAAGGCGAAATTGTCTGATTAGAGACTTGTTCATCAAAGATACTTATCTTTTCGGTCCACCGTTGGATTGGGCTGATATTTGGACAGAAGGTTTTTTTCTTCACATACTTCAATCAGTACGGTTGATTTTGTGATTACATATTTCTGTTGGTAGATTGATACATCTGAACCGAATATTAAATGAAGAATTTGTAGGGTTGCTTGTATTATACCTAAATTTAGAATATGAACTTAGACCTTTCCAAATAGCTTGCATGTCAACTATGTTGACCTAGTTGCCATTGTTGATGAACCCATGATGCAAAATCAGTGATATACATGGCTGAACATGGTGACCTAATGTAAATCGGCAATATGGCCTAAGTATGAAAATTTTCATATTTTAGGGCTTTTGATGCTTTTGGCCTAGAATCATTGAACTGATGCAACTTATGTTTAATTAAGCATGATTAGGGTTGATTATGCTACTGATTTGGTGGTTGTGACCATATCATGGGTTAGGCCTACTTGTGATCAAGTGACCCAATTTGGGCATGTGTTATGCCTAAGGAATTGAAAATCAGTATTTTTTATTAATAGAATGGTTTATGAATGAGAACTATGCATTAGAGGCCTAAGTCATGTGATTTGAGTTGAATGATGGGATTAGATGGGATTTAGGCCTATTGTCTATATGTGGGTTGATTTAGGGTTGATGTATAATGTCTATATGATTGAGCATAGAAATTGATGTATGGTAGGATATTGATGTATGTTTCAGGATCTTGATTGGGTTGATTCGGTTTGGTGGTCGTGTGTGGTTAAATACTCTCGCGAGGCTTGGTTGTGAGTAGACTTCATTTATGATTATATCTTTTATGTCATCATATCACTTATATATATTGTATGTTGAAAGCATGAATGTGTTCTAATGTTTTGAATGATGCATTGATTTGAGAAAACCTTATGACTTTGGTTGGGCCCATCTATCTGGCTAATAGGGGGACTTAACATTGTCATAAGAGGGTTTTAGGAAAGGAAATGATTGGGGTCAACGGTACGGTGAAATAGACGTGCACTAGTAACCCAATGCATGTGGAATGTGGATCCAAATTGATAAGTTTTTACTTGCATCGAACTTATTATAAATGCTTGATATCTATATGTTATGAGCTTTTAATCATGCTACACATTGACATGCATACATGATATTTATTGATGAGTGTTGATAGCATATTTGAATTCTATTCACTGGGCACCGTTGGCTCATCTTCATTTTCCTCTTTCAGGTCCTTCTGTCCCGAATAAGGGCAAAGGAGTAGTTATATCTTGAGGGCCTTGCCTGCGAGAGAATCCAAGGCCTCGATGTGAGTTGAGAGGCATTTTGATTGAACTATGTTTTAAATTATGAAGTATTATATTTTGGATTATGTAATTATAACACTTACCACATTGTAGTATGGGTGAGTTGGGACTTGTTAGATAGACCATGTGGGCATATGACGGTTTTTATTTGTACCCACAATTTTGGACTTTATGTGTATGTCAATTTTAATGGACTGTAGGGATTATGATTTTATTTGTGGTTCATTTTTATGGATTATCTCTTGTCTTTGATGATTAATACGGTGGGTAGTTTTGTTTAGTACCTTTTGATATTATGTCGTTGTTTGAGATAAGGCTCGTAGGGTTTCAACCACCTCACGGGAGTTGAGGAGTGGTCGGAGATGCCTACGCCGGGCGTCCCGC
The DNA here is from genome assembly GCA_035771175.1 of Paratinospora sagittata. NCBI lineage: Eukaryota > Viridiplantae > Streptophyta > Magnoliopsida > Ranunculales > Menispermaceae > Paratinospora > Paratinospora sagittata. The sequence continues at coordinate 17,337,649 of CM069603.1, forward strand.
CCCGGCATTCCGCACGCCATTCCCTGCGGGGTTGGTGGTCCGGGGCGCGGGGTCGCCACATGATGACACATATATATTTGAATTAATGTGATATATATATATATATATATATTTGTGTGTGTGTGTGTGTGTGTGTGTGTTTGATGATATGGTTTATCAGGTTATGTGAGATTTGTCAGATGTCCAGTTTACAGGGGAGACTCTGTCGGAGTCTCGGTTGATGCTTAATAGGAATCTAATTGTCCTATGGGTGATAGGATGGTTAGATTTCTGTGCCGGTCAGGATGCCCTAGGGTTTGTGAAGGGGTCTTGAAATTGTATGAATTATTGTTGATGTACATGTGTGTGTTGATTTGGTGTGAATGATTTTGATTATAATGTTCTTTATCATTTGATGTGTGTATTATTCACCAAGAAATGACAAATTTTTTCTTGAATTATTATAAATTATCAGTTTAATCAAAGTGAAAATCAAGAAAATAAAAAATCACAAGGTTTAAGTGTTTTGTGTTCTAAAAGAATGCGCTCCTCTAGAAAGGAACGCGCACCTCTGTAAGAACACCAAGAGGTGTTCTGCAGAGAACAAACAAATGCGTTCCTCTTAAGAGGAGAGTGCGTTCTTTAGACTGTTATCAGAATAGTCTCGGGCAACCCGAGAGCCATTTCTCACCTTTGTCTTCCGTCTTTTCTCACTTCCTCTCACACCCCAATCATTCCATTTTAATTTCTAAGTGTTTTGATTATTCCAAACACATTCTTGTTCATCATAAACATCAAATCCACAATTTTTATTGCCCAAAACATCATTAAATTCTCTAATTCATCACCAAAATCGCAATTTTTCTTAACTATTCTTCAATTTTCTTTTTCTCTTTTCTCCTTCGATTTCTCATGGAAATACAAGTTTTATAGCTTGTTTTGCTTGTTCCCACATTGCCCCCGACTTCCCACCTTCATTTCAAGTCATTTCGTCCACATTTTCATCACAGTTTCATCTAAAACACTTGTGTTATCTTTGTTTGCACATAAAGTGTTTGACAAAATGCCACCAAAGAAAACCACTGCATTTAAACGTCGATTGGAAATCGGTGAATTATCCACACTCGCACCCACACCTACACGGAGACGTGTAGAGGTTAGGGAGTCCCCAACACCCACTCCACTTTCCACAAGGCAACCCCGCGCCTCACGACCACCTCGCGAGCCCTCTCCATCGTCACCTTCATCATCCTCAACGGATGATGATGCTATCCTTTCGGCTTTTGCGGCTTCACCCACCTCCCGACTTCTACTTCTTGAGGCTGTCGTCAAGCCTTATGACACTCGACGTCTCTCTACGAGTGTCAGAGTTGATTTTGACGACTTTATTAGAATAATTTTGCTTTTGTTCACCCATTTCACCGAGATGAGATGGGAGCGGTTCCTCTCTCACTGTGACACCATTTACACTGAGTTGGTTCGAGTTTTCTACTTCGGGCTTACTCACGTTCCTGGCAATGATCCTCTTCACTATCACTCCAGGATTCTTGGCATCAACATTGATATATCTCCATCTATCGTAGATGAAATATTTGGCATTTCTTATAATGATCCCACTTTTTCCCACTCTAGGGAGAACGACGAGATCGTCTTTCCTAATTATGATCGAATCACAGTGCTAAGGATCATATCTGGAGTAGAGCAAGAACATGGGGTGTTGACGGTGTCCAACACCATTTTCGGGTTGCGGCTCAACATCTTTTATAATATTATCTCGAGGATCATCATTCCCCGGCTGAGCTCACGCACGAAGGTAAATCCTCTTGATGTTTTTCTTCTATGGCGCATGCACAGTCGCACTAGTATCCGTTTGTTCCACATTATCATTAATCATATCACCAAGACATGACACTACACTAGGGCATTGCCCTATGGCGCTTTAGTGGCTTTGCTCGCTAAGCACGCAAGAGTTGACTTGACGGGCTTCAGGGTTTCGACGAAGCCAAATAAGAAAAAGTTTATTGGAGATTGAGTGGTGTAGGGCACTGCAGGTTGTACCATTTCAGGGGTGGCTTTTACGTGAAGTTGCCCTAATTCGCCTGCCTGGTAGTTTTGGTAGGAGATCCTGCCAGGATGAAGGGCTGATAGTTGCATATTTAGATAGGTTTTATAGCATGTTTTAGGATGATTTATGCAATAGTTTAGTGTGCTTATGTTAGTTTTGATGCATTTGTTAGTTTAGGAATAAATTGGGTTTTATGCATGATTTCGGTTTGTTAGTTTATATGTTGGATCAATTTATGTTTTGAGTATGCTAATTACTTGTTCTGCATTGTTTTGTAGGTATTTAGATGTGTGGAACAGAGCATGAATGATGGACACAACATATGAGAAGCCTAGATGATGATTCACGAAGAACCCAAGTCAAGAAGTAGAAGAAAATTGGCTAAGTCCACAAAAAGGAAGGAAAAAACGCCCAAAAAGACGTTTTGGGCGCCGCGGCGCTTCTTAAAAGGTAATTGTGCAACATTTTGTTTTTGGCCATAACTTTCTCACTTCAACTCCGAATTGGACGTAGCTTGTTTCTATGGATTCCTTATTTGAATTACTATAAGATAAGGTTTTGAGATTGATTTGGAGTAGAGAAAAAGAAGAAAAACTGCAAGTAAGATGGCAGATGTGCGATTTAGAATTAGAAACTTTCTAATTTTGTTGCAAACTTTCCTAATTCAACATGGACTTGTCTTGAACGACTTCCTATGGACTTGTAGCTATATAAAGACCATTGTGTAGGGTTTTCAAAGCATAAAAGAGAGGACAAAAGAGTGTCTAGAGCAAGGAAGACAGCTATGGTTTGGAAGCGAGGAGAAGAACATTATTGAAGATCATTGAAGATTTCTCTTACACTTTTCCTTCCTTGTACTTTGTGTTTTTGGTTTTAGATTTATGTTCATCATGTTATTTCATGCTTTTATCTTTCAAGTTATGAACTAAATCCTCTTTCTTGAGGCATAGATTGATCCAAGCTTGAAACTATGGTGTAGGTTTTATTGATTAATTATTATTAATGAAGTTTTCTAGTTTATTTATATTTTTCTGAGTTTAATGCTTTTGATCCCTTGGCCACAGATTATATGATCATAGACTTGAGGTAGATGCTTCATAAGAGAGTACCTTGGGTTGGAGAATGGGAAATATAACCTAGGCTATCGTGAGACTCACGAGGAGATCGAGAACCTTTGAAGTCGTTAGGTGGAAATCATATATCTTAATGAGTTATTGTTGACTTTGATTTTCATCGAAAGAGTTAAACCTAGACAACAATAATATTTTCTAATTGATGCTCCAAAAAAGGGAATTAGAAATGTTAGGATTTCTGACTTATAAACGAAAGAATTGATTTAATGATAAAATATATAAAGGCATAGTTGAGAGTAAGGTGATATCGAACCTCTAGACCATTCTATCTCTAATTTTCTACCTATTTCTATTGCATGTTTAGTTTACTTTCTAGTTGTTTATTTATTTCACTCAATCACTCAAATCTGATTTTCTAAATAAAAATTGAAGTTAGTAAACGTGATATTTAGTGTGAGTGAGTGTTAATCCTAGAGGACGACAACCCGATATCTCATCAGTATATATTATAACTTGACACCGTACGCTTGCGGTTTGCAGGTAACAAGTTTTTGGCGTCGTTGTTGGGGATTGATTCACTCTATTTTCACTAATATCGTTAGTAATTAACTTTGATTTTAATTTAGAATTTTCTTTAGAATTTTTTTATTTTTTCTTTTATAGAGCAATAACGTACAATTTCAACCACTCAACTTTTCAAAACAGTTTCGGGCAAGTCGATCCTATTACAACATTGTCGGCATCAATATCCCACCTTCAACATCAAATATCTCATTTTATTGATGCAAGACCTCAACCTACTATGGAGAGAATGAGAGTTGTGAGCATGGGATATTCAGGATTTGATTCAAATATGGAGCAAGTTCAATATGGTAATCATTGGGCTTATGATTGTATGGGTGACCCTTTACCCTACCAATACCATTCGAGTATTTATAACCATGAGAACTTCTCCTATGATAATTCATGGAATGCCTTGCAACCTCAATAGGATTTCTACTATCAAGTAGAGGATGAGTCTTCTTTTGAGGATATGTTGAGCTCATGCATGATGGAGACTAGGGCTTGTCTCCGTTATGAAAGTATTCATCAACTCATCACTAGTAAGCTTCTTATCTTGTGCTTGAGTGTAGATACCCGGTGGAGGTTGTAAGGTATTCCTTGTATTGGCACTGAAGAAATTCTCATGATTACGAACACCCTGGTTGTATTGATTTGGCACACCTTGATTATTTCTATAATTGTATCCCCAGTTGTTGATGTATTGTATTTGCTCATCCAATGCTTCATTGCCCGAATAGCCCAAATTCAACGCTGCCGCTTTCTCAATAGATGGTTGTGCACTTTGAGTGGTAAGTGTAGTAAGTTGATGCGAGAGGCTTGAAATTTGTGCCGAAAGGGATGTTATGGGATCTACTTCATGTAACTCTACTACCTTCTTCACCATGGATCTTGCCCCTGGAACTTCATAGGTATTGGTAGCCAGTTCCTCCAACAAGCTAAATGCCTCAAGAGTAGTCTTAGACAATAATGAACCACCGACCGCCTCGTCTACTAAAGTCCTTGTAGAAAATGTCATCCCATTGTAGAAAGTTGAAGTTGTAACCAATCTTGAAACCCATGTTGAGGACATTTCCTCAACAACTCCTTGAATCTCTCCCAAGAGTCATATAGAGACTCTAACTCTTGTTGCTTGAATTGCCCAATTTCAGCTCGTAGTTGGGTGGCCTTGGCCGGAGGAAAGAACTTATGTAGAAAATTGTATACCATGTCCTCCCATGTTACTATACTATTTGGTTGCATGGATTGCAACCATGCTCTTGCATTGTCCTGAAGTGAGAACAGGAACAACCTCAGTCTAATGGTGTCTTCAAGAGCACAATTCATCTTCACAGTGTCACACATCTCCAAGAAAGTGGTGATGTGGATAGTTGGATCTTCCATAGGGGAACCTCGAAATTGGTGATGCTGGACCATCGAGATCAAAACCGACTTCAACTCAAAGTTGTTCGCATTTATGTGAGTGCGAACAATGCTCGAGTAGTTGTCGTTGATAACAGGTTTGAAATAATCCCTCAACGTCAGCTGATTCGGATTATCCGCCATTGTTTCAGTTTCTCTTTTTCTTTCTCGCCCAGTCTTCCAAGAGTTCGTTCAATCTCGAGATCAAACGGTAAAACTTCAAAACTTCTTGCTATTTGCATACACTCTTGAAATCCTACAAAACAGAAACTAAAAAAAAAATCCGAGAATAACAATAAAATATAAAATTAAAATTAAAATTAAAATCAAAGTTAAATAACATAATAGTAGTAAAAACTAGTAATTATCCCCGACAACGGCTCCAAAAACTTGTTGCGTGCAAACTGCAAGTCAACGGTTGCCAAGTTATAATATATTCCGATGAGAAATCAGGTATCATCCTCAGGGATATCTACTACACTATCTATCGTGTTTTAACCCTAATTTTATCTAGAAAATCAAAATCGAATGATGGAGTGATTAAAGTAGCAATTAAAGCAATTAAATACTAACTAACAAGCAATGCAAATCTGATAGGAAAACAGTAATGGAGTAGTCTAGAGGTTCGATGTCACCTCACTCTCAACTATGTCTATATAAATATATTATTATTAAATTCAGTCCTTAGCCTATAAATCGAAAATCCTAACCTTTATAATCCCTTATTTTGGAGCATTGATTAGAACATATTCTTGTTGCTTTGGTTTAATCCTTTCGACGAAAACCAAAAACAACAAAAACTCACTAAGTTCTATGATTTCCTCCTAAAGACTTCAAATGGTCTCGATCTCCTTGTGAGTCTCACGATAACCTAGGCTATACTCTCCATATTCCTACCCAAGGTACCCTCTTGTGAAACATTTACCTCGAGTCTATGATCGGTCAATCCTTGATTAGAAGATCAAAAACATTACGCTTAGAAAAGTATAAATAAACTAAGAACTTTCATTAAGAATAAATAACAATAAAATCTAAGACATAATCTCAAGTTTGGATCAATCTACACCTCTAGAAACGAGGTTTAGTTCATAACTAAAGAGATGAAAACAATTAATAATAGTTTAAACATGAATCCGGACAAAAGAATACAAACTAGAGTGTTGTAGAAATTTTCAATGGTCTTCTATGTCGATCTCTTTTCCACTTCGCTCCAGCCATCTCCCTTCTCTTTCCCAATGTCTACCTCTCGAAAAACCCTAAATCTTGTTATATTATAAGCCCCCAAGTCGTCCAAAATTAGAAATTAGAAAGGGTGTAAAAATTGCTAAAAGCACTATTTCGTGAACAGTGACGGATAATGCATGAAAACCAATTTATTCTTAAACTATCAAATCAAAAACACACTCAAACATATAATGAATCAAATTATAACTTATTGAACTAAAATAATGCATGAAAATCAATTTATTCTTAAACTATCAAATGCATTAAAACTGTTGGGAAAATCGATGGTTGTAAAGAAATAAATTCCACAATCCCAGAATAATTTCCCAAACTAAAAATACAACAAAATTACACCAAAGATTTTAGCGTGGAAAACCCTCCAAAGATGAGGTAAAAACCACGGGACCCGTAGGCCACTTAAGAAACTTCCACTATAATAAAATGGGATTACAAACTTCACCCTTCGGTGGATCTCTCACAAAAATACAATATCTTTGTATCTTCAATTGTCGATAAAACTTCACAAATTGGCTCACACTTTTTCCTTCTCAAAGAAACTCTCTTTGAGGCTCTCCTAATAGATCACTACGAATGAATTTTGATCTCTCTCAGATGAATTTCAAGAATGAAATTAAAGCTCTATTTATAGGAGTATTCAAGGGCAATTTTGTAAATATAGAAATTCTATTTTCATACAAATCGGCGCCTGAATCTTTGACTATTTCATTTTGCAAATTGTTGGCCATTTTTGTTGACTGTTCTCATTTGGCTGCTGCCACCCACGTTGTTGTTGTTGTTGGCCGCCCTTAGCCGCCTTCTTTGAATGAGGTGGACCAACAAATCTCCCCCTCCACCTCATGTGTAACAGGGCTCCTCCACACCTGCAATCTCTTGACAGATAACAAGCTTTTCTCTGGTCAGGGACTTCGTCATCATATCTGCCCCATTGTCATTAGCGTGGATCTTCTCAACTTGCAGCAGTTTATTTTCCAGCACATCATGAATCCAATGATACCTCACGTCGATGTGCTTGGACCTTGAGTGGAAGGTTGAGTTCTTGCTGAGGTGAATTGCACTCTGACTGTCGCAATAAAAAACACAATGTTCTTGGTTCTGATGCAATTCTTGTAGGAACTTTTTCATCCATAGGATCTCCTTACAACCTTCAGTGATTGCAATGTACTCTGCTTCTGTGGTGCTTAAGGCAATACACTTCTATAATCGTGATTGCCATGAGGCAGCTCCCCCGGCAAATGTTATTAGGTACCCGGATATCGACTTTCTCGTATCCACGTCGCCAGCCATATCTGAATCTGTAAATCCTTCTAATACATATTTATCATTACCAAAACATAAACAATGACTAGAAGTACCTCTAAGATACCTGAGTATCCATTTGACTGCTGTCCAATGTTCCTTTTCAGAATTTGATAGAAATCAGCTCACAACACCAACAACATGAGCAATGTCAGGTCTGGTGCATACCATAGCGTACATTAGACTGCCAACCACCGATGCATAAGACACCTTGCTTATCTCTGATTTCTCCTCCTCGCTTGAAGGACACTGGCTCGCATTAAGCATGAAGTGGCTTGCCAGTAGAGAACTAACAGGTTTAGCTTTGCTAATGTTGAACCGCTCTAAAACTTTCTCAATATACTTCTCTTGAGATAGCCGAAGTCTCTTGTTCTTCCTATCGCGAACAATCTTCATGCCAAAGATTTGCTCTGCGGGTCCTAAGTGTCACGACCCACTATACGTGACGTCATGACCGGCACGGGAACCTCCGAGTATACCCTCCATCGGTACACCCGACGTCCCGTCAGCCTAAAATACATATACGAATCCCCAAAAAGAAATGAAAGTACATTATTAACAACCAACTATCATGATCATAATGAAATAAAATATTACTTCTCCAAAGTTTTACAAACATAAAATTCCAGAGTCTTCAAAATGATGCAAAACCAAACACATCCCAACTATGTGTTAAATATACAATTACTAGGTGTTATCATGTACATAATTATCAAAATACAAAACTAAATGTACAACACCTACATGAAACAAAAACAAGGGACGCTCCGCAGTCAAGCCTTCCCTTTTCCTTTTCTATCAGATCCTGAAAGAAGATGGTGAGGTGTGAGCTACAGCCAGCTCAGTGAATGTTATTTACAAGTGGCATATACGTGCATTTATAAAACATGGTAAGATCATAAAACAGTTGAAATATCATGATGACAAAATATATTTCATACATGCTAACATAATGCATCAAGTCATACATAAGACGTTGCATAACATTTTGTAGTCAGGCTCATGCAATCCTAACACCTCCTGAGTATGGGGGTTTCAAGGCCTGGTGCGCGACACACAGCGCCCGAACACACACAAAATACTCGTATTCTAATAGGGTTTATGGGGTCGTGCAGCACGTAGGATTAATTTAAACTAACCTACCCATACACAAGGCATAAAACCCTCTGCCAGGTACACAACTGGGATCGCCGCTAGACTTACGAGAATTCTCAAAAGAGGGAATTCCAACTAGGAGCCTCAACCCAAATTGTCATCCCAATGAATTATGCTCAAATGTATTTCATGGAATATTAAAACATGCATACCATTATACATAAGCATTTAAAACATTTCTTTAATACAATGCCACATATAAATAATCCAAAAGTAAAAGAACACTCACACTTGATTGGCTAAGTCTAGCCAATCCAATTGCCAAAACTCTCCAATTGACTAAACGGGTTCAAGATCAATCACAAGACCTGGAAATAACATGGTTCACACAACTGAAAATCAGTCATAAAGTGTGTCAAAACCCCATGTTCAAACCCAATCTAAAGTCAATTAGATTCTAAATTGATTACCCCCTTGAGCCAATTTCCATATTGCCCAACTTGATCATTTAGACTCAATTAAACTAAGATTGACCTAAATTGAATGTCATAGAGTGATCCCATGATCCAACCACTAATATACATGAAATTCAATTATAATTAGGGTCAATTAGACTATACATCAAGTCAATTTCATCAATTGACTAAGTCTTGGTCAAAATCCCCAATTAGGCCAATATAAAACATAAGGTCAAAATGAACTAAGTCATATCAATTTAACATAGGTTCTAACATTTTAAACCCATGATTCTACTCAATTTGGGTCCAATTAAACAATCCCCAAGTCAATTTCATAAATTGACTTGCTTTGGGTGAAAAGTCCCAATTTGGGCAAAATCCCCAAATTACATGCAACATTGCCAAAGTACATGAAAAATGTCAAATACTTAGCCTAGATCAAAATTAGTCAACCTTAGGGTGCCCATTATGAGAACCCACTGAATTCAATCATCAAACAACCCTAATCATGTCCAATTAGACCTACATTGCATAATTTTCCAGATTTTATATCAAGAGCATCAAAAGCCCCAAATTTGGAAATTTTCACACATATGCCCTATTACCAATTTTACACTAGGCCACCATGTTCAACCATGAATTTTACTGATCTTGCAACATGGAATCATCCACAATGGCCAATAGATCAACATAGTTGACATGCAAACATTTTGAAAAAGTCTAAGGCCATAAACTAAGTATAGGCCATTTGAACTAAACCTTCTAATTTCTTGCTAGAAATTGGGGCTTTCACCATTAGTGTACTCCTTGCACTCTCTAATCACACATATGTGAGATATGCAAGACTCAACTCCAACTTTGGTCTTCCACCATCCAAGGTTCATCACAATGCATGCATCAAAATGAAACCCTCATGCTCAAAATAAAGCTATCATGCAACTAATAAAGAGATTCAAGGAAGAAATGGAGGAAAAATACAAACCTTAAGGTGTTCTTGAGCAAGAAACCACCAAACCCTAACTTTCCTCCCCTTTTCTCCTCTCCAGCTCCTTTCTCTCTTTTCTGGCTGAGAAATGAGCAAATGAACCTAAAATCACGTTTTGGTTGCTTAAATAGATAAGCTTAGGCCCACAACTAAAAGTTGTCAAAACTATTAAAAACCCAGTTTTCCTGTTACAATACTTGCATTTAGATAGTCCATTTCTTGCAAAATACGCACGACTTTAACATCTTAACCGTTCAAACGTTGAATGAGTAAGTTATTAACATTCTGGTAAACGTTAGGCTCAATCCAACAGTGGAATTGCCAGATCTATCTGCTTGATCAAAACTGCGTAAGAAAATCCCAAAATCCGTGAAACAGTGTTTGGGGTCTTATAACTCAAAGTAGGTAACTCCAATCAAGATCTTCACCGTTCATAATGAAGATCTATCATATAAGAATGAGCTGAAAAAATTTCAGCCCAATCAAACAACGGATCTAGGAGATCAAACCATTGATGTAAGTTGTGACAGAAATTTCTTCCTCCATGGAGAAAGCTGCACTGGATCCAAAACACCGTTTTTGAAATGTTTTGACGTCGAACGGGTCTACGATGGTTCCGGAATTTCATGCGCACCCTTCATGACCTAAAATCATGCAAAGACACTAGAACTTACGTACTTCGAGCATCAAAATACACATACACATACGTATATGAATACGTATATGGGTACACTTTGGGTCAAAATGACGTCACCTAAAGGCATGGGTGCTACAACTCTCCCCAACTTAGGAATATTTTTTTCCTCAAAAATAAAAGCAAGAGAACTAACCTCAGTCGGTAAAGAGGTCGGGGAATTGCTCCCTTATCTGGTCCGCGCGCTCTCAGGTTTGCTCTTCATTATCGTGGAATTGCCATCTGATTTGCACAAGCGGGATTTCTTTATTTCTCAATTTTTGAACCCTACGAGCCACAATCTGAATAGGCAACTCCTCATAAGTCGTATCCTCCCCAACTTGCAGATGACTCACATCAAGCACATGAGTTGGATCGGGATAAGACTCTTTCAATGGAACCTCATTAAACTTCCTCAGCATCAATACGTGGAATACATCATGGACACCCTCGAGCTGAGAAGGTAGAGCCCAACCTGTACGCTACTGGTCCAATCCTCTCAACAATTCGGAATGGCCCAATAAACCTAGGGGCAAGTTTCCCACTGACACCGTACCTCATCTGTCCTTTGAGTGGCGAGACCTTAAGCAAAACTAGATCTCCCATAGCAAACTCTAACGGCCGATGTCGGTTATCATAATAACTTTTTTGCCTCTCCTGAGCTGACTTCAGCCTCTGCCGAATCAACTTGACTTTCTCAGTCTGCTCAACAACTGCATCAGGGCCCCATAACTGCGTATCACCCACCTCGTACCAACAAGCTGGAGATCTACAGGGTCTTCCATACAAAGCCTCATACGGTGCCATACCAATGCTAGTCTGATAACTGTTGTTGTAAGCAAATTCACACAAGGGAAAATGCTCACCCCAACCACCACCAAACTCTAAAATGCAAGACCTGAGCATATCCTCCAGCATATGAATCACTCTCTCTGACTGACCGTCCGTCTGAGGATGAAATGCTGTACTGAGTCGGAGGCGGGTCCCAAATCGAGTCTGCAAGGCCTGCCAAAACCTCGATGTAAATCGTGGATCTCGATCCGACACGATAGACAAGGGCACTCCATGCAATCTCACGATCTCTCTCACATATAATCTGCTCAGTCTATCTACAGAGTCCCTGGCGCTCATAGGAAGGAAGTGCGCACTCTTGGTCAATCTATCGACCACAACCCAAATGGCATCAAATCTACCCTGAGACCTCGGCAATCCCATGATGAAATCCATTGTGATGTGTTCCCATTTCCACTCGGGTATGGGCAATGGTTGTATCTGACCCCCAGGCTTCCGGTGTTCAGCCTTAACCTGCTGACACACCTCACATCTCTGCACATACTTAGCAATACTCTTCTTCATCCCGTGCCACCATACAAATCTCTTCATGTCATGGTATATCTTGGTAGCCCCTAGATGAACAGTATACTGAGACCTGTGAGCCTCTCGAAGTATCTCAGCATGCAACTCAGCATCATATGGGATCCATAATCTCCCTCTATACCGCAAGACATCATCTGGACCAATCTGCCAATCGACCTGGTCAACATTGTCTGTGTATCCATGGTACATGTCATAATCTGGACAATGTTCCTGTAAATATCTAACCCTCGGAATATGGGCATCCGCAAGCTGCACGTGCATCTGAGCACATATCTCAGTAAGTGGTGTGTTTGAGAGTATACTCATCATAGTCACTCTCTCAAGTAAATGCCACTACTGGGCCATCTGAAAAGCAACCACCTGAGTCTCTGCTCGCCTACGGCTCATAGCATCAGCCACAACATTGGCTTTGCCAGGATGATATTCCAAAGAGAAATCATAATCCTTTAGTAACTCGAGCCATCTCCTCTGCCGCATATTTAGCTCATTCTGATCAAAGAGGTACTTCAAACTCTTGTGATCGGAAAACAAAGTGAACCTCTCACCATAAAGGTAATGCCTCCATAGCTTCAGTGCAAATACAATAGCGGCCAGCTCCAAATTATGCACAGGGTAGTTCTGCTCATGCACCTTAAGCTGTCTAGATGCATATGCAACCACTCGACCCTCCTGCATCAGTACACATCCCAGACCTAAGAGTAATGCAACAGTATAAATTTCCAACTCTTTCCCAGGCTCTGGAAGAATCAACACTGGAGCTGTAGTCAACCTCTTTTTCAACTCACTGAAAGCTCTCTCACAGGCATCCGACCACGTGAAGGCCACATTCTTCTGAGTCAGCTTAGTTATCGGCGCCGATATCTTGGAAAAGTCTTTCACAAACTTCTTGTAATAACCAGCCAAACCCAGAAAGCTACGAATCTCGGTCACTGTGGTAGGTCTTGGCCAATCAATGATTGCCTCAACCTTAGCAGAATCAACAGAAATACCCTCTGCACTAACAACATGACCCAAGAATTTCACCTCAGTCATCCAGAAATCACACTTGCTCAGCTTGGCATACAGCCTATGCTCCAATAATGTCTGCAAAGTAACTCTGAGATGATGTTCATGATCCTCTCTTGTCTTAGAATAGACTAGGATATCATCGATGAAGACTATAATGAACTGGTCAAGGTACGGCCTGAACACTCTCTGCATCAGATCCATGAACATTGTTGGTGCATTAGTCAACCCGAAGGGCATCACCAGAAACTCGTAATGTCCATACCTCGTCCGAAAAGCAGTTTTCGGCACATCCTCATCTCTTATCCTCAACTGATGGTACCCAGACCTCAAGTCAATCTTCGAAAAGAACTTGGCCCCAATCAATTGGTCCAACAAGTCATCAATACGAGGAAGTGGATATTTGTTCTTCATAGTCACCTTATTCAGTTGACGGTAGTCTATACACAAACGAAGACTCCCATCTTTTTTCTTGACGAACAACACAGGCGCTCCCCAAGGTGACATGCTAGGAGAAATAAATCCCTTGTCCATCAGCTCATCAAGCTGGGCTCTGAGTTCGTTCAACTCTTTCGGTGCCATACGATACGGTGGAATGGAAATGAGTTTAGTGTCGAGCATCAACTCAATGATAAAGTCTACCTCTCGCCTAGGCGGCAAGCCAGGTAACTCATCAGGAAAGACCTCTGGGTACTCGCAGACTATAGGAATGTCTGCTAGCTGAATACCCTGACTCACATCATCCACTGGCGTCAAACTCGCCATCGTAGCAACCTCATCATCAGTGGCTAATCTACCCTGGGTAGGTGGTTTCGATGCAGTCCTGCCTCAAAAGACGAAGACTGGCTCTCCGGGTATTTGAAAGATAACCCTCTTGCCGAAGCAATCAATGTGAGCGTGATACGCTGCCAGCCAATCCATACCCAAAATGGCATCAAACTCTAGGAACTCTAAGACTCTAAGGTCAACAGACATCTCATGGTCCTCGAATCTCACAATGCATCCCACACATACCATATTAGGGTAAATTCTCTCACCGGCCGCCGTATTCAAAATCAACGGCGTACTAGTCCTAACAGTAGACAATCTCAATCTATCTACTACACCACCAGAAATAAATGACAGAGTAGAACCAGCATCAATCAAGACATACATCAAAGAATTGCAAATGCTGATTGTACCTTCTATTAGTTGCTTGCTAGCCCCAGGATCTGCCTGCGTAACAGCTCTGGTCTGCTCTCTGGTAGGTGCAGCTGTAGGACTAAACTGACCAAAAGGCATCCTCTGTGGACACTGGTTCCTCCTATGCCCTGGAGTCCCGCAACCATAACACACAATCGGCCTTGGTACTCTAGGTGCAAAAGATACAGCCTACGACCCGGTTCCGACTGTCTGCTGTCCACCAGATTTGACAAAACTCTGTTGCTGCTGCTGGGATAGACTAGAAATCTGAACACTGTGGCCCGCAGCTGGTGGTACCACTGATACTGGAGCGGAGGCTACATATGCCTCATATCCACTGCCGTTGAATCTTGGCCTCTTATTGCTTCGGCCTCTCCTGCCACTGAAATACTGTGCCTCTGACCCTGCCTGTTGAGTTTGAATTGTAAGAGCTGCGGGTGCCTGGACTGCTGCAGGTAACCTCATCCGAGAATTTGCCTCTGCGGCCTCAAAATCTGCGGCCTGCCCCATAGCCTGCGCATAAGTCTGCACGCCAGCCAGTGCCAAACCCTCACGGATACGGCCTCTGAAACCATCCCGTATCCTCTGCATCCTCAGCTAATCGGTAGAAACCATCTCTGGAGCGAAGAGTGCCAACCTGTTGAACTCTTGCTCGTACTCTCTCACGGACATGTTGCCCTGGGTCAGATGTAGAAACTGGATCCGACGTTGATCCCTCTCGGCCCGTGGATAGAACTTTACAAAAAACAACTCCTTGAATCTAGTCCAAGTCCGGACCTCGCCCTCGAGACGCTCCACCCGTTCTTACCATTTGTTAGCCTTGCCAATCAGCTTAAACCTGGCAAGCTTGACCTTATCATGCTCAAGCGCCCTCATATCACTGAATATGGTCTCCATCCGAGTCAACCATTCCTCAGCAAGCTCTAAATCAAGACCTCCCGAAAACTCAGCAGGATCCCGAAACTTGAAGGCTTTCATAACCTTCTCATAGCGGTCCTTCTCTGCCCGCTCAGCCTCAGTCTCCCCAGCTACGACATGCTGGACCCCAGCTGGTCCTGCCCGCTCTGCCTGATCCCTTACTACTGCTACCACACTACTGTGCTCTACAGCCGCTGCCACATCATCCTGCAGTGGTGGCCTAACACCCTGTGTACGGCCTAGCAACTCGAGAATCTGGGCCTGCTGCTGCTGAGTAGCCTCTAAGGCTGCCTCTATACGCCTAAGGCGTTCCTCTGGGTCCATGGCTGATCCTGTTTTTTTTTTTTCCTTCTCTTGTAAATATCTGAAATTCACAATAAGGAAGAGCTCAATCAGGATCACAATCCAGGAAAAGTTACCCCTAAGATAACTACCCATAATCATACTCATAAAGGCAATCATAATATCCTATAAGTCTTTTATTCTTTTAAGGATTTTAAACCTAAAACACTCTCTCTCTGATACCATAGTTGTCACGACCCACTATACGTGACGTCATGACCGGCACGGGAACCTCCGAGTATACCCTCCATCGGTACACCCGACGTCCCGTCAGCCTAAAATACATATACGAATCCCCAAAAAGAAATGAAAGTACATCATTAACAACCAACTATCATGATCATAATGAAATAAAATATTACTTCTCCAAAGTTTTACAAACATAAAATTCCAGAGTCTTCAAAATGATGCAAAACCCAACACATCCCAACTATGTGTTAAATATACAATTACTAGGTGTTATCATGTACATAATTATCAAAATACAAAACTAAATGTACAACACCTACATGAAACAAAAACAAGGGACGCTCCGCAGTCAAGCCTTCCCTTTTCCTTTTCTATCAGATCCTGAAAGAAGATGGTGAGGTGTGAGCTACAGCCAGCTCAGTGAATGTTATTTACAAGTGGCATATACGTGCATTTATAAAACATGGTAAGATCATAAAACAGTTGAAATATCATGATGACAAAATATATTTCATACATGCTAACATAATGCATCAAGTCATACATAAGACGTTGCATAACATTTTGTAGTCAGGCTCATGCAATCCTAACACCTCCTGAGTATGGGGGTTTCAAGGCCTGGTGCGCGACACACAGTGCCCGAACACACACACAATACTCGTATTCTAATAGGGTTTATGGGGTCGTGCAGCACGTAGGATTAATTTAAACTAACCTACCCATACACAAGGCATAAAACCCTCTGCCAGGTACACAACTGGGATCGCCGCTAGACTTACGAGAATTCTCAAAAGAGGGAATTCCAACTAGGAGCCTCAACCCAAATTGTCATCCCAATGAATTATGCTCAAATGTATTTCATGGAATATTAAAACATGCATACCATTATACATAAGCATTTAAAACATTTCTTTAATACAATGCCACATATAAATAATCCAAAAGTAAAAGAACACTCACACTTGATTGGCTAAGTCTAGCCAATCCAATTGCCAAAACTCTCCAATTGACTAAACGGGTTCAAGATCAATCACAAGACCTGAAAATAACATGGTTCACACAACTGAAAATCAGTCATAAAGTGTGTCAAAACCCCATGTTCAAACCCAATCTAAAGTCAATTAGATTCTAAATTGATTACCCCCTTGAGCCAATTTCCATATTGCCCAACTTGATCATTTAGACTCAATTAAACTAAGATTGACCTAAATTGAATGTAATAGGGTGATCCCATGATCCAACCACTAATATACATGAAATTCAATTATAATAACTGGGATCGCCGCTAGACTTACGAGAATTCTCAAAAGAGGGAATTCCAACTAGGAGCCTCAACCCAAATTGTCATCCCAATGAATTATGCTCAAATGTATTTCATGGAATATTAAAACATGCATACCATTATACATAAGCATTTAAAACATTTCTTTAATACAATGCCACATATAAATAATCCAAAAGTAAAAGAACACTCACACTTGATTGGCTAAGTCTAGCCAATCCAATTGCCAAAACTCTCCAATTGACTAAACGGGTTCAAGATCAATCACAAGACCTGAAAATAACATGGTTCACACAACTGAAAATCAGTCATAAAGTGTGTCAAAACCCCATGTTCAAACCCAATCTAAAGTCAATTAGATTCTAAATTGATTACCCCCTTGAGCCAATTTCCATATTGCCCAACTTGATCATTTAGACTCAATTAAACTAAGATTGACCTAAATTGAATGTAATAGGGTGATCCCATGATCCAACCACTAATATACATGAAATTCAATTATAATTAGGGTCAATTAGACTATACATCAAGTCAATTTCATCAATTGACTAAGTCTTGGTCAAAATCCCCAATTAGGCCAATATAAAACATAAGGTCAAAATGAACTAAGTCATATCAATTTAACATAGGTTCTAACATTTTAAACCCATGATTCTACTCAATTTGGGTCCAATTAAACAATCCCCAAGTCAATTTCATAAATTGACTTGCTTTGGGTGAAAAGTCCCAATTTGGGCAAAATCCCCAAATTACATGCAACATTGCCAAAGTACATGAAAAATGTCAAATACTTAGCCTAGATCAAAATTAGTCAACCTTAGGGTGCCCATTATGAGAACCCACTGAATTCAATCATCAAACAACCCTAATCATGTCCAATTAGACCTACATTGCATAATTTTCCAGATTTTATATCAAGAGCATCAAAAGCCCCAAATTTGGAAATTTTCACACATATGCCCTATTACCAATTTTACACTAGGCCACCATGTTCAACCATGAATTTTACTGATCTTGCAACATGGAATCATCCACAATGGCCAATAGATCAACATAGTTGACATGCAAACATTTTGAAAAAGTCTAAGGCCATAAACTAAGTATAGGCCATTTGAACTAAACCTTCTAATTTCTTGCTAGAAATTGGGGCTTTCACCATTAGTGTACTCCTTGCACTCTCTAATCACACATATGTGAGATATGCAAGACTCAACTCCAACTTTGGTCTTCCACCATCCAAGGTTCATCACAATGCATGCATCAAAATGAAACCCTCATGCTCAAAATAAAGCTATCATGCAACTAATAAAGAGATTCAAGGAAGAAATGGAGGAAAAATACAAACCTTAAGGTGTTCTTGAGCAAGAAACCACCAAACCCTAACTTTCCTCCCCTTTTCTCCTCTCCAGCTCCTTTCTCTCTTTTCTGGCTGAGAAATGAGCAAATGAACCTAAAATCACGTTTTGGTTGCTTAAATAGATAAGCTTAGGCCCACAACTAAAAGTTGTCAAAACTATTAAAAACCCAGTTTTCCTGTTACAATACTTGCATTTAGATAGTCCATTTCTTGCAAAATACGCACGACTTTAACATCTTAACCGTTCAAACGTTGAATGAGTAAGTTATTAACATTCTGGTAAACGTTAGGCTCAATCCAACAGTGGAATTGCCAGATCTATCTGCTTGATCAAAACTGCGTAAGAAAATCCCAAAATCCGTGAAACAGTGTTTGGGGTCTTATAACTCAAAGTAGGTAACTCCAATCAAGATCTTCACCGTTCATAATGAAGATCTATCATATAAGAATGAGCTGAAAATATTTCAGCCCAATCAGACAACGGATCTAGGAGATCAAACCATTGATGTAAGTTGTGACAGAAATTTCTTCCTCCATGGAGAAAGCTCCACTGGATCCAAAACACCGTTTTTGAAATGTTTTGACGTCGAACGGGTCTCCGATGGTTCCGAAATTTCATGCGCACCCTTCATGACCTAAAATCATGCAAAGACACTCGAACTTACGTACTTCGAGCATCAAAATACACATACACATACGTATATGAATACGTATATGGGTACACTATGGGCAAAATGACATCACCTAAAGGCATGGGTGCTACACTAAGTCTTTCATTGGAAAGGACTTGCTCAACTCTTTCTTCAACTGGTGAATCTTGCCGATATCTTGGCCTACAATTAACATATCATCAACATAAAGAAAAAGAATAATAAAATCTGCATCAGAGAATTTCTTGATGAAGACGCAATGATCAGCTGTCGTTCGGTTGTACTCCTTTTTCTCCATGAACGAGTCGAACTTTTTATACCACTGCCTCGGTGCCTGTTTCAAGCCGTACATACTTTTCTTTAGCTTGCATACCAGCTTCTCTTTTCTTTTGACTTGGAAACCTTCGGGCTGCTCCATATAGATTTCCTCGTCAAGATCACCGTGTAAGAATGCGGTTTTTACATTAAGTTGTTCAACCTCCAGATTAAGACTAGCTGCCAAGCCAAGAACAACTCGGATTGAAGACATTTTTACCACCGGTGAGAAGATTTCATCGAAGTCAACGCCTTTCTTCTGCCCGAATCCTTTCACAACCATTCTTGTTTTGTATCGAGGTTGCGAGCTACCTTTTTCGCTTTTGATCCTGTACACCCACTTTGTGGCGACCCCGCACCCCGGACCACCAACCCCATAGGGAATGGCGTGCGGAATGCCGGGGCGGGACTCCCAGCGTAGGCATCTCCGACCACTCCTCAACTCCTGTGAGGTGGTTGAGACCCTACGAGCCTTATCTCAAACAACGACATAATATCAAAAGGTACTAAACAAAACTACCAACCGTAATAATCATCCAAGACAAGAGATAATCCATAAAAATGAACCATCAATAAAATCATAATCCCTACAGTCCAGTAAAATTAACATACACAAAAAGTCCAAAATTGTGGGTACAAATAAAAACCGTCATATGCCTGCATGGTCTATCTAACAAGTCCCAACTCACGCATAGTACAATGTGGTAAGTGTTATAATTACATAATCCAAAATATAATACTTTATAATTTAAAACACAGTTCAATAAAAATGCCTCTCAACTCACATCGAGGCCTTGGATTCTCTCGCAGGCAAGGCCCTCAAGATATGACTACTCCTTTGCCCTTATTCGGGACAGAAAGACCTGAAAGAGGAAAATGAGGGTGAGCCAACGGTGCCCAGTGAATAGAATTCAAATATGCTATCAATACTCATCAATAAACATCATGTATGCATGTCAATGTGTAGCATGATTAAAAGCTCATAACATATAGATATCAAGCATTTATAATAAGTTCGATTCAAGTAAAAGCTTATAAATTTGGATCCACATTCCACATGCATTGGGGTTACTAGTGCACGTCCATTTCATCGTACCGTTGACCCCAATCATGTTTATTTGGGGTTACTAGTGCACGTCTATTTCACCGTACCGTTGACCCAATCATTTTCCTTTTTAAAACCCTCCTATGACAAGGTTAAGTCTCCCTATTAGCCAGATAGATGGGCCCAACCAAAGTCATATGGTTTTCTCAAATCAATGCATCATTCAAAACATTAGAACACATTGATGCTTTCAACATACAATATGTCACACCCTGGGTTGCACAGCGTTCCCCCTACCTAGGTGTGGGCGCACCCCCTCGGGGCGAACGCCTAGCCATAGTACCACATAATATTGTCACATCTAGCCGAATTTGCGATACCCAACAGGGCCCTAGTAACGGACTAGATCATTTACCCCCACTATTCATGAATAGTGAAGGGCCTCCCCCAAGTCGAACTCGCAACCTCCCCTTTAAGAAGTTAGATTTTGCACTTGGAGTAGCCACTTCTTCTTTCTTTCTCTTCTTCTTTCCTTTCTCTTCTTTTATTTTATTTTTTTCCTTTCTCTCCACTCACCTCACTTTCTAGCACTTCCTTGATTCCCTCCACTCATTCTAGCACTTCCTTGATTCCCTCCACTCACCTCACTTTCTAGCACTTCCTTGGAGAAGAGAAGTGGGCATGGGACACTTGTCCACTTTCATGCACCAACCTTCACATGTGTTGGTCTCATACTACCCATACCAACCACATGTACTTTAACCAATCTCATGCTTCCAAGTATTTTAAATGTCCAATCTATTTAATACACCAAATTTTCATTCTCATTTATCCATTTATTCAATCAATCCTAACCCATATCAATTCATGGTTTAATGGACCCATGCATAAATAATAACATATGCATTATACTTTAATTTAACATGACCCATATACAATTTATAATGCACATATTTATATACATTATCAAGCATCAACTATACAAACATTAAACAACCATCAAACAAACACCAACCATATCAAGGCAACACATAGAGTTTGGGCAAAGTGCAATTGGGTTATGGGCTAGATGAAATAATCTTCGGGGCGTCACATCACACCCACCTTAGAATGAACTTCGTCATCGAAGTTTTAAGGTTAAAAAATTACCTAAGCTCATGAACTCGGCAAAGTGCTCCATCATGTAGTCCTCACGCTCCCAAGTAACCTGCTCCTCGCCATGGAACTGCAATCTCACCTTAACCATGGGAATCTCGCGGTTACATAACCTCTAGACCTTCCGGTCAAGTATCTGAATAGGTTCCTCATCATAAGTCCCATCCTGCCTCAGTTCAATGTTCCTCCAGTCAAAGACGTGATCAAAATCACTCTTGTACACTCTCAGCATTGACACATGAAAGACATTGTGGACTGCTGCTAGCTGAGGTGGCAAGGCTAATCGGTAAGCGACGGGGCCAATTCGTTCTAAAACCTCGAACGGCCCAATAAATCTGGGAGCGAGCTTTCCTTTTATCCCAAATCTAGTCTGGCCCTTCTGAGGTAAGACCTTCAATAAAACTTAGTCACCCACCTCGAACTCTATGGTCTTCCGCTTGGCATCAGTGTAACTCTTCTGCCTGTCTTGGGCTACCTTCATATTATGCTTGATCCTCTTAATCTTCTCTGTGTGTTCTTGTACAAACTCTAGTCCCATCATCGCAACATCCCCTACCTCCGTCCAACAGATCGGAGATCTACAGGGTCGACCATACAATGCCTCAAAAGGAGCCATGCCAACACTGGACTGATAGCTGTTGTTGTACGCGAACTCACACAGATGTATGTACTCCTCCTAGTTACCACTGGACTCAAGAACACAAGCTCGAAGGATATCCTTTAAAATCGATATAAAAAAAAACTAGCCATCCGTCTGGGGGTGAAAAGCGGTACTGAGATCTAGTCTAGTGCCTAGCTGCCTCTGCAACCCTTGCCAGAATACCGATGTAAACCTCTGATCCCTATCTGACACAATCGAAACTAGCACTCCATGTAATCTGACTATCTCCCGCATATAGAGTCTGCTCAGCTTGTCCATAGAATCCCTAGTGTTCACCGGTAGAATGTGAGCGGACTTGGTCAAGCGATCAATAATAACCTAAACAACATTATGTCTCCTCGGGGTGTTGGGTAATCCCACAACAAAGTCCATAGTGACGTGCTCCCATTTCCACTCAAGAATGGCAAGCGGTTGCATCTGCCCTCCAGGCCTCTGATGCTCGGCTTTGACTCTTTGACAGATCTCACACCTTTGAATGAACTGAGCTATCTTTCTCTTCATGTCGGGCCACCAATACATTCTTTTCATATCATGATACATCTTGGTTCCGCCAGGATGAATAGCATAATGAGATCTGTGAGCTTCTTGGAGAACACTCTGTCTGAGTCGTGGATCTGCGGGAACCCATAAACGTCCCCTAAATCTCAAGGCACCATCAGATGGCAAGTGCCAATCAGTAAAATCACTGTTCTCGGCCCAAGACTTGTACATCATATAATCAATGTCAAGTCTCTGTTAGTCAATCACCTCGTGGACTTGTGTAGCCTAAGCTCTCATCTGAGCACATATCACAATCTGATCTGAAGGGGTAGCACATATACTCATAACCGTAGCCGCCTCAAGTAATCTCCACTCATGAGACATCTGGCGTGCTACCATAACTGTCTCTACCCGCTTCCTGCTCAACGCATCAGCCATTACATTGGCTTTACCTGGGTGGTATTCCAATGTAAAATCATAGTCTTTGAGGAGCTCTAACCACCTTCTCTGCCTCATGTTCAATTCCTTCTGAGAGAACAAGTACTTGAGGCTCTTATGGTCAGAATACAAAGTAAATCTCTCACCATAGAGATAATGCCTCCAAATCTTCAAAGCAAAAATCACTACGGCCAGTTCTAAGTCATGAACAGGATAGTTCTTTTCATGCACCTTCAACTGCCTCGATGCATAAGCAATGACCCTATCCTTCTGCATCAACACGCAACCCAAGCCGATACGAGAGGCATCAGTGTAGATAACTAACTCCTGATCAGGCTCTGGCAAAATCAACATTGGCGTAGATGTCAATCTTTTCTTCAGCTCTAAAAAGGCAATCTCACACTCCTCAGTCCATACAAAGGACACATCTTTCTGGGTGAGCCTAGTCATAGGCGTAGCTATCTTAGAGAATCCCTGAACGAATCTCCTATAGTAACCAGCTAACCCAAGAAAGCTTCTGATCTCGGTCACTGTGGTAGGCCTAGGCCAACTGATAATGACTTCAACCTTAGACGGATCAACTGAAATCCCCTTAGAACTCGCCACATGACCTAAGAACTTCACTTCGGTGATCCAAAACTCGCACTTGCTCAATTTTGCATATAGCCTATGCTCTCTCAGAGTCTGCATGGTCACTCTGAGGTGTTCCTCATGCTCAGCTCGAGTCTTGGAATACACCAATGTGTCATCAATGAAGACGATGACAAACTTATCCATATACTGCCTAAAGACCCTCTGCATCAGGTCCATGAACATCGCCGGTGCATTAGTCACACCAAATGCCATCACAAGGATCTCATAATGTCCATAGTGGGTTCTGAATGCTGTCTTAGGCACATCCTCCTCCCTGATCCTCAGCTGATGATACCCGGAGCGCAAATCAATCTTCAAAAAATACCTCGCTCCCCTCAACTGATCAAACAAGTCATCAATCCTTGGGAGAGGATACTTGTTCTTGATGGTCACCCTGTTCAATTGGCGATAGTCGATGCACAACCGCAAGCTCCCATCTTTCGTTTTCACAAAAAGAACTAGAGCTCTCCAGGGTAACACGCTCGGGCAAATAAAGCCCTTAGCCAATAACTCCTCGAGTTGTTTCTGTAACTCTCTCAACTCGGCTGGGGCCATTCTATATGATGCCATGAACATAGGCTTCGTGCCAGGGACTAGTTCAAAGATGAAATCGATCTCTCGCTTCGGTGGTAATCCTGGAAGATCCGCAGGGAATACATCTGGAAAGTCCCTAACAATGGAAATATCCTCAAGTATTACCTCACTAGTCTCTTCTTCATTAGGCACTAACCCAGACAAAATCTCCCTATCTCCATCAGTCACAAATCTACCCCTTGTGACTATCTGGTCTGAAGCTCTACCCTGTAGTGTAAACACTGGGTGTCCGAGGATCTTGAAAATGACTCTCTTCGCGAAACAGTCGACAACTGCATGATAAGCCGCGAGCCAATCCATCCCTAGAATTGCATCAAACTCTAAAAACTCTAGGACTCAAAAGTCAACAGGCATCTCAACATCACCAATCTGAACCACACACTGACTACAGATCATGCTCGGGTAGATCCTCTCCCCGGCTACAGTACTCACTACTAACCATGTACTAGCCCTAATGGGAGTCAAATGCAAACTGTCTACCATACATCTGGATATGAATGATAATGGAGACCCAACATCAAATAATACATGCATAGAAGCACCACAAATAATAAGAGTACCTTCCACCAAGGTCCTGGATGTTGTCGAGTCTGGCTCAGTAGCTACCTTCGCTGTCTCTCTGGCACTGGACTGCTACACAAATCCCGGAGCCCTCTGAAGACTCGGACACTCTAACTTCCTATGCCCAACCTGCCCACATTGATAACATAAGAACGGAGCCTTGGGCGCAGATGATCCAGTCTAAGATGTCGCCACATAGCCTCCTTGGCCTCTACCTCTGCCTCGGCCAGCAGTCTGTGGGAATGGGGGTCTCGGTGCACTCGGTGCCTGAATGGGAAAAGGGATAGGCGAGGAAACCACTGGGGAGGTCATCACATCAGTCAGAAACTGGGATGCCCCACTAGTGCCTGCCTCCTGATGTATTGTCTAAGGAGACTATCGAGCAACAGCCTCGACTTGCTGCACCAACGCCTGTATCTGTGCAGTCTGGGCTGCCATCAAACGACCCTGTGCATGAATGATCTCTTCCATCCTCCCCATCACGTCTTCATCGGATGGCCCTGTATGTGGTTGTCTCAATCTCTCGTTCCTCCTCATGACAATGAGAAGTAGAAATACGAGCAACCATCACACATTAAAGAATTTAAAACATTAACAAAGCCTCATAACTACCCATATCATATAATACACACAGAAAATATGATAGTAAGGCTTTTAAGTTAGTTCTTTTAAGCTTTTTAACCACCTAAAGCTCTCACCCAATTCCTAGGTCAAAGTCATCTTAGTCCAATACATAGACCAATCCTAGTAAAATCGGGCTCTGATACCAACTGTGGGGACCCCACACCCCGGACCACCAACCCCGCAGGGAATGGTGTGCGGAATGCCTGGGCGGGACGCCCGGCGTAGACATCTCCAACCACTTTTCAACCTCCGTGAGGTGGTTGAGACCCTACGAGCCTTATCTCAAACAACGACATAATATAAAAATGTACTAAACAAAACTACTAACCGTATTAATCATCCAAGACAAGAGATACTCCATAAAACTTGAACCATAAATAAAACCGTCATAATCAATACAGTCCATCAAGATTGACATACACATAAAGTCCAAAACTATGGGTACAAAAAAAACCCTCATATGCCCACATGGTCTATCTAACAAGTCTCAACTCACCCATACTACAATGTGGTAAGTGTTATAATTACATAGCCCAAAATATAATACATCATAATTTAAAACACAATTCAATCATAATGCCTCTCAACTCACATCGAGGCCTTGGATTCTCTCGCAGGCAAGGCCCTCAAGATATGACTACTCTTTTGCCCTTATTCGGGACAGAAGGACCTGAAAGAGGAAAATGAGGGTGAGCCAACGGTGCCCAGTGAATAGAATTCAAATATGCTATCAATACTCATCAATAAATATCATGTATGCATGCCAATGTGTAGCATGATTAAAAGCTCATAACATATAGATATCAAGCATTTATAATAAGTTCGACGCAAGTAAAAGCTTATCAATTTGGATCCACATTCCACATGCATTGGGGTTACTAGTGCACGTCTATTTCACCGTACCGTTGACCCCAATCATGTTTATTTGGGGTTACTGGTGCACATCTATTTCACCATACCATTCTCATCCCCAAATATTTCCTTTTTAAAACCCTCCTATGACAAGGTTAAATCCCCATATTAGCCAGATAGATGGGCCCAACCAAAGTCATAAGGTTTTCTCAAATCAATGCATCATTCAAAACATTATAACACATTCATGCTTTCAACATACAATATATATAAGTGATATGATGACATAAAAGATACAGTTATAAACGAAGTCTACTCACAACCAAGCCTCGCGAGAGTATCTAACCACACACGGCCACCAAACTGAATCAACCCAATCAAGATCCTGAAACATTCATCAATATCCAACCATACATCAATTTCTATGCTCAATCACATAGACATTACACATCAACCCTAAATCAGCCCACATATAGACAATAGGCCTAAATCCCATCTAATCCCACCATTCAACTCAAATCACATGACTTAGGCCTCTAATGCATAGTTCTAATTCATAAACCATTCTATTAATAAAAAATACTGATTTTCAATTCCTTAGGCATAAACATGCTCAAATTGGGCCATTTGATCACAAGTAGGCATAACCCATGATATGATCACAACCACCAAATCAGTAGCATAATCAACCCTAAACATGCTTAATTAAACATAAGTTGCATCAATTCAATGATTCTAGGCCAAAAGCATCAAAAGCCCTAAAATATGAAAATTTTCATACTTAGGCCATATTGCCGATTTACACTAGGTCACCATGTTCAACCATGTATATCACTGATTTTGCATCATGGGTTCATCAATAATGGCAACTAGGTCAACATAGTTGACATGCAAGCTATTTGGAAAGGTCTAAGTTCATATTCTAAATTTAGGTCTAATACAAGCAACCATACCAATTCTTCATTTAATATTCTGTTCAGATGTATCAATCTACCAACAGAAATATGTAATCACAAAATCAAGCGTACAGATTGAAGTATGTTAACAAACAAACCTTCTGTCCAAATATCAGCTCAATCCAACGGTGGACCAAAAAGATAAGCCTCTTTAATGAACAAGTCTCTAATCAGACAATTTCTCCTTTCCTACTGCAAATACTCGACCTCAGTCACGCCCGGGATGCACCGCAGTTCCCCCTACCCAGGGTGATGAGTACCCCGATCTCCAGGGCATACTCCAGCCATTATGGATCCCATAATATTGTCTCATCTTGGTGGCATCCCCTCCGCGGAGCGTACTCTCCAGCCAAATCATTTACCCCCTGCACAATCCACAGCACAGGGAGGGCCTCCCCCAGAATCGAACTCAAGACCTCCCTTAAGGAGTCTGATTTTGCATTCTGAGTAGCCACTGAACCATTACATAAGGCATTTTTGTCACGCCTGGGTTGCACCGCCGTGCCCCTACCCAGGGTTATGAGTACCCCAATCTACAGGGCGTACTCCAGCCATTATGGATCCCATAATATTGTCTCCTCCCAATCCAGAGGGAGTCCTTTACCCCCCTGCACAATCCACAACACAGGGAGGGCCTCCCCCAGATTCGAACTCGTAACCTCACTTAAGGAGTTAGATTTTGCAATCTGAGTAGCCACTGAGCGCATGGTTGAAGCAAAAAATTGGCAACAATTTTTCAGGCAACCTAACACAGTTGTAATCGCAATTGTAAGAAAATTTTATGCCAATGCCAAGGAAAGAAATGGGTGCTAGGTATATGTGCGAGCCAAGATAGTCTCATTTGTCAGAGCAACTATTAATGCTTTTTAATATGACAATTGCTCCGTTGAGTTCAATTCATCTCTGGTACAAATGTTCAATTCTTGTAGCCTCAATGCCGACCCTATTGCGGTTCAAATCCCCCAACCACCACAATTCCATCAGCATCAGCATGAAGAAGGGGAAGAGGAAAAGGAAGACGAGGGTGAAGAGGATGACGACTAAGGCAGTTTAGGGGAGTTTCTTGAACCTTTTCCTTACTATTTTATGTTACCATTAAGGACAATGCTAAATTTAAGTTTGGGGGAGGGTTCAATGTTTAAATTGCTTAATGTTCGTTTGCATGTTTAGGTTGCATATTAAAATTTAGGTTGCATATTAGTGTAAATTTTAAAAAATTTAGTCTTTGGTCTGTGTTTAAAATAAATGCTAGGTCATGAATAATTTCATATTCTTTTATGAGCTTTAATTTGATTTTATCTTGTATGAATGATCTAGGAGAGGATTAACACTTTTTTCTAAACATAAACCTTGAAAAATTAGATAATACTCTTAAGTCTGTGTGCTTGATCTACTTGCCATGTTTATTGGATATCTTTGTTGAATTTTGAGTATGCAATCATGATCATGAATGTCACTAGCATGTTAAATCGAGATTTTGTAAGTAAGCATCCTTAGATGTCAATTTTTTTTCAAAACTTGACTCTAGAACTTGTTTGATCACTTCTTGAGGCAAAATCCTAGGAATCACACCATGACAGACATGATTTAGGCCATTTTTTAAAGATTGAGCCATTGA
This sequence comes from Paratinospora sagittata, assembly GCA_035771175.1. Classification (NCBI taxonomy): domain Eukaryota; kingdom Viridiplantae; phylum Streptophyta; class Magnoliopsida; order Ranunculales; family Menispermaceae; genus Paratinospora; species Paratinospora sagittata. The sequence continues at coordinate 17,366,714 of CM069603.1, forward strand.
GCCCACCTAACCGTTAGATTACCCCTAGTCACCCTATTTTGAGCGTTTTATCTTGTTTTTTGTCACCTAAAATGATTAGCCAAGGCCTTTTTATTGATTCCCCTTGTTTTTAACCCGTGCACCCTTAATTTTTTTGAATGAATGTGAACTGTAATGGGTTGGGTTATTTTGCATGGCAATGTAAGTGAAAATGGGCTATGTGATGAGAATGTTTATGAAGGTGATAAAAGAAGGTTCAAAACAAGAATTTCATGTATGAAGAGTGAAAAAGAAACATGAAGAATGAGAAAAATGAAAAGAATGAAAAGAAAAGAAAAGAGAAAATAAATTTTCTTCATCAATATGTTAAATGAATAAGTTTGGGGGTGTGTTTGGGGTAATAAGAATGAAAATTTTGAAAAATCTTGGTTGGGTAATGTTTTGTTTTGGTCCATGTAACAAAGATGTTTTGGGTGTATTACGCTTCATTTTATCCACTTTGACATACCCTTAGCCCTAGCCTTACATTACAAGCTATGTAAAGACCTATTGATCTTGATTGGTGTGAAACCTACATTAGTGCAGAGAAGGGTGAAAAACAATCATATTTAGTTACGTTTGTTTCATTGAGATCATCTTTTTTCTATCTTGCTACATAATCTATATGATTTATGAGTGGTTACGTTTTTGATTTGTATGCTTATTTGTCAATGAGGATAGAAAAGAAGGCATGACTTGTAGGTTGAAATTCTAGACAACATGTTTAAACTGTCAAAGTTTTTCTTGTTTTATGTTCAATGAAATTTGTGTGTCTTTGGGATCATTAGAATCCATTCTAGTTAATCAAATCCTTGTTCATCTTAGAATATGTGTGGAGTCATGTTCGTCTAACTTTCATTTTTCTCTTTGCTTGGGACAATCAAAGTCTAAGTTTGGGAGAATTTGATAAGTCGAGTTTTAGATAATGTTTTACATGTTAATTTCATAGGTTTTTAGGTGCATTTAGTTAGTTTTTAGATATATTTGCACTAATTGTTCATATTTAGTGTTTTAGGTTCATTTAGATATTTTTATGAGTTTTATAACTTTCTTTTAGTTGTTTTCATGAATAAAATGCATTAGGCTAGCTTAGGAAAATAATCATGATTTTTAGGCATTTTTCCTAAAGTCAATTGCATCATTTACATATTAATATTGTCACATTTTACAAGTTCATACATAGTTTCAGTTAGACTTTTAATACTTGATTAGTTTAGATGGCTTACTTGTAGTTTTGTGCTTTGTTTTGTAGATAAATAAAGAGCCTAAAAGTGGGATGGAATGTGATTCAAATGGTGACAAAATCATGTCAAAGAAAGCTGCAAACGATGGATCAAAGAATCAAGAGAACTTACAATTCCCTTTGAGATCATTAAAAATGGAATAAAGAAAACCAAGAAAAAAAGAAGAAATGAGCTCATTCTAAGCGCCACAGCGCTCAAAGCACAGATTTGGCATAAATTTGCATGTAGCGCCGAGGCATTGGGTTGTGCACAATACATGATTTTTTTGTATTTTGACTATTTGGCTTACCCTTTTTGGTCTTTTCCCCACTTATGTTTATAATCTCATTTTAGGGTTGTTTTTGAGGATCATCTTTCATTCTAGTAGATTTAGATAACAACTAATTAGGGTTAGGGTTGAGAAAAGGAGACAAGAAAGAGCTTGAGGAGGGAGATAAGTTGCAGGATTTTGTGCAGAAGAAGAAGAAGGAAAACTACTTTAAAGGTGGTTTTTCCATTCATTTCTTATTTAGTTCTTTTTGTATTCATGTCTTCTCTCTTGAATCTCTTTTTTGTATTCTTGAACATGATTATGAGCTAAATTTTTAATCTAGAGGTTCAATTGATCTATGTTGAATCTTATGGTTTAATTATTCTTTACATGTTTTTGATTCATCATTTGGGTTAATTTGCAATATCAAACTCTTAATGCTTTCAAATTGCTGGCCACATTTTGGATGACCTTTGATTTGATATCTAACACTTAGAAAAGGGAATATTGAATTGGATTAGGGAAATTGCAACCTAGGGTCATTGTATTGTGTTGGAAAACCTACAATTCCCTTTGAGATCATTAAAAATGGATCCCAAATCTTAATGCATGTTCAATTCATTGGTTTATCACTTTGGAAAGGGAATTAATGTTTTGAGCATAGGTAATTGAACTATCACTTGGAAGAGGGGTTTAATTGAATTAAGATCTTTGATTTATAAATCCATGAATTAATCATTTATATGACTCTTTCGAAAACCATAAGTGAAGACATAGTGAGATTAATCCTCTAGAGTTTTTAATCATTGATTTTCTCCAATTTCTATCTGAATTACATAGTTTAGTTCTAATTCTTGCTTATTTTACCTTTTTAGTACTCAAATCATCAAATATTGATCATCTAGATAAAACTTAGAGTTATTATAATTTTGGGCATTAAAAGATAGTTTTGCTAATCCTAGAGGACGATAATTCAGTATTCACCGGTCTATATTAGAACTTGATTCTCGTGCGATTTTGAAGTAAAAATATACCGCATCAGTATTTCATCTAAGCAACAAATTATTTTTAAGGTTTTCACTCCCCTGGCCGATCCTAAGTAGTGGCTTTGGGCGGGCTGTGGACCTTTCACTCTGATACCATTAAATGTAACACCCCGCCCGGACACCCCTAGACCAGCGGGACACATACTGTCACGACCCACTATACGTGACATCATGACCGACATCCAAACCTCTGAGTATACCCTCCGTCAGTACACCCGGTGTCCCGTCAACCTAAAACAGATATACGAATCCCCAAAATCAAATACAGTATAATCCTAAAAACATCCATCTACCATGATCATAAATGAAATAAAATATTACATCTCCAAGTTATCAAATATAAAATTTCAAAGTTTATAAAATACTACAAACCCAACACATCCCAACTATGTGTTAATTATACATATAGTAGGTGTTATCATGTACATAATTATCAAATTACAAAATTAAATGTACAACACCTACATGAAAAAAAAACTAGGGACGCTCCGCAGTCAAGCCATCCCTTTCCTTTTTCTATCAGATCCTGAAAGAAGAAGGTGAGGTGTGAGCTACAGCCCGCTCAGTGAATGTCATTTACAAATGGCATATACGTACCTTTAATAAAAACATGATAAGATCATAAATTATTGAAATATCATGATGACGAAATAGATTACATACATGCTAACATAATGCATCAAGCCATACATAAGACGATGCATAACATTTGTAGTCATACTCATGCAATCCTAACACCTCCTGAGTACGGGGGTTCAAGGCTGGTGCGCTACACAATACCTGAACACACACACAATACTCGTATTCTAATAAGTTCTCAAGTTGTGCAGCACGTAGGATTAGCCTAAACTAACCTATCCATACACAAGCCATAAAACCCTCTGCCAGGTACACAACTGGGATCGCTGCTATACTTACGAGAATTCCCAAAAAGAGGAAATTCCAACTAAGAGCCTCAACCCAAATTGTCATCCCAATGAATTATGCTCAAATGTATTTCATGAAATATTAAAATATGCATACCATTATACATAAACATTTAAAACATTTCTATACTACAATGCCACATATAAATAATCCAAAAGTAAAAGAACACTCACCCTTGATTGGCTAAGTCTAGCCAATCCAATTCTAATCCAATCACCAAAACTCTCCAATTGACTAAACGGGTTCAGGATCAATCACAAGACCTGGAAATAACATGGTTCACACAACTGAAAATCAGTCATAAAGTGTGTCAAAACCCCATATTCAAACCCAATCTAAAGTCAATTAGATTCTAAATTGGTTACCCCCTTGAGCCAATTTTCATATTGCCCAATTTGATCATTTAGACTCAAATAAACCAAGATTGACCTAAATTGAATGTAATAGGGTGATCCCATGATCCAACCACTAATACACATGACATTCAATTATAATTAGGGTCAATTAGACTATACATCAAGTCAATTTCATCAATTGACTAAGTCTTGGTCAAAATCTCCAATTAGGCCGATATAAAACATAAGGTCAAAATGAACTAAGTCATATCGATTTAACATAGGTTCTAACATTTTAAACCCATGATTCTACTCAATTTGGGTCTAATTAAACAATCCCCAAGTCAATTTCATAAATTGACTTGATTTTGGTGAAAAGTCCCAATTTGGGCAAAATCCTCAAATTACATGCAAAATTGCCAAAGTACATGGAAAATGCCAAATACTTAGCCTAGGTCAAAATTAGTCAACCCTAGGGTGTCCAGTATGAGAATCTACTGAATTTTATCATCAACAACCCTAATCATGCCCCAAAAGACCTACATTGCATAATTTTTCAGATTTTCAATCAAGAGCATCAAAAGCCCCAAATCTGGAAATTTTCATACATAGGCAATATTGCCAATTTTACACTAGGCCACCATACATCACCATGAAATTTACTGAACTTGCACCATGGGATCATCCACCATGTCTACTAGGTCAACATAGTTGACATGCAAAACTTAACTCTAACCCTAAGTCAATGATCCAAGTGTAGGCCATTTGAGCTAAACTCTAAGATTTTACCATGGAAATCTCAAACCAAAGGCATGGATCATTCCTTGGTGTTCATAGGTCTAACATAGGTGACATGCAAACAACTTGAAAAATTCTAAGGCCATGAACAAGGTATAGGTCCATTTAAAAAGAGTTCCACCAAATCCAAAAGAGAAAATGGGGAAAATGGCACCAATGGCCTCCAATCAACATTAGGGTTCATAAAAACATGCATGCAATTGAATCCTAGGTCTGGAACAATCCTCAACTGAGAATCCATGGCATATCTTAGGGCAACATATAGCTCGGAAGCTTAAACTAGAGAGATCAAAGGAAGAAAAGATAGAAACCATGGAAACCTCATGGAGTTCTTGAGCAAGAACCTCCAAACCCTAATTTTCCTCTCCTTTTCTCTTCTCCAGCTCTTCTCCCTCTTTCTCAAGTGAAAAATGTGCAAATGAGCTGAGAAAACCGAGTCAATAGCTTATATAGAAATGTTTGGGCCCACAACTAAAAGTTGCCAAAAATTGTTAAAAATCAGTTTTCCTGTTGCAATACTTGCACTTAGATAGTCCATTTCATGCAAACTACCCACCACATTAACATCTTAACCGTTCAAAAGTTGCATGAGTCAGTTACCAAGAGTCTGGTAAACTTTCAACCATGTGATCAAAACTGCCTAAGAAAATTCGGAAATCCGTGGAACAGTGTTTGGAGTCTTATAACTCACAGTAGTTAACTCCGATCAAGATCTTCACCGATCATAATGAATATCTATTAGAGAAGAATGAGCTGACAAAGTTTTAGGTCAATCGGACCACGGATCTAGGAGATCATATCATTGATGTAATGTGTGATAGAAATTTCTTCCTCCGTGGAGTGAGCTCCACTTGATCCAAAACACCGTTTTTGACATGTTTCGAACGGGTCTCTGATGGTTCCGAAACTTCAAGCGCACACTCTATGTCCTAAAATCATGCAAAGACACTCAAACTTACGTGCGTCGAGCATCAAAATACATATACACATACGTATACGGGTACTCTATGGGTACACTACGGGTCAAAATGACATCACCTAAAGGCACGGGTGCTATACTTACCGGCGTGGCGCGAATGCATTATAATAGTTATCGAGTACGTAGGTAATCAATTCAAGTACAAGTATGTTTTTATTGATTTTAGAATATATTTTTGTATAAGATTTAGGCGGTGTAAAGACCGCCAATAATAAGGGAACATGCTCCAGAAAATCTCCCCAAGTAATTTAAACAATTAGGTAAGGGGTACAAAACGAGGGTCCAAAACACCTCCACCCAATCCACCTTAGACTCTTGTAAAATGGTTAGCAACTGGATGAGCTATTGCCAATGGGTAAAATAGTTTGTGAGTATGAAAATTAATAAAGAAGACATCATAATCATACATCAGATATACACAACAATGCATCATAAACAATGAATAATAGCTTAACAAGTAAGTATACATAACACCGTCTCGTAATGGCTTTGTGACCGTATATCGCCCTAGGTTCACGTATGATGTCCATCTCTAGGTAATCCTGGGTTCACATTGTATGTCCATATCTAGGGGAAGCATCAATAATTGTAGGCACAATTACACCAGTAAATAATCGATAGATCACAGACCACTTACGTCTCTAGGTGGTTCTTATTTCATGTATGATGACTATGCATATGTGGGTCTGGTCTTTACTTACATTAGACAGGATTTGGAAGCGCCTGGTGATGCCTATCAGGGTTGGCATCACCGCGTACATTGTTAAGATGTCAAGTATCATCTATACAAGCGGACCACCTTCAATAGGATAAACCAGACCAGTCCCTTGGTCGAGAGGTGGGAACACAAGGTCCTGCTTAAATACCAAGTCTTCTAGAGCAGCAAGTTGCCTCCCATTCATTATTCAAAGTTACTGAGGACAAAACTAAGTCTGGTTTAGTCAAATTGACCGCTAATCCGATATAGTAATAGTATAATACGTGGACTCCAAATATTAAGACATAAGCATGACATGTATGAACACTATACATAATAATGCAGCATAAGTGAGTAATAGACATAATGATAGATGAATGAAAACTTTATGAAAAGTCAAAAGACACGCAAACCTATGTTTCGTTCCCACCTTCAAATTGCACTTCTTTCCAAAACTGGCGCTTCTTCCCAAGGAGAACAACTTCACACCGCAAAGAGAGTCTCTAAGAGAGAGAGTCTTAGAAGATGAGAGAGAAAATCACGAGAGGAGTGAAGGAAACCAACCTAAAGAGAGAAAGAGAGAAAGAGAGAGAAATTTAAGTTGTGGTGTGAGAAATGAGGGGGGAAAGGGGCCTCTTTTATAGAGGTTTAACCTAGATTTTCCCTTAGCAAGCCTCACTTCTGATAAATAATCATAAAGTATATCTTTTAAGGAGGGCTTCTTTTCCATGTGATTGTAGACATCCGGTAAAGGTTGCAAGTCTTTCCATGAATAATCATCGGAGTAGTTCTCATGGTTATAAATACCAGAATGGTATTGATAAGGTAAAGGGTCACCCATACAATTATAAGCCCAATGGTTACCATATTGAACTTGCTCCATACTTGAATCAATTCCTGCATATCTCATGTTTGCAACTCCCATTCTCTCGATAGTATGTTTAGATCTTGCATCAATAAAATTGGATATTTGATGTTGAAGGTGGGAAATTGATGCTGACAATGTTGTAAAAGGATCTACTCGCTTGGAACTATCTTGGAAAGTCGAGAGGTTGAAATTGTACGCCATTGCTTTACAAAAGAAAAAAAAAAGTCAGAAAAATCTAAATTAAAATCAAAGTTAGTTACTAATGATATTAGTGAAAATAGAGTGAATCAATCCCCGACAACAAGGTCAAAAACTTGTTACGTGCAAACTGCGAGCGTAAGGTGTCAAGTTATAAAATAGAATTGATGAGATATCGGGTTGTCGTCCTCTAAGATTGACACTCACACTAAATATTGTTTCACTAACCCTAACTTTATCTAGAAAATCAGATTCGAGTGATTAAGTGAAATAAATAAACTATTAAATAATTAGAAAGTAAACTAAAGCAATGCAATAGAAATAAATAGAAAATCAAAGATAGAATAGTCTAGAGGTTTGATATCACCTCATTCTCAACTATGCATATATATATATATATATATATATATATATATATATATTGATTATTAAATCAGCTCTTTTGTTTGTAAGTTAAGAATCCTAAAGTCTCTAATTCCCTCTCTCAAGTTCATATGACACCAAGGCTTGATTTCGATCTCTCGATAAAAGCCAAAACCCTAGCAAGTCATTAAGTTTTGTGATTCTTCCTACAACTTCAAAAGGTATCATAAATCTCTCGATTCTATGATAATCTTAGGTTATGTGTCCCTTGTTCCAACTCAAGGAATCCTCTCTCGAGTGCCACCCCTCAAGTCTAGAATCATTCAATCCATGATCAAGAGATTGCAAGCATTAAGCAATGAGAAATATAAATAAACTAGAAAACTTTATTAACAATAAAACCTACAACATAGTATCAAGTTAAGATCAATCTACACCTCTAAATAGAGGATTTAGTTCATAACTAGAGATATCAAAGCATGATGAACATAAATATAAAACCAAAAACACAAAGTAGAAGGAAGGGAAAGTGTTGGAGATTCTTTAATAGTCTTCAATCTTGCTCTTCCCCGCTTCAAACCCTAGCCATCCTTCTTGCTCTTCACAATATTTTCTCCTCTATTTTTCGTCCCCCTTTCCTCTTCATAATGTTCTCCTTATAATCATGAGTCCATAGCAACAAACAACGTCCAATTCGGAGTTGTATTGGGAAAGTTATGACCGAAACACCAAAATAGCAACTTTCTAAAAATCTAGTTGAACCCCGACGCCCAGTTGCTGGTTTCTTGCACTCCTTCTCCTCTTGCTTGTGGACTTGGCCAAATTTTTAGCCTTTTTCCTTGGTTGCTCCATGTATCTTCATGCAATCTTTATGCAACTTGTTTCCAACTTCCAAGTCCACTTTAGGTCCATCAAAACACCTTCAAAACAACCCAAATCAAGTGAGCATCATGCTTTAATAATCTCATGAACCAACCTATAAAAATCATAACCGAAATAGTGCAAAAACACCAAAACTTGACAAAACTATAAAATAACCCAATTTATGGTGAACTAACCTAATCTATGAACTAAATACCATAAAACACACCTAAAACATCCTCTAAAACACTCCTAAAAACAAGTCTAATTAACCACTTATTAGGCACCACAACACTAGCTACCACACCAGGCCCTTCCACATTTGATATAGTTTTGCAGATGCTAACGAAGGTTAGAGACCAGTAGCAGACATTGCTCCCTTCTTTCTTCGCCATGGAGAGGAAGTAGGAGGATCTGGTCTCAGACGTACGAGCTCATGAAGTTATGGTCCAGATTATTTGATCGATTACCAGTTGAGGAGCCTCATGAATTTAGCTTCAATCATGAGGATATCTTCGGTGACGGAGCGCGGCCTGCACCTTCTCCGACTTTTCAGCAGCCAGCTTCGCCTGTCCGTCTAGCTTCAGCTTCAGATCTCTTCTCCAGTTCTCCTTCAGTATTAACTGCCTTAGCTTTGATCCCTTTATCGGCAACAACTCTAAGGATTCCACCTCCCCAACTGCATCCTTCTCTTGCTATGGCAGGTTTCTCTTTGGATTTGATACTCTCACTTCCATGTATTTCTCCACCATCTTCGGGTCGTGATTTAGTTATCCACTCCAGCTCCACCTCTGCTACCACATCTGCTGCACCCACTGTCACACCTGATGGAGATGTCGGTACCACCCCCACGGAGGACACAACCCCAACTTCACTAGCAGACGATATATTCGTCGGGCTTGGATCTCTTGATCCTCGATCATCCCCTCCGTCTTAGGAACACCCTCTTTTTTATGTTTCAAAAGGGGGAGAGAGATTAGTATGTGATTGGTCTGATTGACTAGATCATTTTTGTGCACATACTCAAGGGGAGAGTTCACATACTCAGGAGGAGTTTATGAGTTTGGATATTTATATGTATTTTGGAGATGTTATTTCTTGTTCTATTTTTGTTGTACACACTTTTTTTTTATCTCTGTATATTTATTATGTACAATTTTTTGTTTATCACATGTATATGTTTGACTTCGTATATTAATATACATGTACATTTTGTTTCTATTGATCATTTTTCTAAGTATGTTTATATTGGTATCCGATTGATAATTGTTCAAATCCTATTGAATGCAAATTTTCTCTTTAGTGGTATACTCTTAATTGAAACATGATACAATCATTTATTTCACTCATTCATTCACTCGAGAAATCATGCTTATTGCTTTAATCAGGCCAATAGTGCATTTGTTTGAAATCATCAAAAAAGGGGAGATTGTTGATGTAACGACTCTCGCCCTATATTTGTTTTGATGATTACAAACAACATACTTGTGATCACTAATCTCTTTGACATAATTGTTTCAGTGCTAACTAGCTATATTAGATGGATTCAACCATATTGTCAAAGCATGTGGAAGGAACATCATTGCACGAAGATTCAAGAGCTTAATGTTTGTAATTGTTATTTAGAATCTTAGTGATGTAGAGTAGCTATTACATGTTCCAACCACAATATGATTCGCATCTTTTTGAAAAATCATGCATATAGTTTATCATACTCATGCATGTACACTATTATATTATTGATCATGCATGCACACACCTTAGTATGATAATTATGTCACATAGTTAAAATTGTTTGTCATGCATATTTTTATCAGTGATTAACATGCATTCATTTTACCAACTTTGCATGGTTTTATCGTTTTACGTGTATTGTATTGAATGTCTCAATCATATGCGTAGTTGATTGATTTATACGTATTTAACTTTGTTAATTATACTTCAATCTTGTCAAAAATTATTTTTAAAAGTTAGTCTAGGTGTTTGACCTTCCTAATTATGATCGAAAAATTGGGTTTCTATCACTTCACAGTGAAGGAACGCGCTCCTGTAAATTTTGTTGAGACTCAGATTTTTCTGATCAGAGTTTAAAGAATGTGCTCCTGTGGTTTTTCTCGAAAGTTAGAATTTTCTGATTACAGAAAAAGGCATGTGCTCCTCTTTATTGGAACGCACTCCTATAGTCAAAGGAAAAATAGGAAATTTTATAGAGTCAACGGTTCTTGATAAACAACCTCTCTCTTATGCCCAAAGAACACATTAAGGAACGCGCTCCCCATATAAGGAACACCCTCCCTGATTGGAGGAAAATCTAAAAACTTTCAGATTTCAAAGTAGAAGCTCGCTCCTTCTTTGAAGAACGCGTTCCGGTGCCTCGGTGTGCTATTTTTTTTATAAATACCACACTTGCTCATTTGAAGAACAACTTTTGTAAAATTACATTAACTTGTGTCGTTTTTCATCTTAGCCTTTTTGCAAGTTCTTGAGTGATTTTAAACATCTTTTTAAGCAAAAGTTCACCTAAACTTGGCTATTTGATTCATACTTCCAAATAGTTCGCCAAATCTTTCAAAATCTTTGAGAAACTTGTGTGTTTCTCGAGCAAGTAATCAAGACGTTTTTGAGTGTTCTCTAGACATCTTGTTGATTTTTGATCATCTTTGAACGTGATATCTCTCAACCATCATCACACTTGAAGAATCTTTGAGCTTCAACCTTACCCAAGTGGGGTAAAATCTCTCTAACTCAATTCTTGTGATTTTGTTTGAGTAAATCAATTTTGTCACTTGAGTTTATATCTTGAAAACTGATTTATTTTAGAATAATGTTTGTGAAACCCTTTATGATCTTCATATCATTGTATCTTGTTTAGTGGTTTCATAAATATTATGTGGTATCGATTCATGAGCTAAACTTATAATATATTGAATCGATTTCATAGATCATCACTTGAGTTTGTTGATTCTTGATCTTAATCATTTATACATTTAGAACCATCAAATTTTGATCATCATTGAATATTGATTCTTGAGCTTTATACATATCATTGTCAGAATCAATATTTGAATACTTGTGCGTATTCGATTCTTGTTTTCATATCATATATATTTGAATCGATTGCATTTGAGAAAAACTATTCCAACACATCACATCATTTAAATCATTGTGGTTGGAACAGTCTAATTTACTCATTCAAGATTGTAAGCTTATCATTGTTGGGAGTGTTGTAGAACACTTCTCTCTATCATTTGTAATCTTGATGTATCGTTGACGTGTTTTTCAACCAGGAACATACCATACTATTGTACGGCTCATAACCACGCTCGTAAGTTGGTTACAGTATGGCTTTCAAGCCAAGCCCTTGTGTAGGCTAGAGTGTGGCCTTCTAACCAAGCCCTTGTGTTTGTTAGTGTGTGGCTTTCTAACCAAGTCCTTATGTAGGTTAGCGTGTGTGGCTTTCTAACAAAACCCTTGTTTTGGTTAGTGTAAGGCTTTGAGCCAAGCCTTTGTGTTGGCTTTTGTAAACGGCTTCTAGTCACGCTCGTAAGTTGACTAGCTAATAGTATATTAGGAAATCCTAATGGTGGTGATTGGGTAATGGACGTAGGTTCAAGGGGAATCGAACCACTCTAAATCATTGTCAATTTATTTTTCCTGCACTTGTTTATTTTGACTGTTACCTACTGCGCACTTTATCTGTTTAATTACTTTTACCGAAAGGTAACACAAAAGTCCACCAAGTCCAATTCACCCCCCTTTCTAACTATAATATTGGGCCAACAAGGTTTTCCTTGAACTCGTAGAAAGGCTTTGTAACAGTTTGATTCACACCCATGAAGTGAATCAGAGATAATGAAATCCTTAAAAAGGTTTTTTACGCATGGAGGTAGGAAAAAAATTTCCAAACCACGTAAAAATATTTGTCTCCTTACATTTATTTTCTGAATTTTACTTTTATATGTGATCTATTTGATCAAATGCGTCAACCAAATTAAGGAACACAAAAGATAAATTAAAAATTGTTTTAATTGGCCGAAACACTTAATTCACCCCCCCCTCTTGGGTGCCTTGTCATAGACCATCCTCATGTAGTCTCTTTTATTTTATTTTGTTTTTTTTTTTTATAAAATGAACACACTTAAATGCTCCATGATTATTTGATTCATCATACGATTACAGAGCTTTGTATCTTCTTCATTAGCAACAGTCACAATATTATAAAGCTCTAGCTTAACCTTCCTTTAACAGCGAAATATAGATAAAATTAAAAGGGAGATGCCTACAGCTTTTGAACTCAATTTCTTCAAGCGAGAAATATAGCTTAACCTTGCTTGCTTTTGTCTACTTCTAAATTGAACTTTTGATTTCTCAATCTCAATTTGTGCATGTGCGATATATGTTGAAACAACCAAAAAAGAATAATCCAATTACTTAAATTACTTTTTAATTCCTTGATTTTTCTATATAAATGTGATATTGTGTTTATGTGTGGTAACTGACTTGGTAGCCCACTATTTTAGTTTTAATTTTTTTAAAGATCTCTCTTATGCATGTTTTGGTTTTATACAAAATTTAGAGTTTGTGAGATGCTACAAATTTGTAAGAGGCTGCAGAGTTGGTGTTAATAAAGCTTTTTCCTTGTTCTTTTTTTGTTGCCACCAGAACAAGAGTATAACATTTCTATATATAACAATTTCAATTATTTTTAACAATCAAGCTTACACTCACCATCTATCGCCCTCTAGGACACCTTAACAAAATGGCGTAGTTGAAAGGAAAAATAGAACTTTGCAGGAAATGTGTAGGATAATGCTAAGTGAATATAACACTGTAAGCTATTTTTGGGTAGAAGCTATTAAAACTGCATGTTATATATTAAACAAAATTCTGACTAGAAAATATTTGAGCAAAACTCCATATGAATTATGGAAAGGTAGAGCACCCAACATTAGCTACTTTCGAGTATTTGGATGTAAGTGTTTTATCCTTGATGATAAATATAATTTAGACGAGTTTGAACCTAAGTCAGATATTGGAATAATCTTAGGATATTCTTCTCACAGTAGAGCTTACAGAATTTATAACAAAACTACTTGAATTGTAGAAGAAATTCATGTAAATTTTGATGAAGCTGAAAATAAGAAATGTCTTGAGGAAGGGATTAGGCAAATGAACCTTGAAGATGATGATGCACCAAAGAAAACTCAAAACATAGAACCTGATAATGAAAAATCTTTATAAGTATCAAAGAACTCAAGATTGCTTCAAGATCACCCCAAAGAACAAATACTAGGTGATCCAACTAAGGGTGTATCCACTAGAGCTTCAATTCATAAAAATCCAGAGTTTGTTGCTTTTGTATCTCAAATCAAACCAAAAAAAGTGGAAGATGCATTGAAAGATGAGAACTAGATTCTTGCTATGCAAGAAGAACAAGGACACTTTGTAAGAAACAAAGTATGAGAATTTGTTCCTAAACCATTTCATCAATAAATCATAGGAACCAAATGGGTTTTTAGAAACAAAAAGAATGAACAAGGAATCATAGTCGAAAATATTTTCACTGATACCTTATGTATTCAAATGAAATTCATTTTGACACAGACTAACTTTCAAAAAGTATTGGCACAACACAAAGTGATTGGCAAGTTGTTCGATCCTTAGTGCTAGTATTTATAGACTTAGTGAGATATAACCGTTAGACATTGGTTCAAATCTTCTAAAAACTCTAGATTACTTTAAGGTCTTTCCCAAGATCAAAATTTAGGAGATCCATGAAAAGGTGTATCCACTAGAGCCTTAATTCAAAAAGATCAAGAGTTTGTTGCTTTTGTTTCACAACTTGAACCAATTAAAGTGGAAGATGCACTGAAAGATGAAAACTTGATTCTTGCTATGCAAGAAGAACTAGGACACTTTGTGCACAACAAAGTATGGGAATTAGTTCCTAGACCTTTTCATGAATCGGTTATAGGAACCAAATGGATCTTTAGGAACAAAAAGAATGAACAAGGCATCATTTTTCGCAATTAGGCTAGATTGGTTGCACGAGGCTTCAACAAAGAAGAAGGCATAGACTTCGAAGAAGCTTTTGCACCAGTAGCAAGACTAGAGGCAATAAGAATGTTACTTGCCTACGCTTGTTACAAGGATTTTCCCTTATACCAAATGGATGTAAAAAGTGTTTTTCTAAATTGTTACATCAATGAAGAGGTATATGTGGAACAATCTCCAGGGTTTGAGGATGCTCAAGACCCGGAATATGTGTTCAAACTCCATAAAGCGTTATATGGATTGAGACAAGCTCCAAGAGCTTGGTATGATCGACTGATCCAACTTTGTTTGTCAAACACCACAATAATAATATGCTCATTGTTCAAATATATGTGGACGATATCATTTTTGGTGCATCAAACAAAGAACTATGTGATGAGTTTTCAAAATTAATGCAAAAGGAATTTGAAATGAGTGTGATGGGAGAACTTACATACTTTCTCGGCTTACAAATTAAACAAATGTCGAAAGGCACCTTCTTAAGCCAATCAAAGTATGCTAAGGAAATCGTTAAAAAGTTTCAAATGCACAATTTGAAATCGATTGATACTCATTAAACTTCTGCAATCAAATTAGATAAGGATGAAAAAGGTAAATCAATTTATTCAAAACTTTCTAGAAGCATGATTGGAAGTCTTTTGTACCTAACAACAAGTCGACTTGACATTATGTTCAGTGTCTGTGTATGTGCAAGATTTCAATCTGAACCGAAAGAATCTCATTTAAAGTGTGTCAAATGAATATTCAGATACATAAATGGCACAACAAATTTAGGAATTTGGTATTCCAAAGGTACTACTTTTGATCTTGGAAGTTATGTAGACTCCGACTATGCTGGCAGTCCAACTGATAGGAAAAGTATCTCTGGATTTTGTCACTTTCTTGGAAATTCTCTAATTTCTTGGTTCTACAAGAAACAACATTCCGTGGTACTATTCACAGCTGAAGCAGAATATGTTGCAGCTGGAAGTTGTTGTTCTCAAGTTCTTTACATGAAACAACAACTTCAGGATTATCAAATTTTGATTCAATGTGCTGAAATTTTATGTGATAATACTAGTGCTATTAACATATCTAAAAATCCTATATTGCACTCCCGAACTAAGAATATTCGAATAAGACATCACTTTTTACGGGATCATGTGCAAAATAGACAAGTTGTATTATCTCATATTGGAACCAAAGAACAACTGACTAACATATATACAAAATTCCTACCAAAAGACTAGTTTGCTCATATTCGCAAAGAACTTGGAATATTCTCTGAAACCGATCTGTAGCACTTTAATGCTTACCTCCATATAGGGGAGATATATTTCATGTTACTTTACTCTTTTTTATATTTCAAAAAGGGGACAAAGTACTATCATTGAAGTATCATAAACTCAGTGGGAGTATAACACTAAGGGGGAGTCTTAGTGATAGTTTATGTACATTCCTTGCTAATACACTCATATCATATGAAACAAGGAAAATTAGTATTGCATCTCATGCATCCATACATCACTTTATTAGCTTGCTTCAAAGCCTACAGTAATGTGTTTGAAATCATCAAAAAGGGGGAGATTGTTGAACCAATTATCTTCACGTCCCTTACAAGAATATGTCCCTATTATGAAAGATTTTGATGATTACAAAACTACATTTTGTTCATGATATTACTGCACATATGACATATCTAATCTTACTTGAAGGTGTCAAAGATTCAGTGATGCATGACGAACGTATTAAAAGATCTTCTTGAAGACCATTATCGTTTGAAGATGTTTATTTGTTTGATTAGATTATGATAGATTGTAGGACCTTCTATGTCATGTGATTTAGCAATATGCATGTCTGCATGTTTTAATCGATTGGTTGCATGTTTGATTTAATCCGGTTACTTTATGTTTTATCGTGTTTTAATCGAGAAATCAAAAATTGCTTTTATAAAGTCTTTCAGGACGCTAATGTTTTAGCAGTGCTCTCCTTGACTTGATGAGTCAGGACGCTAATAAAATGTTAAAACACTCAAGGTTGAATTGATTTGATTAATAAGGACGCTTTTTTGTTAGTAGTGACCTTTCTCTTATCAACCTTTGAGAGTGTCAAGACGCTAATTCAGTTTCAGCTCGCTGAAAGATCTTTTTATCTTTAAGGAATAGGTTATAAGTTGAACAAATTATCAGGACGCTACTTGTGTAGGAGTGCCCTCATCTTTAGAATTAACTTAAGTAACTTTCAGGACGCTCACCGTCCGTCAACACGCTTAAACATTGTTTTAAAATTGTTTTTAATAGTTCAGGACGCTTACTCTTGAGTAGCGCCCTCATATGTTTTGTGTTTTAAAATAAAGCAGGACGCTTACAGCGAAGTAGCGCCGTCATGCTTTAAGTCATTTAATTGTCAAAGCAAGTTAGGACGCTTACTACTTAGTAGCGCCCACACTTCATTGTTTAGAAGGATGTTGATGTTTTATGAGCGCCCTCAAAAGAACGAAATGACAAAAAAGATATTTTTGTTGTTCTAACATTACTGTAATTTTTGTTAACCTTTTTCAGAAACGTACGAATACTTTTCAAAACTTTTCAGAACTTTTCAGAACTTTTCATAACTTTTCAGAACTTTTCATAACTTTTCAGAATCGTACAACAACTTTCCATAACTTTTTAAAACGTTCTAAAACTTTGTCAGAACATTCCTCTTTCATGAAAGGATCAGATGATTTAGGTGCTATCGCTGTAATATGCATGAAGCTGAATCGATCCATTTCTGGAAAAGATGTTAATGTTATATTTGAAATAACTTAGAGCGCCAAAATTACCAAGTCCATTGCGCCTCTGTTATTCCTATATATATGTGTTGCGTCAGAGCAGAAAAATGAACTCATAAAAATACGAAACTGATTTCATTCAAAACATATTGACAATTTTTGTTTGCGCCAAAACACTTTTTTAAAGTTAGTCTTCTTTCACTTGTGCTTGATCTTACGATCTTTTGAAAGAAAAACTTCAAGTCTTCTAGGTTGATCGATCTTCTTCTTCATTATTTCAAAAACCCATTAACGAAGGCAAAAGGCTATTTGAACCTGTTTTCAGCATAAACTTCATCATACATATTTCGCTGAATCTATGGCAACAAAAGGTTCAATCCAAAGCGTTACAAGTATCACTTTGATTCTGAGTAAAGGGAATCATATCTCATTCTGTAATCAGACTGTAGTGACAGGCAAGTCACGGAGTTAGAGCAAATATTGCTCAAAGTTGTAAGCGGTCTTCTCACACCAGTAAGTTGAGAATAGGTTCTCTCTCACCTGTAAGTAGAAAAATGGTCCTCTCACCCCCGTAAACTGAGAAACAGTAGCTCTCACACCCGTAAGTTGAGAAAGTGTTCCGGTTTGATCTTCACCCGTAAGAAGGTCCATTGTGGAGTTTGAACAAATCCTAACTGAGGAGGTTAGGTAGTAGATAAAGGCGTGGCCGAACCACTATGAATCTTGCTTTCATTGTCCCATTTACATTTACTTTATCTCATCGCTATATTTTGTTTAATCTGCTTTCATTACTCCGCACAATTTAAAGAAAGGTTAAAATCTGCTAAGTGTCCAATTCACGCCACCCCCTCCTCTTGGACATATCTGGGCTAACACTCAATACTGATCACAAAAAACTACCTAGTGGAACAATAAATGATGACTTATATTCAACCAACATACGATATTAAAACACACCTTATTCATAATTAGTAAGTTTATTGGAATAAGAGATCTGATTATTTCCTTGTAGGGAATTCTCAACCCACTAGGGGAATGCCCAAAAATCATCTTTCCCAAGAAAAACCCAACCAATAACAAATAAAGGGTTTTCATCCATGTCCACATCATGCAATTTTCAAATAAAACATATATGAGTAAAATAGTCTAATATATATATATATATGTATATATATATATATATATATATATATATATATAGGATGACATAAATGAATAGCAAGATTGAAATTCTACTCACGACCAAAGTCAGAATAATTTTCCACCGCACCAATCGAACTAGATTCCTCTACTAGAACCTTCATAAATTATTTAAGTCATATTAATATCCATTCCTATTATTTATTATTTTTCCATTCCAATTCCACATAATTTCTATTCACTTTGTAATGTTTAGATCAAGTTCAAACATTCCAATTCATTCAACTAATTCTCATAATTCTATTCCAATCTCACATACACGTGATGGTCAGTCTAAATAATTTCTTCCACCCTCTAAAATATTTCCAAAGTGAAAGAATGTAGAAATAAGCTTTTTGACCATATCCCCACAAGTTTTCAAGTCCAACAAATTTACAGGAACCATTCAATCGTATACTAAAAATACCAATCGATATCCAAAAATCATGATCTTGGTATCAAAATGTTTGGAATTCAGTCCCCTACGATTCTATGGTCTCAAATCGGGATTTCACAGGAGTTTGACGTGGTTCCAAAGGCCCCTAGTGTCAAATTTGGCTTCCAACAGTTGTACCGGCGCCAATATTACACATGAACACAAACAAACTACATATTCAGGATCTACGCGACTATAGGAGTGATAATATACAATTTTTGCATGTTTTCACTCAAGTGGGTCAAAACACCATTTTTTAAAACACCACAAAACACATCCTATAGCAAAAATTATACTGGTAGAATCATCGCACGTGGCTTAAATAGCACTTTTGCAATGAAAAGAAGGAAAAATGATTTACCGGAACGTCAAATTTGCCGCAAAACCCGTTTTCTTCCTTCCATTCTCTTTCTTCTCCTTTTTTTGTACAATGTTCCTTTCCAACTTTTTCAATTCATTATGTTTTGTATCTTATTACGTTAGGTTGAAAGAAAACAAAGATAACCATCACATAATGATTTATTTTATGCTTCCTAACTTCACCAACCTAACCAACTCCCCATATAATTTAAAATATTTTTCTCTTATTTCTTCAAAGCACGTTAGAGAAAAGAGATTAAACGAGAGCAATATTGTGAGGGTGATCTCATACTCCCCTAGACACACACTAATCGAACTCCCATCTAATATCCAATTTAATTTTTTACTTTACAAAAACACTCAATTTAATGAACTAATATTATCTATTACTTTCAGTAACCTTCTATGATCAACCAAAAATTTTGGGGTATTAGCTTTTATAAAAATGAGAGTCGTTACAACCTCCCCACATTAAAAGAAATTTCGTCCTCAAAATTTAAAGTGAGGAAGTATACCTCATGTCATAAATTCTGAGAACTGCTCAATTGTGTAATCTTCACGTTCCGAGGTATATTGTTCCTCACCATGAAACTACCACTTGACCTTGACCATTGGAATTTCTTTATTTCGATGCTTTTGCACTTTCCTGTCAAAATTACCACTTGCATTTCATCATAAGTCCCATCCTGCCTCAAGTCTAGAGGTCTCCAATCCAACACATGGGTAGGATCTGGATAACGCTGCTGAGTAGGATCTGAGTGATACTTTCTCAACATCAAAGCATGGAACACATTATGTACTACTGCCAGTTGAGGTGGTAAGGCTAACCTGTAAGCATCTGGACCAATCCTCTCAAGGATCTCAAAAGGTCTGATGAATCTAGGAGCAAATTTCCCTTTCACCCCAAATCTAGTCTGCCCTTTCTGTGGTGAGACCTTCAACAAAACACGGTCTCCCTCATCAAACTCTACGACTTCTTTTTTTTCTGTTGTCCACATAACTTTTCTGTCTATCTTGGGCTACTTTCATATTCTGTCTAATATGCTTTATCTTCTCTGTGTGTTCTTGCACAAACACAGGATCCATCAAAGTAGTATCCCCCACCTCAGTCCAACAAACTGGAGACCTGCATGACCTCCCGTATAACGCCTCCAATGGAGCCATACAAATATTGGACTGATAACTATTATTTTATGAAAACTCACACCAATGAATATACTCTTCCCAATTCCCACCAAACTCTAAAATACAGGATCTGAGCATATCCACTATTATCTAAATCAGTCTCTCTGTCTGATCGTCAGATTCAGGATGAAAAGTTGTATTGAGATTCAGCCGAGTACCGAGCTGCTTCTGCAACCCCTACCAGAATCTCGAGGAAAACCTCGGATCCCTATCTGATACTATCAATATTAGTACTCCATGTAATCGAACAATCTAACGTAAATACAACCGACTCAGTCTGCCTAAAGAATCTTTGGTGTTCGTCGGAAGAAAGTTGGCAGATTTAATCACTCTGTCCACTATGACCCAAATGGCATCGTGTCTCTACTGAGATCTAGGAAGTCCCATCACAAAATCCATAGTTATATGTTCCCCCTTCCATTTAGGAATGGCAAGTGGTTGTATCTGCCCTCCAGGCTTCTGAAGCTCAGCCTTCACTTACTGACGTATTTCACATTTCTTGATATACTCAGCTATATCTTTTTTCATGCCTGGCCATCAATATGCTCGTTTCATATCTTGATACATCTTGGTAGCACCTGGATGAATAGCATATCTGTATCTATGTGATTCCTGAAGTACCTCTCATCTAAGTTGCAGATCCGTAGGAATCCTTAATCTCCTTCTGAATCGCAAAGCACCATTTGAAGTCAATGACCAGTCCTCACAACTGTCATCATTAGCCCAAGTCCTGAACATCACATAATCAACATCTGACTGTTGCTAATCTATCACCTCATGAATATGAACTGGTTGAGCCCTCATCTGAGTACATATAACTATATCTTTAGAAATAGGATGAATACTCATCATAGTAGCATTCTCTAGTAGTTTCCACTCATGAGACATATGACTAGCCATAATAGTAGTATTTACTCTCTTTCTGCTCAGTGCATCAACCACCACATTAGCCTTCCCAAGATAATACTCCAGTGTGAAGTCATAATCCTTGAGAAATTCTAACCATCGCTTTTGTCTCATATTCAGATCTTTTTGTGAAAACAAGTATTTCAGACTCATATGATCTGAATAGAGTGTGATTTTCTCCCCATAGAGATAATGCCTCCAAATTTTCAATGCGAAGACTACTGCAGCCAATTCTAAATCATGTATTGGATAGTTATTCTCATGCACCTTCAACTGCCTTGATGCATAAACAATGACCCTATCCTTCTGCATAAGTATACAACCCAAACCTGTATGAGAAGCATCTGTATAGATCACAAACTCTTGACTAGGTTTTTGTAAGATCAACACTGGTGTAGATGTCAACTTTCTTTTCAGTTCAGCCAAGGCATTTTCACACTCATCTGTCCACTCAATTAGCATATTCTTCTAAGTTAGCTTGGTTAATGGTGCAGCCAGCTTTGAAAAACTCTGCACAAACCTCCGGTAAGAACCAGCCAAACCCAAAAAACGTCTAATCTTTGTCACTGTGATGGGTCTTGGCCAACTGATAATAGCCTCAACCTTAGCGAGATCAACTGAAATTCCCTCTGAGCTCACAACATGACCGAGGAATTTCACCTCTGATATCCAAAACTCACACTTGCTAAACTTAGCATATAGTTTATGCTCTTTTAAAGTTTGCAAGGTCATCCTGAGGTGTTTTCCATGCTCGTCATGGGTTCTAGAATATATCAAAAAATCATTAATGAAAATAATGATGAACTGGTTTAGATATGGCTTGAACACTCTCTGCATCAGATCTATAAACATGGTTGGTGCATTGGTCACACCAAAAGGCATCACCAAAAACTCATAGTGTCCATATCTAGTCCTGAAAGTTGTCTTCGGTACATCCTCATCCGTGATCGTCAGCCGATGATAACCTGACCTCAAGTCAATCTTCGAAAAGAATTTAGCTCCCTTCATCTGATCAAACAAATCATCAATACATGGAATAAGGTGTTTATTCTTCACAGTCACCCGGTTCAACTGTTTATAATCAATATATAGCCTCAAGCTCCCATCTTTCTTTTTAACAAAACTGGAGCTCCCCTTGGTGACACACTTGGGTTTATGAAACCCTTAGCTAACAATTCTTCTAACTGTATTTTCAACTTTTGTAATTTCTTAGGTTTAGTACCAAGAATTAACTTAATGATAAAGTCAATCTTCCTTCTAAGATGTAATCCAGGCAAATATGCAAGAAACACCTCTGGGAACTCTTTCACAATAGGAATGTCATCAAGCTTAATCTTACAGGCCTTTTCATCTTTTGATATCAAACCAGCTAACACTTTTCTCTCACCATCTGTCACCAATCTACCTCTAGTAGTTGGTTTATCTGATGTTGTCGTACTCAACATCAACCATGTACTAGCTCTAACAGGAGTAAGTTTTAATTTATCTACCTGATGAGTTGAGTTTTATACATACTATTTTGTAGGAATTTTGTTAGGTTTGTAGATATATTTTACTAATTTCTAGGTGTTTTGACTAAATTTGCATATTTAGTGTTTTAGGTGCATCTTGGCATTTTTGTGTGTTTTAGAGGTTAATTTTAGTTGTTTTCATGAATAAAATACTTTAGGTTTGTTTAGGAAAATAAATAAGATTTTTAGGAATTTTTCCTGAAGTTATTAGTAGCATTTGCATGTTATCACGTTTCATGTTGCATTTTTAGTACATAGTTGCATTTCGAGTTTTAGCATGTAATTCGTATGATGGATTTACTTGCTTTTGTGTTTTGTTTTGTAGGTAATAAAAGCTTGAAAGTGTGGTGAATCAAGGCCCAAATGATGGTGAAAAGTGACCAAGATCATGTGCGAAAAGTGTACAAGAAAGTACGAAAGAATGGACGAAAACAGGAAGAAGAATGGCTAAAGACACAAAAGCACTATATGCACTTGTGTCGTTCTGAGGGCTGCAGTGCTTGGGAGGGCGCTGTAGCACCAGAACACTGAAAATTAGTGTAAAGATTTGCACAGTAGCACTGCAGCGCTACCGTGAAAAACTGGTTTTTTCGCCTTTGTGTTTGGGCAATTTTGACAATTCAAATCTTATGCGAAGTAGGGCATATTATTTATCAATTTTTAGGGTTTTTCATGGGCAATCCATTGGTGAAGGAAGCAAGATGGCCAGGTTGCTGTGGAGACGGAAATCGGCTTCCGAAGCCTGGCGGATTGAAGATCTACAGTATTTCTAGCACATTTTGTAGAGGATTTTCATGTTTTCTTTCTTATTTTGTATTTTCTTCTCTAATATTATGAACTAAATTTGAATTCTAGAGAATAGATGGATATTAGTTCTTTTTGATGGATTCATTGTGGATTTATTTCATTGTTAATGCAAATTTTCTGAGTTATTCATGATTTTCAGTACTTAAAAGTTTTTAATTCACTGATCATGAATTGAATGAACCTAGATCTAAGGGGCGGCACTCCATCCTAACCATCCACTCTTGCATTTGACTGTTCTGGGCCGCTAGCAATTGACCATGTGCCTCTACCAGATCCTTGAATCTCTTGATCATGTCCTGATTTGTTTGCTCTAGCGCTCCATATGAGTACCCCTCGGTCTACCTCTTCTTCTGATCTAAAACATCAAATAGAGGTGACCATCACATATAATGAAAGCAAAACAGATCATCTATCATCATATCTACCATACTATATTAATACACGCAGAAAATAATAAAGTAAGGCTTATGCATTATCTTGAAGCTTTTACAATCCTAAGTCTTACATAACCTAGGCTCTGATACCAACGCTATCAAGACCCCTCCACAAACCCTCAGGGCATCCTGACTAGCACAAAAATTTAACCATCCTATCACCCATATCACCATTAGATCCCTGTTAAGCCTTAACCGAGACTCCGGCAGAGTCTCCCCTGTATTTTGAACATCTCACACATCTCAAATACCTGATAATCCATTCAACACAAATATTTATATATCATACACATCCATCAAAATATATCATCATGCAATCTATAAAAGTTCAACCATGTTAACATCTAACAATATGTATCTATCCAATACATCCTTCTATTAATTACAACCATTTACTTAGTTATACATGTGGGGTATTATATACATATATTTACAAATCGAAAGATCAAAATACATGTATACTATTACCAATCCTACATCAAAATACTCTTTTGGCAAGGCACTCCTATTTCACTGATAAATTATTTCCTTGCCCTTCCCTACTATTAAAGAACCTCAAAAATTTTGGAATAGGGTGAGCCAACGGTGCCCAGTGGAATAAAATTCAATAATGTCATCATTTATTCATCTAAAATCCATGTATGCGTGCTCAATGTCATGTAAGAAACAAATGCAATTTCACATACATATCATAATCAAAGCACATATAACAATTCAATTTACAATCCATCGTCAATCTTTATTCAAGTATTATGACAAGTGTCCCAAAGTTATATTATACACATAACCAATTCTAAAACACTTTAAAGTTGATTACTCAACTTGAGATCACATATCATTTGTTACAACTTGAATACTTTCGTCAGTGGTAGTGAATGATTAAGTCCATTCAATGGTCCAACGTAAGTATTCCATGACTTTGTTAAAAGCCTAGCCCGATCTCCCTAAAGGCATAGACTCAATACTGATTACAAAAAACTACGTAGTGGAACAATAAATGATGATTTATATTCAACCAACAGACGATATTAAAACACACCTTATTCATAATTAGTACGTTTATTTGAATAAGAGATCCGATTATTTCCTTGTAGGGAATTCTCAACCTACTAAGGGAATGTCCAAAAATCATCTTTTCCAAGACAAACCCAACCAATAACAAATAAAGGGTTTTCATCCATGTCCATATCATGCAACTTTCAAATAAAACATATATGTGTAAAACAATCCAATATACATATATAGGATGACATAAATGAATAGCAAGATTGAAATTCAACTCACGACCAAAGCCAGTATAATTTTCCACCCCACCAATCGCACTAGATTTCTCTACTAAAACCTGCATAAATTGTTTAAGTCATATTAATATCCATTCCTATTATTTATTATTTTTACATTCGAATTCCACATAATTTCTATTCACTTTATAATGTTTATATCAAGTTCAAACATTCCAATTCATTGAACCAATTCTCATAATTCTATTCTAATCTCACATACACGTGATGGTCAGTTTAAATAATTTCTTCTACCCTCTAAAATATTTTCAAAGTGAAAGAATGTAGAAATAAGCTTTTTGACCATATCCCCACAAGTTTTCATGTCTAACGTATTTACTGGAACCATTCAATCGCATACTAAAAATATCAATCGATATCCAAAAATCATGATCTTGCTATCGAAATGTCCAAAATTCAGTCCTCTATGATTCTATGGTCTCAAATCGGGATTTCACCGGAGTTTGACATAGTTTCAAAGGCCCCCGTGTCAAATTTGGCTTCCGGTAGCTGTACCAGCGCCAATATTACACATGAACACAAACAAACTACATATTCAGGATCTACGCGACTATAAGAGTGATAATATACAATTTTTACATGTTTTCACTCAAGTGGGTCAAAACCCCATTTTTGAAAACACCACAAAACACATCCTATAGCAAAAATTATACCGGTAGAATCATCACACGTGGCTTAAATAGCACTTTTGCAACTAAAAGAAGGAAAAATGACTTACCAGAACATCAAATTTGCCTCAAAACCCATCATCTTCCTTCTATTATCTTTCTTCTCCTTTCTCTGTACGCTGTTCATTTCCAATTTTTTCAATTCATTATGTTTTGTATCTTATTACGTGAGGTTGAAAGAAAACAAAGATAACCATCACATAATGATTTATTCTATGCGTCCTAACTCCACCAACCTAACCAACTCCCCATATAATCTAAAATATTTTTCTCTTCTTTCTTCAAAGCACGTTAGAGAGAAAGATTAAATGAGAGCAATATTGTGAGGGTGATCTCATTACTCCCCTAGACACACACTAATCCAACTCCCATCTAATATCCAATTTCATTTTTACTTTACAAAAGCACACAATTTAATGAACTAATATTATCTATTACTTTCACTAACCTTCTATGATCAATCAAAAATTTTGGCTTATTAGCTTTTATAAAAATGAGGGTCGTTATAGTTTAAATGTGATGTTTTGATTATAAATGCATATGTAATGCCATCGATAGATTAGTCACCTGGCTTGATGTAGCTCATCCCAATTTCTTCTCATTACAGGTAGTGATTACAGGGGCAAGGGTAAGGCTATAGAGGGTTGAGCTGTGCTTGTCGCTACTCTTTTCTGGATATAAGTATGAGTTGGAAACTTTGGGTTATGTTTCATATTTTGGATATGCATATATTTCTATAACACTAAGCTATGTATAAAATAGTTAGTGAGTTGTATATAAGTGGAGTTGATACATATGATGATATGGAAAGGTATATGTGAGATCTTAATCTTGATATCATGTATGTATAGGTTGATGTATTTATGGATGTAAAATGCTTTTGATTCATGTGTTTGGAATTGTGGATATATGATTAGATTATCAGGTGTATGTGGAACCTCGTATTTATGGGGAGGTGTTGGCAAATTTTTTTGTGGATTTTATGTAATTTCTTTTAGGAAGATGCTGACAGGGTATCATATACGTCTAGGTATGGCGTACATGGTATTCTGTGTCGGTTGTGACGTTACCTTACGGAGGGGGTCGCGACATCAAGAGCGTAGGTAGATCTCAAGCCTGTAAGTTGAGAGTGTAACGGTTGTTCTCAAGCCCGTGAAATTGAGAAAAGGTGTAACGGTTTGGTCTTCAGCCTTAAGAAGATCCGCTAGTGAGGTTTGAAATCTTGACAAATGAAGTTAGGTAGTGGATGTAGACATATCGTTGAACCACTCTAAATCATCTGTGTAAAATCTATTCATTTTCCGCATTGTCCATTTGCCATTTCATTGGAAGCTTTTCTTAAAGTTTTTAACTGATTATATTGTCCAATTTACCCCCCCTCCTGGACATTCCTGGGGCAACACATTCATGGTCACTAACAAACCAAATGTAACTTATTTAATTGGCTTTGGAAGAAAGTAAAACAAAAGCAAAACACACCTTGTGGATATGGGAGAGGTAGTAGGGTTTAACTTTTTCTTGGTTGATCCAAACTTTACTTTTGATGTCGAGGTCATATTTTCTGCTCCAAAACAAATAGAATTACTTCATATTCAAACCCTTTTCAAGTCAAAATGGAAGCATGAAAAATGCTTTAGTATTGAAATTGACATTACAATCCAATATTACAACTTGAAAATATGTTTGTGTGAATCCACCATAAAAAAGTGTTTTTCCAATCATACTTTAACTCTAACCAGTATTATAACTAAAGGAAATTGATAGTGGGAATTTCCTTTTAAAGCCACTTTGAAGAGGCTCTTAGAAGCCCCTCATTGACAACTCTCAATAGCTAACACCTATGAAAACCATGTAAATTAAAGCTAAAAACCTTAAAACTAAAAACGAACTAAAGAAATAGTTGAGGAATATAAGAACAAAAATCATTAACCTTAACCACTTCTTTTCTTCATAAAGCCAAGATGATGAATAATTACAAATAAATGCTTGTAAAAAAGAACTTGATCAATATGAACTTTGAATGTGTTCCTTTTAACAAGTTACTGTCAGTAAAATTAAGGTGTTGATAATGTAAAACCCCTGCAAAACCATGTAAATTAAAGCTAGAGACCTTAAAACTAAAAATGAACTAAAGAAATAGTTGAGGAATCAAAGAACAAAAATCATTAACCTTAACCACTTTTTTTCCTTATAAAACCAAAATGATGAATAGTTACAAATAGTATAATACCCTTGGTTTACAGAAAAAAAAAATAAAAAAATGGGGGCATTGCTCGAATGTTCGGGAATGGGGCCTCTATAAAAAGGGCCCCTCCCCCCCTCATTTCTCATACCACAACTCTCTCTCTTTGGATTGGTTTCCTTCACTCTCCTTATGATTTTCTCTCTCCTCTTTTGATACTCTCTCTCTCTTAGAGACTCTTTTTGCGGTGCAAAGTTGTTCTCCTCGGGAGCAAGCGCCAGTTTTGAAAAGAAGTACAATTTGAAGGTTGGAACGAAACATAGGTTTGTGTGTCTTATGAATTTTCATAAAGTTTTCATTCATTTATCATTATGTCTATTATTCACTTACGCAGCATTATTATGTATAGTGTTCATACGTGCCACGCTTATGCCTTTATATTTTGAGTCCACATATTATACTATTATAATGTCGGATTAGCGGTCAATTTGACTAAACTAGACTTTGTCTTGTTTTCAGTAAGTTTGAATAGTGAACGGGAGGAAGCTTGCTGCTCTAGAAGACTTGGTATTTAAGCGGGACCTTGCGTTCCAACCTCTCGACCTGGGGACTGGTCTAGTTGGTCCTATTGAAGGTGATCCACTTGTGTAGATGGTATTGGACATCCTAACAATGCACGCGGTGATGCCGACTCTGATAGGCATCACCAGGCTCTGCCATATCCTGTCTAATGTCAGTAAAAACGGGACCCGCACATGCATAGTCATCATACATGAAATAAGAACCACCTAGGGACATAAGTGGTCTGTGATCTATGGATTATTTATCGGTGCAATTGTGCCCATTATTATTGATGCTTCCCCTGGAGATGTCCATACAATGTGAACCCAAGATTACTTGGAAATGGACATTGTACGTGAACCTAGGGCGATATACGGTCACAGAGCCATTACGAGATGGTGTTATGCATACTTACCTGTTAAGCCATTGTGCACTGTTTATGATGCATTGTAGTGTATATCTGATGTATGATTATGATGTCTTCTTTATTAATTATCATATTCACGAACTATTTTACCATTGAGCAATAGGTCATCCCGTTTCTAACAATTTTACAGGAGTCTAGGGTGGATTGGGTGGAGGTGTTTTGGGCCCTCGTTTTGTACCCCTTACCTAATTGTTTAAATTACTTGGGGAGATTTTTGGGAGCATGTCCCCTTATTATTGGCGGTCTCTACACCACCTAAATCTTATACAAAAATATATTCTAAAATCAATGAAAACAGACTTGTACTTGAATTGTGTACTTGCGCACTCGATAACTATTATAATGCATTCGTGCCATGCCGGTCTAGGCGTGTCCTGGTTGGGTGTGATATTAAATGGTATCGGAGCGAAAGGTCCACAGCCCGCCCAAAGCCACTACTTAGGATCGGCCAGGGGAGTGAAAACCTTAAAAATAATTTGTTGCTTAGATGAAATACTGATGCAATATATTTTTACTTCACAATCGCACAAGAATCAAGTTCTAATATAGACCGGTGAATACCGGATTATCGTCCTCTAGGATTAGCAAAACTATCTTTTAATGCCCAAAATTATAATAACTCTAAGTTTTATCTAGATGATCAATATTTGATGATTTGAGTACTAAAAAGGCAAAATAAGCAAGAATTAGAACTAAACTTGGGTTCTAAACATAATTAATGTTGAGGGTTATGTCTCCCTCAACTTGGTCAGGTTGTTTTACGACAGCATGAGTGTTGGATGACTCTAGGAGGATGAAAGCAACCCTATCTTGGAGACACAAGTCAGAAGAGTAACAATTTCTGTCAGTGTCAAAGCTATTTCTCAACTAATGGCGATCCCCATAGGAACCAAGATCATAGATCCACATGAATCCTATGCTGTTGTGGAGATCGTAGAATCAAAAGAATAACTATTCACCTCCCTCAGTCTGAAGGCATACATCTACAAGAAAAACACCTGCCTCCCAAATACACTCCTAAGACCAAAGCTTGGAGGCCTTGGGAAGATTGTGGTTGATAATATCTTGCCCAAAGTGGTGAGTAGGAGCATGATGACAAGGGCTTAACTTTTTGTCTTATATTGCTTAGACAAGGGAACTTTCGTTTCCTTACCTCACATCATCATTCAACAGATGGCCAGAGTAACCCAAAACCCTACCCAAAAGGAATACCTCGGCTATGGAGCTTTAATCGTGAAGTTGCTAGCCGAGGCAAACCTTAATACCTTTGATAAATCCTCTATATCGATTACGAAAATGGTTTCACTGGCCTCTTATTCCAAAACCTTCAACTCGAAAAGAGGGATGACCGATGAAGATTTATTTGGCGCCACTTCACAGGAAAACAACGAATGGGCTTGTGATGACACAGTCAGTGGTTGACGAAGAAGTCGACGCAAGATTCCTACCAGAGGAGCGCCAAATAAAAAAACAAGGCAGAGGACTGAGAGAGACCTAGACTCAAACAATGAACAACCCAATAAACAATGGGTGAATAAAAAAAGAAGTTTTGACCAACCCAAGCCAGATCTAGGCAGATAAGAAGTTCCGATAAATTCACCTTTCTGGAACCCCCCCGGCCCAAGGGAATGTGACGCCTCAAGGGATTCTGACTCAGGAAGTACTTTATCAACCGACTCCACAATTCCCTATGAATCAACCACCTCAAAATTAGGCTACACCAAACTTCGGAAGACAGGATACCCCAATGAGTCCAATTTTTTGAAACTTTCTGACTCAAGCAAATCCAACCTTCCAAGAAGTTCCAGTTAGGGAAACCTCTTATAGGCCAACTCCAAAAGGTTTCCCACAAATGTACGGACCTACCTATCAAACCAACTACCCTCCACCAATGGGTCAGCCAACCAGCCAACAATTTCCAACAATGCCCACAGCCTACCCTCTGTCGATGAGACAACAAACCTACCCTCCCCCGAGGGGACATCCAGCCAACCAAGATGACGCATTACAGACTATTATGTCATGTTTTGTTGAAATGCGTGATGGGTTTAGAAGTATGATCGACCGAATATAAGTCTTAGAATAACAACAGAAAGCCTCTCAACCTTCTTCTAGTAGTCACTCTGCGACTAGTAGGAAAACTAGGAGCAATAGTAGGCAGGAGAACTAGAAAAATTTACTGGCATTGTAAAAAAAAAAATTTATGAATGAAATGATTTGTTTGAGACTATGTTTGGTGGGTCGACTTATAACCATTATTTTTTTTTTGTATCACTAACTTTGGAGTGGTATGGGACACAACAAAATTGGTAGACACCAAATAAAACTTTGGAAGTAAGAAAACCCACAACCTTGTGGAAAACATCTGAAAAAGCTGAATCACTAAGATCATCACTAAGGTTACACGGCATGGGACGAGTAAACTTGGACGATACTATTAGTGAACTCCTCTCTAACATATGTTTTTAGAGACCGTATTCATACAACTTAACTTCGTTGTACCCCATATTACCAAATTCATGTGGTATGTGCCACATGAATTTGGATGATAATCGGAAAGGCTAAGGAAAGGAGTTTGAACACATAAGATTGCAATAGAACACTAGACTCGGGCATTTGCTGAGGGTAGACTCCGAATTTCTATGACTCGTATTGATTTTCAAAAAGGTAAGTATGTTCATAAGATCAGAAACAAAATCTTTGAAATACTTCCAAGATTTTATACTTATTATATAAACACTCCAACCTTGTTTTATTTCGTAGCCAAACATACGAGGCACATGAGAGTCTTTGATTCCTCACCAAAACTTTACACCATAACTAGAAAAATAGGTTGTTTTATACTTACAGAACTCTTAAAAATATGAATTGCTGAGAATATCATGTCACTATGCTTGGTTACATTTCCTAAAGAAGAGTTTTATTTTTCTCCTTGCCAGTGAGAAAAATGCAAACCAGGAAAAGAGGAAGGCCACTCTCAATAGTTCGCCAACAGAGGAGGCACCTCCTGAGACACAGAATCAAGAACCGCCGCTGGTATAGACGGAGTAGGCTGCACACGACACTGCCACCACTTCTGGACAGGCAGTGCCACCTCGACCTACACACTTCATCATGCCACCGGGCATGGAACACTTTTTTGCCGGATACAGTGAGGCGATGAAAGTGTGGCGACCCCAGACCACCAACCCCGCAGGGAAAGGAGTGCGGAATGCCAGGGTGGGACGCTCGGCGTACGCATCTCCAACCACTCCTCAACCCCCGTAAGGTGTTTGAAACCCTACGAGCCTTATCCCAAACAACAACATAATATAAAAAGCTACTAAACAAAACTACCAACCATATTAATCATCCAAGACAAGAGATAATCTATAAAAATGAACCATAAATAAAATCATAATCCCTACAGTCCATCAAGATGGACATACACATAAAGTCCAAAATTATGGGTACAAAAAAAAAAACGGTCATATGCCCACATGGTCTATCTAACAAGTCCCAACTCACCCATACTACAATGTGGTAAGTGTTATAATTACATAGTCCAAAATATAATACATCATAATTTAAAATACAGTTCAATCAAAATGTCTCTCAACTCATTGGACTGTTGCACAAATCCCGGAGCCCTCTTAAGACTCGGACATTCTAACTTCTTATGCCCAGCCTGTCCACACTGATAACATATGACCGGAGCCCCGGGCGCAGATGATCAAGTATGAGATGTCACCACATAGCCTCCTCGGCCTCTGCCTCTGCCTCCACCTAGGCCAGCAGTCTGTGGGAATGGGGGTCTCGGTGCACTTGGTGCCTGAATGGGAATCGGGACAGGAGAGGAAACCACTGGTGAGTTCATCACACCAGTCTGAATCTGGGATGCCCCACTCTGAGCACCCTCGGACTGTGCTCCTTCATAAAACTTTCTCTTCTTTCCCCATTTTCCCTTCTTCCATGGAGTTTGGAACTGTCCCCCAGACTCTGCCTATGAAGTCTGTACACCCGTAGCTGCCCGTGTAGACATAGCATCAACCCACTCAGCCAACTCATATTGTTTGGCCTTCTGGACCACTGTGGCAAAATCAGTCATCTTCGTCACAGACAAGGCAAGCCGGATCACAGGCCTTAGGTTCAAAGACAACCTCATAATCTTGCCACTAGGTGTCTGAACTAACCCAGGGGCATAAACTGCGAGTTGCCTGAATCTGAGCTCGTACTCCCTGACTGACATGGTGCCTTGTACGAGATTCAGAAACTCGAGTTGCTTAGCCTGCCTCTCAGTCTCTGGAACGTAAGCTTGTAAGAACAACTGTTTGAAGGTGTCCCAACTCTTCACTACCCCCTGTGTATCAAGCACTGAAAGCCACCTGTCCTTTGCATCACTTTCCAGTGTGTGAGTAGCACATAGGAGCTGAGATTCCTCATCAAGCTCTAAGGAGCGACTGATCTTCTCGACATTCTTCAGCCAATCTTTGGCCTTCTTCATGTCAACCCCACTAGTGAATTCCTTAGGCTTCAGCTTCATGAACTTCTTTAGCAGTCTGATCTGCCGATCAGTGGGGTTCTCTACAACAGTAGGAGCAGGTGTAGGCATAGGATGAGGTCCAACCGTCTGAGGTCCTGCTGCCCCTGCAGCTCAACTAGCCCAGGCCGCTGTGGCCCTACTAGTTCCCGCCTCCTGAGGTATTGTCTGAGGTGACTGTCGAGCAACAGCCTCGACTTGCTGCACCAACGCCTGTATCTGTGCAATCTGGGCTGCCATCAAGTGGCCCTGTGCCTGAATGATCTCCTCCATCCTCCCCATCCGGTCATCATCGGATGGCCCTGTGTGTGGCTGTCTCAATCTCCCGCTCCTCTTCATGACACTGAGAAGTAGAAATACGAGCAACCATCACACATTAAAGAATTTAAAACATTAACAAAGCCTCATAACTACCCATATCATATAATACGCACAGAAAATATGATAGTAAGGCTTTTAAGCTAGTTCTTTTAAGCTTTTTAACCACCTAAAGCTCTTACCCAACTCCTAGGTCAAAGTCATCTAAGTCCAATACGTAGACCAAACCTAGTAAACCCGGAGCCTTTGATACCAACTGTGGCAACCCCGCACCCCAAACCACCAACCCCGCAAGGAATGGTGTGCGGAATGCCAGGGCGGGACGCCCGGCATAGGCATCTCCAACCACTCCTCAAGCCCCGTAAGGTGGTTGAGACCCTACGAGCCTTATCCCAAACAACGACATAATATAAAAAGGTACTAAACAAAACTACCAACCATATTAATCATCAAAGACAAGAGATAATCCATAAATATGAACAATAAATAAAATCATAATCCCTACAGTCCATCAAGATGGACATA
Source organism: Paratinospora sagittata (assembly GCA_035771175.1). NCBI lineage: Eukaryota > Viridiplantae > Streptophyta > Magnoliopsida > Ranunculales > Menispermaceae > Paratinospora > Paratinospora sagittata. Next base: position 17,401,423 of record CM069603.1, read on the forward strand.
CACATAAAGTCCAAAGCTTTGGGTACAAAAAAAAAAACCGTCATATGCCCACATGGTCTATCTAACAAGTCCCAACTCACCCATACTACAATGTAGTAAGTGTTATAATTACATAGTCCAAAATATAATACATCATAATTTAAAACATAGTTCAATCAAAGTGCCTCTCAACTCACGTCGAGCCCTTGGATTCTCGCGCCGGAAGGCCCTCAAGATATGACTACTTCTTTGCCTTTATTTGGGACAGAAGGACCTGAAAGAGGAAAATGAGGGTGAGCCAACGATGCCTAATGAATAGAATTCAAATATGCTATCAATACTCATCAATAAATATCATGTATGCATGTCAATGTGTTGCATGATTAAAAGCTCATAACATATAAATATCAAGCATTTATAATAAGTTCGATGCAAGTAAAAGCCTATCAATTTGGATCCACATTCCACATGCATTGGGGTTACTAGTGCACGTCTACTTCACCGTACCGTTCTCATCCCCAAATATTTTCTTTGTAAAACTATCCTATGACAAGGTTAAGTCTCCCTATTAGCCAGATATATGGGCCCAACCAAAGTCATAAGGATTTCTCAAATCAATGCATCATTCAAAACATTAGAACACATTCATGCTTTTAACATACAATATATATAAGTGATATGATGACATGAAAGATATAATCATAAATGAAGTCTACTCACAACCAAGCCTCGCGAGAGTATCTAACCACACACGGACGCCAAACCGAATGAACCCAATCAAGGTCCTGAAACATTCATCAATATCCAACCATACATCAATTCCTATGCTCAATCACATACACATTACACATCAACCTTAAATCAGCCCACATATAAACAAAAGGCCTAAATCTCATCTAATCCCATCATTCTACTCAAATCACATGACTTAGGCCTCTAATGGATAGTTCTCATTCATAAACCATTCAATTAATAAAAAATATTGATTTTCAATTCCTTAGGCATAAACATGCCCAAATTGGGCCATTTGATCACAAGTAGGCCTAACCTATGATATGGTCACAACCACCAAGTCATTAGCATAATCAACCCTAATCATGCTTAATTAGACATAAATTGCATTAATTCAATGATTCTATGCCAAAAGCATCAAAAGCCCTAAAATATGAAATTTTCCATGTATATTATTGATTTTGCATCATGGGTTCATCGACAATGGCAACTAGGTCAACATAGTTGACATGCAAGCTATTTGGAAAGGTCTAAGTTCATATTCTAAATTTAGGTCTAATACGAACAACCCTACCAATTTTCCATTTGATATTCTGTTCAAATGTATCAAGCTGCCAACAAAAATATTTAATCACAAAATCAACCGTACAGATTGAAGTATGTTAAGAATCAAACCTTCTATCCAAAAATCAGCTCAATCAAACGGTGGACCGAAGAGATTGAATCTTTGATGAACAACTATCTAATCAGACAATGTCTCCTTTCCTGCTGCAAATCCTTGAACACAGATGACTATATCGCACAAAATACTTGAGCCATCAACATCTCAACCGTTCATAATGCAGATATAGTAGTTGTGAACCATCCTCTAAAATATCATATCCATCCAACTATAGATTTAGTAGATCTATTAGTTTGATCTAAACTGCGCGAAAAATTCAGACTTTCCGACTAGCTTTGTTTGGGAGGTTATATCTCTCAGAAAAAAATTCCAATCAAGATCTCCACCAACCAGAATTAATAACCATAATATATGAACTTGCTGAAAATGTTTGAGCTCAATCTAACCATATACCACCAAGATCCAGCTCTTTGATAAAAATGTTGCTGAGATTTTCCTCAAAGCAACTTCCTCTTTCTTTCTCTTCTTCTTTCCTTTCTCTTCTTTTTTCCTTTCCCTCCACTCATCTTACTCTCTCGGACTTCCTTGGAGAAGAGAAGTAGGCATGGGACACTTGTCCACTCTCATGCACCAACGTGACATGTGTTGGAGAAGAGAAATGGGGCATGGGACACTTGTGCACTCCCATGCACCAACTTGACATGTGTTGGTCTCATGCACCAACTTGACATGTGTTGGAGAAGAGAAATGGGGCATGGGACACTTGTCCATTCTCATGCACCAACTTGACATGTGTTGGTCTCATGCAACAACTTGACATGTGTTGGTCTCATGCACCAACTTGACATGTGTTGGAGAAGAGAAATGGGGCATGGGACACTTGTCCATTTTCATACACCAACTTGACACGTGTTGGTCTCATACTACCAATACCAACCACATGTACTCTAACCAATATCATGCTTGCATGTATTTTAAATGTCCAATCCATCTAATACACCAAATTTTCATTCTCATTTATCTTTTTATTCAATTAATCCTAACCCATATCAATTCATGGTTTTATGGGCCCATGCATAAATAAGAACACATGCATTATACTTTAATTTAACATGACTCATATACAATTTATAAGGCACATATTTATATACATTATCAAGCATCAAATATACAAACATTAAACAACCATTAAACAAACGCCAAGCATATCAAGGCAAACACATAGAGTTGGGCAAAATACAATTGGGTTATGGGCTAGATGAAATAATTTTTGGGGCGTCACAGAAAGTGACTGTACAAACGGCTATCTGTGAGATTGCGACCAATCAAGTGATCACCGTCCAGGCACCTGTTCGATCTGGGTTGGAGTGCTAAACCGACTAGATCACGAAATTTAAAAGGTTACAACCCCTTACCTTTTCTGGCACCATTGATGCGGACGAAACGTAGAAATGGCTTGATGAGTCAAAAAAGGCTCTTAAGGGTGAAAGAAGACCCAAGGGTCAATGTAACAGACATGACTTGGTTGGAATTCGAGTCACTGTTCATTGATAAGTATTTCCCTGATGCGGTGAAGAGGGAAAAATGCCAGGAGTTTCCTAGGCTTTACCAAGGTAGAATGACAGTCCATGAGTATGCTGTCAGGTTTAAGGAACTATCGGTCTTCTCTCTTTCCACCATCTCAACGAAGCGAGATAAGGTTGAGAAATTCTATAATGGCCTTTGTCCAGACATTCGACAGGCCCTGTCAATCTTGGACCTCAAGAATTACAGGGAGCTAGTCAATATGGCCATGAAATTTGAGTAAGAGAAAATAGAGCAAGAACAGAGAAAGAGCAGAAGAAAACGGGTGGCAAATTTTACGCAACATGGCAACAGGAAGAAACCCTATTAGAGTACAAACCTAGCCCCCGTGCAAAAACAAGAGGCCGCTGCAACTGTGGCTAAAACTTTTAACCCTGGCTAACAGGATTTTCAAAATCAGAACAGGGGAAGTCACAACGGCAGGGGCGATTGTCGCAATGGTAATGGGAGAGGTGGTGGCAAACAATACGACAATTAGCACGGCCAACTGATCCAACAATAAGTGCCTCACCGTCAGAGGTTGACTTGTTACAACTGCGGCCAGCAAGGCCACGTAAAAGGCTCTATCCCCACCCTGCACAACCGTAGCAGCCGGTTCCCACAGTCCCAGTCCAACAAGCCCCACCTGCTGCAAATGCCCAACCCAGGCAGAACCACCAAAATCAGGGACAAAGGCAGCAAGGAAGAGTGTACGCCATTGCTCAACATCCCCTTCCAGATGATAATAATGTGGTGGAAGGTACACTTCCTTTGTTTAATACAATGGTATATGTATTATTTGATTCAGGTTCCAAGCATTCTTTTATATCGTCTGCATTGGTAGCACAATTAGGCTTGCAACATGAACCAACCAATATTAGTATTTATGTCTCAACACGAATAGAACCTGGTACTTACATTAACGAGAGATGTTTTAGATGTGAACTTAGAATGTCAGGACGCATAATCTATGCAGATCTTCTGGTCATGGGCATAGAAGACTTTGACATCATTCTCGGCATGGACTGGCGGACGCCGCTGAACGCTAAGATCGATTGTCTAAATAAGCAAGTCCAAATAACTTTACTTATCGGAAAAGAAGTCATGATCCAAACCATTCATAAATGGATACACAAGTCAATTGTTTCTTTCCTCAAAGCAAAACTCTGATCTCTATCCATTAGTGACAACAATGAGCCACGACCACCATACCCTCTCTATGTGCACGACGTCGAAGTCATATCTGAATTTCTAATGGTATTTCTAAATGACCTTCCTGGCCTACCCCCAGTTCGAGAATTCGACTTCGTAATCAAACTAATACCAAAAATCGAAACAATCTCAATTCCACCATACAGAATGTCCAACGTCTAGCTGGTTGAGTTAGACAAACAATTGAAGGAATTAGAGAGTACAAGCTTCATCAGAAAAAGCTTATCACCCTGGGGCAGTCCAGTTCTGGTCATTTGCAAAATGGATGGTTCGTTACAACTTTGCATCGACTATCGCAAGTTGAATACGTAACCATCAAGAAGAGATAGCCATTGCCCAAGATCGATAACTTGTTCGACCAACTTAGATATGCTAAATACTTCTCTAAGATTGATTTATGATCCGACTATCATTAACTCCAGATCAAAGAGTTAGACATCAATAAAACAACTCGATATGGTCATTACGATCATGCTATTCAGTCTAACTAACGCACCTGCAACGTTTATGGATCTGATGAATTGTATCTTCATACCATATTTAGATCGATTCGTGGTTGTCTTTGTAGTGTTGGTCCACCCAAGAGGGGGTGAATTAGGTGAGATGGTCAATTTTAAAATTTCTCTTCCAATAACTTAGTGATATACATAAGTGTATTGGAATTGGATGCAAAACTAGAACACTGACTAAATAGCAAACGTGAGACACACTAGATTTATAGTGGTTCGGCTGAGCCTACGTCCACTACCTAATCTCCCAAATAGGATTTTCTCAATCCACTTACTGATTATCTTATTGGTGAGAACCAAACCGTTACAACTGCCCTTTTACAGGTTAAATGCAAACCTATCCTTTCACGCACTAAGGATGAACCAAATTTCCTTTTTCGGGATGAGGAGAAACCCATGTTCCTTTTACGGGATAAGGAAGAACCGTCATCCTTTTACGGGATACGGAAGAACCGTGATCCTTTACGGGTTAAGGAACAATTGTTTCTCTTTTACAGGTTAAGAGATAACCTATCTTTTTACAGGTTAAGGACACACCTATCCTTTTACGGGATTGGGATGAACCAGTTTCTCTTTTACAGGTTCAGAGATAACCTTACATGATTTCAATCCTGAAATCATTAAGCGAACTACCTTCATTTGTCCTTGTTGTTTCAGTCCAGAAACACGCCAGCATTACGACACAATAATGTTGGCTCTAACTAACTAGAACACTTAACAATTAAGCTCAGTACATAGCATTATAAAGATATGAAATATGAAATAAGTAATGCTAAGTTGAAATACACTTACAGTCTTTTACCTTTCAATGTTCGCTATTGCTCAAGTGAAGTTTCAAAAAGCATGAATGATGTAATATGAAAATCAGTGCTTCTTCGAAAATAATATGATACAAAATAAACATTGATTTGAAAATTGAAAGACTAGTGTAAATCAAGGACACAGACAGTTTTCAAAGTAGATATAAAATATAAGTATGAAAACTTCTGGTTCAGTGATCAGTAGTTAATGTAACTACTGATATAGTTCAATACAGTACTTAAGATATGAAATCAAGTACAATTGTATTTCTCATGAACTATATCTCAAACTTTATCTTCAGCAATAATAATATCAAGTATGAATCGGTGCTGAGAATTTGAGTTGATACCAGATCAAATACATTTTCAAAGATAGAATGAAAATAAGCTCAGCATGAAAATCATTTGAATACATAAAGGTATCAGTGAAAAATACTTTGAAAGTCTAGATAATGAAAAACATTTTGACACAGACTAACTTTCAAAAAGTATTGGCACAATACAAAATGATTGGCTAGTTGTTTGATCCTAAGTGTTGGTATTTATAAACTTAGTGGGACATAGCTGTTAGACATTTGAAGTTTAAATAATATGAACACTTACACACAACGGCTAGAATGTTACATGAAAATTACAACTGCAGTTTTCACTAACATTCTGGTTCTTTTCAGATTTCATGAAAAATGAAAGTTTTAGAATATTTTATTTCATGTATCAGAGACGAACTCTGATAGGTCTGAAAAGGACTCTGTGCAAAGGTTCGTTCTGAAAAAGTAAACTGATGTTGTGTATTTATTCAAATAGTGATGGTTGTCGAATTAGTGTCCTGATTCCGTAATCAGTGTCCTAACGCATAATATGAACAATGTCGTTTTGTTCCTTGAGGGCGTTACTAACTCGCAAGGGTCCTGACTTACTTTGACACTTAAACGACTTAAACCTGAGGGCACCAATGCACAGTTAGCGTTCTGCTATGTTTTAAAACAAGTCAATGTATGAGGGCGCTACTATCCGATTAAGCGTCATGCCTTTAAAACATAATACAAAACATAAGGGCGCTACTACAGTGTAAGTTTCCTACCAATTAAAAACATTTTAAATAAAAACACAAGCACGCTGAAAGACAATCAACGTCCTGAAAGTTACTAAGTTGATTCCTAAAGGTGAGGGAGATCCTATCCATATAGCGTCTTGATAGATTGTTCAACTTATAACTATCAGCGTCCTCAAAGAAACATTCTTTGAAGAACTTAAGACATATTTCAGTGAGCTGATGTTGAGTCAACTTCCTAACAACTTCAGAGGTTGACTAATAAAGGAGACCGCTACTATACAAGTAAGCGTCCTAATAAATCAGTTCAATTCAACCTAGAACGTTATCAGTGTCCTAATGAGTCATCAGTGTCCTGACTTAACAAGTTTAGGAGAGCGTTGCTAAATCAATAGCGACCTAAAAGATTTTTTGAAAATAGTTTTGACTCACGATTAAATATTCGATAATTGCGAATAAAAACTCGATAGATTTCAAATTAAATATAAAAAATTAAATCATTTGAAATACCATAAAATGTATGATCAAAACATGCAGATTTGAAAAACATATGCAAATGATTTATGCATGGTTTTGAAGAACATTTTGAGCAATAACGATTAGAGAAAGATATACCTTAAATACTTTGTGTTTTTCTCATTTCTCATAACCGTTAAATTCAACTCTTCATTATGAGATATTCAATAAGAGCTTTGCGTGAAGTTGAATGACTTGAACATTGATCAAGAGATGTAGACTTGAAGCTTGATCGAATTGTTCGAGTGAAGTGATCTTGAAATCATGATGTGATCGTTGAAGTCCTTTTGATTGAAACGAACTTGACCGTTGGATGTGATTTTTGAGTTCCTTGATTGATTCGTTCCTTGGTGTTTTGCTTTCCTTAGGTGCTTTGATGAAAGCTTGATAAACGCACGTTTAGCACTGAAAAGTACTTTGTTTGTGATCATCAAAATATACTTTATCACAGCATATTTAGGGACGAGCTAAGTGATGAATCATATAGGTTAACATGTAGATGATATCTCTGTGTATTAACCAACAGAGAAAGGTTATAAGACGCACCTGAGGATTGTCTTCCAGACCTTAAGACACCACAAACTTTATGCAAAGTTGAGTATGTGCATATTTTGGGCAAAAAAGTTCAATTCCTAGGTCATGTAGTTTCAGGCAATGGCATCGAAGTGGATCCTTTAAAAGTTGAAGCGGTATTAAACTGCAAGCAACCTACGAGTGTCACTCAAATTCGGAGCTTTCTCGGTTTGGCTGGCTACTACAGACGCTTCATCAAGGACTTCTCGAAGATTTTTGAACCTATGACCAAACTCACTCGGTATGACACACGATTCATCTGGAACGCAGCTTGTGAATCGTTATTCTAGGAATTGAAAAGGCACCTCATGAAAACACCAGTACTAATCACTCCAAGAAATGGAGTTGGATATTCACTATACACCGACGCCTCTCTCCAAGGCTTAGGTGCAGTACTAATGCAAGATGGCCAAGTTGTTCCATAAGCTTCTAGACAACTACAGATCCATGAGGGTAATTACTTGAGATACGACTTGGAACTTGTAGTTGTTGTTAATGTAAGCCGTTCATCACTTAACATGTCCCTAAGTATACTTGATGAAGTATATTTTGATGATCAAACGAAATCTCTTTCGGTGCTAACATGTTTTAATCAAGAACCTATCTCAGCACCTCAGGACAGCAGAAAGCCAAAAAATGATTCGATCAAGGAACTCAAGGTCATATCAGACGTTCAAGATCGTTTTAATCAAAGGACTTCAAAGATCACATCATGATTTCAAGATCACATCACACAAAAGATTCGATCAAGCTTCAAGACTACATCTTTCGATCAACTTTCAAGATATTCAACTCTAACGCGAAGTCCATTGAAGATCTCATAATGAAGAATTGGATTTAAAGATTATGAGAAAATGAAAAATACACAATATTTAAGGTATATCTTTCTTTAATCGATACTGCTCAAATGTTTTCCAATATCATGCACAAATCACTCGCATATTTGCATGTTTTGATCTTATGCTTTACAACATTTCAAATGATTTAATTTTCTATGTTTAATTTAAAATTTACAGAGTTTTTATTGGCATTCATCGTAATTTTCATCGCGAGTCAAAACTATTTTTCAAGGGTCTTTCAGGACGCTAATCATTTAGCAGCGCTCTCCTGAACTTGATAAGTCAGGACATTGATGATTCATTAGGACGCTGATAACATTCAAGGTTGAATTGAACTGATTAATCAAGACGCTTACTTGTAAGTAGCTGTTTCCCATTAGTCAACCTCTGAAGTTGTCTGGACGCTAACTCAGCATCAGCTTAGTGAAAGATTTCTAAGTTCTTCCAAGAATTTATCTTTGAGGACGCTGATAGTTATAAGTTGGATAAACTATCAGGACACTACCTGGATAGGAGCACCCTCATCTTTGAGAATCAACTTAACAATTTTCAGGATGTTGATTGTCTTTCTGCGCACTTAGTTTTGTTTTTCAAATGTCTTGAAATGTCAGGATGCTTACATAGTTATAGTGCCCTCGTGTTGTCCTTTATGTTTTAAAAGGTAAGATGCTTACTCGGAATAGTAGCGCCCTCATGCACTTAATTTTTTTAAGACAAAGCAAGACACTAACTGTGCATTAGCGCCCTTAGGGTTAAGTAACTTATGTCGCAAAGAAAGTCACGACGCTTTTGAGTTAGTAGCGCCTCACTTCATTGTTCAGCAGGACGCTTATACATAATGAGCGCCCTCAAGGAACAAAACAACAAAGTTGATATTATGCGTCAGGACGCTAATTACAGAATCAAAACGCTAATTCAACAACCGTCACTGTTCTAACAAGTACACTATATCAATCTACTTTTTTAGAATGGATCTTTGCACAGAGTCCTTTTTCAGATTTATCAGAGATCTTCTCTGATACATGAATTAAGTTTTTCTAAAACTTTCCTTTTTCATGTAATCTGAAAAGAACTAGAATGTTAGTGAAAATTGCAATTTCCATTTTCATATAACATTCTAGCCGTGGTGTGTAAACATTCACACTGTATTTGAATTTAAAATGTCTAACGGCTACTATCTACTAGGTCTATAAATACCAACATTTTGAATTGAACAACTGGTCGATAATTTTTATTGTGCCAAAAACTTTTTGAATGTTAGTCGATGTTTAATCTTTCAAAATGTTTTTCAAATGCACTAAGGTTTCAAAGTATTCTTCACCGATACTTTACTTAGTCAATAGATTTTCATATTGAGCTTCAATTATATTTTATCGTTTAAAATCTATTTTGAACTGGTTTCTACTCAAATTCTCAGCCTGGATTTATACTTAACCATGCTGATGAAGGCATTTGAGAAATAGTTCATAAGAGATACAGTTGTACTTGATTTCATATCTTAAGTATTGTATTGAACTATATCAGTAGTTGTGTTAACTACTAAATACTGAATCATAAGTTTTCATGCTTGTATATCTATTTTGAAAATTGTCTATGTATATGATTTACACTGGTCCTGTTTCAACTTCAATGTTTCAATGGTATCATAATTTTTTTGAAAAATCACTTAATTGATTTGCATATCATTCACGCTTTTCAAAACTGCACTTGAGCAATACCGAACATTGAAAGGTAAAGGACTATAAGTGTATGTCTTTTAGCATTACGTATTCAAATTTATACATCTTTGTAATGCTATGCACATGAGCTTAATTGTAAAGTGTTCTACTCAGTTAGAACCAACATTATCTTGTGTTGTAACGCTGGTGTGTTTCTGGATTGAAACAACTAGGACAAGTGAATATAGTTCACTTAATGATTTCAGGGTTGAAATCATGTTAAGGTTCATCCCCACCTGTAAGTAGGAAACCGGTTCATCCTCATCCCGTAAAAGGATAGGTTCGTCCTTAACTTGTAAAAGGATAAGTTATCTCTGAACCTATAAAAGAGAAAACGGTTCTTCCTTATCTAGTAAAAGGAAAACGGTTTTTCCTTATCTCGTAAAAGGAACATGGGTTTTTCCTCATCCCGGAAAAAGGAGATAAGGTTCATCCTTATCCCGTAAAAGGTTAGGTTTTCCTTGAACCTATAAAAGGGCATGTATAACGGTTTGGTTCTCACCCGTAAGAGAATCAGTTAGTGAATTAAGAAAATTCTAATCGGGAGATTAGGTAATGGACGTAAGCTTGGCCAAACAACTATAAATTCTAGTGTGTTTTTAGTTATGCATTTTACTTTACGGTTAGTATGTGCATTTAGTTCCAATGTATCAATGACGTATTCGCACTGAAGTTATTGAGTTCATATGAGATAGCCATATACTTTAGATTTTGATTTGATTAAAATAACACATGATCATAACGACGAAAGCTATTGAGTTCATATGAGATAGACATATACTCATGTGACATGTGTAATCATTGAGAATATGATAGTAATGAATCTTATTTTTAATTTAAATTTCATAAAAATATAGAAATTTATTTAACCAAGATATTTTTATTCGATCATTGAAAGAGACTTGTAGATAAATTAGATTCTTGATTTACAACTCCAAAATAATTAATTGATTGAAAAATAAGTAGATGAATCCAAGTGAAATATAAGGGAAAATTGTAATCATAGGTTTAAGTAATTTATTGATTAAGTGTTATAATTTTAATTGTTTTAGTTTTGAATATGAGTTTAAGTTTCATACTTATTATTTTTATTATTTGTTTAGATAAGATCAAATTGAATTAATATTAATATTTAATAAAAATTAGGGCAAATCTCTGTGGGAACGATACTTTTAATCATCATTATATTACTTGTCTACGATATTGTGCACTTACAATTTTACAACAAGTTTTTGGCGCCGTTGCCAAGGATTATTTTCTAATTTTTTTATTTTTTATTCTTTTATTATTATTTAATTTTAGTCTTAATCAAAAAATTTTAATTTTTAATTTGTTTTAGGTACTTGAAGTCGTTGTATGCAAAAGTTTGGAAGCTCGAACTCAATTCCTTTTGATCTAGAGATTGAAAGGACAACAAAAAGGAATTGTAAAGAGAAACAAGAAGTTCCTACTCACTTGGATACAATGGAGGAACAAATTATTCCAGCACCGGGGGCAGAACCTCAATCTCTGTGGGATTTTCCTATCCCATCAATACATGATATTCCATCAAGTATTTTGAGACCCGCTTTTAAAGCTAATACCTTCGAAATCAAGCTGGCAACTATTCAGATGCTTCAAACTTATGTGACATTTGGAGGCGCGCCCATTGACGATCATGTTGAGCATATCAAGAAGTTTTTGGAGATATGTGATACATTCAAGCAAGTCAGAGTATTTGCCAATGCAATTCGACTCCGGTTGTTTCCCTTCTCACTCAGAGATAGAGCAAAGAGCTAGTTGGATTCTCTTCCTGCCGATTCTATCACTACTTGGGACATCTTGGCTCAGAAGTTCTTGGCAAAGTTCTTTCCACCGGGTAAAATTGCAAAGTTGCGGAATAACATCACTCAGTTGAGACAACATGACTCAGAATCTCTCTATGATGCATGGGAGAGGTATAAACGACTGATCCGAAAATGTCCTCATTATGGGATACTGAGGTGGTTGCAAGTGCAAACTTTTTACAATGGTTTATTGGCACCTTTGAGGACAACCATTGATGTTGCAGCGGGTGGAGCTATTATGGACAAAACTATTGATGAAGAATTCACTTTGCTTGAAGACATGGCTTCCAATAATTATGAATGGCCCGCAGAACAAAATTTTCCAAGGACAGTTGTTGGTGTATATGAAGTTGATGCACTCACTGCATTATCGGCTCAACTTGCGACTCTTTCGAAGAAGTTTGATACATTAGGGGTTAATGTTGTTCACAACCCTCCAGTAACTTGTGATCTGTGTGGGAGTAATCATTCTAGTAATCAGTGTTCTCTTAACACTGAATCAATGCAGTATGTGAGCAATTACAACAAGCAGCAGAATCAACAAACCTACTTCAATCCGGGATGGAGGAATCACCCTAATCTGTCATGGAGTAATAACCAAGGCCAATCTTCAGCTGGAAGGCCTATGCTTCCACCGGTTATACCTCCTCAAGCTCAATCCCAAAAGAATAAGTCATCACTGGAAGAAATAATGCAGCAGTTGGCACTCAATACTAATAAATTTATGATTGAGACAAGAATTCAGTTTCAAAGTCAATATGCCTCAACTCGGAATTTAAAGATGCAAGTTGGCCAACTAGCCAATAACATTAACAATAGGCCTCAAGGGAGATTGCCTAGTGACACTGAAATTAATCCAAGAGGAGATACTAAAGAGCAATGCCAAGCTGTAACTTTGAGGAGTAGTAAGGAGTTACCAGAGGTGATCCATAAGCCTAATGACTCAGTTGAGCCTACTTCAGTGAACAAAGGAAAAGAACCAGTAACAGAAGAAGAGGGACAACAAAATATTCAGCAGAGTACACCACCTTACAAACCCCCAGCACCTTTTCCTCAGCATTTACAAAAACAAAAGTTGGATAAGCAATTTTTCAAATTTTTAGAGGTGTTCAAAAAACTCCATATTAATATCCCATTTGCTTGTGCATTGGAGCTGATGCTGAGTTATGTCAAGTTTATGAAGGAGATCTTATCTAACAAGAGGAAGTTAGGGGAATTTGAGACAGTGGCTTTAACAGAAGAGTGTAGTGTCATCCTCCAGAAGAAACTACCACCAAAGCTAAAGGATCCTGGGAGCTTCACTATTCCATGTACCATAGGCAGTCATGTCTTTGGGAAAGCTTTGTGGGATATGGGGACAGCATTAACTTGATGTCGTTGTCTATATATCAGAAGCTGGGTTTTGGGGAGGCAAAGCCCACTACTGTGGCCTTGCAACTTGCAGATAGGTCACTTACTTATCCATGGGGTGTGATAGAAGATGTCTTGGTCAAGGTTGACAAAATTATCTTCCCAGCTGATTTCATTGTTCTAGACATGGAAGAGGATAGAGAGATTTCAATTATATCAAGAAGGCCATTTTTAGCTACTAAGAGGACTCTTATAGATGTGCAGAAGGGAGAGTTGACTATGAGAGTTCAAGATCAGGAAGTTACCTTCAATATTTTCAAGGCTATGAAGTTTCCTAAGGAATCTGATGAATGCCACATAGTTGATGTGGTTGATGCCATTATTGATAAAACCTTTAAGGAGTGTGTGACTATAGATCCTCTTGAAGATTCACTTATTAACACCTTGGCTATGCAGAGGTCTGACCCTCGTGAATATGTGGAAATGCTTGATGCCACTCCTCGATTTTATAGATCCAAGCAGTTTGAACAGTTAGAACTCTCATCTCACATAAATTCTGGAGCAAAGTCATCTATTGAAGAACCACATTCACTGAACTTCAAACCACTTCCCAACCACCTTAGATATGCTTATTTAGGTGAGGCGTCTACCTTGCCTATAATTATTGTAGCTTCACTTGATGATGACCAAGAAAATAAGCTACTTAGATTGTTGAGAGAATACAAACTAGCTTTGGGGTGGTCTATAGCTGACATAAAAGGGATTAGTCCTTCTATTTGCTTGCACAAGATTTTATTGGAAGATGAATTCAAACCTACTATTGAGCATCAACATCATTTAAATCCGATTATGAAAGAAGTGGTGAAAAAGGAGATTATTAAGTGGTGGGACGCAAGGATCATCTACCCAATCTTGAATAGCTCATGGGTTAGTCCAATTCTGTGTGTTCCAAAGAAAAGAGGTATGACAGTGGTAACTAATGAAAATAATGAGCTAATTCCTACTAGAATAGTGACTGGATGGCAAGTGTGCATGGATTATAGGAAGCTTAATAAAGCCACTAGAAAAGATCACTTCCCTCTTCTATTTATTGATAAGATGCTTGACAGATTGGCTGGGCATTCCTTTTATTGTTTTTTGGATGGGTACTCTGGGTACAGTCAAATTTTTATTCCCTCTGAAGATCAAGACAAGACAACTTTCATGTGCCCCTACGGAATGTTTACTTTTAGGAGGATGCCTTTTGGATTGTGCAATGCTACAACTATTTTTCAGAGGTGTATGATGGCTATCTTTTCAGATAGGTGGAGCAGTTTATTGAAGTGTTCATGGATGATTTTTTGGTGATTCCTCTGATTCATGTCTTCAAAATCTGGCCAAAGTACTTCGAAGATGTGTGGAAACCAATCTAGTGTTGAATTGGGATAAGTGTTACTTTATGGTCCAAGAGGGTATTGTCCTAGGTCACTAAGTCTCTGCCAATGGAATTGAAGTTGATCGGGCCAAAATAGCTACAATTGAAAAGCTTCCTCCTCCAAATTCAGTAAAAGGGATTCAAAGTTTCCTTGGACATGTGGGTTTCTATAGAAGATTCATTAAGGACTTCTCCAAAATTTCTAAGCCCCTTTGCAATTTGCTAGAAAAAGATGTGGTGTTTGACTTTGATGATGCTTGTCATGAAGCTTATAAGATTTTACAGTAAAGACTTATATCAACACCAATTTTAGTGGCACCAGATTGGGAACTTCCTTTTGAACTCATGTGTGATGCATGTGATTTTGCAGTTGGCGCAGTTTTGGGTCAACGCAAGGAAAAGATTTTTTACACCATTTATTATGCTAGCAAGACCTTGAATGATGCTCAATTGAATTATACCACTACTGAAAAAGAATTATTAGCAGTGGTATTTGCTTTTGATAAGTTTCACTCCTACCTCATTGGCACCAAAGTGACGGTGTACACAGACCACTCAGCCATCAAGTACTTAATTGCGAAAAAGGATGCCAAGCCAAGGTTAATTCGATGGGTACACTTGTTGCAAGAATTTGACTTAGAAATCCGTGATAAAAAGGGATTAGAAAATCAAGTTGCCCATCATTTGTCTAGATTAGAAAACGGTGACCAAGATGGAGGGATGTCCTTGATTAATGAATCATTTCCCGATGAGCAAATTTTTGCTCTTCAACAACGTAGTGTGCCAGGATATGCAGATTATGTTAATTACTTGGTGATAAGTTGAGTTTTAGTAGTTAGTTTGCATGATAATTTGATAGACTTTTTGGTTCATTTAGTTAGTTTTTAGGTGTTTTAACATGATTAATATACTTAGTTGTTTTAGATGCACTTAGGTTTTTATCATGAATAAACGACTTTTTGATACATGTTAATATCATAGAAGTCATATGTTTTGAGTACATTTCACTTTAGTTAAGACTTTGATTAATTGCATAGAATTTACATTTGTTTACACTTTGTTTTGTAGGTAAATAAAGAGCACAAAAGTGGGTTGAAACAAGGTTCAAATGGTGTTCAAAAGAAGTCAAGAACATGTGCAAGAAGTGTGCAAAAAAGTGGAAAAATCGGCTAAATCCACAAATCAGCACCACAAAAACCAGAGACTGGGAGCCGCGGCGCCCAGATGCAGAAGATGAGTGCTGGAAAAAATTGTGTGGGCACCGTGGCGCTGGTGTTCGTGATAGGGTAAATATAAAGTTCGCAAGCGTACGAATTATCAAGTTATAATACCCATGGTGAGTGGGTTATCGTATCCACAGAGAAGGTAATTTTACTAATCTTAATTCCCAATTCTACAATGATTAGTGATTTTATCTAAGTGATAAAAGTTGAGTGAATTAAATGATAAAATGCAAAAAGGCAAATAAAACAAAACAGATAAATTGAAATTGGAGAGAAATCAATGGATTTATAGTTCTAGAGTTTTAGATCTCATTATGTTGTCTCTCATGATCTCTAATAATTGTGTTAATGAATTAATTTCTGAAATTTATAAATCCTGAATCCTTCTTCATTCAAACCCCTCTCTCGAGTGATAGCTTGACTATCTCTTCTCGATCTACCGATTCCCTCTCTCGAGTGACAAACCTTTAGATCAAGAATGCCTTAGGTTTTATGATTCATTTTAATGGATTTCAAAGGATTTTCTAGGTCTCTCGACTCGATACTCTACCCTAGGTTACAAAACTCTTGCTTTAATTCGATAACACCTCTCTCGAGTGTAAGAAACCAAATCTAAGTTCATTCAAAGAGTGATCAGCAATTTGAAAGCATTAAGCATGGAGAATTATAAGTAAACCCAAAAGATTGCTCAAAAACACATACACAATGGCTCAATCACAAGATCCAACAAAGCTAAATCAAAAGTCTAGATTATCTATTTAGTTCATAATCAAATCCATAGATACAAGAGAAAGAGTTCAAGAAGAAAACATGGACACAAACTAAGATTAGAAGATAAACGAAGAAACCACATTTATCAATGGTGGACTCTCTTTCTTCTTCTTGTCTCGAACCTGCAACTCTTCTTCTTCTTTAATCCTTCACTTGCCTCTCCTTCAAAACCCTAACTATTGCTATTCTCTACGGCTACTTCACTCTCTCTGAACTAAGATAAGATGGAAGATCCTAATAAAACCCTAAAAAGACAATTTATAAATCCCAATGCAAAAGACCAACAGCCCCTAAAAACCTCTCTCTCGCACCAAATTGTAGTGTCACGGTGCTACTTCATGTCTTTCTTTCTTCGCGCAAACCTCTCTCGGAGCACCACGATGGGTGCCGCGGCGCTCCGATAGAGTTCAAATTTTGTTCTGGGCACCGCAGCACCCACACAACATTTCTTCTGGTCTTCAGTTTTTGGGATTTTCTGGGACTTAGCCATTTTTCTGGCTCTTCATTTACCTACAAAACAAAACATAAAACACAAGTAAATGATTTATGTTATATGCAAGTGTGTATTAACATGTATAATTCTATATGCACTATGTATAGCTCGTAAAATATTGACAAAATTAATATAAAAAGGATGCAATTGACTTTAGGAAAAATACCTAAAAGTCATTATTATTTTCCTAAAATAGCCTAATGTATTTTATTAATGAAAATCACTAAAACTAACTTATAAAACTCTTAAAAATATCTCAATAAACCTAAAACACTAAATGAACTAATTAATACAAATATATCTAAAAACTAACTAAATGCACCTAAAAACCTATGAAATTAACATGTAAAATACTAATCTAAAACTCAACTTATCAGTTCGCAAAATTGCGGGACTTCGTTTTTTGAGCGAGTTTTCATGCCCATTTTGGTCTTTTGACCCACTTAAGTGAAAAACACGATTTAGGGTTTTAATTGACGATAATCAAGGTAGAGAATGAGGTTTAGGATGTGAAAAAGGAGGCAAGAAAGCCAGAGGAGAAAACGTTTTGGATTGGATGCTTGAAGGAACCAAGGAGAAAAAGAAGACCAAATCCACGATCGAAAGGGAATTCTAACCTTTCATTTTTGTTTCTTGTGTCTTGAAATGTTTTCATTCATTGTTTTTTCTTTTTCATCTTGTATCCATGAACCTAAATATGAGCTAAACTATTAATCTAGAAGTTTGAATGATCTATATTTGATTTCATGGGTTAATATTCATGTATCTGTTATTGAACTGATTTATGAATTTATTTGCAATTTCATATGCTTAATGCCTTCAATTTGCTGGCCACTAATTGAATGAAGTTAGATTTGATTTATTACACTCGAGAGAGATGTTATCAAATCAGATCTGGGAATTTGTGACCTCGGTTAGTAGTATTGAGTCGAGAGACCTACTAAATCCTTTGAAATAAGATAACATGAATCACAAATCTTAAGGCATGCTTGATTTGTTAGTTTACACTCGAGAAAGGGAATTAATAGGTTAAGTATAGATTTTCAAATTGACACTTGAGAAAGGTATTTGATTGGGTTAGGATTCATGATTTATAAATTCAACAGTTAATTCAATAACGAACTCTTTTGAAACCCATGAAGCAAAATATAGTGATTTCAATCCTCTAGAACTTTCATTTAGTGATTTACAACCATTTTCAATTAATTTTGCATTAAGTAGTTTTTAATTTGTTCAATTTATAATCCAGCACATAAAATCACCCATTTTGATCACCTAGATAATATAAATATCACAGTAGTTTTGGGCATTAATTTTAGTAAAATTATTTTTTCCTGAGGACGATAACCCGACTCACCTTGGTATTATAACTTGATAAATCGTATACTTGGGATTAACAAATATTCACGATCAAGTTTTTTGGGGTCGTTGCCGGGGAATAGTGTCAATTTTACTTTTCTTCATACCATTACAAATTGATTTTGATCTTAATTTAGGTATTTTTCTTTGTTTGTTATTTTTCTGAATTTGTTTTTCTCTTTTTCTTGATAGATTTTACTAGTTCATGCGAAAGGTGAGAAGTGCTGAAATTGTACCCCTTGATCCTTAGATTGAGAGGACCTTTGGTAGACTGAGAAGAGATAGAATAGGAGTAGCACAAGAAGAAACCATGGCTGAAGGGAACAAACAGTTGCCTTTGAGGGATTACTTCATGCTAGTGGTTAACAATAACTACTCTGGGATTGCAAGACTGCCAATCAATGCTAACAAATTTGAGTTGAAGCCTTCCTTGATCACAATGGTACAACAACACTCGTTTGGTGGAGTACCTCAAGATGATCCAATAGTCCACATCAACACTTTCTTGGAGATGTGTGGCACAGTGAAGATAAACGGGGTCCCAAAAGAGTAAATAAGACTGAGAATGTTCCCGTTTTCATTAAGGGACAAAGCAAGATCATGGCTCCAATATCTATTACATGGGAGCATTACTACATGGGAAGCGATACTCCAAAAGTTTCTTCAGAAATTCTTCACACCTGCAAGGATATCACAATTGAGAGCAGAGATCATTCAATTCAGACAATTGGAGTCTGAATCCTTATATGAGGCGTGGGAAAGGTTTACAGACTTACTGAGTCCATGTCCTCAACATGGGTACCTAGGGTAGTTGTAGATTCAGATGTTTTACATTGCCATGACCTTATCTACAAGGTCATTAGTTGATGCTGCAGCAAGAGGTACACTATTGGGGAAGACGACAAATGAAGCCTTGATGTTAATTAAAGAGTTGGCTTCCAATACATATGATCATGCAAGTGAGAGAGCACCAATCAAGAAAGTGGCTGGTTTACATGAGGTTGATCAAATGACCTCATTGTCTGCACAGATGGCTAGTATGTTGCATCATATGGTAGCTTTATCTGACAAGGTCTCCACTCTACAAGGAAGTCATTCATCCTCCATTGCATCCATTACAGCAGCAAGTTCAGCTCCTCAAGGTTTTGGTGGACAGGAAGAACAAGTACAGTATGTGAACAAAGAATTGTACGAGGGAACCAAGGTAGCACTCAAGTTCCAAATCAGTACAATCCGGGAGTTAGGAATCATGAAATTTTTTCCTACTTCAACAATAAAAATGTGTTGCAACCACCAGGGTTCAATTCACAAGTACCAGAGAAGAAGTCTTTTCTTGAAGACATTTTGGCCAAGTTCATTGGAGAGACATCCAACAAGTTTGAGAAGACTAAGTCTAGGGTTAACAACATTGAGACTCATATGGGCAACATGTCTGCTTTAATCAAGAACTTGGAAGTACAAATTGGGCAGATTGCATCTTCAATCAATGGCCAACAAAGAAGCTCCTTCCCAAGCAACACAGAGGTAAACCAAAAGGAGCAGTGCAAGGCTATCAAACTGAGGAGTGGAAAAGAAGTAGAAAGTGATCCCTTACCAAGCAATGTAAAGCCTACCACTTCTTCATCATCTAGTCCATCTCATCTTCACATGCTCAAGAAGATATTCAAGAGGAAGTTGAAAAGGAAAGTATACAGAAAGGCAAAGGAGTTGCCAATGAGAAGGGAAAAGAGGCGAAAAAAGATGACTATGTACCGGATCATATCACATTTTCGGGCAATCTGCCTATTCTTAAGACCCATTCCGTATCCTCAACATTTTGCAAAGAAAAAGTTAAATGAGCAGTTTGCAAAATTTTTGGATATTTTTAAAAAGATTCACATCAATATTCCTTTGCAGATGTTTTGGAGGAGATGCCCAACTATGCGAAGTTCATGAAGGATGTGATGTCTAAAAAGAGAAAGCTGGAGGAGTTTGAAACTGTCAAGCTCACTGAGGAGTGCAGTGTCATTCTACAGAAAAAGTTACCTCAGAAGCTCAAAGATCCAGGGAGTTTTACTATCCCTTGTGTTATTGGTACTTCTTCATTTGATAAAGTATTATGTGATTTGGGTGTTAGCATTTATTTGATGCCCTTGTCTGTTTCCAGGAAGCTTGGACTTGGAGAAGTGAAACCAACTACTATATCCCTTCAACTGGCAGATAGGTCAATCACATATCCAAAAAGGATCACAGAAGATGTGCTAGTCAAGGTAGATAAGTTCATTTTTCTTGTGGACTTTGTGGTGCTAGACATGGAAGAGGACAATGAGATACCTCTTATCTTGGGAAGACCATTCCTTGCTACGAGTCGTGCTTTGATAGATGTCCACAAAGGAGAGCTCGCACTTAGGCTCAACGATGAGGAAGTCATGTTTAACATCTACAAGACCCTGAAGTTCCCAGAAGAGAAGAATTCTTGTCATAAAGTTGACATTGTGGGGAGTTGCATCCGCGAGATAGAAATGGAGTTGAGTCCAGTGGATCCCTTAGAAATGTGCCTTGTCCATTCAATCTCTGAGAATGTGGTAGTAAATGATGAGGACAATCACTATCTGAATTCTCTTGAGGCATCCATTACAGAATATGCCCAAGTGAAGATTGAGAAGATTGAAGATGTAGCTTCTTCAAAAGAGTTGAGTGTTCCAACACCATAATTGAAGCCACTGCCAGATCATCTAAGATATGCATTTTTGGGGGCCGAGTCTACACTTTCAGTGATCATTTCATCATCTTTATCCAAGATGCAAGAAGAAAAGTTGTTGAGAATCTTGAGAGAGCACAAGTCTGCCATTGGATGGTCCATTGTTGATATCAAGGGTATTAGTCCGACCATTTGCATGCACAAGATTCTGATGGAAGAGTTGTACAAGCCTACAGTGGAGCACCAAAGAAGACTAAACCCAACCATGAAGGAAGATGTGAAGGAAGAAATCTTCAAATGGCTTAAGGTAGGAATCATCTATGCCATCTTTGACAGGTCATGGATGAGCCCAATTCAGGTTGTACGAAAGAAGGGTGGCATCAAAGTAGTAAAAAATGAGAGTGATGAGCTAATCTCTACAAGGACTGTAACTCGGTGGAGAGTCTGTATTGACTACAGAAAATTGAACAAGCCTACAAGGAATGATCATTTTTCCCTTCCTTTCATTGATCAAATGTTAGACAAACTTGCAGGGTTCCAGTACTACTATTTTCTTGATGGGTATTCAGGCTACAATTAGATTATCATAGCTCCAGAAGATCAAGAAAAGACAACCTTCACGTGTCCTTATGGTACATTTGCATTCAGAAGGATGCCATTTGGTTTGTGTAATGCTCCAGCAACCTTTCAGAGGTGTATGATGGCAATTTTTGTTGACATGGTGGAGGATATTATGGAGGTGTTTATGGACGACTTTTCAGTCTTTGGCTCTTCATTTGATCATTGTTTGAAGAATCTGGCCTTAGTGTTAAAAAGATGTGAAGATAAAAATTTGGTACTTAACTGGGAGAAATGCCATTTTATGGTCCAAGAAGGGATTGTACTTGGCCACAAAGTGTCTTCATAGGGGTTAGAAGTTGATAGAGCCAAGGTTGTGGCCAATGAGAAACTCACTCACCCAATCAATGTCAAAAGCATTAGAAGCTTCTTAGGTCATGTGGGTTTTTACTGAAGGTTTATCAAGGACTTCTCTAAGATAACCAAGCCCTTATGAAACCTACTTGAGAAGGATGCACCCTTTGTATTTAGTGCAGAATGTGTGAAAGTGTTTGATCATCTCAAGCAAGCCCTTATTTCAGCTCCTATCATGGTGGTACCTAATTGGGAAGAACCCTTTGAGATCATGTGCGATGCGAGCGACTATGCCGTTGGGGCGGTGCTAGGCCAAAGAAGAGATAAGTTTTTTCGGCCAATCTACTATGCAAGCCATATTCTTGATGATGCCTAACAAAACTACACAACAATGAAAAAGGAACTACTTGCAGTTGGGTTTGCTTGTGACAATTTTCGGTCCTACATAGTTGGCTCGAAGTTGATTGTTTATACTGACCATGCGACCATACGGTACTTGTTTGCCAAGAAAGATGCCAAGCCTAGATTGATTAGATGGATATTAGTACTCCAAGAGTTTGATCTTGAGATCAAGAATAAGAAGGGGTGTGAAAATGTGGTTGCAGATCACTTATTAAGGCTGCAACATGATGAAAAAGAAGATGAATGTCCAATTCATGAACTCTTCCCGGTTCAACAACTCTATGGAGTGAAGGACAATCTTCCATGGTTTGCAGATTTTGTCAATTACAAATTTAATGGAGTGTTACCTCCAGATTTGTCTTATTCCAAGAAAAAAAAGTTCTTGCATGACGTGAAGTTCTGCATGTGGGATGATCCCTTATTGTTCAAGCAGTGTAGTGATCAAGTTGTAAGGAGATGCATTCCAGAGATAGAGATTCAAGTTATAAGTTATGAGTGCCATTTATCACCATATGGTGGTCATTTCGGGGCTACCCGAATGACATTCAAGGTGCTACAAAGCAGATTCTACTGGCCTACTATATTTTGGGACTACTACACCTTTGTCAAGACTTGTGATAGGTGCCAGAGGCTTGGAAACATCTCTAGGCGACAGGAACTTCCCATAACTCTTATCATGGAAGTCGAGTTGTTTGATGTGTGAGGTATCAATTTCATGGGACCATTTCCATCTTCTTTTGGCAAGACCTATATTTTGTTAGCAGTGGACTACGTGTCAAAGTGGGTGGAAGCCATAGCTACAAAAACTAATGATGTAAGGGTGATACTCAAGTTTTTTCAGAAGAACATATTCACTAGATTTGGTACCCCTAGAGCAAACATTAGTGATGAAGGGTCACATTTCTGCAATAAGTTATTCAATTCAGTCCTTACCAAGTATGGAGTCAAGCAAAAAATTGTCCTCCCCTACCATCCACAGTCAAATGGCCAAGCAGAAATCTTGAATAGGGAGGTGAAGCAAATTCTGGAAAAGATAGTAAACATCAATAGGAAGGATTGGGCCACAAAGTTAGATGATGTATTGTGGGTGTATCGTACAACCTACAAAACTCTTATTGGGATGTCCCCCAACCATTTGGTGTTTAGAAAGCCATGCCATCTTCCCGTTGAACTTGAACATAGAGCATTTTGGGCAGTGAAGAAGTTGAACTTGGACTTGAAGGCTTTGGGTACTCAAAGATTACTCCAATTGAATGAAATGGAGGAATTTAGAAATGAAGCCTATGAGAATGCAAAAATCAACAAGGAGAAGACTAAGTCATGGCATGATAAGACGATTTTGAAGAAAGAATTCCTACCGGGCCAACAAGTACTTTTGTACAACTCCCGGTTGAAATTGTTTCCCAGGAAGCTTAAATCAAGATGGTCGGCCTAATTTCAAGTTGTCAACGTCTTTCCTTATGGAGTGGTGGAGTTGCAGTGCCATAAGGATGGAAGCAAATTTCAGGTTAATTGCCAAAGAGTAAAGCACTATTATGGTCAAGACATCCGAAGCGAGGACGTGTTATTCATTCGCGAACCAAAGTGAAGAAAGAAGAGAAAGTCTTGCTAATGACCATAAACAAGCGCTTGTTCGGAGGCAACCCCACCGGTTTTGTCTATGCTTTGGTTTATTTCTAGTCATTATAGTATAGAAGTTGAGTTTTTACTTTTCACTAATGACATATCTTTATGTAATTCCCCATGTACTCATTCCAATTTGGAAGTCCTCATCAACAACAATAGAAGTAGAATCATTGTGGAAGCCTCTACCATGTGGTTTAGGGGAGTTTCGTTATCCTTTATCTCTTTATCTTGCTTTATAGTAGTTTTGCATTGAGGACAATGCTTAGTTAAAGTTTGGGTGAGAGTTTAAATTTTATGTCTTAGTGAAAAAGTTGAGTGCATTTTTTGTGAAATTTTAAATTTTTGAGTTTTGATCATGAATAAATTCATATTCCCTTATGAACTTGATGTGATTTGATCTTGTATGTATGATATATGAAAAGATTAGCACTTGGTTTTGAACATGATCTGTGGAAAATTAAAAAGTACTCTTAAGTCTATGTGCTTGATTCACTTTGCCATGTTTATTGGAAATTTTTGTTGACTTCTGAGTATAAAATATGATCATGAGTTCCACTTCCTATTTAAATTGAGATTTTTCAAGTTAAGCTTCATTGAATCTCACTTGTCAACTGAACTCTAGAACTTGCTTGATCTCTTCTTAAGGCAAAATCCTAGGAATCACACCATGAGTGATATGATTTAGGCCATTTTTGGACAATTAGAGATACAAAACCCATCTAGTTGTGTATTACCCCTAGTTACCCTATTTTGAGCCCTATATATTGTTCTTTGTCACCTAAAATGATTAGCCAAGGCCTTTGATTGATATTCCCCTATTTTTCACCCTTACACCCTTAACTCTTTGAATTAGATGAATTATAATTGGGTTGGGTTGTTTTCAAGGGAATTTATATGTAAATGTGCTATGAAATGAGAATGTATGTGAAGGTGATGAGAAAAGATTCAAATTGGTTAAAAATATGTGAAAAAGAAGAAAAAGAAAGATGAAGAAGAAAAATAATGAAAAAAAAAGTACAGTTCTTCATCAATGAGTGAATTGAATAAGTTTGGAGGAATGTAAAGGGTGATGTAATGATTCATTTTGTAAGGCATGAGATGTTTAAAGGTGTTGCATATAAAAGATGTTTTAGGTGTATTAAGCTTTATTTTATCCATGTTATCAAACCCTAAACCTTAGCCTTACATTACGAACTAACAAAGTCCTATTGATCTTAATTGGTGTGAGTCCTACATTAGTGGAGAGAAGTGTGAAAAGCAAGCATATGAAGTTCATGTTTTGTTTTGTTGAGATTATATTTTTATCTTGCTTGCATTGGTCTATATAATTTATGAGTGGTCATGTGAATGATTTCTTGTACTTGTTTGTCAATGAGGATAGAAGAGAAATGCATTGCTTTGCAGATTGAAATTTTAGACAAGTTTAAACTTTCGAAGTTTTCCCTGAGTTGTGTTATGTGGAATGTATGTTGTCTTTGAGATCATGAGAACCCATTTTTGCAAGTTAAATCTTTGTTCATTTTGGAATATATGAGAAGTTTGTTTCATCAACCATCATTTTTCTCTTTGCTCAGGACGATCAAAGTCTAAGTTTGGAGGATTTTGATAAGTTGAGTTTTAGTAGTTAGTTTGCATGATAATTTGATAGACTTTTAGGTTCATTTAGTTAGTTTTTAGGTATTTTTACATGATTAATATACTTAGTTGTTTTAGATGAATTTAGGTTTTTATCTTAGGTTTTTATAGGTTTTTATCATGAATAAATGACTTTTTGATACATGTTAATATCATAAAAGTCATATGTTTTGAGTACATTTCACTTTAGTTAAGACTTTCATTAATTGCATAGAATTTACATTTGTTTACACTTTGTTTTGTAGGTAAATAAAGAGCACAAAAGTGGGATGAAACAAGGTTCAAATGGTGTTCAAAAGAAGTCAAGAACATGTGCAAGAAGTGTGCAAAAAAGTGGATAAAATGGTTAAATCCACAAATCAGCACCACAAAAACCCGAGACTGGGAGCCGCGACGCCCAGATGCAGAAGATGAGTGCTGGAAAAAATTGTGTGGGCACCGTGGAGCTGGTGTTCGTGATAGGGTAAATATAAATTTCGCAAGCGTACGAATTATCAAGTTATAATACCCATGGTGAGTGGGTTATCGTATCCACAGAGAAGGTAATTTTACTAATCTTAATTCCCAATTCTACAATGATTAGTGATTTTATCTAAGTGATAAAAGTTGAGTGAATTAAATGATAAAATGCAAAAAGGCAAATAAAACAAAACAGATAAATTGAAATTGGAGAGAAATCAATGGATTTATAGTTCTAGAGTTTTAGATCTCATTATGTTGTCTCTCATGATCTCTAATAATTGTGTTAATGAATTAATTTCTGAAATTTATAAATCCTGAATCCTTCTTCATTCAAACCCCTCTCTCGAGTGATAGCTTGACTATCTCTTCTCGATCTATCGATTCCCTCTCTCGAGTGACAAACCTTTAGATCAAGAATGCCTTAGGTTTCATGATTCATGTTAATGGATTTCAAAGGGTTTTCTAGGTTTCTCGACTCGATACTCTACCCTAGGTTACAAAACTCTTGCTTTAATTCGATAACACCTCTCTCGAGTGTAAGAAACCAAATCTAAGTTCATTCAAAGAGTGATCAGCAATTTGAAAGCATTAAGCATGGAGAATTATAAGTAAACCCAAAAGATTGCTCAAAAACACATACACAATTGCTCAATCAAAAGATCCAACAAAGCTAAATCAAAAGTCTAGATTATCTATTTAGTTCATAATCAAATCCATAGATACAAGAGAAAGAGTTAAAGAAGAAAACATGGACACAAACTAAGATTAGAAGATAAATGAAGAAACCCCATTTATCAAAGGTGGACTCTCTTTCTTCTTCTTCGTCTCGAACCTGCAACTCTTATTCTTCTTTAATCCTTCACTTGCCTCTCCTTCAAAACCCTAACTATTGCTATTCTTTACGGCTACTTCGCTCTCTCTGAACTAAGATAAGATGGAAGATCCTAATAAAACCCTAAAAAGCCAATTTATAAATTCCAATGCAAAAGACCAAAACAGCCCCTAAAAACCTCTCCCTCGCACCAAATTGTAGTGTCGCGGTGCTACTTCATGTCTTTCTTTCTTCGCGCAAACCTCTCTCGGAGCACCACGATGGGCGCCGCGGCGCTCCGATAGAGTTCAAATTTTGTTCTGGGTGCCGCAGCACCTACACAACATTTCTTCTGGTCTTCAGTTTTTGGGATTTTCTGGGACTTAGCCATTTTTCTGGCTCTTCATTTACCTACAAAACAAAACATAAAACACAAGTAAATGATTTATGTTATTTGCAAGTGCGTATTAACATGTATAATTTTATATGCACTATGTATAACTAGTAAAATATTGACAAAATTAATATAAAAAGGATGCAATTGACTTTAGGAAAAATACCTAAAAATCATTATTATTTTCCTAAAATAGCCTAATGTATTTTATTAATGAAAATCACTAAAACTAACTTATAAAACTCTTAAAAATATCTAAATAAACCTAAAACACTAAATGAACTAATTAAAACAAATATATCTAATAACTAACTAAATGCACCTAAAAACCTATGAAATTAACATGTAAAATACTAATCTAAAACTCAACTTATCAGTTCGCAGAATTGCGGGACTTCATTTTTTGAGCGAGTTTTCATGCCCATTTTGGTCCTTTGACCCACTTAAGTGTAAAACATGATTTAGGGTTTTAATTGACGATAATCATTGTTGAGAATGATTTGACGAATTAGTTAATTCAATAACAAACTCTTTTGAAACCCATGAAGTAAAATATAGTGATTTCAATCCTCTAGAACTTTCATTTAGTGATTTATAACCATTTTGAATTAATTTTGCATTAAGTAGTTTTTAATTTGTTCAATTTATAATCCAACACATAAAATCACCCATTTTGATCACCTAGATAATATTAATATTATAGTAGTTTTGGGCATTAATTTTAGTAAAATTACATTTCTCTGAGAACAATCACCCGACTCACCTCGGTATTATAACTTGATAAATAGTATACTTGCGATTAACAAATATTCACGATCACTTGGCAAGTGATGTTCTACCCCCGAATCTTACATACCAACGAAAGAATAAAAAATTACATGATGTGCGATATTATATTTGGGATGAGCCATTTTTGTTTAAGCAATGTGCATATCAGATATTGAGAAGGTGTGTACCAAGGGAAGAAGTTTCAGATATACTTCATCATTGCCATTCTTCAAATTATGGGGGACATTTTAGAGGTGATAGAGCGGCTACAAAGGTTCTACAATCCATATTTTATTGGCCAACACTCTTTAAGGATGCTCATTCATTTGCTTTCAAGTGTGATAGGTGCCAGAGAACAGGGAATATATCACGCCGTCATGAGATGCCCCTAAACAATATTTTGGAAGTTGAGATTTTTGATGTTTGGGGCATTGACTTCATGGGACCTTTCATTCCTTCCTTTAATTACTTATACATCTTGGTAGCAGTCGCTTATGTTTCTAAGTGGGTGGAAGCAGTGGCTTTACCTACTAATGACTCAAGAGCAGTGGTGAACTTTTTGAAGAAAAATATTTTCACTCGTTTTGGAACTCAGCGAACAATAATCAGCGACAAAGGGACACATTTCTATAACAAGTCTTGTGAAACTCTTCTTGCTAAATACGGGGTGACTCATAAGATGGCTACTGCGTATCATCCGCAAACGAGTGGAAAAGCCGAGCTATCTAACCGGGAAATTAAAGGAATTCTTGAGAAGATGGTAAATCCCACCCGGAAGGATTGGTCTAAGAAAATAGATGATGTTTTATGAGCATACCGGACTGCTTTCAAGACACCAATCGGAATGTCCTGATATCGTTTAGTCTTCGGAAAAGCATGTCATCTTCTAGTGGAACTCGAGCATAATGCGTATTGGGCTATTAAGAAGCTCAATTTCGACTCACATGTTGTTGGTGAGAAGCGGTTGTTACAACTGAATGAGATGGATGAGTTTCGTTTTCAAGCCTATGAAAATGCTAAATTGTATAAGGAAAAGACCAAGCAGTGGCATGATAAGAAGATTATAGAGCGCCGTTTTGAGCCGGGACAATATGTGCTACTTTATAAAACTCGATTGAAGTTGTTTTCGGGCAAGCTCAAGTCTCGATGGTCAGGGATGTTTTGAGTCATCTGAGCATTACCACATGGAGCGATCGAAATTACAGAAGACAATTCTTCTAATACATTCATGGTGAACGGGCAAAGACTTAAGCACTACTAGGGAGGACCAATTGATCAGCAGAAATCCTCCATCATCTTAGCAGACACCTAATGAGTACAGTGGCAATCAAGCCGATGACTATAAGGCGCTTGTTGGGAGGCAACCCAATTCCTTAATCTTTCTTTTCGTTTGTTTTAGTCCGTAGTTTTGTTTTATTTTATGTTATTTTTACAATTTTATGACTTGTGATTTAATTATTCTTTTGATTTGTCATAGGTTTCCAGTCCAGTTTGGAGGAGGGTGCACGGCCCGGTGCGTTGTCGAAACCAGAAGCAGAGGATAGCGTATGTAGTACATTTTTATTTAATTTCTTAGTGAAGGAGAGAATGTGCAAAAAGGTAAAAAAAAAAAAACAAGTTGCGTGACCTATGGCTGGGCGTCGCAGCGCTGGGTCACGGATCTTGCAACCGCCAAATTATATATATATTAACGTTAACTTTTTTTACCTTTACTTTTTACCCATCTTTTTCTTCTCCACTCTCTCTCTCTCTCTCTCAGCACTCTCTCTCGCAATGTTTCTCCTCACCCCTTCTACTTTTTCATCTTCATCTCTTGATTCTAGCCACATATCCCTATTTGTCTTGCTCTTTTCACTCTCATTTCCCCCTTTTCATCACCAGTTCTCTCTCGGCAAATTTTTTTTTGGGTGTTCGCCCGGTCGTCTTTGCACACCCTGGGTGTTTTGTGGTTACTCCATTGGTAAGGTTTGCATAGCTTCATCTCCAGTTCTTCATTTTTTTCATTCGAAATTCTGAATTATTATTGTTTTTGGAGTGTATTTCCATAAATTTGTCGTTGAAACTTTGAGATTCGGTAACTTAGGGCTTGTGCGATTTGGGAAAAATTCTTGGGTGTTTTCTCTTTGTGCTTTATGGCTCTGAATAGAAGTCGTTCCACTTCATTTGATAACACTAAGTTTGTCTCTAAAGAGGCTATAGATCGATATACTGATGGTTTCACCAAGAAAGTTTCTATTCCAGAGAGGGCTTTTGGCCTACTTGAGACCCTCGATGAGGAATTTGAGAATAACATTGAAACTAGGCGATGGAAAAAATTTTGTGAACATCCTGAAGCGGGGATTGTTCCTTTGATTCGGGAATTCTATGCTAATGCTTTGGACCATGTAGATGGGCACGTCTCTGTGCGAGGAAAAATGGTCAAATTTGATAGCCACACTATCAGCAGTTATTATGGGTTGAGGGATATCCCAAATGTAGATTATAATACTATAGAAACCACCACTAGTATAGAAGTAGTCACAAAGACTTTATGTCCATAAGGCACTGACTGGAAAATAGTTGCTACTACCTACAAATCTTTTCCTATTGGTACTTTGGATTGAGTTAGTAAAGTGTGGTTACATTTCATCAAAGCAAAAGTGATGCCCTCAACCAATAATTCTGAAGTTACTATGGAGAGAGCTTTTCTTCTTTATGCAATTGTCTCTTGGATGTCAATCGATGTGGGTCAAGTATTATACAATCAAATTTGTTACAGTGCTCGATCTACAGGGTGAGCTTGTACTTTCCATCCTTAATTACTGCTCTGTGTAATCAAGTCGGTGTTCCTTGTGGGCCAGCAGAGGAACTTATCTTTCCAACTGCTATAATAGATGCTAAGTATATTTGGCATATTAAACATAGGGGTCAAAGTACTGATGGAGCTGGTTCATCTCGTCCTAAGAGCTCCAAAAGTAAAAAATTGAGCATGCCAGACAAACTTGATCAATTATAGCATAATTTCCTAGATCACCAATCTTGGTGTCTTCAGAGGGATGCTTATTTCCAGCAGCAAGCTAATGCTCAAGCCGACTATCAAGCACAATGCAATCAAAGTATGGATCAAATGATGCGAATGTTTGCAACTCAGTTGGGATTCAATACATCTGGGTATCCACAATTACCGCCTTACCTTTCACAAGGGTTTTTCTCATAGCCATCGCCACTAAATACTAGAGATGCCGCTGCTAATGAGGCAGACGAGTAGGAGGAGTAACTTGGGGAGTTTTCTCAACCGTTCTTTTATTTTTATGTCCTTTCTTTATCATTTTTCATTATTGAGGACAATGTTCAATTTCAGTTTGGAGGGGTTGAGTGATTTTATTTGTTGTGTTTTTATTTGTTTTGTTAGGAGTAATATGGTTATTTTGAATATGATTTTAGTTTTTTTTAGTTGAGTCAGTTTAATTTTTGTCAAGTTAGATACTTTTGCTTCAAATTAGCTGAGTAGTTTATTGTTTTTAAGAGTTGACGTCAAAATAATGTTTGTGTTGGTTTGGTTTGAATTAGAAAAAAGCCAATGATAAGACTATGATTGAGTTAAGATTGTCTCTAGGAGAATGATGAAAGCTGTTTTTTTTTTGTCTGTGTGCTTAACTTAACCATTAGCTATGCTTTACTGGAGGTTTTTCACACTTATTGAGCACATAGTCACGAAACTTAGCCACTTGTGAGCTTAATGTAGATCTATGCAATTTAAGTTTTTTTTCAATGAGATCTTAGTGGATTCTATAACTTGTTTGAACACTACTCGAGGCGAAATCCTGGGCTTCATACCATTAAGAAGATGATTTAGGCCATTGTTGGATCGTTTGAGCCATTAAGCCTATATATTATTAATAATGCCACTAGTCACCCATTTTTGAGCTTCTTACCCTTTTCTTAGTTTGTCACCTATAAAGTTAGCCAATGCCTTATTTTAAATTCAAAAATTTTTTGTTTCACCCTTACACTCTTTAAACACTTTGTCTATGGCACTTGTGGTGAAGTGTATATTTCTTTGAAGGATGAATTATGGGAATAGAAGGTGAAAAAGATGAAAAATAAAATAAAAATAAAAATCTTTGGTAAAATGTTTGCTTCATATAAAAAAAAAAGTGCAGAAGAAAGGATGCTACACCTTGTATGAAAAGAAATAAGTTTGGGGATGTAGTAGTTCTTATATAAAAAATAAAAAAGGGAAAGAAAAAGAGTAAGAGATTAAAGCAAACAATGGGAAAATTGACAAATTACAAAGTATGATGTTGGGTATATGTATTCTTTTTGGTATGGTTAATGTGATGTGTTGAAGAAGAGTAAAGATGTGTAAAGGTGTTTTGAGCCTAATAATCACATGTGTTTATCATACCTTTCAACCCAACCTCACATTACAAGCTTGAAAAGTCCTATTGATTTTTAGTAGTATGTTGATCTACATTAGCGGAGAGTGGTGTGAAGAATGAGCCTATGGAGTTCTATTTATATCTATATCTAAAGAGATCTCTTATTATTGCATGAATCAATTCAAAACTCAAGTGGTTCGGTGTAAGTGACTATTCACACACGCACATGAAGAATCAAAGGTGGAATATGGTGAAGGTTAGGTTGAAATTCTAGACTTTCACAGTTTTCAGAGTTTTCTTAGTAGCTATGTTTTTACTCGATCTTTGAGGCAAAGCTGTGAATTTGAATTAAACCGATGCTTGCATGTGTCTTGTTGTGTTATTTAGGTTATATCCATTGTTTTTCTTTTCTTTTTTTTGCTCGAGACTATCAAAGTGTAATACCCAGTATTTCACAAAAAAAAAAAAAAATTACTATTTGGGCAACGCCCGAACGTTCAGGCGCATGCCAGAACGTTCAGGCGCATGACAGAACGTTCAGGCGCATGCCAGAACGTTCAGGCGCATGCCAGAACGTACAGGCGCATGCCAGAACGTTTAGGCGCATGCCAGAACGTACAGGTGCATGCCCGAACGTTCAGGCGGCAAAAATCTCTATATAAGAAACCTCCTCATTTCTCATTCCTCACACCTAATCACCTTCTCTTGTGAATTTCTTCTCCTTTCCACGCATTCTAAGTTTTTGAGACTCTCTGTCCGAGACTCTCGGTGCGGTGCAACAAAGTTCTATCCGGAGGAAAGCGCCAGATCTGAAAGCGGTGCAACGAAGTTCTGTCCGGAGGAAAGCGCCAGATCTGAAAGAAGAAGTTTTATCTGAAGGTGGGGAACGAAACATAGGTTTGCGTGTTTCATAACTTTTATTAAAGTTTACATTCAATTATTATTATGTCTACTATTCATTTACACTGCATTATGTCATATACTGTTTATACTGCCGCACATATGCCTGTATATTTGAAATTCATGTATTGCACTGTTATAATGCCGTATTTGTGGTCAATCTGACTCAACTAGACTCGGTCTTGTCCTCAGTAACTTTAAATAGTGAACGGGAGGCAGCGGGCTGCTCTAGGCGATTGGTATTTAAGCAGACCTTGTGTCTCACCTCTCAACTGGGGACTGATCTAGTTGGTCTTATTGAAATCTATCAGCTTATACAGTAATACTGAATGTCCTAATCTTGCACGTCGTGATACCGACCCTAATAAGGATCATTAGACGTGCCAAAGTCAGTCTAAATGTCAAGAAAGACTAGACCAGTAGACTAGACCAGTTCATGCATTGGCATCATACATATCACCACCTAGGGACGTATATGGTTTATGACTCATAGAATAGTTAGGAGCATTGCTCACTATTCATTATATTTCTCTGGAGAGGGACGTACATGAGAACCCGGCTACAGCCGGGGAGGGACATCAGTACGTGAATTCAGAGCATCGTTCCTGTACGTGAATTCAGGCGATGTACGTTCATCAAACCATTACGAAACGGTGTCATGCATACATTCATATTGATTGATTATGATGCTCACATGTGTATTTAAGATATTTGATATTGAAGTATGCTTTATTAATTGTTATACTCATGCACTATTTACCCACTGAGCGCGTTAAGCTCACTCCATTATTATCCAATCTTTCACAGGAAATTAGGGTGGACTGGGTGCAGGTTATGGGGCTCAGATTTTGTACCCTTTATATGATTTATTGGGGATTTTGGGAGTATGTTCCCTTGACCGTTTCATGTACAAAAGTATTCTGAATTAAATGAAATCAGATTTGTACTGTGTGTACCGTATTTCCGCTGTGCACTCTACGCGCCCCATCCGTGAGTGTACCGCCGGTTTAGGCGCGTCCGGGCGGGGTGTGACACAAAGTCTCAAGTTTGGAGGTGTTTGATAAGTTGATTTTAGTGTAGGTGTTTAGTGTGATATATATAATAGATTATGGTGTTTATATGGTTTATATACTTTAGTTTTTGTGTTATTTAGTAGGTATCAAAGTGAAAATGAAGTGATGGAGCAAAAGAGAAGAGAAAGAGAAAAAAATGTAGAAATTAGTTGGTGGGCACCATGGCGTCGGGTGACGAAAGAAGAAAAATAAAAAGGTTGTGGTTGGGGGGCACCATGGCGCCGCGGCGCCAGGGAAATTAGAGTGAAATCTGAATTTTTAGTAGTTGCGTTTTTTTGGGTATTTTTGTTTCCTATTTTATTTTAAAACATTATAAACAAAAGTAAGGAGTTTAGAAGAGGATTATTCATGACAAGAAGAGGTTATTGAAGCATTAGAAAAGAGGAGGAACAACATCGAAGTTGCGCGAAGAGCTAGCTCCAGATTTGGTGAAGTTGTGTTGGTTTATTATTTTCCTTCCTTTATTCCTTGTATTAATTTCTCTTTCTTTCATGATGTTGAACCTAATTGTTTTTAAGCTTATAAAATTAGTTATGGAGTAATTTTCTTTTCTAAGGTTTCAATTGGAACTTATATGGATCGTGGATTTCATGGATGATATTAGATTTTAATTAATTTATTTAGAGTTGTTTATTTTAATCTGTTCTTATTGCTTCTAATTACTTGATCACTAATTAGATAATTTCATGAATCTTTATGATCTTGACCAAGGGATTTTAGATTTTGATTTGATTAAAATAGCACATGATCATAAGGGTGAAAGCTATTGAGTTCACATGACATAGACATATACTCGTGTGACATGTGTAATCATTGAGAATATGATAGTAATGAATCTTGTTTTTAATTTAAATTTCATAGAAATATAGAAATTTATTTAACCAAGATATTTTTATTCGATCATCGAAAGAGACTTGTAGATAAATTAGATTCTTGATTTACAACTCCAAAATAATTAATTGATTGAAAAATAAGTAGATGAATCCAAGTGAAATATAAGGGAAAATTGAAATCCTAGGTTTAAGTAATTTATTGATTAAGTGGTATACTTTTAATTGTTTTAGTTTTGAATTTGAGTTTAAGTTTCATATTTATTATTTTTATTATTTTTTTAGATAAGATCAAATTGAATTAATATTAATATTTAATAAAAATTAGGGCAAATTTCTCCGGGCCTACTAGAATACGAGTATTGTTTGGTCGGATCGGGTGTTATGTGTAGTGCACCAGGCCTTTGATCGTCCTTGCTCAGGAGGTGTTAGGATTGCATTTGCATGTTTAGAAAATGATATGCATTGTCTTGGTTATGACATGATGCATTATATTGGCATGTATGTAATCTTATTTCATCACCATGATACTTCAAATGCTTTTTCTGATCTTGCCATGTTTTATATAAATGCACGTATATTGCCACTTGTAAAAGACATTCACTGAGCTTGTTGTAGCTCACACCTCATCCTTACCTTTTCAGGTTCTGATAGGAAGGGGAAAGGGAAGGCTTGACTGCGGAGCACTCCCTTGGTTTTTGTTGACGTAGGTGTTGTACATTCTTTTGTATTTTGATATTATGTACATGATAACACCTAATATATGTATAATTAACACATAGATGGGATGTGTATAGTTTTGTAATATTTGTGGACTAATGGAATTTTATAATTGGTATTTTTGGCAGATGTTATATTTATTGTTGCTGATTATGTTTAGATGGATTCTTTATAGGATTGTGTTTTTATTGGGATTCATGTTATATAAGGCTGACGGGACATCGGTTCGGGTGTACCGATGGAGGGTATATCCGGGGGTTCCGTGCCGGTCATGGCGTCACGTATAGTGGGTCGTGACAAATGGACTATGAGTGGCCTTCCTCTTTTCCTGGTTTGCATTTTTCTAACTGGCACGGAGAAAAAGTAGAACTCTGCTTTAGGAAATGTAGCCAAGTATAGTGATATGATATTCTCAGCAATTCATAAGTTTGAGAGTTCGGCAATTATAAAACCACCTATTTTTCTAGGTATGATGTAAGGTTTTGGCGAGGAATCAAAGAATTTCATGTGTCACGTATGTTTGGCCAAGGGATAAAACAAGGTTGGAGTGTTTGTATAATAAGAATAAAGTCTTGAAAGTACTTCAAATATTTTGTTTCTAGTTTCATGAACACACTTACCTTTCCGAAAATCAAAACGAGTCATAGAAATTATGAGACTAGCCTCAGCAAATGCCCTAGTCTAGCGTTCTATCGCATTCTTATGTGTTCAAACTCCTTTCCTTAGCCTTTCCGATTATTATCCAAATTCATGTGTCCCATACCACATGAATTTGGTAATAAAGGGTACAACCAAGTTAAGCCATACGAACACAGTCTCTAAAAAAATCAGTTGGAGAAGAGTCTACTAATAGTATCGTCCAAGTTAACTCGTCCCATACCGTGTAAACTTAGTGATAATCTTAGTGATTCAACTTTCCCATATGTTTTTCCACACAAGGTCATGGGTTTTCTTACTTCTAAAGTTTTATTTGTATCTACCAATTCTATTTAGTCCCATACCACCCCAAAGTTAGTGATACGAAAGAAAATAATGGTTGTAAGTTGGCTCACCAAACTTAGTCTCAAATAAAAAAAAAAACATTTCATTCATAAAAAAAAATATTACAATGCGAGTAAATATTTTTCTAATTTCCCTGCCTACAGTTCCGCTTAGTTCTCCTACTAGTCGCGGAATGACCACTAGAAGAAGGCTGAGAGGCGTTATGCTGTTCTTCTAAGAGTTGAATTATGTCTTTCATAGTTCTAAACTCAGCATGCATTTCAACAAAACATGACATAATAGTTTGTAATCGAGCATCTTGGTTGGCTGGTTGTCCCCTAGGGGGAGGATAAGTCGATTGCCCAATTGATGGTGGGTAGGTTGTGGGCATTGTTGAAAATTCTTGGTTGGTTGGCTAACCCATTGGTGGGGGACCTTCTGGAATTGGTCTATATGAGGTTTCCCTAACTGGAACTTCTTGGAAGGTTCGATTTGCTTGTGTCGGAAAGTCTTGAAAAAATGGACTTATTGGGGTATCCTGTCTTTCGAAGTTTGGTGCAGCCCAATTTTGAGGTGGTTGGTTCATAGGGAATTGTGGTTAGGGCACTTCCTGAATCGGAATCCCTTGAGACATCATATTCCCTTGGTCCGGGGGGTTCCAAAAATGTGGATTTACCGAAACTCCCTATCCGTTTAGATCTGCATTGGGTTGGTCAAAATTTCCTTATTGGTCTCAAGGATTTCATCTTCTGTGACCCATTGTTGATTTGGTTGTTCATCGTTTGAGTTTGGATTTCTCTCAGTCCTTTGTCTTGCTTCATTATTTGGCATTCTTCTAGTAGGAATCTTACATTGACTTCTTCGTCGACTAACGATTGTGTCGTCACTAGCCCTTTCGTTGTTTTCCTCTAAAGTGGCGCCAAATAGTTCTTCATCAGACACCCCACTTTTTAAGTTAAAGGTTTTGGAATATGAGGCCAGTGAAACCACTTTTGTGATTGGTATAGAGGATTCATCGAAGGTATTAAGCTTTGCCTCGGCTAGCAACTTCATGATTAAAACTCCATAGCCGAGGTATTCCTTTTGGTAGGGTTTTGGGTTACTCTGGCCATTTGTTGAACGATGATGTGGGTAGATGAAAGTTCCCTTGTCTAGGTAATATAAGACAAGGAGTTGAGCCCTTGTCATCATGCTCCTACTTACCACTTCGGGCAGGATATTATGAACCACAATCTTCCCTAGACCTGCAAGGTTTGGTCTTAAGAGTGTATTTGGGAGGCGGACATATTTTTGTTGGTGTATGCCTTTAGAATGAGGAAGGTGAATAATTGTTCTTTTGATTTTGCAATCTCTACTACGGCCTGAGATTCATGTGGATTTATGACCTTGGTTCCTATGGGGATCTCCATTAGTCGCGCAATAGCTTCAACGTTAACAGATATTGTCACTCCCATGACCTGTGTCTCCAAGATAGGGTCGTTTCCGTCCTAGAGTTCCACAATACTCATGTTGTCGCAAAACAACCTGACCAAGTTGAGAGAGACATAACCCTCAACATTAGTTATGTTTAGCCATCCTAGCTTCGCGAGTTTGTTGTGAAAGAGTGGGCATAAGCGAGGGTTCTTCATGTTTATGTTCCTCATCAAATGAACCTTCCGATTATGAAGGTCCGTTAGTCTTGAGGAAACTTGTTCTCGACTGCCAGAAGTGGTTCCTTCACTAGTGGCCATTTCTTTCTAAAAGAAAGATAAAATTTGTAAAGTGCACAAAAATATATATTTTGAAATTTTTAAGATTTATGTTTTGCCTGTTGGACAATATTTTCTACTTTCCTCTTGATGTTTATGCCAGCATTTCATCTAAATTTCTAATTAGCAACAAATTATATATATATTATTTTATTTTTTTTCTCTTAAGTGGTGGCTTTGGGCGGGTCGCGGACCTATCGCTCGGATACCATTAAACGTCACACCCCTCCTGGACGTGCCTAAACCGGCGGGACACTCACAGGCGGAGCGTGAATGCATTATAACAGTTATCGAGTGCGCAAGTACACAATTCAAATACATGTCTGTTTTCATTAAGTTTCAGAATGTATTTTATACAAAATGTAGGCGGTCTAGAACTGCCAATATTTTATACTATAGAGAGAATGGGAGTTGCAAACATGGGATATTTAGGATTTGATTCAAATATGGAGCAAGTTCAATATGGTAACCATTGGGCATATGATTGTATGGGTGACCCTTTAGCCTATCAATACCATTATGGTATTTATAACCATGAGAACTACTCTTATGATAATTCATGGAATGTCTTGCAACCTCAATTGAATTTCTACTATCAAGTAGAGGATGAGTCTTCTTTGGAGGATATGTTAAGCTCATTCATGATGGAGACACGGGCATCAATCAAGAATTTAGAAGTTCAAGTGGGTCAACTAGCTTCAAACATGATTGCCCAACAATGTGGTTCATTGCCTAGTACTATCGAGATGAATCCCAAGGAGCAATGCAATGCCATCACATTAAGCGATGAAGAAGATATAAAGGGGGTTGATTCATTATCTCAAGACATGACACCACCACTACCATTGAGTATTCTAGAAGAGATGCACCGTTATGAAGCTTTGAGAGTAGAAGAAACGAGTTCATCTCACCGGGTGGATGTGCTTGAGTATGATGATCAAGAGGTGCCTATAGATGCACAATTGGGTGATCTTACTACACCATGTGTTGATTTGGTGCCTACCAATATGGAGGGGTGTTTGGATCTCATGGAGTGTGTTTTTGTGTTTGAGGATCTGTTTGCTCAAGTGCTACAAGTTAAAGTTGGGGAGGTTGATAATGATGTCCAACACTATTTAGAGGTGCTTGGAAGCCAATGCATAAACGGTTGGAAAGTGTGAGTGGAGTATTTTGATGACATTCCACCATTAGATTGGAGGGATGCTTCAGCAAACTTTATATCTCTACCAGAGGATCATTCTTAAGTGTTTTTGTGGGAAGAGTTCAAAAGTTTAATTTTAAATAATGAGGAAGATGGGAGAATTTTGGAAATAATAAGGAAACATACTCGATTTCAGCGAGTAGAAGAAGTCGGGCTGAGGACTTAAAACTAAGCGTTTGTTGGGAGGCAACCCATCGGTTACTTTTATTTTATTTTATTTTATTTTATTCAATTATTTTGTTTATTTACTTGTTTAGTATCTACCTTTACCAATGACTTGTTTTTTGTTATCTCATTCCCAAGTTCTAGATCAAGTTTAGGGGTTCTCATGCGAGCTACATGGAAAGGATGGCGAGTTGACGCGATTTCGACCCTTTTGGGTTATAGGGGGTTTTCTTACCTTTATCTATATTACTTCCATCCATCCTCTGTTTATGTTTTTATTGTGAAGCATTGGGGACAATGCTTGTTTTAAGTTTCGGGGGAGAATCTTGATTTTTTTTTACTTGTCATGGTAAAGACTTGTTT
Organism: Paratinospora sagittata; assembly: GCA_035771175.1. Taxonomy (NCBI): domain Eukaryota; kingdom Viridiplantae; phylum Streptophyta; class Magnoliopsida; order Ranunculales; family Menispermaceae; genus Paratinospora; species Paratinospora sagittata. Next base: position 17,442,005 of record CM069603.1, read on the forward strand.
AGGATGTCCTATGAGTTTACAAATTCTGATTCGATTCGATTCTTTTTATTTTTCTGAATGGCTAATGATAAGAGAACATATACATGAACATAACTCTAGGATAATGTAGAGAGATATTGTAAGTCTGTGTGCTTGATTCAACTTTGAACTCGGCTTTGTTGGAAATTCTTTACATGTCTAGTGAGGTTGATTTTGTGGAATCATGACTTGTTTGGATTGAATGTGTGCATGTAAGTTATATATATTAGATCTCTAGAAATCCTAAAACAAATTTGATTATCACTCGAGGAGAAATCCTAGAGAGCATGCTATGAAGGAAATGATTTAGGCCATGTTTGGATAAGTTTGAGCCAAATTCCATACCTTACTTTTTATTGTATCCATAGTTCCCATTTTGAGTTGAATATCCTTTTCTTTGTTACCTATACATCAGGAAATTTGATCTTATCATGTTTAATTTCCCTATTTTTCAACTTGTGTACCTTATACACTTTGATCACGTTGGAGTGTTATTATTTGGATGAAAGAACAAGGGAAAGAAAAGTGAAGAAAAAGGGTGACAAAGAAGAGAAAGATGAGAAGTTTCCTTATGAGTTTTATTGAAAAAGAAAACAAAATGAAAAAAGAGAAGAAAAGGATGTTATGCCCATGATTATGAAAAGAAATAAGTTTGGGGGTGTAGTTGTTCTTTGAAAATAAGAAAACAAGCAAACAAAAGAATAGGGAATGGAATGAAAAGATTGACTATTTAAAGAGATGATATATGTGATATAATGTTGTGGAAATTTGTAACAGATCAAAGTGTTTAGGGTGTTTTGAGAATAAATGTTTTCGAATTTTTTCTACCTTTGAACCTTGGCCATACATTACAACCTAAGAAGGACCTATTGATTCTAAATGGCATGTGATCTACATTAGTGGAGAGTGGTATGAAAGATTTGCCTATGGGATTCACTTTATATATAGTTATTTGAGATCAGTTACACTTTATACTTGCTTGCACTTGTCTAAGAATTTCATGAATGGTTTTATGAGACTAACTATATGATGGTGTGTTTGAGAATGGAAGATGAGGTTAGGTTAGAAGTTGGATTCAAAATCTAGACATTTGTAACACTCTTGAAACTTTCCGATGAGTTATTATCTTTTAATGTGATCTTAGAGGCCATAATGATGATCTTGCTTGATATTGAATCAAATTCTTAATTTGTTTAAGAATAGGATGGTAGATTGTTTATTGATATGTTAGTTGAGTTTTTGTTTTATGACGATCAAAGTCCTATGTTTGGGGGTATTTGATAGTTGCATATTTAGATAGGATTTATAGCATGATTTAGGTGTGTTTTAGGATGATTTATGCATTAGGTTAGTGTGTTTATGTCAGTTTTGATGCATTTGTTAGTTTAGGAATAAATTGGTTTTTATGCATTATTTCGGTTTGTTAGTTTATATGTTGGATCAATTTATGTTTTGAGTGTGTTAATTACTTGTTTTGCATTGTTTTGTAGGTATTTAGATGTGTGGAAGTGAGCATGAATGAAGGAGACAACATATGAGAAGCCTAGATGATGATTTATGAAGAACACAAGGCAAGAAGTGGAAGAAAATTGGCTATGTCCATCGAAATGCACGCAAGAGTGAAGGTTTTGGGCGTCGCGGCGCTGTGATGTAACCGACTGAGCGCCATGGTGCTAGAAGAAAGGTTATCGGAGCGCCGTGGTGCTAGAGCTTTTTAAGTTGCGTTTTTAAGCAATTGGATGATTTTGGGACTTTCTAATGATTTTTCACACAACTATGGGGGCCTATTATATATCAAACTATAGGGTTTTTCGAGGAGAACACATTAGAATGTAGAGAGAAGAATGAAGGTTTGACAGCTGGAGAAAAGTGGAGAAGAAGATTCGTATTGAAGATTATTGAAATCTCTACACCAATTTTAGTTTGTTTTCTTTTGTTCCGGTTCATGTTTGAACCATTGTTTATTATTTTTATGTCTTTAGTTATGAACTAAAGCCTCTTTCTAGATGTGTAGATTGATCCAAGCTTGATACGATGTCTAGTTTTATGGTTTGATTATTGTTAACAAAATTTCTATAGTTTATGTATATTTCTCTAAGTGTAATGCTTTTGATCCCTTGATCACAGATTAGATGATCATTGACTTGAGGTAGATGCTTCATTAGAGGATACCTTGGGTTGGAGAATGGGAAATATAACCTAGACTATCGTGAGACTCACAAAGTGTTTGAGAACCTTTAAAGTCGTTAGGTGGACATCATAGAACTTAATGAGTTGTGTCATCTTCGGTTTTCATCGAAAGAGTTAAGCCAAGGTGACATTAACATGCTCTAGTTTTGCTTCAAAAGAGAGAATTAGAAACGTTAGGATTTCCGGCATATAAGCTAAGGAACTGATTTAATAATATATATATATTTAGACATAGTTGAGACTAAGGTGACATTGAACCTCTAGTATATTCTCCAATTGATTTCCTATTTGATTTATATTGCGTTGTTAGTTAATAGTTAATTAGTTTAATTGTTGTTTTAATTACTCAAACACTCAATTTCGATTGGCTAGATAAAATTAGGGTTAAAACGTGATAGCTAGTGTAGTAAATATCCCTGAGAACGATACTCGATTTCTCATCAGGATATATTATAACTTGACATCGTACACTTGCGGTTTTGCGTGTAACATTGACCCAATTAGTAACTAAGGTTACTAATGAAAAGGAGGACTTAGAACATAGATATAGATGTGAGAGAATTTGTAGAAAATATAAAATTAAGTGTACAAACTAGAGGATTTAAAATGAATAGTGAATTCAAAAATATTAAATTAAAAATATTCTTACTAGGAAATCTCTATAATAAATATCATAAAAGAATTAAATTCGTAAATAAAAATCTAGTAGATTGCTTTCAAAGCCAGTATGTCAATATGATAATACCACAAAAATTAACTTATAATCAACTTAATGGATTAGAATGGCAACTACCACGCTTAGAACCTGAAAAAAAAGTGTTGAATACCCTAAACAAAGTAGAATATATAATAATAGAAATAATCAAGCTGCACAAAGATTTACTAATTATAAAATAATAATAAATCCAGAAATAATCGAAGAAGAGGAAGAAAATGAAATTAATATGTTAGAATATGAAATAAATAAAATAGAACTTATTAAAAATAATAGGAACCAAATAATTAGCGAAATATTTGAAAATCCCACTAAATTTATGATAGAAGAAGAATTTTAAGAATTATGTAATAATGACTATACAAATAATGAAATAAATGAAATTTTAGGTAAAAAATTAAATTTAGAATTATTTAATATAAATGTAGAACAACATTATAATGAAATATTTAGAGGAGAAGTTAAAATAGAAGAAGGAGAAAGTAGTAAAAAAGTACCAGAACCAATAATAGAGCGTACAACTATAGAAACTTATTTTAATAATAGAGAAAAATATAAGCCACAAAAGTTAGAATACAAAGAGGCAGAAAGAATATTCAGATCAAAAAATAGATTAGAAGGATGGGAAAAAGAGGATAAATCTCAAGATTTAATAATAGTAAGCTTACATAGGATCAATCCAAAAGATTGGAAGAAACAATTTAAATATTGGGAAGGAAACTTAAGTAGAAAATCAATGGGAGTCCTTTCAAACATAGTTGATCGAAAATATAAATTATTATATTTGGAAAGTACTTTAGGATTTCAAGAAAAAAAAATATATATATGGGATGAAGAAGACATTGTGAACAACATGAAAAAGATTTATTAGATGATTTTGATATAAATATTAGAGTTCTTAGTTTTATAGACTTAATGAGTAAACTAGTCTTAGGAATATATCATGTGTAATACCCAAGGTTTGCACAATTTAAAAAAAAAAAAGAAACGTTCGGGCAACCTGCCCGAACGTCTGGGCAAGTGCCCAAAGTTCGGGCAGGACGCCTGAACGTTTGGTCGCCCGCCCGAACGTTTTGGCGCCAAATCTTCTATATAAAGAAACCTCCCCCTCCTCATTTCTCACAACAAATCATCTCTCCTTGTGATTTTTCTTCTCCTTTTCACTCATTTTGAGTTTTTGGTCTTTTGAGACTCTCTGTGCGGCGCAACGCGGTTCTGTCCCGGAGAAGGCACCAGTTCTGAAAGGAGTACTTATCTGAAGGTGGGGAACGAAACATAGGTTTGCGTGTCTTATAACTTTTATTAAATTTTATATTCATTTATCATTATGTCTACTATTCATTTACACTGCATTATTGCGTATAATGTTTATATTGTCGCACTTATGCCTGTATATTTGGAATTCACGTATTGCGCTGTTGTTATGCCGGATTAGTAGTCAATCTGGCTCAACCAGACTCAGTCTTGTCCTCAGTAACTTTAAATAGTGAACGGGAGGCAACGTGCTGCTCTAGACGATTGGTATTTAAGTAGACCTCGTGTCTCACCTCTCAACTGGAGACTGATCTGGTTGGTCTTATTTGAAAGCTATCAGCTTATACAGTAATACTGAATGTCCTAACCTTGCACGTAGTGATACCGACCCTGATAAGGATCACTAGACGTTGCCAAATCCTGTCTAAATGTTAAGTAAAGACCGGACCAATTCATACAGACCAATTCATGCATTGGTATCATACATATCATCACCTAGGGACGTATGTGGTTTATGATTGATAGAATAGTTAGGAGCGATGCTCGCTATTAATTATATTTCTCTGGAGAGGGATGTCCAATGAGAACCTGGCTAATTCTAGGGACGGACATCTGTACGTGAATCCAGAGCATTGTTCCTGAGGAGGGACATACAATGAGAACCCGGTTACTCCTGGGGAGGGACATCTGTACGTGAACTCAGGCGATGTACAGTCATCAAACCATTACGAGACGGTGTCATGCATGCATACATATTGAATTGATTATGATGCTCTGATGTGTATTTAAGATATTTGATTATGAAGTTTGCTTTATTAATTGTTATATTCACGACCTATTTTACCCACTGACCATGTAGCTCACCCCGTTGTTATCCGATTTTTCACAGGAGATTAGGGTGGACGGGGTGCAGGTTTTTTGGCCCACATTTTGTACCCTTTGTATTATTCATTGGGGATTTTGGGAGAATGTTCCCTTAATTATTTTATGTACAAAAATATTCTGAAATTAATGAAATCAGACTTGTACTTAACTATGCTTCAGCGCACTCTGTTATTATCATTATAATGCATTTGCGCCCCGTCCGCGAGTGTCCCGTCAGTTTAGGTGCGTCCGGGCGGGGTGTGACATCATGATTGACAAGACGAGTCATTAACACCAATTAATACTATTAGAAATTTGGAACAATTAAAAATTTGTGATTTACAATATTTTGATGACTATGCTAGTACTTTTTATAACTATTGGAGTCAAATAGGTGACCCCTTTTATGAAATTTGTTACTAAATTACCGAGAGCTTTAGGAGAAAAACTATACGAAAAAACTATACAATGGTTTAATGAAAATCACGATAAAGGATATATAACTTGTGACGCCCCGAAAATTATTTCATCTAGCCCATAACCCAATTGCATTTTGCCCAAACTCTATGTGTTGCCTTGATATGTTTGGTGTTTGTTTGATGGTTGTTTAATGTTTGTATAGTTGATGCTTGATAATGTATATAAATATGTGTATCATAAATTGTATATGGGTCATGTTAAATTAAATTATAATGCATATGTTATTATTTATGCAGCTGCAGCAAGACCTCAGATGGTTGTACCTCATCCTATGCCTACACCTGCTCCTACTGTTATGGAGAACCCCACTGATCGGCGGATCAGACTGCTAGAAAACTTCATGAAGCTGAAGCCTAAGGAATTCACTGGTGGGGTTGACTTGAAGAAGGCCGAAGATTGGCTGAAGAATGTTGAGAAGATCAGTCGCTCCTTAGAGCTTGATGAGGAGTCTCAGGTCCTTTGTTCTGCTCACACACTGGAGAGTGATGCAGAAGACTGGTGGCTTTCAGTGTTGGATACACAGGGGCAGTGAAGAGTTGGGACACCTTCAAACGGTTGTTCTTACAAGCTTACGTTCCAGAGACTGAGAGACAGGCTAAGAAACTCGAGTTTTTGAATCTCGCACAGGGCACCATGTCAGTCAAGGAGTACGAGCTCAGATTTAGGCAGCTCACAGTTTATGCCCCTGGGTTAGTTCAGACACCGAGTGATAAGATTATGAGGTTCTCTTTGAACCTAAGGCCTGCGATCCGACAGGCCTTGTTTGTGACGAAGATGACTGATTTTGCCACAGTTGTCCAGAGGGCCAAATAGTATGAGTTGGCTGAGCGGGTTGATGGTATGTCTACACGGGCAGCTCCGGGTGTACAGACTTCACAGGCAGAGTCCGAGGGATAGTTCCAGACTCCATGGAAGAAGGGAAAATGGGGAAAGAAGAGAAAGTTTTATGGAGGAGCACAGTCCGAGGGTGCTCAGAGTGGGGCATCCCAGATTCAGACTGGTGTGATGGCCTCACCAGTGGTTTCCTCTCCTATCCCGATTCCCATTCAGGCATCGAGTGCACCAAGACTCTCATTCTTACAGACTGCTGGCCGAGGCAGAGGTAGAGGCCGAGGAGGCTACGTGGCGACATCTCAGACTGGATCATCTGCGCCCAGGGCTCTGTTCTTATGTTATCAATGTGGGCAGGCTGGGCATAGGAAGTTAGAGTGTTCGAGTTTTCAGAGAGCTCGGGGATTTGTGCAGCAGTCCAATGCTAGAGAGACAGTGAAGGTAGCTACCAAGCCAGACCCAACAGCAACCAGGATTTTGGTGCAAGGTACTCTTATTATTTGTGGTGCTTCTATGCATGTATTATTTGATGTTGGGTCTACATTATCATTCATATCTGGACGTATGGTAGATAGTTTGCATTTGACTCCCATTAGGGCTAGTACATGGTTAGTGGCGAGTACTGTAGCCGGGGAGAAGATCTACCCGAACATGATCTGTAGCCAGTGTGTGGTTCAGAGTGGTGATGTTGCGGGTAGAGACAGTTATGGTTGCACGCCAGATGTCTCATGAGTGGAGACTACTTGAGGCGGCTACGGTTATGAGTATATGTGCTACCCCTTCAGATCAGATTGTGATATGTGCTCAAATGAGAGCTCAGCCTACACAAGTCCATGAGGTAATTGACCAACAGAGACTTGACGTTGATCATGGGATGTACAAGTCTTGGGCTGAGAGCAGTGATTTTACTGATTGGCACTTGTCATCTGATGGTGCCTTGAGATTTAGGGGACGTTTATGGGTTCCCACAGATCCATGACTCAGACAGAGTGTTCTCCAAGAGGGTCACAGATCTCATTATGCTATTCATCCTGGCGGAACCAAGATGTATCATGATATGAAAAGAATGTATTGGTGGCCCGACATGAAGATAGAGATAGCGCAATTCATTCAGAGGTGTGAGATCTGTCAAAGAGTCAAAGCTGAGCATCAGAGGCCTGGAGGGCAGATGCAACCGCTTGCCATTCCTGAGTGGAAATGGGAGCACGTCACTATGGACTTTGTTGTGGGATTACCCAACACCCCGAGAAGACATAATGCTGTTTGGGTTATTATTGATCGCTTGACCAAGTCCGCTCACTTTCTACCGGTGAACACTAGGGATTCTATGGACAAGCTGAGCAGACTCTATATGCGGGAGATAGTCAGATTACATGGAGTGCCAGTTTCGATTGTGTCAGATAGGGATCCAAGGTTTACATCGGTATTCTGGCAGGGGTTGCAGAAGCAGCTCGACACTAGACTAGATCTCAGTATCGCTTTTCACCCCCAGACGGATGGCCAGTCTGAGAGGTTGATATCGATTTTAGAGGATATGCTTCGAGCTTGTGTCTTGAGTCCAGTGGTAACTGGAAGGAGTACATACATCTGTGTGAGTTCGTGTACAACAACAGCTATCAGTCCAGTATTGGCATGGCTCCTTTTGAGGCATTGTATGGTCGACCCTATAGATCTTCGATCTGTTGGACAGAGGTAGGGGATGTTGCGGTGATGGGACCAGAGTTTGTACAAGAACACACAGAGAAGATTAAGAGGATCAAGCATAATATAAAAGTAGCCCAAGACAGGCAGAAGAGTTACACTGATGCCAAGCGGAAGACTGTAGTGTTCAAGGTGGGTGACCAAGTTTTATTGAAGGTCTCACCTCAGAAGGGCCAAACTAGATTTGGGATAAAAGGCAAGCTCGCTCCGAGATTTATTGGGCCGTTCGAGGTTTTAGAATGAATTGGCCCCGTCGCTTACCGATTAGCCTTGCCACCTCAGTTAGCAGCAGTCCACAATGTCTTTCATGTGTCAATGTTGAGAGTGTACAAGAGTGATTTTGATCACGTCTTGGACTGGAGGAACATTGAACTGAGGCAGGATGGGACTTATGATGAGGAACCTATTCAGATACTTGACCGGAAGGTCCAAAGGTTACGTAACCGCGAGATTCCGATGGTTAAGGTGAGATGGCAGTTCCATGGTGAGGAGCAGGTAACTTGGGAGCGTGAGGACTACATGATGGAGCACTTTGCTGAGTTCACGGGCTTAGGCATTTCTTAACCTTAAAACTTCGAGGATGAAGTTCATTCTAAGGTGGGTGTGATGTGACGCCCCGAAAATTATTTCATCTAGCCCATAACCCAATTGCACTTTGCCCAAACTCTATGCGTTGCCTTGATATGTTTGGTGTTTGTTTGATGGTTGTTTAATGTTTGTATAGTTGATGCTTGATAATGTATATAAATATGTGTATCATAAATTGTATATGGGTCATGTTAAATTAAATTATAATGCATATGTTATTATTTATGCATGGACCCATTAAACCATGAATTGATATGAGTTAGGATTGATTGAATAAAAGGATAAATGAGAATGAAAATTTGGTGTATTAAATGGATTGGACATCTAAAATACATGGAAGCATGAAATTGGTTAAAGTACATGTGGTCGGTATGGGTAGTATGAGACCAACACATGTGAAGGTTGGTGCATGAAAGTGGACAAGTGTCCCTTGCCCTCAAGGAAGTGCTAGAATGAGTGGAGGGAATCAAGGAGAGAATCAAGGAGGGAATCAAGGAGAGAATCAAGGAGAGAATCAAGGAGGGAATCAAGGAAGTGCTAGAAAGAGGTGAGTGGAGAGAAAGGAAAAAAGAAGAGAAAGAAAAGAAGAGAAAGGAAAGAAGAAGAGAAAGAAGGAGGGAGTTGCAGGAGGAAGATCTCTACGACATTTTCATCAAAGAGCTTGATCTTTGGGATATATGGTCAGATTGAGCTCAAAATTTGTCAGCAAGTTCGTAGCTTATGATTATTCATTCTGGTCGGTGGAGATCTTGATCAGAGGTTTTGTCTAAGAGATCTAACCTCTCAAACAAAGCTGGTCGGAAAGTCTGGATTTCTCGCGCCGTTTCCCTCAAACTTCTAGATCTCTTTAATAGACCGTTGGATGGATATAAAATTTGGGTACGTAGTGTACAACTGATATTTCTGCATTCTTAACGGTGAAGATCTTGATTATGGTTTTGTCTGAGAGATCTAACCTCTTAAACAAAGCTGGTCGGAAAGTCTGGATTTCTCGTGTCGTTTCGGTCAAACTTGTAGATCTCCTCAATCTACCGTTGGATGGATATCAAATATGGGTATGTAGTTTATAACTGATACTTATGTATTCTGAACGGTGGAGATGTTTATACGTTTAGTATTTTGTGTGATATAGTCATCTGAGTTTGAGTATTTGCAGCAGGAAAGGAGAAATTGTCTGATTAGAGACTTGTTCATCAAATATACTTATCTTTTCGGTCCACCGTTGGATTGGGCTGAGCCAATGGTTCAGTGGCTACTAGGAATGCGAAATTAGACTCCTTAAGGGAGGTCTCGAGTTCGATTCCTAGGGAGGCCCTGCACTATTTATGAATAGTGGTAGACAAATAATCGTTTCAATGTAGACCAGCTGCGGTTGGGTTGCTACATGGCGATATGACAATATTATGGATCCATAATGGCTAGGCGTTCGCCCCGAGGGGGTGCGCCCACACCTGGGTAGGGGGCACGCTGTGCAACCCAGGGTGTGACATTATGACTTTGGTTGGGCCCATCTATCTGGCTAATAGGGGGACTTAACCTTGTCATAGGAGGGTTTTAAAAAGAAAATAGTTGGGGATGAGAACGGTACGGTGAAATAGATGTGCACTAGTAACCCCAAATAAACATGATTGGGGTCAACGGTACGGTGAAATAGACGTGCACTAGTAACCCCAATGCATGTGGAATATGGATCCAAATTGATAAGCTTTTACTTGCATCGAACTTATTATAAATGCTTGATATCTATATGTTATGAGCTTTTAATCATGCTACACATTGACATGCATACATGATATTTATTGATGAGTATTGATAGCATATTTGAATTCTAGTCACTAGGCACCGTTGGCTCACCCTCATTTTCCTCTTTCAGGTCTTTCTGTCCCGAATAAGGGCAAAGAAGTAGTCATATCTTGAGGGCCTTGCCTGCGAGAGAATCCAAGGCCTCGATGTGAGTTGAGAGGCATTTTGATTGAATTGTGTTTGAAATTATGATGTATTATATTTTGGACTATGTAATTATAACACTTGTAGTATGGGTGAGTTGAGACTTGTTAGATAGACCATGTGGGCATATGAGGGTTTTTTTGTACCCATAATTTTGGACTTTATGTGTATGTCAATCTTGATGGACTGTAGGGATTATGATGGTTTTATTTATGGCAAAGTTTTATGGAGTATCTCTTGTCTTAGATGATTGGTACGGTTCGTAGTTTTGTTTAGTACCTTTTTATATTATGTCGTTGTTTGGGATAAGGCTTGTAGGGTCTCAACCACCTCACGGAGGTTGAGAAGTGGTTGGAGATGCCTACGCCGGGCGTCCCGCCCCAGCATTCCGCACACCATACCTTGCGGGGTTGGTGGTCCGGGGTGCGGGGTCGCCACATAAATACATTTGCCCCATTAATATAATTAGTAAGAATGAAAATAAAAGAATACTTCATAACAAAAAAGGTAAGAAAACAAACTAAACAAAGTTTTAGCATAATGTGTAAAAATTTATTTAAAGTACCAACATTCGGTTGTGATAAAAGAACAATATATAAAACAAAAATAAGAAAAAATCATATAATTCAAAAAATAATTTTTTTTATAAAAGAAAGTTTAAAAGTTATAATAAACCCAAAATAAGAGAAAAAGTTAGAAAAACTTCTAGAAAAGGAAAAAGAATAGTTAAGAAAACTCGTAAATTGTTTTTATGTGGAAAAGAATGTCATATAAAATCCAATTGCGCTGAAAGAAAAAATATAAAAGCAAATATATTAGAACAATTACCAGATTTCTAAGAAGAAGATATAATAAATATAGAAATGCTAAATTCATATGATGAAATATATATAGATAGGGATAGTGACACTAGTAGTAGTGAAGAAGAAAATAATAATTCAGAGGAAGAATCAGATAATGAAGAATCATATGATAATTTATATGTAATTCAAGAAGTCTTTAAAACATAAAGTAAATTAATTAATATAGAAACAAAATTAGTATTTAAAAATAAAACATCAAAAGTAATAGCTATGGTAGATACAGGAGTAAATAAAAGTATAATACATGAAAATATAGTACCTACAAAAGATAGAAATAAATTAAAAATTCAAATTAATATAGGACAATTTGATGGAAAACAAATACTTATAACAGAATGTATAACTAATATTCCTATAATAATAAATAATGAAAAACATACTTTACCACGGACATTTATTACTAACACCCCTTGTAGGTATAAATTTATATTATGATTAAACTTCTTAATAAGAAATAATGGAGGATTTTTCATAAGTGCCAATGGAATACATTTCTTTAAAAAGTCAACGTTTGTCCAACCTAAATATGAGACTAGAACCGTACCTTATTAAAATCCCATTAATAAAATAAGACAAACCTATAATGATAATCTAGTAGAAGATATTAATAGCATAGAAGATGAATATAAAAACATTCAAGAAGACTTAGAAGTACGTGAAGATTTAAAAGAAGTTTTAAATATACAAACACAAGCATTAAATACTTCTTTAAAAGCAAACCTACCTATCAACATAAGTAATTTAATAAACCAATTAAAAAAAGAAAGAATAATAAGAGAAAACCCAACAATTAGTAAAGCACACCCTTATGAAATTGAAATAATAAATAAAGAATTAAAAATAGATGCAACAGATTTGGCATATAGTTTAGAAGATAAGAACGATATAAAAACGTATATTAGTGAATTAATAGACCTAAAAATTATAAGAGCAAGTGGAAGTAAACATAGAAGCCTTGCTTTTGTAGTAAAAAATCATAGTGAAATAAAAAGAGGAAAATGTAGAATGGTTATAAATTATAAGCGATTAAATGATAATACTTATGACAATAGTTATAAAATTCCTTATAAAGATGAATTATTAAATAATATACAAAACTTGACGAACTTTTCTAAACTCAATTGTAAAAGTGGATATTGGCAAATACCACTAGCAGAAAAATTCATTCCTTAGAAGACATTTACTTGCTCAGAAGGATTATTTGAATAGTTAGTAATGCCTTTTGGACTAAAAATCGCACTATCTATTTTCCAAGAAAGGATGGATAAAATATTTAAACCATATTCACATTTTTGTATAGTTTACATTGATGATATTCTTGTTTATGGTAAAAATAGAATAAGTCATATCTATCATATAGAACAAATATTAGAAACCTAAAGAAAACATAAAAGTTTTATAAGTAAAACGAAAATGGAATTATTTATAGAACAAATTGAGTTTTAGGAATAAATATAGATAGAGGAAAAGTCAAATTACAACCTCATATAATAACAAAAATATTAGATTTTCCTAGTAAAATCGAAGAAACTAAAGAACTTAAAAAATTCATAGGCTTATTAAATTATGGTAGAAAATTTATCCTTGATTTAAGTAGATTAGTTGGTCCTTTATATAATAAGCTAAAAAAGAATGGTAAAAAATATTTCAATAAAGAAGATCTTAAGCTAGTACAAAAAATTTAAGAAATAATAAAAAATGTTCAACCTTTAGCTTTACCAATAGATAATTTTTATAAAATAATACAAACTGACATGAGTAGCATAAGATGGGGAGCAATTTTAATACAAAAACTTGAAGAAAACGGTTCGCATGAATTAGAAGAAATAACCCTTTATCATGACGAAAAATTTAATGAGTCAGAAAGTAAAAAATCAAGTATCGACCTAGAAATATTAGGAATAATAAGCGCTCTAAATGCTTTTCATTTATATATCCAAAATGATACTCTTACTATTAGAACAAATTGTAATAATATTATTGAATTTTACAAAAAATTAGAAAAAAAAAACTTCTTAAAGAAAAAATTCATTCAGTAGTAAACGGTGGATGAAATTTCTTGATGCAATACAAGGTAGAGAATCAGAAGCTAAATCAGGACGAATAGGTGAAGCAGGCTGATGGAAGCTCGGTCATGGTGCGAGCTGCTTTCAGTCGCCAAAAACATCCTTCTGACTAAAGCTGAACCCATGAGTCTCATCACATTTAGACAGATCAAGAAGAATCTGAAGCAAGACTCCATGTGCACAGACATCTAAGGCCAAATCATCATACTTCCTCTCCATGGCGGAGAAGAAAGAAAGCAATATCTGCTGCAGGTCTCGTATCTCCGTCAGCATCTATAGAACAACATCTGAAGGAGCTAAAGAGGAGAGGCCTGGCATATCTACTGGTGGCATAGTACCTGAAGATGAAGCACCAACATTTGAGAATCTCGTTCTACCACGACGACGTTCAGAGGGTGCCACAACTTGAGACTGGACTGGTGCTGCTCCTCGTCCACACGGATGAGCTACGAGAGGTGCACCCCCTGCTCCCTATGTGTCACTTGCTAATTCCATCAACCTATCAAGTCTCTCATCAATTGTTTTCTCATGCAAGAACTTCAAATTTTCAAACAATCTTTTTGTTGGCCCAGATATGTCCAAGAGGGGGGGGGTGAAGTGGACACTTAGACAATTTATAAATTGATTACAATGGCAAAATTAAAGTGCAGAAATAAAATAAATGCGTACAATTGATTTATAGTGGTTCGGCAACTTGCCTACATCCACTACCTAACCTCCTTAGTTAGGATTTTGATTCTTATCACTAAGGGATTCTCTTACGGGTGTGAATCAAACCGTTACACCTTTTCTCAACTTGCGGGTGTAAGAACAACCGTTACACTGCTACAAAATTAAGAACATATGTATCCTATGAACTCTCTCAAATTTCTCTTTCAGCAATAATGAAATAAGTTAAAGCAGATTCCAAATAAGAGTAAGTTTAAAGCACGAGAATCAATATGTCATGATAATCAAAACTTGATGATTCTAAATAAATATGTGATGAAGATCAAGAATCAAACAACTGATCAAAAACTTTAATTCAATATAATATGATCTGAACACATGAGTCGAAATCTCAAACTATTTATGAAACTACCAAACAAAGTAATTTGTTATGAAGATCAAGATAGGGTTTCACAAACACAATCAATACATCAGTTTTAAAGATTATAATCTAAGCACAAAAATTGATTTGCATAAACCAAAATCACAAGAATCTAGTTGTAGAAATGTATACCCCACTCGGGAAGGTTGAAGCACCAAGATCCTTTTAGTGTGAAGTTGAATGCGACAAATCACAATCAAGACTAAGTAGGAGTCGTAGAAATACTTGAATCATCTTAAACACTTGCACAAGAGAAACTCTCAAAGTTTCTCTAGGTTTTGAAAGATGTGCAGAACTATTCGGAAGATTGGATCAAATGATCAAATGTTGTTGAACTTTTGCTTTCAAAGAAAGATTAAATGACTCAAGAACTTGTTGTTTACTTGTAAAAAGACTTAGACGAAAAATACACAAGTTCTTCGGATTTCACAAAAGTTGCTCTTCAAATGAGCAAGTGTGGTATTTATAGATGAACACCACACCGAGGCACAGGAACGTGTTCCTTAATACAAGAGCGCGTTTCTGGTTTGAAATCTATAAACTTTCAGATTTTCCTTCAATTAAGGAGCGCGTTCCTCAATATGTTTGTTGGCCACAAGTGTGGGTTCCTTCAACAAGAACCACTGACTCTTAAAATTTCCTATTTTACCCTTGGCAGCAGGAGTGCGTTCCTACTTTAAGGAACGCGTTCCTTCTCCCTGATCAGAAAAATTTTAAGTCTCGAGAAAAGCCATAGCACCGTGTTCCTGTTGCTGATGTAACTACTCCCACTCAGTATTGTTTTGATGATTGCAAATA
The DNA here is from genome assembly GCA_035771175.1 of Paratinospora sagittata. Taxonomy (NCBI): domain Eukaryota; kingdom Viridiplantae; phylum Streptophyta; class Magnoliopsida; order Ranunculales; family Menispermaceae; genus Paratinospora; species Paratinospora sagittata. Next base: position 17,457,410 of record CM069603.1, read on the forward strand.
AAATACTTGTGTTATCTAATCTCTTTGACGTAGTTGTTTCAGTGTTAACTAGATATATCTAATGGATTCAACTGAAATGTCAAAGCATGTGGAAGGAACAGTACTTCACGAAGATTCAAGAGCTTCATGGCTGTATTACTTTAGTAGAATCTTAGTGTTGTAGAGTAACAATTAATTGTTCCAACCACACATATTTGAATCTTTTTAAAATCATTCATATAGTTTCTTATTCTCATTCATGCACATATTTCAATTTGATAATTATACTATCACTTAGTCACAATTGTTTATCAAACATATATTGATCAGTGTTTAACATCCATCCATCTTGTCAACTTTGCATGGTTTTATTGTTTCACATGTATTGTACTTATTGCTTTTATCATTGGTTTAATTGATTGAATTACTCATGTTTTAAATTTGTTAATTATACCTTAATCATGTCAAAAATGTTTTACAATGTTAGTCTATGTTTTTGACAATATCTGTCACACCCCGCCCGGACGCGCCTAAACTGTTGGACACTCACGGACGGGGAACGAATGCATTATAACGATAGGTGAGTGCGCGAAAACACGATTAAGTACAAGTCTGATTTCATTAATTTCAGAATATATTTGTACATGAAATTGTTAAGGGAACATTCTCCCAAAATCCCCAATGTGGGCCCAAAAACCTGTACCCAGTCCACCCTAATCTCCTGTGAAAAATTGGATAACAACATGGTGAGCTGCACGATCAGTGGGTAAAATAATTCGTGAATATAACTATTAATAAAGCAAATTTCATAATCAAATATCTTAAATACACATCAGAGCATCATAATCAATCCAATATGTATGTATGCATGACATCGTCTCGCATTGGTTTGATGACTGTACATCGCCTGAGTTCACGTACAGATGTCCCTCTCCAGGAGTAGTCGGGTTCTCATTGTACGTCCCTCCTCAAGAACGACGCTCTGAATTCACGTACAGATGTCCCTTCCCAGGAATAGCCAGGTTCTCATTGTACGTCCCTCTCCAGAGGAATATAATGAATAGCGAGCATCGCTTCTAACTATTCTATGAATCATAAACCACATACGTCCCTAGATGGTGCTATGTATGATGCCAATGGATGAACTGGTCCGGTCCTTACTTAACATTTAGACTGGATTTGGCAACGTCTAGTGATCTTTATTAGGGTTGGTATCACTACGTGCAATGTTAGGACATTCAGTATTACTTGGATAAGCTGATAGATTTTAAATAAGACCAACCAGATCAGTCTCCAGTTGAGAGGTGAGACACGAGGTCTACTTAAATTCCAATCGTCTAGAGCAGCACGCTGTCTCCCGTTCACTATTTAAAGTTATTGAGGACAAGACTGAGTCTGGTTGAGCCAGATTGACCACTAACCTGGCATAACAACAGTGTAATACATGAACTTCAATTATACAGGCATAAGTATGACATAATGAACATTATACGCAATAATGCAGTGTAAATGAATAGTAGACATAATGATAAATGAATGTAAACTTTAATAAAAGTTATAAGACACGCAAACCTACGTTTCGTTCTCCACCTTCAGATAAAAACTCCTTTCAAAACTGGCACCTTCTCCCTGGCAAAACCGCGTTACACTGCACAGAGAGTCTCGGAAAGAGAGTCTCAAAAGAGAAGACAAAAACTCAAAATGAGTGAAAGAGAGAAGGAAAATCACAAGGAGGAGTGATTTTTGGTGTGAGAAATGAGGAGGGGGGAGGGGTTCTTAAATAGGGAAAATGCGCCCGAACATTTAAGTGGGTGCACGAACCAAATTTTTTTTTTTTTTTTTTCGTGCAAACCTAGGGTATTACACTCTACCCCCCTTAAAAGGATTTTTCCCTCGAAATCAGTCCAAGTAGTAATGATAGTTATCTGCATGAGATTCACTGTCGTCATCGTTTGCTAGTTCAGGGTAATGCCTGTATGGTCCCTGAATGGCACTGTGGTCGGTGGAATCCTCAACATCATGAAACCATGGAGAGCAAATGGAGTCGGATTCGTCCTCAGAAGATTCCAACCTTTGCTTAACAGATGGTGGTGTAGGGCGCTGGTCGCATTGTTTAAGGGGGGTAGGTTGAGCGGTGGGATGCTTTTTTGTGTTGTTGCTCGAATCCGGCCGCTTGGCAATTTTGGTAGAAGATCCTGCCAAGATGAGGGCACGGGATTGTTTTGGGCAAAATGTTACAAAACAGCCATGCGCACTCTGGCGATAAGGATCGCTGTCTGTGTGGTGATGGAGTTGGTGATGCAAAGTAGTTGTGACTAGACTCAGATCTGGAGGAGTCGCCACAGGTGGCCAAGAAGGCCATTGCGTGTGTGCGTCACTATATCCATCGATATTATTTTCAAACATCTGCATAGTTATTCAAGTGAAAAAATGTATTAAGATACTTGTAACCAAAGTTTCATCATTTTATTGATAAGTGAAATAGTACAATGTATCACATCATCAGTTATTACTAGAAAACAATTCAGGGTATTTCTGTTTAATTGTTGCATCTAGTTCACATGTTGCTTCCTCTACTCCGTGGTGATCCCAGAGGACCCTTACAAGTGGTATGCTGCGTCGCCTTAGTTCTTGAGTTTTTCTATCCAAAATCTGTATCGCTCTCTCCTGATACCTATTTCCTTCCTCAACCCGAACCTCGACCAGAGGGATGATATGCAAAGGATCCGGATGATACTTTCGAAGCATGGTGTGAAAAACATCATGAACCTTAGACATGGACAATGGAAGGGACAGACGATAAACAAGTTTGCCAATACGTTCAATGATCTTAAATGAACCGATATACCGTGAGGAGAGCTTTCCTTTGATTCCAAAGGGTTTGACACCTCTTATGGGCTGAACTTTTAGAAAAACGAAGTCCCCCTTATCAAATTCTAGATGCTGACTCCGCTTGTCAGCATAGCTCTTCTGTCGACTTTGTGCAACACGAAGTCGCTCCTTTACTAGTGTGATCTTCTCAGAAGTCTCTTGAACTAGTTTAGGGCCCAACTGCGGTCGATCAGCCATATCTAACCAGCATACCGGAGATCTGCAAGGGCGACCATAGAGAGCCTCGTACGGTGCCATGCCGGTACTAGTTTGGTAGCTGTTGTTGTATGCAAACTCAGCTAAATGTAAGTACTTTCCCCATCCGTCATGAAAGTCCATAATTAAACACCCTAACATGTCTTCCAAGATTTGGATAAGACGCTCTGACTGTTCATCAGTCTGAGGGATAAAGGCTGTGCTCATGGTGATCTTAGAGCCCATTCTACTCTGGAAGTTTTGCCAAAACTTTGATGTGAATCGAGGGTCTCGATCAGAGACGATCGTGAGTGGTATGCCGTGGAGGCGTACGATTTGTCTTTCATATAGTTCGGCAAGTTTGGCAGGGTTATCCGTGAACTTTATTGGCGAAAAGTGTGCAGACTTTGTAAGTCCATAAATGTTAACCCAGATAGCATCTTGCCCTTTATTATTTCGAGGCAAGGCCGTAAACAAAATCCATTGCGATGTTCTCCCACTTCCATTCTCCAATAGGTAACGGTTGGAAAAGTCTAGAGGAAAGTCTTCGTTCTGCCTTAACTTGCTGGCAAACGAGACATCGAGCAACAAAGTGTGCAATCGCCTTCTTCATTCTAGAAAACCAGAATTTTCGCTTGACATCCTTGTACATCTTGTCACCCCCAGGATGCATAATGAGCCTCGAACAGTGCATCTCAGTCAGCACTTCTTTTCGAACCTCAGGATCATTCGGTAGACAGAGACGTTTTTTATAGAAAATGGCCCCGTCTTCAGGGACCGACCAGTGAGGAAGGTTCTGTTCATTGAGTAGAAGTTCGCGTTTCTCCATTAACATAGGGTCGTTGGCTTGAGCTGCTGAAATTTTTCGAATCAGCTGAGAGTTGGTTGAAAATTGAGAAAGTCGTGATCTTGCTCCCTCCTCGATCAGTTGTAGGTCAAAATTTTCCATCTTTGTACCCAACTTCCCAATTTCGAAGTTAAGAGTGCAAGCAACATAAGATTTTCTACTCAGGGCATCAGCGACAACATTGGCCTTTCTGGGATTGTACTGGAGTTGAAAGTCATAATCTTTCAAGAATTCCAACCATTGTCTTTGGTGGAGGTTTAGGTCTCTCTGGGTGTAGATGTACTTAAGACTCTTGTGATCTGAGAAGACCTCAAACCGTTCACCGTATAGGTAATGACGCCATAACTTCAGTGCACATACGACAACTGCAAGTTCCAAGTCATGTGTTGGGTAATTGCCCTCATGAATCTTCAGTTGCCTCAAGGCATATGTGACAACTTGGCCTTCTTGCATTAGTACGACACCTAAGCCTTGGAGAGAGGCGTCGGTGCATAGTGAAAATCCAAGTGCATTTCTTGGAGTGATGAGTACTGGTGCCGTCGTGAGGCGCTTCTTCAATTTCTGAAATGATGTTTCATAGGCGGGATTCCAGATGAATCACACGTCTTTTCGAGTGAGCTTTGTCATAGGTTCAGCAATCTTTGAGAAGTCCTTGATGAAGCGTCTGTAATAGCCAGCCAAACCAAGAAAACTCCTAATTTGAGTAACAGTGGTAGGCTGCTTCCAGTGTAAAACCGCTTCAACCTTAGAAGGATCGACCTCAATGCCATTGCCTTAAACCACATGGCCTAGGAATTGAACTCGCTTCGCCCAAAATTCGCACTTACACAACTTTGCATACAACTGGTGGCTTTTCAATGTCTGGAGGACTATCTTCAGATGTATCTTATGGTCTTCTTCGGTTGAGGAATATATTAAGATATCGTCCACAAAAACCACCACAAATCAATCTAAGTATAATATGAAGATACGGTTCCTTAAATCCATAAATGCAGCAGGTGCATTTGTTAGACCGAACGACATGACCAAGAACTCATAGTGACCGTATCGAGTTCTAAATGCCGTCTTGGTAATGTCCGACTCTCGGATCCAGAGTTGGTGATAACCAGATCGTAAATCAATCTTAGAGAAGTATTTGGCATCTCTAAGTTGGTCGAACAAGTCATCGATCCTGGGTAATGGGTATCTTTTCTTAATGGTGACATTATTTAGCTTGCGATAATCGATGCAAAGTCGTAACGAACCATCCTTTTTGCGAACAAACAAAACTGGAGCGCCCCAGGGTGATGAACTTTTTTTGATGAAGCCATTACTCTCTAATTCCTTCAGTTGTTTGTCCAATTCGACTAGCTCGACATTTGACATTCTGTATGGTGGAATCGAGAGGTCCTGTCCCAGGTATGAGATTGATTTCAAAATCAAATTCCCTAACCGGAGGTAGACCAGGAAGGTCATTTAGAAAAACTGTTGAGAATTTAGATATTACCGGGACTTCGTGTACTTCGAGAGGGTACAGTGCTGGTGATTCATTTTCATCACCAAGGGATAGAGCTCGAAGTTGTGCCTTGAGAAGTGCAGCAGTCGAGTTGTGTATCCATTTCCTTGTTCCCTGAATCTTGACAAACTCCGCCGTGGGAAAGGTTAACTGAACCTGCTTCTTCATACAATCGGTATTTGCATTCAGTGGTGCGAGCCAGTCCATGCCGAGGATGATCTCAAAGTCTTCAATGTCCATCACAAAAAGATCTGCATATATTATTTGTTCTGCCATTCGAAGCTCACGTCGAGAACACTGCAATTTAACGTCAATACTAGATCCTAAAGGTGATGTGACATGGATTGTGATTTTTGTGGGTTCAGGATGCAACCCTAAATGTCTTACCAATGCAGACGATATAAAAGAATGCGTAGCACCCGAATTGAACAAGACAAGCACCATTGTATTGAATAAGAGAAATGCACTTTCGACTACATTGTTGTCTAGGAGGGGTTGTTGAGCGATGGCAAATGCTCTGCCCTGGTTCCGTTGCCCCTGGTTCTGCTAGTTCTGCCTGGGTTGGGTATTAGTAGCAGGTGGTTCTTGTTGGACTGGAATAACAGGAATAGGTTGTTGAAGGTGCGGACAAGGATTTCTTACATGGCCCTGCTGGCTGCACTTGTAACATGTCAGCCTCTGCTGTTGATGGTTCTGTTGGCCATGCTGATTGTGGTGCTGACCATCACCTCTGCCATTGCCATTTCAACGGCCACACCTGCCATTACGGCCTCCGCGACCATGATTGCAAAAACCCTGATGGCCAGGGATAGATGGTTTAGTCGCAAGTGTCATGGCCTCATTCTTCTTAACAGGGGCTGGGAGGGCAGGGTTTTGATTATAGTAGGGCTTCTTCTTGTTGTCCTGTTACGAGCCCTATTGGGAAAACGTTGCAGGTCATTTTCCCCTATTCAGTCTCTGCTCCTGCACAATCTTCTCCTGCTTAAAACTCATGGCCTTGTCAACAATCTCCCTGTAAATCTTGAGATCCAAGATCGACAAGGCTTGTCGAATGTCAGGACGAAGGCCATTGTAGAATTTCTCGGTCTTATCTTGCTCCGTTGAGATGGTGGAGAGAGAGTAGACCGATAATTCTTTAAACTTGCCAGCATACTCCCTGACTGTCATGCCACCTTGGTATAGTTTGGCGAACTCCTGGCGCTTCTGCCTCTTCACAGTGGCGGGGAAGTACTCATCAATAAACAGTGACTCGAACTGTTGCCAAGTCATGTCTGTAGTGTTGACCCTTGGGTCCTCCTATACTGTTATCCACCATGTATTTGCTCCACCAATAAGTTGGTAGGTTGCAAGTGGTATCTTTCGAGCCTCATCGACTACCATTGCATCGAGAGCCTTCTTTGACTCATCCAGCCATTTCTGCACCTCTTCAGCGTCAATGGTGCGGACAAAAGTCAGAGGTTGTAGCCTCTTGTATTTCGTAATCTGGTCGGTTTGAGTCTCCAACCCAAATCTCACAGGTGCCTGAACAGTGACAACTTGATTGGCCGCAGTCTCACGAACGGCCGTCTGAACAGTTACTTTCATCACCTCGATAAATCCAGCCAAAAAGACTTCCATACTCGAAGGCATGGCAAAGGATGTTGGTTGGGGTGGCACTGCCTACCCAGACGTAGTGGCAGTGTCGGGTGTGGCCTGCGCAGTCGTCGGAGGCGACGATTCCTTGTTCTGAATCTCAGGAGGTGCCTCCTCTGTTGGACGGACAGTCCGTGGCCTTCCTCTCTTCCTGGTTTGCATTTTCTCACTAACAAGGACAAAATAAAACCATGATTTAGAAAACTGTAGCCAAGTATAATGTTATGGTATTCTCAGCAACAATTTCGAGAGTACTTTAATATAAAAACCACCTATTTTTCTAAGTATAGTGTAAGGTTTTTGTTGAGAAATCAAAGAATCTTATGTGCCTCGTATGTTTGGCCATGGTGTAAAAACAAGGTTAGAACGTTTATATAATAAGTATAAAACTTTGCAAGTATTTCAAATGTTTTGGTTCTGGTTTTTGTGAACATACATATATATTTCATTGAAAAATCCGTACAAGTCATAAAAATTCTAAGATTTTTCTCGGTAAGTATCCTAATCTAAAGTTTTATCGCAATATTATGTATTCAAACTCTTTCGCTTAGTCTCTTCGATTATTATTCAAATTCGTCTGTCCCATACCACATGAATTTGGTAAGAAGGGTGTCAACCAAGTTAAGTTGTATGAACACGGTCTCTATAAAACGTCGGTTGAATAGTAGTTTACTAATAGTATCTTCCAAGTTTACTCATCCCATACCGTGTAAACTTAGTGATAATGTTAGTAATGCAACTTTCTCCAATTGTTTCTTTTCACACAAGGTCGTGGGTTTTCATACTTCCATATTTTATTTAGTATCCTCCAATTTTGTTGTGTCCCATACCACTCCAAAGTTAAGTGATACAAAAGAAAAAAATGGTTGTAAGTCGGCCCACCAAAGATAGTCTTAAACAAAACTCTTTCATTCATATATAAAATAAATTTTTACAATGCCAGTGATCATTCCTGATTTTCCTGGCTACTACTGCTCCTTCTAGACCTTCTGCTAGGTACAGAAAGACTACTAGAAGAAGGTTGAGAATTTGCTTGTTGTTCTTCGACGTTTTGCATACGTGTTAACAAAGTATTTTGAGTCTCCTCTATTCGAGAAATGCTAGCTACGATCACATTTAACTGCCCGAATGGGTTAGTCGATTGGCCCATCGATGGTTGATGGGTTGACTGTCCTATAGGTGGAGGGTAGGCCGTAGGCATTGGTGGAAAGTATTGGCCGTATGGTTGACTCATAGGTGTGGGGTAGTTGTTTTGACTATACAGGGATTCCCTAACTGGAACCCCCCTGGACATTTGGATATGCTTGGGTTAAAAAGTCTTGAAACCATTGGCTCATTGGGATGTCCTGTCTTCCATGATTTGGTGCCACAAAATTTTGTTGTCGCAGGTTCACAGGGACTTGTGGAACTGGCCGATACGGTACTTCAGGAGTTCGAAACCTTTGTTTGGTACGTAGTATTACCTTGAGTTGGCATGTTCTAGGAAGGTGAATTTGCTGGAACTTCTTGTTTATCCTGATTCGGTTGAGGTTGATTTAGGTTGGCAAATGAATCTTCCTCAGAGAACAGGTGCTCGGTTGGATTATTATTCGAGGCTGGGTTTGACATAGGGTTCTGGTTTGCCTCGTTATTTGGTACCTCCCTAACATGAATCTTGCGTCGACTTTTTCTGTAACAACGTCCATTTTCGTCTCTAATTCTTTCTCCATTTCGTATAGTCGCGCCGAATACTTCCTCGTCGATTACCCATCCACTTGTAACAAATGTCTTGAAGATAGAGGCTGTTGTAACCGCCTCAGTGATCTTGTTAGAAGACTCATCAAAAGTGTTGATGCTTGCCTCGTATAGCATCCTCATGATCAAGACTTCGTAACCGAGGAGTTCCTTTCTTAAAGGGTTTTGAATCACTCGTAACATTTGTTGGATGATGATACGAGGTAGTGAGACCTTAATTTTCTTCTCTATACAGTATAACACAAGAAGTTGAGCCGTTGACATAGCACCTCTAGTCACCTTTTCCGGTAAGATGTTGCCGAATATGATCTTTTCAAGGTCGGCAATAGGTGGTTTAAGGAGATTGTTTGGGAGGTGGGCGTACGTCGATTGGGTGTACGGGTTTTTGGCGAGGTAATTGAACAACTGTTCGTTGGACTCCGCGATCTCTGCAACTGTCTAGGGTTCGTGTGGATCAATGATTCTATCTTCAATCGGAATCTCCATAAGTCGCGCAATAACTTCGACGTTGATAGAAATCTTCGTTCCCCTGACCGTTGTCTCCAAAACAGGGCTGATCCCATCTTCTTGAAGTCCTACGCAATTCATGGCTTCGTAGAAGGATTTCATCAAGTTATAAGTGACGTGACCCTCAACTTTTGTTATGTGTAACCACCCCAGTGTTGCGAGACTTTCGTGAAGGATCGGGCGGAGGCGAAGATCTCTATTGTCGATACTCCTCATAGTCATAATGTCCCTTTTGAACACTTCCTTGAGTCTGGGGGGATTTGGTTCCCTACTACCGGAAGTCGTTCCTTCACTTGAGGCCAATATTTTGCTGAAAGGAAAATAAGATTGTGAAGGGCTCAAAATATATTCCTAACAATTTTAAGATTTATGCTTCGTCCGTTAGACAATATTTTCTATTTTTCTCTTGATGTTTATGCCATCATTTAATCCAAATTCTCCACTAGCAATATGATATATATATATCTCATATATTCGTAGATATATAGATACATATATTTAATCATAATTATATATATAGTTTTCATAAATCATAACTATATATATATATATATGTATATATATACATATATACATATATATTTGAATCTAAACTATATAAAAACTATATAGTTCTCTAGATATATATTTAATATAAATCTCAACTATATATAATTTATATATACATAGTTCTAGATATATATATATATATATATCTAATAAAAAATTTCTTCCCCTAATTTGGTGGACTTGGGCAGGCCGTGGACCTTACTCTCTGAGACCATTAAATGTCACAAGTACAAGTATGATTTTATTAATTTCAGAATATATTTTTACATGAAATAGTTAAGGGAACATTCTCCCAAAATCCCCAATGAATAATACAAAGGGTACAAAATGTGGGCCCAAAAACCTGCACCCAGTCCACCCTAATCTCCTGTGAAAAATTGATAACAACTGGGTGAGCGACACACTCAGTAGGTAAAATAGTTCGTGAATATAACAATTAATAAAGCAAATTTCATAATCAAATATCTTAAATACAAATCAGAGCATCATAATCAATCCAATATGTATGTATGCATGACATCGTCTCGTATTGGTTTGATGACTGTACATCGCCTGAGTTCACGTACAGATGTCCCTCCCCAAGAGTAGGCGGGTTTTCATTGTACGTCCCTCCTCAAGAACGACGCTCTAGATTCATGTACAGATCTCCCTCCCTAGGAGTAGCCAGGTTCTCATTGTACGTCCCTCTCCAGAGAAATATAATGAATAGCGAGCATCGCTTCTAATTATTTTATGAATCATAAACCACATACGTCCCTAGGTGGTGCTATGTATGATGGCAATGGATGAACTGGTCCGGTCCTTACTTAACATTTAGAAAGGATTTGGCAAAGTCTAATGATCCTTATCAGGGTCGGTATCACTACGTGCAAGGTTAGGACATTCACTATTACTTGTATAAGCTGATAGCTTTCAAATAAGACCAACCAAATCAGTCTTCAGTTGAGAGGTGAGACACAAGGTCTACTTAAATACCAATCGTCTAGAGCAGCACGCTACCTCCTATTCACGATTTAAAGTTACTGAGGACAAGGCTGAGTTTGGTTGAGCTAGATTGACAACTAATCCGGCATAACAATAGTGTAATACATAAACTCCAATTATACAGACATAAGTATGACAGAATGAACATTATACGCAATAATGCAGTGTAAATGAATAGTAGACATAATGATAAATGAATGTAAACTTTAATAAAAGTTATAAGACATGCAAACCTACGTTTCGTTCCCCACCTTCAGATAAAAACTCCTTTGAAAACTGGCGTCTTCCACCAGGCAGAACCGCGTTGCACCGCAGAGAGAGTCTCAAATGAGAAGACAAAAACTCAAAATGTGTGATAGAGAGAAGGAAAATCACAAGGAGGAGTGATTTTGGTGTAAGAAATGAGGAGGGGGGAGGGGTTCTTAAATAGGAAAAATGCGCTCGAACGTTCGGGCACGTCTGCCCGAACCAATTTTTTTTTTTTTTGTGCAAACCTAGGGTATTACAATATCCTAAACTTATAATGGTTAAAAATCAAGTTTCCTTCACTTGTTAGTAAAAAAACGAGCTTCTGAGCTTTTTTCCGAGACTAAGTGATTTTTATATCAGGGTTCAAGGAACGCACTCCTTGTAAGAGGAATGCGCTTCTGTGGCTTTTCCCAAGACTCGGAATTTTTTTATCAAGGAAAAGGAACGTGTTCCTGTTGCCAAGGGTAAAATAGGAAAATTTTAAGAGTCAGTGGTTATCGTTGAAGGAACCTGTTCCTATGCCCAACAAACATATTGAGGAACGCGCTCCTTAAGTAAGGAACGCACTCCTTAATTTGAGGAAAATCTGAATGTTTTCAGATTTTAAACCAGAAACACGCTCTTGTGTTAAGGAACACGTTCTTGTGCCTCGGTGTGGTGTTTGTTTACAAATACTACATTTGCTCATTTGAAGAACAACTTTTGCAAAATCTAGAGAACTTGTGTATTTTTTTTCTAAGTCTCTTTTTACAAGCAAACAACAAGTTCTTGAGACATTTAATCCTTCTTTGAAAGAAAAAGTTCAACAACATTTGATCATTTGATCCAATCTTCCAAATAGTTCTCCATATCTTTCGAAACCTTGAGAAACTTGGAGAGTTTCTCTTGTGCAAGTGTTCAAGACGATTCAAGTGTTTCTTCATCTTCTATTTGAGTCTTGATCGTAATTTCTCGCATTAAACTTCACACTAGAAGAATCTTGGTGCTTCAACCTTCTAGAGTAGGGGTATACATTTCTACAACTAGATTCTTGTGATTTTTGTAACAAATTAGTTTTTGTGCTTAGATTATAATATTTAAAACTGATTTTGTATTGATTGTGTTTGTGAAACCCAATCTTGATTTTCATAACATATTTCATTGTTTAGTGGTCTCATAAAATGTTTGAGATTTCAATTCACGTGCTAATATCATATTATATTAAATCGGAGCTGTGACGCGTCGAAAATTATTTCATCTAGCCCATAACCCAATTGTATTTTGCCCAAACTCTATGTGTTGCCTTGATATGTTTGGTGTTTGTTTGATGGTTGTTTAATGTTTGTATATTTGATGCTTGATAATGTATATAAATATGTGCATTATAAATTTTATATGGGTCATGTTAAATTAAAGTATAATGCATATGTTATTATTTATGCATGGGCCCATTAAACCATGAATTGATATGTGTTAGGATTGATTGAATAAAAGGATCAATGAGAATGAAAATTTGGTGTATTAAATGGATTGGACATTTAAAATACACGGGAGCATGAGATTGGTTAAAGTACATGTGGTTGGTGTGGGTAGTATGAGACCTACACATGTCAAGTTGGTGCATGAGAATGGACAAGTGTCCCATGCCCATTTCTTTTCTCCAACACATGTCAAGTTGGTGCATGAAAATGAACAAGTGTCGCATGCCCCATTTCTCCTCTCCAACACATGTCAAGGTTGGTGCATGAGAGTGGACAAATGCCCCATGCCCTACTTCTCTTCCCCAAGGAAGTCCTAGAGGGTGAGATGAGTAGAAAGAAAGGAAAAAAGAAGAGAAAGAAAAGAAGAAGAGAAAGAAAGAGGGAGTTGCTTTGAGGAAAATCTCAGCAATGTTTTCATCAAAGAGCTGGATCTTGGTAGTATATGGTCAGATTGAGCGCAAAATTTGTCAACAAGTTCGTAACTTATGGGTATCCATTCTGGTCGGTGAAGATCTTGATTGGAGTTTTCGTGTAAGAGATATAACTTCTCAAACAAAGCTGGTCGGAAAGTTTAAATTTCTGGCGAAGTTTAGATCAATGTAATAGATCTCCTAACTCTACCGTTGGATGGATATGCTATTTGGGTATGTGGTTTACAACTGACCTTTCTGCATTATGAACGGTTGAGATGTTTATGGGTTAAGTATTTTGTGTGATATAGTCATCTGAGTTCAAGTATTTGCAGCAAGAAAGGAGAAATTGTCTGATTAAAGACTTGTTCATCGAAGAGACTTATCTTTTTGTTCTTAATATACTTCAATCTGTACGGTTGATTTTGTGATTAAAGATTTCTGTTATTAGATTGATACATCTGAATAGAATATTAAATGAAGAATTGGTAGGGTTGCTTGTATTAGACCTAAATTTAGAATATGAACTTAGAACTTTCCAAATAGCTTGCATGTCAACTATGTTGACCTAGTTGCCATTGTTGATGAACCCATGATGCAAAATCAGTGATATACATGGCTGAACATGGTGACCTAGTGTAAATCGGCAATATGGCCTAAGTATGGAAAATTTCATATTTTAGGGCTTTTGATGCTTTTGGCCTAGAATCATTGAATTGATGCAACTTATGTTTAATTAAAGCATGATTAGGGTTGATTATGCTATTGATTTGGTGGTTGTGACCATATCATAGGTTATGCCTACTTGTGATCAAATGGCCCAATTTGAGCATGTTTATGCCTAAGGAATTGAAAATCAGTATTTTTGATTAATAGAATGGTTTATGAATTAGAACTATGCATTAATGGCCTAAGTCATGTGATTTGAGTTGAATGGTGGGATTAGATGGGATTTAGGCCTATTGTCTATATGTGGGCTGATTTAGGGTTGATGTGTAATGTTTATGTGATTGAGAATAGAAATTGATGTATGGTTGGATATTGATGAATGTTTCAGGACCTTGATTGGATTGATTCGGTTTGGTGTCCGTGTGTGGTTAGATACTCTCGTGAGGCTTGGTTGTGAGTAGACTTCATTTATGATTATATCTTTTACGTCATCATATCACTTATATTGTATGTTGGGCCCAGCATGAATGTGTCCTAATGTTTTGAATGATGCATTGATTTGAGAAAACCTTATGACTTTGGTTGGGCCCATCTATCTGACTAGGGGGACTTAACCTTGTCATAGGAGGGTTTTAAAAAGGAAATACCTGGGGATGAGAACGGTACGGTGAAATAGACGTGCACTAGTAACCCCAAATTAACATGATTGGGGATGAGAAAGGTATGGTGAAATAGACGTGCACTAGTAACCCCAATGCATGTGGAATGTGGATCCAAATTGATAAGCTTTTAATATCTATATGTTATGAACTTTTAATCATGCTACACATTGACATGCATACATGATATTTATTGATGAGTATTGATAGCATATTTGAATTCTATTCACTGGGCACCGTTGGCTCACCCTCATTTTCCTCTTTCAGGTCCTTTTGTCCCGAATAAGGGCAAAGAAGTAGTCATATCTTGAGGGCCTTGCCGGCGAGAGAATCCAAGGCCTCGATGTGAGTTGAGAAGCATTTTGATTGAACTGTGTTTTAAATTATGATGTATTATATTTTGGACTATATAATTATAACACTTACCAGATTGTAGTATGGGTGAGTTGAGACTTGTTAGATAGACCATGTGGGCATATGAGGGTTTTTTATATTATGTCGTTGTTTGGGATAAGGATCGTAGGGTCTCAACCACCTCACGGAGGTTGAGAAGTGGTTGGAGATGCTTACACCGGGCTCCCCGCCCCGGTATTCCGCACACCATTCCTTGTTGGTGGTCCGGGGTGCGGGGTCGCAATAGGAGCTTTCGATCATACTTGAGTTGTCTTGATTCTTGACCTTCATCACATATACATTTAGAATCATCAAGTTTTGATCATCATGTTATATTGATTCTTGAGCTTTAAACTTATTGTCAATTAGAATCAATATCTTGATAGTTGTGCATATTCGATTCATTGGTTTGCATCACATATGTTTGAGTCGAATGCATTTGACAAAAACATATTTCAACACTTTGCATCATTTAGAATCATAGTGGTTGGAATAATGATTGTTGTCTCATTCAAGATTGTAAGTCTATATTGTTGAGAGTGTTGTGCACTTCTCTATATCTATGACATCTTGATGTATAGTTGACTTGGTTAAGTCAACCGAGATATTACCTTATTTGTACGACACGTAACCACACCCGTAAGTTGGTTGCAAGTTGTAGCTTACTAGCCAAGCCTTGGTGTAACACCCCGTTTCTTCAACTGCTTATGAGTCCTAAATTGAGTTGGAATCTAAATTCACAGAATGTGTATAATATTTTTCAGGTTGATCTTTAATATTAGTGATTTGAAGTGAGTTGAGAAATTAAATATGTAAATAGATATGAATAAATGAAATTGAATTATGGAGTGGTTGTGACAGGTTGAGTTAGTTGGATTTAAATTGGAACTAGACTTGAAAGCAACGGTGATTGTATTTAAGTTGAAAAGTCTTGTACTGTGAGTATATTTTCTTGATTTGGTTCTTGTATGACATTATATACATATATGAAATGTTTGAATGTAAATATGCTATGCATATATTGTTGCATTGTGTTTTAATTTACATTCATAAATGATTTTTTTTAGCATTGGAGCATGTAAGACTTGCAAAGCCAAGTTGGTGTCATTTTTTTAGGAATTAGACCCGGATGAGTGTTATGCGTAACCTCATTGTTAGTAGGCATGTCCTAACAAGGATTGGAAATCCTTGAAATGAATGTGAATTGAGTAATGTGAGGTCCAAGCGTAGGCTCCTTATCGGTGCATAATAAGGAGTTCGTACCCGTTCCATTACGAGAAGGAGGGAGATTGTGGTTCTAGTTGAAAAGGATGCATTGTTTTCTTGAAAAATCATGAAATCTATGTTGTTGACATGTATGATATATTTGTTGAATGATGCATGTGTTTAATAATTATTTTAAATGATTTTAAATGTCATGTTTCCCTAAATGCATATGATTGCCATACCAAGAGATATATTCACTGAGGTTGTTGATTGCTCACTCCATTTCCTCCAATATTTCAGGTACCGAGTCGAAGGGAAAAGGAAAAATCTGTGAGTGATAATCACGTGATTGCATTCATCTGGTATATGTATGTATGCTTGGAGGAAATGGGTTATATTTTTTTATTTTGATATGTATAATGATCACATACTATATATATAATATCACCTAGAAGGGTTGTGTGGTAATGTGGATTATAGTTAAATACATTAGTTATACAATGCTTGTGATAATGGAGTGGGATGATCGTACATATCTATCATGTGCCGGTCATGACGTCAGACTACGTGTAAACAACTGGTGTAGGATAGATTGTCACTTTCTAACCAAGCCCTTGTGTAGGTTAACATTGTAGTGGCTTTCTAACCAGGCCTTGGTGTTGGTTAGTGTAAACAACTTTTAATCCCCCCGTAAGTTATTAGCCAATAATGGATTGGGAAATCCTGATCGGTGTGATTGTGTAGTGGACGTAGGTTCAAGGGGAATTGAACCACTCTAAATCCTTTGTGTTAATTTATTTTCCTGCACTTGTTATTTGGATTATTACCGATTGCGTACATTACTTGTTTAATTAAAATATTAGAAAGGTAACACGAAAATCTACGAAGTCCAATTCACCCCCCTCTTGGACTATAATACTGGGCCAACACCTTTTACAAGGAGTGCGTTCCTGAAACCCTGATAAAAAATTCACTGAGTCTTAGAAAAAAACTCAGGAGCGCATTCCTTCACTGATACGTTAGAGAAACTTAACTTTTTATCATTATAGGTTTAGGACATTGTTAAAAACGTAGACTAACATTTTAAAAACCTGTTAAAACATTTTTGACACGATTAAGGTATAATTAACACAGTTAAAACATGAGTAATTCGATCGATTAAACCAATGGTAAAAGCAATAAGTACAATATATGTGAGAGGATAAAACCATGCAAAGTTGACAAGATGGATGCATGTTAAACACTGATCAATATATGTATGATAGACAATTATGACTAAGTAATAGCATAATTATCATACTAAACTATGTGCATCCATGAGAATAATAAACTATATGACACAATTAAAACAATTTTTATTTTTTATTTAAAACTCGATAATCACAATTAAAGTCTCGGTACTTTTGGATCAAATCAAACATAGAAAATTCAATGTAAATGATTGAAAATCAACTCGACTAAATCATGCAATTATGCATATTGTTGAATCATGTAATAATAGATGTTCTACAACCTAAACACACTCTGATCCTATAAAATATATCTTCAATCGATCATGGCCTTCGAATAGATCTTGATAGCACTTTCAACATGCATCATTGATTCTTCGAAACCTTCATGTAAGATTAGATGTGCTATGCATACAATATTGTTATACACAGAATGTGGTTTGTAATCATCAAAATATCGTTCATATAAGGGACATACTCTCGTAAGGGAAATGAAGATAATTGATTTAACAGAAAACATAACCAAAAGTTCTCTTGCAATCATCATAACTTCCACCCCAATCACTATCACTGTAACCAACCAAACATGGTTGATCAACCTTTTCATAGTGTATGCCATGATCCACCGCGCTACAAACATACCTTAGAATTCTTTTACCAGCTTCCTAATGACTTCTCTTCGGTGCTTCCATGAATTTGCTGATCATGCTAACCGCAAAAGTGAGATCCGGTCTTGTTGCAGTTGAATACATGAGACTTCCAATGAAGCTTCGATAGAGGGTTGCATTAACAAAAGGATAATCTTCGTTATCTTTTTTTAACTTTAGGCCGAATTCCATAGGAGTCCCTATGGGTTTTTCACCGTCCAGCTTGAATCACTTTAATAAGTCATTTGCATACTTCTTTTGAGATATGAAGATGCCTTCTTGACTTTGTTTCACCTCAATTCCAAGAAAGAAATGGAGCAGACCAAAATCCGTCATCTCAAGCTCATTCACCATTGAGTTCTTGAAATCATCACACATATGACCACTATTGCTCGAAAAAAATCAAATCATCAACATATAAGCAAACAATAAGAATATGACCATTGTTACCTTGATGTAAAGAGTATGCTCATATGAACATTTCTTGAAGCCATTCTTTAAAAAATAGTGGTCGACCTAGCCGTACCACACTCGAGGAGCTTGTTTTAGCCCATAGAGTGCTTTCATCAATTGACACACTTTCATTTTTCCCTTTTCTTAATATAGCCGGGAGGTTGATCAGTATAAACCTTTTCTTCAAGAACTCCATTTCGAAATGTTGATTTAACATCCATTTGATGAATTATCGCGACCCATTCTCTGGGTGACGTCACGACCAACACAGTGGCCCATATAATGTCACAACACGACAAACCTAAGGCACTAATAAGCCTTTACGCGGAAAGTACCTAATAAACTCAATGCACAACTTGTATATGATCAAGATAATTGAACCAAAATAAATATTACATCATCATCCAAATACATGATGACATATATCCAAAATAATTATCATAAGGTTTAAAATCCTCAACATCTATATGGAACTCAAGTAAGAGTCCATCATCCAATTGTTTATCATATACAATCCAAACAAAAATCATAACTATCTATGTTTTATATATATATATATATATATATATATATATATATATATATATATATAT
The DNA here is from genome assembly GCA_035771175.1 of Paratinospora sagittata. Classification (NCBI taxonomy): domain Eukaryota; kingdom Viridiplantae; phylum Streptophyta; class Magnoliopsida; order Ranunculales; family Menispermaceae; genus Paratinospora; species Paratinospora sagittata. The sequence continues at coordinate 17,476,171 of CM069603.1, forward strand.
ATATATATATATATATATATATATATATATATATATATGTATGTATTTGTGATAGTTATAGTGCAATTACAAAAGAACAAAACAATTGAAAACTAAACCCAAGTCCTAAAAAATATATACAAAACCTACACCAAAAAATTGGAAGAGGAAGGCCCTCGCACGACAAGCCTTGCCTTTACCTTTCGGATCTGAACCTGAGAAAAATAGGGGAAAATGGGGTGAGCTCAACTACCTCAATGAATATTCTTCACAATAATCTCATGCATTTATATAAAACATGTAAGCCATTGGAAAATCACATTTATAAACCAAATGCATCAAGGAAATCATAATATACATAGTTCCAACTAAACATATGATTTATGCATCATTTTTGTAAAAGTATGCTAGCGCCTCCATGAGGTCACAACAGAATAACATTGCCTATACTTCCCCCATTTGTGTTAGAGGGTACAAGTTAGCATGTTATCCAACACTAATCCTCCTAACCTTTCAATCCTCAGTGATACGAAAAGTCCTTTCCACGGAATACCTATCCAAGTATTCCGGTGACACATTTCCCTGAAGAACAAGTAAGTAGAAAGACAAATAATGCCAAGGTATTTAATTCAAAATATCCAAGGTAAATCCAATGCATAAAAATCCATGTTCACGCTCTCAAAAACACAATACACACACACACACACACACACACACACACACACATATATATATATATATATATATATATATATATATATATATATATATATATATATATATATATATAATAGGATGCATACCAATCAACAATCCAATTTCATATAAATACAATGCTATAAATGGAGAAATAAAGTGAGAAATACTCACAAATAGTCCAATGGCCAATTAAACAAGACAATTATTTCCCAATTGGCCAATCAACACACAAAGACCTTAAATGAATCAAGTATACACCAAATGATCAAACTCAAGTCAATTATGCCTAAATACACAATTACTAACTTAAAACACATCTAATCAACACCAATTTGGATTAGAAACACCTAACACAATTCAATTGACTAATTCCATTCCAATTGCCTCAAAAGCCCCAAATTGGATAAATCTCTACATAGTCAAATGAACTACTCACCATGCTACATCATGGAAATCATCAAATTGGCTCCATACTTCATCAAACAATGTCACAAATATCAACATACCTCACATGCATACCAATTACAAACCCAAATCATAATATATTCCATTAAAGTCTATACTGTTGAACCAATTATCTTCATGTCCCTTATGTGAAAGATATTTTGATGATTACAAATCGCATTCTGTTTATGATAATATTGCATACTTGGCATATCTAATTCTACTTGAAGGTTTCGGAGAATCAATGATGCATGGTGAACGTATTATCAAGATCTATTTGAAGACCATGATCACTTGAAGCTATATATAATTGTATGATTAGATTGTGTTTAGGTTGTAGAATCTTTACTATCACCTGATTTAGCAATATGCATGATTGCATGATTGCATGATTTAGTTGAGTTGGTCTTCGATCCTTTGCATTGAATTTTCTATGTTTGATTTGATCAGAAAATACCAAGATTTTAATCGTGTTTGTCAAGTTTTAAATGAAAAATCAAAACTATTCTTAAGTGTCCATCAAGACGCTAATGTCTTAGTAGCGCTCTCCTGGACTTGGTGAGTCAGGCGCTAATAATACACTAGGACGCTAATAATGTTCAAGGTTGAATTGTACTTATTCATCAGGACGCTCACTATATCAGTAGCGACCTCATTTAAGTCAACCTGTGAATTTTTCAGGACACTGATTGTTTTCATAGTTTTAATTTTTTTTAAATATCACGACGCTTACTCGTTAGTAGTGCCCTCGTGACTTTTAATTATTTAAAACAAGGCATGGCACTAATTGTGGATTTAGTCGTTTTAATCGCCAAAGCAAGTTAGAATGCTTACGATTAAGTAGCGCCCTCACTTCACAGTTCATGAGCGCCCTCAAGGAACAAAACGACAAAGTTGTTTTTACGCGTCAGAATGTTGATTAACCAATCAGAACGCTAATTCAACACTATCACTATTTTGATACTTACACTCTTTCAAATTACTATTTTAGAATGGTGAAAAACTTTTCAGAACTTTTTGAATCTTTTGAGAACGTTCTAATACTTTATCAGAACATTCCTCTTTCATGAAAGATCAGAAGATTTAGGTGTTATCGCCATAAATTGCACAGAGCTGAATCGATTTGTTTTGGGAAAGAATGTATTCATTGTTTTTGAAATGACTTTGTGCGTCAAAATCACCAAGTCCATTTTGCCACAGCTATTTCAATATATATGTTGCCTTAGTGCAAATTAAAAGATCAATCAATCTATCAATACGAAAACTAAAATCCATTCAAAACGTATTAACAGTTTTAACTTGTGCAAAAACTTTTGGAAGTTAGTCTCTACTCTCTACTTTTGAACTCATGATCTTTTGAAATACATTAAGTCTTCTGGATTAGTTGATCTTCGTCTATATCATTTAAAAAATCCATTGAAGAAGACAAAAGCTTTTTGAACCAGTTTTCAGCCAAACTTCATCATACATATTTTGCTGAATCTGTGGTAACAGAAGGTTCAATCCAAAGCTTTATAAGTATTACTTTGATTCTAAGTAAAGGGAATCATATCTCATCTTGTATTCAGATATTAGTGACTGGTTTGTCACTGGGCTAGAGCAAGTGTTGCTCAAAGTTGTAATGGTCATTCTCACACCCGTAAGCTTAGAAAGGTTCTTCTCACACCCGAAAGTTAAGAATAGGTTATTCTCACACCCGTAAGTTAAGAAAGCTTAACGGTTCTTCTCACACCTGTAAGTTGAGAAAGTTTACCGGTTTGGTCTTCACCCATAAGAAGATCCTTAGTGGAGTTTGGACAAATCTTAACTGAGGAGGTTAGGTAATGGATGTAGGTGAGGCTGAACCACTATAAATCTTGTTTGTACTGTCCTTTTTACTTTCATTGTGTTTATTTGCTATATTTTATTTAATCTGCTTTCAATATTTCTTACATTTAGAAGAAAGGTTAAAATCTGCTAAGTGCCCAATTCACCCCCCTCTTGGACATATATGGGCCAACAATTGGTATTGGAGCAGGTTAACCATCAAAGTATCTAACCATCTTTGATTAAGTATGCAGGACAAAACGCAAGAAGTGCTTATCTTTCAGGTGAAGGAAACTCATCCAACCAACCACCACTGTTCAAGGAAGATAGCTATTCCCATTGAAAAACAAAGATTAGGTACTACCTAAAAGCCCAAGACTTAGAAATGTGGGATGTTGTGACAAACGGTTGTTCAACACCTACTAAACTAGTAGAGGGTGCCACTGTCCCTATGGAGTTAGACGAATGGAGTCCCAAGGAAAAAAAAAGAGAGTTATTAAATAACCAAGCTGTAAACATTTTGCTTTGCAATTTATCCGTTGAAGAGTTCAATAGAGTTAGGGCGTGTGAAACCGCTAAGAAAATCTGGGATAAGTTAGAGGTCACCCACAAAGGAACTTTGCAGGTTAAAAAGGCAAAGCTGCAAATGCTAGTTAGAAAATATGAGACCTATAGGATGGAGGAAACTGATTCCATAGCTGAGGCTATTGCTCAGTTTACAACAAACATCAATGAGATGAAGAACCTAGGAAAAAGCTATGACCAAGAAGAAACTGTTAGAAATTTTCTAATGGGTCTACCTAGAGCTTGGGAACCCAAGGCCACGACCATTGAGGAAGACAAAAATATGGCTGAATATACTTTTGATGAACTGTGTGGTTTATTAATGGTTCATGAAATGAAGTTAAAAGACAAGATGTGTCCGGTCAAGGTTGAGGAAAAAGAAAAGAAATCTATTGCCCTCAATGTTGAAACTGATTCTGAAGATGATTCAGACTCAGAAGATAACATGGCTACGTTATCTAGTAAATTTAACAAGTTAATTAGGAGAAAGGGTAAGAGTGACTCTTACTCAAAGATCCACAAAGGAATGAAACTCGAGTCAAAACCTGTAGAGTTAATCTGTTACGGTTGTAACAAATCAGGTCATGTAAAGAGTGAATGTCCTACTAGGTATAAGAAGAACACTAGTTCAAAAAGAAAGGACAAGAAAGTTCTTAAATCTACCTGGGATGATTCAGGTTCAAGTGAGGATGAACCAGATTCAGATCACACTGCTGCACTGTTCTTAATGGCAAGCACAGAGATGAGCAAAAATAGAGATATATGGTATCTATACATCGACTGCTCAAGGCATATGACTAGAGATAAATCTAAATTTTTGAGTCTTGAAAAGAAGAAAGGAGGAAAGGTCACCTTCAGGGACGACAACAAAGGTGATATTGAAGGCATCATAACCATTGGTAACAATTTTCTATCCATATCTGATGTACTTATGAGCATAAGTCAATTATGTGACAAAGATTATGACATTTCATTTGATGCAAATAGGTGCATTGTCAAGCATGTAGATAAAATTGTTGCATTCATGGCCTCTAAACTTAAAAATGTGTATTGCACAAACCTTAATTACATGAAGAAACAAAATGTAACATGTTTAAGTTCTATTTCTTGTAATAATGCATGGCTTTGGCATAGGAGATTAGCTCATGTTAGTATGGACAACATATCTAGAATTATAAAACTGTAAGCCCAGATATGTCCAAGAGGGGGGGGGAAGGGGGGTGAATTGGACACTTAACAGATTTTAACCTTTCTTAAAATTGTGCGGAATAATAAAAGCAGATTAAACAGAGTATAACAATTAAATACAACAAATGAAAATGGGACAATGCAAGCAGGATTTATAGTGGTTCGGCCACGCCTACATCCACTACCTAACCTCCTCAGCTAGGATTTGTTCAAATTCCGCTATGGACCTTCTTACAGGTGAAGATCAAACTGGTACACTTTCTCAACTTATGGGCGTGAGAAGACCGTTTCTCAATTTAAGGGTGTGAGAAGACCGTTTCTCAACTTTCGGGTGTGAGAAGACCATTTCTCAACTTCCTGGTGTGAGATGATCGTTACAACTTCGAGCAACACTTGCTTTTACCCAGTCACTAACTAGTCACTGCAAATTTAATACAAGATGAGATATGATTCCCTTTACTTAGAATCAACGTGATACTTACAAAGCTTTGGATTGAACCTTCTGTGATCACAGATTCAGCAAAATATGTATGATGAAGTTTATGCTGAAAACAGGTTCAAAGAGCTTTTGTCTTCTTCAGTGGATTGTCAAAATAATGAAGATGAAGATTAATCAACCCAGAAGACTTGAAGTTTTTCTTTCAAAAGATCTTAAGATCAAGCACAAGTGAAAGACGACTGACTTTCAAAAAGTGTTTTGGCACTAATGAAAACTGTTAATACGTTTTGAATGAATATCAATTTGGGTATATCATTAGTTGTTTTTTTGCTTCAAGGCAATACGTATATATAGGAATAACAAAAGAGCAATGGCCTTGATGATTTTGGCACTCTAGGTTATTTCAAATACGACGTATAGTTTCTTTCCCAAAATGGATCGATTCAACTCAATGCATATTACGGCGATAACACATGAATCATTCGATCCTTTCATGAAAAGAGAATGCTCTGACATGCTTTTAGAACGTTCAAAAAGTTCTGAAAAAGTTGTACGATTCTGAAAAGTTTTGAAAAGTATTCGTACGATTATGAAGAAAGTAACAAAAATGTTGCCATTGTCAGAACAGTAACATTTGTTGAATTAGCAACCTTGCGTATAATATCAACTTTTGTCATTTTGTTCCTTGAGGGCGCTCATAGAGCATAAGTGTCCTGCTAAACAATGAAGTGAGGGCGTTACTGGATCGTAAGCGTCCTGACTTACTTTGACAATTGAACGACTTAAATCATGAGGGCGCTACTTAACAGTTAGCGTCCTGCTTTGTTTCAAAACATTCAAAGCGTTAAACACATTAGGGCACTACTCAAGAGTTAGCGTCCTGAAGTTTAAAAATAGTTTTAAAACAATGTTGAGTACGCTGAAGGACAGTAAGCATCATGAGGGTTATTAAGTTGATTGTAAAGATGAGGGTGCTCCTACAAAGGTAGCGTCCTGATAGTTTATTCAACTTATAACTATCAGCGTCCTTATAGATAAAAATCACTTGAAAAGAAAAAGAACTTCCACTGAGCTGAAACTAAGTCAGCGTCCTGACATTCTCAAAGGTTGATAAAAGAAAGGTCGCTACTTACAAGTAAGCTTCCTTATTAATCAGTTCAATTCAACCTTGAGCGTTTTAATATTTTATTAGCGTCCTGACTCCTCAATTCCAGGAGGGCGCTGCTAAAGCATTAGCATCCTGAATGACTTTATAAAAGCAATTTTTGATTTCTTGATTAAAGCTCGATGAAATATAATGTAACTGGATTAAATCGAATATATGAACAATTGATTAAAACATGCAGGCATGCATGTTGCTGAATCATATGACATAGAAAGTCCTACAACCTATCATAATCTAATCATACAACCGAACATCTTCAAATGATCATGGTCTTCAAGAAGATCTTTAAGACGTTCGTCATGCATCCTTGATTCTTTGAAACCTTCAAGTAAGATTAGATACGCCATATGCGCAGTAATATCATAAAAAAATGTGGTTTGTAATCATCGAAATATCTTTTATTTTAGGGACATATTCTCGTAAGGGACATGAGGATAATTGGTTTAACAATCTCCCCCTTTTTGATGATTTCAAACACATTACTGTAGGCTTTGAAGCAAGCAAATAAAATGATGTGTCTATGCATGAGATGTAGTACTAATGTTCCTTGTTTCATAAGATATGAGTGTAATTCCAAGGAATGTACTTTAAACGCCATTAAGACTCCCCCTTAGTGTTAAACTCCCCTTGAATATATAATGTTTCAATGATATTACTTTTCCCCCTTTTGAAATAACAAAAAGAGTAAAGTATCATGAAATATGTCTCCCCCCATATGGAGATAAGCATCACAAATCAGTCTCAAAGAACATGCCAAGGTCTCTTTGAATGTGAACAAAGTGGTCATTTGGTAAGGATTTAGTAAATATGTCAGCCAATTGTTCTTTTGTTCCAATGTGAGATAATATGACTTTTCCATTTTGCATATGATTCCGTAAAAAGTGATGTCTTATTTGAATATGCTTAGTTCGGGAGTGCAATACAGGATTTTTAGAAATGTTAATAGCACTAGTATTATCACACAAAATCTCAGCACATTAAATAAATTTTTGATAATCTTGAAGTTGTTGTTTCATGTAAAGAACCTAAGAACAACAACTTCCAGCTGTGGATAGTGCCACAGAGTGTTGTTTCTTGCAAAACCAAGATATCAAAGAATTTCCAAGAAAGTGACAAAATCCATAGGTACTTTTCCTATCAGTGAGTCTACCGGCATAGTCAGAGTCTACATAACTTCTGAGATCAAATGTAGTACCTTTGGAATACCAAATTCCAAATTGTGTTGTGACGTTATGTATCTGAATATTCATTTGACACACTTTAAATGAGATTCTTTACGTTCTGATTGAAATCTTGCACAAAGGCAGACACTGAACATAATGTCAGGTCGACTTGTAGTTAAGTACAACAGACTTCCAATCATACTTCTACAAAGTCTTGAATCAATTGATTTACCTTTTTTATCCTTATCTAATTTGATTGTAGAGGTACAGGGAGTATCAATCGATTTCAAATTGTGCATTTGAAACTTTTTAACCATTTCCTTAGCATACTTTGATTGGCTTATAAAGGTGCCTTTTGGCATTTGCTTAATTTGTAAGCCAAGAAAGTATGTAAGTTCTCCAATCATACTCATTTCAAATTCCTTCTGCATTAATTTAGAAAACTCATATCACAATTCTTTGTTTGATGCACCAAAAATGATATCATCCACATATATTTGAACAATAAGCATATTTTCATTATGGTGTTTGATAAACAAAGTTGAATCAAGTTTTCCTTTTTGAAACTTATGATCTAAAAGAAATGAACTCAGTCGATCATACCAAGCTCTTGGAGCTTGTCTTAATCCATATAAGGTTTTGTGGAGTTTGAACACATATTCCGGATCTTGAGCATCTTCAAACCCTGGAGGTTGTTCCACATATACCTCTTCGTTGATGTATCCATTTAGAAAAGCACTCTTTACATCCATTTGGTACAAGGGAAAATACTTGTAACAAGCATAGGCAAGTAGCATCCTTATTGCCTCTAATCTTTCTACTGGGGCAAAAACTTCTTTGAAGTTTATGCCTTCTTCTTGGTTGTACCCTTGTGCAACCAATCTAGCCTTATTGCGGACAATGATACGTTGTTCATTCTTTTTGTTTCTAAAGATCCATTTGGTTCCAATAACAGATTGATGAAAAGGTCTAGGAACTAATTCTCATAGTTTGTTTCGCACAAAGTGTCCTAGTTTTTCTTGCATAGCAAGAATCCAGTTTTCACCTTTCAGTGCCTTTTCCACTGTAATTGGTTCAAATTGTGATACAAAAGCAACAAGCTCCTGATCTTTTTGAATTGAAGCTTTAGTGGATACACCTTTTCATGGCTCTCCTAAAATTTGATCTTGGGAAAGACCTTGAAGAAGTCTAGAGTTTTTAGTAGATTCTAAAGATGGTTTAGGTTCAAGATCTATAATCTTGGTTGTCTTGGGTTCATCATCATCAAAATTTAATTGTTTAAATTCCTCCTCAAGACTTTTCTTATTTTCATTTTCATCAAAATTTACGTGAATTAATTCTTCTACAGTTTGATTAGATTTGTTGAACACTCTGTAGGCTCTACTATGAGAAGAATATCCTAAGACGATTCCTATGTCAGACTTAGCTTCAAACTTATCTAGATTATCTTTATCATTAAGAATAAAACATTTGCGTCCGAATACTAGGAAATAACTAATGTTGGGTGCTCTACCCTTCTATAGTTCCTATGGAGTTTTATTCAAATCTCTTCTGATTAGAACACGATTCATAACATAACAGGCAGTGTTAATAGCTTCACCCCAAAAATGATTTGCAGTGTTATACTCATTAAGCATTGTTCTACACATCTCCTGCAGAGTTCTATTCTTTCTCTCAACTACACAATTTTGCTGTGGTGTCCTAGGGGCGAATAGATGGGTGAGTGTAACCTTGATTGTTACAAAATATTTTGAGATTTTTATTGACAAATTCACCACCTCTATCACTCCTAATTATGTTGATTTTGTAAGCCTTTTCATTTTCGACACTCTTCCAAAATTTTATAGATGTTTCGCATGCATCAGATTCATGAGCTAATAGAAATACCCATGTGAATCGAGTAAAGTCATCTATAATCACAAACACATATGATTTACCACCTAAGCTTTGGGTTTTGGTTGGTCCGAAAAGATCCATGTGAATCAGTTCGAGAGCTCTAGAGGTTGATTGATGCCTCTTGCTCTTAAATGGTGATCAGGTATGCTTACCAAGTTGACTTGGTTCACATACCTTCTCATTTGAGTAAGTTCCTTTAGGAATACCCCTCGCAAGATCATGTTTGACAATTCTAGATATGTTATTCATATTAACATGAGGTAATTTCCTATGCCATAACCATGCATCATTACAAGAGATAGCACATAAACATGTTACATTTTTTTTCTTCATGTCGTTAAAGTTCGTGCAAATACATTCATAATTCTAAATTCCATGAATGCAACAGTTTTATCAACATTCTTGACAATGCACCTATTTGCTTCAAATGAAATGTCATAACCCTTGTCACATAATTGACTTATGCTCAAGAGATTATGCTTTAGCCCTTTAACATAAAGTACATCAGATATGGAGAGAAAATCGTTACCAATCAATAGCTCTGATGCCTTCAATGTCACTTTTGCTGTCATCTCCGAAAGTGACCTTTGCTCCTTTCTTCTTTTAAAGGCTCAGAAATTTAGATTTATCTCCAGTCATATGCCTTGAGCAACCGCTGTCTAGATATCATATATCTTCATTTTTGAATATCTACACAACATAAAATACTTTTGATTTTGGTACCCATGCAAGTTTGGGTCCATGCATGTTAGCATCAGTAAGAACATATTTTTCAATCCATGCATATTTCCTTTTCTTTCTACTTAAGACATTACATCTAAGTATGGTATGACCATCCTTATGAAATTTTTGGCATGTTGGTCCTTTGGTCAGTAAGGTATTATATTCCTTTTGTTTCGACCCATGAGTATAGCCTAAGCCAGTTTTGTCCAATGCACATTTTTGTGATCCTAGCATCATGTCAAAAAACTTTTGACCATTTGTGAATTTAGTCATGGTGCAGTTCAGGTCTTCCGTTTCCTTTCTAAGAGTTTTATTTTCAATTTTTAGTTTCCCAACAACTTTCTTAAGCTGTTAATTGTCTAGAGACATTCCGTCTAGCTCTTCTTGTTGGAATTCTATTTCCTCAAGAGCTTCTTCAAGACTATGCTTAAGATTTTCATTTTTCTTGGTCTCTTTACTAATTTTTGTCTTAAGCTCCCAAATGTTATTATGAAGCTCATTAAATTGGTCAATGGGTTCAGATTTTACCTCGATGCTTGCCATTAAGCACAGTGCAGCAGTGTGATATGAATCCGCTTCATCTTCGCTTAAGCTTGAATCATCCCATGTAGCTTTGAGAACTTTCTTGTCCTTTTTATATGAGCTTGAGTTCTTCTTATATTTAGTGGGACATTCTCTCTTTACATGACCTGGTTTGTTACAACCGTAACATATTAATTCTACAGGTTTAGACTCGGGTTTCTTTCCTTTGTGAAACCTTGAGTAAGAGCTATTCTTACTCATTCTCCTAAGCAACTTGTTAAACTTTCTAGACAACATAGCCATGTCATCTTCTGAGTCTGAATCATTCTCAGAATCAGTTTCAGCATTGAGGGCAATAGATTTCTTTTCTTTTTCCTCAACCTCGACCGTGCTCATCATATCTTTTATTTTCATTTCATGAACCATTAATGAACCGCATAGTTCATCAAAAGAGTATTCTGCAAGATTCTTAGCTTCTTTAATGGTTGTGGCCTTGGGTTCCCATGCTCAGAGTAGGCCTCTTAGAAACTTTCTAACAATTTCTTCTTGGTCACAGATTTTTCCTAAATTCTTCATCTCATTGATGTTTGTTGTAAACCGAGCAATAGCCTTAGCTATCGAGTCAATTTTCTTCATCCTATAGGTCTCATATTTTTCAACTAACAGTTAGAGCTTTGCCTTTTTAGCTTGGAAAGTTCCTTCATGGGTGACCTCTAACTTGTTCCAAATTTCCTTAGCGGTTTCACACGCACTAACTCTATTGAACTCTTCGACTGATAAACTGCAAAATAAAATGTTTACAGCTTGGTTATTCAATAGTTCCCTTTTCTTTTCCTTGGTACTCCATTCGTCTATTTCCTTCGGGACAACAGCACCGTCAACTATTTTAGTGGGTGTTGGACAGTCGTTTCTCACAACATCCCACATCTCTAGATCTTGGGCTTTAAGGTACTACCTAATCTTAGTTTCCTAGTGGGAATAGTTATCTCTTTTGAACAGTGGTGGTCGGTTGATGGAGTTTCCTTCACTTGAGAGATAAGTACTACTTTCGTTTTGTCCTGCCATACTCAATCAAAGATGGTTAGACACTTTGATGGTTAACCTGCTCTGATACCAATTTTTGGCCCAGATATGTCCAAGAGGGGGGGGAGGGGGGGTGAATTGGACACTTAGCAGATTTTAACCTTTCTTCAAATTGTGCGGAATAATAAAAGTAGATTAAACAGAGTATAACAATTAAATACAACAAATGAAAATGGGACAATGCAAGCAGGATTTATAGTGGTTTGGCCGCGCCTACATCCACTACCTAACCTCCTCAGTTAGAATTTGTTCAAACTCCACTATGGACCTTCTTACGAGTGAAGATCAAACCGATACACTATCTCAGCTTACGGGTGTGAGTAGATCGTTTCTCAACTATCGGGTGTGAGATGATCGTTACTACTTCGAGCAACACTTGCTCTTGCCCAGTGACTAACCAGTCACTGCAAATTTAATACAATATGAGGTATGATTCCCTTTACTTAGAATCAACCTGATACTTTCAAAACTTTGGATTGAACCTTCTGTGATCACAGATTCAACAAAATATGTATGATGAAGTTTATGCTGAAAACAGGTTCAAAAAGTTTTTGTCTTCTTCAATGGATTGTCAAAATAATGAAGATGGAGATCAATTAACCTAGAAGATTTGAAGTTTTTCTTTCAAAAGATCGTAAGATCAAGCACAACTGAAAGATGACTAACTTTCAAAAAGTGTTTTTGCACAAATGAAAACCGTTATTACGTTTTGAATGAATATCAGTTTTTGTGTATCATTAGTTATTTTTCTGCTCTAAGGCATCACGTACATATAGGAATAATAGAAAAGCAATGGACTTGATGATTTTGGCACTCTAGGTTATTTCAAATACAACATATACTTTCTTTCTCGAAAGGGATCGATTCAGCTCAATGCATATTGCGGCGATAGCACCTGAATCGTCCGATCCTTTCACGAAAAGAGAATGTTTTGACATGCTTTTAGAATGTTCAAAATGTTCTGAAAAAGTTGTTTTACGATTCTAAAAAGTATTCGTACGGTTCTGAAGAAAGTATCAGAAGCGTTGCCATTGTCAAAACAGTAGCATTTGTTGAATTAGCGTCCTTGCGCATCATATCAACTTTTGTCGTTTTGTTCCTTGAGGGCGCTCATGGAGCATTAGCGTCCTGCTAAACAATAAAGTGAGGGCGCTACTGAATCATAGGCGTCCTGACTTACTTTGACGATTGATTGACTTAAATCATGAGGGTGCTACTTCGCAGTTAGCGTCCTCCTTTGTTTCAAAACATTCAAAACATTAAACACACGAGGGAGCTACTCAAGAGTTAGCGTCTTGAAGTTTAAAAATAGTTTTAAAACAATGTTGAGTACGCTGAAGGACAGTAAGCGTCTTGAGGGTTATTAAGTTGATTCTAAAGATGAGGGCGGTTCTACACAAGTAGCGTCTTAATAATTTATTCAACTTATAACTATCAGCGTCCTTAAACATAGAAATCACTTGAAAACAAAAAGAACTTCCAGCGAGCTGAAACTAAGTCGGCGTCCTGACATTCTCATAGGTTGATAAAAGAAAGCGTCCTTATTAAATAGTTCAATTCAACCTTGGGTGTCCTAATATTTTATCAGTGTCATGACTTATCCAGTTCAGGAAGGCGCTGCTAAAACATTAGCATCCTAAAAGACTTATTAAAAGGAATTTTTGATTTCTCGATTAAAGCCTCATAAAACGTAATGTAACCAGATTAAATCGAATATGAAAACGATCGATTAAAACATGCAGGCATGCATATCGCTGAATCCTATGACATAGAAGGTCCAACAACCTATCATAATCTAATCATACAACTTAACATTTTCAAATGATCATGGTCTTCAAGAAGATCTTTAATACGTTCGTCGTGCATCATTGACTCTTTGAAACCTTCAAGTAAGATTAGATATGTCATATGTGCAGTAATATCATAAACAGAATGTGGTTTGTAATCATCAAAATATCTTTCATATTAGGGAGACATTCTCGTAAGGGACATGATGATAATTGGTTCAACAAAAACATGATCTTGACAACGGTATTCTAAAAGAAACTTACTCAAACGACAATGTATATGAACCATGTCAACTTGGTAAACATATCCTATCATCATTTAAAAGCAAGAGGCATCAATCTACCTCTAGAGCTCTCGAACTAATTCACATGAATTTCTTTGGACCAACCAAAAACCAAAGCATCGGTGGTAAATCTTATGTATTTGTGATTGTTGATGACTTTACTCAATTCACTTGGATATTTCTATTAGCTCATAAATCTGATGCATGTGAAGTGTTTATAAAATTCTGTAAAAGAGTTGAAAATGAAAAAGGTTATAAAATCAACATAATTAGGAGTGATAGAGGAGGTGAATTTGTAAATAAAAACTCGAAGAATTTGTAATAATCAAGGTTCCACTCACCATTTCTTGGCCCCTATGACACCACAACAAAATCGTGTAGTTGAAAGAAAGAATAGAACGTTGCAGGAAATGTGTAGAACAATGCTTAATGAGTATAATGCTGCAAACCATTTTTGGGGAGAGGCTATTAACACAACCTGCTATGTAATGAACAAAATCCTAATTAGAAAAGACTTGAATAAAACTCCATATGAACTATGGAAGAGTAGAGCACCCAACATCAGTTACTTCTGAGTATTCAGATGTAAATTCTTTATCCTTAATGATAAAGACAATCTAGACAAGTTTGAACCTAAATCTGGTATAAGAATATTCTTAGGATATTCTTCTCACAGTAGAGCCTATAGAGTTTTCAACAAATCTAATCAAATTGTAGAAGAATCAATTCACGTAAATTTTGATGAAAGTGAAAGTAAGAAACTTCTTGAGGATGAATTTAAACAATTATACTTTGATGATGATGAAGAAAACTAAGATCATAGATCTTGAGACTGAAATACCTATAAAAACATCTAAAAACTCTAGACTGCTTCAAGGTCTTTCCAAAGATCAAATATTAGGAGATCCACAAAAGGGTGTATCCACTAGAGCTTCAATTCAAAGAGATCAAGAGCTTGATGCTTTTGTATCGCAATTTGAACCAATTAATGTGGAAGATGCACTAAAAGATGAAAACTAGATTCCTGCTATGTAAGGAAAGCTAGGACACTTTGTGTGAAACAAAGTATGGGAATTAGTTCCTTGACCATTTCATCAATCTATTATAGGAACCAAATGGATCTTCAGAAGCAAAAAGAATGAACAAGGTATCATTGTCCGAAATAAGTCTAGATTGGTTGCACAAGGGTACAACCAAGAAGAAGGCATAGACTTCAAAGTCCCTTTGCCCCAGTAACAAGATTAGAGGCAATAAGGATGCTACTTGCCTATGCTTGTACAAGGATTTTTCCTTACACCAAATGGATGTAAAAAGTGTTTTTCTAAATTGATACATCAATGAAAAGGTATATGTGGAACAACGGCCAGGACTTGAGGATGCTCAAGACCCAAATTATGTGTTCAAACTCCACAAAAACTCGTTGCATAAAATTATTGCAAGTGAACAATATCGTTAACAAGTAAGAAAGTGATAAATAGAGTATCGTTCCCACGGAGATTTGTTACTGAATTTCTATGTTAAATATTATAATTCATTCACCCTAATATTATCTAAACACTAATTAAAATTCATTGTAATCTAAACAATAAAGTTATATCTAAAAAAAATAAAAAATTAATCAAAGTAATCAGAATGATTAAAACCTAGAATTACAATCTTCTCTCATATTTGAATTGGATTTATTGTAAACCTATAT
Organism: Paratinospora sagittata; assembly: GCA_035771175.1. Classification (NCBI taxonomy): domain Eukaryota; kingdom Viridiplantae; phylum Streptophyta; class Magnoliopsida; order Ranunculales; family Menispermaceae; genus Paratinospora; species Paratinospora sagittata. Next base: position 17,491,609 of record CM069603.1, read on the forward strand.
GGTTCATCTTTAGCACATCCTCAAAGTATACTTGATGAAGTATATTTTGACGATCACAAACAAAATATTTTTTGTGCTAACGAACGTTTTTCAAAACTTATCTCTACACCAAAGGAAAAGCAAAAAAGCCAAGGAACTACTCGATCAAGGAACTCAAAGCTTACATCCAACGATCAAGCTTGTTTCAACTAACGGACTTCAACGATCACATCATGATTTCAAGATCACTTCACTTGAACGTCTCGATCAAGCTTCATGTCGACATCTCTCGATCAACGTTCAAGTCATTCAACTTTGAATTGCTCTTATTAAAGATCTCATAATGAAGAGTTGGATTTAACGGTTATGAGAAAAGAGAAACACACAAAGTATTTAAGGTATATCTTTCTCTAATCGTTATTGCTCAAATTATTTTTCAAAACCATGCATATATCATTTTCATATGTTTACTAAACCTACATGATTTGACTTCATGTTTTTAACTATATTTCAAATGATTTAATACTATATATTTAATTTGAAATATACTGAGTTTTTATTCACATTTATCGAATATTTTATCGCGAGTCAAAACTGTTTTCAAAGAGTCTCTCAGGATGCTAAGGAAATAGTAGTGCTCTCCTGAACTTGTTAAGTCAGGACGTTGATATGTCATTAGTATGTTGATAACACTCAAGGTTGAAATCAACTGATTAATCAAGACGCTTACTTGTATAGTAGCGGTCTTATCTATTAGTCAACCTTTGAAGTTGTCAGGAAGACGACTCAGCATCAGCTCACTGAAAGATCTCTTTAAGTTCTTCAAGGAATGTTTCTTTGAGGACGCTGATGGTTATAAGTTGAACAAACTATCAGGACGCTTACTGGATAGGAGCGCCCTCACTTTTGGAAATCAACTTAATAACTTTCAGGACGCTGATTGTCTTTAGCGTGTTTTTAAATGTCTTAACTTGCAGGACGCTTACATAGTAGTAGCGCTTTCATGTTATGTTTTTTATCCAGTAGGACGCTCAAGTAATGTAGCGCCCTCATGTTTTGTTTTATGTTTTAAAAGCAGGATGCTTACTCTGATAGTAGTGCCCTCACGCACTTAATAATTTTAAAACATAGCAGGATGCTAACTATGCATTAGCGCCCTCATGGTTTAAGTCGCCTAAAGTTAAAAGTAAGTCAGGATGCTTACGAGTTAGTAGAGCCCTTACTTAAGTGTTCAACAAGACACTTATGCGTAGTAAGCGCCCTCAAGGAACAAAAAGAAAAAGTTGATATTATGCATTAGGACACTGATTACAGAATCAAGACGCTAATTCAACTAATGTCACTGTTCGAATGAGTACACTACGTCAGTTTACTTTTTCATAATAGATACTTGCACAGAGTCTTTTTCAGACCTATCAGAGACCTTCTCTAATACATGAAATAAGATCTTCTAAAGCTTTCCTCTTTCATGAAATCTTAAAAGAACCAGAATGTTAGTGAAAATCGCAGTTGCTATTTTCATATAACATTCTAGCCGTTGTGTGAAAACGTTCACATTATTTGAACTTCAAATGTTTAACGGCTATGTCACCCTAAGTCTATAAATACCACCACTTAGGACCAAACAACTTGCTAATCACTTTGTGTTCTGCCAATACTTTTTGAAAGTTAGTCTGTGTCAAAATGAATTTCATTTTTCTAATCTTTCAAAGTAGTTTTCATTGATACCTGTACGATTTTCATATTGAGTTTCAAATATATTTCTATCTTTGAAAATCTATTCTTATATTGGTATCATACTCAAATTTTCAGCACTGATTCACATTTGGTATCATTCTTGCTGATGATAGAATTTGAGAAATAGTTCAAGATATACAGTTGTACTTAATTTCATATCTTAAGTACTGCATTGAACTATATCAGTGGTTCCGTTAAACTACTGATCATTGAACCAGAAGTTTTGATACCTATATTCTATATCTATTTTGAAAACTATCTATGTCATTGATTTACACCAGTCCTCTATTTTTAACGTCAATATTTGTTTGGTATATTTTATCTTTCGATAAAGCCCTGATTTTCATATCATATCATTCATGCACTTTGAAACTACACTTGAGCAATACCAAACATTGAAAGGTAAAGGACTGAGGGTGTATTTCAGGATTGAAATGTTATAGGTTTTCTCTGAGCCTTAAAAGAGAAACCGGTTGTTCCTTATCCCGCAAGAGGATCATGATTTTTCCTTAGCCAGTAAAAGGAACATGAGTTTATCTTAATCCCGAAAAAAGAAAACTGGTTCATCGTCATCTCGTAAAAGGATAGATGTGCCCTTAACCTTAAAAAGGATAGGTTATCTCTCAGCCTTTAAAAGAGAATCGATTCTTCCTTAGCCCATAAAAGGAACATGGATTTTCCCTAATCCCGAAAAAAGTAAAATGGTTCATCCTTAGCCCATGAAAGGATAGGTTTTCCTTTAACCTGTAAAAGGGCAGTTGCAACGGTTTGGTTCTCACCCGTAAGAGAATCAGTTAGTGGATTGAGTAAATCCTAATCGGGAGATTAGGTAGTGGACGTAGGCTTGGCCGAACCACTATAAATATGTGTGTCAAACGTTTGCATTTTAGTCCGTGTTCTAATTTGCATGCAATTCTAATACACTAGTGTAAATCACTAAGTTATTGGAAGATAATTTTAAATTGACCATTGCACCCAATTCACCCCCCTCTTGGGTGGGACCAACAAGTGGTATCAAAGTGGGTTCTCTGAAATTGGTCTAACAACCTAGAGTCTAGATCCTATGGTCAATTTAGGGTTTGTCCTAGGGTTTTCGTTTCTCAGGCATTAGAATTAGAAACCCTAGCTATCATCAGTGAATTGCACATTTTGAATTTCGTATTCCATGTGTAATCATCTCAATTGTGTCAACTCGTCGCTTGCACGCTGCCCAACATTTATTGCTAGACCGCCTTTGAGACGCTTTATAAAAAATCTACGCTTCGTCATCACTTGCACCATCTCTAGTGAAACGTCTCGTCTTCTCATCTTCTCAATCCCTCCAATGACTTCCAGAAACCTTGCATCCCAAAAACGACCACGAGAAGAATCTTCTTCTTCAAGTGGCTTCTCTCTGTCTTCTTCTTCCGATGATTCGGTTAAAGTTGTCGCAGGTTGTAGGTATCTAAACACTGTTTCCAATCCACCTCTAGGTTTCCCCAGGACTGTATCGCATCCTCCCATAAAGACAGAACCAGAGCCAAGCCATCCCATGCCGACCATGGAGAATCTTCCATCAAGAATCTCTTATACCAATCTTCAGAGTCCAACTCTGCCAGTTTTTAATTGGTTACCAAGCTGCTCTTAGAACAAGAGAAGAGATTAAAGGAGCTTGGGAAAGTAAACAGACTTCAAACGGATATGCTATTTACTCTTCTCAAAAGGGTGGATAGGTCTGAAGTTGTCCTTGAAGACGCAATCAATGGGAGTTTTGCCTTTGCTATGAGCCAGATCTGAAGGCTCGGTCACGTTCTTGCATATATCGAACACATGAGTGCAAGAATGGATGACCCATCGCCTCATCTGCCGAGATCAGCAACACCTCGATCTCTTGATGCTCAAGCCTCTCATCATCAAGCTTGATTTCCACCGCTCCATTCTCATGTCTGCCAGTCTGTCTGTTGGGTTAATTTGTCTGTCGTCCGGGTGTAATATTTCTTTGTTAAGAAATTTTTTTTGCTTAAAATGGTCCGTTGGACCCTGAAAAACTTGTTACAATGTTTAATGGCTAATTCACTTTTCAATTACCAAAAAGTAGTTCATTAAGCTATCTTTCTATCTCTCATTCATCCTTTAATGCTTTACTATATTTGAATGATTGATCTTCTTGAATTTGTGTGAATGCTATATTTCATATTCATATGCTGCACACACTACTGTTCACAATTTGCTTGATTTATGCTCTGATATGCCATCTTCTATGTTTGCAAAATATTTTTGAATATTTATGTTGCATAAATATGCTGCTTGCTTGAACATGATTATATGTCATCATACTAATATCATCTTGTTCATATTTTCTGATAAACTGCATCTTGATGAAATCTTACTATGTCTAAATGCTATTATCAATTTATTGATAACATCTTTCTTATTTGATATGCTTATCGGTGACTGTATGATTAATATCATGATTAGATACTTATCTTGCATCTTATATATTATCATGATTATTTATGCTCATTTTGAACTAGTGATATCTAATCATCTGATAATCAGGTAACACGATAGATAGGCTGCGCTTTAATAGTTTATTTTTGCCTATGCCAGTTCATTTCATGATCATGTTTGCTCTAATTTTAGATAATCGCATCTATGCATGATTCACGTTTATTTATAGGCCATATTCTCAACTGTATATCATACGCCTATACCTTGAATAGAATGTTGCCTACTCTCAGGACTATTATCTGGTGGCATTATTCTTTCAATTATTTATTGTTATTGATGCATCTGCTTCATACTATATCAAGATTGCATCAAACTCATGGATATTTGATTTCTAATGAGTACATACCCTTTTAGATGTTTTCTCATTAAAATCAGTAAATCAAACAATCTAGGCCATGCCTTAATTGAAATTACTTGCCTAATTTTTGGTTCAGTGAATGTATGTTATTGCTCAAATGCCTTCTATGAAACTTAGCATATATTCAACATGTTTAGACTTTGATACTTGGTATCAACATGTTTATCATATATATCCTCACATGTCTAAACTATGGAAAGTTTACAATTTTCCATCTCTGATGCCATTGATGTTGCTCCGTTATATTATATTTTGTATACATCAATTGACTATGATTTTTTATGTCTGATAGATGCCATGAATTTCAACTATATACTTTGCATCTTATTAGAATCATAATAGCTAGGCCCTTCTATATCATAAATTCTTGCCTATGCTATAAGTATACTTGTGCTTGTTCATTTAGATATCTTAAAGCATATTCTATGTTTGGTTTCGTTTAATTATCATATTTAGATTTATGCTAAACATTATGGAGAATAATTTCCCACGATTAAAAATTCTCTATGAATTTATTTATCAGAAATTCTTTCTCGATCCCTCTGACTTCGATTCTTGGCTACGTTTTTGTGAAATGTTTTCCAATATTAATAGCCTATGAATAAGTCACTCTATTTCTCACTGTGCTTGAAAACAAGATCCTTCTCTCATGTGATAGTAGACCTTACGCATTCTCACGTACTTAACTATGACACGATGTCATAAATCATCTTGAGGGTGAATGCATAAAGTAAAGGGGAGTCTCCATGTAAGGGGGGGCTTCACTACTCTACTCATCACCAGGGTTGATCTTAGTCCGTCTTTCTTCACTTTTTGATGATATCAAAAGGGGGAGAAGAAAAACAAAGAAGAATAAGGGGAGAAGAAAAATAAGGAGAAATAGTTCAAGGGAAAACCTTTTTACTTAATATGCTTAATTTTTTGATTTGTTTGTTATCATAAAAAATGGCGAGATTGTTAACCTATATGGTTCATCCTTAGCACATCCCCAAAGTATACTTGATGAAGTATATTTTGATGATCACAAGCAAAGTATTTTTCGGTGCTAACGAACGTTTTGCAAGAACTTATCTCTACACCAAAGGAAAAGCAAAAAGCCAAGGAACGACTCGATCAAGGAACTCAAAGCTTACATCCAACGATCAAGCTCATTTCAACTAACGAACTTCAACGATCACATCATGATTTCAAGATCACTTCACTCGAACGTCTCGATCAAGCTTCATGTCGACATCTCTCGATCAACGTTCAAGTCATTCAACTTTGAATTCCTCTTATTAAAGATCTCATAATGAAGAGTTGGATTTAACGGTTATGAGAAAAGAGAAACACACAAAGTATTTAAGGTATATCTTTCTCTAATCGTTATTGCTCAAATTATTTTTCAAAACCATGCATATATCATTTTCATATGTTTACTAAACCTACATGATTTGACTTCATGTTTTTAACTATATTTCAAATGATTTAATACTATATATTTAATTTGAAATATACTGAGTTTTTATTCGCATTTATCGAATATTTTATAGCGAGTCAAAACTGTTTTCAAAGAGTCTTTCAGGACTCTAATGAAATAGCAGTGCTCTCCTGAACTTATTAAGTCAGGACGCTAATAGGTCATTAGGACACTGATAATGCTCAAGGTTGAAATGAACTGATTAATTAGGACGCTTACTTGTATAGAAGCGGTCTTATCTATTAGTCAACCTGTGAAGTTGTCAGGAAGCTGACTCAGCATCAGCTCACTGAAAGATCTCTTTAAGTTTTTCAAAGAATGTTTCTTTGAGGACACTGATGGTTATAACTTGATCAAACTATCAGGATGCTTACTGGATAGAAGCGCAGCGCCCTCACTTTTGGAAATCCACTTAATAACTTTCAGGACACTGATTGTCCTTTAGCGTGTTTTTAAATGTCTTAACTTGCAGGACGTTTACATAGTAGTAGCGCCCTCATGTTAAGTTTTTTATCCAGTAGGACGCTCACGTAATGTAGCGCCCTCATATTTTGTTATATTTTTTAAAAGCATGACACTTACTCGGATAGTAGCGCCCTCATGCACTTAATAGTTATAAAACATAACAGGACGCTAACTGTGCATTAGCACCATCAAGGTTTAAGTCGTTTAAAGTCATAAGTAAGTCAGGATGCTTACGAGTCAGTAGCGCCCTCACTTAAGTGTTCAGTAGGAAACTTATACGTAGTATGCGCCCTCAAGGAACAAAACGACAAAGTTGATATTATGCATTAGGATACTAATTACAGAATCAGGACACTAATTTAACTACCGTCACTGTTCGAATCAGGACACTAATTTAACAGACACTTGCACAGAGTCCTTTTCAAACCTATCAGAGACCTTCTCTGATACATGAAAGAAGTTCTTCTAAAGCTTTCCTCTTTCATGAAATCTTAAAAGAACCAGAATGTTAGTGAAAATCGTAGTTGATATTTTCATATAACATTCTAGCCATTGTGTGAAAACGTTCACGTTATTTGAACTTCAAATGTCTAACAATTATGTCCCACTAAGTCTATAAATACCAACACTTAGGACCAAACAACTTGCCAATCACTTTGTATTGTGCCAATACTCTTTGAAAGTTAGTCTGTGCCAAAATGAATTTCATTTTTCTAATCTTTCAAAGTATTTTTCACTGATACCTATACGATTTTCATATTGAGTTTCAAATATATTTCTATCTTTGAAAAACTGTTTTTATATTGGTATCAACTCAAATTCTCAACACTGATTCACATTTGATATCATTCTTGCTGATGATAGAATTTGAGAAATAGTTCAAGACATACAGTCGTACTTGATTTCATATCTTAAGTATTGTATTGAACTATATCAGTGGTTGCGTTAAACTACTGATTGTTTTACCAGAAGTTTTCATACATATATTCTATATCTATTTTGAAAATTGTCTATGTCTTTCATTTACGCCAGTCCTCTGTTTTTAACATCAATATTTGTTTGGTATATTTTATCTTTCGATAAAGCAATGATTTTCATATCATATCATTCATGCTTTCCGAAACTACACTTGAGCAATACCGAACATTGAAAGGTAAAGAACTAAAAGTGTATTTCAACTTAGCATTACCTATTTCACATTTCATATCTTTGTAATGCTATGTACTGTGCTTAATGTAAAGTGTTCTACTACGTTAGAACCACCCAACATCTCTGTGTTGTAATGCTGGTGTGTTTCTGGATTGAAACAACCAGGACAAGTTAAAGTAGTTCAATTGATGATTTCAGAATTGAAATCTTATAGGTTTTCTCTAAGCCTTCAAAGAGAAACCAGTTGTTCCTTATCCAGCAAAAGGATCACGATTTTTCCTTAGCCAGTAAACGGAACATGGGTTTCTCCTAATCCCGAAAAAAGATAACCGGTTCATCCTCATCCCGTAAAAGGATAGGTGTGTCCTTAACCTTAAAAAGGATAGGTTAACTCTCAGCCTTTAAAAGAGAACCGGTTCTTCCTTAGCCGGTAAAAGGAACATGGGTTTCCCTTAATCCCGAAAAAAGGAAAATGGTTCATCATTAGCCCATGAAAGGATAGGTTTGCCTATAACCTGTAAAAGGGCAGTTGTAATGGTTTGGTTCTCACCCGTAAGAGAATCAGTTAGTGGATTGAGTAAATCCTAATCGGGAGATTAGGTAGTGGACGTAAGCTTGGCCGAACCACTATAAATATGTGTGTCAAACGTTTGCATTTTAGTCTGTGTTCTAATTTGCATCCAATTCCAATACACTCATGTAAATGACTAAGTTATTGGAAGATAATTTTAAAATTCGCCATCGCACCCAATTCACCCCCTTCTTGGGTAGGACCAACATTTATCTAACTAGTTTTCAATTAGATAATTAATTAAATTTTTTAACCAAGAGTCTAAATTATTTACAAGCCTCTTTCGATGGTCAAGCAAAAATACCTTGAATAATTAAATCTCTATATTTCTATGAAATTTAAATTAAAACAAGATTCATTACGATTATACTCTTCAATGGTTCCACATGTCACATAAGTATAGTTCTATGTCACATGAACTCAATAGCTTTCACCCTTATGATCATATGTTATTTTAATCTAGTTCACATATCTAAACTCCTTTCGTCAAGATCATATAGATTCAACAAATGATCTAATTAGTGATCAAGTAATTAGAAGCATTAAGAACGAATTAAAATAAACAACTCTAAATAATCAATTAAAATCTAAAATCAAACATAAAATCCTATATCTGTATGAGATCCAATTGTAATTCTAGACAAACAACTTAGCTCATCATTGAAATAGAAGAAAACATAAAAATATTGATGAACATGTTGAATAGAAATATGAAGAAACTAGAAAACCAATTGGAAGATGTTGAAGATGCTCCCTTGTTTCAAACTTCACGTTCTTCGCCTCCTGATAAGTTGACATTTAGATGTGTTTTAGAATATGTTTTAGATGAGTTTTAGGTTAGTTTATTCATATATTTGATGTGTCTATCTTAGTTTGGTCTATTTGTTAGTTTAGCCAACTTTTGATATATATTGCTTTATTTCGGTATTTAATTTTATAAGTTGGTTTAGTTGATCTTATAAGTGTTTTAATCATTTGTTTTGATTTATTTTGTAGGTGTTTAGATGTGTTTGAAGTCAACTTGGATGATGGAAACATGATACATGAAGATGCAATGAAGATACATGATGAAAACAAGTCAAAAAGTGAAGGAAATCAGAAAAAACGTCGTAAACACGTTCTAGGCGCTCCGCAAAAGGCAATTGCGCAATATTTTTGTTTTCGCCATAACTTTCTCAATTCAACTTCGAATTGGACGTGATTTGTTTCTATGGATTCCTTATTTGAAATAATATAGTATTTAAGGGTTTTGAGTTGGATTTGGATTAGAAAAAAAGAAGAAAAACTACAAGGAAGAAGGCGGATGTGCGATTTAGAATTAGAAACTTTCTAATTTCGTTGCGACTTTCCTAATTCTACTTGGACTTCTATTGGACTACTTTCTATTGTCTTGGGCACATAAATACATCATTCCTTATGGTTTTTAAAGAGGGATCAGAGAGGAAAGAGAGGAGAACAAGGACGGCTAGGGTTTGGAAGAAAGTAGATGAAGAAAAAGTTCAAGAGGAGGAGATTCTTCATCAACATCCTATATTTTTCTAGTTTGATTTCCTTTGTTCATGTTCATGTTTATAACATTGTTTTTCATGTTTATGAACTAGATCATCTATCTAGAGGGTAGATGGATCCTAACTTTGATTCTATGTTCTAGTTTAGGGCTTTATTCATTGTTAATGAATTTATGATAGTTTATTTATATTTCTCCGTTGTTAATGCTTTCAATCTCTTGATCACGGATTGGATGAACTTAGTTCTAGGATGCGGCACTCAAGAGAGGGTACTTTGGATCGGAACAAGGGAAATATAGCCTAGGTTATCGTGAGATCGAGTGGAGATCGAGACCCTTTGAAGTCATTAATGGAAATCATAGATCTTAGTGAGTTTGTAGGAATTAGATCTTTATTGAGAGGTCGAGATCAATTCCTATGAATATGCTCTAACGCGGCACTAGAGAGAGGGCGTTAGAAACATTAGGATTTCTGGCTTATAAACTAAGTGCATACATTGATGAAAAATATTTGGAAAAGAACATAGTTGATAGTTAGGTGAAATCGATTCTCTAGGTTTTCGCATATATTGATTTTTCTCATAATTTGATTAGTTTAAATTAGTTACATTTGATTTTTAATTCATTTAAATCTCTATAGTTTGATTACTAGATAAAGTTAGAAATTAGTGAAAACGGTAATTTGTGAGGTAAACAATCCCTGTGGATACGATAACCCGATTCACCTCGGATTTATTATAACTTGACTATTCGTACACTTGCAAATTTAAATTTATTGTAACACCTCCTTCGATTCAATTTTCTTCAGCTCGTTCTCTTCTCTATTTTATCCTCTATGATGCTTTTAAAACCCTAAAAAATGGTCTTTATATAGCTACAAGTCCATAGGAAGTCGTCCAAGAAGTGTCCAAGTCGAACTAGGAAAGTTCGCAACAAAATTAGAAAGCTTAGATTTTGAATCGCCCATCCGCTTTCTTCTCGCCGTTTTTCTTCATGTTCTCCACTCCAAATCAACCTCAAAACCCTTTAATCTTGTATTATTTCAAGTAAGGAATCCATAAAAACAAGCAACGTCCAATTCGAAGTTAAATTGAGAAAGTTGTGGCTGCAATACAAAAGTCGCGCATAATCGAATTTTCCTGCGCCGTAGCAGTTACAGGTTTTTACACCTGTTTTTCTTGATTTTCTTGTGGACTTCGCCAATTTTCCACACTCCCAAGGCTTGGATGCACTTGTTTCTTCACTCTAACTCCCTTCGCTCTTCTCGCAACATGTCTTCATCTTCTCAATCATCATTTAGAACATCAAAGCACCTACAAAACACATCAAACCAAGTAAGTATCATGCTTTAATAATCTCATGAACCAACCTACAGAAATCCATACCAAACTATCAATTAACCAAATTTATGGTAAACGAACCTAATATATGAACTAAATACCATAAAACACACCTAAAACATATACCAAATACTAACTTATCATTATCATTGTCCGAAATAAGGATGAGAGGCAATAAGGATGCTACTTGCTTATGCTTGTTACAAGAATTTTCCCTTATACCAAATGAATGTAAAGAGTGCTTTTCTAAATGGATACATCAATGAAGAGGTATATATGGAACAACCTCCAGAGTTTGAGGATGCTCAAGACCCGGATTATCTGTTCAAACTCCACAAAGCCTTATATGGATTAAGACAAGCTCCAAGAGCTTGGTATGATCGACTGAGTTCGTTTCTTTTAGATCATAAGTTTTTGAAAGGAAAGCTTGATCCAACTTTGTTTATCAAACACCATAATGATAATATGCTTATTGTTCAAATATAAGTGGACGATATCATTTTTGGTGCATCAAACAAAGAGTTGTGTGACGAGTTTTCAAAATTAATGCAAAAGGAATTTGAAATGAGTATGATGGGAGAACTTACATACTTTCTCGGCTTGCAAATTAAGCAAATGTCAAAAGACACCTTCATAAGCCAATCAAAGTATACTATGAAAATGGTTAAAAAGTTTCAAATGACTAATTTGAAATCAAATTATACTCCCTGTAACTCTACAATTAATTTAAATAAGAATGAAAAAGGCAAAGCGATTGATTCTAAACTTTATAGAAGTATGATTGGAAGTCTGTTGCACTTAATGACAAGTCAACCAGACGTTATGTTCAGTGTTTTTCTTTGTGCAAGATTTCAATCCAAACCTAAATAATCTTACTTAAAATGTGTCAAACGAATATTCAGATACATCAATGGCACAACACACTTAGGAATTTGGTATTCCAAAGGTACTACCTTTGATCTGAAAAGTTATGTAGACTCTGACTATGCCGGTAGTCTAACTTATACGAAAAGAACCTCCAGATTTTGTCACTTTCTCGAAAATTCTTTAATTTATTGGTTTTGCAAGAAGCAACACTCAGTGGCATTATCCACAGCTGAAGCAGAATATGTTGCACTTGGAAGTTGTTGTTCTCAGGTCTTGTACATGAAACAACAACTTTAGGATTATCAAATATTTGTTCAATGTGCTTGATAAGTTGAGTTTTAGTAGTTATTTTGCATGTTAATTTGTTAGATTTTTAGGTTCACTTAGTTAGTTTTTAGGTGTTTTTGCATGATTAATATACTTAGTTGTTTTAGGTGCATTTAGGCTTTATCATAGGTTTTTATCAAGAATAAATGACATTTTCATACATGTGAATATCATAGAAGTCATATGTTTTGAGTGCATTTCATTATAGTTTAATTGTTAAATCAATTGCATAGAATTCACTTATTTACACTTTGTTTTGTAGGTAAATAAGGAGTCCAAAGTGGTTGAAATGAGGCTCAAATGGTGTTGAAAAGAAGCCAAGTACACATGCAAGAAGTAGAGCAAGAAAAGAAAGAAGTGTACAAAAATGTGCACAAGCCAAGACTGGGCACCGGGCGCTCAGAGAGGAAAATTGTGTGTGAATAGTCATGTTGCACCGCAACGTTGGATCCAAGGGCTGTGACGCTCAGTCCACAATTTCACGTTATTTTTGATATTTTGGTGATTTTTGCTGATTTTTTTGTCTTTTCACCCACACTTGTATATAAACTTATTTAGGGTTTGTGTAGAGTATATCTCTCACATTCTATTACATTTTAGAAGATAGTAATTAAGTTTAGAGAAAGAGAAGAGACAAGAAGAAAGAATGAGTTGCAGGTTGGAGAAGAAGAAGAAGAAGGAGATCTCACTCTTGAAGGGGTTTTTTCTAATTTCTTTTCTAATTCAATTTGTTTCAATGATTTCCTATTTGAATCTCTATCTTGTATCCATGAATTGGTTTATGAACTAAATAGATAATCTAGAGTTTTGATTTAGCTATATTGGATCTTGTGATTGAGTCATTGTTTATGTGTTTTTGAGCAATCTCTTGTGTTTATTTACGATTCTCTGTGTTTAATGCTTTCAAATTGTTGTCCACTCTTTAAATGAAAATAGATTTGGTTTCTTACACTCGAGAGAGGTGTTATCGAATTGGAGCAAGGGATTTGTAACCTAGGTCAGTATTATCGAGTCAAGAGACCTACGAACACCTTTGAAATCATTTAAAATGAATCATAAATCTTAATGCGTTCTTAATCTATTGGTTGGCGGTTGAAAGAGGGAATCGATAACTTAAGGATAGATGTTCAAATTGACGCTCGAGAGAGGTATTTGGATGGCTCAGGATTCATGATTTATAAATTCCATAAATTAATACATTAACATAATTATTAGAGATTATAAGATACAACATAGTGAGATCTAAACTCCATAACTATAAATCCATTGATTTCTCTCCAATTTCCATTTAATTTGCATTGTTTCGTTTGATTTTGTTTATTTTACATCTTAGCAATTAAATCTTCTCTTTTTATCACCTAGATAAAACCATTAATCATTGTAGTTTTGGGCATTTATATTAGTAAAATTACCTTCCCTGTGGATACGATAACTCGACTTACCTCGGATATATTATAACTTGACTATCGTATACTTGCGATACAAAATATTCACGATCAGTGCTGAAATTTTGTGTGACAATACAAGTGCAATTAACATATCTAAAAATCCTATATTGCACTCCCAAACAAAACATATTCAAATTTGACTTCACTTCTTATGGGATCATGTGCAAAATGGAGAAGTTACATTGTCTCACATTGGCACAAAAGAACAACTGGCTGATGTATTTGCTAAAGCTTTCCCTAAAGATCAGTTTGGTCACATTCGAAGAGAGCTTGGCATGTTCTCTGAGACTAATCTGTGATATTTTGATGCTTACCTCTATTAAGGGAGAGAAATATTTCATAGTACTTTACTCTTTTTGATATTTTCAAAAGGGGGATAAGTAATATCATTGAAGCATTATACACTCAGGGAGAGTTTTTATATTCATTGGTACTACTCTCAAATCATATGAAACAAGGAGCATTACTAATACATTATTCACTGCATTTCGTGCATATTCATATCATTATCTTAGCTTGCTTCAAAGCCTATAGTAATGTGTTTGAAATCATAAAAAAGGGGGAGATTATTGAACCAATTATCTTCTTGTCCCTAACAAGAATATGTCCCTTATGTGAAAGATATTTTGATGATTACAAACCACATTCTGTTTATGATAATACTGCATACATGGCATACCTAATCCTACTTGAATGGTGAACGTATTATCAAGATCTATTTGAAGAACATGATCACTTGAAGATATATATAATTGTATGATTAGATTGTGTTTAGGTTGTAGAATCTTTATTATCACATGATTCAGCAATATGCATGACTGCATGATTTAATCGAGTTAATCTTCAATCATTTGCATTGAATTTTCTATGTTTGATTTTTTCCAAAAATACCTAGATTTTAATCATATTTATCGAGTTTTAAATAAAAAATTAATTTTTTTCTTAAGTGTCCATCAAGATGCTAATACGTCTTCTCAGGATGCTAATGTCTTAGCAGCGCCCTCCTGGACTTGGTGAGTCAGAACACTGATAATACATTAGGACCCTGATAATGTTCAAGGTTGAATTATACTTATTCATCAGGACGCTCACTTTATCAGTAGCGGCCTCATTTAAGTCAACCTGTGAATTTTTTTAGACGCTGATTAAGAATCAACTCGCTAAGTGTTTTCATAGTTTTAAATTGTTTTTAAATATCATGACGCTTACTCGTTAGTAGCGCCCTCGTGACTTTTAAGTGTTGAAAACAAGGCAGGACACTACTTGTGGATAAGCGCCCTTACGAAGTTTAGTCGTTTTAATTGCTAAAGTAAGTTAGGAGGCTTACGGTTAAGTTGCGCCCTCAAGGAACAAAACAACGAAGTTGTTATTACGAGTCCGAAAGCTGATTAACCAATCAGGATGCTAATTCAACACTGTCACTGTTCTAATACTTACACTCTTTCAGATTACTTTTTTAGAATTGTGAAAAACTTTTCAGAACATTTTGAATCTTTTCAAAATGTTCTAACACTTCATCAAAACATTCCTCTTTCATGAAATATCAGAAGATTCAGGTGCTAATTGAATCGATATGTTTCGTGAAAGAATGTATTCGTTGTTTTTTATATGACTTTGTGCGTCAAAATCACCAAGTCCATTGCACCACTGTTATTTCTATATATATTTTGCCTTAGTGTAGATCAAAAGATCAATCAATTTGTCAATACGACAATTGAAATTCATTCAAAACGTATTAACAATTTTCACTTGCGAAAAAACTTTTGGAAGTTAGTCTTCTATTCTCTGTTTTTGAACTCACGATCTTTTGAAATACATTAAGTCTTCTGGATTAGTTAATCTTCATCTATATCATTTCAAAAATCCATTGAAGAAGACAAAAGCATTTTGAACCAGTTTTCAACCAAACTTCATCATACATATTTTGCTGAATATGTGGTAACAGAAGGTTCAATCCAAAACTTTGTAAGTATTACTTTGATTCTAAGTAAAAGGAATCATATCTCATCTTGTATTCAGATATTAGTGACTAGTTAGTCACTGGGCTAGAACAAGTGTTGCTCAAAGTTGTAACGGTCATTCTCACACCCGTAAGTTGAGAAAGCTTAACGGTTCTTCTCACACTCGTAAGTTAAGAAAGTGTACCGATTTGGTCTTCACTCGTAAAAAGATCCTTAGTGGAGTTTGGACAAATTTAGGTAGTGGATGTAGGCGAGGTTGAGCCACTATAAATCTTGTTTGTATTGTCCCTTTTACTTTCATTGTGTTTATTTCAACAACACTTTGATCTTCAATATTTTCACCATTTTGTCTCATCTGGTTCACTATGGCAATGACTCGATTCAAGTAATCTTCAACAGTTTTCGAGTCCTTCATGTATATGGTGTCAAATTCACTATGTAGAGATTGTAATCTCACCATTTTTCACCTTATCTTCTCCCTTGTATGTATTGTAAAGAGTATCCCATTATTGCTATGCTGAAGTGGTTGTGGAAATCTTCTCGAACATTGGTTCGCCTACTGCTTGGAAGATGAAGTAAAGTACCTTATTGTCCTTCTTTCAATTCTTCTTCAACTCGTTGCCTTGTTGTTGGGTGAGACCAACTTGATTTTCTGGTTCAACGTAGCCATTCTCGACTATGTCCCACAAGTCTTGCCTTCATCTGAACACTCCATTGAGTATAGTTCTTCCCATTGAAGTTGAGAAGTTGGGGCTGCAACATGTTGTTGTTGAAAGCTATTGAGACCACCACGCTCTGATACCACTTTGTTGGAAACGTAGTGAGCACACAAACTCTAAAGAAGAAAAATATTGAAGAAGGAAAAGAAGGACTTGAACTTGCATTTGAACTTGCATTTGAACTTGTGCATTTTGCTTGATTTTAAAATGAAAAATACATGAGGTATTTATAGGACTCTACCTAGGCAAATACAATAAATGCATACATAAATCTTGACATACATGAACACTACTAAGTTCATGGATCACAGTATCCTAGGTACATACATGTATTCATTAACTCCTATATACATTCATAAACCTATTAAATATGTTCACACCAAGATATATTCATTATAAATTTTCCAAATAAATCATGTTTACTATAAATATAGGTTAATTTCTAACACATTGCCCTTGAAAACAACTAAAAATCAACTCCAACCATGTGATCAATCAATTCTAAAACGGTATTACTTTGTTATCAAAATTGAAGAATTTCTTTTAATTTGCCATTAAAATATGTCCCTAATCGAAATACAATATCATAATATTCACCTTTTAATTCAGAAGTTGAAGTCATCGTGTCCACGGCCTCTGTTGGCTCTAAGTATGTTGCTTCGCTCAATTGGTTGTCTAGCTCGTTTGCCCCACCACACCTCATCTTTATTTCTCACTTAGCAGATTTCTCTTTACCATGTTTGTTTTTAGAGCAAATCATAACTGTCATTTCTATTGTTATTTTATATGTTTAATTTTGTTTCTTTTACAAGCTTACTTAAATAAATTTGGGTTTGTTTTCTCTTATTTGTTTGAATTTCTTATATGTATGTTTTTTTTAGTTTATGATTTTTTTTTCTTCACGTGCAAGGCACGTACCCAATTGACTAGTACATTATAATAAATAAACTCACTTGTGAAAAAAAATATACCAAGCATGCGTTGGGTATGTAGTTGAAGATAAAAACTTCTGAAAATAATTTGATTACGTTTTTCCAAAGTTCATTTTATCTAAGCATTTGATAGATGTCTAAGAAACATGAAATTCTCAACAAATTTACAGAAAAAACTGATGGAATCAAATAATAAAAAAAGTTGAAGTTGAACAAAAAAAAATCAAGAATAGGTGCCTAGGTAAGTTATGTTATTGAAGAAAAAATTAAGAAAATAATTGATCAGTAAACTTTACAGATTTATTTAATCAAAGAATTTGAGAAATATCTAAGAAACATGAAATTTATAGTAAAATTTAAGAAAAGATAAAAGATGAAAAGCAACTCATGACTAGAATTGAAGCTGAAAAAAAAAAGGTGTTATGGTTGGAGAAAAATAAAATCTAAAGATATACAGTTAGTAATTATTTAGATTTATTTTAGGCAAAATATAATTTGAGTAAAATTTGAGAAACATGAACTTCTAAATAAAATTTAAGATAAACAAACGCATTACTCTCATACAACTCTTTTAAGCATTCAAACAAACCATTAAACGAATCTAGTTTTTCCTCGTAAGCGAGTTCTAGACCTAACATCCAACTCATCTTACAACAAAATCCACTTGATTGAAATCACAATAGTTCATTACCTGTGTCCAAGGTCCTTGAGGGAGAGGAATCAGAGCCACGTGCATAGAATACAAAGGTTGGTCTGTCTTATTCGAGGAAACAATAGCAAATGCTCTTAAGTAGAATTTTTACATATATTTTATGTCATTATATGTTATAGTTTCGGTATAGTTTTATTTCGGTTTGTATTTTTATATGTTACTTTAGGTGCATATTTGGAGAAGTTTAACACTTAGTTCATGATTCATTTTGTAGGTTTCAAAGTGGTTTTCAAGTACTTTTAAAGTGATGAATAAGTGATCAAACAATGGAAAGAAGAATCAATTCAAAGCACTCGAAGTTAGGCGAGAAAATAGAGAAAAAAAAAGCAATGCAAAAAAATAATAATAAATAAATAAAAAGCAGTTGGGTGCTATAACGCTCGTGGGTAGGGGCTACAGCACCCCACCACTTTGAAACGTGAAAGAAAAAAAGGTTTTTGGTGCTGCAGCTCCCAACATTGGCGCTGTGGCGCCCAAGTGATCCGAATCCTCTAGTGTTTAGGTTTTTCGTGCATATCTTGCCCAATTTAATTCCGAATTGGATGAGGTTTTTTTCTACCTTCTCCTAACTATAAATACAACATTATGAGAGGGATTTGAAGTACATTATAGAGGAGAACAAAGTAGAAGAAAAAGTGTAAGAGACGAAGGAGCCAAAGACAATACACACGTTGGTAGAAGTTTACAAGTTTTTAAATTTTTTCTCTTGTATTTAATTTTTCAATGATGTTGAACCTTATAATTTTTATGTTTTTATTTTTTATCATGGAGTAGGTTAGTTTCTAGGTTTACAATTTGAACTCACATGTAGCCTTGGATTTATTACTTTAATTTTAAATGTTTATAGTTAATTTAGAGGTGCTTGTTTTAATCTTTGCTTATTGCTTCTAATTAATCGACCATTAATTAGATTGATTTGTTAGATCTAGATGAACTTGGGAAAGGAATTTTAGATTTAGAACTTGATTAAAGTGACATATGATCAAAAGGTGGAAACCATGAGTTCATGTAAGATAGTAATATATTTGCATGACATATGTAACCATTAAGAGAGTTTGATTTTAATGAATTTTGTTTTAATTTAATTCACATACGAATATAATGATTTAATTAGACAAGGTATTTTTACTTGACCATCGGAAAAGGCTTGTAAATAAAATAGGGTTCTTGGTTAACAACTCATATTAATTAATTTATTAAATAAATAGATCCAGGTGAAGTGTGAGGAAAAATTGCAAATCTAGGTTTCGATATAATTGATTTGTTGAATTTTAAATGTATTAAGTGCAATTTTAATTCTTTTAATTTGTTTCATAGTAATTTTGATAATTGTTTAGATAAGATTAGGTTCAAATAATTTTAGTAATCAACTAGAAATTACTTACAAATGTATGAGGGAACGATACTTTATTTATCATTATATTACTTGTTTATGGTATTATGAACTTGCAATTATTTCGCAACAAGTTTTTGGCGTCATTGCTAGGGATCTGTTTTCTAATTTCTTTTGTTAATATTAATACCTCTCAATCATAATATTAATCTAGACTTTTGATTTTGATTTTATTATTTTAAATTAGTTTATTTTAGGTACTTGACGCCAGTGCATGAGAAAGTCTAGAAGCTTGGATTTAATTCCTTTTGATCTAGAGATTAAAAAAACTGCACAAAGAAATCGTAAGGAGAAAAGACAACCTTCTACTCAACAACACACAATGGAAGACCAGCTTTGTAATACCCTAGGTTTGCACAAAGAAAAAAAAAAGGTTGTTCAGGCACTTGCCCGAAGTTCGGGCAGAACGCCTGAACGTTCGGGCGCCTGCCCGAACCTTCATTCGCCAAATTTTTTAAATAAGGAACTCTGCCCCTCCTCATTTCTCAAACCAAATTCACTCCTCTTTGTGATTTTCCTTCTCTCTTTCACTCATTTTGAGTTTTTGTCTTCTCTTTTGAGACTCTCTGTGCGGTGCAACGCGATTCTGCCCGGGGCAAGGCCCCAGTTCTAAAAAGAGGTTTTATCTTAAGGTGGGGAATGAAACATAGGTTTGCATGTCTTATAACTTTTATTAATGTTTACTTTCATTTATCGTTATGTCTACTATTCATTTACACTGCATTATTGCGTATAATGTTCATACTGTCATACTTATGCCTGTATGTTTGGAGTTCATGTATTACACTGTTGTTATACCGGATAAGTGGTCAATCTGGCTCAACCAGACTCAGTCTTGTCCTCAGTAACTTTAAATAGTGAACAGGAGGCAGAATGCTGCTCGAGACGATTGGTATTTAAGTAGACCTCATGTCTCACCTCTCAACTGGAGACTGATTTGGTTGGTCTTATTTGAAAGCTATCAGCTTATACAAGTAATAATGAATGTCGTAACCTTTCACGTAGTGATACCAACCCTGATAAGGATCACCAGACGTTGCTAAATCCTGTCTAAATATTAAGTAAAGACCAGACCAGTTCATGCATTGGCATCATACATAGCACCACCTAGGGACGTATGTGGTTTATGATTCATAGAATAGTTAGAAGCGATGCTTGCTATTCATTATATTTCTCTGGAGAGGGACGTACAATGAGAACCTGACTATTTCTCTGGGGAGGGACATCTGTACGTGAATCCAGAGCATCGTTCCTGAGGAGGGACGTACAATGAGAACCCGGTTAATCCTGGGAAGGGACATCTGTACGTGAACTCAGGCGATGTACAGTCATCAAACCATTACGAGACGGTGTCATGCATACATACATATTGGATTGATTATGATGCTCTGATGAGTATTTAAGATATTTGATTATGAAGTTTGCTTTATTAATTGTTATATTCACGAACTATTTTACCCACTGCTCACCCCATTATTATCCAATTTTGCACAAGAGATTAGGTTGGACTGGGTGCAGGTTTTTGAGCCCACATTTTGTACCATTTGTATTATTCATTAGGGGATTTTGGGAGAATGTTCCCTTAACTGTTTCATGTACAAGTTATGTTCTGAAATTAATGAAATCAACTTGTACTTAACTATGCTTCCGCACACTCTGTTATTATCGTTATAATGCATTCGCGCCCCGTCCGTGAGTGTCCCACCGGTTTAGGCTCGTCCAGGCGGGGTGTGACATTTAATGGTATCAGAGCGTAAGGTCCATGGCCCGCCCAAGTCCACCAAATTGGGGGAATAAATTATTTATTAGATATATATATATATATATCTCTAGAACGATATATATATGATTTATATATAGTTGAGATTTATATTAAATATATATCTACAAAACTATATAGTTTTTATATAATTTAGATTCAAATATATATATATATATATATATATATATAGTTATGATTTATGAAAACTATGTATATAGTTATGATTAAATATATATATCTATATATCTATGTATATATGAGATATATATCATATTGCCAATAGAAAATTTGGATTAAATGATGACATAAACATCAAGAGAAAAAAATATAAAATATTGTTCAACGGACAAAGCCTAAATCTTAAATGTTAGGAATATATTTTGTGTCTTTCAGCAAAATAATGGCCTCAAGCGAAGGAATGACTTCCGGTAGTAGGGAACCAATTCCCACTAGACTCAAGGAATTGTCCAAAAGGGAGGTTATGACTATGAGGAGTATCAACAATAGAGATCTCTGCCTCCGTCCGATCCTTCACGAAAAACTCGCAACACTGGGGTGGTTGAACATAACAAAAGTTGAGGGTCACGTCTCCTACAACTTGATGAAATCCTTCTACGAAGCCATGAATTGCGTAGGACTTCAAGAAGATGGGATCAGCCCTGTTTTGGAAACAACGGTCAGGGGAACAAAAATTTCTATGAACGTCGAAATTATTGCGCGACTTATGGAGATTCGAATTGAAGATAAAATCATTGATCCACACGAACCCTAGATAGTTACAGAGATCGTAGAGTCCAACGAGCAGTTGTTCAATTTCCTCGCCAAAGAGTCGTACACCCAATCAACGTACACTAACCTCCCAAACAACCTCCTTAAACCATCTCTTCCCAGCCTTGGAAAGATCGTATTCGACAACATCTTGCCAGAAAGGGGGACTAGAGGCACTATGTCAAGGGCTCAGCTTCTTGTGTTATACTGCATTGAGAAGAAAATTAAGGTCTCCCTACCACACATCATCATCCAACAAATGTTGGGGTGATTCAAAACCCTTTAAGAAAGGATCTTCTAGGCTACGAAGTCTTGATCATGAGGATGTTATACGAGGAAAACGTCAACACTTTTGATGAGTCTTCGAAGCAGATCACTGAGGCGGTTACATCATCCTCTATCTTCAAGACATATGTCACAAGTGGAGGGGTAACTGACGAGGAAGTATTCGGCTCGACTTTTAATGGCGAAAGAATTAGAGACGAAAAGGACATTGTTACCGAAAAAGTTAACACAAGATTCCTGTTAGGGAGGTACCAAATAATGAGCCAAACCAGAACCATACGTCAAACCCAACCTTGAATAATGACCCAACCGAGCACCTGTTCACTGAGGAAGACTTATTTGCCAACCTAAATCAACCTCAACCAAATCAAAATAGACAAGAAGTTCCAGCAAATCCACCTTCCTGGAACATGCCAACTCAAGGCAATACTATGTACCAAAGGTTTCCAACTCCTGAAGTACCGTATCAGCCAGTTCCACAAGTTCCTGTGAACCAACAACAACAAAGTTTTACGGCACCAAATTTTGGAAGATAGGACATCCCAATGAGCCCATTGTTTCAAGACTTTTTAAACCAAG
Source organism: Paratinospora sagittata (assembly GCA_035771175.1). Taxonomy (NCBI): domain Eukaryota; kingdom Viridiplantae; phylum Streptophyta; class Magnoliopsida; order Ranunculales; family Menispermaceae; genus Paratinospora; species Paratinospora sagittata. Next base: position 17,514,417 of record CM069603.1, read on the forward strand.
CATATCCAAATGTCCAAAGGGTTCCAGTTAAGAGATCCCCGTACAGTCACAACAACTACCCCACACCTATGAGTCAACCGTACGGCCAATACTTTCCACCAAGGCCTACGGCCTACCCTTCACCTATGGGACAATCAACCTATCAACCATCGATGGGGCAATCGACTAACCAGTTCAAGCAGTTAAATATGATTGTAGCTAGCATTGCTTGAATAGAAGAGACTCAAAGTGAATTGTTAACACGTATGCAAAACTTCGAAGAGCAACGTGCAAATTCTCAACCTTATTCTAGTAGTCTCTCTAGCAGGAGGTCTAGAAGGAGCAGTAGTAGGCAGGAAAACCAGGAATGATCATTGGCATTGTAAAAATGTATTTTATATATATGAATGAAATGTTTTGTTTAAGACTATCTTTGGTGGGCCGACTTACAACCATTCTTTCTTTTGTATCACTAACTTTGGAGTGGTATGGGACACAACAAAATTGGAGGATACTAAATAAAATGTGGAAGTAAGAAAACCCACGACCTTGTGTGAAAATAAACATTTGGAGAAAGTTGCATTACTAACATTATCACGAAGTTTAAACGGTATGAGACGAGTAAACTTGGACGATACTATTAGTGAACTACTATTCAGCCGATGTTTTATAGAGACCGTGTTCATACAACTTAACTTGGTTGACACCCTTATTACCAAATTCATGTGGTATGGGACACACGAATTTGGATAATAATCGAAAAGGCTAAGCGAAAGAGTTTGAATACATAAGATCACAATAGAACGTTAGATCAGGATACTTATCGAGGAATATCTTAGAATTTTTATAACTCGTATGGGTTTTCAATGAAATATATATGTATGTTCACAAAAACCAGAACCAAAACATTTGAAATACTTGCAAAGTTTTATACTTATTAGATAAACATTCTAACCTTGTTTTTTTACACCATGGCCAAACATACGAGGCATATAAGATTCTTTGATTCCTCAACAAAAACCTTACACTATACTTAGAAAAATAGGTGGTTTTTATGCTGTAGTACTCTCGAAATTGTTGTTGAGAATACCATAACATTATACTTGGCTACAGTTTCCTAAATTATGGTTTTATCTTCTCCTTGCTAGTGAGAAAATGCAAACCAGGAAGAGAGGAAGGCCACGTACTGTCCGTCCAGTAGATGAGGCACCTCCTGAGATACAGAACCAGGAACCGCCACCTCCGACGACAGCACAAGCCATACCCGACATTGCCACTACGTCTGGGCAGGCAGTGCCGCCCCAACCCACACCCTTTGCCATACCCTCGAGTATGGAAGTATTCTTCACCAGATTTATCGAGGCGATGAAAGTAACTATTCAGGCGGCTGTTCGTGAGACCGCGGCCAATCAGGTTTTCACTGTTCAGGCACCCGTGAGATCTGAGTTGGAAACTCAAACCGATTAGATTACGAAATACAAGAGGCTACAACCTCTTACTTTCACTGGCACCATTGATGCTGAAGAGGTGCAGAAATGGCTGGATGAGTCGAAGAAGGCTCTCGATGCAATGGGAGTCGATGAGGCTTGAAAAATTCCACTTGCGACCTACCAACTTATTGGTGGAGCAAATACATGGTGGATAACAGTAAAAGAGGACCCAAGGGTCAACACTACAGACATTACTTGGCAACAGTTGGATTTATTGTTTACTAATGAGTACTTCCCTGGGACTGTGAAGAGGTAGAAGCGCCAAGAGTTCGCCAACCTATACCAAAGCGAAATTATAGTCAAGGAGTACGCTGGGAAGTTTAAAGAATTATCGATCTACTCTCTCTCCACCATCTCAACAGAGTAAGATAAGACCGAGAAATTCTACAATGGCCTTCATCTTGACATTCGACAAGCCTTGTCTATCTTGGATCGTTGACAAGGCCATGAGCTTTGAGAAGGACAAGATTGTGCAGGAGCAGAGACTGAATAGGAGAAAATGGCCTGCAAATTTTTTCCAACAAGGCTCGCAAAAGGGCAATAAGAAGAAGCCCTACTATAATCAAAACCCAACCCTCCTAGCCCCTGTTAAGAATAATGAGGCCACGACACCTGCGGCTGAACCATCTAACCCTGGCCAGTAGGGTTTTCAACATCATGGCAGCGGAGGCCGTCATGGCAGGGGTGGCTGTCGAAACCGCAATGGCAGAGGTGGTGGTCAACACCACAATCAGCATGGCCAACAGAACCATTCGCAACAATGGCCGACAAGTCACAATTGCTGCCAACAGAGCCATGTAAGATATGTCTGTCCGCACCTTCAGCAACCTATTCCCATTGTTCCCGTCGAACAAGCACCACCTGCTACTAATCCCCAACCCAAGCAGAGCCAGCAAAACCAGGGGCAACGGAACCAGGGCAGAGCATTTGCCATCGCTAAACAACCCCTCCCAGACAATAATGTAGTCGAAGGTACATTTCCTTTGTTCAATACATTGGTGCATGTCTTGTTCGATTCGGGTGCTACGAATTCTTTGATATCGTCTGCATTGGTAAGACATGTAGTGTTGCATCCTGAACCCACAACAATCACACTCCATGTCACATCACCTTTAGGATCTGGTACTGACGTGAAATTGCAGTGTTCTCAACGTGAACTTCGAATGTCAGAACAGATGATATATGCAGATCTTTTTGTGATGGACATTGAAGACTTTGACATCATTCTCGGCATGTACTGGCTCACACCACTGAATGCAAAGATCGATTATATGAAGAAGCAAGTTCAGTTAATCTTGCCCACGGGGGAGTTTGTCAAGATTCAGGGAATAAGGAAATGGATACACAACTCGACTGCTGCACTTCTCAAGGCACAACTTCGAGCTCTATCTCTTGGTGATGAAAATGAATCACCAGCATTGTACCCTCTCGAAGTACACGATGTCCTGGTAATTTCTGAATTCCCAACAGTTTTTCTAAATGACCTTCCTGGTCTACCTCTGGTTAGGGAATTCGATTTTAAAATCAATCTCATACCTGGGACCGGGCCTACCTTAATTCCACCATAAAGAATGTCAAATGTCGAGCTGGTCGAATTGGACAAACAACTGAAGGAATTAGAGAGTAATGGCTTCATCAGAAAGAGTTCATCACCCTGGGGCACCCCAGTTTTGTTTGTTCGCAAAAAGGATGGTTCGTTACGACTTTGCATCGACTATCGCAAGTTGAATAACTTCACCATTAAGAACAGATACCCGTTGCCCAGGATCGATGACTTGTTCGACCAACTTAGAGATGCCAAATACTTCTCTAAGATTGATTTATGATCCGGTTATCACAAACTCCGGATCCAAGAGTCGGACATTACCAAAACGGCATTCAGAACTCGGTATGGTCACTAGGAGTTCATGGTCATGCCGTTCGTTCTAACAAATGCACCTGCAGCGTTCATGGATTTGATGAACCGCATCTTTAGGTTATACTTAGACCGATTTGTGGTGGTTTTTGTGGACGATATCTTGATATATTCTTCAACCGAGGAAGACCATAAGATACAATGGAGGATAGTCCTCCAAACCTTGAGAAGCCACCAGTTGTATGCAAAGTTGAGTAAGCGCGAATTTTGGGCGAAGCGAGTTCAATTCCTAGGCCATGTGGTTTTAGGTAATGGCATTAAGGTGGATCCTTCTAAGGTTGAAGCGGTTTTAAACTGGAAGCAGCCTACCACTATTACTCAGATCAGGAGTTTTCTTGGCTTGGCTGGCTATTACAGACACTTCATCAAGGACTTCTCAAATATTGCTGAACCTATGACCAAGCTCACTCGAAAGACGTGCGATTCATCTGGAATCCCGCCTATGAATCATCATTTCAGGAATTGAAGAAGCGCCTCACGACGACACCAGTACTAATCACTCCAAGAAACGCAATTGGATTTTTACTATACACCGACGCCTCTCTCCAAGGCTTAGGTGCCGTACTAATGCAAGAAGGCCAAGTTGTTGCATATGCCTCGAGGCAACTGAAGATTCATGAGGGTAATTACCCAACACATGACTTGGAACTTGCAGCTGTCGTATTTGCACTGAAGATATAGCGTCATTACCTATACGGTGAACGGTTTGAGGTCTTCTCGGATCACAAGAGTCTTAAGTACATTTACACCCAAAGAGACCTGAACCTCCGCCAAAGACGATGGTTGGAATTCTTGAAAGATTATGACTTTCAACTCCAGTACCATCCCGGTAAGGCCAATGTTGTGGCTGATGCCCTGAGTAGAAAATCTTAAGTTGCTTGCACTCTTAACTTCGAAATGGGGAAGTTGGCTACAGAGATGGAGAATTTTAACCTACAACTGATCGAGGAGGGAACAAGATCACAAATTTCTCAATTATCAGCCAACTCTGAGCTGGTTCAAAAGATTTCTGCAGCTCAAGCCAACGACCCTATGTTAATGGAGAAACGCGAACTTCTACTAAGAGGACAAGACCTTCCTCACTGGTCGGTCTCTGAAGACGGGTCCGTTTTCTATAAAAAAAGTCTCTGTCTACCGAACGATCCTGAGGTTCGGAAAGAAGTGCTCACTGAGATGCACTGTTCGAGGTTCGCAATGCACCCTGGGGTGACAAGATGTACAAGGATGTCAAGCGACAATTCTGGTTTTCTGAAATAAAGAAGGCGATTGCACACTTCGTTCCTCGATGTCTCGTTTGCCAGCAAGTTAAGGCAGAATGAAGACTTCCCTCTGGACTTCTCCAGCCATTACCTATTGGAGAATGGAAGTGGGAGAACATCGCAATGGATTTTGTTACGGCCTTGCCTTGAAATAATAAAGGGCAAGATGCTATCTGGGTTATCATTGACAGACTTACAAAGTCTGCAAACTTTTTGTCAATAAAGTTCACGGATAAACCCCGCCAAACTTGCCGACCTATATGAAAGAGAGATCGTACGCCTCCATGGCATACCACTCCCGATCGTCTCTGATCGAGACCCTCGATTCGCATCAAAGATTTGGCAAAGCTTCCTGAGTAGAATAGGCTCTAAGATTACCATGAGCACAGCCTTTCACCCTCAGACTGATGGACAGTCAGAGCGGCTTATCCAAATCTTGGAAGACATGTTACAGTGGTACATTATGGACTTTCATGAGGAATGGGAAAAGTACTTACATTTAGCTGAGTTTGCATACAACAACATCTACCAAACTAGTATCGGCATGGCACCGTACGAGGCTTTCTATAATTGCTCTTGCAGATCTCCGGTATGCTGGTTAGATATGGCAGATCAACCGCAGTTGGGCCCTGAACTAGTTCAAGAGACTTCTGAGAAGATTACACTAGTAAAGGAGCGACTTCGTGTTGCACAAAGTCGACAGAAGAGCTATGCTGACAAACGAAGGCAGCCTCTAGAATTTGATAAGGGGGACTTGTTTTTTCTAAAAGTTCAGCCCACAAGAGGTGTCAAACGCTTTGGGATCAAAGGAAAGCTCTCCCCACGGTATATCGGTCCATTTCAGATCATTGAACGTATTGGCAAACTTGCTTATCGTCTGTCCCTTCCATTGTCCATGTCTAAGGTTCATGACGTTTTTCACATATCCATGCTTCGAAAGTATTGCCCTGATCCTTCGCATATCATCCCTCTAGTCGAGGTTCGGGTTGAGGAAAGAAATAGGTATCAGGAGATAGCGATACAAATTTTGGATATAAAAACTCAAGAACTAAGGCAACGTAGCATACCACTTGTGAAGGTGCTCTGGGATCACCACGGAGTAGAGGAAGCAACATGGGAACTACAAGCAACAATTAAACAGAAATACCCTGAATTACTTTCTAGTAATAACCGATGATACGATACTTTGTACTATTTCACTTATCAATAAAATGATGAAACTTTGGTTACAAATATCTTAATACATCGTTTCACTTGAATAACTATGCAGATGTCTGAAAATAATATCGATGGATATAGTAACGCACACACGCAATTGCGTCCTTGGCCACTTGTGGCGACTCCTCCAGAATCTGAGTCTAGTCAAACCTACTTTGCATCACCAACTCCATCACCACACAGATAGCGATCCTTATCGCCAGAGCGCGCATGGCTTTTTCGTAACAATTTTGCCCAAAACAATCTCGTGCCGTCATCTTGGCAAGATCTTCTACCAAAATTTCCAGGCGACCATATTCGAGCAACAACACGAAAAAGCATCCCACCGCTTAACCTACCCCCCTTTAAACGATGCGACCAACGCCCTACACCACCATCTGTTAAGCAAAGGTTGGAATCTTCTGGGGACGAATCCGACTCTATTTGCTCTCCATGGTTTCATGATGTTGAGGATTCCACCGACCACAGTGCCATTCAGGGACCATACAGGCATTACCCTGAACTAGCAAACGATGACGACGGCAGTGAATCTCACACAGATAACTATCATGACTACTTGGACTGATTTCGAAGGCGAAATCCTTTTAAGGGGGGTAGAGTGTAATACCCTAGGTTTGCACCAAAAAAAAAAAAAAAAAATTTCTTCGGGCGCTATTTTTCCTATTTAAGAACCCCTTCCCCCTCCTCATTTCTCACACCAAAATCACTCCTCCTTGTGATTTTCCTTTTCTCTTTCACTCATTTTGAGTTTTGTCTTCTCTTTTGAGACTCTCTGTGCGGTACAATGCTGTTCTGCCCGGGGGAAGGCGCCAGTTTTTAAAGGTTTTTTTATCTGAAGGTGGGGAACAAAACATAGGTTTGCGTGTCTTATAACTTTTGTTAAAATTTACATTCATTTATCATTATGTCTACTATTCATTTACACTGCATTATTGCGTATAATGTTCATACTGTGATACTTATGCTTGTATAATTTGAGTTCATGTATTACAATGTTGTTATGCCGGATTAGTGGTCAATCTGGCTCAACCAGACTCAGTCTTATCCCCAGTAACTTTAAATAGTGAACGGGAGGCAGCGTGCTGCTCTAGACGATTGGTATTTAAGTAGACCTCGTGTCTCTCCTCTTAATTGGAGACTGATCTGGTTGGTCTTATTTGAAAGCTATTAGGTTACACAAGTAATACTAAATGTCCTAACCTTGCACGTAGTGATACTGACCCCGATAAGGATCACTAGACGTTGCCAAATCCTGTCTAAATTTTAAGTAAAGGCCGGACCAGTTCATGCATTGGCATCATACATAGCACCACCTAGGGACGTATGTGGTTTATGATTCATAGAATGGTTAGAAGCGATGCTCGCTATTCATTATATTTCTCTGGAGAGGGACGTATAATGAGAACCTGGCTACTCCGGGGGAGGGACATTTGTACGTGAAGCCAGAGCGTCGTTCTTGAGGAGGGACGTACAATGAGAACCCGACTACTCCTGGGGAGGGACATATGTACGTGAACTTAGGCGATGTACAGTCATCAAACCAATATGAGACGGTGTCATGCATACATACATATTGAATGGATTATGATGCTCTGATGTGTATTTAAGATATTTGATTATGAAGTTTTACCCACTGAGCGTGTAGCTCACCCCGTTGTTATCCAATTTTTCATAGAAGATTACGGTGGACTGGGTGCAGGGTTTTGGGCCCACATTTTGTACCCTTTTTATTATTCATCGGGGATTTTGGGAGAATGTTCCCTTAACAATTTCATTTACAAGTATATTCTGATATTAATGAAATCAGACTCGTACTTAATCGTGTTTCCGCGCACTTAGTTATTGTTATAATGCATTCGCGCCCCTCCGTGAGTGTCCCGCCTGTTTAGGTGCATCCGGACGGGGTGTGACAAGCTTATCCCAGCACCGAAAGTAGAACCTAGATCTTTGCAGGATTATGCTATCCCGTCGGTTAATGACATTCCATCGAGTATTCTGAGACTGACTATCCAAGTTAATACCTTCAAAATCAAGTCGGTGACCATTCGGATGCTCCAAACCTTGATAACTTTTGGAGGGACACCCACTGATGATTCTGCTTAGCATATCAGGAATTTCTTGGAGATTTGTGACACTTCCAAACAGAATGGAGTCTCTACCGATGCTATACAACTCGACTTTTTCCATTCTCATTCCGAGATAGGGAAAACGTTGGTTGAGTTCTCTTCCAACGGGGTCTATTGCTTCTTGGGATGTTTTGGCTCAAAAGGTTTTAGCAAAATTCTGCCCACTGGCTAAAGTTGCAAAGATGCAAAATGACATTACTCAGTTTAAGTAGCATGACTTGGAATTTCTCAATGATGCGTGGGAAAGATACAAAAAGTTGCTTTCGGAAGTACTCTCATCTTGGGATACCAAGGTGGCTACAAGTGCAAACTTTCTACAATGCGTTGCGGGAACCTATAAGAACAACGATTGAAGCTGCTACTGGGGGAGCTCTTATGGGAAAGTCTATTGATGAAGCATAAAATTTATTGGAGGAGATGGCCTCTAATAACTATGAATGGCCTTTTGAGCAGATGGTACCAAAGAAATTTGCTGGTGTTTATGAGTTGGATGCACTCACTGTCTTAATTGCTTAGATTAATGCTTTATCTAAGAAGTTTGACACTTTGCGGCTTCATGTAATTCAAAGTCCCTTTGTGACTTGCAATTTGTGTGGTGGAAATCATTATAATGAGCAAGGTTCCTCAATCCTGAGTCAGTGCATTATGTGGGAAATTATAATGGGCAGCAAAACAATTAGAACTACTATAATCTGAGGTGGAGAAATTGATAGTTGCATATTTAGATAGGTTTTACAGAATGTTTTAGGATATTTTATGCATTAGTTTCATGTGTTTATGTTAGTTTGGATGCAATTGTTAATTTAGGATAATTTGAGTTTTTATACATTAATTTGGTTTATTAGTTTATGATTTGATCCATTTTATATTTTAGTGTGTTATTGATTTGATTTGTTTTGTTTTGTTGGTATTTCAATGTGTTAGTCATGGATTTGGATGATGAAAATATGTACAAGAAAGTGCAAAGGAGAAGCAAAAATTGGCTAAGTCCACAAAAAGAAGAGAGCCAAACAACGTTTTGAGTGCCGTGGCGTTGTGGTGGTAAAATGTAAAAGTGGGGTTCTGAGCGCCGCGGCACTGAATGGTGTGTTGAACTGCATTTTTAGCAAGTTTTTATGGGATTTTTCTCCACTTTCCAATTTCAATTCCACAAGAATTTGGGGCATATTATATATCAAAATTTAGGGTTTTTCAAGAAGAATACACTGGGAAAGAGAGAACGACGGCTAGGAGCAAAGGAACGCGAAGAATACGACTTGGAAACAATGAGGATTTTACAAGTTCAATAGCAACTAGTTTTTGTTTTGATGTTTAATTAATTGTTTCTCTACATGCTTTGGTTTTTGTTATTCCAAGTTATGAACTAACTTGTTAGTCTAGAGATTGAACCTCTAGACTTTTTACCATATTGATTTTCATCCAAATTCCCATAATTTGCTATTTTTATTATATTTCTTGTTTAATTGTTGTTTTTAGTTTATTAATCACTCAACTTTGATTTTCTAAATAAAGTTAGGGTTAGTTAAACGATATTTAGTGTGACTGTTAATCCTAGAGGACGACAACCTGATAATTCATCGATTTTATATTATAACTTGACACCGTACACTTGCGATTTGCACGCATTAAGTCTTTGGTGTCGTTGCCAGGGATAGATATTAGTTTACACTATTATTGTGTTTTCGAGCTTTGATTTTAATTTAGATTTTATTTCTTATTTCCTGAATTTTTCTTTCCTTTTCTTTCTTATAGGTTTTCCACGTATATGCGGCGATCGAAAAGCTTGGAAACAATAACATTTGATCCCGAGATTGAGAAAACGTTTGGAAGACTAAGAAGAGAAAGAAGAGTAAGCGTTGAAACAATGGCGGATAATCCAAATCAGTTGACATTGAGGGATTATTTCAAACCGGTCATCAATGACAACTACTCAAGCATTGTTCAGAATCACATAAATCCGAACAACTTTGAGTTGAAGCCGACTTTGATCTCAATTGTCCAGCACCATCGATTTGGAGGTTCCCCTACGGAAGATCCAACTATCCACATCACCACTTTCTTAGAGATGTGTGACGCTGTGAAGATGAATGGTATTCCTGAAGACACCATTAGATTGAGGTTGTTCCCATTCTCACTTCGGGACAAGGCATGAGCATGGTTGCAATCCTTCCAACCAAATACCATAGCAACATGGGAGGACATGGTACACAAGTTTCTGTTGAAGTTCTTTCCTCCCGCCAAGACCGCCTAACTATGAGCTGAGATTGGGCAATTCAAGCAAAAAGAGTCAGAGTCTTGATATGACTCTTAGGAAAGATTCAAGGAGTTGTTGAGGAAATGTCCTCCACATGGGTTTCAAGATTGGTTACAGCTTCAACTTTTCTACAATGGGATTACGTTTTCTACAAGGACTCTAGTAGATGTGGCTGCCGGTGGTTCATTGTTGTCCAAGACTACTCTTGAGGAATTTAGCTTGTTGGAGGATATGAAGTTTCAGTGGCAAGATCAATAGTAAAGAAGGTGGCCGGTCTACATGAAGATGATCAATTCACATCTCTCTCTACAGAGATGTCAAGCATTGCCAACCAACTTGTTGTGCTTACTACTCAAAGTGCACAACCATCTATTGAAAATGAGGCGGCACTGAATTTGGGCTATTCGGACAATAAAGCATTGGAGGAGCAAATATAGTACATCAACAACGGGGGGTACAACTATCGAAACAATCAAGGTGTGCCAAATCAATATCACCTGGGTGTTCGTAACATGAGAATTTCTCCTATGCCAATACAAGGAATACATTACAACCTCCACCAGGTATCTACACTCAAGCACAAGATAAGAAGCCTACTAGTGATGAGTTGTTGAGTTTTTTAATAATGGAGAAAAGGGCTTCTATCAAGAATTTAGAGGTACAAATGGGGCAGCTAGCATCACAGATGAGTACCCAACAAAGGGGGTCATTACCTACCAACACTGAGGTAAACCCGAAAGCGCAATGCCAAGCCATTTCCTTAAGAAGTGGTAGCAAAGAGGGCTGATTTGAGCTTAAGTACACCACCACCACCTGATGGAGAGCATGAAGAGACAGGCATTGAGATCGAGCCGAGTAAAGAGAAGGAAGTTGAGTCATCAAAGGTGGAGAAGCCACATGAAAGGCCCAACACGCCTGGTTCTATTACTTTCCCGGATAACCCTCCTAAACTCTCAATTCCTATTCAATTTCCTTAGAGATTTTGAAAGAAGAACGAGCAATTCGCCAAGTTTCTAGAAATTTTCAAAAAGATTCACATTAACATCCCTTTTGCAGATGTATTGGAGCAAATGCCAAACTATGTCAAGTTCATGAAGGATGTGATGACGAAAAAGAAGAAGCTAAAGGACTACGAGACGGTGAAGCTTAGTGAAGAGTGTTGTGCCATACTACAAAAGAAGCTACCTCAAAAGCTAAAAGATCCAGGAAGTTTCACTATACCTTGCACCATTGGTTCTTTAAATTTTACTAAAGCTTTATGTGATTTTGGTGCAAGCATTAACTTGATGCCTTAATCAATTTTCAGGAAATTGGGGTTTGGCGAGGTCAAGCCAACTACAATATCTTTGCAACTAGCGGATCGAACACTTACATACCCTCTGGGTATCATTGAGGACGTGCTAGTGAAGGTGGACAAGTTCATACTCCCGGTAGACTTTGTACTTTTGGACATGGAGGAAGACAACGATCTTCCTCTTATACTTGAGCAACCATTCTTAGCTACCGGTATAACTTTGATCGATGTGCTACGTGGTGAGCTTACTTTGCAAGTGAATGATGAAGAAGTGTTGTTTAACATATACAAGACTCTTAAACGCCCATCGGAGGGGAATACATGTCACCGAATTGATGTAGCGGAAGTGGTTGATGCATGTGTGACCGAGGTACATGGTGAGGCTACACTAGTGGATCCTTTAGAGAAGTGTCTTGTGAGTTCGATATCTAGCAATGAGGCCTTTCATGATGAAGTCTAGCATTATGCCTTAGCTCTTGATGGCTACAATCCTGAGAGTACAATCACCAAAGTGGAAGATATTGAAGCTTCTTCGGCACCCGAGTTAGTAGAGTCTTCACCGGAGTTGAAGCCCTTATCGGAGCATCTTTACTATGCATTTTTGGGTGCGAAGTCTATTATGCCAGTCATCATATCATCAACTTGTCTAGTGTAGATGAAGAGAAGCTATTACGCATCTTGAGAGAGTACAAGTCCCCTTTGGGGTGGTCCATAGCCGACATAAAGAAGATAAGCCCTTCGATTTGTCTGCATAAGATCTTGATGGAGGAATCTTACAAACCTTCAATTGAACACCAAAGGCGACTAAATCCAGCCATGAAAGAGGTTGTAAAATCTGAAATTTTGAAGTGGTTGAAGGCAAAAATTGTGTATGCTATATCAGATAGTTCTTGGGTGAGTCCGGTACAATTTGTGTCCAAGAAAGGTGGAATGACGGTAGTCAAGAATGAGAACAATGAGCTGATTTCCACTAGGACAGTCACGGGATGGCGTGTATGCATAAATTACCATAAGTTGAACAAAGAAACGAGGAAGGATCACTTTCACCTTCCTTTCATTGATCAAATGTTGGACTGATTGGCGGGCTTCGGGTACTATTGTTTCTTGGATGGGTATTCAGGCTATAATCAAATAGCTATTGCACTGGAAGATCAAGAAAAGACCACTTTCACTTGCCCATATGGTACTTTTGCTTTCGGGAGGATGCCGTTTGGTTTATGCAATGTGTCGGCTACTTTTCAATGGTGCATGATGTCTATTTTTGCTGATATGATTGAGGAGATCATGGAGGTATTTATGGATGATTTTTTTGGTTTTAGGACCTCATTTGAGCATTGCCTTCAGAATTTATCTCTTGTGCTTCAAAGATGTGAAGAAACCAACCTAGTGCTAAATTGGGAGAAGTTTCATTTCATGGTACAAGAAGGTAATGTTTTGGGTCATCGGATTTCTTCTAAGAGTCTTGAGGTGGTAGGGCCAATATAGTGGCCATTGAGAAGCTTACTCATCCAAAGAATGTAAAAGGCATCCGAAGTTTCTTGGGACATGTCGGTTTCTACCGACGGCTTATTAAAGATTTCTCAAAGATTGCCAAGCCCTTTTGTAACTTGCTTGAAAAAGAGGCATCCTTTGAGTTTGATAAGCATTGTGTTGAGGCATTTGAGTTGATAAAGAAAGCATTAATCTCAGTCCCTATTATGGTTGTGTCGGATTGGAAGAAACCATTTGAGATCATGTGTGATGCAAGTGACTTTGCGGTAGGGGCGGTTCTTGGGCAAAGGCAAGATAAGATGCTTCGGGCCATCTATTATGCAAGTCATACTCTTGATGGAGCTTAAAAAAATTATACCACGACCGAGAAGGAATTTTTAGCCGTTGTGTTTGCAGCGACAAAGGTGCTTCAAAGTGGGTTTTATTGGCCCACTATGTTTCGTGATAGCTACATCTTTGTGAAGACATGTGATAGATGTCAACTTCTTGGTACCATCTCTAGGCGACACGAGTTACCTTTGACAAATATCTTAGAGGTGGAGCTTTTTGATGTGTGGGGTATTGATTTTATGGGCCCTTTTCCTCCTTTATTTTGCAAGACGTATATACTTTTGGCAGTGGATTATGTATCCAAGTGGGTTGAAGCTATAGCTATGGAGACAAATGATGCTAAGGTGGTGCTGAAATTTCTACACAAGCATATATTTACTAGATTTGACAGTCCTAGGGATATCATAAGTGAAGAAGGAACCCACTTTTGCAATAAATTATTCAATGCTCGTCTTGCCAAGTATGGGGTGAAACATAAAGTGGCACTTGCATACCATCCTCAAACCAATGGCCAAGCCGAAGTGAGCAACCGAGAAGTTAACCAAATTTTGGAGAAAACTATCAATGTCACTAGGAAGGATTGGTCTTTGAAGCTTGATGAGGCTTTATGGGCATATTGGACTGCATTAAAGACTCTTATTGGGATGTCTCCTTACCCCCTTGTGTTTGGAAAGTCTTGTCATTTACCCGTTGAGTTAGAGAATCGAGCTTATTAGGCGGTGAAAAAGCTTAATTTTGACTTAAAGGCATCCAGAGATCAAAGGTTACTACAACTAATGGACATGGAAGAATTTAGGAATAATGCCAAAGAGATTGCTAAGATCTACAAGGAGCGGACCAAAAAGTGGCATGACAAGAACATTGAGAAGAAAGATTTTGAATTGGGGCAACAAGTACTCCTATTCAATTCAAGATTGAAGTTATTCCTTGGCAAGTTGAAGGCAAGATGGTCAGGACCTTTAATGGTGGAGCTCGTCTTCCCTTTTGGAGCGGTTGAGCTGAAGAATGACAGTGGTGTATGCTTTCGAGTTAATGGACAACAGTTGAAGCACTACTTTGGCCAAGAGATGCGGTAGGATGAGCGAATCACTCTTGAGGAGCCGTGATGGTGATGTGACTGATAGTCGGGCTGAGAACTTTAAACCAAGCGCATGTTAGGAGGCAACCCATCGATTTTGGAGTTTTCTTATTTTATGTGTTTAGTCATTGTAGTATAGATTTGAGTTTCGTGCCATTGACATATTCATTTCTTTTCCTTTCTAGGTCCTAAAGCAAGTTTGGGGGTTCTCTTGGAGCATCTAGGAGAGGCAATTGGAGTTCATCATACGAGATCTTCACCCATTTGGGTCAAGGGGGTTTTTCTAAACTCTCTTCTTTTGTATTTGACTCTATTTTTTTTATTTGTGTCATGCATTGAGGACAATGTTCGCTTTAAGTTTAGGGGGAGAGTTTTGAATTTTTGTCATGGTAAGTTTGTTGAGTGTGCGTTAGTTTAGGTTAGGAAGCCACATTCTTTTACAATTTTAGACTTACTTATGGAAGGCCAATGACATGAGAATACTTCAAAGATATGAAACGATAGGGGAATGTAGAGAGTACCTATATGTTTGTGGGCTTGATCCATTTTTGCTGAGTTTTGTTGGAGAGACTTAACCAATTGTGAATGGTTTTGATCATTAGATTAAGATTGTTGGGAATCAACTTTTGCTTGCGAAGTCATATTTTAGATCTCTTGGGATTCTAGAACAAGTTTGATCATAGCTCCCATTTTGAATATCCTTTTCTTTGTTACCTATGCATCATGAACTTTGAGCTTGTCATGTTTAAATTCCTTGTTTTTCAACCTATGTACCTTAGACACTTTGATCATGTTGGAATGTTATTATTTGGAAGGAAGAATAATGGGAAAGAAAAAGGTGATAAAGAAGTAAAGAAAAATGTGAAGTTTGCTTATGAGTTACGTTGAAAAAAAAATAAGAGAAAAAAAAAATGAAAAAAGAAAAGAAAAGGATGTTACATCTATGTGTTGAAAAGAAATAAGTTTGAGGATGTAGCATTCTATGAAAGGAAAAAAAAAACTGAATGATAATAAGAAGCAAAGTTGAATTTTACAGAGGATATATGCACTGAAATTGGGGTTTTGGTTTCAAATGTAATGTAGTGGATGTTAGCAATTAATCAAAGTGTTTAGGGTGTTTTTGAGCTACAATGTTCCTATTTTCCCTACCTTTGAGCCTAAGCCTTGCATTACAACCTATGAAAGACCTTTTGATTCTGAATTGTGTGTGATCTATATTAGTGGAGAGTGGCGTGAAAGACTTGCCTATGGAGTTCCAATTTAAATAATATATTTTGAGATCATACACTTAATACTTGCTTGCATTTGATCATGACTTGCATGATTAGTTTGACGAGATTAGCTATGTACTTATATGTGAAAGAATTAAAGGTGGAGCTTGGTAAGAGTTGGGTTGAAATTCTAGACAATTCTACACTTTTGAAGTTCCTCCTAGAAGTGAATATTCATTTTGGTGTAATCTTGGAGGCCATATATGTGTTTACAATGACTGAGTAAGTCTTTATTTGTGTGAGAATGTGATTTTAGAAGAGATATGTTAATTTTGAGTTTTAGTCTTGTTTTTCCTTTGCTCGGGATGATCAAAGTCCTAAGTTTGGGGGTATTTGGTAGTTGCATATTTAGATAGGTTTTAGATAATGTTTTAGGTGTGTTTTAGGACATTTTATGCTTTAGTTTCATGTGTTTATGTTTGTTTCGATGCAATTGTTAGTTTAGGATAATTTGGACTTTTATAAATTAATTTGGTTTATTAGCTTATGATTTGATCCATTTTATATTTGATTTGTTTTTTTTTGTAGGTATTTAGATGTGTTAGTCATGGTTTTGGATGATGAAAATATGTACAAGAAAGTGCAAAGGAGAAGCATGAAGAACCCAAGTCCACAAAAAGAACAAAGCCAAACGATGTTTTTAGCGTCGCGGCGCTGTGGTGGTGAAAAGCAAAAGTGGGGTTCTGAGTGCCGTGAGGCTAAAAGTGAGTGTCGCGATGCTGAATGGTGTGTTGAACTGCGTTTTTAGCAAGTTTTTATGGCATTTTTCCTCACTTTTCAATTCCAATTCCAGACAACTTTGGGGCACATTATATATCAAAATTTATGATTTTTCACGAGGAATACACTGAAGAAGAGAGAAGACGTCTAAGAGCAAAGGAATGCGAAGAAGACGACTTGGAGACAAGGAGAATTTTACAAATTTTTTAGCAACTAGTTTGGGTTTTGATGTTTAATTTCTTGTTTCTCTACATGTTTTGGTTTTTGTTGATCCAAGTTATGAACTAACTTGTTAATCTAAAGATGAGATGGATCCTATATTAGATTTTATGCAATAATATTAGCTTTTGTTTATTATCAATGATTTATTCTTGGTTTATATATATTTCTCCATGCTTAATGCTTTACATATCTTGGCCACGAATCGATTGATCATAGACTTGGGGGGCAGCACTCGATAGAGGGTTCTCTAGGTTTGAACATGAGAAATATGACATGAGATGGTCGTAGTATCGATAAATATGTGATGTCTTATGAAATTGTAGGAAAATCACAAGGCTTAATGCATTACTACTATATTGGTTTTTATCGATAGATGGAAACTAGTGTTTTGGTAATAGATTCTAATGCGGCACTCGATAGAGGGTGTTAGGAATTATAGGATTTTGACTTATAAACATGAATAATAATTTGATAATGAGCATGACTAATATTGCATAATTGATAATTAGGTGAAATCTAATCTCTAGATGTTTTTAATATTGATTTTTCTCCATAAAATTCTGATAAATTACTATTTTAATTAGTGCTTTAGTTTAATTATTATTTTAGTTCACTGATCATCACAATTTGGTTTTCTAGGTAAAATTAGGGCTAGGAACGATATAATTAGTGTAGTAAATCAATCCCTGAGGACGATACCCGATTCTCATTGGTCTATATTATAAGTTGGCAACCGTACACTTGCGGTTTGCACTCATCAGAAATCATCTTAATTTACCATGGGGTCAACATCAAAGCAAACCTCCAATAATGAGACCTATGTTCCCACCCAGAATACCTCCTCAAGCTCAATTCCAAGAGAAGAAGTCATCATTGGAAGATATAGTGCAGTAGTTAACATTGATAAGTTCATGACGGAGACGACGACTCAATTCCAAAACCAAACAACTTCTATTCGGAATCTAGAGATCCAAGTTGGCCAACTGGCCAATAATGTCAACAATCGACCTCAAGGCACCTTGCCCAGTAACACTTAAATCAATCCAAAAAGGGACATTAAGGAGCAATGCAACGCCATCACTTTAAGAAATGGGAAGGAATTGCCTGAGGTGGTTGAGAAGCCTAATAACTTGGCTGAAGCTACCCAAGAGGAGTTAGTGGATAAGAAGCAAGCACATGAAGAAAAACAACAGGACATTCATAAGAGTGTTATGCCAAACAAGCCACCACCACCTTTTCGTAGTGTTTATAGAAGCAGAGGTTGGACAAGCAGTTCTCCAAATTCCTTGAGGTATTCAAAAAGCTTCACATAAATATTCCTTTTGCTGATGCATTGGAGCAGATGTCGAGCTATGTCAAGTTTTTGAAGGATATTTTATCGAACAAGCGAAAGTTGGGGGAGTTTGAGACAATTGTTTTGACAGAGGAGTGCAGTGTTATTCTCCAAAAAAAGTTACCACCAAAGCTCAAGGATCCAGGAAGTTTCACTATTCCTTGCACTATTAAGAACCAATTTTTCGGTAGAACTTTGTGTGATTTGGGAGCTAGCATTAACTTGATGCCTTTGTCTATATATCAAAAGTTGGGTTTGGGGGAGGCAAAGCCTACAACTATCACTCTGTAGCTTGCCGATTGGTCTCTTAGTTATCCAAGCGGAATTGTTGAGGATGTTCTAGTAAAATTTGATAAATTCATCTTCCCGGCAGATTTATTGTTTTAGATATGGATGAAGATCAAGAAATTCCAATCATACTTTGTAGGCCATTCTTAGCTACGGGGAGGACACTCATGGACATGCAAAAAAAAGAGTTAACTATGCGAATTTAAGATTAAGAGGTCAAATTCAATGTCTTCAAGGAGATGAAGTTTCTGAAAGAATCAGATGAATGCCTTAGAGTTGATGTGGTTAATGCCCCTATTAAAAATACATTCTTAAAGAATGTTACTTTTGATTCTCTTAAGGACTCGATTGTTAATGCTTCTGTAATGGAAAAGCTCAAGTCTCGTGGATATAGAGATTTGTTGGATGATTCTCTAGAAGAAAAGAATGTTGCAGGCGTTCTTCTTGATGATCCACCTTAAAGAAAAGAGAAAGTCGAGCTCTAGACTTTAAACCAAGTGCTTGTTGGGAGTCAACCCAACAGTTTTAGCTTTTTTTTTCGTTTAAGTTGTTTTTTAGTTTTATTTTGTTGGAATTTCTTGTTATTGAATTTGTTTTTTTAATCTCTTCCAGGGTTCTAAACAAGTTTGGGGGTCCTTCGGGCTATTGTGGAGAGGAAGAATGGAGATATTCATGTGGTGGCTTCTACCAGTGGTGGTTAAGGGTGTTTTCGCAACTTTTTCTAATTTATTTTATTTCTTCTTTTCCTATGTGTTTTGCATTGAGGACAATGCTTTGTTAAAGTTTGGGGGGAGAATTTTCAATTTTTGTCATGGTTAAGATGTGTGTTTTAGTGTGTTTTTAGCATTTATTTGGTTTTATATATTTATGGATGGCCTATGATAAAAATATCATTTATTTGATTATAACTCTAGGAGAATGTAGAAAGTTTATCTTAAAGTCTGTGTGCTTGATTGGATTTCTTGCTATGTCTTGTTTGAGATTCTTTATATTTTTATACATGGTCATGATCATTAAACCACTAGTACTGTTTAGAGTAGATAATTGCAAGTTAAGTATTATTAAGATCTCTATGAACTCTAGAACTTGTTTGATCACCACTTGAGGCGAAATCTTAGAGATCACACCATGGGAAGATGATTTAGGCCAAGTTTGGATAAATTGATCCATTAAGCCTACCTATTATTAATTATACCCTTGGTCACCCATTTTTGAGTTTATTAACCTTTTTCTTGCCACTATGATAATAGCTAAAGCCACATTTTTAAAATCTTGTTTTTCACCCTTACACTCTTTAAACACTTCACCTATGGTGCTTATGGTGAAGTATATATTTACTTGAGGATGAATTATGGGAATGGAAGGTGATGAAGATGAAAAAATATTTGGTGGAATGTTTGCTTTTTGTGTTGAAAAAAAAATGCAAAAGAAAGAATGCTGCACCTTGTAGTAGTTTTTCAAATGAAAAAGAAAAAGAAAAAGAAAAAAGAATGAAAGCAAACAATGGGAGAGTTGTTAAATTTCAAAGTCCGGTTTGGGTATATGTGCTATATTGGTTATGGTTCTGTGTAATGTGTTGGAGATGATCAAAGATGTTTAAAGTGTTTTGAGCCTAATTATTACATGTTTTTATCATACCTTTCACCCTAGCCTAATATTACAACCTATAGAAGTGCTATTGATTCCTAGTGGTGTGAAATCTACATTAGTGGAGAGTGGTGTGAAAAATAAGCCTATGGAGTTCAATTTCAAAATAAATTTTGAGATCATGTGCTTTTCACTTTCTTACCTTTATCTATATGATGCATAAGTGGTTTCATGTGATTGATTATGTATTTACAGTTTTAAGAATCAAAGATGAGGCATGATAGGAGTTGAATTGAAATTCTAGATGTCTTTCATACTTTCAAAATTTTACTAGAAGTTATTATATTTCATGCATTTGAGGCCATGTATGTCCATACCTTTCAAACCAAATTTTTGTTTGTTTTAGAATGTGGTAGTATGGTGTGTTTTAGGTTAGTTTTCCCTTTACTCAGGACTATTAAAGTCCCAAGTTTGGAGGTATTTGATAAGTAGGACTTTTACATATATTTTATGTCATTTTATGTTATAGTTTCAATATAGTTTTATTTTGATTTGCATTTTTATATGTTACTTTAAATACATATTTGGAGAAGTTTAACACTTAGTTCATGATTAATTTTGTAGGTTTCAAAGTGGTTTTAAAGTACTTTTAAAGTGATGAATAATTGATCAAACAATCTAAAGAAGAATCAATTCGAAGCAAGGGCGAAGTTAGGAGAGCATATAGAAAAAAAAGCAATGCAAAAATAAAAAAATAAAAAAAATAGCAGTTGGGCACTGCAGCACCCATGGGTGGGGGTTGCAGCGCCCTACCACTCCAAAAAGTGAAAGAAAAAAAAGGTTCTGGGTGCTGCAGCTCCCAACAGTGGCAATGCGACGCCCGCTTGATTCGAATCCTACAGTGTTTGGGTTTTTCGCGCATATCTTATCTAATTTAACTCCGAATTGGATGAGGTTTTTTTTCTACCTTTTCCTAACTATAGATACAGCATTATGAGAGGGTTTTGAAGCACATTAGAGAGCAGAACAAAGTAGAAGAAAAACTGCAAGAGACAAAGGAGCTAAAGACAATACACACGTTGGTAGAAGTTTACAAGTTTTCCAATATTTTTTCTCTTGTATTTAATTTTTCTATGATGTTGAACCTTATAAATTTGATTTTTTTATTTTATTTTTATCATGGAGTAGATTAGTTTCTGTAAAATCATAATATTAAAATAAACACAAAGAAATCACGTGGTTCGGCATTAAGCCTACGTCCACGGGAGAAGAAGGAGAGATTTTCTTATTCCATGATGTGAATGAAATCGCAAGAGCAGCATATATAGATACAATAGAGCAACGAAATTAGTAACTCTCAACTAGGGAAAATCCCAAAGTAATATCTCCTAAAATAGAAAATACTATAATCATGATTAATCAATCAACTCACGATAGAAAAGGATCTCCATGAATCCCTTTTTCCTTCTATATCTCAACACTCCCCCTCAAGTTGGTGCATGGATATCAAACGTGCCCAACTTGCCTAAAAAGTTTGTGAATACCCGATTGGATACTACTTTGGTGAGGATATCGGCCAATTGATCTTCAGATCGAATCTTAGGCAACTCCACAATCTTTTCATCTAACTTCTCCTTAATAAAGAATCTATCAACCTCAACATGTTTTATCCGATCATGTTGAACGAGGTTCTAAGATGCTACTTTGTTATCACAATATAGTCGAATTGGCTGCTTAGGCGAATAGCCTAAATCCTGTAATAGAAACTTTAGCCATAATGCTTCACAAATTCCAAGTGTTGTGCCTCTATATTAAACTTGTGCACTGGAACGAGAAACAACATTCTGCTTTTTACTTCTCCTTGTAACTAGATTACCTCCCACAAATGTAAAGTAACTTGATGTAGATTGTTTGTCTATTATTGCTCCAGCCCAATCAACATCAACCACGCTATGCCAATCTGCATTTTTAGAGAATAAGATTCCTTTACCAGGAGTAGACTTGAGATACCTTAAAATGCACATAATTGCATTCTTATGTTCCTCTCCAGGATTATGCATAAACTGACTGACAATACTTAATGCATAGGTAATATCCGATCGTGTGTGTGTTAAGTACATCAAGCGTCCCACAAATCTCTGGTGCCTTCCTTTATCCACTGGCACTTGATCAAACTTAATACATAACTTCAAACCTTCTTCAACAGGTGTATCAACTTGTTGGCATGTTGTCATACCAGTTTCTTGTAACAAATCCAAGGCATATTTTCTTTGAGACAAAAAAATTCCTTTATCAGATCAAGATACTTCAATTCCAAGAAAATATTTCAAGGGACCAAGGTGTTTCATTTCGAACTCATTGGACAAATAATCTTGTAGTGCCTTCCCTTTTTTCGGATCATTTCCAATAACTACCATGTCATCAACATATACGATAAGCGTAGTGATCCTATCTTGATGTCGCTTCAAAAATAAGATGGGATCATAATGGCTCTGATGATAACCAAAGGCTATCATAGACTTTGTGAATATTTCAAACCATGGTCTTGGAGATTGCTTCAACCCATACAACGATTTCATTAATCTGCACACCTTCGAACTATGCCTTTCTTATATCATGAAACTCGGTGGGAGATCTATGTAAACTGAGATCCATGAGGAAATTCATAGTCTAGACTAGGGTTTATTCCCTGAATCTCATAACCAGGATTTGGGCAACGTGGATGTGAACTTGGATTCTAGTAGTGATTGCTCGCAATTTAGACAAATTAATCAAAAAGTGGGTGAACCGAATTTTAATGGCTTGACTGAGAATCAAAGTGGTAATGAATTGATAGAAATGGAAGAAACTAAAGATGTGGCTCCCCTTCCACCTTCGTCTGAATTTGATTCCCTTATAACACAAACAACGAGTATACCAAACCAATCGCCCGCTGAAGATGTTCCTAATTTAGTGTCTGAGCCATTGAGAAAACAGTTACCGCAACGTCACCCGAGAGGTATTCCCAATCCCACATATGAACCCGAACTTTCTAGTAAAGCAATCAAGTTTTGCAAATAAACTAGGAAATAATCTTTTTAAGTAACCAAAAGAAGCATGCCCCAAACGTCGATGACATAACTAGATTTCAGATTTCTACCACTCCCCCTCAAAGCCATTCACTGTCAATGTTTGACATAGTTTATATGCTTGACGTAGTTTACTGTTGATGCCATAAACTAGGAAATAATATTTTGGCCTGAATTTGTGTGTTTAAGAACATCCAAACGAGGCAAACAATTGGTTGTGGTATTAGGCAAGGGAAGCTTTATTACTTGAACTTAGAGTCAAAA
The DNA here is from genome assembly GCA_035771175.1 of Paratinospora sagittata. Lineage (NCBI taxonomy): Eukaryota > Viridiplantae > Streptophyta > Magnoliopsida > Ranunculales > Menispermaceae > Paratinospora > Paratinospora sagittata. Next base: position 17,537,604 of record CM069603.1, read on the forward strand.
AGTTTGAATAAACTACGTCTTGCTTCAACCCATACAACGATTTTTTTAATTTGCACACCTTAGAACTATGCCTTTCTGATATCATGCAACCCGGTAAGATATCCATGTAAACTTCTTGAGAGAGTTCACCACGTAAAAAGGAATTCTTCACATTGAATTGTTGTAATGGCCAATTCAAGTTCGCAGCTAAAGATAACAAGACTTGAACCCTGTTGATTTTACCTACAGGTGCAAATGTCTTTGTATAATCAATCTCATAGGTCTGGGTGTACCCTTTTGCCACCAATCTCACTTTAAACTGCTCGATTGTACCATCTACTTTAAACTTCGTCGTATAAATCCATCGACATCCAACTGGTTTCTTGTCAGGGGGACAATTAACAAGTTCTCAAGTTTCATTTTTTTGCAAGGATTTCATCTCTTCGTTCATTGCAACTTTCTATCTTGGGTCAGCTAAGGCTTCTTGTACACTTTTAGGAATAGATACAGAAGATAATTGATTCACAAATGACTTGTTTGATTCTGGCAAATGATGGCTAAACACATAATGACTCATGAGATATTTGACTTTATTAGAAAGTTCAGGTTCATATGTGGGTTTAGGAATACCTCTCGTGTGACGTTGCGATAACTGTTTTCTCAATGGCTTAGACACTAAATCAGGAACATCCTTAGCAGGTGATTGGTTTGGTATACTCGTTGTTTGTGGTATGAGGGAATCAAATTCAGACGAAGGTGGAAGGTGAGCCACATCTTCAGTTTCTTCTGTTTCTAGTAGTTCATTACCACTTTGATTCTCAGTCAGACCATTTAAATCTAGTTCACCCACCTTTTGATTAATTGCTCCAATTTGTGAGCAATCACTACTAAAATCCAAGTTCACATCCACGTTGCCCAAATCTTGGTTATGAGATTCAGGGAATAAACCATAGTCTAGAGTTTGAATTTCTTCATGGGATGCTCCTTGAAGTTCTGACTCAGAAGAAAAATACATCAAGCCTTCATGGAAAACAACATCCATTGTGATAAATATTTTTGGGGTTGGAGGATGATAACATCGATACCCCTTCTGATGAGCAACATACCCTAGAAAAACACATCGTAACGCTTGAGGAGTCAACTTACTACACTGATGCTTACGGAGGTGTACAAATGCTACACATCCAAAGACATGAGGTGGTAAATTGGGAACGGTTGGGGCAGTGACTGCTTCAGTAAGAACTTGGAACGGAGTCTGAAAGTTAATAGAACTGGAGGGTACCCGGTTGATTAAATACATTGCAGAAGTAAGAGCTTCTCCCCAATAAGTAAAAAGCATATGAGCTTCTACCAACAAAGCACGAACAACCTGCAACAAGTGTTGATTTTTCCACTCAGCGATTCCATTCTGTTGAGATGAATTGGAATAAGTAGTTGATGAATAATTCCATGTGCTTCCAGATATTTTTGAAATTCAAGATTCTTATACTTGCCACCATTGTCACTACGAAGAACTTGGATTTCTGCATTTTATTGAGTAAGAACCATTTTATGAAAATTCTAAAATAACCTATTTACTTCACTTTTGGACTTCGTCAAGCACACCCAAGTCATCCTGGTACAATCATTGATAGAAGTAACAAACCGGCGTGATCCATTCAAAGTAGAGACTTTAGACAGACCCCAAACATCTAAATGTATAACCATAAAAGGAACTGGACTTTTATTTGAACTTAGGGGAAAAGAAGCATGGTGATTTTTTGCTAGTTCACAAATAAACTAGGAAATAATCTTTTTAAGTAACCAAAGGAAGCATGCTCCAAACGTTGATGCCATAACCAGATTTTAGATTTCCATCTCTCCCCGTCAGAGCCATTCACTGTCAATTCTTAACGTAGATTATTTGAACTCTTTGACTCTAAGTCCAAGTTATAAAGTTTCCCTTGCCTAATACCACAACTAATCGTCTGCCTGGTTTGGATGTCCTTAAACACACAAAATTCAGGCCAAAAAATTACCACACAAGATAAGGTTGTTATTTGGGCAAAAGATAAAAGATCATGATCCAAAGTTAGAACAACTAGAACAAAATCTAAATTCAAAGTATTAGTGAGGGGTAAAGATATTTCCCCAATAACTAGGGTTGTAGTACCATTGGAAGTAGAAACAAATTTTTGTGAGGATGTTTTAAGGGCTGAGACTTGCCTATAATCAAATGTCATATGATCTGTAGCATCATAATCGATTATCCATGTACTATTAGAAATAGGTGTAGATATATTTAAAACCTTACCACCATTATCTGTAGTTGCTACCATTGCTGAAGATTTAGAGTTTTCATACTCCTTTTTCAAGGTGGTATGATGTACTACATCACGCCGAACCTAAGAATAACATTCCTCCAAGTATGGAATTGGTTCTTTGCATAGAATCTCTCCACTGATTTGTTCAAAATCACCATCCAATCAGGCAAAGAATATGTGTACCCTTAGTTGTTCAATAGACTTACAGTATGCATCAACATCATCAGGATCCTTCATGACTACTTTATCACGGTGATCCAACTCTCAAAAAATTTCAATCAACTCTCCATAATAAACAAAGTGTGATTTTCTATTTTGTTGGGCAACGAAGGTTTTTCGGGTTAGCGATTCAATATTTTTTTCATTCATCATTATTTTTTCTTCCCTTTTTTTTTCTTTTTTTTTTCTCTTCTTCTTCTTTTTTTTTTACTTACCCCAAGTAGCTCACCCAAAAAACAATTATAAAAAAAATCAAAAATAGGAGTTCCAAATTTGTAAAAATTAAGAAAATAATATAAATAAATAAATAAATAAAGTATTCGCTTTCAAGTCTTCAATCTTTTTAGGTTTTGTCTTCTTCTTGCTCAGCAGATAGATTTCTATCGCAATGGCAAAAATAAGCAAACCCATCAGTCAATCCCAATTTCTAGATCGTGGTTCTGATACCATGTATAATCATAGGATTAAAATAGACACAAAGAAATTACGTGGTTCGACATTAAGCCTACGTCCACGGCATAAGAGGAAGAGATTTTCTTATTCCATGATGTGAATGAAATTGCAAGAGTAGTCTATATAGATACAATAGAGCAACCAAATTAGTAATTCTCAATTAGGGAAAATCCCAAAGTAGTATCTCCTAAAATAAAAAATACTATAATCATGATTAATCAATCGACTCACGATAGGAAATGTGTCACATCCTGCCCGGACGCCCCTAAACCGACAGGAAACTCACAGGCAAAGCGCGAATGCATTATAACAGTTACTGAGTGCGCAGGTACACAATTGAGTACAAATCTGATTTCATTATATTCAGAATGTATTTTGTACAAAAATGTAATTGAGGGAACATCCTCCCAAAATCTCCCTAATAAATAAGCAAGGGGTATAAAATGAGGGCCCAAACACCTCCACCCAATCCACCCTAGACTCCTGTAAAAATGGTTAACAATGAGGTGAGCTATTGCTCAGTGGGTAATATAGTTCATGAACATGACAATTAATGAAGAAGACTTCATAATCAAACATCACATATACACAACATAGCGTCATAAATAGTACAACGTGGCTTAACAAGAATGTATGCATGACACCATCTTGTAATGGTTCTGTGATCGTTCATAGCCCTGGATTCATGTACAGATGTCCATCCCCACATAATCCTGGTTTCACATTGTACGTCCATCTCCAGGGGAAACATCAATAATAGTGAGCACTACTCCAATAACTATTCCATAGATCACAAACTACGTACGTCCCTAGGTGGTTCTTATTTCATATATGATGACTATGCATGTGCAGGTCCAGTCTTTACTAATATTATACAGGATTTGGCAACGTCTAGTAATACTTATCAGGGTCGGCATCACCACGTGCGTTGTTAGGATGTCCAATATTACTTATACAAGCAGATAGCTCTCAAATAGGACCAACCAGACCAGTCTCCAAGTCGAGAGGTGGGAACACAAGGTCCTGCTTAAATACCAAGTCTTCTAGAGCCGCAAGCTACCTCCCGTTCACTGTTCAAAGTTACTGAGGACAAGACTAAGTCTGGTGTAATCAAATTGACCACTAATCCGACGTAGTAACAGTGTAATACATAAACTCCAAATATTAAGGCATAACTAAGACATGTATGAGCATTATACACAATAATGTAGTATAAATGAATAATAGACATATTGATAAATGAATGAAATCTTTAATAAAAGTCATAAGACACGCAAACCTATGTTTCATTCCCCACCTTCAAATTGAACACTTGATGTTTCGCGCTTTTTGCCGGGTAACGGCTCCAGACCGTACTAGTGGAGAGTCTCCAAGAGAGAGAGGCTCAAGATAGAAAGAGAGAGAAAGAGAGAAAGAGAGTGATCAATGAGGGAGAGATGAGAAGTTTTGGTGTGAAAATGAGGGGGAGGAGGGGCCGTTTTTATAGAAAATGACATGCCCGAAGTTCGGGCTTTTCGCCTTAAGGTTAAGGCTTTCGCCCGAAGGTTCCGACTTTTTTTTTTTTTTTTGGTGTAACCTAGGGGTATTACAAAATGATATCTATGAATCCCTCTTTCCTTCTATATCTCAATAGTTTCTAGGTTTACAAATTGAACTCGCATGTAGCCTTGGATTTATTATGTTTATAGTTAATTTTGAGTTGCTTGTTTTAATCTTTGCTTATTGCTTCTAATTAATTGTCCATTAATTAGATTGATTTGTTAGATCTAGATGAACTTGGGAAAGGAATTTTAGATTTAGAACTTCACTAAAGTGACGTATGATCAAAAGGTGGAAACCATGAGTTCATGTAAGATAGGAATGTATTTGCATGACATACGTAACCATTAAGAAAGTTTGATTTTAATGAACTTTGTTTTAATTTAATTCACATAGGAATATAGTGATTTAATTAGACAAGGTATTTTTATTTGACCATCGGAAAAGGCTTGTAAATAAAATAGGGTTCTTGGTTTACAACTCAAATTAATTAATTTATTAAATAAACAGATCGAGGTGAAGTGTGAGGAAAATTTGTAAGTCTAGGTTTTGATATAATTGATTTATTGAATTTTCAATTTATTTAGTGAAATTTAATTCTTTTTATTTGTTTCATAGTAATTTTGATAATTGTTTAGATAAGATTAGGTTGAAATAATTTTAGTAATTAATTAGAAATTAGTTACAAATCCCTAAGGGAACGATACTTTATTCATGATTATATTACTTGTTTACGGTATTGTTGTAATACCCCCAAATTAGACAAAAAAATAAATAAATAAATTCTAATCATATATGTTACAATATGAGAAGATTAGTTTTGAGCCCATGTACATTATCAAGTACAAAGGCCAAAGCCCAACATCAATCCAAGACCAATCTTAAGATCAAGCCCAAGTCCAAGTCCATTACTATATGAGAATTGTTTGGTGGAAAGTGGACTACAAGTGTAAGGTTATGATTTTTTTGGTGAAAAAGAGAATTACAAGTGTAAGGCCATGATTTTTTGTGAGTTTTTAATTGTTTGGTGGGAAAGTGGATTACAAGGGTAAGGCCATGATTTTTTGGTGAATTGTTAATTGAGTGGTGTGAATTGGATGGAACTAGTATAAAAGGGGGTGCCTTCCCCTCATTTCTTCCATCCCTTTATACACTTCTCCTCCCCCTCTCTTGAAAATCTTAATATGCTCTGTGGTTGCGGTTTTTACTAATCTTCCACATTAGAAAATATTTTCTAGAGTACTCTACTCTCATCTCTCCCCTCCTTAGGTGCTCTCCCCTCTCTTGAAGTATTTTCTCTTTCTCCCTTTAGAATTTCTCTCTAGAAATTCTCTCTCTTCTCTTAAGACTCTCTCTTGGAAACTCTCCTATTTGGTGCATAGAGGAAGCTCTGGTGGAATGTCGATCTTGCGAAATTAAAGGTGGGAACGAAACATAGGTTTGTGTGTATTACGTCTTTTATAAATTTTTCATACATTTATCGTACGTCTGATATGCACTTAGACAACACCATCATGTATAATGTTCACTTAGACTATACCAGTCATACCTGTACCTTGATATATGGAATCAAAGTATTATATTGTTACTCTGTTGGATTAGGAATCAATTTAATTGGCCAGACTAAGTCTTGTCTCCAGTAACTTTAAATAGTGAGAGGGAGATAGCTTGCTGCTCTAGAAGACTTGGTATTTAAGTGGACCGTTGTGTCCCACCTCTCAGCCTGGGGACTAGTCTGGTTGATTTTATTGGAACTATTCACTCTGTGAAGGAAATACTTGATGTCCAAACTATTCACATGTTGTACTATTCACATATATGGACTATTCATGTATACATGTTGTACTATTCACATATATGACTATTCACATGTTGTACTATTCATATATACGATACTATTCATACATACAATAGTATTCACGTGTATGGTACCATTCACCTATACAGTTGATTCTTAGTTCAGTTTCAGGAGTATTCCACTGGATACAACCTTTGACTAAAACCTTACTCACATGATCATGCATTGGGAATTGGGATTATAGTAGACAACGTAACCACCTAGGGATGTAAGTCGTTTGTGGCTTAATGATTGGTTATTGGTATATGAGTGCCCACTTGATTGAGTCAACCCTAAGTGGTACATCTCTGCTGTAAACTTTATTGTAGCAGCCAAAAGGAGATGTGTGGACTAGGTTGTACATTATTATTATTTGTTGATTATATGTTCCCTGGAGATGGACTTACAGTGTGAACCCAGGACGAATTACCCTGGAGATGGACATTTGTATGTGAACCCAGGATGGTACCTGGCCACGAATCCTTACGAGACGACATGTTACGAGTGTCTACTGAGTTGGTATGTTGTGCATTGGTGTTGATAATATGTTGTGTTTATTTGATGATTATGATTATGATGATCTTTTTATTAATTGTTATAATCCACGGAATATTTGTTTCACCCACTGGGTGATGGCTCATTCGGTTGCTAACCATGTTTAAGGAGCTTAAGGTGGATCTGGGTAGAGGTACATGGGCTCCTGTTTTGTAACCCCTGACTTTACTATATAATAAGTTAGGGTAGTTTTTGGGGAGCATGTTCCCTTGAACAGGCGGTCATTGGACTGCCCTTATTGTGTACCAGAAATATTAACATGTAATAAAAATAAAATTTTGTTCCTATAGTGTGTACCAGCATGGAGCAGGAAGCGGTAAAGCCAATGTAGTTGACTATGATTTCACATTGGAATACCATCCTAGTAAAGCCAATGTAGTGGCTGACGCATTGAGCAGGAAGCGGGTAGAGACAGTTTTAGTAGCGTGCTAGATGTCTCGGGAGTAGAGACTACTTGAGGCGGCTATAGTGATGAGTGTATGTGCTACCCCTTCGGATGAGATTGTGATATGTGCTCAGATGAGGGCTCAACCTACTCGACTCCAGGAGGTGATTAACCAATAAAGACTTGACGTTGATTATGTGATGTACAAGTCTTGGGCTGAGAGTAGCGATTTTGTTGATTGGCACATTTATGGGTTCCCACAGATTCAAAGCTGAGTCTGAGTATACTCCAGGAGGCACACAGATCTCATTATGTTATTCAACCAGGCAGAACCAAGATGTATCCTGATATAAAAAAGATGTATTGGCGGCCCGACATGAAGAGAAGGATAGCTCAGTTTATTTAGAGGTGTGAGATTTGTCAGAGAGTCAAGGCTGAGCATCAGAAGCCTGGAGGGCAGATGCAACAACTTGCTAGCCCTGAGTGGAAGTGGGAGCATGTTCCCATGGATCTTGTGGTGGGACTACCTAACACCCTAAGGAGACATAATGCTATTTAGGTCATAATAGATCGCTTGACCAAATCTGCTCATTTCCTACCAATGAACATTAGGGATTCTATGGATAAGCTGAGCAAGCTGTATATGCGGGAGATAGTTAGGCTTCATGGGGTGCCAGTTTTGATTGTGTCAAATAGGGATCTGAGATTTACTTCGATATTTTTGCAGAGGTTGCAGAGGCAGCTCGGCACCGAGCTAGATCTCAGTACTGCTTATCACCCTCAAACGGATGGCCAGTCCGAGAGGTTGATTTTGATTTTAGAGGATATGCTCCGAGCTTGTATCCTTGAGTACGGGGGTAACTGGGAGGAGTACTTACATCTGTGTGAGTTTGTGTACAACAACAGTTATCAGTCCAGTATTGGCATGGCTCCCTTTGAGGGTTTGTATGGCCGACCGTGTAGGTCTCCTGTGTGTTGGACGGGGGTAGAGGATGTCGCTATGTTAGGACCCGAGTTTGTACGAGAACACACAAAGATGATCAAGCAGATCAAGCATAATGTGAAAATAGCTCAAGATAGGTAGAAGTGCTACGCCGATACCAGGCGGAAGGCCATAAAATTCGAGGTGAGTGATTAAGTTTTATTGAAGGTCTCATCTCAGAAGGGCCAAACGAGGTTTGGGATAAAGAGAAATCTTGCTCCGAGATTTAATAGGTCGTTCGAGATTTTAGAAAAAATTAGCCCTGTCGCTTACCAATTAGCCTTGCCTCCTCAACTTGCAGCAGTGCATAATGTATTTCATGTGTAGATGCTGAGAATGTACAAGAGTGATTTTGAGCACGTCTTGGATTAGAGACATGTTGAGTTGAGGCAAGATGGGACTTATGATGAGGAACCTATCCAAATTCTTGACCAGAAGGTGCAGAGGTTACGCAACCGAGAAATCCCTATGGTCAAGGTTAAATGGCCATTTGATGGCGAGGAGCAAGTTACTTGGGAGCGTCAAGATTACATGATGGAGCACTTTGCCCAGTTCATGGGCTTAGGTAATTTCTTAACCTTAAAACTTCGAGGGTGAAGTTCCTTTTAAGGTGGGTATCATGTGACACCCCAAAAATAATTTCATCTAGCCTATAACCCATTTGCATTTTGCCCAAACTCTATGTGTTTACATTGATGTGGATGTTTGTGAGTTTGATGTATGATGTGTGTTAGTTCAAGCATTTTTGCATGATTTTAAGTTGTTTAATGAGTTGTATGTGATTATTGCTTATAAAAGAAAGAAAGTATTATTATTTGTGGTGTTATTATTTTTATTAATATCATTAGTCATATTAATACTATTGTGGGTGGCTTGTTGGAGAAGCTACATATAAGTAACTTGTTAAACAAGTCATCATCTTGACTTGTGACTTGTCGAAAGGACTGCATTAAATGTTCTCATTTAATGCACCCTTTTTGATATATGGGAAAGTTGAATTTCAATACATGGTGAATATGGGAATTATATTGGAATGTGTTGTGTATATATGTGTTGATTTTATGATAATTAATTATTAGTATGTCAAATGGACCGAGGGATATTAAAAATGGTTATATGCGAAATTTTGATGTGTATTGAGCGCGTAGTGAAGAAATGAAGAATGAGTGTCCTTGGTAGGGGAGGAGCGCGCTCCTCATATTTCTGTCACTTTTTTTTAGTGAAATTTGGCCAAATGCTAGCATTTTAAATGGGGGAAAAGTTGTTACTTCCCATATGAGTTAAGAACGAATTGGAGGGTGAAGAAAGGTGGAAAACTAGGGTTTCAAAGGGAAATTTTCACCATCTACACCCTAAGGTAAGTGTTTTTCTCTATTTCTTTACATGAAATCACCATTGAAGGTGAGAGTAAGCTTTCTAACGATGTAATTCCCAAAGTAAGGTTTTGATGTCTTGAGCTTGGAATGGGTGGGAAATGATAGAAATAAGGTCTCTTGACCTAGATCTACACACAATGTGCATTTTTCAAGCATTTCACCACGTTTTTGGTGGTGCATGGGGTTAGAGTTTTGTTGGAAACCCTTAGGGCCGAATTGTACGGTAGGGATTTGGTTTCCTAGGTTGATTTGGAACCCAATGGTGACATTTTCCCCAATTTTCAGCAAGAAATTGGTGTGGTTGATGTAATAGGCCTAAGCCATGCCCAAATGTCATTTTCCAAGCTTTTCACCTAAGTTTTGGGTGAGCTTGAGGTTAGGGTTTCAATGGAAACCCTGAATTTTGGAATGCTCATGTATGGAATAGTTTTCTATGATGATTTTGAGCAAGTTGGTGGCTTTTGCCCAATTTCTAATGAGAAATTGATATGGTTCCATGTTATTGGCCTAAACTTGGAAATTAGGTCTAGAACATGGGGGATTTGGTGGATGTTACCTATGTTGAATAATTGGCTCATTCTAAATGAATGATGGTGTAGTTAGGTGTTTACCCTAAATATAGTGTAAAATTGGCTTAGGTCATAATTTGGGGACTTTGCCCAAAATTGGGGTTTTTGACCTAAGTAAAGTCAATTTATTAAATTGACACCCAAAGTGAATTGAATTGTGGGTTTAGGATGATTGGGCTTATGTTGGATTTGAATATGAGTCTTGTGTGGATGTTGAGGTTGATCATGAGAAATGAAACTCACGATAAAGCTTAGATGCGCATAGGCTTAATTGTTGTGGATATAATCATGATTAGTGTTTATGTATGGAAATGATCATGATAATTGATGTATGTGCATGTGAATATGGTTTAGAAGATCATGATTTGGATTGGAATTGGTGTTGATCCGTGTGTGGATAGCATAGCTTGCGTGGCTTGGTTGTGAGTAGTTGTTTCTTAAGATTATCACTTGTGTCATCATATTAACTTATACTTGTATGTTGATAGTCAGGAAATATTATTATGAAAATGCATGTGTTTAATGTAATTTTGAAGTGACATGCATTGAAACTCTAGAAGGCTTGAGATGGGCCAAGATACGAGTATAAGCACAACAAGAAATCAAAACTAAAAGGCGTTTACCTCGTTTTGATCCGGAAACAAGAAATGTAATAAAGCTCGTGATCGTAAACAACTTTTGTAAAAGATGTGTGTTCAAAAACTTAGTAGAAGATCATAAAGTGCACAAGTTCTTTAATGGCGATTGCCTCTTTTTTAGCACAATTGCAGAGCATAATTTTTGGAGAATGTAATAAAAGTTTTTGTTATTAAAGTAGGGTTTAATGATAGATTATATAGTAAATATGTTTAAAAACCCTAAACCTATTATAGATGGCCAAGATTAAGTGTATCAAACTCATTTAAATCAAAATCAGCGACCTTAATCAAACGCTTGGATTTAATTGATAAAAAATTGCATTTTTGGAAACTACCCAGGTGAAGTGCATTCCACAAGAGAGAAAAAATTTCTTCTCTTTGAGGAACGCGTTCCACAAGACCCGAGAGAAAAACACAGGTTTCAGAACAAACTGCTGGAACGCGTTCCTTACTGCTGGAACCCGTTTCACAAGACCCGAGAGGTTTGGACATTTTTTCCTTTTCATGAAACACGTTTCTTACTGCTGGAGAGGATTCCTTCACGCCTTAGACAAAAATGAGGTGTTTTCTTTGCTGGTGTGTGTTCCTTCAGGAAGGAATGCATTCCTCAGGTTCTAGGGAAAGGTGCACATGGTCAAGATTGCAATTCTTGAACATGTATGAGTTCCTTAAGTGTTAAAAAAATAGAATCAATCATGGAACACGATTTAAAATAAGAAGCAAATTCGGATAAGTGAATTTTCACTGAAACATGTCAAGTAGTGAGTTCCTTGAATTTTGACACGTGAAAAATTCATTTTTGAAAGCATGCATTATGTTTAAAAATAAATATAATAAGAAAACTTTCTTAATCATGATTGCATGAAGAATGAAATGAAAAACTACTAAATTGAGAAACCGAAAACGGAATATGGAAACTTTCGAAAAAACATGATCAAGAATAAAAGTGGTTGATCAAACATGGAAGAGACCTACAACCTAAGAGGATCTAAAACAATTACAATAAGAAACAATGTTACATCCATGTGTTTTGATTTTCGGTTGACTTTGGTTTACTGCCATTTGTCTTTAGTTGACTTGTGTTCTTGACTTAGTTATCTTGTCTTTGGCTCTATTATTCTCGATCCTGAACTCCATTCATGACCTTCACTAAATGATTATTAGCTTTTTCTTTAACCTTCAAGGCCAAATACATGAAACCAAATTGAAACATGCTTAACAAGTTTGTTAGATCACATAGAATATTACTTGTAATCATCAAAATCAAAGAGGGTGACGGTCATCAAGCCAACATTACCGATCGGAGTAGTTAGATCATACCTACACTATCGACTGCGATCCGAAAATGTACGATAGGATGCGACGATCATGGCTGACAGATAGCAACTAGATGCAGTCAGACTCGATCCGAAGGTGCACAAAAAGGCACCATGTACAGCCACGAAAGACCTATAAATAAGGCCTTCCAGAACTCAGAAAATCTATTCAAAAATATCTATTTTTTTAATATTTTCTTCTATTTCTTTCTTATCTATTTTAGCATTGTTTTTGTGAGATATTACAACCTTTATTTGTTCAATTATTCTTGTGATTTGAAGTGTTGCAGCCACAAGGAAGAGATCGTTGTATCCTAAGAGATAATTGTCATACATCGTAAACACCAGTGCGAGACAAAATTATCTTAAGGACATAGAGTTTAACTGTAGTCTCGATTTACTGTGTTATACTGTTACTCTGCTAAAATAGCGATTGGTTTAGTTTGGCTAGACAAAGTCTTTTCCTTGGTACCTTTGAATAGTGAACGGGAAGCAGTAGTTTTCTGCTATAAAATAGTGGTTTTTAAGTGAGACCATTGTGACTCCACCACTCAACCTAGGGACTAGTCTAGTTGATTATTTCAAAAGCTATTTTCTATGAAGCCTGTTACCATCCAGACAACAATCATAAGATAATTTTCAATGGAGATAGATTTTACACCTACTATAACTATTGCTTCTATGAAACCTGAGAAGCCAGAGAAGTTCACTGACATTGACTTCAAAAAGTGGCAACAGAATATGTTGTTTTACTTGACCACCCTCAACTTGGTCAAGGTGTTGAATGAAGAAGAACCTGAACTCAGAGATGATGAAATTGATAAGCACGTGATTGCTGCAATTTGAGCTTGGACACAGTTTGATTTCCTATGCAAGAATTACATTATGAATGGACTTGATAATACACTATATAATGTGTATAGTACAGTCTACGCTGCCAAAGAGCTGTGGAATTCCTTCGACATGAGGTACAAAATGAAAGATGCTGGCCATAAGAAATTTGTGGTCAGTAGGTTCCTTGATTAAAAGTTGGTGGACTCAAAGACTATGTTGGATCAAGTTCAAGAGCTCCAGATCATTCTCCATGAGATTCATGCAGAGAGAATGTCTTTGAGTGAATATTTTCTAGTGGCTGCAATTATTGAAAAGCACAAGCGAAAGGAGATGGGTTTTAAAGACCTTATTTTCAGACTGCGGATTCAAGAAGACAATAAAAGTTATGACAAGAAGATTGGAGGCCAATCCTGTAATCCCCTGAAAATTCTGAAAATCTTCTTTCCAATTTCAAATATAATCCCTAAAAATTCTGAAAATCTACCTTCCAATTTCAAATGTAATCCCCTGAAAATTCAGGCCGACTCATATAATAGTCAGATCCAGGTCTGAATTGGGCCATTTATAATGGACTGGGTGAAGCCAAGGGCCTCAGCCAAATTGCCACCCTTAAAAGATTAACCACGTTAATGAAATTGGAGAAAGTCAAAAGGATCCTAATTACTCTCCAATTGAATTTGCAAGGTTTTCGAGTGCCAACACCACATGAGATTTCCTTCAAATTTGATTTTATCTCCAAGTAAACTAACTCTAGAGTTTATCTCGATCAATCTTAATCATGCATGGTCATCAACGTTAACTCTGATTTTCGTTCTTCTCTCACGAACCAGTAACTGAAGCGCGCGAAGGACGGCAAGAATCCGTAGAAGTACCCACGGTGAGCAACCTTTCCCCTCTTGAGCCACCGATCTCATAATCTCGATCTTCATCTTTAAGATCTTCAAGATTTTCTCATTCATCATTGAACGCCATTCGATCTTTAATGGCGCCTTCAATACAGATTCTCTTGAAGGAGAAGAAATATCCATTTCTGCTCACGTTCTTCGTGTTGCTTCTTTGTGTTTCCGTTCTTCTTCTAACCAACAATCAATATCTTTACCCTTCCGCAATAACTGATCTTGGAAAAACTCAGTCGATCTCAGCGTCCACGATGAAAGAATCGAGTGCACCGACAAGAAGCAGAATCCTGAAGAAAGATAGATTACCGATTGTGGAAGTTTCTGGTAATGACGACTCGAATGAGTCGGAACTTCAGTGGGATCTTTGCAGCAGATCTATGACGGATTACATGCCGTGTCTTGATAACATGAAGGCGATTAAGGCTTTGCCTTCGAGAAGGCATATGGAGCACAGGGAGCGTCATTGTCCGAAACCTAGTTTGCGGTGTTTGGTTCCTCTCCCTCAGGGATATAAGATCCGAGTTCCGTGGCCGAAGAGCAGGGACATGGTGAGATTGATGATACTTTGGTTGAGGACGTACGTTACGCACCAAGGAATTCGGAAAAGAACAAATTGCGTGCATTACAGGTGGGGAGGATTCTATGCCTTTACAATGTTTTATTTTGATATATAGATAGGAATGTTAAATTAATTAGGTCTATAGTATTATTAGATTGCTCTTGCATGTGTATTTTACATGATTTTATTTATACCATGTTGTGATTGTTAACTATGATGATATGTGTGTCAGCATGATTTTTGTTCTGATCAAATGATAATTGGATACATGCAATTCATGTGGTAATCGAATTCAGTTGTATATTATAATGCCTGAGGATGAAACACATGATTTGAGAATATTGGCATAGTGAAGTTCATGCGATAATACTATTATATTTAGCATTGTGACATCATACCATGTGTAGTGGACTTTGAATATGTCTTATGAATGCAATTAATATCATACTTATGTTGTATGTATGGTGTGACATAATTAAAGAACACAATTAAGATAAGAATCACACATAGGGGGCAGTTATTCTAAGGAATATCGCCATTGATTATTATGGGGCAGTTATTCTTAGAAATATCGCCACTGTTGATTATGGAGCAGTTATTCATGATGAATATCGCCAACGAGTTTCTAATTTTTGGGTAGTGCCACCCTGGGCTTGATTTCCTAAAGGTACGTGATTTAGAACGTGATAAAATTCTCGACTCAAACAATCTAATGTTGCAACGATTAATGTGTGAAACTTGTTTGTAATGTTCTTGTGTATATATCATGATATGATGTTGTGAATTGTGTAGATGACCCACTGGGCTTTCAAGCTTACCCCTATTTTTTCACATGCAGGTACTTAGAAAATAAAGTAGCAAGTCGTGACGTAGTTCAAAGTAGTAGGGGTGGGTTAATTAATTTATTAGTATTATGGTGACAAGGCTAAATATTTTTGGTTGATTTTTTAAAAAAGTTTAATTATTTATACGGGTTGTATTGACAATCGAAATTTAATGAACATTATTACGGTTAGTAAAGACCCTGTGGTTTATTTCACGTATGAATGCCTTGGACTTGAATTCATAAATTCTATTTGATGAATGTATTTAAATGTTGTGTCCATAATGGATGGACAAGGGCAAGTACCCTCACAATAATTTGTATAGTGGAATTATGTGATTCTTGGTATGAAGATGAAAGGGTATTCGTTTATCTTAACCAGTAAGTTGGTTAGAAGAATACAAATTCATAGTTTTTTGCAAATTTTACTATCTATATAATGGTTATGGGTTAAGATAGACGGATACGATTAACATCTCGATTTTCAGTGATTTTTCTCGATAAAATTAAAATATTCATTATTTTACTTGAAATTTAAGTTTTGAAAATCGGGGTGTTACAAATCCACAGAGCCTAAAGCTAACCTTGTGGAAGGAAAACTTCATAAGAACAACAAGAAACACAAGCATATTGGTAATGGTCTAGCCAAATGAAAAGACAAAACAGAGAAGCTCAACGAAAAGTGTTTTGTCTGCCAAAAACAAGGGCACAAAACAAAGGATTACCGATCCAAGGGAAAGTCCAAGAAGAATCAAGTCAATGTTACTGAGGAGAAGCTGTTCGAAGAAGTTTCTGATATGATGCTTGTTGGCCTAGATTATAGTCCAAGAGGGGAGAGGGGGTGGTGAATTGGACTTTAGCAGATTTTCCAAAACCTTACTTAACATAAATATCAAAGATGAAAGTAATGTAAAGTGCAAGAAAGGAATGAAAGTGACACATCGATTTAGAGCGATTCGGCTTCCTCAAAGCCTACCTCCACTACTTAATATCCTCAGTTAAGATTTCCCAAACTCAACTAAACCTGTTACAACTTGATCCAAGTTACGGGTGTGGACCTAACATTGATTCAACTTACGGGTGTGAATCGAATCGTTACAAACACCAACCTCTACTTAGGAGTCTTCTCACTAGCTAACAAGCCAAGTCAAATAGAATAATGTATACAAATATAGAGAGTGTTCTTACCAAACAACTCTTAAAGATTAAGTACAAATGAAATGAATACCTCCTTATATGAATCAGGCAAAATAATGAAGTATGAAGTGCATGCTAGTACTGGAGGTTCCTAGTTGATTTCTTGACTTGGAAGTGATGTAGATGAAGCACACAAGTCAAAGAACTCCGAAACACTTGAAATCTCTCAAGAAGATGTTCTCACCAAGTGACAATGGAAACACTTAGAGATTTCTTTCGAAACACAAGAGAGAAAACTTGTTGAAGAGGTTTGAAGAACAATTAAGCACAAAAACTCTTTCTCTCAAATCAAAGTGAACTTAGAAAGCTTGCAAGTTTGAAAGATGTGGAGAACAATAGTGCACACACTTAGTAAATTTTGCAAAAGTTGCTCTCAATGAGCAAAGAAGTATATTTATACAAATTTAAAACTCAAAAAAGTAAGAACCATGGTTATGTACACAAAACCCTGTTTCTATTAAAAAAGCACTAAAAAATAGCTCTCTGTTTTTGTCACAAAAACACGTTTCCTTTGAGAGAAACGCGTTTTCATGTGAAATTTCAAAATTTCTCAAAAAGCAGGAAACACGTTTCTATCAGAAAAAACATGTTTCTTTGTGCATTTCTCGAGAGCATAATTATTGAAATTTTGAAGAAACGCGTTTCAGCTTGACTGAGTGAATTTTTTCACTAAGTCCAAACAAAAAACACGTTTCTGTAATACACTGAAACTTAAACATGTTTTTTTTTTAAATGTTTTCAATCAAAACATGTTTTCTTGATCAAACAAGTCTAAATACACTTGGATACACTGAACTTGATCAAATTGAAGTTGATACAAGGGTTAAACTCATTTTTTTTTATGAAAGTCAGGATTTGACTAAATCGAAAATCGGTTTGACTTTGAAAAAACCAATGATTTCAAAGTATGATGTATGCATGCAATGATTTGGCTGATTACACTAAAGAGGATTCTATAGCCCTAGATTGAATCTAAGCAAATACATCACAAAGACTGATCTTGATCATCCGTTGCTTGGATTCACTTGGAACTTTGACTTTAACCTTTTAGTTGACTTTTGTGATTTGATCCTTTTAAGCTGAAACAACTTACTCAAAGTAATTAGTACTCAATGGAATGTTATTTGTAATCATCAAAACATACAAGGGTGAGGGTTATTACACTGACAATGTTGTCTGTTGTAGTTTTTGAAGTAAACAAGGTAGATGATTCCAAAGAGTGGTGGATTGATACTGGAGCCACTGAGATGTCTTTGCAGATAAGAGTATGTTTTCTTCTTATACACCAATAGGTGGACGTAATCTGATCATGGGGAATTTGGCAACTTCAACAATTTTGGGCCTTAGGAAGGTGGTTCTTAGGATGACCTCGGGAAAGGAACTCACCTTGATCGACGTGTTGCATGTACCTGTTGGCCTAGGTATGTTTAAGATGGGGGTGAATTGGACACTATGATCAATTTTAAAGCTTAGATAAAACTTGCAGTGTATTAGTAAAAGTTAATGTTGAAAGTAAATAAGTATTGCACAAATGATTTATAGTGGTTCGGCAATATGCCTACATCTACTACCCAACCTCCTAAATTAGGATTTCCAACTTCACTAAACAATTCTCTTACGAATGAGGACCAAACCGTTACAGTCTTCTCAGCTTCACGGGTGTAAGAACTACCTTACAACTCTCAACATATAGGTGTGAGACCTACCTACACTCTTGGCTTCACAGGTGCAAGACAACCTACACACTCAACTTCATGGGTATGAGTAAACCACTACCTATTCTAACTTAACATAATGACTTTCTACAATTGATGCAATTGCAGTGTTACAACTTGATATAGGTAAAGATATAAAATTCAATACGACTGTATCCTATGAACCTTTTACTCGAGTGAACTTCTTCAGCAATAAAAGTATAAGTTTAAAATAGTTGAACAATCGAGTAAAAATATAGTTTTCATTCACTAGTTTTTTAGAGATAATCTATAAAGATGTAAGAACAACGAAAAACTTCGTGCAAAAGAAAAATTAGTTTTCATATTAGATTTTGGAAACTAGCTGACTTTTGAACTTGGAAGCAAGGCTAACTTTCAAAACGTTTTAGCACAAATGATTCTTTTTGGTATGAACCAACTTTGATTTTGAGAATCTCTTTTTGCATATAGTTTGTGCGCCAAAGCCATTTCATTTGAATTTCAATAAGTTTTGAACGTTGAGTCAAAACGACTTGATTCTTTCATAAAAATGGTAGGTTTAGTTTTTGTGAAAGTGTTCTAGTTCGATTAAGTTATCATGAAAATGAAAATTATCAGAAATCCACTGTTCACGCAACTGAATTTTTAGTAGTCAGGTGACAGTCACCTTTTAGTTTTCTGAAAGAGTTCTATCAGCGTCATGAAGTAAATTGTTCTAAGAATGTAATTTTTACTGACTTGCTCAATCGGGGAGGGAGCTAATACCATGTTAGCATCTCGATGGGCTGTTGGTTTTTTCTGGTTGATTCGATGTGGGCGCTAATACTTGATCTTCAAACCCAGAAATCATCAGTGCCCTGATGGTCCATCAACGTCCTCCAGTGTTTGGCTCGATATTAAGTGACTAGCCACTACATTAGCGCCCAGATGGCCTATGAGCGTCTTGAAAGACACTAAAAAATAATTTTTCTAGAAATTTGATTTTCCAATTCTCGATTAAATCAAATCAACACTTGAGTTTTTTGGATCAAATCAAACATTTAGAAATCATGCAAGTGATCCAAAGATATGTCGAATATATATATATATATATTTGCTGCAAAAGGTTTCGAGTAAGGTTCTAACTAACCTTTTTTATCTTGATCTTGATAACTTGACTTGCAATGGATTCATTTGATTTTCTTCCTAACTGATTTGTTGAAACACTTCAAGAAAAACTCTAGATCACAAGATTGAGTAATTTGGAATCATCAAAACATTCTTTCATGGGGTTCCTCTTGAGATAACAATCTCCCCTTTTTTGATGATTTCAAATGCTCATTAAACCTTTCAATTAGTAGATTAGAGAATCAATTTGTTTTTATGTTATATAATCAAATTTCATTTGAACAGAGCACATTATCAAGAACATTGTCAACAAATTTATTTATATCAAATATGTGTTGTTCCACATGATTAAAATTCATTACAAAAGATATATCAAAGATATAAAACATTTGTCCTCCTATTCTCCCCCTAAATCATTGTCTGTAACGCCTCGCTAAAGTATTAAGACAAAGTACCAAACATACGCCTAATGCCTTGATGAAATAAGAGACTTTAAACTTATAAGGACCCTAAATTATTGGTTTGAAGATCATATGAACCCTAAAACGATGTGTAAAGAACCAAATGGTAGTGTTACACACCATTCATGAAGTATTGAAACATAGACATGGGACTCAAACATCAAAAATTCGAATAAAAAACCCTAATTCCTAGGAGAAAACATAGAACATGGGACTTAAAAAATTCTTAAATTTAAGGTCTTTGAAACCTTAGAAACCATTTTGATCATCTAAGAAGAACTGGGACTCAAAAATGAAGAAATCAAAAAAAAGGGAAGGAATCGGACAAGAAACGAGAGAGAAATGTGCTTCTCTCTTCATGGAGCGCGTTCCTCCATTTCTGAGCTGAAGGAGTACGTTCCTTCATTTTTGGGCTGAAGGAGCGCGTTCCTCCTTTCAAGGAGCGTGTTCCTTCATCTAAAAATCTATAAAAAAAACACGAAATTCTCTCATTTTAGACTTTTCAAATTTGGGCAAAAGTGAGAGGGTTTGAGGTGCGACTTGGAGGGTTTCTTGGGGGCTTCAAGGGTTATTCTAAGTGACTTTTAAAGGTGTTTTGGAGCTTCCAAACATCAACTCAATGGCATTGAAGGTATGATTTCTCCCATTCCCTAGCTTGAATTCTTGATTCTTGGTTTTTTCTTGGGGAACAAGTCATCTTGCTCATACCTTGATTTGAACTTAAAAGAGTTTCTAGAGAGTCTAATGATGTTTTCAAGGTTGTTTTAATGTTTTAAACATGGTTTTGAGCAAAGGTGAAGGGATTTATGGTGGTTTTGGAGATGGTTGAAAGGTAACTTGTTCTCCAAGCAACGAAGTGAGTTTCATTTTGACATTTAGATATGTAGTTCCTCTTTGGTTTCGCTTTGGAGATTTCATCTTGATAGATGAAATCATACTAAGAGAACCAAATTATGTGAATAAATAAGTGTTGGAACTATGTTTTCCTGGAAATATTGTTTGGCCATTCTACAAAGGGTTTTACCCCAAACCCTTAAGATATGATGAACTAAAGAAAGCCAAGAGTCCATTAATGATCTTGGGTGTGTGAGAAACACCTAAAGAACAAAAGAAATGGTAAAAATCCCATGAATGAGATTCTAACACCCTTTGTCTCTACAAATGTGTGTAAGGAATCAACATTCAAATATATGAGTTAATGGGTTCTATTTAAATGATTCTCGAATGATAGTGAGAGATTGAAATTGTTTATGAAGTTTTACATGGTTCTTGTCTAAGGAAACCTAATGTTGGAATTAGGTGATGATGTATTGACCTAGAACCAAGGTTCATGGTGTATGGGACATGAACCACCCAACATGGCCAATGTTGGTTTATCAATAAAGGGTGTTGGAAACCAAACCCTTGAAGGAAAGTTGGAGGTCCATAAATGTTGAAGGACCGGCAAAATGCAATTAATTGAAGTAGTCGAATTGTGTTAGATGTGTATGGTTGGATGAGCTAAGAGCTAGTTCTATCTATGCTAAGAAGCGAGGTCAACGCCAAGTGAGGTGAAGGTTTCCAAGGTGGGAAGCCAAGTAGGAATGATATCACTGTTGACGTAACTACTCTCACCCCCTTTTGTTTTGGTGATTACAAACAATATACTTGTGATTTCTAATCTCTTTGATGTAGTTGTTTCATTGTTAACTAGCTATATTAGAAGGATTCAACTAGTCAGTCAAAGCATGTGGAAGGAACTGCACTGTACGAAGATTCAAGAGCTTCATGGTTATATTTCTCATTTAGAATCTTAGTGCTGTAGAGTAGCATTTACATGTTCCAACCACAATATGATTTTCATGTTTTCGAAAATCATACATATAGTTTATCATACTCATGCATATACATTATTATATTATTAATCATGCATGCACACACATTAGTATGATAATTATGCAGTCACACTTAGTTTAAATTGTTTATCATGCATATTTTTATCAGTGTTTAACATGCATTAAATTTACCAACATTGCATGGTTTCATCGTTTTACGTGTACTATTTTAAATTTCTCAATCATATGATTAGTTGATTGATGTACACGTATTTAACTTTTTATTTGTTCTCAAATCTTGTCAAAAATTGTTTTTAAATTTAATCTATATATTTGACAATGTCCTAAACTCATTTTGATAAAAAAAAAATCAGGTTTCCTTCACTTCGTAGTGAAAGAATGTGTTTCTCTCTTAAAGAGCGGGCTCCTTGTAAAAGGAGTTGTCTTTTTTCGAAACTCAGAATTTTTTTGATCCGGGAAAAGGAACCCGTTCCTTAAAGAAGGAACACGCTCCTGTTGTCAAGGGCAAAATAGAAAAGTTTATAGAGTCAGTGGTTCTTGATGTAGGAACCCCTTCCTATGCCCAATTGACATATTGAGGAACGCGCTCCTTAGTTAAGGAACGCGCTCCTTAATTGGAGGAAAATCTGAGATTTTTCAGATTTCAAAGCAGAAATGCACTTCTTCCTTGAGGAACGCGTTTTTGTGCCTTGATGTGGTGTTTTTCTATAAATACTACACTTGCTCATTTGAAGAACAACTTCTACAAAACTTAAAGAACTAGTGCGATTTTCATCTTAGTATTTCTACAAGCCAACAATAAGTTCTTGAGCAATTTTAAACCTATTTAATAGCAAAAGTTCACTTACCTTTGTTCATTCGATTCATACTTCCGAAAAGTTCTCCAAATCTTTCAAATCTTTGAGAAACTCGTATGTTTCCATTGAGCAAGTGTCCAAGACGTTTTTAAGTGTTCACTACACACCTTGTTGTGTCTTGATCTTTCTTAAACGTGGAATCTCTCATCCAACATCACCTTTGAAGAATCGTCAAACTTCAACCTTACCCAAGTGGGGTGAAATTTCTCTAACTCGATTCTTGTGATTTTGTTTGAGAAAATAAGTTTTATGCTTAAGTCAATACCTTGAAAACTGATTTCATCTTGATTATTGTGTGTGAAACACTAGTTTGATCTTTATATCTTAATATCTTGTTTAGTGATTTTATAAATATTTTGTGGTATTGATTCATGTGTTAAAGTTATATTATATTGAATCGATTTCATAAATCAATACTTGCTTTGCATGATTCTTGAACTTAATCATTTACACTTTTAGAATCATCAAGTTTTGATGTGCTTTAAACTTATCATAGTTAGAATCAATTGTTGAACCAATTATCCTCACATCCTTTACGAAGAATATGTCCCTAATATGAAAGATATTTTGATGATTACAAACTACATTCTATTGATGATATTATTGCACATATGGCATATCTAATCTTACTTGAAGGTTTCAAAGAATCAATGATGCATAGCAAATGTATTAAAGATCTTCTTGAAGACCATCATCATTTGAAGATCTTCGATTGTATTATGATAGGTTGTAGGACCTTCTATGTCATATGATTCAGCGATATGTATGCCTGCATGTTTTAGTCGATCATTTTCATATTCAATTTAATTCGATTATGTTATGTTTTATCGAGCTTTAATCGAGAAATCAAAAATCGCTTTTATAAAGTCTTTCAGGACAATAATATTTTAAGCAGCGCCTTCCCGGACTTGATGAGTCAGGATGCTAAAAAAATATTAGGACGCGCAAGGTTGAATTGAATTGATTAATAAGGACGTTTACTTGTAAGTGGCGAGCTTTCTTTTATCAAACTTTGAGATTGTCAGGACGCTGACTTAGTCTCAGCTCACTGGAAGTTCTTTATGTTTTCAAGTGATTTCTATCTTCAAGGACGCTGATAGTTATAAGTTGAATAAATTATCAGGACACTACTTGTGTAGGAGCGCCCTTATCTTTAGAATCAAGTTAATAACCCTCAGGACGCTTACTGTCCTTCAGCGTACTCAACATTGTTTTAAAACTGATTTTAAATTTCAACACACTAACTCTTGAGTAGCGCCCTCGTGTGTTTAGTGTCTTAAAACAAAGCAGGACGCTAACCGCGAAGTAGCGCCCTAATGTTTTGAGTCTTTTGAATCGTCAAAGTAAGTCACGACGCTTAGAGATTAGTAGCGCCCTCACTTCAATGTTCAGTAGGACGCTTATGCTCCATGAGCGCCCTCAAGGAACAAAAGGACAAAAGTTGATATTATGCGCAAGGACGCTAATTCAACAAATGTTACTGTTTTTACAAGAGCCCCATTTATGTTACTTTTTTCAGAATCGTACAACAATTTTTTCAAAACTTTTTGAATGTTCTAAAAGCATGTCAGAACGTTCTCTTTTCATGAAAGGATCAGACGATTCAGGTGTTATCGCCGTAATGTGCATTGAGCTGAATCGATCCATTTTTAGAAAGAAAGTATATGTTGTATTTGAAATAACTTAGAGCGCCAAAATCATCAAGTCCATTGCATTAATGTTATTCCTATTATGCGTACTGCCTTAGAACAAAAAAACAACAAAGGATATATGAAAACTGATATTCATTCAAAACGTATTAACAATTTTCACTTGCGCCAAAACACTTTTTGAAAGTTAGTCGTCTTTCACTTGTACTTGATCTTACGATCTTTTGAAAGAAAAACTTCAAGTCTTCTGGATTGATTGAACTTCATCTTTATTATTTTGACAATCTATTGAAAAAGACAAAAGCTCTTTGAACCTGTTTTCAGCATAAACTTCATCATACATATCTTGCTAAATTTGTGAGCATAGAAGGTTCAGTAGAACATTTTGTAAGTATCACTTTGATTCTAAGTAAAAGGAATCATATCTTATCTTGTATCAAATTTACAGTGACTGGTTAGTCACTGGGCAAGAGCAAGTGTTGCTCGAAGTTGTAACGGTATTCTCACACCCGAAAGTTGAGAAACGATCATCTCACACCCAAAGCTGAGAAACGTTCTTCTCACACCCGTAAGCTGAGAAATGGTAGTTCTCACACCCATAAGTTAAGAAAATGTAACGGTTTGATCTTCACCCGTAGGAAGGTCTATAGTGGAGTTTGAACAAATCCTAACTGAGGAGGTTAGGTAGTGGATGTAGGCGCGGCCGAACCACTATAAATCTTGCTTGTATTGTTTCATTTAAATTTGTTGTATTTGATTGTTATACTTTGTTTAATCTGCTTTCATTATTTCGCACAATTTTAAGAATGGTTAAAATCTGTTAATTGTCCAATTCACCGCCTTCTTGGACATATCTGGGCCAACAATTGGCATCAGAGTGGGTTAATCGTCAAAGTATCTAACCATCTTTGATTAAGGATGGCAGGAAAAAATGAAAGAAGTACTTATCTCTCGAGTGAACGAAACTTTATCAACCGACCACAACTGTTCCAGGGAGAAAACTATTCACATTGGAAAACTAAGATTAGGTACTACCTAAAAGCCCAAGATCTAGAGATGTGGGATGTTGTGACATACGGTTGTCTAACACCTACTAAAATAGTTGACGGTGCTACTGTCCCGAAGGAAATAGACGAATGGAGTACCAAGGAAAAAAAAAGAGAACTATTAAATAACCAAGCTGTAATCATTTTATTTTGCAGTTTATCAGTCGAAGAGTTCAATAGAGTTAGTGCGTGTGAAACTGCGAAGGAAATCTGGAACAAGTTAGAGGTCACCCATGAAGGAACTTCGCAAGTTAAAAAAACAAAGCTTCAATTGTTAGTCGAAAAATATGAGACCTAAACGATGAAGGAAACTGACTCGATAGCTGAGGCTATTGCTCGGTTTACAACAAACATCAATGAGATGAAGAACTTCGGAAAAATCTATGACCAAGAAGAAACTGTTAGAAACTTTGTAAGAGGCGTACCCAGATCATGGGAACCCAAGGCCATAGCCGTTGAAGAAGCCAAGAATCTGGCTTAATACACTTTTGATGAACTATGCGGTTCATTAATGGTTCATGAAATGAAGTTAAAAGATAAGATGAGCCCGATCAAGGTTAAGGAAAAAGAAAAGAAATCTATTGCCCTCAATGCTGGAAATGATTCAGACTCAAAAGATGACATGGCTATGTTGTCTAGAAAGTTTAACAAGTTTCTTAGGACAAAGAGTAAGAAAGGACAAGAAAGTTCTCAAAGCTACATTGGATGATTCAAGCTTAAGCGAAGATGAAGCGGATTTAGATCACATTGCTGCACTGTGCTTAATGGCAAGCACCGACACAGCGGTTGCTCAAGGCATATGACTGGAGATATATCTAAATTTCTGAGCCTTGATAGGAAGAAAGGAAGAAAGCTCACTTTTGGAGATAACAACAAAGGTAACATTGAAGGCATTGGAAATATTGGAAACGATTTTCTATCCATATCTGATGTACTTTATGTTGAAGTGCTAAAGCATAAGTCAATTATGTGACAAGGGTTATGACATTTCATTTGAAGCAAACATGTCACGACCCACTATCTGTGACATCATGATCGGCATGGAACCCCAGGTATATCCTCCCTCGATATCCTTGGCACCTCGTCAGCCTTCTAATAACACACCATAATCCCAATAATCAACATCTAAACACATGGACAATAATAGATCATCAATGTAAAAGCATACCCAAATGACAACCATAATTTTTTTTAAGTCCATAATGTTCAAAATATACAAAATCCTACTTAACCATAAATTAAAACCCATCTATGTGTAAAGTATAAGCATTAAGTGTTACATAGTACAATTTATCAAAATAAATGCGAAAAATTACTAAACACCTACGTCACAAAAGTGTAGGGAAAATGCCTGTAGCTAAGCTTTTCCCTTCACCTTCCTATACGAACCTGAAAGGATAAGAGTGAGGAGTGAGCTACAACAAGCTCAATGAATGTTTTCTACAAGTGGCAACATATATATGCATTTATGTAAAACTTTGCACGATCATTAAAACCATTTAAATATCATGGATACAAATAAGATTACATACATGCTCAATATAACGCATCATGTCATATACAAGATAATGCATATCATTTATAAATGTGCTCATGCAATTCTAAGACCTCCTGAGTAAGAATCAATACAAGGGCCTGAGTGCGCGACACCCATTGCCCAATCGACCTTTTACCCGTATTCTGTTAGAATTTCTAGGATTGTATGAACCATAAGATCTGCCCACCAAGAAAAGTATCATGCTTAGGCGAATCCTAACATACACAAGCCATAGAAATCCTCTGCCAGGTCCACAATTAGGGATCACCACTAGACTTACGAGATTCCCCGATGAAAATCCCAACTAGGAGACTCTACCCAATTGCTAACCCTATTAGACTATGCTCAAATACATTTCCTGAGACATCAAATCATGCATACTACAATAGATAGGCATTTAAAACACATTTCTATACTACAATGCCACATATAGAAACCAAAAAGTAAAGAAACACTTACAACTTGATTGGCTAGACTTAGCCAATCCAATCCAATCCACAAGAGAGCACTAGAAAGACCACAATCACCCCAAGCACCTCAATCCCCAATTGGCCTATTTGGGTTACTTAAATCAACCAAAATCCCTGCATGAAACATGGTTTATACATTACTGAAAATTAGTCCACTAGTGCGCCAAACAACCATGATCAAACCCAATTCCATAGCCAATTAAGATTCTAAAATGATTATACACATGAGCCAATCCCATATTGCTCAATTCAACCATTTAAAATCAAATTAAACCATACATAACCCAATTGAATGCAATAGGTTGATCCCCATGATCGACCCACTATAATACAAGGCATTCAATCATAATTAAGGTCAATCAGACTATTTATCAAGTTAATTTCATCAGTTGACTAAGTCTAAGTCAAAATCCTCAAATTCATTGAAATTTTTCAAATTACATGGCCTAGGCCAAAAATACCTTACACTAGGGTTATCCACTAATCAAAATCAGTAAATTGTACTACTATACATCCACATTTACCCATGTATTCAACATAAATCACATGCAAATTAAATAGGAAACCCTAAGTTCAAAATCCTAGTTTTGGTCAAATACCTATATAACCCCACCAATTTCTTGTTAGAAATTGGGGGTTTCACCATTTATGGACTCTCAACATCCTCTAGATTAACATATCTCAAATGCAAGACCAAATTCCAAAATGCATTTTCCACCACCCTCCTTAAATTTCGGGATTCTTGAGTGAAAAACACCCATTAGGTGAAAAGCAATCTTGCATGCATGAATGAAAGCAATAGAAGGAAGAAAAATGAGAAAGAATGAGAAAGAAATGATTACCTTGGGGATTCTTGAGCAAGAATACACCCAAAACCCCAACTTTTCCCTTCCTTTTCTCCTCCCCCTTCCTTTCCTCTTCTCCAGGCTCCTTAGCCTCTTTTGGAAGTGAAAAATGAGAGAAATCACGTCTTAATGGCTTATATAGAGGTTAGGTGGCATTTTGGGCCCACACTTAAAAAAACACACTTTAATAAAAAAACAGTTTTCCCGTTGCACTTACTTGCACTTACATAATCAATTTCTTGCAAATGACTCACCAATTTAATATCTTAACCGTTTAAAAGTTTTATGAGTTAGTTACCAACCTTCTCGAGATTGCGAGATCCAACTGTTTGATCAAAACTGTGCAAGAAAAGTAGCAAATTTGAGAAACAGTGTTTGGAGTCTTAGACCTCACAATAGACAACTCCGATCAAGATATTCACCGTTCATAATGAAGATTTATCAGAGAAGAATAAGCTGACAAATTTCAGCTAAATCGGATCAGGGATCTAGGAGATCAAGCTATTGCTGTAATCGGTGACAAAAGTTTCTTCCTCCATGGAGCGAGCTCCACTGATCCAAAACACTGTTTCTGATATGTTTCGACGTCCAACGGGTCTCTGATCATTCCGAAATTTTACGCACACATTAAACAACTTAAAAGCATGCAAATACACTCGGACCAACATGCGTCGAGCATTAAATACGTATACACATATGTATATGCGTACTCTACGGGTCAAAATCATATCATTCTAAGGTACGGGCGTTACAATTCTCCCCAACTTAAGGGATTTTGTCCTCAAAATAAAAGCAAGATAACTAACCTCAGTTGGTAAAAAGATCGGGGAACTGCTCCCTCACCTGGTCCTCACGCTCTCAGGTTTGCTCTTCATTACCGTGGAATTGCTATTTGACTCACAGAAGCGGGATCTCCTTATTCCTCAGTTTCTGAACCCGACGAGCCACAATTTGAATCGGCAACTCCGCATAAGTCGTATCCTCCCCAACTTCCAGATGACTCATATAAAGCACATGAGTTGGATCAGGATAAGACTCCTTCGATGGATCTTCATTAAACTTTCTCAGCATCGATACATGGAACACATCATGAGCACTCTCGAGCTGAGAAGGTAGAGCTAACATGTACGCTATCGATCCAATCTTCTCAATAATTTGGAATGGCCCAATGAACCTAAGGGCAAGTTTCCTTCTGATGCCGAACCTCCCTTCTGTGGCGAGACCTTAAGCAAAACTAGATCTCCTGTGGCAAACTCCAGCGGCCTATGCCGATTATCGTAATAACTCTTCTGCCTATCCTAAGCCGACTTCAGCCCCAGCCGAATCAGCTTGACTTCTATATCTACTCCACAACTGCATCAGATCCCCATAACTACTTATCGCCCACCTCGTACCAACAAGTTGGTGATCTACAGGGTCTTTCGTACAAAACCTCGTACAGTGTCATACCGATGCTCGCCTGATAACTATTGTTGTAAGCAAACTCACACAAGGGAAAATGCTCACCCCAACCACCACCGAACTCTAAAATGCAAGACCTTAGCATATCCTCCAGCATTTGAATCACTCTCTACGTCTGATAGTCCGTTTGAGGGTAAAACGCTGTACTGAGTCGGAAACGAGTCTCAAATCAAGTCTGCAAAGCCTACCAAAACCTCAATGTAAATTGTGGATCTCGATCTGACATGATAAAAAAAGGCACTCCATGAAGTCTCAGGATCTCTCTCACATATAATCTGCTTTGTTTGTCCACAGAGTCTCTGACGCTCATAGGAAGGAAGTGTGCACTCTTGGTCAATCTATCGACCACAACCCAAATGGCATCAAATATGCCTTGAGACTTCGGTAATCCCATGATGAAATCCATCGCGATGCGCTCCCATTTCCACTCATGTATGGGTAAAGGCTGCAACTGACCTCTAGGCTTCCGGTGTTCAGCCTTAACATGCTGGCACACCTCACATCTTTGCACGTACTCAACAATATTCTTCTTCATCCCATGACACCACACAGATCTCTTCATGTCATGATACATCTTAGTATCCCCTGGATGAACACTATACTGAGACCTGTGAGCCTCTCGAAGAATCTCAGGAAGCAACTCAACATCATATGGGATCCATAGTTTCCCTCTATACCGCAGGACATCCTCTGACCCTTTCTGCCAATCGACTCAGTCAACACTGTCTGCAAATCTATAGTACATGTCATAATTCGAACAATGCTCCTGTAGATCTCTAACCCTCTAAATATGGGCATTAGCAAGTTGCACGTGCATCTAAGCACATATCTCACTGCGTGGTGCATCCGAGAGTATACTCATCATCGTCACTCTCTCAAATAAATGCCATTGCTGGGCCATCTGAAAAGCAACCACCTAAGTCTTTGCTCGTTTACGGCTTAATGTGTCAGCCACAACATTGGCTCTGCTAGGATGATACTCCAAAGAGAAATCATAATCCTTAAGTAACTCGAGTCATCTCCTCTGCCGCATATTCAGCTCCTTCTGATCAAAGAGATACCTCAAATTCTTATGATCAGAAAACAAAGCGAACCTTTCACCAAACAGGTAGTGCCTCCATAGCTTCAGTGCAAACACAATAGCTGCCAGCTCCAAATCATGCACAAGGTAGTTGTGCTCATGCACCTTAAGCTGTCTATATGCATATGCAACCACTCGACCCTCCTGCATCAGTACACATCCCAGACCCAAGAGTGATGCATCCGTATAAATTACCAAACTTTTTTCAGGCTCTGGAAGAAACAACACTGGAGCTGTAGTCAACCTTTGTTTCAACTCACTAAAAGCTTTCTCACAAGCATCCAACCATGTGAAATTCTTCTGAGTCAGCTTAGTCAATGGTGCGATTATGGTGGAGAAGTCCTTCACGAACTTCCTGTAATAGCCAGCCAAACCCAGAAAGGTACGAATCTCGGTCAATGTGGTAGGTCTTGGCCAATTAATGATTGCCTCAACCTTAGCAGAATCAACTGAGATATGATAAGTTGAGTTTTAGGAGTTAGTTTGCATGTTAACTTGATAGATTTTTAGGTTCATTTAGTTAGTTTTTAAGTGTTTTTACATGATTAGCATACTTAGTTGCTTTAGATGCATTTAGGTTTTATTTTAGGTTTTTATAGGTTTTTATCATGAATAAATGACTTTTTGATACATGTTAATATCATAGAAGTCACATGTTTTGAGTACATTGCATTTTAATTAATACTTTGATTAATTGCATAGAATTTACATTTGTTTATATTTTGTTTTGTAGGTAAATAAAGAGCTTAAAAGTAGGTTGAAATAAGGTTTAAATGGTGTCCAAAAGAAGTCAAGAACATGTGCAAAACATGTGCAAGAAGTGTTTAGAAAAAATTGAAAAAATCAGCAAAGTCCACAAATCAGCACAAGAGAAACCCAAAATTGGGCCCCGCCCAGAGCTAGCACCACGACGCCCAGAGTTGGTGCCACAGCGCCCAGATGCTGAAAGAAAAGTGTTGAAATGCGGCGCCCACCATGGGCACCGGAGTTCGCAAAATTGCGGGACTTCATTTTTTGAGCGAGTTTTCATGCCCATTTTGGTCTTTTGACCCACTTAAGTGTGAAACACGTTTTAGGGTTTAATTTTATGATTATCAAAGTGGAGAAGGAGTTTGAGGGTGTGGAAAAAAGAGGCAAGAAAGCAAGAAGAGGCAGGCTTGGGATTGATTGCTCGAAGGAACCAAGGAGATAAAAAAGACCAAATCCACCATTAAAGTGGGATTCTAACTATTAATTTCATTTTCTTGTGTCTTGAGATGTTTTCATCCATTGTTTTATTTCTTTATCATCTTGTATCCATGAACATGAATATGAGCTAAACTATTAATCTAGAGGTTTGAATGATCGATATTTGATTTCATGGTTTGAATGAGACTTGGGAAAGATTTAAAGACCTACTGAGAAGATGTCCACAACATGGGTACCAAGAGTGGTTGCAAATTCAAATGTTTTACAATGCCATGGCCTTATCTACAAGGTCATTAGTTGAAGCTGGAGCTGGTGGTACTCTTATGGGAAAGACAACAAATGAAGCCCTCATGTTGATAGAAGAAATGGCTTCCAACTCTTATGAACACTCAAATGAAAGGGCTCTAACAAAAAGAGTGGTCGAATTGCATGAAGTGGATCAAATGACAACCTTATCAGCTCAAATGTCTTCAATGCAACACCAAATGACAACTTTGTCTGCCTCTCTCCTAGGAAATCCTTCACCTTCATCTTCCATAACATCCATTGCAGCAGCAAGTTCAATTCCTCAAGGTTTTGGTGGTCAAGAAGAGCACTTACAGTTTGTGAACAATAGATTGTACAACTATAGAGGCAACCAGGACAACTACAGAGGGAACCAAAGTGGCACTCAAGTGCCAAATCATGATAATCCGGGGGTTAGGAATCATGAAATTTTTTTTGACTTTAATAATAGAAATGCGTTACAACCACCGGGGTTTCAGAATCAATTCCAAGAGAAGAAATCAAGTCTGGAAGATGCAATGACCACTTTTCTAAATGATTCAAACAAGAGGTTTACCAAAAATGAAACAAAGTTGGATGAGTTAGCGGCTCACATGGCTAATCAAATGAGTTCCATGAGCCAATTGATAACTCAAGTGAGCAACTTAGGTGCCTCTGTGAAGAATTTGGAAGTTCAAGTAGGACAAGTTGCCTCAGCCATTGGTGCCCAACAACATCAACAAAATTCCTTCCCAAGCAATATAGAAGTGAATCCAAAAGAGAGGTGCATGGCTATCAAAGTAAGGTGTGGCAAATAAGTTGAGAGTTCTCCTTTACCGAACAAGGTCAAACCGAGTTCATTTCCTTCTTCACCATCCCATCATATTCACAAGCTCAAGAAGAGGTTGAAAAAGAAGTTCAAGAGGAAGTGGAACAACAAGGCAATGGGGTTACCATTGACAAAAGACAAGAGGCTAGAAAAAAGAACTTTGTTCCGGGTCGCATCACATTCTCGGATAATTCGCCTATCCTAAAAGCCCCCATTCCTTGCCCTCAAAGATTTGCAAAACAACAGTTTGAAAAAAATTTGGATATTTTTAAGAAGATTTACATCAACATTCCTTTTGCAGCTATTTTGGAGCAGATGCGCAACTATGTCAAGTTCATGAAGGATGTCATGTCTAAGAAGAGGAAGCTGGAGGAGTTTGAAACTGTCAAACTCACTGAGGAGTGTAGTGCAATTATGCAAAAGAAGTTGCCCCAGAAGCTCAAAGATTCAGGGAGTTTTTCTATTCCTTGTGTTATTGGTCCATCTTCTTTTGATAATGTTTTTTGTGATTTTGGTGCAAGCATTAATTTGATGCCCTTGGCTATTTTCAGGAAGCTTGGATTAGGAGAGGTGAAGGCCACCACTATATCCCTTCAACTAGCCGACCGTTCAATCACATATCCATGGGGCATTGTTGAAGATGTGCTAGTCAAAGTGGATAAATTTATATTTCCTGTGGACATTGTGGTGTTTGACATGGAGGAGGACAAAGAGTTACCACTCATATTTGGGAGACCATTCCTCGCCACGGAGAGAGCTTTGATAGATGTTGAGGGTGGAGCACTCACATTGAGAGTGAATGATGAAGAAGTCAAGTTTGACATTTACAAGTCTCCGAAGCTTCAAGAAGAGAAGAGTGCTCGCCATAGAGTTGAGGTAATGGAGAGTAATGTTCAAGAGAGCATGATGGTGACAAGTACTTTGGAGTGAGACACAGGTTAACCAAATTCTGAAAAAATAGTGAAAATTGAGGAGAAGAAGCACTTTGAGTTGCCATTTGTGAACTCTATTAATGAAGCTCCTAAACTCAAGTTAGAAGTTATGAAAAGTGTAACTCTTGCACCTTTGAGTTCACCTTCGAGTGGTGTGTTGCAAGAGGGAACATCCCATTTTGGGAAGCGACAAGTTTTTCTTGATGACAAGTTTTATAAATGGGATGATTCTTTGTTCTTTCAAGGAAGCAAAAATCAAGCTACCATGCAAAGTTTGCTTGAAAAAGGAGTACTAGAGATTCTTCATGACTGTCATGCTTCATGTTATGGCGAACATTTTAGTGCAACAAGGAAAACTTTAAAAGTCCATCAAGATGGTTTTGATTGGCCTACTTTGTTTGAAGATGCGGAGATCTTTGTGGAAGCATGTGCTAAATGCAGTCAAAAGACGCATTGTTTTAGCCAAGCCAACCGGAAGGATGAGATGTTCTTGTACTATGAACTGGCACGAGCAAGAAAAGAGAAAGTCTAGCTAATGACTATAAATAAGCGCTTGTTGGGAGGCAACCCAACCAATTTTGTTGATGCTTTTGTTTATTTCTAGTCATTGTAGTATAGAAGTTGAGATTTTACTTTCACTAATGACATCTCTCTATGTCATTCTCTAGGTACTCATTCTAATTTGGAAGTCCTCATCAACAACAAGAGAAGGAGAATCATTGTGGAAGCCTCTACCCATGTGGTTTAGGGGAGTTTTGCTATCCTTTATCTCTTTATCTTGCTTTGAAGTTGTTTTTCATTAAGGACAATGCTTAGTTTACGTTTGGGGGAGAGTTTGAATTTTATGTCTTAGTGAAAAAGTTGAGTACACTTTTAGTAAAAATTTAAATTCTTGAGTTTTGATCATGAATAACTACATATTCCCTTATGAACTTTGATTTGATTTGATCTTGTATGTATGATCTATGAAAAGATTACCATTTGGTTTTGAACATGATCTAGGGAAAATTAGGAAGTACTCTTAAGTCTGTGTGTTTGATTTGCTTTGCCATGTTTATTGGAAATTTTTGTTGACTTCTGAGTATAAAATTCTGATCATGAGTTCCACTTGCTATTTAAATTGAGATTTTGCAAGTTAAGCCTCATTGAATCTCACTTTTCAAACTAAACTCTAGAACTTGCTTCATCTCTTCTTAAGGCGAAATCCTAGGAATCACACTATGAGATATATGATTTAGGCCATTTTTGGATAGTTTGAGATATAAAACCCACGTAGCTGTGTATTACCCCTAGTTACCCTATTTTGAGCCTTATATACTGTTCTTTGTCACCTAAAATTATTAGCCAAGGCCTTTGATTGATATTCTCCTATTTTTCACCCTTGCACCCTTAACTCTTGAAGTAGATAAATTGTAATGGGTTGGGTCGTTTTCATGGGAATTTATGTGTAAATGTGCTATGGAATGAGAGTATGTGAAGGTGATGAGAAAAGATTCAAAATGGTTCAAAATATGTGAAAAAGAAGAAAAAAAAAAGATGAAGAAAAATAATAATGAATAGAAAAAGTACAGTTCTTCGTGAGTGAATTGAATAAGTTTTGGGGAATGTAAAGGGTGATGTGATGATTCATTTTGTAAGGCATGAGATGTTTAAAAGGTGCTATGTATAAAAGATGTTTTGTGTGTATTGAGCTTCATTTTATCTATGTTATCAAACCCTTAATATTAGCCTTACATAACAAAATAACAAAGTCCTATTGATTTTAATTGGTGTGAGTCCTACATTAGTAGAGAGAAGTGTGAAAAGCAAACATATGAAGTTCATGTTTTGTTTTGTTGAGATTATATTTTTATCTTGCTTGCATTGGTCTATATAATTTATGAGTGGTCATGTGAGTGATTTCTTGTGCTTGTTTGTCAATGAGGATAGAAGAGAATGCATTGCTTTGTAGATTGAAATTCTAGACAATGAGTTTGAACTTTCGAAGTTTTCCCTGAGTTGTGTTGTATGGAATGTATGGTGTCTTTGAGATCATGAAAACCCATTTTTGCAAGTTAAATCTTTGTTCATTTTGGAATATGTGAGAAGTTTTTTTCATCAACTTTCATTTTTCTCTTTGCTCGGGACGATCAAAGTCTAAGTTTGGGGGAATTTGATAAGTTGAGTTTTAGGAGTTAGTTTGCATGTTAATTTGATAGATTTTTAGGTTCATTTAGTTAGTTTTTAGATGTTTTTACATGATTAGTATACTTAGTTGCTTTAGATGCATTTAGGTTTTACTTTAGTTTTTTATAGGTTTTTATCATGAATAAATGACTTTTTGATACATGTTAATATTATATAAGTCACATGTTTTAAGTACATTGCATTTTAATTAATGCTTTGATTAATTGCATAGAATTTACATTTGTTTATACTTTGTTTTGTAGGTAAATAAAGAGCTTAAAAGTAGGTTGAAACAAGGTTCAAATGGTGTCCAAAAGAAGTTAAGAACATGTGCAAGAAGTGTACAAAAAAGTGGAAAAATCGGCTTAAGTCCACAAATCAGCACAAGAGAAACTCGAGATTGGGCACCGCAA
This sequence comes from Paratinospora sagittata, assembly GCA_035771175.1. Lineage (NCBI taxonomy): Eukaryota > Viridiplantae > Streptophyta > Magnoliopsida > Ranunculales > Menispermaceae > Paratinospora > Paratinospora sagittata. The sequence continues at coordinate 17,573,902 of CM069603.1, forward strand.
CTCCCAAATGCAGAAAAAAAAAGTGTTGAAACCAGTGGGTGGGAGCCGGTGTTCGCAGAATTGCGGGACTTCATTTTTTGAGCGAGTTTCCATGCCCATTTTGGTCTTTTGACCAACTTAAGTGTAAAACACATTTTAGGGTTTAATTTTATGATTATCAAAGTGGAGAAGAAGTTTGAGGGTGTGGAAAAAGGAGGCAAGAAATCAAGTAGAGACAAGGCTTGGGATTGATTGCTCGAAGGAACCAAGGAGAAAAAGAAGACCAAATCCACCGTTGAAAGGGGATTCTAACCTTTAATTTCATTTTCTTATGTCTTGAGATGTTTTCATCCATTGTTTTATTTCTTTTTCATCTTGTATCCATGAACATGAATATGAGCTAAACTATTAATCTAGAGGTTTGAATGATGTATATTTGATTTCATGGATTAATATTCATGTGCGTGTTATTGAATTGATTTATGAATTTATTTGCAATTTTATATGCTTAATGCCTTCAATTTTCTGGCCACTAATTGAATGAAGTTAGATTTGATTTCTTACATTCGAGAGAGGTGTTATGAAACAAGATCTGGGAATTTGTGGCCTAGTTTAGTAGTATTGAGTCGAGAGACCTACGAAATCCTTTGAAATAAGATAACATAAATCACAAATATAAAGGCATGCTTGACTTGTTAGTTTACACTTGAGAGAGGGAATTAATAGGTTAAGTGTACATTTTCAAATTGACGCTCGAGAGAGGTATTTGATTGAGTTAGGATTCATAATTTATAAATTCAATAGCAAACTTTTTTGAAACCCATGAAATGAAATATAGTGATTTCAGTCCACTAGAACTTTTATTCAATGATTTATACTTGTTTCCGTTTAATTTTGCATTAATTCGTTTTAATTTTTTAAATTATATTCAGCACATAAAATTACCCATTTTGATCACTTAGATAATATTAATATCATAGTAGTTTTGGGCATTAATTTTAGTAAATTGCTTTTCCCTGAAGACGATAACCCGACTCACCTCGATTTTATAACTTGACTATCATACACTTGCGATACAAAATAATCTCGATCAAGATACCCTCTGCACTAACCACATGACCCAAGAATTTCACCTCGGTCATCCAGAAGTCACACTTGCTTAGCTTGGCATATAGCCTATGCTCTAACAATGTCTGCAACGTAATTCTGAGATGACGCTCATGGTCCTCTCTAGTCTTAAAATAGACTAGGATATCATCAATGAAGACTATCATGAACTGGTCAAGGTACGGTCTGAATACTCTCAGCATCAGATCCCTGAACATAGTTGGTGCATTAGTAACCCGAAAGGCATCACCAGAAACTTGTAATGTTCATACCTCGTCCAAAAAGCAGTCTTCGGAACATCCTCATCTCTAATCCACAACTGATAGTACCCCAGACCTCAAGTCAATCTTTGAAAAGAACTTGGTCCCAATCAGTTGGTCAAACAAATCATCGATACATGAAAAAGGATACTTGTTCTTCTTAGTCGCCTTCTTCAGCTGACGGTAGTCTATGCACAATTGAAGACTCTCGTCCTTCTTCTTGACGAACAACACAGGTGCTCCCCAGGGTCACATACTAGGAGAAATGAATCCCTTGGCCATCAACTCATCTAGCTAGGCTCTGAGTTCATTCAACTCTTTTGGTGCCACACGATACGGTGGAATGGAAATAGGTTTTGTCCCGGGCATCAGCTCAATGATTAAGTGTACCACTCGCTTAGGAGGCAAACCAGGTAACTCATCAGGAAAAAACCTCTGGGTACTCACAGACTACAGGAATGTCTGCTAACTGAACACCCTGCCCAACATCATCCACTAACCTCAAACTAGCCATCGTAGCAACCTCATCATCAGTGGCTAATCAACCTTGGGTGTCACGACCCACTATCTGTGACATCATGACCGGCACGAAACCCTCGGGTGTACCCTCCATTGATACACCTGGCGTCCCGTCAGCCTAAACATAACACGAATCCCAATAAAATACAATCTTATAAATACATCCATCTAAACATGATCAACAATAATAAATAAAAATATTACGTCTCCAAAATTACCAAATATAAAATTTCGTAAGTCCACAAATTATACAAAACCATACACATCCCATCTATGTGTTAAATATACATATACTAGGTGTTATCATGTACATAATATCAAAATAAAAAATGTACAACACCTACATCAACAAAATACCAAGGGAGTGCTCTGCAGTCAAGCCTTCCCTTTTCCTTTCCTATCCAAACCTGAAATGGTAAGGATGAGGTGTGAGCTACAACAAGCTCAGTGAATGTCTTCTACAAGTGGCAATATACATGCATTTATATAAGACATGGCAAGATCATAAAAGCATTTGAAATAACATGATGATGAAACAAGATTACATACATGCCAATATCATGCATCATGTCGTAACCAAGACAATGCATATCATTTTCTAAACATGTCAATGCAATCCTAACACCTCTTGAGCAAGGGCGATCAAAGGCCTGCTGCGCGACACACAGCGCCCAATCCGACCAAACAGTACTCGTATTCTAGTAGGATTTTTGGGGTCGTTCAGGATGTAGGATCAACCTAAGGTATCCTACCTATACACAAGCCATAAAACTCTCTGCTAGGTCCACAGCTGGAGATCACTATTAGACTTAGGAGACTTCCCAAAGGAAATCACAACTAAGAGACCCAACCAAATTGCTAACCCTATAGACTATGCTCAAATTCATTTCATGGAACATTAAAACATGCATAACACTTATAGATATCAATTCAAATAAGTTTATGTAATACAATACCACAAATAGAACTCCAAATCTATAGAGACACTCACAACTCGATTAGCTAGGCTTAGCCAATCCAATCCGATCAAAGAAAGCACTAGGATGCACCAACACACTCCTAAGCACCACAACCTCCAATTGGCCTCTTTGGGTTACTTAGATAATTCACAAAATCCTGCAAGTGACATGGTTCACACAATACTGAAAATTAGCCTTAAAGTGTGTCGAACAACCATGTTTAAACCCAACTATATAGCCAATTAAGATTCTAAAATAGTCAAACCCATGAACCAATTCCATATTGTTCAATTTAACTATTTAATACTACATTAACCCACATTTAACCCAATTGAATGCAATAGGTTGATCCAACCACTATACTATAAGGCATTCAATCATAAATAGGGTTAATTAGACTAATTTCATGTCAATTTGATCAATTGACATCAACTAGGTCAAAATCCCCAAATTTGGGCAAATCCCCAAATTCATTGCAATTTCCCAAATTACATGGCCTAGGCCAAAATTGCACTACACCTAGGGTTTCCAACCAACAAGATCAGTAAATTTGACCACTACACATCCATATTTACCCATCATCAACATACATCACACGCAAATCCAATGGCAAACCCTAAGTCCAAAATCCTAAGTTTAGGTCAATACACATAATCACTCCAATTTCTTGCTAGAAATTGGGGGTATTACCATCAATTGGTTCCCAATGGCCTCTAATCATACATATATGACATGCAAAGCCTAACACCTAAGTGTGTTCTTCCACCACTCTTTTCAAATTTTGGGATTCATGTTTGGAATCACATCATTAGGGGTTGTTCTAGGTTAGGGAAGGCCATTAACATCATAAACAAGCAAAAAATAGCCTAAACATGCAAACCTTATGTCAAAAACCCACCAAATCCGAGATTCATAGCAAATCCTAGGTCAAAAGAAAGCTTGTAAACACACATGAAAGAGATAGAAGGAAGAAAATAGGGAAGAATGGTATACCTTAGAGGGATTTTTGAGCAAAAATCACCAAAACCCTAACCTTCTCTCCCTTTTCTCCTCTCCCCTTCTTTTCCTCTTCTCCAAGCTCTTTTCCCTCTTATTCAATGTTCTAATGTGCAAATGAAAGGCAAAGAGGGTATATAGCAAGCCAAGACACAAGTGGGGCCCACACAAAAAGTTCTCATTTTTTGCATTTTACCCAAGTAAAACGTGTTCTAGATCCATGAAACGTGTTTTAGGGATTTTTTTGGCTTCGAAACCTTTCGGCCAGTGTGAAACGCGTTCCAACACCACAGAAACGCATTTCAATCTTTTAGATTTTCAGATTTTTCATCTTTTCGCTACACGGTCAATACACATCGGAATTTTGCATATAATAGGTCGATTTCTACGTAAAAACGCGTTCCGGACTGTAACACCTCATAATTTTAATTAAATACATACCATGACTTACATGTATATAGAGATGTATAATACGCATATTTTATACGTAGGAGCCAAATATACACGTATATGAAAATACATGTTATATCTAAGGAGTATAAGCAAATAAATAAAATTATTAAATGAAGATGATATATATACGGGATCATCCTATATGAGTGCTTACAAGTTAAAAATGGAGTTAAATGTATGTGTATATAAGCATACATGAATTAGTTGATTGTATTATTAAATGCAATAATATCACTAGATTATAAAATATTATATAAATAAACTTGATAATGAAGTAATTTAATGATGAGGAGTTGCTAAATGAATAGTTGAATTAATGAAATTGATGGGGGGAGTTATTTTATTAAGTTGCATGAGAAGCATGGGAAAAATAAATAATAAATAATATCTCTCCCTTTTAATCTCTATCTCCAATGTTTTACAAGAAGAAGAAAAAAAAAGAGAAAGAAATAGGGGAAAAAGAAAGACTAGAGAGTGACTGACACGTGATCCATATTTGCCTTTGTTTATGTATGTATGCTTGGAGAAAATGGGCTATATTTTTTTATTTTGAGATGTATAATTATCACATACTATATATATAATATCACCTAGATGGGTTGTGTGATAATGTGGATTATAGTTAAATACTTTAGTTATACAATGCTTGTGATGATGGAATGGGATGATCATATATATCTATCATGTAAGAATTTGATTTGTGGAATGAATGGGATGATTATCTCTATATATATTGGATTTGATTTGTGGTATATCAGGTTGTGAGAGATCCATTTTATGGGGAGATGCTGTCAAATTTTTGGAGATTTGTGAAATTCTATTGAGGCTGACAGTGTATTATATACTTTATACAAGGTATGTACAGTGTATAGTACACTGTGCCGGTCATAACGTCAGCCTACGTTAGGGGCATTGTGACAATATTGGTATCAGAGCATTAGGTTTAAAATCCTTAAAAAGATAAAAGATTTATGATATTAAGATTGTTTGTATGGGTATACATATGGGTAGTCCTATTATGTATCCAATATGTTATCTTGACTGAGAATCACCTGTGTCGATGAATTCCAGATTTGGAAAAGACTAGTCAAGATTAACAATGAAAATTGTTGATCACGAAAGGATCAGAAGGCTGAAAGAAAAATAATTGGATTTAATCTAGTGATATTAAATTACATTGCTTATATATAGCTAGTAACTATCCAACAACAACGAAATGCATAGCTTATGAGCTTGTGGCAAAGTTGTAATGTGAGAAAGACAGAGGCTTGAACAATTGATAGCTCCAGATGTAGGTGCTAATGGTGTGGGTACTTCTGTAAAAACATATATAGTTGAGACTAAAGTAAATAAATAAATAGATAAATAGAAGGTCTCAATGATAAGCCAGATGAAATGAAAAGATACGTGAAAGTTATGCAGACTTTCAGGAGAAAAGGTTCTCCTATTTTAACTAGTTGTCTAATATTAGCAATAGCAGAGATTTGACTACTTCGAGTAGAGACCATCTTAGAAGATGATTAAGTCCCTGAAAATGATAAATCAAGTTAGCTAAATTTAAGCTAATTGATGATAAGAGATGATAAAAAATTGGGTTAAGGACTCCTGAGATGATTAAGGCATGAGATTAATTAAAGAAGCTATTTTATGAGGGCTTTTATCATCATGCTGAAATCGATTTAAGTCATGAAAATTTTTATCTTGTTAAAATTTAGTGACATGCCTAACCATAAATACAAACATGAATTAAATAGACTGGTATAGTTTATTTTTTGAATGGTCATTATGGATACTCTGAGAATGATAAGGATCTAGAATGAATTTTGGGATCCTATACGGTAGGTTTGATAATTGTTGGGTTATAAATATATGCGTGGGTTGCGAGGCAAACTATAAATTTTGGGTCAGCCAAAGCTGCGGTGAAATCGTTAACACAAGCAATACTAGTAATATAGCTTGTACCGTTGTTTGAAGCCGAGTCATCAACACTAATTCTAGGTAAAAGGAGAAATAAGTAATGTAAGGAAATGTTGGGGCAATAATATAAAATTCAAGATAAGTGAAACGTTGAGTAAGGTTGAGATTCTGGCAGTATTAATGACTCTAATTTTGTTAGTACCTGTGTCACGACCCACTATACGTGACGTCATGACCGGCACGGGAACCTCCGAGTATACCCTCCGTCGGTACACCCGACGTCCCGTCAGCCTAACATACATATACGAATCCCCAAAAAAGAAATGAAAGTGCATCATTAACATCCAACTATCATGATCATAATGAAATAAAATATTACTTCTCCAAAGTTTACAAACATAAAATTTCAGAGTCTTCAAAATGATGTAAAACCCAACACATCCCAACTATGTGTTAAATATACAATTACTAGGTGTTATCATGTACATAATTATCAAAATACAAAACTAAATGTACAACACCTACATGAAACAAAAATAAGGGACGCTCCGCAATCAAGCCTTCCCTTTTCCTTTTCTATCAGATCCTGAAAGAAGATGGTGAGGTGTGAGCTACAGCCAGCTCAGTGAATGTTATTTACAAGTGGCATATACGTGCATTTATAAAACATGGTAAGATCATAAAACAGTTGAAAAATCATGATGACGAAATATATTACATACATGCTAACATAATGCATCAAGTCATACATAAGACGATGCATAACATTTTGTAGTCATGCTCATGCAATCCTAACACCTCCTGAGTATGGGGGTTTCAAGGCCTGGTGCGCGACACACAACGCCCGAACACACACACAATACTCGTATTCTAAAAGGGTTTATGGGGTCGTGCAGCACGTAGAATTAATTTAAACAAACCTACCCATACACAAGGCATAAAACCCTCTGCCAGGTACACAACTAGGATCGCCGCTAGACTTACGAGAATTCCCAAAAAGAGGAAATTCTAACTAGGAGGCTCAACCCAAATTGTCATCCCAATGAATTATGCTCAAATGTATTTCATGGAATATTAACACATGCATACCATTATACATAAGCATTTAAAACATTTCTATAATACAATGCCACATATAAATAATCCAAAAGTAAAAGAACACTCACACTTGATTGGCTAAGTCTAGCCAATCCAATTGCCAAAACTCTCCAATTGACTAAACGGGTTCAAGATCAATCACAAGACCTGAAAATAACATGGTTCACACAACTGAAAATCAGTCATAAAGTGTGTCAAAACCCCATGTTCAAACCCAATCTAAAGTCAATTAGATTCTAAATTGATTACCCCATTGAGCCAATTTCCATATTGCCCAACTTGATCATTTAGACACAATTAAACTAAGATTGACCTAAATTGAATGTAATAGGGTGATCCCATGATCCAACCACTAATATACATGAAATTCAACAAAAATTAGGGTCAATTAGACTATACATCAAGTCAATTTCATCAATTGACTAAGTCTTGATCAAAATCCCCAATTAGGCCAATATAAAACATAAGGTCAAATTGAACTAAGTCATATCAATTTAACATAGGTACTAACATTTTAAACCCATGATTCTACTTAATTTGGGTCCAATTAAACAATCCCCAAGTCAATTTCACAAATTGACTTGCTTTGGGTGAAAACTCCCAATTTGGGCAAAATCCCCAAATTACATGCAAAATTACCAAATACTTAGCCTAGATCAAAATTAGTCAATCTTAGGGTATTCATTATGTGAACCCACTGAATTCAATCATCAAACAACTCTAATCATGTCCAATTAGACCTACATTGCATAATTTTCCAGATTTTATATCAAGAGCATCAAAAGCCCCAAATCTGGAAATTTTCATACATATGCCCTATTGCCAATTTTACACTAGGGCACCATGTTCAACCATGAATTTTACTGATCTTGCAACATGGAATCATCCACAATGGCCACTAGATCAACATAGTTGACATGCAAACATTTTGAAAAAGTCTAAGGCCATAAACTAAGTTTAGGTCATTTGAACTAAACCTTCCAATTTCTTGCTAGAAATTGGGGCTTTCACCATTAGTGTACTCCTTACACTCTCTAATCACACATATGTGATATGCAAGACTCAACTCCAACTTTGGTCTTCCACCCATCCAAGGTTCATCACAATGCATGCGTCAAAATGAAACCCTCATGCTCAAAATAAAACTATCATGCAACTAATAGGGAGATTCAAGGAAGAAATGGAGGAAAAATACAAACCTTAGGTGTTCTTGAGCAAGAAATCACCAAACCCTAACTTTCCCCTCCTTTTCTCCTCTCCAGCACCTTTCCTTCTTTTCTGGCTGAGAAATGAGCAAATGAGCCAAAAATCCCGTTTTGGTTGCTTAAATAGATAAGCTTAGGCCCACAACTAAAAGTTGCCAAAATTATCAAAAACCCAGATTTCCTGTTACAATACTTTCACTTAGATAGTCCATTGCTTACAAAATACGCACGATTTTAACATCTTGACCGTTCAAACGTTGAATGAGTAAGCTATAAACATTCTGGTAAACTTTAGGCTCAATCCAACGGTAGGATTGTGACATCTAACTGTTTGATCAAAACTGCGTAAGAAAATCCCAGAATCCGTGAAACAGTGTTTTGGGCGTTATAACTCAAATTAGGTAACTCCAATTAAGATCTTGACCGTTCATAATGAAGATCTATCATATAAGAATGAGCTGACAAAATTTCAGCCCAATCAGACAACGGATCTAGGAGATCAAACCATTGATGTAAGTTGTGACAGAAATAGAAAGCTCCACTGGATCCAAAACATCGTTTTTGAAATGTTTTGACGTCGAACGGGTCTCCGATGGTTCCGAAATTTCATGCGTACCCTTTATGACCTAAAATCATGCAAAGACACTCGAACTTACGTACTTCGAGCATCAAAATACATATACACATACGTATACAAATACGTATACGGGTACACTATGGGTCAAAATGACGTCACCTAAAGGCACGGGTGCTACAACCTGACCCAATAATACTAGGAAAAAGGGAAGTGATGTTAAAGAATTATGAAAACCAGAAGTGGTTTCTAGTGCCTGAGCAGGAGTCATAGACTGAGTAAATTGTATCTTGACCTATGATTGTCTATTATCAATCTAAAAAAAAAAGAAAAAAAAAAGACACGAGATGTGTTAGTGTTCAGTTAATCAATATGGAATGCTTCAATAATTTTTATCAATGTGACTCCACCAGATTTTAGAGAATAAATTAAAGTAAATGCAAGACCAGATCCAGAGATTAGTAAGACTTTGATAACAAGTATGATCAACATTTTGTTATTGTGTATATTCTGATGTATTGTTGGATCTACCTGGTCCTTTATCTCTAGTTATATGGTAGAAAAATTGTATTATCTTTTGTTATAATAGTATACCACTGATTGTGAGTATGCCTACAGGAAAAACATTCTACCTTGATATGGTTAGCAAATATTATGTGTAATAAATATGAGGGTCATCAAGTAATTATGGACTTTCGAATATGAATTTTTTTGGAATTGGATGCTTTGTTGGGTATCATTGGCTGGCCACCTCTCATGCCAGGTGGAGCTTCTCTCCGAAAAGAAGTAATATTCTGAAAAAATGGAAAATCCTCATTTTGAATCTTGAGAAATTTATACCCTCAAAATCTTTTATCTAAGATAAGAGAGTTATTGACGAGAAAATGGAGAATATGGCCAGTACAAAGCCATTTAGAGTAACGAAATAAGGTATGTAGTTGATTAAAATTCCTGTGGTCAGTTAGTATATTGGAGTATTCTCTAATGAATTATTAAAATTGCCACCTGGACAGGAGATTGATAGCATATAAAATTGATGCCAGTATAACATGTATCTCCATTCCTTCATATATAGAGTACCTGAGGAATTGTGAGAATTTAAGGTGTAGGTAAATGTGTTAATGAGCAAAAGATTTATTATCCTTGATATGCCACCTTAAAGAGCATTTGTGACAATATGGAAAGAAGGTATAGTGAAATATGTTTAAGTATGAATTACTGTTAACTGAGAAGGGTAACAATAAAGAATGAATATCCTTTACCATGGATAGATGGTCGAATTTGATTAACTAAATGGAGCAAAATTTTCTTTAAGATCATTTTGAGATCTAGGCACCATCAGTTAAGAATTCATGAAAAGGATGTAATGCAGACTGTTTTAAGACAAGATATGGATATTATGAAATTTTGGTAACCTTGATTAATGTGTCAATCATGTTTGTAGGATTGATGCAGTGGGTATATGAACTGTATCTTGGTCATTACATAGTCTACAATGATGATATATGCAATTGTCCCAAGAAATGAGAGGAGCGTGAATAACACCTTTGGATTATCTTGTAGTCACTGAGAAAGCACTGAATGAGTGTCAAGCTCAATTTTGATTATAAATGAGCCAAAAATTTTTGGATCACGTGACTAGTTTAAATAGTATCTTTAAGGATGCTGGGAAGGTCAAAGAGATCATAGAACTGTTGAAACTGATTTCAATGATGGAAATAAGAAGTTCTCTGGTATTAGTTGTATGCTATAGAAGTGTGTGGAGGGCTCCATAACGATAACTGTTCGTGTTAGGATCCTTAAAGCTGACTTTTCCACTCATGAAACTAAACCACACAAATGGTGTGTACTGTGTGGACCGTTGTGTATGAGGAAGCTCTCATAGCATTAAAAATAAATGCAATTATAAAATTGATTGGACTAATATTTCCAAGAACCTGGAAGCAATTGTGATTGATGAATATCACATCCAGATCTAGACTATGTAAGGATCCAAAAAGATGGGTTAATTTCTGGTGCCTCCAAATATTTGGCAGAGCATAAGAATAACTACCTTGAGTGTAAATGAAAATTATTGGTACTTATGTTGAAATGATGAAAGTATTGCCTCTATAATAAAAATGTCACACTATCTTCAGATTTTAAGAGTCTGAAGTAATTATTTGAACGGAAAGAAATTGAATATGAGGTAATAAATGTGGCAAGAATTCCCGAAGGATTTGATTTTATATCGAATTATTATCCTGGGAAAGGCCAATATGTTGCTGAGACATTGAGCAGAAAATAGGCTGAAACTGGAGTAGCAACTATTAGCTAGCCATAAATGGAGATTGTTTGTGAGTGAGAGTTACAGTTATGAGTGTACTCTCTATTACTCCATGTGTTGATATTTGTGTTCGGATGCATGTTCATTTGATTGATACTCATATTCAGAGAGTAAGATTTATGATGAGAAAAGTATGATATGAGTATGAAAGATTATGGAATTGGTAATATGGATTGTCTTAAATTAAGATGGGATTCAAATGGTATCTTATGGGTTATGGGTAGGAATGATACCATTTGGATAACCATTAGTGGACTGATAAGTCTACGTATTTTTCCAATGAACACCAGAATTCTTTTGATAGACTGAGCAGATTGTATATGTGTGAGATAGGGAGATTTTATGGGGGTACTCAGATATTTGTCATGTCGGATTAAGATCCGAAGATTTTGTCGAGATCTGATATATGACGCAGACTCGATTTGGTACTCATCTCCTTCTCAGTGTGATATTTTATTCTCAGACTGGTTAACAGACTGAGAAAGTGACTTTGATGCTTGCGAGCATGCTCGGGTCTAGTATACTTGAATTTTGGTGGAAGTTGGAAGGAATATTTTATTTGTGTAAACTTGTCTGTATAAATAGCTATTATAATAGCATAATGATGGCACTCTAAAGGTTTTATAGTAAGCCTTATAGATCTCCAACTTGTTGATTTGAAAGTATGAAGTTATTGTTATTGGTGCCAGAGGATATTATTAAATACACAGGGTTGGTATATAGGCCTTGAAATGTATTGTGGCTGACTCAGTTTTCCTAAGGGTCTTACCACAGAAAGGCCAAATGAGATTTGGGATGAAAGGAAAGCTCGCACTGCGATTTGTTGGATCATTAGAGATCCTTGAAAGGATAGGTCCATTGGCTTACTGATTTGCTCTACTATCACAGTTGACAGGTGTCCATAATATTTCTATATATTGATGTTGAGGAAATATCATTCGGATTCCATATAGGTTATGCATATAACTTGGGGAGGATACCAGGTATCAAGAGGAGCAAACATGGGAGCGAAAACATAAAATGCGGGAACAGTTTTTTGGATTTTAACCTTACTTGAGGAATATTCCTTGATTCTAAATTTTGAGGATGAAATTCCTTAAGTTGGGGAGATTATAATACCTCGTAATTTTAATTAAATACATACCTTGACTTAAGCGTATATCGAGATGTATAATACACATATTTTATATGTAGGAGCCAAATATACGTGTATATGAAAATACATGCTATATCTAAGGAGTATAAGCAAATAAATGAAATTATTAAATGAAGATGATATATATGGGATCATCCTATATGAGTGCTTACAAGTTAAAAATGGAGTTAAATGTATGTGTGTATAAGCACACATGAATTAAGTGGATTGTATTATTAAATGCAATAATATCACTAGATTATAAAATATTATATAAACGAATTTGATAATGAAGTAATTTAATGATACAGAGTTGCTAAATGAATAGTTGAATTAATGAAATTGATAGGGGGAGTTATTTTATTAAGTTGCATGAGAAGCATGGGAAAAATAAATAAATGAATAATATCTCTCCCTTTTAATCTCTATCTCCAACGTTTTACAAGAAGAAAAAAAAAATAGGGGAAAGGAAAGACTAGAGAGTGACTGACACGTGATCCATATTCGCCTTTGTTTATGTATGTATGCTTGGAGAAAATGGGCTATATTCTTTTTATTTTGAGATGTATAATTATCACATACTATATATATAATATCACCTAGATGGGTTGTGTGGTAATGTGGATTATAGTTAAATACTTTAGTTATACAATGCTTGTGATGATGGAATGGGATGATCATATATATCTATCATGTGAGAATTTGATTTGTGGAATGTATGGAATGAATGGGATGATTATCTATATATATATTGGATTTGATTTGTGGTATATCAGGTTGTGAGAGGTCCATTTTATGGGGAGATGCTGTCAAATGTTTGGAGATTTGTGAAATTATGTTGAGGCTGACAGTGTATTATATACTGTATACAGGGTATGTACAGTGTATAGTACACTGTGACGGTCATGATGCCAGCCTACGTCAGAGGCGTCGTGACACAGACTCATTTCTAATATCCTTCCGCCCATTCGGGGACAAGACATGGACCAACAGAATGGAAACACGTACAAATACACACACATACGCATATTCGGGTACTCTACGGTCAAGATGACATCATCTTAAGGTACGGGTGTTACACTGGGTAGGTGGTCTCGATGCAGTCCTGCCTCAAAAAACAAAGACTGGTTGTCTAGGTATCTGAAAGACAACCCTCTTGCCGAAGCAATCAATATGAGCGTGATACACTGCCAACTAATCCATACCCAATATGGCATCGAACTCGAAGAATTCTAAGACTCTAAGGTCAACATACATCTCATGGCCCTTGAATCAATAATGCATCCCACACATACGATGTTAGGGTATATCCTCTCAGCGGCCGCCATACTCCAAATCAATTGCGTACTAGTCCTAATAAGAGATAGTCTCAATCTATCTACCACACTACCAGATACAAACGACAGAGTAGAGCCAACATCAATCAAGACATACATTAAAGAATCACAAATGATGATTGTACCTTCGATTAGCAGGTTGTTGGCCTCTGGATCTACCTGGGTGACTGCCCTGCTCCCTGGTAGCAACTAGCATCAGACTGAGCTGTGTAACAGACACCCTCAGTGGACGCTGGTTCCTCTTGTGTCCCGGAGCTCCACAACCAAAGCCAACTATCACCCTTGGCGCTCTAGGTGCTGAAGATGTAGCCTGCGACTCTGCTGCGACTGTCTATTGTCCGACATGCATGACTGCACTCTGCTGCTACAAGGGCCTGCCTGAAGCCTGTACACTCTGGCCAGGAACTGGTGGCGCAATTGACACTGGGGCGGAGGCTACAGATGCCTCGTATCCGCTACCACCATATCTCTTCCTCTTATTCTTCTGGTTCTTTCTATCACCGAAATACTGACCCACTGACCCTGTTGGCTAGGTTTGTATTGAATGAGTTGTATGTGTCTGAACGGTGACTAATGTCCTCATCTGTGAGTGGGCCTGCGCAATCTCGAAATTAGCGGCTTGCATCAACGCCTGGGCGTAAATCTGTACTCCAGCAAGTGCTAAACCCTGACAAATACCGTCACTAAACCTGTCTCGTAACTTCTGCGTGCGTGGGTGGTCAGTCGACATCATCTCTGGAGCGAAGAGTGCTAATCAATTAAACTCCTGCTCGTACTCCTTCACTAACCGACTACCCTGGGTCAGGTGCATGAACTCGGTCTTCCTCTGATCTCGCTCTGACCTTGTGTAAAACTCCTCATAGAAAAGCTCTTTAAACCAGATCCATGTCTGGATCCCGTCGACCATGTGGTCAAGTCTGAGCCACCAATCGTCAACCTTCTCGACGAGCTTTAATCTAGCCAACCTCACTTTGTCTACCTCAGAAGCCTGCATGTCACCGAAGATGGTCTCCATCATCCTAAGCCATCTCTCAGCAGTCTCAATGCAAAGGCCTCCAGTAAACTCCGTCAGGCCTCTGATCCGGAAGGCCTTCATGAACTTCTCGTACCTCTCTGACTCAGACCTCTGCTCTGGGATCCCCACAGCCTGAGCTTGAACCTCAGCTTGAATATCAGCATGAACCTCGGCTGGTCCAACTCTATCACCCATAGCCATGCCAACACTACTGTGCTCCCCCTCAACTGGAACACCCTGTTGTGGTTGTCTGCTACCCTGGACCTGGGCAAGCAGTGCTAGAATTTGAGTCTGCTACTGCTGAATCTGGTTCTGAGCAGCAAGTAAGGCCTCAATCTGCCTAAAGCGCTCATCTGGGTCCATGGTTGATTATGTCTTCCCTCTTTCGTAAATCTGAAATTCACAAATAAGGGAAAGTCCATCAGAATCACAATCCACGAGAGTTGTTATCCTTAAGATAACTACCCATAAAAAAAAACATAATATCATATAAGTCTCTTATTCTTTTTAAGTTTTTTTTCTAAACCTAAAATTTCACTCTGATACCAAAGTTGTCACGACCCACTATCTGTGACATCATGACCGGCACGGAACCCCAGGTATTTCCTCCCTCGATATCCCCGGCATCCCGTCAGCCTTCTAATAACACACCATAATCCCAATAATCAAGATCTAAACACATGGACAATAATAGATCATCAATGTAAAAGCATACCCAAATGACAACCATAATTTTTTTTAAGTCCATAATGTTCAAAATATACAAAATCTGACTTAACCATAAATTACAACTCATCTATGTGTTAAGTATAAGCATTAAGTGTTACATAGTACAATTTATCAAATTAAATGCGAAAAAGTACTAAACACCTACGTCACAAAAGTGTAGGAAAAATGCCCGCAGCTAAGCTTTTCCCTTCCCCTTCCTATCCGAACCTAAAAGGATAAGAGTGAGGAGTGAGCTAAAACAAGCTCAATGAATGTTTTCTGTAAGTGGCAACATATATATACATTTATGTAAGACATTCCAAGATCATTAAAACCATTTAAATATCATGGATACAAATAAGATTACATACATGCTCAATATAATGCATCATGTCATATACAAGACAATGCATATCATTTATAAACATGCTCATGCAATCCTAACACCTCCTGAGTAAGAATCAATACAAGGGCCTGAGTGCGTGACACACATCGCCCCATCGACCTCTTACCCGTATTCTATTAGAATTCCTAGGATTGTATAAACCATAGGATCCGCCCACCAAGACAAGTGTCATGCCTAGGCGAATCTTAACATACACAACCCATAGAAATCCTTTGTCAGGTCCACAATTAAGGATCACCACCAGACTTATGAGATTCCCAGATTAAAATCCCAACTAGGAGAATCTACCCAATTGCTAACCCTATTAGACTATGCTCATATACATTTCATGAGACATTAAATCATGCATACTACAACAGATAAGCATTTAAAACACATTTCTTTACTACAATGCCACATATAGAAACCAACAAGTAAAGAAACACTCACAACTTGATTGGCTAGACTTAGCCAATCCAATCCAATCCACAAGAGAGCACTAGAATGACCACAATCACCCCAAGCACCTCAATCCCTAATTGGCCTATTTGGGTTACTTAAATCAACCAAAATCCCTGCATGAAACATGGTTTATACATTACTGAAAATCAGTCCACTAGTGTGTCAAACAACCATGATCAAATCCAATTTCATAGCCAATTAAGATTCTAAAATGATTATACATATGAGCCAATCCCATATTGCTCAATTCAACCATTTAAAATCAAATTAAACCATACATAACCCAATTGACTGCAATAGGTTGATCCCTATGATCCAACCACTATAATACAAGACATTCAATCATAATTAGGGTCAATCAAATTATTTATCAAGTCAATTTCATCAATTGACTAAGTCTAAATCAAAATCCCCAAATTCATTAAAATTTCGCAAATTACATGGCCTAGGCCAAAATTACATTGCACTAGGGTTATCCACTAATCAAAATCAGTAAATTGAACTACTATACATCCACATTGACCCATGTATTCAACATAAATCACATGCAAATTGAATAGGAAACCCTAAGTCTAAAATCCTAGTTTAGGTCAAATACCTATAACCCTACCAATTTCTTTTTAGAAATTGGGAGTTTCACCATTTATGGACTCCCAACATCCTCTAGATTAACATATCTCAAATGCACGACCTAATTCCAAAATGTATTTTCCACCACCCTCCTTAAATTCTGGGATTCATGAGTGGAAAACAACCATTAGGTAAAAAACAAGCTTGCATGCATGAATAAAAGTGATGGAAGGAAGAAAAATGAGAAAGAATGAGGAAGAAATGATTACCTTTGGGGATTCTTGAGCATGAATGCATCCAAACCCCCAAGTTTTCCCTTCCTTTTCTCCTCTCCCCTTCCTTTCCTCTTCTCCAAGCTCCTTAGCCTCTTTTGGAAGTGGAAAATGAGAGAAATCACGTCTCAATGGCTTATATAGAGGTTAAGTGGCATTTTGGGCCCACACTTAAAAAAGCACACTTTAATAAAAAAACAGTTTTCCTGTTGCATTTACTTGCACTTAGATAATTAATTTCTTGCAAACGACTCACCAATTTAGCATCTTAATCGTTCAAAAGTTTTATGAGTCAGTTACCAACCTTCTCGGAATTGTGAGATCCAACCATTTGATCAAACCTGCGCAAGAAAATTCTTAAATACGAGAAACAGTGTTTGGAGTCTTATACCTAATAGTAGACAACTCCGATCAAGATCTTCACCGTTCATAATGAATATCTATCAAGTAAGAATAAGCTGAAAAAATTTCAGCTCAATCAGACCACGAATCTAGGAGATCAAGCCATTGATGTAATCGGTGACAAAAATTTCTTCCTTCATAGAGCGAGCTCCACTGATTCGAAACACCATTTCTGACATATTTCGACGTCGAAGGGGTCTCCGATCATTTCGAAACTTTACACACATTAAACAACTTAAAAGCATGCAAAGACACTCTAACCAACACACGTTGAGCATCAAATACGTGTACGCATACGTATACGGGTACTTTACGGGTCAAAATGACGCCATCCTACGGTACGGGCATTACAAAATAGGTGCATTGTCAAGCAAGCTGAGAAAATTGTTGCATTCCTGCCATTTAGAATTAAGAATGTGTATTGCACAAAATTTAATGACATGAAGAAACAAAATGTAACATGTTTAAGTGTTATCTCTTATAATGATGCATGGCTATAGCATAGGAGATTAGCTCATGTTAATATGGATAACATATCTAGAATTGTCAAACATGATCTTGCGAAGGGTATTCCAAAAGGAACTTACTCAAATGACAAGGTATGTAAATCATGTCAACTTGGTAAGCATACCGGATCATCATTCAAGAGCAAGAGGCATCAATCATCCTCTAGAGCTCTCGAACTGATTCACATTGATCTTTTCGGACCAACCAAAACCCAAAGCTTAGGTGGTAAATCATATGTGTTTGTGATTGTTGATGACTGTACTCGATTCACATGGGTATTTCTATTAGCTCATAAATTTGATGCATGTGAAACATTTATAAAATTTTGTAACAGAGTCGAAAACGAAAAAATAAATCAACATAATTAGGAGTGATAGAAGTGGTGAATTTGTCAATAAAAATTTTGAAGAATTTTGTAACAATCAAGGTTACACTCACCATCTATCAGCCCCTAGGACACCACAACAAAATGGTGTAGTTGAGAGAAAGAATAGAACTCTGCATGAGATGTGTAGAACAATGCTTAATGAGTATAACACTGCAAATAATTTTTGGGGTAAAGCTATCAACACTACCTGCTATGTGATGAACTGAGTCCTAATCAGAAGAGATTTGAATAAAACTCCATATGAAATATGGAAGGGTAGAGCATCCAACATTAGTTACTTTCGAGTATTCGGATGCAAATGTTTTATTCAGAATGATAAAGATAATCTTGATAAGTTTGAACCTATGTCTAACATAAGAATATTCTTCTTACAGTAGAGCCTACAAAGTGTTCAACAAATCTAATCAAATTGTAGAAGAATCAAGATTATACAATTTAACAATAAGAAAAATAAGAAAAGTCTTGAGGAGGAATTTAAACAATTTAATTTTGATGATGATAAACCCAAGACAACCAAGATTATACATCTTGAACCTGAACCATCTTTAGAATCCTCAAAAAACTCTAGACTGCTTCAAGGTCTTTCCCAAGATCAAATTTTAGGAGATCCACAGAAGGGTGTATCCACTAGAGCTTCAATTCAAAAAGATCAGGAGCTTGTTGTTTTTGTATCATAATTTGAACGAATTAAAGTGGAAAAGGCACTGAAAGATGATAACTGGATTCTTGCTATGCAAGAAGAACTAGGACGCTTTGTGCGAAACAAAGTATGGGAATTAGTTCCTAGACTTTTTCATCAATCCGTTATAGGAACCAAATGGATCTTTAGAAACAAAAAAATGAACAAGGTATCATTGTCCGCAATAAGGCTAGATTGGTTGCATAACGATACAACCAAGAAGAAGGCATAGACTTCGAAGAAGCCTTTGCTTCAGTAGCAAGATTAGAGGCAATAAGAATGTTACTTGCCTATGCTTGTTACAAGGATTTTCCCTTATACCAAATGGATGCCAAGAGTGATTTTCTAAAGGGATACATCAACGAAGAGGTATATGTGAAACAACCTCCAGGGTTTGAGGATGCTCAAGTCCCGGAATATGTGTTCAAACTCCACAAAGCCTTATATGGATTTTGACAAGCTCCAAGAACTTGATATGATCAACTGAGTTCATTTCTTTTAGATCATAAGTTTCACAAAGGAAAACTTGATCCAACTTTGTTTATCAAACATTACAATGACAATATGCTTATTGTTCAAATTTATGTGAATGATATCAATTTTGGTGCATCAAACAAAGAACTATGTGATGAGTTTTCTAAATTAATGCAAAAGGAATTTGAAATGAGTATGATGGGAGAACTTACATACTTTCTCGGCTTACAAATTAAGCAAATGTCGAAAGGCACCTTCATAAGCTAATCAAAGTATGCTAAGGAAATGGTCAAAAAGTTTCAAATGCACAATTTAAAATCGATTGATGCTTCCTGTACCTCTGCAATAAAATTAGACAATGATGAAAAAGGTAAATCAATTGATTCAAAACTTTATAGAAGTATGATTGGAAGTCTGTTGTACTTAACTGCAAGTCGACCTGACATTATGTTCAGTGTCTGCCTTTGTGCAAGATTTCAATCAGATCCTAAAGAATCTCATTTAAAGTGTGTCAAACGAATAGTCAGATACATAAATGGCACAACTAACATAGGAATCTGGTATTCCAAAGGTACTTCATTTGATTTCAGAAGTAATGTAGACTCCGACTATGCCGGCAGTCTCATTATTAGGAAAAGTACCTCAGGATTTTGAAATTTTCTTGGAAATTCTTTGATTTCTTAGTTTTGCAAGAAATCACACCTTGTGGCACCATCCTCAGCTGAAGTAGAATATGTTGCAGCTGAAAGTTGTTGTTCTCAGGTTCTTTACATGAAACAACAACTTCAGGATTATCAAATATTTATTCCATGTGCTGAGATTTTGTGTGATAATACTAGTGCTATTAACATTTCTAAAAATCCTGTATTGCACTCCTGAACTAAGCATAATCAAATAAGACATCACTTTTTAGGGGATCATGTGCAAAATGGAGAAGTCATATAATCTCACATTGGAACTAAAGAACAACTGGCTGACATATTTACTAAAGCCTTAAAGACCAGTTTGTTCACATTCGAAAAAAACTTGGCATGTTCTCTGAGACTGATTTGTGATGCTTACCTCTATATGGGGCGAGACATATATCATGATACTTTACTCTTTTTGATATTTCAAAAGGGAGAGAAGTAATATCATTGAAGCATCATATATTCAGGGGGAGCTTAATACTAAGGGGGAGTCTTAGTGACGTTTTAAGTACATTCCTTGGAAATACACTCATATCATATGAATCAAGGATCATTAGTACTGCATTTCATGCATACATACATCATTTTATTAGCTCGCTTCAAAGCCTATAGTAATGTGTTTGAAATCATCAAAAAGGGGGAGATTGTTGAACCAATTATCCTCACGTCCCTTACGAAGAATATGTCCCTAATATGAAAGATATTTTCATGATTACAAACCACATTCTATTTATGATATTATTGCAAATATGGCATATCTAATCTTACTTGAAGGTTTCAAAGAATCAATGATGCATAGCCAACGTATTAAAGTTCTTCTTGAAGACCATGATCATTTGAAGATGTTCGATTGTATGATTAGATTATGATAGGTTGTAAGACCTTCTATGTCATATCACTTAGCGATATGTATGCCTGCATGCTTTAATCGATCGTTTGCATATTCGATTTAATTCGGTTACATTATGTTTTATCAAGCTTTAATCGAGAAATAAAAAAACGCTTCTATAAAGTCTTTCCGGACACTAATGTTTTAAGCAGCGCCCTTGTGACGCCCCGAAAATTATTTTATCTAGCCCATTACCCAATTATATTTTGCCCAAACTCTATGTGTTTGCCTTGATATGTTTAGTGTTTGTTTAATGTTTGTTTAATGTTGTATATTTGATGCTTGATAATGTATATAAATATGTGCATTATAAATTGTATATGGGTCATGTTAAAGTAAAGTATAATGCATGTTTTATTATTTATGCATGGGCCCATTAAACCATGAATTGATATGGGTTAGGATTGATTGACTAAAAGGATAAATGAAAATGAAAATTTGGCGTATTAAATGGATTGGACATTTAAAATACATGGAAGCATGAGATTGGTTAAAATACATGTGGTTGGTATGGGTAGTATGAGACCAACACATCTCAAGTTGATGCATGATAATGGACAAGTGTCCTATGCCCCATTTCTCTTCTCCAATACATGTCAAGTTGGTGCATGATAATGGACAAGTGTCCCATGCCCCATTTCTCTTCTCCAACACATGTCAAGTTGGTGCATGAGTCCAACACATGTCAAGTTGGTGCATGAGACCAACATATGTCTAGTTGGTGCATGAGACCAACACATGTCAAGTTGGTGCATGAGAATGGACAAGTGTCTCATGCCCTATTTCTCTTCTCCAATACATGTCAAGTTGGTGCATAAAATTGGACAAGTGTCCCATGCCCCATTTCTCCTCTCCAACACATGTCAAGGTTGGTGCATGAGAGTGGACAAGTGTCCCATGCCCTACTTCTCTTCTCCATGGAAGTCCTAGAGGATGAGATGAGTGGAGAGAAAGGAAAAAAGAAGAGAAAGGAAAGAAGAAGAGAAAGAAAGAAGGAGTTGCTTTGAGGAAAGTCTCAGCAACATTTTCATCAAAGAGCTGGATCTTTGTACTATATGGTCAGATTGAGCTCAAACTTTGTCAGCAAGTTGGTAGATTATGTTTATTCATTCGGGTCGGTGGAGATCTTTATTGGAGTTTTCTTCTGAGCGATATAGCCTCCAAAACAAAGCTGGTCGGAATGTATGGATTTCTCGCACAGTTTAGATCAAACTAATAGATCTCCTAAATCTATCGTTGGATGCATATGATATTTGGTAATGTGGTTTACAACTAATATTTCTGTATTAGGAACAAGGGAGATGTTTATGGGTTAAGTATTTTGTGTGATATAGTCACCTGAGTTCAAGTATGTGCAGCAGGAAAGGAGAAATTCTCTGATTAGAGACTTGTTCATCAAAGGAGCTTATCTTTTCGGTCCACAGTTGGAGTGAGCTGATTTTTGGACAGAAGGTTTACATCTTAACATACTTCAATCTGTATGGTTTATTTTTTGATTAAATTTTTCTGTTGGCAGCTTGATACATCTGAACAGAATATTAAATGGAAAATTTGTAGGGTTGTTTGTATCAGACCTAAATTTAGAATATGAACTTACACCTTTCCAAATAAGTTGCATATCAACTATATTGACCTAGTTGCCATTGTTGATGAACCCATGATGTAAAATCCGTGATATACATGGCTGAGCATGGTGACCTCGTGTAAATAGGCAATATGGCCTAAGTATAAAAAATTTCATATTTTAGGGCTTTTGATGCTTTTGGCCTAGAATCATTGAATTGATGCAATTTATGTCTAATTAAGCATGATTTGGGTTGATTATGCTACTGATTTGGTGGTTGTGACCATATCATGGGTTAGGCCTACTTGTGATCAAGTGACCCAATTTGGGCATGTTTATACCTAAGGAATTGAAAATTTGTATTTTTGATTAATTGAATGGTTTATGAATGAGAACTATGCATTAGAGGCCTAAGTCATGAGATTTGAGTTGAATGATGGGATTAGATGGGATTTAGGCCTATTGTCAATATGTTGGCTGAATTAGGGTTGATGTGTAATGTCTATGTGATTAAGCATAGAAATTGATGTATGGTTGGATATTGATGAATGTTTCAGGACCTTGATTGGGTTAATTCAGTTTGGTGTCTGTGTGTGGTTAGATACTCTCACGAGGCTTGGTTGTGAGTACACTTCATTTATGATTATATCTTTTATGTCATCATATCACTTATATATATTGTATGTTGAAAGCATGAATGTGTCCTAATGTTTTGAATGATGCATTGATTTGGGAAAACCTTATGACTTTGGTTGGGCCCATCTATCTGGCTAATAGGGGGACTAAACCTTGTCATAGGAGGGTTTTAAGAAAGGAAATATTTGGGGATGAGAACGGTACGGTGAAATAGACGTGCACTAGTAAGCTTAATGCATGTGGAATGTGGATCCAAATTGATAAGCTTTTACTTGCATCGAACTTATTAGAAATGCTTGATATCTATATGTTATGATCTTTTAATCATGCTACACATTGACATGCATACATGATTGATATTTATTGATGAGTATTGATAGCATATTTGAATTCTATTCAGTGGGCACCGTTGGCTCACCCTCATTTTCCT
Organism: Paratinospora sagittata; assembly: GCA_035771175.1. Taxonomy (NCBI): domain Eukaryota; kingdom Viridiplantae; phylum Streptophyta; class Magnoliopsida; order Ranunculales; family Menispermaceae; genus Paratinospora; species Paratinospora sagittata. The sequence goes on from CM069603.1 coordinate 17,597,837, forward strand.
CTTTCAGGTCCTTCTGTCCTGAATAAGGGCAAAGGAGTAGTCATATCTTGAGGGCCTTGCCGGCGAGAGAATCCAAGGCCTCGATGTGAGTTGAAAGGCATTTTGATTGAATTGTGTTTTAAATTAAAATGTATTATATTTTGGACTATGTAATTTTAACACTTACCACATTGTAGTATGGGTGAGTTGGGACTTGTTAGATAGACCATGTGGGCATATGACGATTTGTTTGTACCCATAGTTTTGGACTTTATGTATCCATCTTGATGGACTGTACGATTATGGTTTTAATTATGGTTCATTTTTATGGAGTATCTCTTGTCTTGGATGATTAATACGGTTGTTAGTTTTGTTTAGTACATTTTTATATTTTGTCGTTGTTTGGGATAAGGCTCGTAGGGTCTCAACCACCTCACAGGGGTTGAGGAGTGGTTGGAGATGCCTACGCTGGGTGTCCCGCCCCAGCATTCCGCAAGCCATTCCTAGCGGGGTTGGTGGTCCGAGGTGCGGGGTCGCCACAGTTGGTATCAGAGCCCGATTTTACTAGGTTTGGTCTATGTATTGGACTTAGATGACTTTGACCTAGGAATTGGGTGAGAGATTTAGGTGATTAAAAAGCTTAAAGGAACTAACTTAAAAGGCTTACTATCATATTTTATGTGTGTATTATATGATATGGGTAGTTATGAGGCTTTGTTAATGTTTTAAATTCTCTAATGTGTGTTGGTTGCTCGTATTTCTACTTCTCAGTGTCATGAGGAGGAGCGGGAGATTGAGACAACCACACACAGGGCCATCCGATGATGACCTGATGGGGAGGATGGAAGAGATCATTCAGGCACAGGGCCGATTGATGGCAGCCCAGACTGCACAGATACAAGCGTTGGTGCAGCAAGTCGAGGCTGTTGCTCGACAGTCTTCTCAGACAATACATCAGGAGGCAGACACTAGTGGGGCCGAGGCGGTCGGGGCTAGTGGAGCTGCAGGGGCAGCAGGACCTCAGATATTTGTACCTCAGCCTATGCCTACATCTGCTCCTATTTTTATGGAATACCCCACTGATCGGCGGATCAGACTGCTAGAGAAGTTCATGAAGCTGAAGCCTAAGGAATTCACTGGTGGGGTTGACTTGAAGAAGGCTGAAGATTGGCTGAAGAATGTCGAGAAGATCAGTCGCTCCTTAGAGCTTGATGAGGAGTCTCAGGTCCTATGTGTTGCTCACACACTGGAGAGTGATGCAGAGGACTGGTGGCTTTCAGTGTTGGATACACAGGGGGTAGTGAAGAGTTGGGACACCTTCAAACGATTGTTCTTACAGGCTTACGTTCCAGAGACTGAGAGGCAGGCTATGCAACTCGAGTTTCTGAATCTCGTACAGGGCACCACGTCAGTCAGGGAGTACGAGCTCTCAGTTTATGCCGCTGGATTAGTTCAGACACCGGGTGACAAGATTATGAGGTTCTCTTTAAACCTAAGGCATGTGATCCGGCAGGCCTTGTCTGTGACGAAGATGACTGATTTTGCCACAGTGGTCCAGAGGGCCAAACAGTATGAGTTGGCTGAGCGGGTTGATGGTATGTCTACACGGGCAGCTCCAGGTGAACAAACTTCACAAGCAGAGTCTGGGGGACAGTTCCAGACACCATGGAAGAAGGGAAAATGGGGATAGAAGAGAAAATTTTATGGAGGAGCACAGTCCGAGGGTGCTCAGAGTGGGGGCATCCCAGATTCAGACTGGTTTGATGGCCTCACCAGTGGTTTCCTCTCCTGTCCCGATTCCCATTCAGGCACCGAGTGCACCGAGACCCCCATTCCCACAGACTGCTGGTCGAGGCAGAGGTAGAGGCCGAGGAGGCTATGTGGCGACATCTCAAACTGGATCATCTGCGCCCAGGGCTCCGTTCTTATGTTATCAATGTGGGCAGGCTGGGCATAGGAAGTCAGAGTGTCCGAGTCTTCAGAGGGCTCCGAGATTTGTGCAGCAGTCCAGTGCCAGCGAGACAACGAAGGCAGCTACTGAGCCAGACCCGATAGCATCCATGACTTTGGTGGAAGGTACTCTTATTATTTGTGGTGCTTCTATGCATGTATTATTTGATGCTGGGTCTACGTTATCATTCATATCTGGACGTATGGTAGATAGTTTGCATTTGACTCCCATTAGGGCGAGTACATGGTTAGACTTTTGAGTCGGGGAGAGAATCTACCCGAACATGATCTGTAGCAAGTGTGTGGTTCAGATTGGTAATCTTGAGATGCTTGTTGACTTTTGAGTCCTAGAGTTTTTAGAGTTTGATGCAATTCTAGGGATGGATTGGCTCGCGGCTTATCATGCAGTTGTTGACTATTTCGAGAAGAGAGTCATTTTCCAGATCCCCGGACACCCAGTGTTTACACTACAGGGTAGAGCTTCAGACCAGACAGTCACAAGAGGTAGATTTGTGATTGATGGAGATAGGGAGATTTTGGCTGGATTAGTGCCTGATGAGGAAGAGACTAGTGAGGTGATACTTGAGGATATTGCCATTGTTAGGGACTTTCCAGATATGCTCCTTGCGGATCTTCCAGGATTACCATCGAAGCGAGAGATCGATTTCATTATTGAACTAGTCCCTGGCACGAAGCCTATCTCCATGGCACCATATAGAATGGTGCCTGCCGAGTTGAGAGAGTCGCAGAAACAGCTCGAGGAGTTATTGGCTAAGGGCTTATTTGTCCGAGCGTGTCACCCTGGGGAGCTCCAGTTCTTTTTTGTGAAAAAGAAAGATGGGAGCTTGCGATTGTGCATCGACTATCGCCAATTGAACAGGGTGACCATCAAGAACAAGTATCCTCTCCCAAGGATTGATGACTTGTTTGATCAATTGAGGGGAGCGAGGTATTTTTTGACGATTGATTTGCGCTTCGGGTATCATCAGCTGAGGATCAGGGAGGAGGATGTGCCTAAGACAACATTTAGAACCCGCTATGGACATTATGAGTTCCTTGTGATGCCATTTGGTGTGACTAATGCACCGGCGATGTTCACGGACCTGATGCAGAGGGTCTTTAGGCAGTATCTGGATTAGTTTTTCATCGTCTTCATTGATGACATATTGGTGTATTTCAAGACTCGGGCTGAGCATGAGGAACACCTTAGAGTGACCTTGCAGACTCTGAGAGAGCATAGGCTATATGCAAAGTTGAGCAAGTGCGAGTTTTGGATCACCGAAGTGAAGTTCTTAGGTCATGTGGTGAGTTCTGAGGGGATTTTAGTTGATCCGTCTAAGGTTGAAGCCATTATCAGTTGGGCTAGGCCTACCACAGTGACCGAGATCAGAAGCTTTCTTGGGTTAGCTGGTTACTATAGGAGATTCGTTCAGGGATTTTCCAAGATATCTACGCCTATGACTAGGCTCACCCAGAAAGATGTGTTCTTTGTATGGACTGAGGAATGTGAGAATGCCTTTTTAGAGCTGAAGAAAATATTGACATCTACGCCAGTGTTGATTTTGCCAGAGCCTGATCAAGAGTTGGTTATCTACACTGATGCCTCTCGTATCGGCTTGGGTTGCGTGTTGATGCAGAAGGATAGGGTCATTGCTTATGCATCGAGGCAGTTGAAGGTGCACGAAAAGAACTATCCTGTTCATGACTTAGAACTGGCCGCAGTAGTTTTTGCTTTGAAGATTTGGAGGCATTATCTCTATGGTGAGAGATTCACTTTGTATTATGACCATAAGAGCCTCAAGCACTTGTTCTCTCAGAAGGAATTGAACATGAGGCAGAGAAGGTGGTTAGAGCTCCTCAAAGACTATGATTTTACATTGGAATACCACCCAGGTAAAGCCATTGTAGTGGCTGATGCGTTAAGCAGGAAGCGGGTAGAGACAATTATGGTAGCACGCCAGATGTCTCATGAGTGGAGACTACTTGAGGTGGCTACGGTTATGAGTATATGTGTTACCCCTTCAAATCAGATTGTGATATTTGCTCAGATGATAGCTCAGCCTACACAGGTCCAGGAGGTGATTGACCAACAGAGACTTGACGTTGATTATGTGATGTACAAGTCTTGGGCTGAGAGCGGTGATTTTACTGATTGGCACTTGTCATCTGATGGTGCCTTGAGATTTAGGGGACGTTTATGGGTTCCCGCAGATCCACGACTCAGACAGAGTGTGCTCCAAGAAGCTCACAGATCTCATTATGCTATTCATCCTGGCGGAACCAAGATGTATCATAATATGAAAAGAATGTATTGGTGGCCCAACATGAAGAGAGAAATAGCTCAGTTCATTTAGAGGTGTGAGATCTGTCAAAGAGTCAAAGCTGAGCATCAGAGCCTTGGAGGACAGATGCAACCGCTTGCCATTCCTGAGTGGAAGTGAGAACATGTCACTATGAACTTTGTTGTGGGATTACCCAACACCCCGAGGAGACATAATGTTGTTTGGGTTATTATTGATCGCTTGACTAAGTCCGCTCACTTTCTACTAGTGAACACTAGGGATTCTATAGACAAGCTGAGCAGACTCTATATGCGGGAGATAGTCAGATTACATGGAGTGCCAGTTTCGATTGTGTCAGATAGGGATCCGAGGTTTACATCGGTATTCTGGCAGGGGTTGCAGAGGCAGCTCGGCACTAGACTAGATCTCCGTACCGCTTTTCACCCTCAGAAGGATGGCCAGTCAGAGAGGTTGATATCGATTTTGAAGGATATGCTTCGAGCTTGTGTCCTTGAGTCCAGTGATAACTGGGAGGAGTACATACACTTGTGTGAGTTCGCGTACAACAACAACTATCAGTCCAGTATTGGCATGGCTCTTTTTGAGGCATTGTATGGTCGACCCTGTAGATCTCCAGTCTGTTGGACGAAGGTAGGGGATGTTGCAGTGATGGGACCAAAGTTTGTACATGAACACACAGAGAAGATTAAGAGGATCAAGCATAATATGAAGGTAGCCCAAGACAGGCAGAAGAGTTACGCTGATGCCAAGCGAAAGACCGTAGAGTTCGAGGTGGGTGACCAAGTTTTATTGAAGGTCTCACCTCACAAGGGCCAGACTAGATTTAGGCTAAAAGGCAAGCACGCTCCGAGATTTATTGGGCTGTTCGAGGTTTTAGAACGAATTGGCCCCGTCGCTTACCGATTAGCCTTGCCACCTCAGTTAGCAACAGTCCACAATGTCTTTCATTTGTCAATGTTGAGAGTGTACAGGAGTGACTTTGATCACGTCTTGGACTGGAGGAACATTGAGCTGAGGCAGGATGGGACTTATGATGAGGAACCTATTCAGATACTTGATCGGAAGGTCCAGAGGTTGGGTAACCGCGAGATTTTGATGGTTAAGGTGAGATGTCAGTTCCATGGCGAGGAACAGGTTACTTGGGAGCGTGAGGACTACATGATGGAGCACTTTGCTGAGTTCATGGGCTTAGGTAATTTCTTAACCTTAAAACTTCGAGGACGAAGTTCATTCTAAGGTGGGTGTGATGTGACGCCCCAAAAATTATTTTATCTAGCCTATTACCCAATTATATTTTGTTCAAACTCTATGTGTTTGCCTTGATATGTTTAGTGTTTGTTTAATGTTTGTTTAATGTTGTATATTTGATGCTTGATAATTTATATAAATATGTGCATTATAAATTGTATATGGGTCATGTTAAATTAAAGTATAATGCATGTTTTATTATTTATGCATGGGCCTATTAAACCATGAATTGATATGGGTTAGGATTGATTGAATAACAGGATAAATGAGAATGAAAATTTGGTATATTAAATGGATTGGACATTTTAAATGCATGGAAGCATGACATTGGTTAAAATACATGTGGTTGGTATGGGTAGTATGAGACCAACACATGTCAAGTTGATGCATGATAATGGACAAGTGTCCATGCCCCATTTCTCTTCTCCAACACATGTCAAGTTGGCGCATGAGACCAACACATGTTAAGTTGGTGCATGAGAATGGACAAGTGTCCCATGCCCCATTTCTCTTCTCCAATACAAGTCAAGTTGGTGCATAAAAATGGACAAGTGTCCAATGCCCCATTTCTCCTCTCCAACACATGTCAAGGTTGGTGCCTGAGAGTGGACAAGTGTCCCATGCCCTACTTATCTTCTCCAAAGAAGTCCTATAGGGTGAGATGAGTAGAGAGAAAGGAAAAAAGAAGAGAAAGAAAGAGGGAGATGCTTTGAAGAAAAGTCTCAGCAATGTCATCATCAAAGATCTGGATCTTGGTACTATATGGTCAGATTGAACTCAAACTTTTTCAGAAAATTCATAGCTTATGGTTATTCATTCTGGTCGGTGGAGATCTTGATTGGAGTTTTCTTCTGTGAGATATAACCTCCCAAACAAAGCTGGTCGGAAAGTCTGAATTTCTCGCGCAGTTTAGATCAAACTCATCGATCTCCTAAATCTACCGTTGGATGGATATGATATTAGGTAATATGGTTTACAACTAATCTTTCTATATTATGAACGGGGGAGATGTTTATGGGTCAAGTATGTTGTGTGATATAGTCACCTGAGTTCACGGATTTGCAGCGGGAAAGGAGAAATTGTCGGATTAGAGACTTGTTCATCGAAGGAGCGTTTCTATTCGTTCCACCGTTGGATTGAGCTGAGTTTTGGACAGAAGGTTTACATCTTAACATACTTCAATCTGTACGGTTCATTTTTTGATTAAATATTTCTGTTGGCAGCTTGATACATCTGAACAGAATATTAAATGGAAAATTTGTAGGGTTGTTTGTATCAGACCTAAATTTAGAATATGAACTTACACCTTTCCAAATAAGTTGCATATCAACTATATTGACCTAGTTGCCATTGTTGATGAACCCATGATGTAAAATCCGTGATATACATGGCTGAGCATGGTGACCTCGTGTAAATAGGCAATATGGCCTAAGTATGAAAAATTTCATATTTTAGGGCTTTTGATGCTTTTGGCCTAGAATCATTGAATTGATGCAATTTATGTCTAATTAAGCATGATTTGGGTTGATTATGCTACTGATTTGGTGGTTGTGACCATATCATGGGTTAGGCCTACTTGTGATCAAGTGACCCAATTTGGGCATGTTTATACCTAAGGAATTGAAAATTTGTATTTTTGATTAATTGAATGGTTTATGAATGAGAACTATGCATTAGAGGCCTAAGTCATGAGATTTGAGTTGAATGATGGGATTAGATGGGATTTAGGCCTATTGTCAATATGTTGGCTGAATTAGGGTTGATGTGTAATGTCTATGTGATTAAGCATAGAAATTGATGTATGGTTGGATATTGATGAATGTTTCAGGACCTTGATTGGGTTAATTCAGTTTGGTGTCTGTGTGTGGTTAGATACTCTCACGAGGCTTGGTTGTGAGTACACTTCATTTATGATTATATCTTTTATGTCATCATATCACTTATATATATTGTATGTTGAAAGCATGAATGTGTCCTAATGTTTTGAATGATGCATTGATTTGGGAAAACCTTATGACTTTGGTTGGGCCCATCTATCTGGCTAATAGGGGGACTAAACCTTGTCATAGGAGGGTTTTAAGAAAGGAAATATTTGGGGATGAGAACGGTACGGTGAAATAGACGTGCACTAGTAAGCTTAATGCATGTGGAATGTGGATCCAAATTGATAAGCTTTTACTTGCATCGAACTTATTAGAAATGCTTGATATCTATATGTTATGATCTTTTAATCATGCTACACATTGACATGCATACATGATTGATATTTATTGATGAGTATTGATAGCATATTTGAATTCTATTCAGTGGGCACCGTTGGCTCACCCTCATTTTCCTCTTTCAGGTCCTTCTGTCCTGAATAAGGGCAAAGGAGTAGTCATATCTTGAGGGCCTTGCCGGCGAGAGAATCCAAGGCCTCGATGTGAGTTGAAAGGCATTTTGATTGAATTGTGTTTTAAATTAAAATGTATTATATTTTGGACTATGTAATTTTAACACTTACCACATTGTAGTATGGGTGAGTTGGGACTTGTTAGATAGACCATGTGGGCATATGACGATTTGTTTGTACCCATAGTTTTGGACTTTATGTATCCATCTTGATGGACTGTAGGATTATGGTTTTAATTATGGTTCATTTTTATGGAGTATCTCTTGTCTTGGATGATTAATACGGTTGTTAGTTTTGTTTAGTACATTTTTATATTTTGTCGTTGTTTGGGATAAGGCTCGTAGGGTCTCAACCACCTCACAGGGGTTGAGGAGTGGTTGGAGATGCCTACGCTGGGTGTCCCGCCCCAGCATTCCGCAAGCCATTCCTAGCGGGGTTGGTGGTCCGAGGTGCGGGGTCGCCACAGTTGGTATCAGAGCCCGATTTTACTAGGTTTGGTCTATGTATTGGACTTAGATGACTTTGACCTAGGAATTGGGTGAGAGATTTAGGTGATTAAAAAGCTTAAAGGAACTAACTTAAAAGGCTTACTATCATATTTTATGTGTGTATTATATGATATGGGTAGTTATGAGGCTTTGTTAATGTTTTAAATTCTCTAATGTGTGTTGGTTGCTCGTATTTCTACTTCTCAGTGTCATGAGGAGGAGCGGGAGATTGAGACAACCACACACAGGGCCATCCGATGATGACCTGATGGGGAGGATGGAAGAGATCATTCAGGCACAGGGCCGATTGATGGCAGCCCAGACTGCACAGATACAAGCGTTGGTGCAGCAAGTCGAGGCTGTTGCTCGACAGTCTTCTCAGACAATACATCAGGAGGCAGACACTAGTGGGGCCGAGGCGGTCGGGGCTAGTGGAGCTGCAGGGGCAGCAGGACCTCAGATATTTGTACCTCAGCCTATGCCTACATCTGCTCCTATTTTTATGGAATACCCCACTGATCGGCGGATCAGACTGCTAGAGAAGTTCATGAAGCTGAAGCCTAAGGAATTCACTGGTGGGGTTGACTTGAAGAAGGCTGAAGATTGGCTGAAGAATGTCGAGAAGATCAGTCGCTCCTTAGAGCTTGATGAGGAGTCTCAGGTCCTATGTGTTGCTCACACACTGGAGAGTGATGCAGAGGACTGGTGGCTTTCAGTGTTGGATACACAGGGGGTAGTGAAGAGTTGGGACACCTTCAAACGATTGTTCTTACAGGCTTACGTTCCAGAGACTGAGAGGCAGGCTATGCAACTCGAGTTTCTGAATCTCGTACAGGGCACCACGTCAGTCAGGGAGTACGAGCTCTCAGTTTATGCCGCTGGATTAGTTCAGACACCGGGTGACAAGATTATGAGGTTCTCTTTAAACCTAAGGCATGTGATCCGGCAGGCCTTGTCTGTGACGAAGATGACTGATTTTGCCACAGTGGTCCAGAGGGCCAAACAGTATGAGTTGGCTGAGCGGGTTGATGGTATGTCTACACGGGCAGCTCCAGGTGAACAAACTTCACAAGCAGAGTCTGGGGGACAGTTCCAGACACCATGGAAGAAGGGAAAATGGGGATAGAAGAGAAAATTTTATGGAGGAGCACAGTCCGAGGGTGCTCAGAGTGGGGGCATCCCAGATTCAGACTGGTTTGATGGCCTCACCAGTGGTTTCCTCTCCTGTCCCGATTCCCATTCAGGCACCGAGTGCACCGAGACCCCCATTCCCACAGACTGCTGGTCGAGGCAGAGGTAGAGGCCGAGGAGGCTATGTGGCGACATCTCAAACTGGATCATCTGCGCCCAGGGCTCCGTTCTTATGTTATCAATGTGGGCAGGCTGGGCATAGGAAGTCAGAGTGTCCGAGTCTTCAGAGGGCTCCGAGATTTGTGCAGCAGTCCAGTGCCAGCGAGACAACGAAGGCAGCTACTGAGCCAGACCCGATAGCATCCATGACTTTGGTGGAAGGTACTCTTATTATTTGTGGTGCTTCTATGCATGTATTATTTGATGCTGGGTCTACGTTATCATTCATATCTGGACGTATGGTAGATAGTTTGCATTTGACTCCCATTAGGGCGAGTACATGGTTAGACTTTTGAGTCGGGGAGAGAATCTACCCGAACATGATCTGTAGCAAGTGTGTGGTTCAGATTGGTAATCTTGAGATGCTTGTTGACTTTTGAGTCCTAGAGTTTTTAGAGTTTGATGCAATTCTAGGGATGGATTGGCTCGCGGCTTATCATGCAGTTGTTGACTATTTCGAGAAGAGAGTCATTTTCCAGATCCCCGGACACCCAGTGTTTACACTACAGGGTAGAGCTTCAGACCAGACAGTCACAAGAGGTAGATTTGTGATTGATGGAGATAGGGAGATTTTGGCTGGATTAGTGCCTGATGAGGAAGAGACTAGTGAGGTGATACTTGAGGATATTGCCATTGTTAGGGACTTTCCAGATATGCTCCTTGCGGATCTTCCAGGATTACCATCGAAGCGAGAGATCGATTTCATTATTGAACTAGTCCCTGGCACGAAGCCTATCTCCATGGCACCATATAGAATGGTGCCTGCCGAGTTGAGAGAGTCGCAGAAACAGCTCGAGGAGTTATTGGCTAAGGGCTTATTTGTCCGAGCGTGTCACCCTGGGGAGCTCCAGTTCTTTTTTGTGAAAAAGAAAGATGGGAGCTTGCGATTGTGCATCGACTATCGCCAATTGAACAGGGTGACCATCAAGAACAAGTATCCTCTCCCAAGGATTGATGACTTGTTTGATCAATTGAGGGGAGCGAGGTATTTTTTGACGATTGATTTGCGCTTCGGGTATCATCAGCTGAGGATCAGGGAGGAGGATGTGCCTAAGACAACATTTAGAACCCGCTATGGACATTATGAGTTCCTTGTGATGCCATTTGGTGTGACTAATGCACCGGCGATGTTCACGGACCTGATGCAGAGGGTCTTTAGGCAGTATCTGGATTAGTTTTTCATCGTCTTCATTGATGACATATTGGTGTATTTCAAGACTCGGGCTGAGCATGAGGAACACCTTAGAGTGACCTTGCAGACTCTGAGAGAGCATAGGCTATATGCAAAGTTGAGCAAGTGCGAGTTTTGGATCACCGAAGTGAAGTTCTTAGGTCATGTGGTGAGTTCTGAGGGGATTTTAGTTGATCCGTCTAAGGTTGAAGCCATTATCAGTTGGGCTAGGCCTACCACAGTGACCGAGATCAGAAGCTTTCTTGGGTTAGCTGGTTACTATAGGAGATTCGTTCAGGGATTTTCCAAGATATCTACGCCTATGACTAGGCTCACCCAGAAAGATGTGTTCTTTGTATGGACTGAGGAATGTGAGAATGCCTTTTTAGAGCTGAAGAAAATATTGACATCTACGCCAGTGTTGATTTTGCCAGAGCCTGATCAAGAGTTGGTTATCTACACTGATGCCTCTCGTATCGGCTTGGGTTGCGTGTTGATGCAGAAGGATAGGGTCATTGCTTATGCATCGAGGCAGTTGAAGGTGCACGAAAAGAACTATCCTGTTCATGACTTAGAACTGGCCGCAGTAGTTTTTGCTTTGAAGATTTGGAGGCATTATCTCTATGGTGAGAGATTCACTTTGTATTATGACCATAAGAGCCTCAAGCACTTGTTCTCTCAGAAGGAATTGAACATGAGGCAGAGAAGGTGGTTAGAGCTCCTCAAAGACTATGATTTTACATTGGAATACCACCCAGGTAAAGCCATTGTAGTGGCTGATGCGTTAAGCAGGAAGCGGGTAGAGACAATTATGGTAGCACGCCAGATGTCTCATGAGTGGAGACTACTTGAGGTGGCTACGGTTATGAGTATATGTGTTACCCCTTCAAATCAGATTGTGATATTTGCTCAGATGATAGCTCAGCCTACACAGGTCCAGGAGGTGATTGACCAACAGAGACTTGACGTTGATTATGTGATGTACAAGTCTTGGGCTGAGAGCGGTGATTTTACTGATTGGCACTTGTCATCTGATGGTGCCTTGAGATTTAGGGGACGTTTATGGGTTCCCGCAGATCCACGACTCAGACAGAGTGTGCTCCAAGAAGCTCACAGATCTCATTATGCTATTCATCCTGGCGGAACCAAGATGTATCATAATATGAAAAGAATGTATTGGTGGCCCAACATGAAGAGAGAAATAGCTCAGTTCATTTAGAGGTGTGAGATCTGTCAAAGAGTCAAAGCTGAGCATCAGAGCCTTGGAGGACAGATGCAACCGCTTGCCATTCCTGAGTGGAAGTGAGAACATGTCACTATGAACTTTGTTGTGGGATTACCCAACACCCCGAGGAGACATAATGTTGTTTGGGTTATTATTGATCGCTTGACTAAGTCCGCTCACTTTCTACTAGTGAACACTAGGGATTCTATAGACAAGCTGAGCAGACTCTATATGCGGGAGATAGTCAGATTACATGGAGTGCCAGTTTCGATTGTGTCAGATAGGGATCCGAGGTTTACATCGGTATTCTGGCAGGGGTTGCAGAGGCAGCTCGGCACTAGACTAGATCTCCGTACCGCTTTTCACCCTCAGAAGGATGGCCAGTCAGAGAGGTTGATATCGATTTTGAAGGATATGCTTCGAGCTTGTGTCCTTGAGTCCAGTGATAACTGGGAGGAGTACATACACTTGTGTGAGTTCGCGTACAACAACAACTATCAGTCCAGTATTGGCATGGCTCTTTTTGAGGCATTGTATGGTCGACCCTGTAGATCTCCAGTCTGTTGGACGAAGGTAGGGGATGTTGCAGTGATGGGACCAAAGTTTGTACATGAACACACAGAGAAGATTAAGAGGATCAAGCATAATATGAAGGTAGCCCAAGATAGGCAGAAGAGTTACGCTGATGCCAAGCGAAAGACCGTAGAGTTCGAGGTGGGTGACCAAGTTTTATTGAAGGTCTCACCTCACAAGGGCCAGACTAGATTTAGGCTAAAAGGCAAGCACGCTCCGAGATTTATTGGGCTGTTCGAGGTTTTAGAACGAATTGGCCCCGTCGCTTACCGATTAGCCTTGCCACCTCAGTTAGCAACAGTCCACAATGTCTTTCATTTGTCAATGTTGAGAGTGTACAGGAGTGACTTTGATCACGTCTTGGACTGGAGGAACATTGAGCTGAGGCAGGATGGGACTTATGATGAGGAACCTATTCAGATACTTGATCGGAAGGTCCAGAGGTTGGGTAACCGCGAGATTTTGATGGTTAAGGTGAGATGTCAGTTCCATGGCGAGGAACAGGTTACTTGGGAGCGTGAGGACTACATGATGGAGCACTTTGCTGAGTTCATGGGCTTAGGTAATTTCTTAACCTTAAAACTTCGAGGACGAAGTTCATTCTAAGGTGGGTGTGATGTGACGCCCCAAAAATTATTTTATCTAGCCTATTACCCAATTATATTTTGTTCAAACTCTATGTGTTTGCCTTGATATGTTTAGTGTTTGTTTAATGTTTGTTTAATGTTGTATATTTGATGCTTGATAATTTATATAAATATGTGCATTATAAATTGTATATGGGTCATGTTAAATTAAAGTATAATGCATGTTTTATTATTTATGCATGGGCCTATTAAACCATGAATTGATATGGGTTAGGATTGATTGAATAACAGGATAAATGAGAATGAAAATTTGGTATATTAAATGGATTTGACATTTTAAATGCATGGAAGCATGACATTGGTTAAAATACATGTGGTTGGTATGGGTAGTATGAGACCAACACATGTCAAGTTGATGCATGATAATGGACAAGTGTCCATGCCCCATTTCTCTTCTCCAACACATGTCAAGTTGGCGCATGAGACCAACACATGTTAAGTTGGTGCATGAGAATGGACAAGTGTCCCATGCCCCATTTCTCTTCTCCAATACAAGTCAAGTTGGTGCATAAAAATGGACAAGTGTCCAATGCCCCATTTCTCCTCTCCAACACATGTCAAGGTTGGTGCCTGAGAGTGGACAAGTGTCCCATGCCCTACTTATCTTCTCCAAAGAAGTCCTATAGGGTGAGATGAGTAGAGAGAAAGGAAAAAAGAAGAGAAAGAAAGAGGGAGATGCTTTGAAGAAAAGTCTCAGCAATGTCATCATCAAAGATCTGGATCTTGGTACTATATGGTCAGATTGAACTCAAACTTTTTCAGAAAATTCATAGCTTATGGTTATTCATTCTGGTCGGTGGAGATCTTGATTGGAGTTTTCTTCTGTGAGATATAACCTCCCAAACAAAGCTGGTCGGAAAGTCTGAATTTCTCGCGCAGTTTAGATCAAACTCATCGATCTCCTAAATCTACCGTTGGATGGATATGATATTAGGTAATATGGTTTACAACTAATCTTTCTATATTATGAACGGGGGAGATGTTTATGGGTCAAGTATGTTGTGTGATATAGTCACCTGAGTTCACGGATTTGCAGCGGGAAAGGAGAAATTGTCGGATTAGAGACTTGTTCATCGAAGGAGCGTTTCTATTCGTTCCACCGTTGGATTGAGCTGAGTTTTGGACAGAAGGTTTACATCTTAACATACTTCAATCTGTACGGTTCATTTTTTGATTAAATATTTCTGTTGGCAGCTTGATACATCTGAACAGAATATTAAATGGAAAATTTGTAGGGTTGTTTGTATCAGACCTAAATTTAGAATATGAACTTACACCTTTCCAAATAAGTTGCATATCAACTATATTGACCTAGTTGCCATTGTTGATGAACCCATGATGTAAAATCCGTGATATACATGGCTGAGCATGGTGACCTCGTGTAAATAGGCAATATGGCCTAAGTATGAAAAATTTCATATTTTAGGGCTTTTGATGCTTTTGGCCTAGAATCATTGAATTGATGCAATTTATGTCTAATTAAGCATGATTTGGGTTGATTATGCTACTGATTTGGTGGTTGTGACCATATCATGGGTTAGGCCTACTTGTGATCAAGTGACCCAATTTGGGCATGTTTATACCTAAGGAATTGAAAATTTGTATTTTTGATTAATTGAATGGTTTATGAATGAGAACTATGCATTAGAGGCCTAAGTCATGAGATTTGAGTTGAATGATGGGATTAGATGGGATTTAGGCCTATTGTCAATATGTTGGCTGAATTAGGGTTGATGTGTAATGTCTATGTGATTAAGCATAGAAATTGATGTATGGTTGGATATTGATGAATGTTTCAGGACCTTGATTGGGTTAATTCAGTTTGGTGTCTGTGTGTGGTTAGATACTCTCACGAGGCTTGGTTGTGAGTACACTTCATTTATGATTATATCTTTTATGTCATCATATCACTTATATATATTGTATGTTGAAAGCATGAATGTGTCCTAATGTTTTGAATGATGCATTGATTTGGGAAAACCTTATGACTTTGGTTGGGCCCATCTATCTGGCTAATAGGGGGACTAAACCTTGTCATAGGAGGGTTTTAAGAAAGGAAATATTTGGGGATGAGAACGGTACGGTGAAATAGACGTGCACTAGTAAGCTTAATGCATGTGGAATGTGGATCCAAATTGATAAGCTTTTACTTGCATCGAACTTATTAGAAATGCTTGATATCTATATGTTATGATCTTTTAATCATGCTACACATTGACATGCATACATGATTGATATTTATTGATGAGTATTGATAGCATATTTGAATTCTATTCAGTGGGCACCGTTGGCTCACCCTCATTTTCCTCTTTCAGGTCCTTCTGTCCTGAATAAGGGCAAAGGAGTAGTCATATCTTGAGGGCCTTGCCGGCGAGAGAATCCAAGGCCTCGATGTGAGTTGAAAGGCATTTTGATTGAATTGTGTTTTAAATTAAAATGTATTATATTTTGGACTATGTAATTTTAACACTTACCACATTGTAGTATGGGTGAGTTGGGACTTGTTAGATAGACCATGTGGGCATATGACGATTTGTTTGTACCCATAGTTTTGGACTTTATGTATCCATCTTGATGGACTGTAGGATTATGGTTTTAATTATGGTTCATTTTTATGGAGTATCTCTTGTCTTGGATGATTAATACGGTTGTTAGTTTTGTTTAGTACATTTTTATATTTTGTCGTTGTTTGGGATAAGGCTCGTAGGGTCTCAACCACCTCACAGGGGTTGAGGAGTGGTTGGAGATGCCTACGCTGGGTGTCCCGCCCCAGCATTCCGCAAGCCATTCCTAGCGGGGTTGGTGGTCCGAGGTGCGGGGTCGCCACAGTTGGTATCAGAGCCCGATTTTACTAGGTTTGGTCTATGTATTGGACTTAGATGACTTTGACCTAGGAATTGGGTGAGAGATTTAGGTGATTAAAAAGCTTAAAGGAACTAACTTAAAAGGCTTACTATCATATTTTATGTGTGTATTATATGATATGGGTAGTTATGAGGCTTTGTTAATGTTTTAAATTCTCTAATGTGTGTTGGTTGCTCGTATTTCTACTTCTCAGTGTCATGAGGAGGAGCGGGAGATTGAGACAACCACACACAGGGCCATCCGATGATGACCTGATGGGGAGGATGGAAGAGATCATTCAGGCACAGGGCCGATTGATGGCAGCCCAGACTGCACAGATACAAGCGTTGGTGCAGCAAGTCGAGGCTGTTGCTCGACAGTCTTCTCAGACAATACATCAGGAGGCAGACATTAGTGGGGCCGAGGCGGTCGGGGCTAGTGGAGCTGCAGGGGCAGCAGGACCTCAGATATTTGTACCTCAGCCTATGCCTACATCTGCTCCTATTTTTATGGAATACCCCACTGATCGGCGGATCAGACTGCTAGAGAAGTTCATGAAGCTGAAGCCTAAGGAATTCACTGGTGGGGTTGACTTGAAGAAGGCTGAAGATTGGCTGAAGAATGTCGAGAAGATCAGTCGCTCCTTAGAGCTTGATGAGGAGTCTCAGGTCCTATGTGTTGCTCACACACTGGAGAGTGATGCAGAGGACTGGTGGCTTTCAGTGTTGGATACACAGGGGGTAGTGAAGAGTTGGGACACCTTCAAACGATTGTTCTTACAGGCTTACGTTCCAGAGACTGAGAGGCAGGCTATGCAACTCGAGTTTCTGAATCTCGTACAGGGCACCACGTCAGTCAGGGAGTACGAGCTCTCAGTTTATGCCGCTGGATTAGTTCAGACACCGGGTGACAAGATTATGAGGTTCTCTTTAAACCTAAGGCATGTGATCCGGCAGGCCTTGTCTGTGACGAAGATGACTGATTTTGCCACAGTGGTCCAGAGGGCCAAACAGTATGAGTTGGCTGAGCGGGTTGATGGTATGTCTACACGGGCAGCTCCAGGTGAACAAACTTCACAAGCAGAGTCTGGGGGACAGTTCCAGACACCATGGAAGAAGGGAAAATGGGGATAGAAGAGAAAATTTTATGGAGGAGCACAGTCCGAGGGTGCTCAGAGTGGGGGCATCCCAGATTCAGACTGGTTTGATGGCCTCACCAGTGGTTTCCTCTCCTGTCCCGATTCCCATTCAGGCACCGAGTGCACCGAGACCCCCATTCCCACAGACTGCTGGTCGAGGCAGAGGTAGAGGCCGAGGAGGCTATGTGGCGACATCTCAAACTGGATCATCTGCGCCCAGGGCTCCGTTCTTATGTTATCAATGTGGGCAGGCTGGGCATAGGAAGTCAGAGTGTCCGAGTCTTCAGAGGGCTCCGAGATTTGTGCAGCAGTCCAGTGCCAGCGAGACAACGAAGGCAGCTACTGAGCCAGACCCGATAGCATCCATGACTTTGGTGGAAGGTACTCTTATTATTTGTGGTGCTTCTATGCATGTATTATTTGATGCTGGGTCTACGTTATCATTCATATCTGGACGTATGGTAGATAGTTTGCATTTGACTCCCATTAGGGCGAGTACATGGTTAGACTTTTGAGTCGGGGAGAGAATCTACCCGAACATGATCTGTAGCAAGTGTGTGGTTCAGATTGGTAATCTTGAGATGCTTGTTGACTTTTGAGTCCTAGAGTTTTTAGAGTTTGATGCAATTCTAGGGATGGATTGGCTCGCGGCTTATCATGCAGTTGTTGACTATTTCGAGAAGAGAGTCATTTTCCAGATCCCCGGACACCCAGTGTTTACACTACAGGGTAGAGCTTCAGACCAGACAGTCACAAGAGGTAGATTTGTGATTGATGGAGATAGGGAGATTTTGGCTGGATTAGTGCCTGATGAGGAAGAGACTAGTGAGGTGATACTTGAGGATATTGCCATTGTTAGGGACTTTCCAGATATGCTCCTTGCGGATCTTCCAGGATTACCATCGAAGCGAGAGATCGATTTCATTATTGAACTAGTCCCTGGCACGAAGCCTATCTCCATGGCACCATATAGAATGGTGCCTGCCGAGTTGAGAGAGTCGCAGAAACAGCTCGAGGAGTTATTGGCTAAGGGCTTATTTGTCCGAGCGTGTCACCCTGGGGAGCTCCAGTTCTTTTTTGTGAAAAAGAAAGATGGGAGCTTGCGATTGTGCATCGACTATCGCCAATTGAACAGGGTGACCATCAAGAACAAGTATCCTCTCCCAAGGATTGATGACTTGTTTGATCAATTGAGGGGAGCGAGGTATTTTTTGACGATTGATTTGCGCTTCGGGTATCATCAGCTGAGGATCAGGGAGGAGGATGTGCCTAAGACAACATTTAGAACCCGCTATGGACATTATGAGTTCCTTGTGATGCCATTTGGTGTGACTAATGCACCGGCGATGTTCACGGACCTGATGCAGAGGGTCTTTAGGCAGTATCTGGATTAGTTTTTCATCGTCTTCATTGATGACATATTGGTGTATTTCAAGACTCGGGCTGAGCATGAGGAACACCTTAGAGTGACCTTGCAGACTCTGAGAGAGCATAGGCTATATGCAAAGTTGAGCAAGTGCGAGTTTTGGATCACCGAAGTGAAGTTCTTAGGTCATGTGGTGAGTTCTGAGGGGATTTTAGTTGATCCGTCTAAGGTTGAAGCCATTATCAGTTGGGCTAGGCCTACCACAGTGACCGAGATCAGAAGCTTTCTTGGGTTAGCTGGTTACTATAGGAGATTCGTTCAGGGATTTTCCAAGATATCTACGCCTATGACTAGGCTCACCCAGAAAGATGTGTTCTTTGTATGGACTGAGGAATGTGAGAATGCCTTTTTAGAGCTGAAGAAAATATTGACATCTACGCCAGTGTTGATTTTGCCAGAGCCTGATCAAGAGTTGGTTATCTACACTGATGCCTCTCGTATCGGCTTGGGTTGCGTGTTGATGCAGAAGGATAGGGTCATTGCTTATGCATCGAGGCAGTTGAAGGTGCACGAAAAGAACTATCCTGTTCATGACTTAGAACTGGCCGCAGTAGTTTTTGCTTTGAAGATTTGGAGGCATTATCTCTATGGTGAGAGATTCACTTTGTATTATGACCATAAGAGCCTCAAGCACTTGTTCTCTCAGAAGGAATTGAACATGAGGCAGAGAAGGTGGTTAGAGCTCCTCAAAGACTATGATTTTACATTGGAATACCACCCAGGTAAAGCCATTGTAGTGGCTGATGCGTTAAGCAGGAAGCGGGTAGAGACAATTATGGTAGCACGCCAGATGTCTCATGAGTGGAGACTACTTGAGGTGGCTACGGTTATGAGTATATGTGTTACCCCTTCAAATCAGATTGTGATATTTGCTCAGATGATAGCTCAGCCTACACAGGTCCAGGAGGTGATTGACCAACAGAGACTTGACGTTGATTATGTGATGTACAAGTCTTGGGCTGAGAGCGGTGATTTTACTGATTGGCACTTGTCATCTGATGGTGCCTTGAGATTTAGGGGACGTTTATGGGTTCCCGCAGATCCACGACTCAGACAGAGTGTGCTCCAAGAAGCTCACAGATCTCATTATGCTATTCATCCTGGCGGAACCAAGATGTATCATAATATGAAAAGAATGTATTGGTGGCCCAACATGAAGAGAGAAATAGCTCAGTTCATTTAGAGGTGTGAGATCTGTCAAAGAGTCAAAGCTGAGCATCAGAGCCTTGGAGGACAGATGCAACCGCTTGCCATTCCTGAGTGGAAGTGAGAACATGTCACTATGAACTTTGTTGTGGGATTACCCAACACCCCGAGGAGACATAATGTTGTTTGGGTTATTATTGATCGCTTGACTAAGTCCGCTCACTTTCTACTAGTGAACACTAGGGATTCTATAGACAAGCTGAGCAGACTCTATATGCGGGAGATAGTCAGATTACATGGAGTGCCAGTTTCGATTGTGTCAGATAGGGATCCGAGGTTTACATCGGTATTCTGGCAGGGGTTGCAGAGGCAGCTCGGCACTAGACTAGATCTCCGTACCGCTTTTCACCCTCAGAAGGATGGCCAGTCAGAGAGGTTGATATCGATTTTGAAGGATATGCTTCGAGCTTGTGTCCTTGAGTCCAGTGATAACTGGGAGGAGTACATACACTTGTGTGAGTTCGCGTACAACAACAACTATCAGTCCAGTATTGGCATGGCTCTTTTTGAGGCATTGTATGGTCGACCCTGTAGATCTCCAGTCTGTTGGACGAAGGTAGGGGATGTTGCAGTGATGGGACCAAAGTTTGTACATGAACACACAGAGAAGATTAAGAGGATCAAGCATAATATGAAGGTAGCCCAAGACAGGCAGAAGAGTTACGCTGATGCCAAGCGAAAGACCGTAGAGTTCGAGGTGGGTGACCAAGTTTTATTGAAGGTCTCACCTCACAAGGGCCAGACTAGATTTAGGCTAAAAGGCAAGCACGCTCCGAGATTTATTGGGCTGTTCGAGGTTTTAGAACGAATTGGCCCCGTCGCTTACCGATTAGCCTTGCCACCTCAGTTAGCAACAGTCCACAATGTCTTTCATTTGTCAATGTTGAGAGTGTACAGGAGTGACTTTGATCACGTCTTGGACTGGAGGAACATTGAGCTGAGGCAGGATGGGACTTATGATGAGGAACCTATTCAGATACTTGATCGGAAGGTCCAGAGGTTGGGTAACCGCGAGATTTTGATGGTTAAGGTGAGATGTCAGTTCCATGGCGAGGAACAGGTTACTTGGGAGCGTGAGGACTACATGATGGAGCACTTTGCTGAGTTCATGGGCTTAGGTAATTTCTTAACCTTAAAACTTCGAGGACGAAGTTCATTCTAAGGTGGGTGTGATGTGACGCCCCAAAAATTATTTTATCTAGCCTATTACCCAATTATATTTTGTTCAAACTCTATGTGTTTGCCTTGATATGTTTAGTGTTTGTTTAATGTTTGTTTAATGTTGTATATTTGATGCTTGATAATTTATATAAATATGTGCATTATAAATTGTATATGGGTCATGTTAAATTAAAGTATAATGCATGTTTTATTATTTATGCATGGGCCTATTAAACCATGAATTGATATGGGTTAGGATTGATTGAATAACAGGATAAATGAGAATGAAAATTTGGTATATTAAATGGATTGGACATTTTAAATGCATGGAAGCATGACATTGGTTAAAATACATGTGGTTGGTATGGGTAGTATGAGACCAACACATGTCAAGTTGATGCATGATAATGGACAAGTGTCCATGCCCCATTTCTCTTCTCCAACACATGTCAAGTTGGCGCATGAGACCAACACATGTTAAGTTGGTGCATGAGAATGGACAAGTGTCCCATGCCCCATTTCTCTTCTCCAATACAAGTCAAGTTGGTGCATAAAAATGGACAAGTGTCCAATGCCCCATTTCTCCTCTCCAACACATGTCAAGGTTGGTGCCTGAGAGTGGACAAGTGTCCCATGCCCTACTTATCTTCTCCAAAGAAGTCCTATAGGGTGAGATGAGTAGAGAGAAAGGAAAAAAGAAGAGAAAGAAAGAGGGAGATGCTTTGAAGAAAAGTCTCAGCAATGTCATCATCAAAGATCTGGATCTTGGTACTATATGGTCAGATTGAACTCAAACTTTTTCAGAAAATTCATAGCTTATGGTTATTCATTCTGGTCGGTGGAGATCTTGATTGGAGTTTTCTTCTGTGAGATATAACCTCCCAAACAAAGCTGGTCGGAAAGTCTGAATTTCTCGCGCAGTTTAGATCAAACTCATCGATCTCCTAAATCTACCGTTGGATGGATATGATATTAGGTAATATGGTTTACAACTAATATTTCTATATTATGAACGGGGGAGATGTTTATGGGTCAAGTATGTTGTGTGATATAGTCACCTGAGTTCACGGATTTGCAGCGGGAAAGGAGAAATTGTCGGATTAGAGACTTGTTCATCGAAGGAGCGTTTCTATTCGTTCCACCGTTGGATTGAGCTGAGTTTTGGACAGAAGGTTTACATCTTAACATACTTCAATCTGTACGGTTCATTTTTTGATTAAATATTTCTGTTGGTAGCTTGATACATCTGAACAGAATATTAAATGGAAAATTTGTAGGGTTGTTTGTATTAGATCTAAATTTAGAATATGAACTTACACCTTTCCAAATAGGTTGCATGTCAACTATGTTGACCTAGTTTCCATTGTTGATGAACCCATCATGTAAAATCAGTGATATACATGGCTGAACATGGTGACCTAGTGTAAATAGGCAATATGGCCTAAGTATGAAAAATTTCATATTTTAGGGCTTTTGATGCTTTTGGCCTAGAATCATTGAATTGATGCAATTTATGTGTAATTAAGCATGATTTGGGTTGATTATGCTACTGATTTGGTAGTTGTGACCATATCATTGGTTAGGCCTACTTGTGATCAAGTGACCCAATTTGGGCATGTTTATACCTAAGGAATTGAAAATTTGTATTTTTGATTAATTGAATGGTTTATGAATGAGAACTATGCATTAGAGGCCTAAGTCATGTGATTTGAGTTGAATGATGGGATTAGATGGGATTTAGGCCTATTGTCTATATGTGGGCTGAATTAGGGTTGATGTGTAATGTCTATGTGATTGAGCATAGAAATTGATGTATGGTTATATATTGATGAATGTTTCAGGACCTTGATTGGGTTGATTCGGTTTGGTGTCCGTGTGAGGTTAGATACTCTCGCGAGGCTTAGTTGTAAGTAGACTTTATTTATGATTATATCTTTTATGTCATCATATCACTTATATATATTGTATGTTGAAAGCATGAATGTGTCCTAATATTTTGAATGATGCATTGATATGAGAAAACCTTATGACTTTGGTTGGGCCCATCTATCTGCCTAATTGGGGGACTTAACCTTGTCATAGGAGGGTTTTAAAAAAGGAAATATTTGGGGATGAGAACGGTACGGTGAAATAGACGGTGAAATAGACGCGCACTAGTAACCCCAAATCAACATGATTGGGAATGAGAACGGTACGATTAAATAGACGTGCACTAGTAACCCCAATGCATGTGGAATGTAGATCCAAATTGATAAGCTTTTACTTGCATCGAACTTATTATAAATGCTTGATATCTATAGGTTATGAGCTTTTAATCATGCTACACATTGATATGCATACATGATATTTATTGATGAGTAGTGATAGCATATTTGAATTCTATTCAGTGGGCACCGTTGGCTCACCCTCATTTTCCTATTTCAGGTCCTTCTGCCCTGAATAAGGGCAAATGAGTAGTCATATCTTGAGGGCTTTGCCGGCGAGAGAATCCAAGGCCTCGATGTGAGTTGAGAGGCATTTTGATTGAACTGTGTTTTAAATTATGACGTATTATATTTTGGACTATGTAATTTTAACACTTACCACATTGTAGTATGGGTGAGTTGGGACTTGTTAGATAGACCATGTGGGCATATGACGATTTGTTTGTACCCATAGTTTTGGACTTTATGTGTATGTCCATCTTGATGGAATGTAGGGAATATGGTTTTAATTATGGTTCATTTTTATGGAGTATCTCTTGTCTTGGATGATTAATACGGTTGGTAGTTTTGTTTAGTACATTTTTATATTATGTCGTTGTTTGGGATAAGGCTCGTAGGGTCTCAACCACCTCACGGGGGTTGAGGAGTGGTTGGAGATGCCTACCCCGGGCGTCCTGCCCCGGCATTTCACACGCCATTCCTAGCGGGGTTGGTGGTCTGGGGTACGGGGTTGCCACAACCCTCCTGGACTTGATGAGTCAGGACGCTGATAAAATATTAAGACGCTTAAAATTGAATTGAACTGATTAATAAGGACGCTTACTTGTAAGTGGCGAACTTTCTTTTATCAACATTTGAGAATGTCAGGACGCTGACTTAGTATCAGCTAGCAAGAAGTTCGTTCTATTTTCAAGTGATTTCTATCTTCAGAAACACTGATAGTTATAAGTTGAATAAATTATCAGGACGCTACTTGTGTAGGAGTGCCAACATATTTAGAATCAACTTAAGTACCTCAGGACGCATAGTTTCATTCGGCGGACTCAACATTGTTTTAAAACTGATTTTAAATTTCAAGACGCTAACTCTTTAACAACGCCCTCATCTGTTTAGTGTTTTAAAACAAAGCAGGATGCTAACTGTGAAGTAGCGCCCTCATGTTTTGAGTCGTTTAAATCGTCAAAGTAAGTCAGGCGCTTACAACTTAGTAGCGCCCTCACTTCAATGTTCAGTAGGATGCTAATGCTCCATGAGCGCCCTCAAGGAACAAAATGACAAAAGTTGATATTATGCTCAAAGACGCTAATTCAACAAATGTTACTGTTCTGAGAAAAGCACCATTTCTGTTACTTTCTTCAGAACCGTACGAATACTTTTCAAAACTTTTTAGAATCGTACAACAACTTCTTCAAAACTTTTTGAACGTTTCAAACGCATGTTAGAACAATTTCTTTTCATGAAAGGATCAGACGATTCAGGTGCTATCCCAGTAATGTGCATTGAACTGAATCGATTCATTTCAGGAAAGAAAGTATACGTTGTATTTGAAATAACCTATGTCACGACGCCCCTGACGTCTGGCACAGTGTACCATACACTGTACATACCCATATACAGTATACAACACACTGTCAGCCTTCACGTACTCTCACAAAACTCCCAAAAATGTACAAATTTTTTTTTTTAATCTACCACACATCAAATCAAATCCAATATCGTTCATTCATTCACACATCACATTTTCATTTCATCATCCAATATATTAAGCTATCTTTGCCCACACATCCCATCTAGATGATAATACATATATATATATAATGTGTGATAAGTATACATATCAAGATAACAAAAATTTAATCTATTTCCTCCAAGCATACATACACATACCAGAGAAGTTCCTTTTCCCTTCGAAACAATACCTGAAATATTGGAGGAAATAGGGTGAGCAAACAACAGCTTAGTGAATATAGTTCTTGAGATGGCAATTATATACATTTAGAAAAATATGACATTTAAAATCATTTCAAACACTTATTCAACACATGCATCATTCAACAAATACATCATACATGTCAACAACATAAATTGCATGAGTTTTCACTAACACAATGCACAATCTCCCTCCTCCGCAAGGCAAGAGAGCGGGTCTAACCCTTGTATGGCCGTACAAGGTAGACACAACCTCACATCACCCAATTCACAGTCATTTCAAGGGTCGCAACCCTTGTTAGGACAGACCTACTGACAATGAGGACTCGCAAAACCTCATCTGGGTCTAATTCCTAACGAAATGACAATGAGGAATCGCAAAACCTCATCATTAAAAACTCCAATTGCTAAAATCAGTTTGCATGATCCATAAAACTCAATGCATTATATATAAATATAACATGCATTCAATCAAACATTTTATATGCGTACAATGTCATACAAGAACCAAATCAAGAAAACTATACTCACAGTGGTTACACGGGTTTCTAATCCAATATATCCTCTAAAATCGAGCACCATAAACGTCATTGCTTCCTCAAGAGCGTTTAGCCATGTACTTAAGCTCTCAACTGAAATAAACCAGAGCTTATCATGAGAAGCACCATTTATCATATCTTTAGCTATTAAAAATATCAAATCATATCCAAAAATCACGATCTTAGTATCGAAACGTCCGGAATTCAGTTCACTACGAATCTATGATTTCAAATCATTTTTACATCACTGTTCACAAAACTATTCACATCACTATTCACTATTCATCCGAAAGTTGTAAATTGTATTAAAATTGTCCAACGGTCTCCAAAAATCATGAAATTGAATCTATACATCTCGATATACGTGTAATTTAACGTATATATGTAACTAAAACTACGGGGTGTTACAACCTAGGGCACCAAAATCATCAAGCACATTGGGCTATTGTTATTCCTATATATACGTACTGCCTTAGAACAGAAAAAAAACAAAGGATATACGAAAACTGATATTCATTCAAAACGTATTAACAATTTTCACTTGCACCAAAACAATTTTCGAATGTTAGCCGTCTTTCACTTGTGCTTGATCTTACGATCTTTTGAAAGAAAAACTTCAAGTTTTCTGGATTGATTGAACTTTATCTTCATTATTTTGACAATCGATTGAAAAAGACAAAAGCTCTTTGAACCTGTTTTCAGCATAAACTTCACCATACATATCTTGCTGAATCTGTGATCATAGAAGGTTCAATCGAATGCTTTGTAAGTATCACTTTGATTCTAAGTAAAGGGAATCATATCTTATTTTGTATCAAATTTGCAGTGACCGGTTAGTTACTGGGCAAGAGCAAGTGTTGCTCGAAGTTGTAACGGTCATCTCACACCCAGAAGCTGAGAAACGACAATTTTCACACCCGTAAGTTGAGAAAGTGTACCGGTTTGATCTTCACCCGTAAGAAAGACTATAGTGGAGTTTGAACAAATCTGAACAGAAGAGGTTAGGTGGTGGATGTAGGCGTGGTCGAACCACTTTAAATCTTGCTTGTATTGTCTCATTTACATTTGTTGTATTTGATTGCTATACTTTGTTTAATCTGCTTTCATTATTCCGCACAATTTTAAGAAAGGTTAAACTCTGCTAAGTGTCCAATTCACCCCCTTCTTGGACATATCTGGGCCAACATCAATATCTTGTTACATGTGCATAATTGATTCTCGGTCTTATATCATATTTATTTGAATCGATTGCATTTGAGAAAAACTATTTCAACACATCGCATCATTTGAATCATTGTGGTTGGAATAGTAATGTATACTCAATCAAGATTGTAAGCTTTATATTATTGAGTATGTTGTACAACACATCTCTATCATCTGTAATCTTGATGTATCGTTTAGGTGTTTGTCAACTTGGGATTAATACCATATCTTGTACAACTCATGACCCCACCCGTAAGTCGTTACAGTGTGGCTTACTAGCCAAACCCTTGTGTAGGCTAAAGTGTGGCTTACTAGCCAAGCCTTTGTGTAGGCTAAAGTGTGGCTTTCTAACCGAGTCCTTGTTTAGGTTAGCGTGTGTGGCTTTCTAACCAAGCCCTTATGTTGGTTAGTGTAAATGAGTTCTAGTCACGACCGTAAATTGACTAGCCAATAGTGTATTAGAAAATCCTGATCGTGGTGATTGGGTAGTGGACGTAGGTTCTAGGGGAACCAAACCACTCTAAATCTTGTGTTCATTTATGTTTCTTGCATTTGTTTATTTCGATTGTTACCTACTACGCACTTTAATCTGTTTAATTAAATAATCCGTAAGGTAACACAAAAATCGACCAAGTTCAATTCACCCCTCTCTTGGACTGTAATATTGGGCCAATAAACACAGTGACTAGATTCCATTCCCCCATCATATACATATCATCATAATTATAAAATTGTTTTATCTCATGATTCATGTTTATTTACATGTTATTAAATGGTATTAGCATGAGGTATAGCTAAATGAGATTTTGTACATGTATGAATATGATTTTTATATGCAATGATAGACAATACGTTGCTTTACATGTTTATGCATAAACGTTTGCTATGGTGGAAAATGAATAGATCTTCATGGATAAGATTAAATGTGCAAGATATGACATGTTGAGGTTATTATTCATGCCCTTATGATAGTTATTACATGTCTTGAATTATTCATTGTTGTTCCATGCAAACTAAATGCATATTTACACTTACGTTGATTGATGTAGAAAGCATGCTTAGGTTATATGGTGATGTTCTACATGCTCGTGAATATGAATATGTTGGAATGTTTAGCATGTTTATTAAATTAATGTAGTGATTGGCTATGTGTTGTATCATCATGCCATGAATGTAGTCTTGCATATTAAGACTATGCATAAATTTTGGGTATAATCCTACGTAGTGTTGGTCCACCCAGGAGGGGGGTGAATTGGGTGAGATGGTCAAATTTAAACTTCTCTTTCAATAACTTAGTGATATACATGATTGTATTGGAATTGAACGCATAAACAAAACTTAGACTAAATTGCAACACGTGAAACACGCAAAGATTTATAGTGGTTCGGCCAAGCCTACGTCTACTACCTAATCTCTTGATTAGGATTTTCTCAATCCACTAACTGATTCTCTTATGGGTGAGAACCAAACAGTTACAACTTCCCTTTTACAGGTTAAAAGCAAACCTATCTTTTCAAAGGCTAAGGATGAACCGCATTTCCTTTTTCAGAGATGAGAAAAAACCCATAATCCTTTTACAGGATAAGGAAGAACCATTTTCCTTTTATGGGATAAGGAAAAACCAATTTTCTTTTGCTGGATAAGGAAGAACCATAATTCTTTTACGGGATGAGGAACAACCATCTCTCTTTTACAGGTTAAGAGATAACCTTAACATGATTTTAATCCTGAAATCATTAAGTGAACTACATTCACTTGTCCTGGTTGTTTCAATCCAGAAACACACCAACATTACAACAAAATAATGTTGGTTCTAACTAAGTAGAATACTTTACAATTAAGCTCAGTACATAGCATTATAAAGATATGAAATATGAAATACGTAATGCTAAGAGGAAAGACACTTACAGTCTTTTACCTTTGAATGTTCGGTATTACTTAAGTGCAGTTTCGAAAACACATGAATGATGTGATATGAAAATCAATGCTTCTTCGAAAATAATATGATACCAATAAACATTGACCTAGAAAATTAAGGACTAGTGTAAATCAAAGACTCAGACAATTTCCAAAATAGATATAAAATATAAGTATGAAAACTTCTTGTAACCCCCTTACCTTAGGATGACGTCATTTTGACCTGTAGAGTACTCGTATACGTATTTGATGCTTGACGCGTGTTGGTTCGAGTGTCTTTGCATTCTTTTAAGTTTCTTAATGTGTGTATAAAGTTTCGAAATGGTCGGAGACCCGTTCAACGTCGAAACATGTCGAAAATGGTGTTTTGGATCAGTGGAGCTCGTTCCATGGAGGAAGAAATTTTTGTCACCGATTACATCAATGGCTTGATCTCCTAGATCCGTGGTCTGGTTGAGCTGAAATTTTGTCAACTTATTCTTCTCTGATAGATCTTCATTTTGAACTATGACGATCTTGATCGGAGTTGTCTACTGTGAGATATAAGAACCAAACACTGTTTCTCGGATTTAGTGATTTTCTTGCGCAGTTTTGATCAAACCGTTGGATCTCACAATCCCACCGTTGGATTGAGCTGAACCTTTACCAGAACATTTGTCACGGACTCATAAAAGGTTTGGTGGTTAAGATGTTAAATTGGTGAGTCCTTTGCAAAAAATTAATTATCTAAGTGAAAGTAATTGCAGTAGGAAAACTATTTCTTTTATTTAAGTGGTTTTTTTTCTTGTGGGCCCAAAATCTTCTATAAAAGCAACCAACACCTAAGGTTTGCATATTTTCCTGGTTTTCTTCCTTTAATCTCTTTAGTTTAAGCATGTGAGCTCTATTTTGACCTAGGCAATGCATAGGTTTTCAGTTGAGGGTGTTCCAGACCTAGGGTTCCTTTGCATGTATGTTTTTATGAACCCTAGTGTTGAATGGAGGCCATTGATACCATTTTCCCCAATTTCTCACTTGGATTTGGTAGAACCCTTTGTAAATGGACCTACACTTGGTCCATGGACTTAGAATTTTTCAAATGGTTTGCATGTCATCTATGTTAGGCTTATGGACACTAGAAACTGATCCATGTATTTTGTTAGAGATTTCCATGGTGAAATCATAGGGTTTAGTACAAATAGCTCTTGCTTGGTTCATTGACCTAGGGTTGAGAACAAACCTTGCATGTCAACTATGTTGACCTAGTGGGCATTGTTGATAAACTCTTGATGTTAGATCATTATTTTAGATGGCTGAACATGGTGACTTAGTGTAATTTTGTCATAGGCCATGTGATTTGGGAAATTTTAATGAATTTGGGGATTTTAACCTAGATTTGGTTAATTGATGAAATTGACTCGGCAAATAGTCTAATAAACCCTATTTATGATTGAATGCCTTATATTATAGTGGTTGGATCAACCTATTGCATTAAATTGGGTTAAATGTGGGTTATTTTGGTATTAAATGGTTGAATTGAGCAATAAGGGATTAGCTCATGGGTATGACCATTTCAGAATCTTAATTGGCTATGTAGTTGGGTTTAAACATGGTTGTTTGGCACACTTTGGACTGATTTTCAGTATTGTGTAAACCATATCGTTTGCAGGAATTTGTGAATGATCTAAGTAACCCAAATTGGCCAATTGGGGATTGAGGTGCATTGGGGTGACTGTGGCATTCTAGTGCTTTCTTGTGGTTGGAATTGGATTGGCTAAGTCTAGCCAATCAAGTTGTGAGTGTTTCTTTACTTGTGATTTCTATATGTGGCATTGTAGTATAAGTGAGTCTTTAAATGCTTATCTAATGTAGTATGCATGATTTAATGGTTCATGAAAGGTATTTAAGCATAGTCAGTTGGGAAAGCAATGTGGGTTTGATTTCCTAGCAATGGATTCTCTTTTATGAAATTCCATTTAGGCTGGATGGTGATCCCCAGTTGTGGACCTTGCAGAGAGTTTTATGGCTTGTGTAGATAATATCATCTAGACATAGTATATGTCTCGATGGGGTGATCTTATTAGCTACATGACTCCAGAAATCCTATTAGATTACGGGTAAGAGGTCGATCGGGCAAGGGGTGTCACGCATTCCGGCCTTTGGATTGACACTTACTCAGGAGGTGTCTAGGATTGCATGTGCATGTTTATAAAATGATATGCATTGTCTTGGTTATGACATGATGCATTATATTTGGGATGTATGTAATCTTGTGTATCACCATGTTATTTAAACTATTTTTAATGATCTTGCAATGTTTTATTGAAATGCATATATATGTTGCCACTTGTAGAGGACATTCACTAAGCTTGTTGTAGCTCATTCCTCATCCTTATCTTTTGAGGATTGAATAGGAAGGGGAAAGGGAAACCTTAGCTGTGGAGTTTTTCCCGTACCTTTGTAATGTAGGTGTTAGTACATTTATTTGTATTTTGATAAATTGTATTAAGTAACACCTAATGTTTATACTTAACATTTAGATGGGTTTGTATTTGTGGTTAGGTATAATTTTGTACTTTTGAACATTATGGACTTCAAGGAATTTTCTGGTTGTCATTTTGGGTATGTTTATATTGATGATCTTATTTATGTCTATGTGTTTGATGTTGTTTTTGAGATTGTGATATATGGCTAGAAGACTTATCGAGACACCGTGTATATTGAGGGAGGATATACCCGGGGTTCTGTGCCAGTCATGATGTCACAGATAGTGGGTCGTGACACTTCTGGTTTAGTATTCAGTAGTTGACTCAACTACTGATATAGTTCGATACAATACTTAAGATATGAAATCAAGTACACATAACGGCTAGAATGTTATATCAAAATGGCAACTGCAATTTTCACTAACATCCTGGTTCATTTCAGATTGCATGAAAAAGGAAAGTTTTAGAAAAACTTAATTTATGTATCAGAGAAGATCTCTGATAAATCTAAAAAGGAATCTTTGCAAAGATCCATTTTGAAAAAGTAGACTTATATAGTGTACTTATTAGAACAATGATGGTTGTTGAATTACCATCCTGATTCCATAATCAATGTCCTGACGCATAATATCAACTTTGTCATTTCGTTCGTTGAGGGCGCTCATTACGTATAAGCGCCCTGCTGAACAATGAAGTTAGGGTGCTACTCAAACGTGAATGTCCTGACTTTTTTTGACACTTAAATGACTTAACCCTGAGGGCGCTATTGCACAGTTATCGTCTTGCGATGTTTTAAAACAATTAGGTGCATGAGGGCGCTACTTTCCGAGTAAGCATCCTACAAGTTAAAACATAAGACATAACAAGAGCGCGGTACAACTATGTAAGCGTCCTACGACATATTTAAAACATTTGAAACCATAAACAAGTACGCTAAAGGACAATTACCGTCCTGAAAGCCATTAAGTTGATTCCCAAAGAAGGGGGCGCTCCAATCTAGGTAGTGTCCTGATAGTTTTTTCAACTTATAACTATCAGCGTCCTCAAAAATAAATTCTTTGAAGAACTTTAGAAATCTTTCAGTTAGCTGATGCTGAGCTAGCGTCTTCACAACTTCAGAGGTTGACTAAAGGGAGGCCGCTACTATACAAGTAAGCGCCCTTATGAATCAATTCAATTCAACCTTAAATGTTATCAGCGTCCTAATGAACTATTAGCATCCTGACTTGCCAAGTTCAAGAGAGCGCTGCTAACTCATTAGCGTCCTGAAAGACTCTTGAAAAACAGTTTTGACTCGCGATTAAATATATGATAAATGTGAATAAAAACTCGGTAAATTTTAAATTAAATATAAAAAATTAGATCATTTGAAATACCATAAAATGTAAGACCAAAACATGCAGATATGTAAGTGGTTTGTGCATGGTTTTCGAAAACGTTTGAGCAATGTCGATTAGAGATAGATATACCTTAAATACTATGTATATTCTATTTTCTCATAATCTTTAAATCCAAGTTTTTATTATGAGATCTTCAATGCGGTCTTCATGCTTGAGTTGAAGATCTTGAACGTTGATCGAAAGATGTAGACTTGAAGCTTGATAAAATCATTCGTGTAGTAATCTTGAAATCATGATATGATCGTTGAGGTCCTTTTGATTGAAACGATCTTGAACGAATGATATGACTTTGAGTTCCTTGATCGAATCGTTCCTTGGCTTTTTGCTTTTCTTGAGGTGCTGGGATGAGATCTTGATTAAGGCTCGTTAGCACCAAAAGTACTTTGTTTGTGACCATCAAAATATACTTCGTCACAGTATATTTAGGGACGTGCTAAGTGATGAACCACTTAGATTAACAATCTCCCCCTTTTTTATGATGACAAACAAATCAAAAAATTAAGCAATCTAAGCAAAAAAGTCAATGTTAATTTCTTTTCCCATCTATTTCTCTTATTTTTCTTCTCCCCCTTTGATATCATCAAAAAGGTTAAGAAAAGAGACTAAGATCTCCCTTTGTGACGTAGAGTAGCAAAGCTCCCCCTTACATGGAGACTCCCCCTTACTTTGTGCATTCATCCTCAAGATGATTTATGACAACGTATCATAGTTAGGTACGTGAGAATGCGTAAGGTCTATTATACTATCAGTCACCTGAGAAACAGATTTTATCTTTAAGCACAGTGAGAAACAGTGACAAAAACGTAGCCGAGATTCGTAGTCATAGGGAATGAGAAAGAATTGCCGAAAGATGAATTCATAGAGAATTTTTAATCGTGGGCAATTATTCTTCTGGTGCTTGACATAAATATAAAGTTGATAATTAATCCAAACCAAACACATTGTATGCTTTAAAAGTTGTAAATAATCAAGCATAAGCATACACATAGCATAGGTAAAAAGATTTATGATTTAAGCAAGGCCTAGCTATTATGGTTCTAATGAGATGCAAAGTATATAGTTTGAAGTACATGACATCTATTAGATATCAAGAATCACAGACAATTGATGCATACAAAATTTATGATATAAGAGCAACATCAATGGCATGTGAAATGGAAAATTATAAATTTTCCATAGTTTTGACATGTGAAGATATATATGATGAATATCAGAGTCTAAACATGTTGAATATATGCTAAGTTTCATAGATATCATTTAAGCAACAACATACATTCATTTTCATATACTAGGCAAATATTTTCAATTGAAGCAGGGCCTAAAATGTTTAATTCAATTATTCTAATGAGAAAGCATTTGGAAGGGCATGAACTCATTAGAAATCAAATATCCATGAGTTTGATGCTATCATGATATGGTATGAAGTAGATGCATCAAAGTCTGGAAATCATTGAAAATATAATGTCAGAAGATAATAATCATTAGTATAGGTAGTATTCGCTTCAAGATATATAGGCGAAAGATATAATGGTGTGTACATGGACTATAATCATTTGCATATTCATGAGTCATGCATAGATATGATTTTCTGAGTTCAAGCAAACATGATCATGATATGAACTAGCATTGCCAGAAATAAATAGTTAGAGCATAGTCTAGCTATTGAGGATGCCAAAACATCAAATACCACATGGAGTTCAATATATTCAAATATTCAGATATATAACAAGATACTCACAAATAGATGATGCAAATTATGAATAGATATCAATGAAAGATGTGAGTAATCTTTAGAAAGATGCCACAAACTAATAATTGCATTAGTCATAGTAAGATTTCATCATACTGCAGTTTATCAGGAAATATCAGCAATGAGCAAGACAACATTAGTATGATGACAAATAAGCATGTTCATGAAAGCAAGAGTTATGCATTAGAGATAGACAAAAATGATTTTGCAATCACATGCTCAGGCAGAATATCATAGCATAAATCAACAGATTGTAGATGGTGACTAGTGTGCGCAGTGTGTGCAACATATGAAGATGACATAGAATAGTCACACAAATTCAAGCAGATCAGTCATTCGAACAGACATTTAAACATTCCAAAAATTCAATAATCAATCATAATGTTAAGGCAAAATCAATCAAGATGAAGAGCAATAGCCGAGATGTGAAGTGAGCAAAGCTAAGTGTATTAGGAGGCTAAGTAGAATAAGCACACACACACACAACTAATTAAGAGAGATTTAGCTTAAACATTAAGAAGGAGTATTATACAAGAGTTTTAACCAAAATTACAAAAAAAAGGTTAACAGAGATTCGGTTTGAATTGATGAAACTTGCATAGAGGATATTCTAATTGTTCTTCGAAGAGTCCGGAGCAGAGTCATTGAAGCGAGGACGAGAACATCTATGAAGGCTATTTGTCCTGCGAGCCATGAGAGTGGCGGTGCTTACACGAACAACCGTTGCTATCAAAGCTCAGGATTCCTCATTTTGCTCAAATGGTGCCATCATCAGATCTCTCAGACGTTTTGCTTTAGCGTCAAGCTCTTTCAGCCGGTTCTCATGCTCATTTAGCATATCCAGAACAACCTGAACGCTGGAGGATAAAGAATCACTAAGTTTGGCAAATTGTTCCTCAATAAAAGGTGCAGCAGGATGTGGTGGCAGAGGTTCTTCAAAAGAAAGTGGAGACGCGAGGTTTTCCTTGGTAGAAATTTCAATAGAGAGTTCTTTGTCGGATCCATCTGATGAAGGAAACGATAGAGAAAAATCACATGAAGAGGAAGATGGCTCTTCTCTTGCTCTTTTCTTGGGAACAATGTTTTTGGATGCCATTTGAGTTTCAAAGTGGGAGATGAAACAAAGGAGATGGATACGGAATGATTTCGCGCACAAAATAAAAGTGAAGTGAGACGGAAACGTATGGGGCAAGCTAATGGACATCGAAAACAAAATTTGCATTGTCACGACGCTCTTGACATAGTCTGACGCCATGACCGGCACAGTATACTATACACTGTACATACCCGTATATAGTAGATAGTATAGTGTCAGCCTTCACATAGTCTCATAATCCTTCCCAAAATATTTAGAAATTTCCGCAGCATTTCCCCATAAAATGGACATTTCACAAAACCTGATATACAACAAATCAAATCATCTATATATATACTCATTCCATCCATGTATACCATAATCCAAAATACCATCATTGTCATTCGTTAATCAAACATTCCATTGTCCAAGCATATATATATATATATATATATCATCGCCAAATATCTTAACAATCCGAAATAACTATTGATATCTTATTCTCCCAAAATAACCCCTCTAGATAGTAATACACATATAGTATGTGTGATAATTATATATATATATATATCAAAATATATAAAACATGTAACCACTTCTTCTAAAACATACGTACATCAGCAATGCTATGTCTTACTCACGTGCTGATCACTCTCAAATTTTTCCTTTTCCTTTTGCTTTTGTACCTGAAATAGTGAGGGAAATGGGGTGAGCAAACAACAGCTCAGTGAATATAGTTCTTGACATGACAATTGCATGCATTTTAGGAAACATGGCATATCAAATCATTTAAATTAAAATATTTCAAAAGCACATATGCAACATTCATCAAAATAATATACATGCACACAATATATAGTTTATGCTCATTCATAAAAATTTTACCATCTCCCTCCTTCAAGGCAAGAGAGTGGGTCTAACCCTTGTATGGCCGTTACAAGGTAGCCACAGCCTCTCATTACCCAATTCACAGTCATTTCAAGGATCGCAACCCTTGTTAGGACAGGCCTACTAACAATGAGATTTCGCAAAACCTCATCCGGGTCTAATTCCTAACGAAATGACATTATTATAAGCTCTAATTGCTAAAATCAGTTTGCATGATCACTAAAAACTCAATGCATTACATATAAATATAACATGCATACAATCAAACATTTTATATGTATACAATGTCAAACAAGAACCATATCATGAAAACTATACTCACAGTGGTTACAGGAGGTTTCTAAGCTAATATACCCTCTAAAATCCAGCAACAATAAATGTTCATCCTAATTGCTTCCTCAAGAGCATTTATCCATGCACTTAATCTCTCAATTCAAACACTGCAATTATGTAATTCAAACCATAGATCGTCATGAGAATCACCATTTAAAGTCACCAAAGCACCATTACTAACACTCAAATTTCCTAGCTGGTTCAGCCGCTAAGATGGGGTTATTTTACCATGAAAATGCCACATTTAAACTAGATTTCAACACCAAGGTACTCACTTAAGCATATGAAAACATATGTCGATTTTATTAAAAATCTAGAACATTCCTAAAATTATTCTGTTCACATCGACATGTGTCAAATCAATCATTCTATCATTCTACTACCTTCAACACGTATTTTATTGAGGTTTTACTTGTTCGCGGAGGCATCCAAAGTCAATTTTACTCACAAAAATCATATTTGTAGCTACTAAAAATATCAAAGCATATCCAAAAATCATGCTCTTAACATCGAAACGTCTGGAATTCAGTTCTCTACGATTCTATGATCTCAAACCGGAGTTTCACTAGAGTCCAATTCCATTTTATTCACTAGATATATTATGGTACTGTTCACATCACTATTCACTATTCATTAGAAACATGTGAATTTTTACTAAAATTGTCAAACAGTCTCCAAAAATTATGAAATTAGCATCGATGGACTCACAACAGTTCATTCTACCATTCTATAGCCTTAAACTGGAGTTTCATCGGGTTTTAATATGATTCGAAAGGTTTCCAATATAAACTCTAACTTCCAATAAACTTCTAACAACCATAAAAATTCCAAATGAACAAATAAATGAAATCTAACTACATATTCGGGGCTCCTACAGTCTAGTGAGTGTTTTTCGACTTTTCGAACAAATTTTCATTCAAGTTGGGTCAAAACCCCAATTTTGAAAACGCCGTAAAACGGCTCCCACAGCGAAAATTACTATGAAAGAAAGGCTACATCTAGCTTTGATATCAATTTCACGAAGAAATAGAGTGAAAAATAGTTACTGTGGGTCCCAATTCAACGAAAATCCTGCGTTCACCCTTTTTCTTCTTCCCCTTTTTCGTTCTTCCCTTTCTCTGTTTCTTCTTCTCTTTTTTTTTCTTTTTTTCACGGTTGAGAGAGAGAGATGAGATAATAAGATGAGTGAGAGAATGATCTAATGATATCATCTCATACTAATATCAATTTCAAGGTCATTTATTCATCTTATACTAATATCATCTTATAATCTAAGGATAAGATGGTATTTAAGAATACAATCTACTTAATTTATGTATGTTTATACCCATATACGTTTAACTCCTACGTTCGTATACGTATCCCTCAACGTAGGTATATAATTAAAATTACGGGGTGTTACAATCTCCCCAACTTAAAGAATTTCTTCCTCGAAATTTAACAGATAAGGAGAAATGTACCTCACGTGGTAAAGAGATCAGGAAATATCTCCCTCATCCGGTCCTCACGTTCCCAAGTCTGCTCGTCATTACCATGAAACTGCCATTTGACTCTGACCAAAAGAATTTCTTTATTTCTCAATTACTGAACCTTCTTATCAAGAATCTGAATGGGCTTTTCTTCATATCTAGCATCCTCCCCAACTTGTAACTGTGTTACATCTAAAAGATGTGTCGAGGGTGGATATTTCGTCGGGTCTGTATGATACTTTCTCAACATAGAAATATGAAACACATCATGAACATCGACTAACTGAGGAGGCAAAGCAATCTGGTATGCTAACGGACCAATCCTCTCTGTGATTTTAAACTGTCCAATAGAGCGAGGACACAATTTTCCTTTCACCCCAAACCACATCTGACCTTTCCGTGGCGAGACTTTAAGCAGCACGAGGTCATCTACTGCAAACTCTAGAGGTCTGTGGCAGTTATCAAAATAATTCTTCTGTCGGTCTTGGGCAGCTTTCAGTCTCTGTCTGATCTGTTTAACGTGCTCAGTGTGATCAATAACAACTTTCGGTCCCAACAACTGTGATTTTCCAACCTCATACCAGCAAGTCGGAGATCTGCACGACCTACCATACAAAGCTTCATAAGGTGCCATGCCAATACTGGCCTGATAGTTCTTGTTATAAGCAAACTCACACAATGGTAAACTTTCACTCCAAGTCCCACCAAAGTCTAAAATACACGATCTAAGCATGTATTTCAGCATCTGAATCACTCTCTCAGTCTGGCAATCAGTCTGAGGATGAAACGCTGTACTAAAGCGGAGATGAGTACCAAACCGGGTCTGCATGGCCTGCCAAAACCTCGATGTGAACCGCGAATCTCTATCCGACATAATAGAAACAGGTATACCATACAACCTGACAATCTCCCGCGCGTACACTCTGCTCAGTCTATCAATCTAGTCTCTGGTGTTCATTGGAAGAAAGTGTGCAGATTTAATCAATCTGTCAACTATTATCTAAATGGTGTCAAATCTGCCCTGAGATCTGGGCAGTCCTGTGATAAAGTCCATCGTGATAAGCTCCCATTTCCACTCTAGAATAGATAATGGTTGCATCTAACCTCCTGGTCTCTGATGTTTAGCTTTCACTTGCTGACACACCTCACAATTCTGCACATACTCAGCTATATCTTTCTTCATTCCATGCCACCATACTGCTCTCTTCATATCATGATACATTTTTGTAGACCCTGGGTGAATAGTATACTGAGATCTGCATGCTTTCTCTAATAACTCAGCCCTCAATGCCCTATCCACGGGTATCCATAATCTCCCCTGATAACGCAGGACACCATCTGGACTTCTCTGCCAATCTGCCC
This sequence comes from Paratinospora sagittata, assembly GCA_035771175.1. Classification (NCBI taxonomy): domain Eukaryota; kingdom Viridiplantae; phylum Streptophyta; class Magnoliopsida; order Ranunculales; family Menispermaceae; genus Paratinospora; species Paratinospora sagittata. The sequence goes on from CM069603.1 coordinate 17,637,472, forward strand.
TGTCTGCACTATCTGCCCAAGACTCATACATACCAAGATCAGGATCATGCTGCTGCATATCCTTAATCTTTTGAATATAAGAATCTGTCGACTATATATGCATCTGAGCACAAATGTCAACATGTGGAGCCATGGAGAGAACACTCATCCTAGTCGCTCTCTCTAAAAGTCGCCACTCCTGAGCCATCTGACAAGCTACCACCTGGGTCTCAACCCGTTTTTGGCTCAATGCATCCAGGATGATATTATAATGTGAAGTCATAATCTTTTAGGAATTCCAACCATCTACGTTGTCTCATATTCAACTCTTTCTGGTCAAACAAATATTTCACTCTTATGGTCTGAGTACAGTGTGAACTTTTCCCCATAGAGGTAATGTCTCCACAATTTCAACGCAAATACAACAGCTGCTAGTTCCAAATCATACACAGGGTAGTTCTTCTCATGTATCTTCAGCTGTCTGGATGCATACGCAATCACTCTACCCTCTTGCATCAATACACATCCCAAACCTAAATGTGATGCATCTTTGTAAATCACCAACTCCTTTCCAGGTTCTGGGAGTACTAAAACTGGAGTAGCAGTTAGTTTCTTCTTCAACTCAGTGAAAGCATCCTCACATGCAGAAGTCCACACAAAATGGCACATTTTTCTGAGTCAGCCTTGTGAGTGGGGAAGCCAATCGAGAAAAGCCTTCCATAAATCTTCGGTAATAACCAGTGAGACCCAGAAAACTACGGATCTCAGTCACTGTGGTTGGTCTTGGCCAATTTATGATTGCCTCAACCTTAGCAGAATCAACAGAAATACCTTCTGCACTAACCACATGACCTAGAAATATCACCTCATGTATCCAAAACTCGCATTTACTGAATTTAGCATACAACCGATGCTCTCTAAGTGTCTGCAAAGTGATGCGGAGGTGCGGCTCATGATCCTCCTGAGTCTTGGAATAAATGAGTATATCATCAATAAACACAATAATGAACTGATCCATATATAGTCTGAATACCCTTTGCATCAAATCCATAAACATGGCTGGGGCATTGGTCAGTCCAAAGGGCATAACAAGAAACTTATAGTGACCAAACCGTGTTCTAAACGCAGTCTTTGGTACATCCTCTTCCCGTATTCTTAGCTAATGGTATCCAGATCTTAAATCAATCTTAGAAAAAAATTTAGCACCATTAAACTGATCGAATAAATCATCGATATGGGGTAAAGGATACTTATTTTTCACTGTCACCCTGTTCAGCTGTCTATAATCGATGCATAACCTCCAGCTGCCATCCTTCTTCTTCACAAACAGTACAGGTGCACCCCAGGGTGACATACTCAGGGTAATAAACCCTTTTGCCATCAACTCCTTTAATTGCACCTTGTGTTCCTGTAACTTCTTTGGCGCCATTCGATAGGGTGGAATTGAAAGAAGCTTTGTGTTAGGCATCAGTTCAATAATAAAATCAATTTCCCGTACTGGTGGTAATCCTGGTAAATCATCTGGAAAAACATCTGGGTACTCACATACTTCAGGAATTTCTGATATTTGAACGCCTAAATCCTTTTTATTTACTGGCTTTATACTAGCCAACATCCCTATCTCTTCATTAGTGGCCATCCTACCTCGAGTAGGACGGTTTGAAGACGTCTTACCACTATAAACAAATGCGGGTTGTCCCGGTATGTGAAAGACTACTTTCTTACCAAAGCAGTCCACATGGGCATGATAGGCAGCCAACCAATCCATACCCAGTATAACATCAAATTCCAGGAATTCTAAAACCCTATGATTAACAATCATTTCATGATCCGCTTATTTCACCACACAATTTTCACACAACATATTCTGGTAGATTCGGTCTCCTGCTGCAGTACTCAGAACCGATGGTGTACTAATCCTAACAGGAGTTAAATGCAACCTATCTACCATATGGCCAGCAATAAATGACAAGGTGGATCCAGCATCGATTAACACATACATTATAGTGTCGCAAATGGAAATCATACCTTCCACCAAGTTCTCGTTCGCCTCTGGATCTGGCTCTGTAACAGCCCTGGCTTGCTCTCTAACAGGCGTGGGAACAGTAACAATAGCAAATGGATTTGTTGGAGTCCGTGGAGCTGGCTGAAATGGACACTGGTACGCTTTATGTCCCCTGTTCCCACATCGAAAACATGTGATAGGAGGGCGAGGTGTAGATGAAGCTATCTACGACTCAGTGCCTGGCATAGGAAGCCAACCACTCAGGCTACCTGCTCCCTTATGCGGCCACGGTGCCCTAACAGACGATCCCTGTGTCGGTGGCCTAGTAGCAGACTGTGATCCTCTGCCTGTTGGTGGTGGTATCGCTGCTGCTGGAGGAGTAACTGGAATCTTCGTAGTAGTAGGTATCTCAGCTATCTTTGCTTTTTTCTGTTCACCCCACCATTTTCTGCCCCATCTCTGCTTTCTCTTACCCTGATAGGGTACCTGCTGTTCTATAACTGCCTGTGCTGGGGGCGTTGCCCGTGCTGGCCTATCTGTCATCTCAACTGTCTCATAATCCAGTGCCTGTCGCACTGCCTGATCATAGGTCTAAACACCAGCAAGAGCCAAACCCTTATTGATCGGGTCATTAAATCCTTCCCTGAGCCTCTGCATTCACATCAAATCTGTCTGAACCATCTCAGGGGCAAACAAGGCTAGCCTATTGAACTCATGTTCATATTCTCTCACAGACATGTTCCCTTGCTTCAATTCTATAAATTGCTTATGCCTCTTATCAACCTCAGACGGGGGATAGTAAGTCTTGTAGAATACTTCTTTAAACTTATCCCAGGTATCTATGGGTCCCTAAGCTCGGCCTATTGTCTGCCACCATTTCTCAACCTTACTCGAAAATTTAAATCGAGCAAGTCTAATCTTGTCCCTATCCAGTGCATGAATGTCCTCAAATATAGCTTCTATTCGCAGAAGCCAATCCTCAGCAACCTCTAACTCTAGACTGCCATCAAATATAGGCGGTTCACGTATCTTAAATGCTTTCATCACGTCTTCGTATCTGCGAGTCTCATCTACATCATCATGAGTCTCTACTGTCTCCTGCACTGGCATAGGTCGCTCTGCAGACACACCCGCACTACTGGCACGAACCTCGGGTACCACAGGTGCTGTAGGCCCCTGTAAACTATCCTGAAGACGTGTCATCATACGCATCATCTCTGCATTTTGTCTCTGCTGAGCTGCAACCATTTCTTCCAGTTTCTTTAACCTTTCTTCTAGTGGGTCCATGATTGCCAGATGCTTCCCTTTCAATCTGTCATTCACAGAGATAGAGGAGCATATAAGTCAGACAATCCGATTAATTCTATATATTGTACATACCCGTATAAAGTAGATAGTATACTGTCAGCCTTCACATAGTCTCATAATCCATCCCAAATTTTTTAGAAATTTCGGCAGCATTTCCCCATAAAATGGACATTTCACAAAACCTGATATACCACAAATCAAATCATCAATATATATATATATTCATTCCATCCATGTATACCATAATCCATAATACCATCATTGTCATTCGTTAATCAAACATTCCATTGTCCAAGTTATATATATATATATCAGCGCCAAATATCTTAACAATCCAAAATAACTATTGATATCTTATTCTCCCAAAATAACCCCTTTAGATAGTAATACATATATAGTATGTGTGATAATTATATATATATCAAAATATATAAAACATGTAACCACTTCTTCTAAAACATACGTACATCAGCAATGCTATGTCCTACTCACGTGCTGATCACTCTCAAATTTTTCCTTTTCCTTTTGCTTCTGTACCTGAAATAGTGAGGGAAATGGGGTGAGCAAACACTAGCTCAGTGAATATAGTTTTTGACATGACAATTGCATGCATTTTAGGAAACATGGCATATCAAATCGTTTAAATTAAAATATTTCAAAAGCACATATGCAACATTCATCAAAATAATATACATGCACACAATATATAGTTTATGCTCATTCATAAAAATTTTACCATCTCTCTCCTTCAAGGCAAGAGAGAGGGTCTAACCCTTGTATGGCCGTTACAAGGTAGCCACAACCTCCCATTACCCAATTTACAGTCATTTCAAGCATCGCAACCCTTGTTAGGACAGACCTACTGACAATGAGATTTCGCAAAATCTCATCCGGGTCTAATTCCTAACGAAATCACATTATTATAAGCTCCAATTGCTAAAATCAGTTTGCATGATCACTAAAAACTCAATGCATTACATATAAATATAACATGCATAAAATCAAACATTTTATATGTATATAATGTCATACAAGAACCATATCAAGAAAACTATACTCACAGTGGTTACACGAGGTTTCTAAGCCAATATACCCTAAAAAATCTAGCAATAATAATTGTCCATCATAATTGCTTCCTCAAGAGCATTTATCCATGCACTTAATCTCTCAATTCAAACACTGCAATTACGTAATTCAAACCATAGATCATCATGAGAATCACCATTTAAACTCACCAAAACACCATTACTAACACTCAAATTTCCTAGCTGGTTCAGCAGCTAAGATGGGGTTATTTTAGCATGAAAATGCCACATTTAAACTAGATTTCAACACCAAGGTACTCACATAAGCATATGAAAACATATGTCGATTTTATTAAAAATCTAGAACATTCCTAAAATTATTCTGTTCACATTGACCTGTGTCAAATCAATCATTCTATCATTCAACTACCTTCAACAGGTATTTTATTGAGGTTTTACATGTTCGCGGAGGCATCGAAAGTCAACTTTACTCACAAAAATCATATATGTAGCTACTAAAAATATCAAAGCATATCCAAAAATCATGTTCTTAACATCGAAACGTCTCGAATTCAGTTCTCTACGATTCTATGATCTCAAACCGGAGTTTCACTGGAGTCCAATTCCATTTTATTCATTGGATATATTATGGTACTGTTCACTATTCACTATTCACTATTCACTATTCATTAGAAACAAGTGAATTTTTACTAAAATTGTCAAACGGTCTCTAAAAATCATGAAATTAGCATCGATGGACTCACAACAGTTCATTCTACCATTCTATAGCCTTAAATTGGAGTTTTATCGGGTTTTAATATGATTCGAAAGGTTTCCAATATAAACTCTAACTTCCAATAAACTTCCAACAACCATAAAAATTCCAAATGAACAAATAAATGAAATCTAATTACATATTCGGGGCTCCTACAGTTTAGGGAGTGCTTTTCAACCTTTCGAACAAATTTTCAATCAAGTTGGGTCAAAACCCCAATTTTAAAAAAGCCGTAAAACGGCTCCCACAACAAAAATTACTCCGAAAGAAAGGCTATATTTAGCTTAGATATCAATTTCCTGAAGAAATATAGTGAAAAACAGTTACCGTGGTTCCCGATTTGGCGAAAATCTCGCGTTCACCATTTTTCTTCTTCCCCTTCTTTCGTTCTTCCCTTTCTCTGTTTCTTCTTCTTTTTTTTTTTTCTTTTTCAAGGTTGAGAGAGATATATGAGATAATGAGATGAGTGAGAAAATGATCTAATGATATCGTCTTATACTAATATCAATTTCAGGGTCATTTATTCATCTTATACTAATATCATCTTATAATCTAATAATAAGATGGCATTTAAGAATACAATCTACTTAATTTATGTATGTTTATACCCATATACGTTTAACTACTACGTTCGTATACATATCCCTCAACGTAGGTGTATAATTAAAATTACGGGGTGTTACATACATTAAATGCAAGAATGACATGGAGTCATGCGCCGAAGAATATGATTAAACAGGAAATGTCTTAATAAAAGTTTAAGGAATAATTATACCTAGGTGAACATATCTTCAGAATTTTTTAAGATATATCACATTGGTGGTTATAGCTAGATGATAGAGTGAGTTCTAGGATTTCTATCCTAAAACACGAAATACGAAGCACCTAAGATGAATCCTATAAGAATTGACCAAAGGATCTAGACTCTAGGTTGTTAAACCAATTTTTCAGAGAACCCGCTCTGATACCAATTGTTGGTCCACCCAAGAGGGGGGTGAATTGGGTGAGATGGTCAATTTTAAACTTCTCTTCCAATAACTTACAGATATACAAGAGTGTATTCGAATTGAATGCATAAGCAAAGCTTAGACTAAATTGCAACACGTGAAACACACAAAGATTTATAGTGGTTCGGCTAAGCCTACGTCTACTACCTATTCTCCCGATTAGGATTTTCTCAATCCACTAACTGATTCTCTTACGGGTGAGAACCAAACCATTGCAACTACTCTTTTACAAGTTAAAGGCAAACCTATCCTTTCACAGGCTAAGAATGAACAACATTTCCTTTTTCCGGGATGAGGAAAAACACATGTTCCTTTCACGGGATAAGGAAGAACCATTTTCCTTTTACTGGATAAGGAAGAACTATGATTCTTTTACGGGATGAGGGACAACCATTTCTTTTTTATGGGTTAATATATAACCTTAACATGATTTCAATCCAAAAATGCACCAGCATTACAACAAAATAATGTTGGTTCTAACTGAGTACAACACTTTATAATTAAACTCAGTACATAGCATTACAAAGATATGAAATATGAAATAGGTAATGTTAAGAGGAAATACACTTACAGTCTTTTATCTTTCAATGTTCGATATTGCTCAAGTGTGTCACGCTTGGGTTGCACACAAAGTGCCCCCTACCCAGGGTGATAGGAACTTAATACCCTCAGCCTTTATGGATGCCATAATATTGTTCCACTCTCGTACAGCCAGCCACATAAGTGTTCTTGTACGCATAGTCTTTTAGCGACACTATTCACTATTCATGAATAGCGTCGGGCCTCCCCCAAGTTTCGAACCCGAGACCTTATATTCATAAGGTTTAAATTCGAATCTTGAGTAACCACTGAGCCAATGGTTCAGTGGCTACTCAAGATTCGAATTTAAACCTTACGAATATAAGGTCTCGTGTTCGAAACTTGGGAGAGGCCCGACACTATTCACTATTGTGAATAGTGTCGATAAAAGACTGCGTACAAGAGCACTTATGTGGCTGGCTGTACGAGAGTGGAACAATATTATGACATCCATAAAGGCTGAGGGTATTAAGTCCCTATCACCTTGGGTAGGTGCACTTTGTGTGCAACCCAGGCGTGACAAAAAGGCCTAGTGCTCTTGTACGCAGAGTCTTTTTTCGACACTATTCACTATTCATGAATAGTGAATAGTGTCGATAAAAGACTGCGTACAAGAGCACTTATGTGGCTGGTTGTACGAGAGTGGAACAATATTATGGCATCCATAAAGGCTGAGGGTCTTATGTCCCTATTACCCTGGGTAGGGGGCACTTTGTGTGCAACCCAGGCGTGACATGTAGTTTCAAAAAACATGAATGATGTGATATGAAAATTAGTGCTTCTTCGAAAATAATATGATACCAATAAACATTTGACGTAGAAAATGAAGGACTAGTGTAAATCAAAGACACAGACAATTTTCAAAATCGATATAAAATATAAGTATGAAAACTTCTGGTTCAGTATACAGTAGTTGACTCAACTACTGATATTGTTCGATACAATACTTAAGATATGAAATCAAGTACAATTGTATATCTCAAACTATTTCTCAAATTCTTTCTTCAGCAAGATTGATATCAAGTATAGATCAGTGCTTAGAATTTGAGTAGATACCAGGTCAAAAAGATTTTCAAAGATAGAATATAATTGAAGCTCAATAAGAAAATCTTTTGAATACATAAAGGTATCAGTGAAAACTACTTTGAAAGTTTAGACATTTGAAAAACATTTTGACACATACTAACTCTCAAAAAGTGTTGGCACAATTAAAATTATCGGCGACTTGTTTGGTCTGAAGTGTTAGTATTTATAGACTTAATAGGACATAGTCGTTAGACATTTGAAGTTCAAATAATATGAACGTTTACACACAATGGCTAGAATGTTATATCAAAATGGCAGCTAAAATTTTCACTAACATCCCGGTTCTTTTTAGATTGCATGAAAAATGAAAGTTTTAAAAAAACTTAATTCATGTATCGGAGAAGATCTTTGATAAATCTGAAAACGACTCTTTGCAAAGATCCGTTCTGAAAAAGTAGACTTATATAGTGTACTTATTAGAACAGTGACGGTTGTTGAATTAACAACCTGATTCCATAATCAGTGTCCTGACGCATAATATCAACTTTGTCGTTTAGTTCCTTGAGGGACCTCATTACGTATAAGTGCCCTGCTGAACAATGAAGTGGGGGCGCTACTAAAACGTGAGCGTCCTGACTTTTTTTCATACTTAAACGACTTACCCGTGCGGGCGCTAATGCACAGTTAGCGTCCTGCTATGTTTTAAGACAATTAAGTGCATGAGGGTGCTACTTTCTGAGTAAGCGTCTTACAAGTTAAAACACAAGACATAACATGAGGGCGCTACAATTATGTATGCGTCCTACCACATATTTAAAACATTTGAAACCATAAACAAGTACGCTGAAAGACAATCAGCGTCCTGAAAGCTATTAAGTTGATTCCCAAAGGAGGGGGCGCACCTATCTAGGTAGAGTCCTGATAGTTTATTCAACTTATAACTATCAACGTCCTTAACGATAAATTCTTTGAAGAACTTTAGAAATCTTTCAATATGTTGATGTTGAGTCAGCGCCCTGACAACTTTATAGGTTGACTAAAGGGGGGTCGCTACTATACAAGTAAGCGTCCTTATGAATCAGTTTAAATGAACCTTGAATGTTATCAATGTCCTAATGAACTATCAGCGTCCTGACATGTCAAGTTTAGGAGAGCGCTGCTAACTCATTAGAGTCCAAAAAGAATCTTGAAAAATAGTTTTCAGTTGTGATTAAATATACGATAAATGCGAATAAAAACTCGGTAAATTTCAAATTAAATATAAAAAATTAGATCATTTGAAATATCGTAAAACGTAAGATCAAAACATGCAGATATGCAAGTGGTTTGTGCATGGTTTTGGAAGACGTTTGAGCAATGTCGATTAGATAAATGTATACCTTAAATACTGTGTATTTTTCCATCTTCTCATAATCTTTAAATCCAACTCTTTATCATGAGATCTTCAATTTTGTCTTTATGCTTGAGTTGAATATCTTGGACGTTGATCGAAAGATGTAGACTTGAAGCTTGATCGAATCGTTCGTGAAGTGATCTTGGAATCATGATATGGTCGTTGAGGTTCTTCTGATTGAAACGATCATGAATGAATGATATGACTTTGAGTTTCTTGATCGAATCGTTCCTTGGCTTTTTGCTTTTCCTGAGGTGCTAGGATGAGATCTTGATTAAGGCTCGTTAGCACCAAAAGTACTTTGTTTGTGATCATCAAAATATACTTCATCACAGTATATTTAGGGACGTGCTAAGTGATGAACTACTTAGATTAACACATGGTTGGTTTTGGAAGTGGCTAGAATTGTGATAAACTGTGTGAGGTCTAGCGGTAGAGACATCATCGGCTGGACGTTTAGGGTATTCTAATTTGGTATCTAACAACAACTTCACGGCTGAGACGTCACCGGCTAGATGTGTGGAAGACTTTTAATAGTAACCAACCATTTGGATAAGAGCCCGGTTGACGTCATAGAACTATAGGTTTGATGTTTCATTGGTTGGAAGTATCTAGGATGTACCTATGTTATATGACCAGTGTTGAACTTGATTTCAAGCTATGGATTTCGATGAAAATGTGTACTTTGTACCAATATTTATTTTTATAATTTGCACATGTAATAGTAGTACTCATCTGAGACGATCGATGTGTGAATGGTTTCATCCTATTGGTGAGTATGTGATAGCGGATATGCGATATCATCTCACTGGGCTATGAGCTTAGTCTACTCCTTTATTCTTCAGGATCTTGCAGTGCCCGAGATAAGGGCAAGAGCATTGCATACTGATCTCTCTCGGTGTTGACTTCATCACGTCTAGTTGGTGAGTACCAGATGGCGCGGGAGGCGTCTCGAGCTTGCTTAGGAGTAGTTTATTTTTCATTCAATTATGGTATTATACTTGGATGAGGATGGCTGTAATACCTAACTTTAGTTAAACCTTTGATGATAATTCTACACTTTGGTTTATTGTCTTTGTCTTGTTTATATCTAAGCCTTGTGTGACTTGTTCATGGTTGAATGTTTGTGGAAATGATGGTATGTGTAAAGGATGAGGGTTACTAGTACCCTATTGAGGAGGGTGCTAGCCTGAGCAGCTCAATGTTTTCTTGATTGAAAACTAGGGTCGTCACAGTTGGTATCAGAGCTCAGGTATATGACCTTCGAGCAAGGGGTTATGAAAATCCAATAGCTTGAACAAGTCAAGGCTAGAATACTAGCCTTTGAGATTTGAAACCAAATCATGAAAGTTAAGTTTACCATATCCAAAGAACTAGATAATTATCCGAATAGGAACTGTTTTGCCTTCCTCTGACTTAGTTAAATACTAAACTTAGCCTCGTAAAGGATAGCAAAGTGGCTAAAGAAAAAGATGAAAAATATAGTTGTTAGCATCATCTATGGTCTTGAGTGATTAGATGATTGAAAGATCTTGGATATGTTCTCACAACATGATCATGATTAATGACGATGTGACTCGTACTAGTGTTCATATATTATTGCAAGATCGATAAAAATAGTGAAAGTGGAACTATTCCTAGGTCACCTCGATGAGACTTCATTCCATAGACGTATGATTGGACGAGTTAATGATCATGTTAATCTAGAGACACTACCATAGAATGTGAAAATTTAGCCAAAGAAGGTAATGAGGCGCGCGGTTATTATATGCAACCTTAAGGAGTGAGAAATGAAAACGTGACCTCAATGGATTATGATTAAGATTTGAGGAAATGAAAGAAATAATTTAAAAGTTGGTTGTACCTCGCTTGGACTTAGTAGACACTGAAACAAGGATGATTGAGTATTTGTGATAGGCCGAGGACAAGCTATTAGGTAGGGCTGACAACCTTGGGATTGTAAATTTATAGCGATGCCATGAGTAAGGCACATGATTGCTAAACAGCGGGGGGCGACCATTGTTGTACCGCAGATGATTCCCCAGCGGCAGATATCACCACACATTACCCGCACCGGCTATGGAAGGTGAAAAGGTGGATGGGGCAACAGGCCCGGAGTAGAATATAGAGCTTAGTCTGAGGCAGGACAGAGAAATCATATTGTTGGGGAAGAGATCAGGAGTACTAGCATAGCATCGAGGCCGGCTTCAGCATCAATAGCACCCAGATGTCGCAACCATAAGTTTTAGTTGTAGGACCACCTACATAGTGGACATGACATGTGTCGAGGGGCAGAGGTAAAGACAAGGGGATCTGGGTATGAGGGTACAGACTGGGACTTCGTATGTATGATCGTTAGAGCCGCTTGCTCCGATCCCATGTTAAAGATGTTGATGATACAAACACAACAAGGATGAATACTCTAATGCCTCATACCAGAAGCCGGACCTAGCTATACCTTATGACTATCAGTCAGAGAGTCAGCTCAGGCGGTGACTATTCTAGACCCAATCACTACTAAAAACTTGATTAAAGATATGATTAACATTTGAGATGTAGTTATGTAAAATGATTGATTCTAGATCCGTTTTGTCTTTCATGTAGCATGATTGAGGAATTGGGTCTGACGCCAGTTAGAGCTGAGATGAAATTAATGATGAGTACTGTAGTCGAGGATAAGATCTATTCTACCCTAATTTGTCATGGATGTGTGGTTAGGATAAGGGCATTAGAGATGCGATTGACTTGAGATTCTTGGAGTTTTTAGACTTTCGTACTTTATTGGGTATGGGTTGATTGGCGGCATACCACGATTGGCGGGATACCACGCATATGTGGATTATTTTACTAGATGGACCATATTTTCGATCTCGGGATATCTACCAATGATATGTAGAGGCAATACCTCGGCGACACCAACTACTAGAGGTAGATTGGCCACTACGACAGAGATGAAAAACCTAACTAGGTTACCATATGACGAGACTGAGCCTAGAGGAAATCAGTCAGAGGACTTATCTATAGTTAGGGAGTTTCTAGATGTGTTTCTAAAGGATCTACCTGGATTACCACCACAAAGAGATATTGACTTTGTGATCAAGATGATTCCTGGCACTAGGCCTATATCTATTCTGCTTTATCGTATCGCGCCCAAAGAGTTACAAGAGCTCAAGGTGCAATTGGAGGAGTTACTTGAGAGGGGATTCATCCGCCCTAACTCATCTCCATGGGGAGCTTTGGTGTTGTTAGTGAAGAAAAATGATGAAAGTATGAGGTTGTGCATAGATTACCGTTAGATTAACAAATTGACAGTGAAAAACAAATATCCACTCCGGAGGATTGATGACTTATTTGTCCAGCTCAGAGAGGCCAAGTTCGTCTCTAAGATAGACTTGCATTCCGGGTATCACCAACTGAGGGTCAGCGAGGAGGATATTCAGAAGACTGCCTTTCGTACCAGATATGGGCATTATGAGTTTCTAGTCATGCCGTTTGCGCTGAGTAATACCCCGACAGTGTTTACGGATTTGATGCATAGGGTGTTCAGACCTTACATGGCACAAGTTTGTGATAGTGTTTGTAGACGACATATTGATTTATTCACGGACTCAGGCAGAGCATGAGGAACACTTACAACTCATACTACAGACATTAAGAGAGCATATGTTGTATGCTAAGAAGAGCAAGTGTGAGTTCTAGATAGGTGAGGTGAAGTTCTTGGGTCATGTGGTGACTAGAGATGGTGTATTTGTTGATCCTTCTAAGATCGAGGCTATCCTAAACTGGTTGCGACCTGCCACAGTAACCGAGATACGAAGTTTCTTAGGATTGGCCATGTATTACAAGTGTTTTGTTGAAGGGTTCTCCAAAATCGCCTTGCCAATGACCAAGCTAACATAGAAGAATGTTCTGTTGGAATGACGCTGGAGTGTGAAGATGTCTTCCAAGTGTTGAAAAAAAGATTGACTACAACTCTCGTATTGACATTGCCTGAGCCAGGCAAGGAGTTAGTGATCTAGACCGATGCATTGGGGTCGAGACTCGGATGTGTACTCATGCAAGATAGCAAAGTCATAATATATACATCGCGACAGTTGAAGGTGCATGAGAAGAATTACCCTATGCATGATTTGGAGCTGGCAGCAGTGGTATTTGCATTGAAAGCTTTGGAGGCATTACTTTTATGGTAAGACATTCACTCTATTCTCATATCATAATAGTCTGAGATATTTGTTTTCCCAAAAAGAGTTAAACATGAGACAGAGGCGATGGCTCGAGCTGCTCAAGGATTATGACTTTGCGCTGGAGTACCACCTGGGGAACGCCAACGTGGTAGTAGACGCACTGAGCAAGAAGAGGGTTGAGGCTGGAGCAGTCCTATCATATGAGACATGAGTGAATGATGCTAGAAGAGGTCACCATGATGAGTATCAGCTCCTTACCCACTTCAATTGTTATTTCTGCAGAGATGAGAGCTCAGCTAGATCACATTTAGAAAGTGATAGATCAACAGAAGTGTAATGACAAGTATGAGGAGTATCAAGACTGGGCTACACGTGCTGACTATCCATATTGGAGGATGTCTTTAGATGGCACGATCAGATATCAAGATAGACTTTGGGTGCTCATAGATCGAGCATTGAGGAGAAAGTTACTCAAAGTGGCTCACAGTACCAAATATACAATACACTTGGGGGCTACCGCAAGATGTATCATGATGTGAAAAGAATGTATTGGTGATCGGGAATGAAAAAGCATATTGCAGACTACGTCTGTAGATATGAGGTGTGCCAGCAGGTCAAAGCTGAGCACTAGAGACCTGGTGGATTATTGCAGCCACTATCCACTCCTCAATTGAAGTGGGAACATATTGCTATGGATTTTGTGGTATGGCTACCTAGATCGTAGAGGAGGCATGATGCTATATGGGTGGTAGTTGATCGGTTGACCAAATCGGCACACTTCTTGCCTATGTCCATGAAAGACCCACTTGAGAAGCTAAGCATGAAGTACATAGACGAGATTGTGAGGTTGCACAGTGTATTTGTGTCTACAGTGTCAGATCAGGATCCCAGTTTTACATCCAAATTTGGGCAGAGTCTAAAGAAATCTCTTGACTCCCAGCTTCACCTGAGTACTACATTCCATTCACAGACCGATGTCCAAACATAAAAATTGATTCATGTCTTGGAGGATATGCTGAAGGCTTGTGTACTTGACTTTGGGGGTCAATGGGAGACATACATTCCATTATGTGAGTTCGCCTACAATAATAACTATCAAAGTAGCATCAGAATGGCCCATTTTGAGGCATTATATGGGAGACCTTGTAGATCGCTAGTTTGTTGGGCAGAGGTCGGTGAGACATTGATTTCTGGGCCAGATGTAGTACAAGACCACACAAACCGAATCAAGCTGATTAGGTAGAGGATGAAAACATCCCAGGGTAGACAAAAGAGTTATGTTGACCGACAGCGTAAAACCTTAGTGTTTGTGGTGTATTTTAGGGTCTCGCCATGCAAGGGGCATTTGAGATTCAGGATAAAGGGAAAGTTATCTCCCCTCTATGTTGGGCCATTTGAGATTCTTGAGAGAGTCGGTCCGTTAGCTTATCGGCTCCCCTTGCCACCACAGTTGGTCGGAGTTATTCATGTGTTTTATGTATCAATGCTTTGAAAGTATTATCCAGACCAGAGTCATATCATTGACTAGAGTGATTTGGAGATCGATGATGCGAGTACTTATGAGGAAACGCCGGTAGAGGTTCTTGATCGAAAAGTGCAACAACTCCGGAACAAGGAGATACCGCTCTTGAAAGTAAAGTGGATGGCGAAGGGAAACAAACAGATCACATGAGAGCGGGAGGACTACATGCATAATAACTTTCCCGACCTATCTAAACCAAGTAAGTCCCTACCTTTTCTTTAATTTCGAGGATGAAATTTCTTTTAAGAGGGGTAAGTTGTTACGCACCACTGAAGTATTAAGACAAAGTACCAATCATACGCCTAATGCCTTGATGAAATAAAAGACTTTAAACTCATAAGTACCCTAAATTATTGGTTTGAAGATCAAATGAACCTTAAAATGATGTGTTACAAACCAAATGGTAGTGTTACACGCACCATTCATGAAGTATTGGAACATAAAACATGGAGTTCAAACATCGAAAATTCGGATAAAAAACCTTAATTCCTAAGAGAAAACATAGAGCATGGGACTCAAACAAATCTTAAATTGAAGGTGTTTGAAACCTTATAAAACCCTATTTTGATCATTTAAGAAGAACCGGGACTTGAAAATGAAGAAAACAAAAAAAAGGAAGGAATCAGACAAGAAATGGGGGAGAAACGCAGTCCTCTCTTCAAGGAGTGCCTTCCTCGATTTTTGGGCTGAAGGAGCACGTTTCTCCTTTCAAGGAAAGCGTTCCTTCATCTGAAAAATCTATAAAAAAACACACGAAATTCTCTCATATTAGACTTTTCAAGTTTGGGCAAAAGTGAGAGGGTTTGGTGTAAGACTTGCATAGGGTTTCTTGGGGGCTTCAAGGGTGATTCTAAGTGACTTTTAAAGGTGTTTTGGAGCTTCCAAACATCAAATCAAAGGCATTGAAGGTATAATTTCTCCCTTTCCTCTTGGGTTTTTCTTGGGGAACGAGTCAACTTACTCATACCTTAATTTGTACTTAAAAGAGTTTCTAGAGTCTCTAATGATGTTTTTAAGGTTGTTTTAATGTTTTAAACATGGTTTTGAGCAAAGATGAAAGGATTTATGGTGGTTTTGGAGATGGTTGAAAGGTAACTTGTTCTCCAAGCAACTAAGTGAGTTTCATTTTGACATTTATATATGTAGTTCCTCTTGGGTTTTTCTTTGGAGATTTCATCTACATAGATGAAATCATAGTAAGAGAACCAAATTATGTGAATAAATAAGTTTTGGAACTATGTTTTTCGGGAAATATTGTTTGGCTATTCTACATAGGGTTTTACCCCAAACCCTTAAGATATGATGAACTAGAGAAAGCTAAGAGTCCATTAATGATCTTGGGTGTGTGAGAATCACCTAAACCCCAAGGGAAATGGTGGAGAACCCATGAATGAGATTCTTACACCCTTTTTTTCTACAAATGGGTGTAAGGAATCAACATTCAAATATATGAGTCAATGGGTTCTATTTAAATGATTCTTGAATGATAGTGAGAGATTGAAGTTGTTTATGAAGTTTTACATTGTTCTTGTTTAAGGAAACCTAATGTTGAAATTAGGTGATGATGTATGGACCTAGAACCAAGGTTCATGGTCTATGGGACATTAACCACCCAACATGGCCAATGTTGGGTTATCAATGAAGGGTGTTGGAAACCAAGCCCTTGAAGGAAAGTTGGAGATTCATAAATGTTTAAGGACCAATAAAATGCGATTGGTTGAAGTAGTCAAGTTGTGTTAGATGTGTATGGTTAGATGAGCTAAGACCTAGTTCTATGTATGCTAGAAGCCAAGGTAAATGCCAAGTGAGGTGAAGGTTTCCAAGGCGGGAAACCAAGTAGGAATGATATCACAGTGAGTAGATTCCATTCCCACATCATATACATATCATCATAGCTATAAAATTGTTTTATCTCATGATTCATGCTTATTTACATGTTATTGAATGGTATTAGCATAAGGTGTAGCTAAATGAGATTTTGTACATGTATGAATATGATTTTTATATGCCATGATAGAGAATACCTTGCTTTACATGTTTATGCGTAAACGTTTGTTATGGTGGAAAATGAGTAGATCTTCATCGATAAGATTAAATGTACATGATATGACATGTTGAGGCTATTATTCATGCCCTTATGATAGTTATTACATGTCTTGAATTATTTATTGTTGTTCCATGCAAACTAAATGCATGTTTACACTTACGTTGATTGATGTAGAAAGCATGCTTAAGTCATATGGTGATGTTATTAATGCTCATGAATATGAATATGTTGGAATGTTTCGCATGCTTATTAAATTAATGTAGTGGTTGGCTATGTGTTGTATCATCATGCCATGAATGTAGTCTTGCACATTTAGACCATGCATAAATTTCAGGTATAATCCTACTTGGTTGGTTGTGGAAGTGGTTGGAATTGTGATAAACTGCATTTAGGTCTACCGGTAGAGACGTCATCGGCTGGACATCTGGGGTATTCTAATTTGGTACATAACAACCTCACGGTTGAGCCATCATCGGCTGGACGTCTAGAAAATTTTCAATAGTAACCAACCATTGGGATAGGAGCCCGGTTGACATCATAGAACTATAGGTTTGATGCTTCATAGGTTGGAAGTATCTAGGATGTACCTATGTTATATGACCAGTGTTTAACTTGATCTCGAACTATGGATTTCAATGAAAATGTGTACTTTGTACCAATATTTATTTTTATAATTTGCATATGTAATAGTAATACATCTAAGATGATCGATGTGTGCATGGTTTCAACCTATTGGTATGTATGTCATGGCGGAGATGCGATATCATCTCACTGGGCTATAAGCTCACTCTACTCCTTTATTCTTCTGGATCCTACTGTGCCCGAGACAAGGGAAATAGCATTGCATACTGATCTCTCTCGATGTTGACTCCATCAAGTCTAGTTGGTGAGTACCAAATGGAAAGGGAGATGTCTCAAGCTTGCTTAGGAGTAGTTTATTTTTCATTAAATTATGATAATATACTTGGTTATGGATGATTGTAATAACTTCACTTTACTTAAATTTTCATGATAATTCCGCACTTTGGTTTATTGTCTTTGTCTTGTTTATATCTAAGCATTGTGTGACTTGTTCATGGTTGAATGTTTCTGAAAATGATGGTATGTGTAAAGATTGAAGGTTACTAGTGTCCTATTGAGGAGGGTGCTAGCCTAGGCAGCTCGATGTTTTCTTGAATGAAAACTAGGGTCGTCACCTTTTGAAAGCAGCAAAAAGGTGGGATAAGAACAAATTAGTTCTTCTTCCCCTTTCCTTCTGCCTTGATTGGTGCTCCTTTCGCTTTTTCCTTGCCTTTTCTATTTGTTCTGAAATTCCTTACAAAATTGGAAAAAAAAAGTTTCGAAGGTATGCGAATCTGAATCAAAAGGATTATTGGGATCAGCTCACTCCAAAGATCAACAATATCTGTCAGCAAGACCAGTTGCAAAAGTTGGAGAAAGCTTGACACCCTCAAACTGTGGTCTGACAACATATGTGGGTCTGGGAATTTCAAAAACATCATCTTCATCAGGTGGAGGTGTCATGCATCGAGAAACCTGAGCAGTTGGCTCAAAGTTCTTTGGTTCTTCATCAAAATCAACTTTTTCTTGCTCTTCAAACAACCCTTCAGGCATATCAGATTATTCCCTAGGCAATCTGGGCCTTGTGAAATTTGGTGCCAGTGGAGCTCTTGGAACAAGTACTCCTCTCTTTCTTAACAACTCATATAGCAAGTTGAATTTCCTCATATGGGTAATAACAAACCTAACTGAGGAATGAAGTCTTCTTGAGATTAGCTTAAAGGTCTCCTCAATGAAGGCTATCATTCCTTCAATTCTATTAGTTGTTCTTGTGATAGTGTATGAAAGATCCAAAATGGTAGAAGATAGAAATGAGACCTCACTCTCCATGCTTGTCATCTTCTCGGATACTTGAGCAATTGAAGTGAGAAGGTTGTTCAATTTTCTACCGTCAACATTAATTGGACCAAAAGTGTCAAACATAACCATAGTCTTGAGATTTGCAATGGCTTCCAAGACTGGTTGAAAATGAACTTTGGGTGCAGATGGAGATGTTGTAGATTTCAAACTTGGACACAAGTTCTCTTGCAAGCCATTCAAACAACTCAGATTAGGTGTTGCTGTACTTGTAGATGGCAATCTAGATTTCAATAACTCAAATTGCTTTTCAATGGTGGTCACCATTTGAGTTAGCTTTTCTGAAACTTGAGTTAATTCATCTTTACATTTTCAATGTCATGACCCACGGCAAGTGACGTCATGACCGGCACTGAACCACCGGGTATATCCTCCCTCGATACACCCAGCCTCCTGTCAGCCTAATATAAACAACCTAATAAACATAAATCCCATACATACATCCCAAAACATATGGGCATAATCAATTCATTAAAATAAATCACAATCCCAAAAAGTCAACCATAAAATTCCATAAGTTCATAATATACAAAACCAAAACTAACCATAGGCACAACCCATCTATGTGTTAATTATAAATACATAGGTGTTATTAAGTACATATTTACCAAATATAAAAATGTACAAAAACACCTACGTTACCAAAAATACGGGAAATGCTCCACAGTCAAGCTTTCCCCTTCCCTTTCCTATCAGAACTTGAAATGATAAGAATGAGGAGAGAACTACAACAAGCTGAGTGAGTGTTTTCTATAAGTGGCAATATACATATATATCAATTCAAGCACTTTATATGATACAATGCCACATATATAAAATGCAAATGTAAAGAAACACTCACAAATCGATTGGCTAGACTAACCAATCCAAATCCGACCACTATGAGTACTAGGATGTCACCAAAACACACCTATGCACCTCAACCTCCAATTGGCTTAATTGGGACACTTGGATCATTCACAAACCTTGCATATACATAGGTTCATTCTTCATTAAAATCAGTCTAAGTGCATGACATTCAACATGATTAACCCCAATTCAATAGCCAATTAAGATTCTAAAGTGGTTGCACTTATGAGCTAACCCATATAGCTCAAACAACCCATATTGATTCTTTACTTAATAATTTATCTATTTTGAATCAACAAGTTTTGATTATTTGTCCATATTGATTTTTGTGCTTCATATATCATCTTTAGAATTAATATTTAAAACATGCATGTGTATATTCAATTCTTGATCTTATATTATCATTATTTGAATCGATTGCATGTATTTGAAAGCAACTATTTCAACATTGCACTTTATTTGAAATATTGTGGTTGGAATAGCAGTGATTATTCATTCAAGGTTGTATGCTAGAAATTTGAGAATGTTTTAGAACATCTCTCCTTATCATTTGTAACCTTGATGTATTGTTGACTGGTGAGTCAACGGGACTATACCTTGTTTATGTACGACTTGTAACCACGCTTGTAAGTTGGTTACTATACGGCTTCTAGCCACACCCGTAAGTTGGTTAGATATAGGGCTTTTTGCCACGTCTGCAAGTTGGTTAGATATACGTCTTCTAGTTGTTAGCCCAATATTATAGTTCAAAACTTGGCAACTTTTTGCGTTACCTTTCTGTTAAAATAATTAAACAGATAAAGTGTGCAATAGGTAACAATCAAAATAAACAAGTGCAAGAAAAATAAATGGACACAACGATTTAGAGTGGTTCTGTTCGCCTTAAACCTACGTCCACTACCCAACCACCAAGATCAGGATTTCCCAATACACGATTGGCTAGTAAACTTATGGGCGTGACTAGAAGTCGTTAACAAAAGCCAACACAAAGGCTTGGCTCAATGCCTTACATTAACCAACACAAGGGCTTGGCTCAAAGCCTTACACTAACCAACACAAGGGCTTGGCTAGAAAGCCACACACTCTAACTTACACAAGGGCTTGGTTAGAAAGCCATATACTAGCCAACACAAGGGCTTGGTTAGAAAGCAACACTCTAGCCTACATAATGGCTTGGCTACAAAGCCAAAGGGCGTGGTTACGAGCCGTAGAAGATATGGTATAAACTCGTTTGAAAAACACGTCAATGATACATCAAGATTACAAATGATAGAGAGAAGTGTTCTACAACACTCTCTACAATGATAAGCTTAAAATTTTGAATGAGTAAACGTCACTATTCCAACCTCAATGATTTAAGTGATTGATAAGTTGAGTTTTGGTTAGTGTTTTGCTTGTCAATTTGTGAGATTTTTAGGTGCATTTAGTTAGTTTTTAGGTGTTTTTGAATAATTAGTTCATTTAGTTGTTTTAGGTGTTTTGTTGTGTCTTAGATGTTAGTTTTACGTGTTTTCATGAATTGCATGCATTAGATTAGTTAAGGTAAATAATCATAATTTTTAGGAATTTTTCCTTAAATCATTAGTTGCATTTTCATATTGATAATCTCACATTTTGCATATTAATACATATTTGCATTTAAACTTTTAATACTTGATTAGTTTAGATCACTTTTTTGTATTTTTATGTTTTGTTTTGTAGGAGAATAAAAAGCTTTAAAATGATGAAATGAGGCATAAAAAACGAAGAAAAAGTCCTAAGGCATTGCACAACAAGTCCTATGGAGAAAAAGTGCAAAAACATGAACAAAATGCACAAAATAGTGCATTTCTCGGTCTGAGCGCCACGGCACTAGGAAGTAGCGCTGCAGCTCTATTACGAAACAGTTTTGCATGAGTTTTATATTTTTGTGATATCTTTGGTTATACAACTCGGAATTGGATGCGATTTTATCTACTTCTTCTAGACTTAAAGGGCTATCATATAAGAGGATTTAGAGTCACAAAAAAAAGGGAGAGAAAGGACAGCTAGGGTTTGCAAAAGGGAGGAGAGAAAGGGAAGCAAGAAAGAATAGGAGAATGTTTGGAGGAGTTGTAGGTTTTGCAAGAGGAAGAAGAAGATCTTCAAGGGGGTTTTCATCTTTTAATTTCTATTTCTTAAGTTCTTGCAATGTTTCCTTTCCTTGTTCTTCATCTTTTCTATCTTGTATCCACGGATTGGTTTATAACCTAAATAGATAATCTAGAGTTTTGATTTAGCTATGTTGGATCTTATGATTGAGTCATTGTTTATGTGTTTTTGAGCAATATTTTGGGTTTATTTATGATTCTCCATGCTTAATGCTTTCAAATTGTTGATCACGCTTTGAATGAACATAGGCTTGGTTTCTTACACTCGGGAGAGGTGATATGGAATCGGAGCAAGGGAATTTAAACCTATCGAGTCGGGAGACCTAGAAAACCTTCTGATATCCATTAAAATGAATCTTAGAACCTAAGGCATTCTTGACTTAAAAGTTTGTCACTTGGAAGAGGGAATTGACAAATCGAGAGTAGATATTCAAGCTATCACTAAAGAGAGGGGTTTGAATGAAAAAGGATTCAGGATTTATAAATTTCAGAAATTAATTCATTAACACAATTATTAGAAATCATGAGAGACAACATAGTGAGATCTAAACTCTAGAACTATAAATCCATTGATTTCTCTTCAATTTCCATTTAATTTGCATTGTTTTCTTAGATTTGTTTAATTTGCATTTTATCAATTAATTCACTCCAGTTTGATCACCTAGATAAAATCAAAAGCATTGTAAAATTGGGCATTAAAATTAGTAAAATCACCTTCCCTATGGATACGATAACCCGACTCACTTCGAATATATTATAACTTGATATTCGTACACTTGCGAATCTAAATTTATTGCATCAGTGATGCAATGTGTTGAAATAGTTTTTCTCAAATGCAATCGATTCAAATATTCATGATATGTGTTCAAATATTGATTCTAACAATGATATGTATAAAACTCAAGAATCAATATGCAATGATGATTAAAACTTGATGATTCTAAATGTATAAATGATTAAGATCAAGAATCAACTAACTCAAGTGATGATCTATGAAATCGATTCAATATATTATAAGTTTAGCACATGAATCGATACCACATAATATTTATGAAACCACTAAACAAGATACAATGATATGAAGATCAAAAAGTGTTTCAAAAATACTATTCAAAACGAAATTAGTTTTCAAGATATAAATTCAAGCACAAAATTGATTTACTCAAACAAAATCACAAGAATCAAGTTAGAGAGATTTTAGCCCACTTGGGTAAGGTTGAAGTTCATTGATTCTTCAATTGTGATGATGGTTGAGAGATATCACGTTCAAAGATGATCAAAAATCAACAAGATGTGTAGAGAACACTCAAAAACGTCTTGATTACTTACTCAAGAGAAACACACAAGTTTCTCAAAGATTTTGAAAGATTTGGCGAACTATTTGGAAGTATGAATCAAATAGCCAAGTTTAGGTGAACTTTTGCTTAGAAAGATGTTTAAAATCACTCAAGAACTTGCAAAAAGGCTAAGATGAAAAACGACACAAGTTAATGTAATTTTACAAAAGTTGTTCTTCAAATGAGCAAGTGTGGTATTTATAAAAAATCACTACACCGAGGAACAACAACGCGCTCCTCAAAGAAGGAGCGTGTTTCTGCTTTGAAATCTGAAAGTTTTCAGATTTCTCTCTAATCAAGGAGCGCGTTCCTTATATTAGGAGCGCGTTCCTTATATTAGGAGCGCGTTCCTTAATGTGTCTATTGGGCATATGAGCGAGGTCCTTCATCAAGAACCACTGACTCTATATAATTTTTTATTTTGCCCTTTACTACAGGAGTGCGTTCCTATTTGAAGGAGCGCGTTCCTTTTTCCCTGATCAAAAAATTTTGATTCTCAGGAAAAACCACAGGAGTGTGTTCCTTAAACTCTGATCAAAAAAATTTGAGTATCTGGAAAATGTACATGAGCGCGTTCCTTTACTGTAAAGTGATATAAACCCGATTTTTCATTCATAATGAGTTTAGAACTTTCTCAAATACATAAACTAAATTTTAAAAAAAAATTTGACAAGATTGAATTATAATTAACAAAGTTAAATATGTATAAATAAATCGACTAAGCATATGATTGAGACATTCAATACAATACACGTAAAACGATAAAACCATGCAAAGTTGGTAAAATGACTAACCTTGTAGGACACAAGGCTACTTGGGTACCAAAATCAAAAGTGTTCTACGTGGTGTAGGATACTTCAAAAAATGATGTATGGTACTTGGATAACGGATGCTCTAGACACATGACTGGTAACAAATCAATCTTTTTGAGCATGGTTCTCAAAGATGGAGGTGTCGTAACATTTGGCGACAATAACAAAGGAAAAATTGTCGGTGTCGGCATTGTTGGTAATGATTCTCTATCTATATCTGATGTTTTTTATGTCAAAGGGCTGAAACATAATCTCTTGAGCACAAGTCAATTGTGTGACAAGGGATTTGTCATTTCATTTGAAGCAAACCGGTACCTTATAAAGCATGAAAATGAAAATGTTGCATTCATTGCATATAGAACTGAAAATGTTTATAATACAAACTTGCATGAATTGTGTGATCAAAATGTATTATATTTAAGTGCTATTGAACAAAATGATGCATGGCTTTGGCATAGGAGACTAGCTCATGTATGGATGGAAAATATTTCAAAATTGGCAAAATTTGACCTAGGTAGAGACTCCCTAAAGGAATTGGGCAAACATACAAAGTCTTCTTTCAAAAGTAAGACCCAAAGCTCAAAACAAAACATCTTTGAAATTATTTGTACGGAAAACTTTTGAAACTTCTACTATCATTTTCACAGCAAAAACTCTGATCATCTTGCGAAAACTCTAATATGATTTTCTTCGGGATTTACTAGTTTTCATTATAAATATTTTCAAATCCATCGAAGAAAAGAAGAGCTTGGAACCTCTAGTATTTCAATCGATCTTCATTATACATATTTTGAAGAATCAATTTCAACTAAAGTTCAAGGAAAACTCTGTAAGTATTTCATTTATTCTTGGTAAAGGAATCAAAACTCTATACTTGTATTTCAGATTATTAAGTGACTGTGTGTGTCACTTGGTTTGAGCAAGTGTGGCTCATGTTGTAACGGGTTTCTCACAACCATAAGTTGAGAAGGTATAACGGTTTTCTCACACCCGTACGTTGAGAAGGGGTAATTGTTTGATTCTCACCCGTAAGAGAATCATGTAGTGGATGTAGGCCAGGTCGAACCACTTTAAATCCTTTGTGTATTGTTGCATATTGTTTCTTACTGCATATCATTTACCATTATTTTTATAGACTGCCATAACCTGTTGAATATTATTAACTGTTTTTAAAGAAAGGTATTAACCTGTTATTGTCCAATTCACCCTCTCTCTTAGACATATCTAGGCCAACAATAGGTACCAGAGGAGGTTATCTATCAAAGTATCTAACCATCTTTGATTATTCATGGAAGGAAATAGTGTAAAGGATGTCACTACCTTCGATGAAGGAAACTCCACCAATAGACCACCCATTTTTAAAGGAGACAATTATCTTTATTGGAAAACTAGAATTAGGTTCAACCTTAGAGGTCAAGACCCAGATATGTGGGATGTTGTGACAAATGGCTGTCAAACACCTATAAAAATTGTCGATAGTGTGACTGTTCCAAAGGAACTAGAAGAATGGACTGCTAAGGAGAAAAAAACTGAATTATTAAACAACCAGGCCGTGAACATATTGTTCTGTGGCTTATCTAGTGATGATTTTAATAGGATAAGTGCATGTGAAACAACCCATGAAATCTGGAGAAAATTAGAGGTGACCAATGAAGGGACTTTCCAAGTACAGAAGGCAAAACATTAAATGCTAGTTGTGATCTATGAAACCTATACAATGGAAGAAACCTAGAGCATTTCCGAAGCCATAGCTCGATTCACAAAGAATGTGAATGAGATGAAAACCTTAGGAAATGTTTATGATAAAAAAGAGATTGTTAGGAAGTTTCTTAGAGGCTTACCTAAAGCTTGTGAACCTAAGGCCACGACTATTGAAGAAGCCAACAACTTGGTCGAGTACACTTTTGATGAACTATGTGGTTCATTAATTAATGGTCCATGAGATGAAACTAAAAAATCACCAAGTCCAAACCAAGGTTGAAGACAAGCGAAAGAAGACCATAGCTTTTAATGTAGACACCAAATCCGAAAACACCTCAGATTGTGAGAGCACGGATGAAGATCAAGCAATGCTTTGTAGAAAGTTTAACAAGTTAATTAGGAAGAAGAAAATGAGAAGTTCAAGTTCTAAGTACTATAAAGGGAAAAAAATTGGAACCAAACCAACGAAGCTCATATGTTACGGGTGTAACAAACCTGGACATGTGAAGAATGATTGTCCCAATAGGTACAAGAAGAGTCATCGCTTATAGAAGAAAGACAAGAAGGTTCTTAGAGCTACATGGGATGACTCAGGCTCAAGCAAGAGTGAATCAGATTTTGAACACAAAGCTATTATTTGCTTGATGGCAAATACCGAGGTAAAATCTGAACCATTTGATGAAGAGATTGTTCTTGATTCTCGTATGCATGATATTAAACTTAGACTTAGCAAAGAGGTCAAGAAAAATGAAAAACTCAAAAAGAATCTAGAAGAAGCTTTTGAGGAAATATAATTTCAACAGGAAGAGATTGATGAGTTATCATTAAATAATGAGCAACTCAAAAGCGAGATAAAAAAACTGAAAAATGAAAAAGAATCTCTCGAAAAGAAAAATGAAGACCTTAACAACACTGTGATCAAGTTCACAAATTGTCAAATATTATTTGACATGAAGCTAGGATCACAACGATGTGCCTTTGACAAGGCTGGTTTAGGCTATACTGAAAGGTCAAAACAAAAGTAGTATAACACTCTATTGACCAAGAGACCCAAATATCATAAATGTCATAAGAAAGGTCATACTGTATTAAGATGCAATGTTATGAATATAAAGAAAAAGAAACTTACATGGGTAGAAAAGAGTATTCTTATTGATGCTAATATGCCTGGACCCAAAGCAACGTGGGTACAAAAATCAAAAGTAGTTTATGTTGTGTAGATGAACAAAAACAGTGAAATATGGTATCTAGACAGTGGATGCTCAAGACACATGACTGGTGATAAGTCAAAGTTCTTGTGCGTTGAGAGAAAGAATGGTAGAAATGTCACCTTTGGAGACAACAACAAAGGTGAAATTGCAAGTATTGGAACCATTGGTAATAACTTATGATCCATTTCTAATGTTCTTTACATAAAATGGTTGAAACATAATCTCTTAAGCATAAGTCAATTATGTAGCAAGGGTTACGATATTTCTTTTGAAGTAAATAGGTGCATTGTTAAGCATGCAGATAATACTATTGCATTCATAGCATCTACACATAAAAGTGTTTATTGCACAAATCTTGATGATATGGAGAAACAAAATGTTACATGTTTGAGTGCTATATCTTGTGATGATGCGTGGCTCTGGCATAGGAGGTTAGCTCATGTTAGTATGGAAAACATGTTTAGGCTAGCTAAAAATGATCTTGCCAAGGGTGTTCGGAAAGGAATTTACTCAAAAGACAAGGTGTGTGAAACACGTCAATAGCGCAAGCATACCATATCATCATTTAAGAGCAAGAGGTATCAATCTACCACTAGAGCTCTCAAATTGATTCACATGGATCTCTTCGAACCTACCAAGGCTCAAAGTTTAGGAGGAAAATCATATGTGTATGTAATTGTTGATGACTTTATTAGATACACTTGGGTATTCTTTCTAGCACGTATGTCTGAAGTGTGTGAATTGTTCATTAAATTTTGTAAAAGAGTAGAAAATGAAAAAGGATATAAAATAAACATATTTAGAAGTGACAAAGGAGGAGAATTAGTTAATAAAAATCTTGAAGAACTTTGTAATAATCAAGGTTACACTCACCATTTATCGCCCTCTAGGACACCTCAACAAAATGGTGTAGTTGAAAGGAAAAATAGAACTTTGCAGGAAATGTGTAGGATAATGCTAAGTGAATATAGCACTGCAAACTATTTTTGGGCAGAAGCTATTAACACTGCATGTTATATAATAAACAAAATTCTGACTAGAAAAGATTTGAGCAAAACTCCATATGAATTATGGAAAGGTAGAGCACCCAACATTAGCTACTTTCGAGTATTTGGATGTAAGTGTTTTATCCTTGATGATAAAGAAAATTTAGGCAAGTTTGAACCTAAGTCAGATATTGGAATAATCTTAGGATATTCTTCTCACAGTAGAGCTTACA
The DNA here is from genome assembly GCA_035771175.1 of Paratinospora sagittata. Classification (NCBI taxonomy): domain Eukaryota; kingdom Viridiplantae; phylum Streptophyta; class Magnoliopsida; order Ranunculales; family Menispermaceae; genus Paratinospora; species Paratinospora sagittata. The sequence continues at coordinate 17,665,497 of CM069603.1, forward strand.
GAGTTTATAACAAAACTACTCGAACTGTAGAAGAATCAATTCATGTAAATTTTGATGAAGCTGAAAATAAGAAATGTCTTGAGGAAGGGATTAGGCAAATGAACCTTGAAGATGATGATGCTCCCAAGAAAACTCAAAACATAGAACCTGATAATGAAAAATCTTTAGAAGTATCAATGAACTCAAGATTGCTTCAAGATCACCCCAAAGAACAAATACTAGGTGATCCAACTAAGGGTGTATCCACTAGAGCTTCAATTCATAGAAATCAAGAGTTTGTTGCTTTTGTATCTCAAATCGAACCAACAAAAGTGGAAGATGCATTGAAAGATGAGAACTAGATTCTTGCTATGCAAGAAGAACTAGGACACTTTGTAAGAAACAAAGTATGAGAATTAGTTCCTATACCATTTCATCAATAAATCATAGGAACCAAATGGGTTTTTAGAAACAAAAAGAATGAACAAGGAATCATAGTCGAAAAAAAGGATAGATTGGTTGCACAAGGATACAATCAAGAAGAAGGCATAGACTTCAAAGAAGCCTTTGCCCCAGTAGCAAGAATAGAGGCAATAAGGATACCACTTGCTTATGCTTGTTACAAAAATTTTCCCTTATAGCAAATGGATGTAAAGAGTGCATTTCTAAATGGATACATCAATGAAGAGGTATATGTGGAACAACCTCCAGTGTTTGAGGATGCTCATAACCCAGAGCATGTGTTCAAACTTGACAAAGTCTTATATGGATTAAGACAGGCTCCTAGAGCTTGGTATGATAGACTGAGTTCATTTCTTTTAGATCATAAATTTTAAAAAGGAAAACTCGATCCAACCTTGTTTATTAAACACCATGATGATAATATGCTTATTGTTCAAATATATGTGGATGGCATTATATTTGGTGCACAAGGAATTGTGTGATGAGTTCTCAAAAATAATGCAAAATGAATTTGAAATGAGTATGATGGGAGAACTTACATACCGTCTTGGTTTGCAAATTAAGCAAATGCCAAATGGCACATTTATAAGCCAATCATAGTATGCTAAGGAAATGATCAAAAAGTTTCAAATGAATAATTTGAAATCAATAGATACTCCTTGTAACTCGGCAATTAAACTAGATAAAGATTAAATAGGGAAATCAATTGATTCAAAATAGTACAAAAGTATGATTGAAAGCTTACTTTATCTCACAACAAGTAAACCTGATCTCATGTTCAGTGTTTGTCTGTGTGCAAGATTTCAATCTGATCTTAAAGAATCACATTTAAAATGTATCAAAAGAATCTTTAGATACATAAATGCCACAACTAATTTAGGAATTTGGTATTCCAAATGTGTGTCATTTGAATTAAAAAGTTATATAGATTCCGACTATGTTGGAAGTCTCACTGACAAAAAAAGTAGCTTAGGATTTTGTCACTTTCTCAAAAATTCTTTAATTTATTGGTTTTGCAAAAAGCAACACTCATTGACATTATCCACAGCTGAAGCAGAATATGTTGTAGTTGGAAGTTGTTGTTCTCAAGTGTTATACATGAAACAACTTCAGGATTACCAAATTTTTGTTGAATGCACTAAAATTCTTCGTGATAATACTAGTGCTATAAACATATCAAAGAATCTTATACTGCACTCCTGAGCTAAATATATTTAAATCAAAAGATCATTTCTTAAGGGATCATGTGCAAAATTGTACAACTGGCTGATATTTTCACTGAAGCCTTACCAGGTTGTTCGTATCAAAATAGAGCTTGAGAGCTTGGGATGTTCTCTACATCCGACCTATGATATTATGATATTTACCTCATTCAGGGGGAGAAGTACTATATGAATACTTCACTCTTTTTGATGTTTTCAAAAGGGGGAGAAGTAATATCTATTGAAACATCATATTATCCATAAAGTCAAGGAGAGAATAGGGAGAATATGGAGAGTATGAAAGCAACATTTTCCTTGGTGCAAAACTCTTATCAAATGAAAATGAGGAAAACATTGGTATTGCATGGTATTCATGTGTATTGCATGCCATTCATATCATTCTTATTCATTATAGGATCCAGCCTTCATATCATTTTTTAGCCTGCTTTAAGGCCTACAGAAATGTGTTTGAAATGATAAAAAAATGGGAGATTGTTAATCTAATTACCCTTATGTCCCATACAAGAAAAGATATTTTGATGATTATAAACCACATTCTCATTAAGATATTATTGCATATATATTGCACATCCAATTATGCATGGAGATTGCTCAAGTTCGGTGATGCATGGTGGAAGAGTTATCAAGATCATAATCAGACTGAAGACCATGATCATTCGAGATTTAATCTTTATGTTTTTAGAGTCATTTAGGATTGTAGAATCTTAGGTGTCACTTGATTTAGCAAGATATTACTCATGATGCATATTTGCATATTTGCATGATTTTCAAAAAAAAATGTTTTTGATTAATTTGTTTTTGAAGGATTTTCGATTGGTTTTCACCAGTTTTGATGAATCTTTCAATGATTATTTTGGTTAGAATTTATTGAGCTTTAAACTGATTAATCGAACTTTGAGAAGATTGAAAAATATCAAAATCAGTTTTCAGTGCTAAATCAAGGCACTGGCAACTCATCAGGACGCTCATGTGATGGTCAGTCACTTAGTGATGAACCAACGTGGTAGGACGCTGATGAAATGTCAGCACGCTGATGGTGTATGGGTTGGAATGAGTTTTATTCATGTCACGATGGTACTCGTCTAGGAGCGTCCTCATAGAACCAACCTAATAAAACGTCAGGACATTGATCGTTCGTCAGCGCGCTCATGCGTTTTTGGGATTTTTGTGGTTTAAACGCATCAGGGCACTACTCGGGAATTAGCGCCCTCACTATTTTTTGGATTTTAAAATCTTCAAGTCCATCAGGACGTTTGTTGTCTAGGAGCACCTTCAAAAAGCAGAAACAACAAAACTGTGTGTTGTGCGTCAGGACGATAACGCCCTATCAGGTCGCTCATACAATACTGTCAAAAAGCTGATAGTTGTATCAACTTGTGATGTTTTCTGAACTTTCTACTTTCATGAAAGCACAGAGGATTTAGGTGCTGTTGCACTATCTAAATCAATCTCTTTCTGTGAAACAATTTGATTATTTGATTTGAAATGGATTTGAGTGCCAAAACTTTATTGAAGACTGAGATTAAGTGTTGTCTATACATACTGCACTTCAAGCTTTTGAGCATATATACAACTGAGACATATAGAATGGAACATATTTGAAATTATTTGTGCGAAGTGAGAACCAAATCGTTACATTTGCCCTTTTACAGGTTAAAGGCAAACCTATCTTTTTACAGGCTAAGGATGAACCGTTTATCTTTTACAGGAAAGAGATAGCTTATCCTTTTACGAGACCAAATGAATCAGTTCTCTTTTAAAGGCTGAGAGATAACCTATCCTTTTTAAGGTTAGGGACACACCTATCCTTTTATGGGATGAGGATGAACCAGTTTTCTTTTTTGGGCTGAGGAAGAACCCATGTTCCTTTTACAAGATCAGGAAGAACAATTGTGATTTCAAACCTGATATCACTTAAGTGAACCCTGTCCACTTGTCCTAGTTGTTTCACACCGAAAAACACGAGTATTAGAACAAATAATGTTAGTTGTAACAAAGTAGAACACTTTACAATTAAGCTCATTACATAGCATTATAAAGATATGAAATATGAAATAGGTAATGCTAAGTTGAAATACACCTTCGGTCCTTTACCTTTCAATGTTTGGTATTACTCAAGTGCAGTTTCGAAAAACATGAATGTTATGATATGAAAACCAGAGCTTCTTCGAAAATAAATAAATACTGAATAAAAATTGACTTAAAACTCGAAAGATTGGTGTAAATCGAAGACACAAACAGTTTTAAGAATAGATATAAAATATAAGTATGAAAACTTTTGGTTCTCTGATCAGTAGTTAACCAACTAATGATATAGTTTAATACAGTACTTAAGATATGAAATCAAGTACAACTGTATATCTTGAACCATTTCTCAAATTCTATCTCCAGCAAGAATGATACCAGACATGATACAGTGCTGCGAATTTGAGTTGATACCAGATCAAATATATTTTCAAAGATAGAATGAAAATAAGCTCAGTATGAAAATCATTTGAATACATAAGGTATCAGTGAAAAATATTTTAATAGTTCAGAAAATGAAATTCATTTTAACACAGACTAACTTTCAAAAAGTATTGGCACAACACAAAGTGATTGGCAAGGTGTTTGATCCTAAGTGCTAGTATTTATAGACTTAGTGGGATATAGCCGTTAGACATTTGAAGTTTAAATAATATAAACGTTTACACACAACAGCTAGAATGTTATATGAAAATGGCAACTGTAATTTTCACTAACATTATTTTTCAAATTTCATGAAAAATGAATGTTTTAAAAAAACTTATTTCATGTATCGGAGAAGGTCTCTGATAAGTCTGAAAAGGACTCTGTGCAAAGGTCTGTTATGAAAAAGTAAACTTACGTAGTGTACTTGTTCGAACAGTAATGGTTGTTGAATTAGCGTCTTGATTCCATAATCAGTGTCCTGATGCATAATGTCAACAATGCCGCTTTGTTCCTTGAGGGCGCTTATTACGTATAAGCGTCCTTTTGAACAATGAAGTGAGGGCGCTACTGAATAGAAAGTGTCCTGACTTACTTTGACAATTGAACGACTTAACCTTGGGGGCGCTAATGCGTAGTTAGCGTCCTGTTATGTTTTAAAACAACTAAGTGCATGAGGGCTCTACTATCCAAGTAAGCGTCCTGCATAAAACAACACATGAGGGCGCTACTATCCAAGTAAGTGTCCTGCATAAAACAACACATGAGGGCATTTTAAACAAATACACAAGCACGCTGAAGGACAATCAGCGTCAAGTTGATTCCTAAAGGTGAAGGCGCTTCTATCCCGATAGCGTCCTGATAGATTGTTCAACTTATAACTATCAATGTCCTCAAAGAAACATTCTTTGAAGAACTTAAGACATCTCTCAGTGAGCTGATGCGAAGTCAACTTCCTGACAACTTGAGAGGTTGACTAATAAAGGAGGCCGCTACTATTCAAGTAAGCATCCCGACAAATTAGTTCAATTCAACCTTGAACGTTATCAGTGTCCTAATGAACTATCAGCGCCCTGACTTATAAAGTTCAGGAGAGCGCAACTATTTCATTAGTATCCTGATAGACTCAAACCCTGCCAATCTTGTTATCTAGGAAGTTCAATAAATTAATTAGGAGAAAGGGAAATAGTGGTTCAAGCTCAAAATTTCCCAAAAGGAAGAAGTTTGAAGAAAAACCTGTAAAATTAATTTGTTACAGCTGTACCAGGTCATGTTAGGAGTGAGTGTCCAAATAAGTCTAAGATGAACAACTCAAGAAAGAAGGACAAGAAGGTCCTCAAAGCTACTTGGGATGACTCAAGCTCTAGCGAGGATGATTCAGATTCTGATCATAAGGTTGTTATTTGCTTGATGGCAAATACTAAGGTAAAATCTGAACCATTAAATGAAACTGTTATTCTTGATATTCATGTGCATGATCTTGAACTTTAAAATCAGTAAAGAGGTCGAGAAAAATGAGAAACTCAAAAAGAGTTTTCAGGAAGCTCTTGAGGAGATGGAGTCTCAGCAAGAAGAATTAGATGGATTATCCTTAGATAATGTTTAGCTTAAGAAAGTGATAGAAAAACTGAAAAAGTGAAAATGAATCTCTTACGAGAGAAAAAGAAGACCTCAAAACACAGTGATCAAGTTCACAAATGATTAAAAATTGTTTGATATGATGCTTGGATCACAACATTGTGCTTTTGACAAAGCATGACTAGGATACATGCATAGGTTAAAACAAAAAGTATAACACCCTACTGACCAAGAGACCGAAATGCCATAAGTGTCATAGGGAAGGTCATACCATGTTAAGATGCAATGTCATCAATGTAAGAAAGAAGAAATATGCATGGATTGAAAAGAATGTTCGTATTGATGCTAACATGCATGGACCCAAAGCAACATGGGTACCAAAATTTAAAGTATTTTAGGTTGTGTAGATGAACAAAAATAAAGATATATGGTATCTGGACAGTGGATGCTCAAGACACATGACTGGAGATAAGTCAAAGTTCTTGTGTATTGAAAGAAAAAAAGGCGGGAATGTCACCTTTGGAGACAATAGCAAAGGAAAGATTGCAGGCATCAAAACTATTGGTAATGATTCTTTATTTATTTCTAATGTACTTTATGTAAAAGGGCTAAAGGATAATCTCTTGAGCATAAGTCAATTATGTGACAAGGGTTATGATATTTCATTTGAAGTAATAGGTGCATCATTAAGCATGAAAACAATACTACTGCATTCATAACATCTAGGCATAAAAATGTTTATTGCACAAATTTTGATGATATGAGAAAGCAAAATGTTACATGTTTAAGTGCTATATCTTGTGATGATGCACGGCTTTGGCATAGGAGACTAGCTCATGTTAATATGGATAACATATCTAGATTAGTCAAGAAAGATCTTGCCAAGGGAATTCCAAAAGAAATTTACTCAAAAGACAAGGTATGTGAACCATGTCAATTAGGCAAGCATATCAGATCATCATTTAAGAGCAAAGGGTATCAATCTACCACTAGAGCTCTCGAATTGATTCACATGGATCTTATCGGACCAACCAAGACTCAAAGCATAAGAGGTAAATCATATGTATTTGTGATTGTTGATGATTTCTCTAGATTTACATAGGTATTTTTCTTAGGTCATAAATCGAAAGTATGTGAAGTTTTTGTCAAATTTTGTAAAAGAGTTGAAAATGAAAAAGGCTACAAAATAAACATAATTAGAAGTGATAGAGGAGATGAATTCGTCAATAAAAATCTTGAAGAATTTAGTAATAATGAAGGTTACACTCACCATTTATCAGCCGCTATAACACCTCGGCAAAATGGTGTAGTTGAGAGGGAAAATAAAACTTTACAGGAGATGTGTAGAACAATGCTAAGTGAGTATAACACTACAAACTATTTTGGGCAGAAGCTATAAATATTGCATGTTATGTAATGAATAGAATACTGATTAGGAAAAGTTTGAGCAAAACACCATATGAATTATGGGAAGAGCAAACACCCAACATCAATAACTTTCGAGTATTCAGATGTAAGTGTTTCATCCTAAATGATAAAGATAACTTGGATAAGTTTGAACCTAAATCAGATATCGGGATATTCTTAGGATATTCCTCATACAGTAGAGCATATAGAGTTTACAACAAATCTTCTAAAACTGTCCAAGAATCAATTCATGTAAACTTTGATGAGAATGAACATAAGAAATATGTTAAGGAAGGGATTAGGCAGATGACCATTGAAGATAATCAAATCCCAAAGAAGACCCAAAACATAGAAACTGAGAATGAACAATCTTTAGAAACATCAAGAAACTCAAGATTGCTTCAACGTCACCCTAAACAACAAATATAAGGAGATCCACAGAAGGATGTATCTACTAAAGCTTCAATTCAAAGAGATCTAGAGCTTGTTGCTTTCGTATCTAAATTTGAGCCAACCAAAGTGGAAGAAGCACAAAAAGATGAGGATAGGATTTTTGCTATGCAAGAAGAACTAGGAAACTTTGTGAGAAACAAAGTATGAGAATTATTTCCTAGACCATATCATCAACCAGTCACAAGAACCAAATGGGTTTTTAGGAACAAAAAGAATTAATAAGGAATCATAGTCCAGAATAAGGCTAGATTGGTTGCACAAGGGTACAACAAAGAAGAAAGCATAGACTTCGAAGAAGCCTTTGCCTTAGTAACAAGATTGTTATCTCAATGAACCTCATGATATGAATGTTTTGATGATTCCAAATATCTTTAGTTTGTGTATCTAATGATATTGTCAAGTGTTTCAGATTTGTCAAGAATCAAGATCAAGGAACTGTGTTCATAAGCCCATTGAACATCACAAAGTAAAGTTTCGAGTATGTTAGTAACTAGAATGTAAAGTCTATCGATCAACTTACTCTCTGCAAGATTTTATCGTTTGCATATTTTGATCTTAACATTTTAATCGTACCTTATGATTTCTAAAGCATTTGATCTAATTAAGAGAAACAATGATTTTTATCGAGCTTTAACTGAGAAATAAAAAACCACTTTTATAAAAGTCTTTCAGGACACTAATGTTTTAGCAGCGCCCTCCTGGACTTGATAAGTCAGAACGCTAATAAAATATTAGGAAGCTCAAGGTTGAATTGAACTGATTAATAAGGACGCTTACCTGTTAGTAGCGACCTTTCTTTTATCAACCTTTGAAAATGTTAGGGCGTTGACTTAGTTTCAGCTCGCTGGAAGTTCTTTTTGCGTTTTAAGTGATTTCTATATTTAAGGACGCTGATAAGTTATAAGTTGAATAAATTATCAGGATGCTACTTGTGTAAGAGTGTCCTCATCCTTAGAATCAACTTAAATAACTTTCAGAATGCTTACTGTCCTTCAGCGCACTTAACATTGTTTTAAAACTATTTTTAAAAGTTCAAGACACTAACTCTTGAGTAGCGCCCTAATGTGTCAAATGTTTTAAAACAAAACAGGACGCTAACTGCGAAATAGCGCCCTCATGATTTAAGTCGTTTAATTGTCAAAGTAAGTCAGGGCTTACTAATCAGTAGCACCCTCCCTTCATTGTTAAGTAGGAAGTTGATGTTCTATGAGCACCCTCAAAGGAACAAAATGACATAAATGATATTTTTGTTGTTCTAACGTATACCTCCTTTTCGCCATCTTTTCAGAACAACTTTTCGTACAAAATCAATTTTTTGTATTTGTATGAGATATTCTCTGATTCACGAACCACGTCCTTTAAAACTTTCCTTATTCGTGTATCTAGAGAAAATCAGAATATTCATGAAATGTGCAGTTGCCATTTTCGTGATATATTCTAGTTGTTGTTAGTAAACGTTCATATTTGAAATTTAAATTCAAATGAACAACAACTTCATCTCTACAAGTCTATAAATACATACACTTAACAACCTGTTAAGAGTACCGACAATTCTCTGAGCTAAAACACTTTTTGAAAGTTAGTCGAATTTTCATTTGATTCAAAACGCTTAAGTTATTTTAGTTTCAAAGCGTTTTATTTGAATCATTACTTATTCAAATGATTTTCACACTGAGCTAAGATTCTATCTTTATCTAAAAATTGATTTGAAAGTTTGAACTGTTTTCACTCAAATTATTCAACACTGTTTTTACTTATATCATTCTTGCTGAAAGAGAAATTTGAGAGATAGTTCATAGGATACAGTTGTACTCAATTTCACATCTTGTATATTGTATCAAGGTTGTAACAGTAGTTAGATAAACTACTGAGTTGATATTCTATATTCAACAAGGTCAGGCCTTCTCACACCCGTAAGTTGAGAAAGCTTAGATCTGTCTCACATCCGTAAGTTGGGATAAGTTGGTCTCACGCCTGAAAGCTGAGCAGTGTAACGATTGTTCTCACACCCGAAAGTTGAGAAAATGTGTAATGGTTTGATTCTCACCCGTAAGAGAATCCCTTAGTGATAAGGTTTAATTTCTGTACTTTATTTCTGCCATTGTAATTGTTTTTAAATTGTCTAAGTGTCGAATTCACCCCCCTCTTGGACATATCTCGGCCAAGAAAGATTAGAGGCAATAAGGATGTTACTTGCCTATGTGTGTTACAAAGATTTTTCCTTATACCAAATGGATGTAAAGAGTGCATATTTTAATGTTTACATCAATGAAGAGATTGTTGGCCCAGATATGTCCAAGAGGGGGGTGAATTGGATTCTAAACAGATTTTAACCTTTCTTAATAATGTGCAGATTAATGAAAGCAAATTAAACAAAGCATAGCTAATAGATACAGTAAATGTAAATGACACAATGCAATCAGGATTTATAGTGGTTCGGCCTCACCAACATCCACTACTTAACCTCCTCAGTTAGGATTTGTACAAACTCCACTATGGACCTTCTTACGGGTGAAGATCAAACCAATACACTTTCTCAACTTACGAGTGTGAGACCACCGTTTCTCAGCTTACAGGTGTGAGAAGATCTTTTCTCAAGTTCCGGGTGTGAGAGGACTGTTACAACTTTGAGCAACACTTGCTCTTGCTCAGTGACTAACCAGTCACTAAAAACTTAATACAAGATGAGATATGATTCCCTTTACTCAGAATTAAAGTGATACTTATAAAGCTTTAGATTGAACGTTTTGTTACCACAGATTCAGCAAAATATGTATGATGAAGTTTGGCCGAAAAACAGATTCAAAGAGCTTTTGTCTTCTTCAATGGATTTTGAAAATGATGAAGATGAAAATCAATCAATCTAGAAGACTTGATGTTTTCTTTAAAAATGATTGCACGTTTAAGCACAATTGAAAGACGACTAACTTTCAAAAAGTTATTTGCACAAGTGAAAACTGTTAATACATTTTTGAATGAATATCAATTTTCGTATTGATTAGTTATTTTTCGGCCCTAAGGCAACACATATATATATATATAGAAATAACAGAGGCTCAATGAACTTGGTGAATTTGGCATTCTAAGTTATTTCAAATACAATGTCTACATTCTTTCCCGAAATGGAATGATTCAGTTCTGTGCATATTATGGCGATAACACCTGAATCATCTAATCATTCACGAAAAATAAATGTTCTAACAAAGTATTAGAACTTTCAAAAAGTTTTGAAAAGTTTTTGTACGGTTCTGAAACGTTCTGAAAAGTTTTCGTACGGTTCTGAAAATGCTAATAGAAATAGTGTCAGTATCATAACAGTAACATTGTTGAATTAGCGTCTTGACGCTTAATATCAACTTGGCGTTTTGTTCCTTGAGGACGCTCATGAAGCATAAGCGTCTTGTTGAATAGTGAAGTAAGGGCGCTACTAAATCGTAAGCATCCTGACTTACTATGACGATTAAATGACTCAAATCATGAGGGAGCTACTTCGATTGTTAGCGTCCTGCTTTATTTTAAAAATATTTTCGCACAAGGGCACTACTCACAAGTAAGCGTCCTGAAATTTGAAAACTATTTTAAGAACACGATTAAGTGTGCCAAAGGACAGTAAGTGTCCTGAAAGTTATTAAGTTGATTCTAAGGATGAGGGCGCTCCCATACAAGCAGCGTCCTGATAGTTTATTCAACTTATAACTATCAGCGTCCTTAAAGATAGAAATAAATTAAAAACTAAAAGAACTTCCAGCGAGCTAAAACTACGTCAGTGTCCTGACACTTTTAAAGGTTGACTAGAGGAAGGCCGCTTCTTACAAGTAAGCGTCCTTAGGAATAAGTTCAATTCAACCTTGAGTGTCATAATATTTTATCAGTGTCCTGACTCATCAAGTCTAGGAGGGCGCTGCTAAAACATTAGCGTCTTGAAAGACTATATAAAAACTATTTTTTATTTCTCGATTAAAACTCGATAAGGCATGATATTTTTCGGATTAAATCAAATATGCAAACTATTGAAAATCAATTCGATTAAAACATGCAATCATGCATATTGCTGAATCAAATGACATAGAAGGTTCTACAACCTATCATAATCTAATCATACTATCGAACATCTTCAAATGATCATGGTCTTCAAGTATATCTTTAATACGTCCGCCATGCATCATTGATTCTTTCGAAACCTTCAAGTAAGATTAGATATGCCATGTATGCAATAATATCATAAACAGAATGGGGTTTGTAATCATCAAAATATCTTTCATATTAGGGACATATTCTCGTGAGGGACATGAGGATAATTGGTTCAACAATCTCCCCCTTTTTTATTATTTCAAACACATTACTATAGGCTTTGAAGCAAGCTAATAAAATGATGTGATTATGCATGAGATGAAATACTTAATGAACCTTGTTCCATATGATATGAGTGAATTTTCAAGGAATGTACTGAAAACTCCACTAAGACTCCCATTTAGTGTTAATCTCCCCTTGAATATATGATGCTTTAATGATATTACTTCTCCCCCTTTCGAAATATCAAAAAGAGTAAAGTATCATGAAATATGTCTCCCCCTATATAAAGGCAAGCATCACAGATTAGTCTCAAAGAACATGTCAAGCTCACTTCAAATCTGAACAAGCTGGTCTTTTGGTAAGGCTTTAGTAAATATGTCAGCCAGTTGCTCTTTAATGCCAATGTGAGACAATATGACTTCTCCATTTTGCACATGATCCCGTAAAAAGTGAGGTCTTATTTTAATATGTTTAGTTCGGGAGTGCAATACATGATTTTTAGATATGTTAATAGAACTAGTATTGTCACACAAAATCTTAGCACATTGAATAAATATTTGATAATCCTAAAATTGTTGTTTCATGTATAGAACCTGAGAACAACAACTTCCAGCTACAACATATTCTGCTTCAGCTGTAGATAATGCCACGGACTGTTGCTTCTTGCAAAACCAAGAAATTAAAGAATTTCCAAGAAAGTGACAAAATCCTGAGGTACTTTTCCTATCGGTTATACTACCGGCATAGTCGGAGTATACATAACTTCTCAGATCAAATGTAGTACCATTGGAATACCAAATTCCTAAGAGTGTTGTGCCATTAATGAATCTAAATATTCGTTTGACACACTTTAATTGGGATTCTTTAGGTTCTGATTGAAATCTTGCACAAAGAAAAACATTGAACATAATGTCAGGTCTACTTGCAGTTAAGTACAACAGACTTCCAATCATGCTTATATAAAGTTTTGAATCAATTGATTTACCTTTTTCATCATTTTTTAATTTGATTGCAGAGGTACAAGGAGTATCAATCGATTTCAAATTAGGCATTTGAAACTTATTAACTATTTCCTTGGCATTCTTTGATTGGCTTATGAAAGTGCCTTTTAACATTTGCTTAATTTGCAAGCTGAGAAAGTATGTAAGTTCTCCCATCATACTCATCTCAAATTCCTTCTGCATTAATTTTGAAAACTCATCACACAATTCATTGTTTGATGCACCAAAAATGATATTGTCCACATATATTTGAACAATAAGCATATTATCATTACGGTGTTTGATAAACAAAGTCGGATCAAGTTTTCCCTTTTCAAACTTATGATCTAAAAGAAATGAACTTAGTCGATCATACCAAGCTCTTGGAGCTTGTCTTAATCCATATAAGGCTTTGTGGAGTTTGAACACATATTTCGGGTCTTGAGCATCCTCAAACCCTAAACATTGTTTCACATATACCTCTTCATTGATTTATCCATTTAGAAAAACACTCTTTACATTTATTTGGTATAAGGGAAAGTCCTTGTAACAAGCATAGGCAAGTGATAGTTGCATATTTAGATAGGTTTTATAGCATGTTTTAGGATTATTTATGGAATAGTTTAGTGTGTTTATGTTAGTTTTGATGCATTTGTTAGTTTAGGAATAAATTGGGTTTTATGCATGATTTCGATTTGTTAGTTTATATGTTGGATCAATTTATGTTTTGAGTATGGTAATTACTTGTTTTGCATTGTTTTGTAGGTATTTAGATGTGTGGAAGTGAGCATGAATGATAGACACAACATATGAGAAGCCTAGATGATGATTCATGAAGAACTCAAGTCAAGAAGTGGAAGAAAATTGGCTAAGTCCACAAGAAGGAAGGAAAAAACGCCCAAAAACATGTTCTGGGGGTTTCCTAAACCTCTCCTTATCTTATTTCCATTCATTCTCTATTTATGTTTTTGTTGTGAAGCATTGGGGACAATGCTTTTTTTAAGTTTGGGGGGAGAGTTTTGATTTTTTGACTTGTCAAGGTAAAGATGGGCTAGTTTTAGGTTAGTATATCATATGATCTTACAAATTCTGATTTGATTCTAATTTTATTTTATTTTTCTGAATGGCCTATGATAAGAGAACATGTATATGAACATAACTCTAAGATAATGTAAATAGTAATTTATAAGTCTGTGTGCTTGATTCAACTTTAAACTTGGTTTTGTTTGAAATTCTCTACATGTCTAGTGGGGTTGATTTTGTGGAATCATGATTTGTTTGGATTGGATTTGAGTAAGTAAAGTTATATATATTAGATCTCTAGAAATCCTAGAACAAGTTTGATTATCACTTGAGGCGAAATCCTAGTGAGCAGGCCATAAGGAAAATGATTTAGGTCATGTTTAGATAAGTTTGAGCTAAATAGCCTACCTTACTTTTTATTGTATCCATAGTTCTCATTTTGAGTTGAATATCCTTTTCTTTGTTACCTATACATCAGGAAATTTGAGCTTATCATGTTTAATTTCTCTGTTTTTCAACCTATGCACCTTATACACTTTGATCATGTTGGAGTGTTATTGTTTGCATGAAAGAACAATGGGAAAGAAAAGTGAAGAAAAAGGGTGACAAAGAAGGAAAAAAAATGAGAAGTTTGCTTATGAGTTTTATTGAAAAAGAAAAGAAAATGAAAAAAAAGAGAAGAAAAGGATGTTATGCCCATGATTATGAAAAGAAATAAGTTTGGGGGTGTAGTTGTTCTTTGAAAATAAGAAAACAAGCAAACAAAAGAATGGGGAATGGAATGAAAAGATTGAATATTTAAAGAAGGGATATATGTACTGAAATTGGTTTTTTTGGTTCTAAATGTAATGTTGTGGATGTTTGTAAATGATCAAAGTGTTTAGGGTGTTTTGAGCATACATTTTTCTAATTTTTCCTACCTTTGAACCTTGGCCATACATTATAACCTAAGAAAGACCTACTGATTCTAAATGGCATGTGATCTACATTAGTGGAGAGTGGTATGAAAGATTTGCCTATGGGATTCACTTTATATATATTTATTTGAGATCACTTACACTTCATACTTGCTTGCACTTGTCTATGCATCTCATGAATGATTTTATGAGATTAACTATATGATGGTGTGTTTGAGAATGGAAGATGAGGTTAGGTTAGAACTTGGATTCAAAATCTAGACATCTCTAGCACTCTTGAAACTTTCCAATGAGTTATTATCTTTAAACGTGATCTTAGAGGTCATAATGATGATCTTGCATGATATTTCGAATCAAAATTTTAATTTGTTTGTGATTAGGATGATAGTTTGATTGATTGATTTTTTAGTTTTGTTTTCCTTTTGCTCGGGACGATCAAAGTCCTAAGTTTGGGAGTATTTGATAGTTGCATATTTAGATAGGTTTTATGGCACATTTTAAATGTGTTTTAGGATGATTTATGCAATAGTTTAGTGTGTTTATGTTAGTTTTGATTCATTTGCTAGTTTAGGAATAAATTGGGTTTTATGCATTATTTCAGTTTGTTAGTATATATGTTGGATCAATTTATGTTTTGAGTATGCTAATTACTTGTTTTGCATTGTTTTGTAGGTATTTAGATGTGTGGAAGTGAGCATGAATGATAGACACAACATATGAGAAGCCTAGATAATGATTCATGAAGAACTCAAGAAGTGGAAGAAAATTGGCCAAGTCCACAGGAAGGAAGGAAAAAACGCCCCAAAAGAGGTTCTAGGCGTCGCGGCTCTCCACAAAAGGCAATTGCGCAACATTTTTATTTTGGCCATAACGTTCTCAATTCAACTCCGAATTGAACGTGGTTTGTTTCAATGGATTCCTTACTTAAAATTGTAAAGGATGGATGGGTTTTGAGATTTATTTGAGGTAGAGAACAAGAAGAAAAATGGAGAGGAAGAAGGTGGATGTGCGATTTAGAATTAGAAACTTTCTAATTTTGTTGCAAACTTTCCTAATTCGACTTGACTTCTCTTGGACGACTTCCTATGGACTTGTAGCTATATAAAGACCATTGTATAGGGTTTTGAAGGCATCAAAGAGAGGAGAAAAGATTGTGGAAATCAAGAAAGATGGCTAGGGTTTTGAAGGGAGAAGAAGAGCAAGATTAAAGATCATTTAAGAATCTCCTACATTTTTCCTTCCTTCTACTTGTTTTTCTGGTTTTAGATTTATGTTCTTCATGTTGTTTCATGCTTTTATCTTTCTAGTTATGAACTAAATCCTCTTTCTAGAGGTATAGATTGATCCAAGCTTGACACTATGTCTAGTTTTATTGATTGATTATTGTTAATGAAGTTTTTCTAGTTTATTTATATTTTCCTGTGTTTAATGCTTTTGATGTCTTAACCACGGATTAGATGATCATAGACTCGGGGTAGATGCTCCAAAAGAGGGTACCTTGAGTTGGAATTTGAAAAATATAACCTAGGCTATCGTGAGACTTGAAAGGAGATTGAGACCCTTTGAAGTCGTTAGGTGCAAATCATAAATCTTAATGAGTTATTGTTAGCTTTGGCTTTCATCGAAAGAGTTAAACCTAGACAACAATAATATGTTCTAATTGATGCTCCAAAAGAGGGAATTAGAAATGTTAGGATTTCCGACTTAAAAACGAAAAAATTGATTTAATGATAAAATATATAAAGTCATAGTTGAGAGTAAGGTGATATCGAACCTCTAGACCATTCTATCTCTTATTTTCTACCTATTTCTATTGCATGTTTAGTTTACATTCTAGTTGTTTATTTATTTCACTCAATCACTCAAATCTGATTTTCTAAATAAAGTTAGAGTTAGTAAACGTGATATTTAGTGTGAGTGTCAATCCTAGAGGACGACAACCCGATATATCATCGGTATATATTATAACTTGACACCGTACGCTTACGGTTTACACGTAACAGCAAGTAGCATCCTTATTGCCTCTAATCTTGCTACTGGTGCAAAGGCTTCTTCGAAGTCTATGCCTTCTTCTTAGTTGTACCCTTGTGCAACCAATCTAGCCTTATTTCGGACAATGATACCTTGTTCATTCTTTTTGTTCTAAAGATCTATTTGGTTCCTATAACAGATTGATGAAAAGGTCCCGGAACTAATTCCCATTGTTTCGCACAAAGTGTTCTAGTTCTTCTTGCATACCAAGAATCCAGTTTTCATCCTTCAGTGCATCTCACTTTAATTGGTTCAAATTTTGATACAAAAGTGAGAAGCTCTTGATCTTTTTGAATTGATGCTCTAGTGGATACACCCTTTCGTGGATCTCCTAAGATTTGATCTTGGGAAAGATCTTGAACCAGTCTAGAGGTTTTAGAAGATTCTAAAGATGTTTCAGGTTCAAGATCTATAATATTGGTTGAATTGGGTTCATCATCATCAATATTTAATTGTTAAAGTTCATCTTCAAGACTTTTCTTATTTTCACATTCATCAAAATTTACATGAATTGATTCTTCTATAGCTTGATTAGATTTGTTGAACACTCTGTAGGCTCTACTTTGAGAAGAATATTCTAAGAATATTCCTATGTCAGATTTAGCTTCAAACTTATCTAGATTGTTTTTATCATTAAGAATAAAACATTTGCATCTGAATACTCAGAAGTAACTGATGTTGGGTGCTCTACCCTTCCATAGTTCATATGGAGTTTTATTCAAATATTTTTTGATTAGAACTCAGTTCATTACATAACAGCTAGTGTTAATAGCTTCACCCCAAAAATGATTTGCAGTGTTATACTCATTAAGCATTGTTCTACACATTTCCTGCAGAGTTCGATTCTTTCTTTCAACTACACCATTTTGTTGTGGTGTCCTAGGGGCTGATACATGGTGAGTGTAACCTTGATTATTACAAAATTCTTCGGGTTTTTTTGTGACGCCCCGAAAATCATTTCATCTAGCCCATTACCCAATTGCATTTTGCCCAAACTATATGTGTTTGCCTTGATATGTTTGGTGTTTGTTTGATGGTTGTTTAATGTTTGTATATTTGATGCTTGATAATGTATATAAATGTGTGCAGTATAAATTGTACATGGCTCATGTTAAATTAAAGTATAATGTATGTGATATTATTTATGCACGGGCCCATTAAATCATGAATTGATATGGGTTATGATTGATTGAATAAAAAGATTATTGAGAATGAAAATTTGGTGTATTAGATGGATTGGACATTAAAATATATGGAAACATGAGATTGGTTAAAGTACATGTGGTTGGTATGGGTAGTATGAGACCAACACATGTCAAGTTGGTGCATGAGAATGAACAAATGTCCCATGTCCCATTTCTCTTCTCCAACCCATGTCAAGTTGGTGCATGAGACCAACACATGTCAAGTGGGTGCACGAGAGTGGACAAGTGTCCCATGCCCCATTTCTCTTCTCCAACACATGTCAAGTTGGTGCATGAGAGTGGACAAATGTCCCATGCCCCATTTCTCTTCTCCAAGACATGTCAAGTTGGTGCATGAGAGTGGACAAGTGTCCCATGCCCCACTTCTCTCATTTTGACACAGACTAACTTTCAAAAAGTATTGGCACAACACAAAGTGATTGGCAAGTCATTTGATCCTAAGTGCTAGTATTTATAGACTTAGTGGGATATAGCCGTTAGACATTTGAAGTTCAAATAATATAAACGTTTACACACAAAAGCTCGAATGTTATATGAAAATGGCAACTGCAATTTTCACTAACATTCTAGTTATTTTCAGATTTCATGAAAAATGAAAGTTTTAAAAAAACTTATTTCATGTATTGGAAAAGGTCTCTGATAAGTCTGAAAAGGACTCTGTGCAAAGGTCTGTTCTGAAAAAGTAAACTTACGTAGTGTACTTGTTCGAACAGTAACGGTTGTTGAATTAGCGTCCTGGTTCCATAATTAGTGTCCTGATGCATAATGTCAACAATGTCGTTTTGTTCCTTGAGGGCGCTTATTACGTATAAGCGTCCTCTTGAAAGATGAAGTGAGGGCGCTACTGAATAGAAAGCGTCATGACTTACTTTGACAATTGAACGACTTAACCTTGAGGGGGCTAATGCATAGTTAGCGTCCTGCTATGTTTTAAAACAACTAAGTGCATGAGGGCGCTACTATCCAAGTAAGCATCCTGCATAAAACAAAACATGAGGGGGCTACAACTATATAAATGTCCTACCAATTAAAAACATTTTAAACAAAGACACAAGCACGCTGAAGGACAATCAGCGTTCTGAAAGTTACTAAGTTGATTCCTAAAGGTGAGGGCGCTTCTATGCAGATAGAGTCCTAATAGATTGTTCAACTTATAACTATCAGCGTCCTCAAAGAAACATTCTTTGAAGAACTTAAGACATCTCTCAGTGAGCTGATGCGAAGTCACCTTCCTGACAACTTGAGAGGTTGACTAATAAAGGAGGCCGCTACTACACAAGTAAGTGTCCCGATAAATCAGTTCAATTTAACCTTGAACGTTATCAGTGTCTTAATGAACTATCAGTGTCCTGACTTATAAAGTTCAGGTGAGCACTGCTATTTCATTAGTATCCTGGAAGACTCTTTGAAAACAATTTTGACTCGTGATAAAATATATGATAAATGCGAATAAAAACTCAGTAGATTTCAAATTAAATATATGGTATTAGATCATTTGAAATTCCGTAAAAACATGAAATCAAAACATGCAGATTAGAAAAACATGTGTAGATGATTTATGCGTGGTTTTGAAAAACATTTTGAGTAATAACGATTAGAGAAAGATATACCTTAAATACTTTTGTGTATTTTTCTTTTCTCATAACCGTTAAATCCAACTCTTCATTATGAGATCTTCAATAAGAGCTTTGCGGAGTTGAATGACTTGAACGTTGATCCAGAGATGTTGTCTTGAAGCTTGATCAAATCGTTCGAGTGAAGTGATCTTGAAATCATGATGTGATCATTGAACTTCTTTGGTTGAGACGAACTTGACTGTTGAATGTGATCTTTAAGTTCCTTGATCGAGTCGTTCCTTTGCGTTTTACTTCCCTTAGGTGCTTTGATGAAATCTTGATACACGCACGTTTAGCACAGAAAAGTATTTTGTTTGTAATCATCAAAATATACTTTATCACAATATATTTAGGAACGAGCAAAGTGATGAACCACATAGGTTAATAGGTCCAATACCCTCACCATCACAACAAAGGTGTATGGTGTTGATATAACCCTTACATCCAAAACATTGTCAAAAATTTTAGGTATCCCTGAGGAGGGACCACTCTGCGATGTTTATACATCTAGTGGCAGAAAAAGGGAAGTCTTAAGCTCACGAGGCATGTTTAGGTGCCTTGTCAACCAAGCAAACTACATTGTTACTATTTTAGCAAATACACAAGGAATTTTCAAAATATTTTGAAAACACAAATATTATGATAGTAAACTTTGAAACTAGAAACCAAACTTTTGGTCTTGTTTTAGACCCACTTAAAGGTACGATGCCATGATGTACTAAGGCTCCTCTTTTTTCCTATTACCTAAACTAGAAAACTAGGAGGTTAAAACCTATGAAACGTCACATCAGAACCATGCACAAGCACTGCATCGCGAATCGATTTTCTTCTTTTTCATTCAAACTTCCACAAATCCCTCACTAATACCGAACAACTCTACAGATAATGCCGGTCCAAACAAGAAGTCAGCACGATCCTAGTTCCTCTCGCCAAGAGTCTGTGTTTATACAGTCGCATGAGGACGCTAGATCTAAACCTACTTCCCCTATTTTCGAACAAGTAACTGATGACACAACTGAGGTTCCAACAGTCGATCAAACTGCTGCAACTCTTTTCGAAGGAGTAGCTGTGCCATTTAGCATGGAGTTCTTCTAGGGCTTTGCATACTGCTTGAAGGCATCGATGGGAGCTTCAGTCGATAGCATTGTTGGTCAGCAAACTGTAGTCCCCCAGTCGTAGTTGGATCCAGCCAAACATAAAAGGGATCAAATGACCAACAAGATTACAAAATACAAACGACTGCAACCCATCACTTTCGACGGACAACCAGACTCCGAAGAAGCCTACAAGTGGCTTGAGGAGACTCGAAAGGCACTAGAAGCGATGAAAATGACAGATGAGAGAAGAATCTCACTTGTTGTATACCAGTTAGTTGGAAATAACTACTCATGATGGAAGACAGTTAAGGAGGATCCTCACATAAACATCGCTACCATGTCATGGTAACAATTCAAAGCCGAGTTTATCAATGAGTACTTCCCAAACACTGTTAAGAGAAGAAAAAGATAGAAATTTGCAAAACTCTTCGAAGGAAGTATGACAGTCAGGGAATACGCAGCCAAGTTCATAGAGCTCTCAGTCTTTTCTCTCTCTACCATCACCACAAAGCGACACAAAGCCGAAAAGTTTTTCAATGGTCTTAGGCCAGACATCCGGCAGGCCCTTGCTTTTTTAAAGCTCGATAATTTTAGAAAATTGGTGAACATGGCTATCAACTACGAGCAGGAAAAGCTTGAGCAAGAGCAGAGACAAAATCAGGGAAAGCGAGTAAATGTGCTAGGATAGCAGACTGGTATGAAGAGACCCTACCAACCAAACCAGAATGTGGGCCCCAGCACAGGTAACCCCAAAAATCGTAAGCTCCAATTTGCTCCACCTGTTGTAGCCCATTCAATTTTTTAGAAGAATCCTCACAATCGTCAAGGCTAGAATGGCCAAATAAATGGAGGAAATAGGCAACCTCCTCCACCTCCTCTGAACTAGCAACAGTAAAATGAAGTCCAAGTATGCTATAGGTGTGGCCAGCCTGGCCACATCTAGAGAGATTAACCTACCTATTCCCGTCAAACCGATAGCCCTAGTAGCACCAACATAGGAAGCAGCTCCGGTGGCTTCACTTGCACCAAGGCAGCAGCAGCACAAGGACCCTAGGCAACAAGGACATGCCTACGCTATTGCTGAACAACTGGTGCATAGCATGGTTGAAGTTACCTTTATTCTGTTTAATATGCTGGTACATGTCCTATTTGACTCTGGTTGTACTCATTCTTTTATTGCTACTGAAGTAGTCCATAAATTAGGACTTCAGTCAAAGACCACTCTTCTCAGGTCTACGTATCCATGCTAATAAGGTCGGGTATTGAAATTAGTCAAGTATGTACCAATTGTGAGCTTAGAATGTCAAATCATCTCCTATTTGCGGACCTTCTGGTAATGGATTTTAATGACTTCGATGTTATCTTGGGCACGGATTGGTTAACATCTTTACATGCTTGGATCAATTACTAGAGAAAGCAGGTCCTACAAACATTACCCAACGAAAATAACCTGAGAATTTAGGGGATCCATAGACATGCTCCCCGTTCCACCGTGTCCCTTATAAGCTCCTAGATGCAGGCACTTTCAATACTTGATCAGGATGATGAAACTATAGTACCTAGCCACCCTCCGAGCTTGAAAGATATTTCGGTCGTTCGAAAATATCCAACAATGTTCTTAGACGATTTTCAAGGACTCCCACCTCCTTGAGAATTCAACTTCGAAATCAAGTTGATTCCTAGAATCGAACCTGTCTACATTCCACCCAATCGAATGTCGATTGTAGAATTGGTAAAACTTAATAAACAATTAAAGAAGCTGGAAAATTAGAATTCATAAGGAAGAACATGTCGCCATGGGGTGCTCCGGTCTTTTTTGTTTAGCAAAAGGACGGTTCACTCAGACTCTGCGTCAACTATAAGAAGCTGAACTAAGTGACTATTAAGAATATATAGCCATTGCCCTGGATTGAGGATCTGTTTGACCAGCTAAAAGGAGGGAAGTTCTTCTCAAAGAACAACCTTCACTCGGGATACCATCAACTCTGGGTCAAGGAGGCCGACATTCCAAAGACAACCTTCCGAACAAGATATTGTTGAACCAATTATCCTCACATCCCTTTTGAGAATATGACCCTATTATGAAAGATTTTGATGATTACAAAACTACATTCTGTTCATGATATTACTACACATATGGCATATCTAATCTTACTTGAAGGTATCAAAGATTCAATGATGCATGGCGAACGTATTAAAAGTTCTTTTTGAAGACCATGATCGTTTGAAGATGTTTATTTGTATGATTAGATTATGATAGGTTGTAGGACCTTCTATGCGATGTGACTTAGCAATATGCATGCCTGCATGTTTTAATCGATTGGTTGCATGTATTTAATCCGATTACTTTATGTTTTATCGTGCTTTTATAAAGTCTTTCAGGACGCTAATGTTTTAGCATCGCCCTCCTGGAGTTGATAAGTCAGGAAGCTGATAAAATGTTAGGACGCTCAAGGTTGAATTGATCTGTTTAATAAGGACGCTTACTTATTAGTAGTGACCTTTCGCTTATCAACCTTTGAGAATGTCAGGACACTAACTTAGTTTCAACTCGCTAAAAGATTTTCTTTTATCTTTAAGTGATTTCTATCTTTAAGGATGTTGATAAGTTATAAGTTGAATGAATTATCAGGATGCTACTTGTGTAGGAGCGTCCTCATCTTAAGAATCAACTTAAGTAACTTTCAAGATGCTCACCGTCCATCAGCGCACTTAAACATTGTTTTAAAACTGCTTTTAATAGGTCAGGACGCTTACTCTTGAGTAGCGCCCTCATATGTTTTGCGTTTTAAAACAAAGCATGACGCTTACTGTGATGTAGCGTTCTCATGCTTTAAGTTGTTTAATTGTCAAAGTAAGTCAGGACGCTTACTACTTAGTAGCGCCCTCACTTCATTGTTCACTAGGACACTAATGTTCTATGAGCGCCCTTAAAGGAACAAAACGACAGAAAAGATATTTTTGCTATTTTGACATTACTGCCATTTCTGTTAACCTTTTTCATAAATCTACGAATACTTTTCAGAACTTTTCAGAATCGTACAACAACTTTTCAGAACTTTTTAAAACGTTCTAAAACTTTGTCAGAACATTCCTTTTTCATGAAAGGATCAGATGATTAAGGTGCTATCGTCGTAATATGCACTAAGATGAATCAATCCATTTCTGGAAAGAATGTTAACGTTATATTTCAAATAACTTAGAACGCCGAAATTACCAAGTTCATTGCACCTCTGTTATTCCTATATGTACGTGCTGCCTTAAAGTAGAAAAATGAACTAACGAAATACGAAACTGATATTCATTCAAAACGCATTGACAATTTCCAATTGTGCCAAAAAACTTTTTGAAAGTTAGTCTTCTTTCACTTGCGCTTGATCTTATAATCTTTTGAAAGAAAAACTTCAAGTCTTCTGGGTTGATCGATCTTCTTCTTCATTATTTCAAAAACCCATTAAGGAAGACAAAAGCTATTTGAACCTCTTTTCAGCATAAACTTCATCATACATATTTTGCAGAATCTGTGGCAACAGAAGGTTCAATCCAAAGCGTTGTAAGTATCATTTTGATTATAAGTAAAGGGAATCATATCTCATTCTGTAATCATATTGTAATGACGGGTAAGTCACTGAGTCAGAGCAAGTGTTGCTCAAAGTTGTAAGCGGTCTTCTCATACCAGTAAGTTGAGAATAGGTTCTCTCTCACCTGTAAGTAGAGAAATGATCCTCTCACATCCGTAACATGTAAAAGTGTTCCAATTTGATCTTCACCCGTAAGAAGGTCCATAGTGGAGTTTGAACAAATCCTAACTGAGGAGGTTAGGTAGTGGATGTAGGTGCGACCGAACCACTATAAATCTTGCTTGCATTGTCCCATTTACATTTATTGTATCTCATTGCTATACTTTGTTTAATTTGCTTTTATTATTCCGCACAATTTAAAGAAAGGTTAAAATCTGCTAACTGTCCAATTCAGCCCCCCCTCTTAGACATATCTGGGCGAACAGATATGGGCATTACGAATTCACTGTAATGCCCTTCAACCTTTCATGAATTTGATGAACCTCATCTTCAGGCCATACCTGGATCGCTTTGTCGTCGTATTTGATAAGTTGAATTTTGGTTAGTGTTTTACATGTTAATTTCATAAGTTTTTAGGTGCATTTAGTTAGTTTTTAGATATATTTGCATCCATTGTTTATATTTAGTGTTTTAGGTTAATTTAGATATTTTTACGAGTTTTATAAGTTGGTTTTAGTGGTCTTCATGAATAAAATGCATTAGGCTAGCTTAGAAAAATAATAATGATTTTTAGGTATTTTTTCTAAAGTCAATTGCATCATTTAAATAGTAATATTGTCACATTTTGCATATTAATACATATTTGCATTTAGAATTTTAACACTTGATTAGTTTAGATCGCTTACTTGTATTTTTGTGTTTTGTTTTGTAGGATAATAAAGAGCTTTAAAGGGATGAAGAAAAAGTCCCAAGGCATTGTACAACAAGTCCCATGGAGAAAAAGTGCAACAAAAATGAAGAAGATGCAAACAAGAGTGCATTTCACGCACTGATCGCCGCAACGGTCAACAGTGCGACTTTTGTATTTTGGCCATAACTTTCTCAATACAACTTGGAATTGGATGCGGTTTTTTTTTACTTCTTCTAGACTTAAAGGGCTATCATATAATATGGTTTGGAAACACAAAAAAATGGAGACAAAGGACGGATAGGGTTTGCAAAAGGGGGGAGTGAAAGGGAAGCAAGAAAGAAGTGGAGAAAGTTTGGAGGAGTTGCAGGTTTTGCAAGAAGAAGAAGAAGAAGATCTACAAGGGGGTTTTCATATTCTAATTTCTATTTCTTAAGTTCTTGAAATGTTTTCTTTCCTTGTTCTTCATCTATTCTATCTTGTATCCATGGATTGGTTTACGAACTAAATAGATAATCGCGAGTTTTGATTTAGCTATGTTGGATCTTGTGATTGAGTCATTGTTTATGTGTTTTTGCGCAATCTTTTGGGTTTATTTATGATTCTCCATGTTTAATGTTTTCAAATTGTTGGCCACTTTTTGAATGAACATAGATTTGATTTCTTTCACTTGCGAGAGGTGTTATCGAATTGAAGTAAGGGATTTGTAACCAAGGTCAGTAGTATCGAGTCGAGAGACCTATGAACACCTTTGAAATCATTTAAAATGAATCATAGATCTTAATGCATTCTTAATCTATTGGTTCGCGCTTGAGAGAGGGAATCGATAACTTAGGGATAAATGTTCAAATTGACGCTCGAGAGAGGTATTTGGATGGGTCAGAATACATGATTTATTAATTTCAGAAATTAATTCATTAACATAATTATTAGAGATTATAAGATGCAACATGGTGAGATTTAAACTCTAGAACTTGCTTGATCTCTAGCAATCACACCGTGAGAGAGATTATTTAGACCATGTTTTGGATAGTTTGACATATAAAACCCACCTAGCTGTATATTATCCCTAGTTACCCTATTTTGAGCTTTATATATTGTTAATAAGTCACCTAAATTAATAAGTCAAGGCCTTTGATTGATATTCCCCTATTTTTACCCTTGCACCCTTAACTCTTTGAAGTAGATGAATTATAATGGGTTGGGTCGTTTTTATGGGAATTTATGTGTAAATGTGCTATGCAATGAGAATGTATGTGAAGGTGAAAAGAAAATAGTCAAAATGGTTCAAAATATGTGAAAAAGAAGGAAAAGAAAGATGAAGAAGAAAAATAATTAAAAGGAAAAATACAGTTCTAATCAATGAGTGAATTGAATAAGTTTGGGAGAATGTAAAGGGTGATTGTTACGTGCAAACCTGCAAGTGTACGGTGTTAAGTTATAATATAGTACGATAAGATATCGGGTATCATCCTCAGGGATATTTACTACACTAGCTATCACGTTCTAACCCTAATTTTATCTAGACAATCGAAATCGAGTGATTGAGCAATTAAAACAACAATTAAAACTATTAACTATTAACTAACAATGCAATGTAAATCAGATAGGAAATCAATGGGAGAATATACTAAAGGTTCGATGTCACCTCACTCTCAACTATGTCTATATATATTATTATTATTATTATTATTATTAAATCAGTTCCTTAGCTTATAAGTCGAAAATCCTAACATTTCTAATTCCCCCTTTTCAAGCAAAACTATAGCATGTTAATGTTACCTTGGCTTAACTCTTTCGATGAAAACCTAAGATGACAAAAACTCATTAATTTTTATGATTTCCACCTAACGACTTCAAAGGTTCTCGATCTCCTTGTGAGTCTCACAATAGCCTAGGTTATATTTCCCAAATTCCAACCCAAGATACCCTATTGTGAAACATCTACCTCAAGTCTACGATCATCTAATCTGTGATCAAGGGATCAAAAGCATTACACTCAGAGAAATATAAATAAACTATAGAAAATTTAATTAACAATAATCAAACCATAAAACTAGACATAGTATCAAGCTTGGATCAATCTACACCTCTAGAAAGAGGCTTTAAGTCATACCTAAAGACATAAAATCAGTAAATAATGGTTCAAACATGAATCAGAACAAAGGAAAACAAACTAGAATTGGTGTAGAGATTTTCAATAATCTTCAATATGAATTTTCTCCTCCACTTTGCTCCAGCCGTCAAACCTTCGTTCTCCTCTCTATTCCTGTGTTCTCAATGCGAAAGCCTACAGTTTGATATATAATATGCCCCCATAGTCGTGTGAAAATAGTTAGAAAATTCCAAAATCGTCCAATAGTTGCTAAAAACTCAACTTCAAAACACCTAGCGCCGCAGTGCTCCGTTAAGTTTCTCCCAGCGCCGCGGTGCTTCTTTTTAGCGCCGCGACGCTCAGTCCATTACATCACAGCACCGCGGCACTGCATTCAATCGCCCAGAACCTTCAATCCTGCGTGCAATTCTGGGACTTCACCAATTTTCCACTCTTTTCTGCTTGGTTCTTCGTGAATCATTATCTAGGCTTCTCATATGTTGTGTCCATCTTCATGCTCACTTCCACGCATCTAAATACCTACAAAACAATGCAAAACAAGTAATTAACACACTCAAAACATAAATTGATCCAACATATAAACTAACAAACCGAAATAATGCATAAAAACCAATTTATTTCTAAACTAACAGATGCATCAAAACTAACAGAAACACATTAAACTAATGCATAAATCATCCTAAAACACACCTAAAACATGCTCTAAAACCTATATAAATATGCAACTATCAAATACCCCAAAACTTAGGATTTTGATCATCCTGAGCAAAGGAAAAATAAAAGTAAAACTAAAATCTATCTTCAAACTACCATCCTAATCTTAAACAAATTAAGAATTTGATTCGAAATATCAAGCAAGATCATCATTATGGCCTCTAAGATCACATTAAAAAGATAATAACACATCGGAAAGTTTCAAGAGTGTTGGAGATGTCTAGAATTTAAATCCAACTCTTCTAACCTAACTTTTTCTTCCATTCTCAAACACATCATCACATAGTTAATCCCATACAACCATTCATGAAATTCATAGACAAGTGCAAGCAAGTATGAAGTGTAAGTGATCTCAAATAAATATATATATATATATATATATATATATATGTATATATATAAATTGAATCCCATAGGCAAATCTTTCATACCACTCTCTACTAATATAGATCACATGCCATTTAGAATCAATTGGCCTTTCCTAGGTTGTAATGCATGGCCAAGGTTCAAAGGTAGAGAAAAATTGACAAAATTTTGGCACAAAACACCCTAAACACTTTGATCATTTACAAACATCCACGACATTACATATAGAACCAAAAACCCAATTTCAACACATATGCCCTTTCTTTAACTGGTCAATCTTTTCATTTCATTCCCCATTCTTTTGTTTGCTTGTTTTCTTATTTTCGAAAAAACTAATAAATACTAGGAAAAACAAAGGCATATAAGAGAGAGAGGGGTTTAGAAAACCCCTTGAACCATAATGGGTAAAGATTCAACATGATACACTCCAATTGCCTCTCCTAGTTGCTCCAAGAGGTCCCCTAAACTTACTTTAGAACCTGGAAAGGAAAAGAAATAAAACTCGTCAATAGTATGAAACTCAAATCTATACTACAATGACTAAAAACATAAAACACATAAAATAATAAATTTTTCAAAACCGATGGGTTGCCTCCCAACAAGCGCTTGATTTAAAGTCCGCAACCCGACTTCTCCTTTGTTCCTTTAAGGTGGATCATTAAGAAGCATAGCCTTTTCATTCCTTTTATCTTGGCCCTTGAAGTTTCTTAACCGTTTCTTCTTGACTTGAGAAAGAGATCCATCTTTTCACTTATTCTCAATCATAATACTCAACAACTTTTCTTCTTCAACATTAGGCATCAAATAGAGGTCTTTCCACACCAAGGGAGGAGGGTCATCAAAATTCTCAATTTTTTCCACATAATGCTCCAAGGTATCTTTCGATGTAGGCTTCTCATAAGCCTTGGTAGCACACTCATCAATAACCCCTTTGAAATCAATCCGGTTGCATGTATTCTTCTTATCGAGAGCTTTGGGTGTATTGTAGATCTTAAACATCACCTTTTCTATACTAAAGACATAAAAACTACTAAATAATGGTTCAAACATGAATTGGAACAAAGGAAAACAAACTAGAATTGGTGTAGAGATTTTCAATTATCTTCAATGCGAATCTTCTTCTCCACTTTGCTCCAACCGTCAAACCTTCGCTCTCCTCTCTATTCCTATGTGTTCTTAATGCGAAACCCTACAGTTTGATATATAATATGACCCCATAGTCGTGTGAAAATAATTAGAAAATCCCAAAATCGTCCAATAGTTCCTAAAAATGCAACTTAAAAACACCAAGCACCGTGGCGCTGCCTCCTAGAGCGTCGCGGCACCTAGAACCTTTAATCTTGCATGCAATTCTGGGACTAAACCAATTTTTTGCTATTTTCTACTTGGGTTCTTCATGAATCATTATCTAGGCTTCTCATATGTTGTGTTCATCATTTATGCTCACTTCCACACATCTAAATACTTACAAAACAATGCAAAACAAGTAATTAACACACTCAAAACATAAATTGATCCAACATATAAACTAACAACCTGAAATAATGCATAAAAACCAATTTATTCCTAAACTAACATAAACACACTAAACTAACGCATAAATCATCCTAAAACATGCTCTAAAACCTATCTAAATATGCAACTATCAGTGATGTGATGATTCATTTTGTAAGGCATGAGATGTTTAAAAGGTGCTTTGTATAAAAGATGTTTTGGATGTATCGAGCTTCATTTATCTATGTTATCAAACCCTTAACCTTAGCCTTACATTAGAAACTAAAAAATTCCTATTGGTCCTAATTGGTGTGAGTCCTACATTAGTGGAGTGAAGTGTGAAAAGCAAACATATGACGTTCAAGTTTTGTTTTGTTGAGATCATATTTTTTTTATCTTGCTTGCATTGGTCTATATGATTTATGAGTGGTCATGTGAATGATTTCTTTTGCTTATTTGTCAATGATGATAGAAAGGAAGACATGGTTTGGTAGGTTGAAATTCTAGACAACAAGGTTAAATTTTTGAAGTTTTGCTTGAGTTTTGTTGTATGAGATGTATGCTATCTTTGAGATCATTAGAATCCATTCCAGTTAATTAAATTCTTGTTCATCTTAGAATATGTGTATAGTCCTGTTTGTCCAACTTTTATTTTTCTCTTTGCTCGAGACGATCAAAGTCTAAGTTTGGGGGAATTTGATAAGTTGAATTTTGGTTAGTGTTTTACATGTTAATTTCATAGGTTTTTAGGTGCATTTAGTTAGCTTTTAGATATATTTGCATTAATTGTTCATATTTAGTGTTTTAGGTTCATTTAGATATTTTTACGAGTTTTATAAGTTGATTTTAGTGGTTTTCATGAATAAAATGCATAAGGATAGCTTAGGAAAATAATAATGGTTTTTAGGTATTTTTCCTAAAGTCAATTGCATCATTTACATAGTAATAATGTCGCATTTTGCATATTAATACATATTTGCATTTAGAATTTTAATACTTGATTAATTTAGATCACTTACTTGTATTTTTGTGTTTTGTTTTATAGGAGAATAAATAGCTTTAAAGGGATGAAATGAGGCATAAAAGATGGAGAAAAAGTCCCAAGGCATTGCACAACAAGTCTTTGTTTTGGGGTTTTGAGGATGGACTGATTATTCGGGAATGTGATGCGACCTGGAACAAAGTTCCTCTTTGTAGACTCTTGTCCTTTGTCACTGGTAACCCCATTGCCTTGTTGTGCCAGTTCCTCTTGAACTTCTTTTTCAACCTCTTCTTGAGCTTGTGAATATGATGGAATGGATGGTGAAGAAGGAAATGAACTCGGCTTGACCTTGTTCGGTAAAGGAGAGCTCTCAACTTCTTTGCCACACCTTACTTTGATAGTCATGCACCTCTCTTTTGGATTCACTTTTGTATTGCTTGGGAATGAATTTTGTTGATGTTGTTGGGCACTAATGGCTGAGGCAACTTGTCCTACTTGAACTTCCAAATTCTTAACAGAGGCACCCAAGTTGCTCACTTGAGTTATCACTTGGCTCATGGAACTCATTTGATTAGCCATGTGAGCCGCTAACTCATCCAACTTTGTTTCATTTTTGGTAAACCTCTTGTTTGAATTATTCAGAAAAGTGGTCATTGCATCTTCCAAACTTGATTTCTCTTGGAATTGATTCTGAAACCCCGGTGGTTGTAACACGTTTCTGTTATTAGAGTAGGAAAAAATTTCATGATTCCTAACCCCCGGATGGTACTGATTTGGCACTTGAGTGCCACTTTGGTTCCCTCTGTAGTTGTCTTGGTTGCCTCTATAGTTGTAGAATTTGTTGTTCACAAACTGTACTTGCGCTTCTTGACCACCAAAACCTTGAGGAACTGAACTTGCCGCTGCAATGGATGCTATGGAAGATGAAAGTGAAGGATTGTCTTAGAGAGAGGTAGACAAAGTTGTCATTTGGTGGTGCATGGAAGACATTTGAGCTGATAAAGCTGTCATTTGATCTACTTCATGCAATCCGACCACTCTTTTTGTTGGAGCCCTTTCATTTGAGTGTTGATAAGAGTTGGAAGCCATTTCTTCTATCAACATGAGAGCTTCATTTGTTGTTTTTCCCGTGAGAGTACCACCAGCCGCAACATCAACTAATGACCTTGTAGATAAGGTCATGGCATTGTATAACATCTGAATTTGCAACCACTCTTGGTACCCATGTTGTGGACATCTTCTCAGTAGGTTTTTAAATCTTTCGCAAGTCTCAAATAAGGATTCATACTCCAATTATCTGAATTGCCTGATCTCTGCTCTGAGTTGTGATATCCTTGTAGGTGTGAAGAATTTCTGAAGAAACTTTTGGAGCATCTCCTCCCATGTAGTAACGCTTCCTGGTAGTAAAGATTGGAGCCATGATCTTGCTTTGTCCCTTAGTGAAAATGGGAACAAACTCAGTCTTATATGCTCTTCTGGGACCCCGTTTATCTTCACTGTGTCACACATCTCCAAGAAAGTGTTGATGTGGACCGTTGGATCTTCTTGAGGTACTCCACCAAATTGGTGTTGTTGTACCATTGTAATCAAGGAAGTCTTCAACTCAAAGTTGTTAGCATTGATTGGCAGCCTTGCAATCTCAGAGTTGTTATTGTTAACCACTAGCTTGAAGTAATCCCTTAAAGGCAACTGGTTGTTCCCTTCAGCCATGGTTTCTTCTTGTGCTACTGTTCTTCAATTTCTTCTCAGTCTACCAAAGGTTCTCTTAATCTCAGGACCAAGAAGTACAATTTCAGTACTTCTCACTCTTCGCATGAACCAATGAAACCTAACACGAAAAATAGAAAAACAACTCAGAAAAATAACAAACAAACAAAAATACCTAAATTAAGATCAAAATCAATTTGCAATGGTATTAATAAAAGTAAAATTGACACTTGCCGCCGCCAAAAACTTGGTTGTAAGATATTTTGTATCGCAAGTATACGATAGTCAAGTTATAATATACCAAGGTAAGTAGGGTTATCATATCCACAGGGAAGGTAATTTTACTAATATAAATGCCCAAAACTACAATGATTAATGGTTTTATCTAGGTGATAAAAAGATATGATTTAATTGCTAAGATCTAAAATAAACAAAATCCGATGAAACAATGCAAATTAAATGAAAATTGGAGAGAAATCAATGGATTTATAATTCTAGAGTTTAGATCTCACTATATTGTATCTTATAATCTCTAATAATTATGTTAATGAATTAATTTCTAGAATTTAATGCAAAGTTTGCTTGAGAAAGGAGTACTAGAGATTCTTCATGGTGGTCATGCTTCATGTTGTGGAGAACATTTTAGTGCAACAAGGACAACTTTAAAGGTCCTTCAAAATGGTTTCGATTGGCCTACTTTGTTTGAAGATGCAAAGATCTTTGTGGAAGCAAGTGCTAAATGCCGTCAAAAGATGCACTTTTTTAGCCAAGCAATAGGAAGGAGGAGATGTTCTTCTACTATGAACCACCATGAGCAAAATAAGAGAAAGTCTAGCTAATGACTATAAACAAGCACTTGTTGGGAGGCAACCCAACCGGATTTTAGTTTTATGCTTTGTTTTCTTTCTAGTCATTGTAGTGTAGGAATTGAGTTTTGTTTTTCCACTAATGACATCTCTTTTTGTCTCTTTTCAGGTTTCAATTCAAGTTTGGGGGTCCTCGGAGTTGCCAAATGCAAGAGAATCAAGTTGGAGCCTTCTACCTTTCGGGGCTAGGGGAGTTTTGTTGACCTTATCATTTTATCTTGCTTTATGGATATTTTTGCATTGAGGACAATGTCGACTTTAAGGTTAGGGGAGAGTTTGAATTCTTTGTCGTAGTGAGAAGATTTTAGAAATTTTTTGTTTTTGATGAGTCTAGATCATTGAATGAATCCATATTCCTTTATGAGCTTTGATTTTATTTTATTTTGTATGGATGATCTATGATAGGATTGGCACTAATTTCTAAACATGACTTTTGAAAAATTAGAAAGTACTCTTAAGTTTGTGTGCTTGATCTACCTTGGCATGTTTATTGGACATTCTCATTGATTTTTTAGCATGAAATTAGGATCATGAGTTCCACTTGCTGTTTAAATTGAGATTTGGCAAGTTAAGCATAATTAAAATCTCACTTTTCAAACTGAACTCTAGAACTTGTTTGATCATTTCTTGAGGCGAAATCCTAGGAATCACACCATGAGAGATATGATTTAGGCCATGTTTGGAAAGATTGAGCCATTAAGCCCACCTTCATGTTGAATTACCCCTAGTCACCATATTTGAGCTTTATCCATTATTTATTGTCACCAAAACTGATTTACCAAGGCCTTTGATTGAAATTTCTCTTGGTTTTACCTAAGCACTCTTAATTCTTTGAAAAATGTGAGTTGTGTTGGGTTTGGGTATTTTTGCATGGGAAAGTATGTGAATATGGGCTATGGAATGAAAATGCATTAGAAGGTACCGAGAAAAGATTCAAAAAAGGTTCAAAATGTGTTAAAAAAAGAAGAAAAAGATGAAGAATGAAAAGAATGGGAAAAGAAAGCATGTTTTTTCATCCATGAGTGAAATGAATAAGTTTGGGGTGTATGTTTGGAGTAATGTGGATGAAAAGTGTTAAAAAATCCTATTTGGGTAATGTGTTGGCTTTGATTCATTTTGTAAGGCATCGAATTTGTAAAAGTGTATGTATCAAAGAGGTTTTGGGTGTATTGAACTTCATTTTATCCATGTTGTCATACCTTTACCCTAGGCCTTACATTACAAGCTTATTTAAGCCCTATTAATCTCAATTGGTGTGAGACCTATATTAGTGGAGAGATGTGTGAATAATAAGCATATGAAGTTCATGTTTTGTCTTACGAGATCATATCTCTATCGTGCTTGCATTGATCTATATGATTTATGAGTGGTCATGTGAATGATTTTTATGCTTGGTTGTTAATGAGGATAGAAAAGAAGACATGGTTTTGTAGGTTGAAATTCTAGAAAAACAAGTTTAAACTTTTGAAGATTTCCTATAGTTATGTTGTGAGAGATGTGTGTTCTCTTTGAGATCATGTGAATCAAATCTTTGCAAATCAAACCTTTGTTCATTTTGGAATATGCGAAGAGTTTCGTTGTCCAACTTTCATTTTTCTCTTCGCTTGGGATGATCAAAGTCTTAGTTTGGGGGAATTTGATAAGTTGAGTTTTAGTTGTTAGTTTACATGTTAATTTGATTGGTTTTTAGGTGCATTTAGCTATTTTTATATACATTTGCGTTAATTGTTCATATTTAGTGTTTTAGATCCATTTAGATGTTTTTATGAATTTTAGTAGTTAGTTTTATGTGGTTTCATGAATTACGTATATTAGGTTAGCTTCATAAAATAATCATGATGTTTAGGTATTTTTCTAAAGTCAAATGCGTCACATTTATGTTAATATTTTTGCACTTTACATGTTAATACATACTTGCATATAGATTTTCGTCATTTGATTAATATAAATCATTTACTTGTGTTTTTGTGTTTTGTTTTGTAGGCGAATAAGGAGCTTCAAAGTAGTGCAAATGAACAAGTACAAGAAGTGTTAAAGAAGTGGACCAAAAGCCAGCAAAAAAAGCCAAGAGAAATGCACAAAAGATGTGCATTTTATGTTCTGGGCACCGCGGCGCAGTTGCAAAATACCAAAAGAAGAGCATTTCAGGTTCTAGGTGTGGCGACCCCGCACCATAAGCCACCAACTCCGCAGGAAATGGCGTGAGGAATGCCGGGGTGGGACACCCGACGTAAGCCTCTCCAACCACTCCTCAAACCCCGTGAGGTGGTTGAGACCTTACGAGCCTTATCCCAAACAACGACATAATATAAAAAGGTACTAAACTAATCTACCAACTATATTAATCATCCAAGACAAGATATAATCCATAAAAATGAACTATAAATATAACTATAATCCCTACAGTCCATCAAGATGGACATACGCATAAAGTCCAAAACCATGGGTACAAAAAAACCGTCATATGCCCACATGGTCTATCTAACAAGTCCCAACTCACCCATACTATAATGTGGTAAATGTTATAATTACATAGTCCAAAATATAGTACATCATAATTTAAAACACAATTCAATCAAAATGCCTCTCAACTCACATCGAGGCCTTGGATTCTCTCGCCGGCAAGGCCCTCAAGATATGACTCTCCTTTGCCCTTATTCGGGACAGAATGACCTAAAAGATGAAAATGAGGGTGAGCCAACGATGCCCAGTGAATAGAATTCAAATATGGTATCAATACTCATCAATAAATATCATGTATGCATGTCAATGTGTAGCATGATTAAAAGCTCATAACATATAGATATCAAACATTTATAATAAGTTCGATGCAAGTAAAAGCCTATCAATTTGGATCCACATTCCACATGCATTGGGGTTATTAGTGCACGTATATTTCACCGTACCGTTCTCATCCCAAAATATTTCCTTTCTAAAACCCTCATATGACAAGGTTAAGTCTCCTTATTAGCCAAATAGATGGGCCCAACCAAAGTCATAAGGTTTTCTCAAATCAATACATCATTCAAAGCATTAGAACACATTCATGCTTTCAACATACAATATATATAAGTGATATGATGACATAAAAGATATAATCATAAATAAATTCTACTCACAACTAAGCCTCACAAGAGTATCTAACCACACATGGACACCAAACCGAATCAACCCAACCAAGGTCCTGAAACATTCATCAATATCCAACCATACATCAATTCCTATGGTCAATCACATAGACATTACACATCAACCCTAAATCAGCCCACATATAGACAATAGGCCTAAATCCCATCTAATCCCATCCTTCAACTCAAATCACATGACTTAGGCCTCTAATGGATAGTTCTCATTCATAAACCATTCAATTAATCAAAAATATTGATTTTCAAATCTTTAGACATAAACATGCCCAAATTGGGGAATTTGATCACAAGTAGGCCTAACCCATGACATGGTCACAACCACCTAATCAGTAGCATAATCAACCCTAATCATGCTTAATTAGACATAAATTGTATCAATTCAATGATTCTAGGCCAAAAGCATTAAAAGCCCTAAAATATGGAATTTTCCATACTTAGGCCATATTGCCGATTTACACTAGGTCACCATGTTCAGCCATGTATATCACTGATTTTGCATCATGGGTTCATCAACATAGTTAACATGCAAGCTATTTGGAAAGGTCTAAGTTCATATTCTAGATTTAGGTGTAATACAAGCAACTCTACCAATTTTCCATTTAATGTTTTGTTCGGATGTATCAAGCTGCCAACAGAAATATTTAATCGTAAAATCAACCATACAGATGGAATTATGTTAAGAAACAAACCTTCTGTCAAAAAATCAGCTCAATACAACAGTGGACCGAAGAGATAAGCCTCTTTGATGAACATATCTCTAATCAGACGATTTCTCCTTTCCTGCTGCCAATACTTGAACTCAGATGACTATATCACACAAAATACTTAACCCATCAACATCTAAACCGTTCATAATTCAGAAACATCTGTTTTGAAATATCATATCCATCCAATGGTAGATTTAGGAGATCTATCAGTTTGATCTAAACTGCGCGAGAAATCTAGACTTTCCGACCAACTTTGTTTGGGAAGTTATATCTCTTAGAAGAAAACTCCAATAAAGATCTCTACCGACCAGAATGAATAAACATAAGATATGAACTGGCTGAAAACGTTTGAGTTCAATCCGACCATATATCAACAGGATCCTGTTCTTTGATGAAAACGTTGCTGAGACTTCCCTTCAAGCAACTTCCTCTCTCTTTCTCTTCTTTTTTCCTTTCCCTCCACTCATCTCACTCTCTAGGACTTCCTTGGAGAAGAGAAGTGGGGCATGGGATACTTGTCCACTCTCATGCACCAACTTGACATGTGCTGGAGAAGAAAAATGGGGCATGGGACACTTGTTCATGCTCATGCACCAACTTGACATGTGTTGGTCTCATACTATCCATACCAACCACATGTACTTTAACCAATCTCATGCTTCCATGTATTTTAATGTCCAATCCATCTAATACACCAAATTTTCATTCTCATTAATCCTTTTATTCAATCAATCATAACCCATATCAATTCATGGTTTAATGGGCCCATGCATAAATAATAACAAATGCATTATACTTTAATGTAACATGACCCATATACAATATATAATGCACACATTTATATACATTATCAAACATCAAATATACAAACATTAAACAACCATCAAACAAACACAAAACATATCTAGGAAAACACATAGAGTTTGGGCAAAATGCAATTGGGTAATGGGCTAGATTAAATGATTTTTCGGGCGTCACACTAGGCACCGCGACGACGTCATTACTGTTCATTTTTTAAACTTTTTTTTTTGTTTTTGTGTGGGGATTGTTGCCCATTTTGGTCTTTTGACTTCGTCTTGTATATAAGCTCATTTTAGGGTTTGTTTTAGGTATTAGGGAGCATTAGATACAATTAGAATGGATTAGAATTAGGTTTAGGTTTTAAAAAAGGGAGGCAAGGGAGCAGAGGAGGAAGCTTGGGTTGCAACCAAGGAAGAAGTTCACGGAAGAAGAAGAAGAAGATCTCCATTATCAGGGGGTTTTAAGCTTTCATTTTCCATTTCTTGTTTCTTGCAATGTTGTCTTTCTTTGTTTTCCATCTTTTCTATCATGTATCTTTGAATATGAATATGAGCTAAGTTCTTAATCTGGAGGTTGATTGATCTATGTTTTGTCTTATGGAATGATTATTATACATGTGTTATTGAATAATTTATGGGTTTATTTGCAATTTCAAATACTTAATGCTTTCAATTTGTTGGCTACTTCTTTAATGATTTTGGATTTGGTTCTTATGCTCGAGAGAGGTGTTATCGAATTGGAAATTGGAAATTATAACCTAGGTTAGTAGTATCGAGTCAAGAGACCTACGAAAGCCTTTGAAATCGCATAGAATGGATTATAGATCTTCATGCATTCTTGACTTGTTGATTTGTGCTCGAGAGAGGGGTTTGGATGGGTTAGAATGTAACACCCCGTAAATTTAATTAAATGCATACGTTGAGGTATACGTATATAGAGATGTATAATACACGTATTTTATACGTAGGAGCTAAATATACACGTGATACTACACGTGTTTGATACGTATGCGCTAAATATACGCGTGCATGATTAGTAAATAAATAAAATTATGAAATGAAGATGATACATATGAGATCATCCTATAAAAAAATGAAGTTGAATTAAATTGATTAATTTATGGGGTTGGTTAATTAAAAATGTGGATTGGATTATGATTGAATGAATTTAATGAAATTTGATGAAGGAGTTGGTTAATAAGGGGAGTCTAGGAGCATGGGATCATATTAAAATCATGCTCATCCACTTCTCTTTTAAAAGTCAACTATTTTGATTGAAAAAAAAAATTATAATAAAATGAAAAAGTGTTAAAGGATGTTGCTAAGAACGTCCAAACAAAACAAAAAAAAAAGGGAAAGAGAAGTTGCTGAACGTGTAAAAAAAATAAAATAAAATAAAATAAAAGGAAAAGAAGAATTGAGAAAGACGTTGCAGAGAGAAGGAACGAAAGAAAGAACGAAGAAGGAGAAAGAGAACGCAAGGGAGAACCCGTGATTCACGCAAAATCGGGACTTGTGGTAAGCGATTTCTACTCTATTTCTTTGTAAAATTGATATCTAAGCTAGATGTAAACTTTCTAGCGGAGTAATTTTGACTGTGGGAGCCGTTTTACGGCGTTTTCAAAAATTGGGGTTTTGACCCAACATGAATAAAAATCCGCTAGAAAGGTAGAAAAACGTTCCCTGGACTGTCGGGACCCCGAATATGTGGTTAGATGCAATTTCATGAGTTTTGGAGATCATTTGACAATTTTAATACAATTTACATCTTCCGGATGAATAGTAAAAAGGAATAGTGAATAGTGAATAGTAAATAGTACTAGGAACAGTGATATATGAACAGTGATGTGAACAGTGAATAGTCTATAAACAGTGATGTGAATCCAATGAAACTCTATTTTCACTGTTCTTCCTTGTGGAAATATCCAGATTGACCACAAAAACTAGGTAATAGTTTCTTCAACTGCTTATGAGTCCTAAATAGATTTATTATTCGTGATTTGAAGTGAGTTGAGAAATATAAATATGAAGACATGATGAAGACATGAAATTGAATTATGGAGTGATTGTGACAGGTTAAATTAGTTGGATTTAACTTGGAGCTGGACTCGAAAGCGACGATGATTGAGTTTAAGTGGAACGTGTTGTATTGTGAGTATAGTTTTCTTGATTTGGTGCTTGTATGACATTGTACGCATATAAACTGTTTGACTGTATGCATGTGATATTATATATAATGCATTGAGTTTTATGGATCATGCACACTGATTTTAGCAATTGGAGTTTGGAATGATGAGGCTTTGCGAATCCTCATTGTCATTTCGTTAGGAATTAGACCCGGATGAGGTTTTGCGAGTCCTCATTGTCAATAGGTCTATCCTAACAAGGGTTGCGATCCTTGAAATGACTGTGAATTGGGTAATGAGAGGCTGTGTCTACCTTGTACGGCCATACAAGGGTTAGACCCGCTCTCTTGCCTTGCGGAGGAGGGAGATTGTGCATTGTGTTATTGAAAACTCATGAAATTTATATTGTTGACATGTATAATATATTCGTTGAATGATGCATGTGTTGCATAAGTGTTTGAAATGATTTTAAATGTCATATTTCTCTAAATGTATATAATTGTCATCTCAAGAACTATATTCACTGAGCTGTTGTTTGCTCACCCCATTTCCTCCAATATTTCAGGTATTGAGTCGATGGGAAAAGGAAAATCCGTGAGTGATACGGGAGCCTTCGTCTGATATGTGTATCTCTGCTCGGAGGAAATAGCTTTTGTTATTTTGATATGTATAATTATCACACACTATATATATGTAATATCACCTAGATGGGTTGTGGGAATATTATATAATACTTGGGATGATGAAATGAGATGATCATAGATATTTATCTGGTGATAATTTAATTTGTGGAATGAATGGAATGATTATAGATAGCCATATTGGATTTGATTTGTGGTATAGAATAACAAAAAATTTCTGTACATTTTGGGAAGGATTGTGAGAGTACGTGAAGGCTGACAGTGTATTATATACTATATATGGGTATGTACAGTGTATAGTACGCTGTGCCGGTCATGACGTCAGCCTACGTCAGGGGCGTCGTGACATAGAATCCATGATTTATGAATTCCAGCAATTAATTCAATAACATAACCTTTTGAAAATCCATAAGATAGAACATAATGAAATCAATCTTTAGAACTTTCATTCATTGGTTTTTCTCCCATTTTAATTCAATTTGCTTTGATTAGTGTTAATTTTGTTTACTCTCAATTTCAACAATTAAATCTTCCCATTTTGATCACCTAAATAAAATTAAAATCATTGTAGGTTTTGACATTTTTAACAGTTAAATTCATTATCCCTGAGGACGATACCTGACTCACCGTCATACACTTGCGATACAAATATTTACGATTACCTACCTGTTGACCTAAGTGGTTTTCAATCCAGAAACACACTAGCATTACAACACAAACTAATAATGTTGGTTCTAACTGAGTAGAACACTTTACGATTAAGCTCATGTGCATAACATTACAAAGATGCATAGATTTGAATACGTAATGCTAAGAGACACACTTACAGTCCTTTACCTTTCAATGTTCAGTATTGCTCAAGTGCAGTTTTGTAAAACTTGAATGATATGTAAATCAATTAAGTGTTTCTTCGAAAACATTACAATACCATTGAAACATTGAAGTTGGAAATCACAGGACCAGTGTAAATCATAGACTCAGATAGTTTTCTAAATAGATAAAATATATAAGCATGAAAACTTCTGGTTCGGTATTCAGTAGTTAACACAACTACTGATATAGTTCAATACAATACTTAAGATATAAAATCAAGTACAACTATATCTCTCATGAACTATTTCTCAAATTCCTTCATCAGCATGATTGAGGGTAAGTAAAAATCCAGGCTGAGAATTTGAGTAGAAACCAATTCCAAAATAGATTTTCAAAGATAAAATATAATTGAAGCTCAATATGCAATTATATTGACTAACTAAGTATCAGTGAAGAATACTTTGAATACCTAGTGCATTTGAAAAACATTTTGAAAGATTAAACATCGACTAACATTCAAAAAGTTTTTGGCACAATAAGAATTATCGGCAAGTTGTTTGATTCAAAGTGTTGGTATTTATAGACCTAGTAGATAATAGTCGTTAGACATTTGAAATTCAAATACAATGTGAACGTTTACACGCAACGGCTAGAAAGTTATATAAAAATGGAAACTACAATTTTCACTAACATTCTAATTTTTTTTAGATTACATGAATAAGGGAAGTTTTAGAAAAACTTGATTCATGTATCAGAGAAAATCTTTGAAAAGTCTAAAAAGGATTCCGTCCAAAGATCTATTATGGAAATGTAGACTGATATAGTGTACTTGTTAGAATAGTGACGGTTGTTGAATTAGCGTCCTGATTCTGTAATCGGTGTCCTGACGCATAATATCAACTTTGTCGTTCTGTTCTTTGAGGGCGCTCATTATGTATAAGCGTCCTGCTGAACAATGAAGTGAAGGCGATACTAACTTGTAAGCGTCCTAACTTTCTTTGCGACATAAGTGACTTAAACCTAAGGGCGCTAATACACAGTTAGCGTCCTGCTTTGTTTTAAAGTAATTAAGTACATGAGGGTGCTACTTTTCGAAGTAGGCGTCCTACCTTTTAAAACATAAAACACAAGGGCGCTACAACTATGTAAGCGTCCTGTCATTTCAAATTATTTGAAAACAAAACTAAGTGCGCTGAAGGACAATCAACGTCTTGAGAGTTATTAAGTTGATTCCCAAAGATGTGGGCACTCCTATCCAGGTAGCGTCCTGATAGTTTATCCCACTTATAACTATCAACGTCCTCAAAGATAAATTCTTTGAAGAACTTAAAAATCTTTCAGTAAGCTGATGCTGAGTAAGCGGCTTGACAACTTCAGAGGTTGACTAAAGGGAGACAGCTACTTACGAGTAAGCATCCTGATGAATCAGTTCAATTCAACCTTGAATGTTATCAGTGTGCTAATGAATCATCAGTGTCCTGACTTATCAAGTTTAGGAGAGCGCTGCTAAATCATTAGCTTCCTAAAAGACTCTTTAAAAGTAGTTTTTGACTCGCGATTAAAAATACGATGAATGCGAATAAAAACTAGGTATATTTCAAATTAAACATAGAAAATTAAATCATTTGAAATACCATAAAACGTAAGATCAAAACATGCAAATATGCAAGTGATTTGTGCATGGTTTTGAAAAAAGTTTGAGTAATATAGATTAGAGAAAGATATACCTTAAATATTGTGTATTTCCCATTCTTCTCATAATCTCTAAATCCAACTCTTCATTATGAGATCTTCAATGTGAACTACGCGCTTGAGTTGA
The DNA here is from genome assembly GCA_035771175.1 of Paratinospora sagittata. Lineage (NCBI taxonomy): Eukaryota > Viridiplantae > Streptophyta > Magnoliopsida > Ranunculales > Menispermaceae > Paratinospora > Paratinospora sagittata. Next base: position 17,708,934 of record CM069603.1, read on the forward strand.
ATTTCTTGAACGTTGATCGAAAGATGTAGTCCTGAAGCTTGATCAAATCGTTCGTGTGATGTGATCTTGAAATCATGATATGATCTTTGAGGTCTTTTGTTTGAAACGATCTTGAACGTTGGATATGACCTTGAGTTCCTTGATCAAATCATTCTTTGGCTTTTTTCTTTCCTGAGGTGTTGTGATCGGTTTTTGATTAAAACTCGTTAGCACCGAAAGAGAATTTGTTTGATCATCAAAATATACTTCATCAAGTATACTTAGGGACGTGCTAAGTGATCAATCACTTAGGTTAACAGCTCATTGATCTTTATATATGTCTTGTCACTTATCATTAGAGATTTTGCTCAAAAATGTTTTTCCTTTGTACTTCATTAAAAATATGTATGTGTCTCAAGTCTTAATTATATATCTTTTATCGCACATACTCCTTGATGTTGTTAACTATGTTCTTAAACTTAATCACTAGGTGTACAACTAGCTGATTAACATGACTACTTACGTTAACATAATCATGTCTTAGGTATTCTTGTGATTATAGAAGAATGTTCATATGCCTAGGAAAATGTGTGATAAGTATGCCATGATTATACATATATTGTCTATAATATTGCCTTACTCATCATGCTATAAGCTTGTGCTTCACATTTTAACTTCAAAATGCGTATATGTATGTGAATATGTTGCCCTTGTGCTTGAAAACTTTTAATACTCTTTGGCTCATATTCATGATTTGAGATTGGTTTTGATGATTCACATGACATATATTCAAAACAAAAACTTTGCTAGGCTATGAAATGCATGCAATTTATCATATTGCTTAGAATTCATGTTTAGAGATAAGCCATGATCTCATTACATATTTTTGTTGCCTATGCTCTCCTATTTGAATTGTGATCATGCTTGTACCGAATTTATTATATAATCCTTATATGTGCATGATTCACATCTACATGATTCAAGTATGCATAATACGTAATTAATATCTTTCATATGCATCACTTTGAATCCATGTCTTAGGCTATGCTTATATTCATATCGTTATACATGCCTAATTAATTAGAAAGACATTGCCCTTGCTTATGCTTTTTTGATGTAAATGATAAAACATATATCATCTTAGGCCCTGCGTATAATTGATCATGCTTATGCCTATCATCTTGAGATGAATTTGTCTATACTCAAACTCCTTGTGAATCAAATTTATTTTGGCAAATATCATTCTCATTCTTACATTTCTAGATGCTTCTTATAGATTTTATCTAGTATATGCATCTACATGTACATCTCATTGGCTATGCTATACATTTGTTCTAAATCTTATCTAGCTAGCCCATTTTTTCCATGAGCGTCAAATTATTGATTCTAATAACTTGTCTTGTGATATGACATCACCTATGTATTCATGTGTTCTTCACCTTGATTATGTATCACGAATCCTCTTGAATATTGAATGCATAGACTAAGGGGGAGTTTCCATTTCTTTTAGAAAGGGAGAACTCTTTTACTTTGATGCTATGTCTTAGGTATTTTCTCATGATAATTTAGAAAATTCTTAGATCCTTTTTGATGATATCAAAAGGGGGAGAAATATTGGAATCTTGATAAACAATCCGGATTTGTCTTAAAACATGTCATAGTATGTGTGCTTTTCATATCCTAAGAATCCTGCTATGAATACTATTCGATTGTTTGTTTACTGTAATCCCCTGGAAATTTAATATATATATATATATATATAACTCATGTACTCGCCCTCTTCGCTGCCTCCGATGGCATCGCCACCGGCCCCGTCGCCGCAAGAAATCGCCATTCAAGAACGTCGCAAATGCTTCATCGGTCATCTTCGCTTTGATCAACAACTCGATCTACGCTTGTCATCGCCCCCTCATCCAAATCTTCGCGAAGATCATCGCAATCGAGAACATCCCTTGTTCTTCGGAGTCGCGATCTGTTTCCGCGTGCACATCCAGCACTCTCCTTCCTTATCAAGGAAACTAATCACAAACTTCTCTCTCTCCGCTGCAATCTTGCCCTGCAATCCTTACGCTCTCGCTGCAATGTCGCTTTCTCCGCTGCAATCTCGCTTGCCCTGCAACATTGCCTCTCTCGCCCTACAATCCTTATGCTCTCGCTGCAATCTCGCTCTCTCCGCTGCAATCTCCCTACAATCTCGCCCCTCTCTCTCAAAACCTCAATCGCACAAGCCCCTCTCTCTCAAAACCAATCGTACAAAAACCCAACTCTCCCCATCCAAACCCCAATCGCAAAAAAACCCAAATGGCACGTCGTCGGAAACCCAAACCTCTCTCTCTCTCTGCTTCAGTTCGTCGGAAACCCCAAACCTCTCCCTGCTCTGGTTCGTCGTCAGAATTGGAAACCCCAAACCTCTCCCAGCTCTGGTTCGTAGTCGAAAACCCCAAAACCCTGAACCCAATCTCTCCTCTCTCTTCTCTCTTCTCTCTTGCTCGAAACCTACATCAAAGATTCGACCAAGAAATCGCGCTTGTTCCACGCGATCGAGACTATCCCTTGCATCACGAAGAAAGCCGATTGCGCGCTCCGGTGGATCGATGGATCGAAAAAGTTCATGGAGCGGATCGTAGCCTTCGCTTGTGTCCAAGGGATCTTCTTCTCCGGCAACTTCTGCGCGATCTTCTGGTTGAAGAAGCGAGGGTTAATGTCGGGATTGACGTTCTCGAACAAGTTGATTTCGTGAGACGAGGGTTTGCATTGCGATTTCGCGTATTTGAAAGACGGGTTACTGCGTCAGAAATTGAGTCAGGAACGAGTCAGGGGGATCGTCCGTGACGCGGTGGAGATTGAGAGAGGGTTCATGTGTGAGACGTTGCCATGTGCGTTGTTGGGAAAACAATGTAGATATGCTGCTTCTTGCAGGATGTATCAGCCATGGATGTAGCCCCAGAATACCTCCAATGGTGTAGAATCGAAAGCCATCCAATGGTTACATGGCACAACCAAGTTGCTGTTTCAACGGGACTTCAGAGCTTGGGCGATAACATCTACTATCTCATGTTCAAAGCTTTACTTATGAAAACATGAAGTAGCAAAGCCACTATTGAAAGACGTTAATGACCAATTACTTCAGGAGGGTGGCTTGGTGGCTTATCTTGTGGAATGAAGTCTACTTGTTAACTTTGGCTTTCCTTATTTATAAGGGCTTGTTTGGTATTGCTTCTACTTTAAAGTCTTTAATGATACAAATAATGAAGATAGTGTCGCATGGGACTATGTCATCCTTGATGTGGTTGAGGACGTAAGTTACGCACCAAGGAATTCGTACAAGAACAAATTGAGTGCATTACAGGTGGGGATGATTCTAGGCCTTCATAATATTTTATTTTGATATATAGATAGGAATGTTAATTAATTAGGTCTATAATATCATTAGATTGCTTATGCTTGCCTATTGTACATGATTTGATATATACCATGCAGTGATTGATAGCCATGATGATATGTGTGTCAACATGACTTCTTATTTTGATTAGATGATAATTGGATGCATGCAATTCATGTGATATTTGAGACTCATTTATAAATTATAGTGCCTGATAATGAAACGTATGACTTGGAATATTCGCATAGTAAGGTTCATGTGTTAATACTATTATATTTGGCATTATGACATGATACTATGTGTAGTGGAATTTGGACATGGCTTGTGAATACAATTAATAGCATACTTAGGTTGTACGTATGGTGTGACATCACTAAAGAACATAATTAAGATAAGAATCACACATATGGGGCAGTTATTCTAAGGAATATCGCCATTGATTATTATGGGGCAGTTATTCTGAGAAATATCGCCAATGTTTATTATGGGGCAGTTATTCATGATGAATATCGCCAACGAGTTTCTAATTTTTTGGGTAGTGCCACCCTGTGTTTGATTTCCTAAAGGTACATGATTCAGAACGTGATAAAATTCTCGACTCAAACAATCTAATGTTGCAACGATTAATGTGTGAAACTTGTTTGTAATGTTCTTGTATATGTATCATAATAAAATGTAGTGAATCGTTTAGATGACCCACTGGGCTTTCTAGCTTACCCCTATTTTTCACATGCAGGTACTTAAAAAATAAAGTAGCAAGTTGTGACGTGGTTCAGTGATAGGGGTAGGATGGTAATCTGAACAAGATTCTAATTAGTGAATGAGTTAATTACTTGTTTAACTTTGTGAACTTTTATTTAAAAAGGGTTGTATTGACACTAGAAATTTTGATAAAACTTTATTATGATTATTGAAGGGATCATGATTTACTTTAAATGTATGTGCTTTGGAATTGAATTCATTAATTCTATTTGATGAATGTATTTAAATGTTGTGTCCATAATAAATGGAGAAGGGCAAGTACCCTCATAATTCACCATAGAAATTTGTATAGTGGAATTGTGTGGTCCTTAGCATGAAGATGAAAGGGTATTCCTTTATCTTAACCAGTAAGTTGGTTGGAAGAATATAAACTCATAGTTTTGCAAATTTTACTATCTATATAATGATTATCTGTTAAGATAGACGGATACGATTAACATCTCGGTTTTCAGTGATTTTTCTCCATAAAATTAAAATATTCATTAATTTACAAAAAATTAAGTTTTGAAAATCAGGGTGTTACAAATTGGTATCAGAGATTAGGCTTCAGATCATGGGAAGTGTTACACCAAATTTTAAGAAGCTTAGCATTAGAGCGTAGGTATCAAGTGTTTATGAGATTAACGTCCAACTTGAGCTAGATAAATATGAAAATTATAAACCTTATAACATAATATCGAGAATGAAAGTACAGTGGGTCTAACAAACTCAAAGCTTTTAGGACATCGGTTAGAGACAAGAACTTGTATGGAAACTGTTTGGTTAGAATCTAAGTTCAGGATGAATCTTTTATTCTTGGTTCGAAAGCAATATGGGATGTGGAGGAACTTAAGGGTATTTAAGGAGTCTTGAACTTGAAGACTAGTAGGCCATGTTTGGTGAGTGACTAACAACTCTGGACGAGCTTGTATCGCTACGTTCAACTGGTATGGGACAGCTTGGACATTGTGGGTACTTGGGAAGCCTTAGTTGGTAGGACATTTGCGCATTGTTTGGGTGTATTGAAATTTCTTTGTGGAAGCATATATCACCGGGCTAGAGTGGTATGAGACACTTGAATAGGGAGGGTATAAGTGAAAGTTTGGGAATTTTCTTTATACCATTGTTGTGTGGTGTGTTGTTTGTTGTTTGCTTGTCTTGTTTACATGTATCAAAACCAAATCTTGTACCCTATGACAATCATGGATTGCCAAAATTTTATAAAATCTAAAAACTGAACCAGTAGGATCATTTTATTTTCGAGAACTTAGAATTTTGAGTCTAGAGTCACCCTAAACGAAAATAATTATCTTATGTAGTACTAAAGATGGGTTGGAATTTTATAGATGAAAACTTAGCCAGGAAACTACAACTTTCCATTGTACATTTATCTGTTGTTATGAAGATTTCAACACCAGTAGGAGTAAATGTCCCAACAACTGAAAAATGTAGTTGTGACCTTAGAATTAATGATAAGCGGATTTCAGCTGACTTGATACTCCTACCCATTAATGATTATGATGTGATCTTGGGAATGGATTGGTTATCTGAGTACCAAGCCCAGATCGAATGCCTTCGAAAGAAGATTACTTTGCGGTTACCTTCAGAAGAGTTGTTGAAAATCTATGGGGATAGAAACAAAATCCCGAGGAATATCATGTCCGCACTTCTCGAATCTGTGGATCACAAAGGGGAATTCAAAACCCTAACAGAAGCTGAGCCTCTAAAGACCTTGAGGAATTTAGAAGAGTACTTGGTGGTTAGAGATTTCCCTGAAGTGTTTCCCGAAGAATTACCAGGATTACCTCCTAAGCGGGAAGTAGAGTTCAAGATAGAACTGTACCCTGGAACAGACCCCATAGCCATGTCACCCTACAGAATGGCTCCTGGCGAACTAATAGAACTAAGGACCCAGCTTGATGATCTTAGTGCGAAGGAATTTATCCAGCCGAGCGAATCACCCTGGGGAGCACCAGTATTGTTTGTCAAAAAGACAGATGGGTCGATGAGACTGTGTATTGACTACAGAAAATTAAATCAAGTCACAGTCAAGAACAAGTACCCCTACCCAAATTAGATGATTTGTTCGATCAACTGAAGGGTGCAACTTGTTTTTCCAGAATCGACCTAAGGTCCGGTTATCACCAACTTAGAATCAAAGAGTCAGACATACCGAAGACAACATTCAGGACTAGGTATGGACACTTTTAATTCAGAGTCATGCCATTTGGACTCACTAATGCACCAACAGCATTTATGGACCTAATGAATAGGACGTTTAGGCCTCATCTAGACAAATTTGTAGTGGTATTTGTTGATGATATTTTGGTTTATTCGAAGACCAATGAGGAACATCAGGAACCCCTTACAGTAGTTTTGGAAACATTGAGGCGAAATCAATTGTATGTCAAATTTGAAAAATGTGGATTTTGGATGAAGTCAGTCAAATTTTTGGGCCATGTAGTGTCATCAGAAGGGATATCCGTAGATCCAACAAAAGTTGAAGCAGTAATTAACTAGGGAAAGCCAAGGTCAGTGACAAAAATTAGAAGCTTTTTGGGACTAGCTGGTTGCTATAGAAGATTTATTCTAAATTTTTCGAGACTAGCTGAGCCTATGACAAAGCAAACAAGGACGGATGCCAAATTTAGTTGGGATGAGAAATGTGAGGATTCCTTTCAAGAGTTGAAGAGACGATTGACCACAACCCCAATATTGATCACTCCTACAAGCGGAGTCAGTTATGTTATTTACACTGATGCTTCCAAGAATGGTCTTAGCGTTGTTCTGATGAAAAAAGGAAAGTGGTTGCTTATGCTTCTAGGCAACTGAAGACTCATGAACAGAATTACCCGACTCATGATTTAGAATTGGCTGCTATTGTATTCTCCTTGAAGATATGTAGACACTATCTTTATGGAGAGAAATTTGATCTATACTCTGATCATAAGAGTTTGAAGTACATCTATTCAGAAAAGGAGTTAAATCTGAGGCAAAGGAGATGGATGGAATTGTTGAATGATTATGATTTTCAGCTGCATTATCACCCAGGGAAAGCTAATGTAGTCGCAGATGCTTTAAGTCGAAAATCGTATAAGAACGATGCAGAAAAAGCCCAGATGTACCAATTGATTGAAGATTATAATTTGGGCGTACAGAAAGGTGAAAACCAGATTTTTTTATATAATATGAGTTGCAAGCCAGACCTACTACATCAAATTAAGGAAGGTCAAGCTCTAGATAGAAAATTGATAAAATGGGTGGCAAGTACAAGAACCAATAATGGAAATGCAAATTTCAAGATCGATTCAGAGGGATTATTGAGATTCAGAAATCGAATTTGTATACCCAGAATTGAGGAAATTAAAAAGATCTTATTTGATGAGACACATCAGACTAAATACACTTTACATCCTAGTGGAGATAAGATGTACCAAAATTTGAAGAAAAACTACTGGTGGAAAGGTATGAAGAGAGAAGTGGCCAAATATGTGTCTAAATGCCTTACATGTCAGCAAGTTAAGTCCGAACATAAAAGACCGTCTGGATTGTTACAACCTTTAGAAATCCCTGAATGGAAATGGGATAGCATAGCAATGGATTTCGTCGGAGCTCTTCCTAGAAATCAAAAAGGTGAGGATAAGGTTTGGGTAATTGTGGATCAACTTACTAAAGTGGCACACTTCTTACCTATTAAATCCACAGATCCGATTAGTAAAGTGGGCGAGCTGTATGTTAAAGAGATTGTGAAGCTACACGGAGTACCCAAATCGATAGTGTCAGATAGAGATTCCTTATTCACATCTCAGTTCTGGCAGAGCTTACAGCGGGAATTGGGAACCAAATTAACCATGAGCACCACCTATCATCCTCAGACAGATGGTCAATCCGAAAGGGTTATTCAGATCCTAGAAGACATGTTGAGAGCTTGTGTACTAGATTTCAAGGGAAATTGGAGTGAACACTTACACCTAACAGAGTTTGCTTATAACAATAGTTACCAGGCAAGTATACAAATGGCTCCATACGAAGCTCTATATGGACGACCATGTAGGTCAACACTGTGTTGGGCCGATTGGGAAGATAAGGTACTTATAGGACTTTATATGATAATTGAGATGAACGAAAAAGTAAAGTTGATCCAGAAAAGACTAGTTACTGCACAGAGTAGGCAGAAGAGCTACGCTGATAAGAGGCGCCGACCTTTAGAGTTCCAAAAAGGTGATAAGGTATTTCTGAGAATAAGCCCTCAAAAAGGCATCATGAGGTTTGGTAAGAAAGGGAAATTATCGCCGTGATTCATCGGTTCGTTCAAGATTAGTGATCGAATTGGCGAGAATGCTTACAAACTAGACTTGCCAACTAGTTTATCCGCCATCCACAACGTGTTCCATGTGTCGTTGTTGTGAAAATATGAACCAGACCCTTCCCACACCATCGATTGGAAAGAAGTAAAAGTACAAGCTGATGCCACCTATGAAAAATGACCTTTAAAGATCCTAGATTGGAAAGTTCATAGTTTGAGAAACAAAGACATTCCATTAGTTAAAGTGTTGTGGAAGCATCATGGAGTTGAAGAAGCCACTTGGGAACCTGAAAGTGAAATGAAGACCAAATATGCCGACTTATTCAAAGAACGCTCTAGGTTTTGAGATACAACTGGTCAACAGTGGAAAAAGTTTAACATCATCAAGTAAGTAAGCATAAACTTTAATTTCAGGATGAAATTTCTTTAAAGGCGGGAAGAATGTAATCCCCTGGAAATTTAAAAAAAATAAAAATAAAAATAAAAAAATAAAAAATAACTCACGTACTCGCCTTCTTCGCCGCCTCTGACGGCATCGCCCTCGAAAAAAAAAATCGCCGGCCCCATCGCCACAAGAAATCGCCATTCAAGAACGTCGCAAATGCTTCGTCGATCGTCTTCGCTTCGATCAACAACTCGATCTACGTTTGTCATCGCCGCCTCATCCAAATCTTCGCCAAGATCATCGCAATCGAGAACATCCCTTGTTTTTCGGAGTCGCGACTGTTTCCGCGGGCACATCCTGCACTCTCCTTCCTTATCAAGGAAACTAATCGCCAAACTTCTCTCTCTCCGCTGCAATCTCACCCTGCAATCCTTACGCTCTCGCTGCACTCTCGCTCTCTCTGCTGCAATCTCGCTCTCACCGCTACAATTTTCCTACAATCTCACCCCTCTCTCTCAAAACCTCAATCGTACAAGCCCCTCTCTCTCAAAACCAATCGCACAAAAACCCAACTCTCCCCATCCAAACCCCAATCGCAAAAAAACCCAAATCGCGCCTCGTCGGAAACCCCAAACCTCTCCCCGCTCTGGTTCGTCGTCGGAAACCCCAAAACCCTGAACCCAATCTCGCCTCTCTCTTCTCTCTTCTCTTTTGCTCGAAACCTACATCAAAGATTCGACCGAGAAATCAAGCTTGTTCCGCGCGATCGAGACCGTCCCTTGCGTCGTGAAGAAAGTCAATTGGGCGCTCCGGTGGATCGACGGATCAGAAAATCTCGTGGAGTGGATCATAGCCTTCGCTTGCGTCGAAGGGATCTTCTTCTCCGGCAGCTTCTGCGCGATCTTCTAGTTGAAGAAGCGAGGGTTACTGAGTCAGAAATTGAGTCAGGAACGAGTCAGGGGGATCGTCCGTGACGCGGTGGAGATTGAGAGAGAGTTCGCGTGTGAGGCGTTGCCGTGTGTGTTGTTGGGGAAGACAATGCAGATATGCGGCTTCTTGCAGGATGTATCAGCCATGGATGTAGCCCCAGAATACCTCCAATGGTGTAGAATCGAAAGCCATCCAATGATTACATGGCACAGCCAAGTTGTTGTTTCAATGGGACTTCAAAGCTTGGGTGATAACATCTACTATCTCATGTTCAAAGCTTCACTTATGAAAACACGAAGTAGCAAAGCCACTATTGAAAGACGTTAATGACCAATTATTTCGGGAGGGTGGCTTGGTGACTTATCTTGTGGAATGAAGTCTACTTGTTAACTTTGGCTTTCCTTATTTATAAGGGCTTGTTTGGTATTGCTTCTACTTTAAAGTCTTTAATGATACAAATAATGAAGATAGTGTTGCATGGGCCTATGTCATCCTTGATGAGGTTGAGGACGTACGTTACGCACCAAGGAATTCAGACAAGAACAAATTGCGTGCATTACAGGTGGGGATGATTCTAGGCCTTCATAATATTTTATTTTGATATATAGATAGGAATGTTAAATTAATTAGGTCTATAATATCATTAGATTGCTTATGCATACTTATTGTCCATGATTTGATATATACCATGTTGTGATTGATAGCCATGATGATATGTGTGTCAACATGACTTCTTGTTTTGATTAGATGATAATTGGATGCATGCAATTCATGTGATATTTGAGACTCATTTATAAATTATAATGCCTAATAATGAAACGTATGACTTGGAATATTGGCATAGTAAGGTTCATGTGTTAATACTATTATATTTGGCATTGTGACATGATACTATGTCTAGTGGAATGTGAATATGGCTTGTGAATACAATTAATAGCATACTTAGGTTGTATGTATGGTGTGACATCACTAAAGAACATAATTAAGATAAGAATCACACATATGGGGCAGTTATTCTAAGGAATATCGCCATTGATTATTATGGAGCAGTTATTCTAAGAAATATCGCCAATGTTTATTATGGGGCAGTTATTCATGATGAATTTCGCCAACGAGTTTCTAATTTTTGGGTAGTGCCACCCTGTGTTTGATTTCCTAAAGGTACGTGATTCAGAACGTGATAAAATTCTCGACTCAAACAATCTAATGTTGCAACGATTAATGTGTGAAACTTGTTTGTAATGTTCTTGTATATGTATCATAATAAAATGTAGTGAATCGTTTAGATGACCCACTGGGCTTTCTAGCTTACCCCTATTTTTCACATGCAGGTACTTAAAAAATAAAGTAGCAAGTTGTGACGTGGTTCAGTGATAGGGGTAGGATGGTAATCTGAACAAGATTCTAATTAGTGAATGAGTTAATTACTTGTTTAACTTTGTGAACTTTTATTTAAAAAGGGTTGTATTGACACTAGAAATTTTGATAAAACTTTATTATGATTATTGAAGGGATCATGATTTACTTTAAATGTATGTGCTTTGGAATTGAATTCATTAATTCTATTTGATGAATGTATTTAAATGTTGTGTCCATAATAAATGGAGAAGGGCAAGTACCCTCATAATTCACCATAGAAATTTGTATAGTGGAATTGTGTGGTCCTTAGCATGAAGATGAAAGGGTATTCCTTTATCTTAACCAGTAAGTTGGTTGGAAGAATATAAACTCATAGTTTTGCAAATTTTACTATCTATATAATGATTATCGGTTAAGATAGACGGATACGATTAACATCTCGATTTTCAGTGATTTTTCTCCATAAAATTAAAATATTCATTAATTTACAAAAAATTAAGTTTTGAAAATTGGGGTGTTACATTTACCAAGTTTATATTGTTTGCCATCATCAAAAAGGGGGAGATTGTTGACTTAAGTGGTTTTCCACTTAGCATTCTCCTAAGTGTTTTGATGCTTACAAACAATATAATCATGTTTTAGTGCTAACTAGTTATATCAGATGGACTCAACTATACTGTCAAAGCATGTGGATGGAACAACATTGTACGAAGATTCAAGAGTGTTATGTTTGTAATTTTTGTTTAGAATCTTAGCGCTATAGAGTAACCATTAAACATTCCAACCACGATATGTCTTGCATCTATTTGAAAATCATGCATATAGGTTATCATACTCATGCATATACATAATTATTATATTGATCATGCATGCACACACATTATCAATATTATTGTGCAATCATATAGTTAAAATTGTTTATCATGCATATTTATATCATTGATTATCATGCACTCGTATTACCAACTTTGCATGGTTTTATCGTTTTAAGTATATCATATCGAATGTATTATTCATCTATTATAATAGATCATTTTACACATGTTTACCTTTGTCAATTGTGTTTTAATCTTGTCAAAAATGTTTTGACAGTTAGTTTATATGTTTGACAATGTCTTAAACTCTTTTCGATCAAAAAATCGGGTTTCTATCACTTCAACGTGAAGGAACGCGCTCCTTTTTCAAGGAACACGCTCCTGTGCATTTTCTCGAAACTCAAATTTTTCTGATCAGAGTTTAAAGAACGCACTCCTTAAGAAAGGAACGCGTTTGTTTTGTTTTTCCCGACACTCAGATTTTTCTGATCAAGGATAAAGGAACATGCTCCTCTTAATAGGACACGCTCTTGTAGTCAAGTTCAAAATAGGAAATTTTATAGAGTCAGCGGTTCTTAATGAAAGACCTTGCCCCTATGCCCAACGGACACATTAAGGAACGCGCTCCTTGATTGGAGGAAAATCTGAAAAGTTTCAGATTTCAAAGCAAAAACGCACTCCTTCATTGAGGAACGCGTTCCAATGCCTCAGTCTGGGGTTTTTCTAAAAACACCACACTTGCTAATTTGAAGAGTAACTTTTGTAAAATACATAAACTTGTGCCGTTTTTCATACCCTGATTTCTACAAGTCCAAAACAAGTTCTTGAGTGTTTTTAAACATATTTCAAAGCAAGAGTTCACCTACATTCGTATCTTAGATTCATACTTCGGTATAGTTCGCCAAATCCTTTAAGCTCTTTTAGAAACTTGTTTGTTTCTCGATCAAGATGTTTTTTAGTGATTCATTCATATATTGTTGATTTTTTATCATCATTGAAGAAGATATCTCTCAACCATCATCACACTTGAAGAATCTCTGAGCTTCATCTTTACCTAAGTTGGATAAAATTTCTCTATATAGATTCTTGAGATTTTGTTTGAGCAAATTTGTTTTGTGCTTAAGTTTATATCTTAAAAAACAGTTTTGATTTAAGTACTCCTTGTGAAACTATATTTAATCTTCATACTCCATTATCTTGTTTAGTTGTTTCATGTATATAATATGGTATCAATTCATGTGCTAAACTTATATTATATTGAATCGAGTTCATAGATCATTACTTGAACTTTTTGATTCTTGATCTTAACAATTTATATATTTAGAATCATCACATCTTGATCATTATTGCATATCGATTCTTGAGCTTTATACACATCATTGTTAGAATCAATATTTGAATACATGTGCATATTCGATTCTTGATTTCATATCATTTATATTTGAATCAATTGCATGTATTTGATTTCATCTATTTCAACACTTCGCATCATTTAAAACATTGTGGTTGGAATAGTAGTGACTATTCATTCAAGATTATACGCTTAGTATTGTTGGGAGTGTTTTAGAACATCTCTCTCTATCATTTGTAATCTTGATATATTGTTGACTTGTAAGTCAACCAGGTCTATACCATATATTTGTACAGCTCGTAACCTTACCCGTAAGTTGGTTACAGTGCGACTTTATAGCCAAGCCTTTGTGTAGGCTAGTGTGTGAGGCTTTCTAACTATGCCCTTGTGCTAGTTAGTGTGAGTGGCTTTTTATAACCAAGCCTTTGTGTTGTTTAATGTGTACGACTTCTAGTCACGCCCGTAAGTTGACTAGCCAATAGTGTATTAGGAAATCCTGATCATGGGTGATTGGGTAGTGGACGTAGGTTCAGGGGAGCTGAACTACTCTAAATCGTTGTGTCCATATATTTTTTCTGCACTTGATTATTTTTTTTGTTACCTACTGCGCACTTTATCTGTTTAATTATTTTAACCGAAAGGTAATGAGGAAATCCGCCAAGTCCTATTCACCCTCCTTTTGGACTACAATACTGGGCCAACATTACCGACTGTATTAGCCGCAATCCATATCCAAAGTCCACAACGTTTGTCACATCTTCATGCTCAGAAAGTATCACCATGAGCCTTCTCACCTCATGTCGAGGTCAAGATCGAGGAGGGAAATAAGTATAAGGAACAAATTTTTGACCGAAGAACACGAGACCTGAGAAATAAGAGCATTCCCTTAGTCAAAGTCATCTGGAACCACCATGGAATAGAAGAAGCAATGTGAAAATTGGAACAAGAAATCAAGCAAAAGTACCCCCACTTGTTTGTTTAGACCTCTCTTCATCCATGTTAATAAACATCATTTGTTCAATACATGTATCTTATTCCATGTTCTTGGTTTCTTTTATTGTCTTTGGCACAAATGTTTGATAGAGATGATTCGATGGGTTCTCTGAACCCTCCGAGCATAGTATAAATTTGAATATGGCCAACGACTCTGACCTGATGGATCTCAGTGAAGACGAACAGAGTCCAACTCCATCAGCATGGAGTCCCTCTACGTCCTACTACTCGCAGTCCCCTTCACCCGCGAGATCTTTTACTGCCAATATAAAACATATCCAAACTCCAAAACACAACCTTTCAGCACGTCTGGGAATATCAGATCCAGAGGATGTGGAGTTTACAAGTTTGCGGCAAAGGTTTATGCATTTGCCAAACCATGCAAAAATCAGTACGGCACATACTACCCTCTTTTAGAAATTCTTGCACTCTACTACTGCTCAAACCCATTCAGGTTACACCCAGACTTTTGCCAATTCCGCCACTTGATGAGGTCGAACCAACAAACTGGCAGACTCAAGAGTCACCAATCCAAACCGGTTGGCGCACTAGGCAACAAGCCCGAAGAGGTTGTCTCTTTCCACGACCACCCCGATGCATACCAACACCTCCTTTTCCTCTAGATCTGTTAAATCATAACAAAGAAGAATCTGAGTCAGTCCACTCACCCACACCCACTCACTCAAGAAGTTCCACTGCCCAGAGCGCAATTCGCGGGCAGAACAATCTGTGCAACCAAGGTTACGTGCAAACCGCAAGCGTACGGTGCTAAATTATAATATAAAACCGATGAGATATCGGGTTGTCGTTCTCTGGGATTGACACTCACACTAAATACCGTTTCACTAACCCTAACTTTATTTAGCAAATCATATTCGAGTGTTCAAGTAAAATTAAATAGAATAATTAAATAAATTAAAATTAAACTACTAATGCAATGGAAATAGATAAAAAATCAGAGATAAAATAGTCTAGAAATTCAATATCACCTACATCTCAACTATGCTTATATATATATTTATTATTAAATTACTTCTTTCATTTATAAGTCGAAAATCCTAACGTTTCCAATTCCCACTTTTGAAGCAACAACTATAACATATTATTGTCACCTTGGTTTTACTATTTCGATGAAAACCTAAGATGATAATAACTCATTAAGTTCTGTGATTTTATTTTAACGACTTCAAAGGTTCTCGATCTCCTTTTGAGTCTCACGATAACTTAGGTTATATTTTCCTTGTTCCAACCTAAGGTACCCTCTTTTGGAGCATCTACCTCAAGTCTATAATCATCTAATCCGTGGCCAAGGGATCAAAAGCATTAAACTCAAAAAACTATAAATAAACTAGAAAACCTCATTAACAATACTCAAACAATAAAACCAATAGCTATTGAACCAATTATCCTCATGTCCCTTACGAGAATATGTCCCTAATGTGAAAGATATTTTGATGATTACAAAGCACATTCTGTTTATGATAATACTGCATACATGGCGTATCTAATCTAACTTGAAGGTTTCGAAAAATCAGTGATGCATGGTGAACTTATTAAAATATCTACTTGAAGACCATGATCATTTGAAGACATTAGTGTATGATTAGATTTTGTTTAGGTTGTAGAACCTTCTCTGTCATTTGATTCAACAATACGCATGATTACTTGTTTTAGTCGAATTAATTTTCCATCATTTGCATATTTGATTTATAATCATGTTTTATTGAGTTTTAAACGAAAAATCAAAAACTATTTTTAAGAGTCTTTCAGGACGCTGACCACATTCAAGGTTGAAATGCACTTATTCAATAAGACGCTTACTTGATAGTAACGACCTTACTTAAGTCAACCTGTGAAGGTGTCAGGACGTTGAACTAGCATCAGCTTGCTGAAAAGTCTCTAAGATCTAAATGATTTCTATCTTTAAGGACGCTGATAGTTATAAGTTGAAAAAAACTGTTAGGACACTACTTGTGTAGGAGCGCCCTCATCCTTAGAATCAACTTAATAACTATCAAGACACTTACTGTCCTTTAGCACACTTAATATTATTTCAAATTACAGGACGCTAACTATCGTGTAGCGCCCTAATGATTTAAGTCGTTTAATCGTCAAAGTAAGTCAGGACACTTACGGTTTAGTAGCGCCCTCAGTTCAATGTTCAGCAGGACACTTATGATCAATGAGCGCCCTCAAGGAACAAAATGACAAAGTTGATATTATGCGTCATGACGCTAATTCAACAATGTTACTGTTCTGACTCTGACACTTTTACAACCTGCTTTTTCAAAATCGTACAAAAACTTTTCTAAATCATACAACAACTTTTTTAGAACTTTTTAAACGTATGTATACTTTATCAAAACATTCATTTTTCGTAAATGATTAGATGATTCAGGTGTTATTGCCGAAATATGCACAGAGCTGAATCGATCCATTTCGGGAAAGGTTGTAGATGATGTATTTGAAATAACCTAGAGCGCTAAAATTCTCCAAGTTCATTGCGCCACTGTTACTTTTATATACATATATATATATATATATATATATATATATATATATATATATATATATATATATGTGTGTGTGTGTGTGTGTGTGTGTGTGTGTGTGCTGCCTTATAGCAGAAACACAACAGATCATACGAAAACTGATATTCATTCAAAAACATATTAACAGTTTTCATTTATGCAAAAAACTTTTGAAAGTTAGTCTTCTTTCATTTGTGCTTGAACTTACGATCATTTCGAAAGAAAAACATCAAGTCTTCTAGATTTATAGATCTTCATCTCTATCAATTTCAAAATCCATCGAAGAAGACAAAAGTTATTTGAATTGTTTTCAACTGAACTTCATCATACACATTTTGCTGAATTTGTGGTAACAAAAGGTTTTATTTAAAGCTTTGTAAGTATCACTTTGATTTTGAGTAAAGGGAATCATATCTCATCTTGTATCAAGTTTGCAGTGACTGGTTAGTCACTAGGCTAGAGCAAGTGTTGCTCAAAGTTGTAACGGCCTTCTCACACCCGTACGTTAAGAAATGGTCTTCTCACACCCGTAAGCTGAGAAACGGTAGTTCTCACACCCGTAAGTTGAGAAAGTGTACCAGTTTGATATTCACTCGTAAGAAGATCTATAGTGGAGTTTGAACAAATCCTAACTGAGGAGGTTAGATAGTGGATGTAGGCTAGGCCGAACCACTACAAATCTTGATTGCATTGTCTTTTTTACATCTATCGTATCTATTTGTTATACTTTGTTTAATCTGCTTTTAATATTCCTCACGTTATTAAGAAAGGTTAAAATCTGCTAAGTGTCCAATTCACCCCCCTTCTTGGACATATTTGGGCCAACAATTGGTATCAGAGCAGGTTAACCGTCAAAGTATCTAACCATCTTTGATTGAGTATGGCAGGACAAAACGAAAGAAGTACTTACGTTTTAGGTGAAGGAAACTCCGCCAACTGACCACCACTGTTCAAGGGAAAAAACTATTCACACTAGAAAACTAAGATTAGGTACTATCTAAAAGCCAAAGATTTAGAGATGTGGGATGCTATGACAAATGGTTGTCCAACACCTACTAAAATTTTAGCCGGTGTTACTGTCCCGAAGGAGCTAGACGAATGGAGTACCAAGGAAAAGAAAAGAGAGTTATTAAATAACCAAGCTGTAAACATTCTGTTTCGCAGTTTATCCGTCGAAGTGTTCAATAGAGTTAGTGCGTGTGAAACCACTAAGGAAATCTAGAACAAGTTAGAGGTCACCCACGAAGGAACTTTGCAAGTTAAAAAGGCAAAGCTCCAATTACTAGTTGAAAAATATGAGACCTATAGAATGAAGGAAACTGATTAGATAGCTGAGGCTATTGCTCGGTTCCCAACAAACATCAATGAGATGAAGAACCTAGGACAAATTTATGACCAAGAAGAAATTGTTAGAAAGTTTCTAAGAGGCCTATCCAGAGCATGGAAAACAAAGGCCACGGCCATTGAAGAAGCCAAAAATCTGGTTGAATACACTTTGGATAAACTATGACGAACTTAATGAGCTCTATACTCATATTCAAGAGCTTAAGACAAAACTTAGTAAGGAGACCAGGACGAATGAAAAGCTCAAGCATAGTCTTGAAAAAGCTCTTGAGGAAATAGAATTATAACAAGAAGAGCTAGACGGATTGTTTCTAGATAATGAACAACTTAAGAAAGTTCTTGGCAAACTGAAAAATGAAAATGAAACTCTTAGAAAGGAAAAGGAAGACCTGAACTGCACCGTGATTAAATTCACAAATGGTCAAAAGTTATTTTACATAATGTTAGGATCACAAAGAGGTGCATTCGACAAAGCTCCCTTAGGCTATACACATGGATCAAACACAAAAGGAATACAACACCGTACTGACCAAAAGACCAACATGCCACAAATGTCATAGGGAAGGTCATACCATACTTAGATGGAATGTATTAAGTAGAAAGAAAAAGAAATGTGCATGGATTGAAAAAATCTATTCTTACTGATGCTAACATGCATGGACCCAAACTAGCATGGGTACCAAAGTCAAAAATATTTTATGTTGTGTAGATATGCAAAAATGAAGATATATGGTATCTAGACAACGGCTGCTCAAGGTACATGACTGGAGATAAAACTAAATTTTTGAGCCTTGAAAAGAACAAAGGAGGAAAGGTCACTTTCGGAGATGACAAAAAAGGTGACATTGAAGGCATTGAAACTATTGGTAACAATTTTCTATCCATATCTGATGTACTTTATGTTAAAGGGATGAAGCATAATCACTTGTGCATAAGTCAATTATGTGACAGGGGTTATGACATTCCATTTGAAGCAAATAAGTGCATTGTCAAGCATGCAGATAAAACTGCTGCGTTCATGGCATCTAGACTTAAGAATGCGTATTGCACAAACTTTAATGACATGAAGAAACAAAATGTAACATGTTTAAGTGCCAACTCTTGTAATGATGCATGGCTATGACATAGGAGATTAGCTCATGTTAATGTGGACAACGTATCTAGAATTGTTAAACATGATCTTGCCAAGGGTATTCTAAAAGGAACTTACTAAAATGATAAGGTATGTGAACCATGTCAACTTGGTAAGCATACCCTATCATCATTTAAGAGCAAGAAGCATCAACCAACCTTTAGACCTCTCGAACTAATTCACATAGATCTTTTCGGACCAATCAAAACCCAAAGTTTAGGTGGCAAATCATATTTATTTGTGATTGTTGATGACTTTACTCGATTCACATGGGTATTTCTATTAGCTCATAAATGTGATGCATGTGAAACATTTATAAAATTCTGTAAAAGATTCAAAAATAAAAAGGGTTGTAAAATCAACATAATTAGGAGTGATAAAGGTGGTGAATTTGTCAAAAAAAAATCTCACAAACTTTTGTAATAATCAAGGTTACACTCACCATCTATCAGACCCTATCCACAACAAAATGGTTTAGTTGAAAGAAAGAATAGAACGTTACAGGAAATGTGTAGAACAATGCTTAATGAGTACAACACTGCAAATCATTTTTGGGGTGAAGCTATTAACACTGCCTGCTATGTAATGAACCGAGTTTTGACCTGAAAAGATTTGAATAAAGCTCCATATGTTCAAATGCAAGTGTTTTATTCTTAATGATAAAGATAATCTAGATAAGTTTCAACTTAAATCTGACATAGGAATACTCTTAGGATAGTAGAGCCTATAGAGTCTTCAATAAATCTACGCAAACTACATAAGAATTAATTCATGTAAATTTTGATGAAAGTGAAAGTAGGAAAAGTCTTGAAGTTGAATTTAAACAATTAAACTTCGATGATGATGAACCCAAGACAACCAAGATTATAGATCTTGAACCTGAAACATCTTTAGAATCTTCTAAAAACTCTAGGCTGCTTCAAGGTCTTTCCCAAGATCAAATCTTAAGAGATCCATGAAACGGCGTATCCACTAGAGCTTCAATACAAAAAGATCAAGAACTTGTTGCTTTTGTATCACAATTTGAACCAATTAAAGTAGAAGATGCACTGAAAGGTGAAAACTGAATTCTTGCTATAAAAGAAGAACTAGGACACTTTGTGCGAAACAAAGTATGAGAAT
Source organism: Paratinospora sagittata (assembly GCA_035771175.1). NCBI lineage: Eukaryota > Viridiplantae > Streptophyta > Magnoliopsida > Ranunculales > Menispermaceae > Paratinospora > Paratinospora sagittata. The sequence goes on from CM069603.1 coordinate 17,729,304, forward strand.
TGGTTCCTAGACCTTTTCATCAATCTGTTATAGAAACGAAATGGATGTTTAGAAACAAAAAGAATAAGCAAGGTATCATTATCAGAAATAAGGCTAGATTGGTTGCACAAGGGTACAACCAAGAAGAAGGCATAGACTTCGAAGAAGCCTTTCCCCCAGTAACAAGATTAGAGGCAATAAGGATGCTACTTGCCTATGCTTGTTACAAGGATTTTCCCTTATACAAAATGGATGTAAAGAGTGCTTTCCTAAATTGATACATCAATGAAGAGGTATATGTGGAACAACCTTCAGGATTTGAGGATGCTCAAGACCTGAAATATATGGTTAAACTCCACAAAGCCTTATATGGATTAAGACAAGCTCCAAGAGCTTGGTATGATCGATTGAGTTCATTTCTTTTAGATTATAAACTTCAAAAAGGAAAACTTGATCCAACTTTGTTTATCAAACACCATAATGATAATATGCTTATTGTTCAAATTTATGTGGACGATATCATTTTTGGTGCATCAAACAAAGAATTACGTGATGAGTTTTCAAAATCAATGCAGAAGGAATTTGAGATGAGTATGATGGGAGAACTTGCATACTTTCTCGACTTGCAAATTAAGCAAATGTCGAAAGGCACTTTCATTAACCAGTCAAAGTGTGCAAAGAAAATGGTTAAAAGTTTCAAATGTATAATTTGAAATCAATTGATACTCCCTGTACCTCTGCAATCATATTTGATAAGGATGAAAAAGGCAAAGCAATTGACTGAAAACTTTATAGAAGTATGATTAGAAGTCAAATTTAACAGCAAGTCGACCTGACATTATGTTCAATGTCTGCCTTTGTGCAAGATTTCACTCAGAACCTAAAGAATCTCATTTAAAGTGTGTCAAACGAATATTCAGATATATAAATGGCACAACACACTTGGAAATTTGGTATTCCAAAAGTACTACATTTGATATGAGAAGTTACGTAAACGCCGACTATGTCAGTAGTCTAACCGATAGGAAAAGTACCTCCGGATTCTTTCACTTTCTTGGAAATTCTTTCATTTCTTGGTTTTGCAAGAAGCAAAACTCCGTGACATTATCCACAGCTGAAGCAAAATATGTTGCTGCTAGAAGTTGCTATTCTCTAGTTCTATACATGAAACAACAACTTCAGGATTATCAAATATTTATTCAATGCACTGAAATTTTGTGTGGCAATAGTAGTGCTATTAACATATCTAAAAACCCAGTATTGTACTCTCGAACTAAACATATTCAAATAAGACATCACTTTTTATGGGATCATGTGCAAAGTGGAGAAGTCATATTGTCTCACATTGGAGCCAAAGAACAACTAACTAACATATTTACTAAAGCCTTACCAAAAGACCAGTTTGTTCATATTATAAGAGAGCTTGGCATGTTCTATGAGATTGATCCGTAATATTTTGTTGCTTACCTTTATATGGGGGGAGACATATTTCATGATACTTTTCTCTTTTTGATGTTTTCAAAAGGGGGAAAAGTAATTTCATTGAAGCATCATATATTCAGGGGGAGATTAACACTAAGGGGGAGTCATAGTGGAGTTTCAGTATATTCCTTGGAAATACGCTCATATCACATGGAACAAGGAGCATTAGTACTGCATCTCATGCATAATCACACCATTTTATTAGCTTGCTTCAAAGCCTATAGTAATGTGCTTGAAATCATAAAAAAGGGGGAGATTGTTGAACCAATTATCCTCATGTCCCTTACGAGAATATGTCCCTAATGTGAAAGATATTTTGATGATTACAAAGCACATTCTGTTTATAATAATACTACATACATGGCGTATCTAATCTAACTTGAAGGTTTCGAAGAATCAGTGATGCATGACGAACATATTAAAAGATCTACTTGAAGACCATGATCATTTGAAGACATTAGCGTATGATTAGATTTTTTTTAGGTTGTAGAACCTTCTCTGCCATTTGATTCAACAATATGCATGATTACATGTTTTAGTCGAATTAATTTTCGATCATTTGCATATTTGATTTATAATCGTGTTTTATCGAGTTTTAAACGAAAAATCAAAAACTATTTTTAAGACTCTTTCAGGATGCTGACCACATTCGAGGTTAGAATGCACTTATTCAGTAGGACGCTTACTTGATAGTAGCAGCCTGACTTAAGTCAACCTGTGAAGGTGTCAGGACTGTTATATAGCATCAGCTAGCAGAAAAGTCTCTAAGATCTAAATGATTTCTATCTTTAAGGATGTTGATAGTTATACGCTGAAAAAAATTAGCAGGACGCTATTTGTGTAGGAGCGGCCTCATCTTTAGAATCTACTTAATAACTATCAGGATGCTTACTGTCCTTTAGCGCACTTAATACTATTTCAAAATTATAGGACGCTAACTACCGAGTAGCCCTCATGATTTAAGTCATTTAATTGTCAAAGTAAGTCAGAACGCTTACGGTTTAGTAGCGCCCTCACTTCAATGTTCAGCAAGACGCTTATGATCCATGAGCGCCCTTAAGGAACAAAACGACAAAGTTGATCTTATGTGTCTTGACGCTAATTCAATAATGTTACTGTTCTGACACTGTCACTATTACAACCTACTTTTCAGAACCATACAAAAACTTTTCTGAATCATACAACAACTTTTTCAGAACTTTTTGAACGTTCTTATACTTTATCAAAACATTTTTTTTCATAAATGATCAGATGATTCAGGTGCTATCGCCAAAATTTGCATAGAACTGAATCGATCCATTTCGGGAAATAATGTAGACGATGTTTTTGAAATAACCTAGAGCACCAAAATTCTCCAAGTCTATTGCACCTCTGTTACTTCTATATATATATATGTGTGTGTGTGTGTGTGTGTGTGTGTGTGTGTGTGTGTGTGTGTTTCCTTAGAGCAGAAACACAACAGATCATACAAAAATCGATATTCATTCAAAAACGTATTAACAATTTTCACTTATGCGAAAGACTTTTGAAAGTTAGTCTTCTTCCATTTGTGCTTGAACTTACAATCATTTCGAAAGAAAAACATCAAGTCTTTTGGATTTATCGATCTTCATCTCTATCATTTTCAAAATCCATTGAAGAAGACAAAAGTTATTTGAACCTGTTTTCAACTGAACTTCATCATACACATTTTGCTGAATCTGTGGTAACAGAAGGTTCAAGTTAAAGCTTTGTAAGTATCACTTTCATTCTGAGTAAAGGGAATCATATCTCATCTTGTATCAAGTTTGCAGTGACTGGTTAGTCACTAGGCTAGAGCAAGTGTTGCTCAAAGTTGTAACGGTCTTCTTACACCTGTAAGTTGAGAAATGGTCTTCTCACACCCGTAAGCTGAGAAACAGTAGTTCTAACACCCGTAAGTTGTGAAAGTGTACCAGTTTGATCTTCACCCGTAAGAAGATCCATAGTGGAGTTTGAAAAAATCCTAACTAAGGAGGTTAGGTAGTGGATGTAAGCTAGGCCGAACCACTATAAATCTTGATTGCATTGTCTCTTTTCCATCTATCGTATCTATTTGCTATACTTTGTTTAATCTGCTTTTAATATTCCACACATTATTAAGAAAGGTTAAAATCTGCTAAGTGTCCAATTAACCCCCCTCTTGGACATATCTAGGCCAACAATATGAAGTTCGAATCAATCTACACCTCTAGATAGATATATAAAAGCATTAAATAACATGATGAACATAAATCTAAAACCAGAAAAACAAAGTAGAATGAAGGAAAAGTGTAGGAGAAATCTTCAATGTCTTCAGTCTTGCTCTTCTCCTTGCTTCCAAACCCTAGCCGTCTTGCCTTTGTTCTCCACTCTATGATGCTTTGAAAATCCTAAACAATGGTTTTTATAGAGCCCCAAGTTCATAGGAAGTCGCAATAAGAGACTCCAAGTCGAACTTGGAAAGTTCGCAATAAAATTAGAAGGTTTCTAATTTTGTCGCACCTCCACTTTCTTCCTCACCATTTTTCCTTTTGTCCTCTAATCCATATCCCCCTCAAAAACTTCTTATCTTGTATTATTTCAAGTAAGGAAGAAGTAGAAATAAACAGCGTCCAATTCAGAGTTAAATTGAGAAAGTTATGACCAAAACCCCAAAATCGCGCAAAATAGAAACTCTATGCACCGCGTCGCCTAGTTACGGGTTTTTGCATACTTTTTCACCAGTTTTCTTGTGGACTTGGCCATTTTATCATCTCCTTTGACTTTCATTCTTCATGTTCTTGCATTCCATTTTGTTGTAACTTGTTTCCATCATCCAAATCCATGTTCAACACATCTAAACACCTACAAAACAAAGCAAACTCAACGAGTAACATGTTTATATGATCACATGAACTAACCTATAAAAATTCAAACCGAAATAATGCAAATATACCAAAACTTGACTTAAACTATCAAATAACCAAATTTACGATAAACTAACCTAATATATGAACTAAACACCATCAAATTCACCTAAAACATGTTCTAAAACATATATTAAATAACTACTTATCAACTAGCGTGACACAAGATCTCTGAGCAAAGTCGACAATAATACCAACATGCTTGACTTTATCGACATCTCGGATGATGACTAGTATGTATGCATTTAAATTTCAAATTTATCAGAAACCTTAACTTGATTAAATTTTGAAGGCAAAATTCTTTTAAGGGAGGTAGATTGTAACACCCTACAACCTTTCTCTCTCTTTCCCCACTTTTTCTCCATTTTCCTTGTATGAAATGGACCATTCCATTTGAAATCGTACGGACCTCCCCAGTCAGTGGGTGTTTCTCCAAAGGGGGAAGACGACCCTCCCAATAGGACGACCCTAGGGGCTCCCCTAAAAGGGGAGGTCGGCCCCCATGGCCACCTTTATAAATAGGGGCAAACTCCCTCTACTCCAGTCACTCTACCCTTGACTTCTTTCTACCATCTTGTGTTTTTGGTGTTCCCGCACACTCTTAAAGAAGAAGGATAGATGTCGCGGCCCCACAACTATGTTAAGGTGGGGAATGAAGGCTAGGTTTGCATCTCTTACCTGTTTAATGATATTTTACATAGCATCATGCATCATAAATGTTACCATGTTTTACTTCATGCAAGAAAAACTATTTATCAAATGATACACACATTATCAAGGCAGTCGGACACTGAACCCGTGGGAATCATGCCACTATAACGTTGAACCATGAGGTGGCTTTGTCATTGTCCGGTGCGTTGAACCTATGGGTTGCTAGCAGTAATACTCGCTGGCCCATGAGGTGCCATGTCGCCACTCGATGCGCTGGAACTCATGATTGTATTGATTGTATTGTTGTGGCTTAACTTCTTGCTCACTGAGCTGTTGAGCTCACCCTGTTGCTAATCTTTCTAGGGATATAAGATGGGTTAGGCTGGACTTATACCAGGGGCGGTTGCCAAACCCGATTCATTTTGGGACTTTTGTATATGCTCTCTCTCCAGGTCCCTTCGGGACAACGCAGCAGTAATGGCGATTCCAAGCTTCTGAGGCCTCTCTTTTGACTTCTTATTTTTTTGTTCTTTTGCTACTTTTGTAGGGGATCTGCCCTTTTATCTTTTTTTGTTCTTTTGACAAAAGGAGGATGTATTAACTACAAACTTTATGTTTAATATAATAGTATTTTCCTAAAGTTATTTTCCACTGTGTTGATGTTGATTTTGGGCCATTATGCTTATTTGTGTGCAACTCAGTTCGAATGAGTTCGAACACCAGTGACTAACTGTCACGCCCTGCTCGGGCGAGCTGGCGGGGTGTGACAAAAAGGCTATGTCATCGATATGTTGATTATAGGTAATAATAAAGCCATAATCAAGTCTACAAAGAAAATGTTGACAAAACATTTTGGTATGAAAGATATGGGCGTTGTTGATGTCATTTTAGGGATTAAAATCTCTAAAATATCTCACAAATTAGTTTTGTCTCAATCTCATTATATTGAGAAAATATTGAATAAGTTCAATAAATATGATACTAGTCCTATAAAAACACCTATAGATGTGAATTTACATCTTGCAAAGAATACTTGGCAGCCTAATGTTTGTTATGACATGTACGCGTCCTAACATAACATGTGCAATTAATAAGTTTAATTGGTTTACAAGCAATCCGAGCAAGGCTCATTGGAAAGCTTTGATTAGGGTACTTAGATATCTAAGGTACACACAAACTTATGGATTGCATTATACAAGATATCCAGCTGTCCTAGAAGGATATAGTGATGTAAACCGGATATCTGACTCCAAGGACACTAAGTCTACGAGTGGATATGTGTTCACAATTGGAGGATGAGCGGTATCTTGGAAATCCTTAAAACAAATATGTATAGCCAGATCTACCATGAAATTTGAGTTTATAGCTTTAGATAAAGTTGGAGAAGAAGCATGATAGCTTTGTAATTTTTTAGAGGATGTTCCATGTTGGTCAAAACCTGTCTCTGCAATATGCATTCATTGTGATAGTTTGTCTATTACCACCAAGCATAGAATAAGGTGTATAATGGTTAGTCAAGACATATACGTCAAAGACACGATACCATTAAACAATTACTTGAAAATGGAGTAATCTCCATAGATTATATCAAATCAAAAGACAACCGTGAGTTCCACTAACTAAAGGTTTGCCTAGAGATAAAATAAATTGTTCATCGAGGGAACGAGATTGAAGCCTATTACAAAAAAAATTTCATAGTGGAAACCCAACCTAGATGACTGGAGATCCCAAGAACTAGGTTCAAAAGGGACAACTAAATTATGAAATCAGGTGTAACAATAAGGAAATCAACATTCCTACCCATTCTTATAAAATAATAGTGATGCCTGCAAAATGAGTAAGGATAAGCATTGCTTTCCGTGATTCCTATGACATTGCAATCATGTGGGGTATAGTAGGATACTCTTAATAGGAAATCACCTATGTGAGTGTGAACTGGGCCAATTCTATGAGGATTTTAAGGCTTGAATTCTGTAACAACACTCATGAATCTGAGAGTTGTTCAGAGCCAAAATGAACATGACCGTGAGAACCAATATTGTTCGAAATTGAATTGTGTGTATACTATTGTCTTGGTTTGCATCAATGGCTGAACAGTCCAAGACATCGTGTTCACTGATTACCTAGTAAATCCGATAGTGTTTCACTAAGGAAAGGTTCAAAGCCACAAGCAACCTATCCCGATGTAGCTCATTCCACCAGTACTCTCTCAAATGTGCGCATTAACTTTTTTTAAAATTGCATAAAAAATCCATTTATGTGGGGGATGATTTTTCGCTGAAAACCACAAGCGTACAGTGTCAGAGAGTACCTGCCATGTTCATCCTCCTCGACGACCTTCTTATTCCTCAAAGGTCGACGACTCATAACTTTGATTAGACTTTGAAAACTAAGGTTTTTTTTTCTAAGAAAATAGTTCAAAAATTGTGGAGATCTTGTAGAAAAATCAAAAACTACACCTAAAATTTGAAAATAGAGAAGAGAAGGGAGAGGGTGGTTTGGATGCACAAATGGGGTCCAACCCCCCCCCCCTATTTATAGAAGAATGCCCAAGTGCCTTGACATGTATCCCGAGGCGAGGTATGTGCCTTGGCACGTGACGTCTTTTTTTTTGCGGATAAAAAAAAATTGAAAGTTCGAGTTTCAGCAATTTTTCGAAAAGATCAAAAATATATCTACATATATATTTGAAAATATCGTCATGTGTCAAACTGCAAACGCATGGTGACAAGTTATAATATAGAACCGATGAGATATCAGGTTGTCATCCTCTAGGATTGACACTCACACTAAATACTATTTCACTAACCCTAACTTTATTTAGAAAATCAGATTTTAGTGATTAAGTGAAATAAATTAACAATTAAATAACTAGAAAGCAAACTAAGCATGCAATAGAAATAAACAGAGAATCTGAGATAGAATGGTCTAGAGCTTCATTGTCACCTTACCCTCAACTATGCCTTTATATATATATATATATATATATATATATATATATATATATATATATATATATATATTATCATTAAATTAGTTTTTTCGTTTATAAGTCAGAAATCCTAATATTTCTAATTCCCACTTTTGGAACACCAATTAGAGCATATTATTATCATCTTGACTTTACTTTTTCGATGAAAACCTAAAATGATAATAACTCATTAAGTCTTGTGATTCCCTTTTAACGACTTCAAAAGTTCTCGATCTCTTTCTGAGTCTCACAACAGCCTAGGTTACATTTTCCTTGTTCCAACCCATGGTACCCTCTTTTGGAGCATCTACCTCAAGTCTATAATCATCTAATCCGTGGCCAAGGGATCAAAAGCATTAAACTTGAAAAAATATAAATAAACTAGAAAACTTCATTAATAATACTCAAACAATAAAATCTACAACATAGTATCAAGTTCGGATTAATCTACACCCCTAGACAGAGGATTTAGTTCATAACTAAAGATATAAAAGCATGAAATAGCATGATGAACATAAATTTAAAACTAGAAAAGCAAAGTTGAAGAAAGGGAAAGTGTAGGAGAAATCTTGAATGTCTTCAATCTTTTTCTTCTCCTTGTTTCCAAACCCTAGCCGTCTGTCTTGCCTTTGTTCTCCCTCTATCATGCTTTGACAACCCTAAAAAATGGTCTTTGTAGAGCAACAAGTCCATAAGAATTTGCAATAAGAGACTCCAAGTCGAACTAGAAAAGTTCACAACAAAATTATAAGGTTTCTAATTCCATCGCACCTCCGCTTTCTTCCTTACCGTTGTTTCTCTTGTTCTTCAGTCCATTTCAAGTAAGTAAGTAGTAGAAACAAACCGCGTCCAATTCGGAGTTAAATTGAGAAAGTTATGACCAGAACCCCAAAGTCGCTCAAAATAGAAACATCTGACGCCGCAACGGCCAATTTCGGGTTTGTGCACATTTTTCTTCCTCTTTTTTTGTGGACTTAGTCATTTTATCGTCTCCTTTGACTTGCATTCTTCATGTTCTTTGTAACGCCCGTACCTTAGGATGACGTTATTTTGACCCATAAAGTACTCGTATACATATGTGTATACGTATTTGATGCTCTACATGTGTTGGTTCGAGTGTCTTTGCATGATTTTAAGTTGTTTAATGTGTGCGTAAAGTTTCGGAATGATCGGAGACCCGTTCGACATCGAAAATGGTGTTTTGTAACCGATTACATCAATGGCTTGATCTACTAGATCCGTGGTTCAATTGAGCTGAAATTTCTTCATACTAGTCTTATCTGATATATGTTCATTGTGAACGGTTAAGATCTTGTTCGGAGTTGTTTATTGTAGGATATAAGACTCCAAACACTGTTTCACGGATTTGCCAATTTTCTTGCGCAGTTTTTATCAAATGGATCGATCTCCAAATCCCACCGTTGGATTGAGCTGAAATGTTACCAGAAAATGTTCAACTAAATAGTAAATGTTCTGAACGGTTAAGATGTTAAATTAAAAAGTCATTTGCAAGAAATTAATTATCTAAATGAGAGTAATTGCAGCAAAAAAAAACTGTTCCTTTTATTTAAGTGGTTTTTTCTAACTTTCATGTGTGGGTCCAAAAATGCAACTAAACCTCTATATAAGCCATTTGAACGTGAGTTTCTTCATTTTTCACTTTCAAAGAGGGCTAGAGAGATTGGGGAGGAGATAAAGAAGGGGAGAGGAGAAAAAGGGGAGAAGTTAGGGTTTTTTGGTGATTTTTGCCCAAAAACACCCAAGGCAATCATTTTTTTTCCCATTCTTTCTCATTTTTCTTCCTTCTATCACTTTCCTTCATGCATGCAAACTGATTTTCGACCTAGGGTTTCTATGAATCTCAAAATTTTAGGGTTCTAGACCTAGGGTTTGCATGTATGGACTATTTTATGCTTGTTTTTCATATTAAAGACCTTCCTTAACCTCAACCAATACCTAAGGGGTGTTTTTCATCCATGCATCTCAAAATTTAAGGAAGTGGTGGAAAACTAATGTTGGACTTAGGCTTTGATTTTGTGATATGTGTATCTAAATGGTATGGGAAGTTCATAAATGGTGAAACCCCCAATTTTTAACAAGAAATTGGGTTTCATGGATTTGACCTACACTAGGATTTTAGACCTAGGGTTTACTATTCAAATTGCATGTGATTTATGATGAATGCATGGATCAATATGGATGCATGGCACTCCAAATTACTGATTTTGATTAGTGAAAACCCTAGTGTAGAGAAATTTTGGCCTAGGCTATGTAATTTGGCAATTTCCTTGTAATTTGAGAAATTGCATGTGATTTGGGGATATTGACCTAATTGATGAAATTGACTTGCAATTCTTCTAATTAACCCTATTTATGATTGAATGTCATGTATTATAGTATCTGGATCAACCTATTGCATTCAATTTGGTTAAATGTGGATTAATTGGGTAGTAAATGGGTGAATTGGGCAATTTGAGATTAGCCCATGTGTAGGACTATTTTAGAAACTTAATTGGCATTTGATTTGGGTTTGAACATGGTTGATTAGCATACTTGGACTGATTTTCATTTTCGCATAAACCATGTCATTTTCAGGATTTGTGATTTGATTTAAGTGACCCAAATAGTCCAATTGGAGCTTGTGGTGCGTTGGGGTGATTGTGGCATTCTAGTGCTCTTTCTTGGAATTGAAAGTTAGATTGGCTAGGTCTAGCCAATCAAGGGTGAGCGTTTATGTTATTTGTGAATTTTATATGTGGCATTGTAGCATAAAAATTTTTAAGTGCTTGTATAATGTAGTATGCATGATTTATTGAATTCATGAACTGTATTTGAGCATAGTCAGTTGGGAAAGCAGTTGAGTTATGTGCATTCCCTAAGCTTGAGATTTCTTGTGGAATCCCATTGGGCCGACCGGGAATCCTCAATTGTATACCTTACAAAGAATTTCTATGGGTTGTGTATGTTAGGATTCGCCTAGACATGGTACTTGTCTTTGTGGGCAAATCCTATGGGTCATACAATCCATAGGAATTCTAATAGATACTGGTAAGAAGTCGATCGGGCATGGGTTTCGTACACACATGACCCTTGTATTGATTCTTACTCAGGAGGTGTTAGGTTGCATATGCATGTTTATAAAATGGTATGCATTGTCTTGTTTATGGCATGATACATTATATTGGCATGTATGTAATATTGCTTACACCCATGATTATTTAAATGGTTTTAATCATTCTTGCAATGTTTTACTTAAGTGCATATATATGTTGCCACTTGTATAGAACATTCATTAAGCTTGTTGTAACTCACCCCTCATCCTTATCTTTTCAGGATCTGATAGGAAAGGGAAAGGGAAAGCTTAGCTGCGAATCATTCCCGTACTGTTGTTGACGTAGGTGTTTAGTCCTTTTTCCCAATTTATTTTGATAAATTGTACTATGTAACACCTAATGATTATACTTAACATTTAGATAGGTTTGTACTTATGGTTAAGTATAATATGCGCTTTTGAACACTATGGACTTGGAGAAAAAAAATTTGGTTGTCATTTTGGATATGTTTTATACGATGATCTTATATTATGTCCATGTGTTTATTGTTGTGTATTTTGGATTATGGTTTGCGTTAGAAGGCTTATCGGGACGCCGTGTATGTCGAGGGAGGATATACACGGGGTTTTGTGCCGGTCATGATGTCACGGATAGTGGGTCGTGACATTCTTGCATTCTAACTTGTTGTAACTTTTTTCCATCATCCAAATTCACTTTAAACATATCAAAATACCTACAAAACAAAATCAAATTAAGTGTCATGCTTTTATAATCTCATGAACTAACCTATAAAAACTCAAACCGAAATAATGCAAATATACCAATACTTGACTAAACTATCAAATGACCAAATTATCATAAACTAACCTAATATATGAACCAAACACTCTAAAACTCACCAAAAACATGCTTTAAAACATATACTAAATACCTACTTATCAAACACCCCCAAACATAAGGATTAAACTCGACAAAATATAAATAAACTAGAAAATTTCATTAACAATACTCAAATAATAAAACCTACAACACAGTATCAAGCTCGGATTAATCTACACCTCTAGATAGAGGATTTAGTTCATAACTAGAGATATAAAAGCATGAAATAACATGATGAACATAAATCTAAAACTAGAAAAGCAAAGTAGAAGGAAGGGAAAGTGTAGGAGAAATCTTCAATGTCTTCAATCTTGTTCTTCTCCTTGTTTTCAAACCCTAGCCGTCTTGCCTTCGTTCTCCCCTCTATGGTGCTTTAAAACCCCTAAACAATGGTCTTTATAGAGCCACAAGTCCATAGGAAGTCGCAATAAAAGACTCCAAGTTGAATTAGGAAAGTTCACAACAAAATTAGAAGGTTTCTAATTCTGTCGCACCTCCGCTTTCTTCCTCACCGTTTTTCCTCTTGTTCTCCACTCCATATCCCCCTCAAAACCCTCTCATCTTGTAGTATTTCAAGTAAGGAAGAAGTAGAGAAAAAACTGCGTCCAATTCAAAGTTAAATTGAGAAAGTTATGACCAAAACCCCAAAGTTGCGCAAAATAGAAACTCCCGGCGCCCCGACGCCCAGTTTCAAGTATGTGCACATTTTTCTTCCTCTTTTCTTGTAGACTTAGCCATTTTATCATCTCCTTTGACTTGCATTCCAACTTGTTGTAACTTCTTTCCATCATCCAAATTCACTTTAAACATATTAGAATACCTACAAAACAAAATAAAATTGAGTATAATGTTTTTATAATCTCATGAACTAACCCATAAAAATTGAGTATACATAAGGCCTTTTTGTCACACCCTGGGTTGCACAGCGTGCCCCCTACCCAGGTGCGGGTGCACCCCCTCGGGGCGAACGCCTAGCCATTATGGATCCATAATATTGTCCCATCTCGGCCAGCCACGCCACACAAGGACGCCGGACACCGAGATCATTTATCCATATTATTCACACTCCCATGAATAATATAGGGCCTCCCCAAGTTCGAACTCGCAACCTCTTCCTCATAAGTTTGCGAGTTCGAACTTGGGGGAGGCCCTATATTATTCATGGGAGTGTGAATAATATGGATAAATGATCTCGGTGTCCGGCGTCCTTGTGTGGCGTGGCTGGCCGAGATGGGACAATATTATGGATCCATAATGGCTAGGCGTTCGCCCCGAGGGGGTGCGCCCGCACCTGGGTAGGGGGCACGCTGTGCAACCCAGGGTGTGACAATAATGTTTTTATAATCTCATGAACTAACCCATAAAAATCCAAACCGAAATAATGCAAATATACCAAAACTTGACTAAACTATCAAATAACCAAATTACGATCAACTAACCTAATATATGAACCAAACACTCTAAAACTCACCTAAAACATGCTTCAATACATATACTAAATACCTTCTTATCAAATATGTCAACTTCGGCCGCAAGACCGTTCGCTCTGATACCATAATTATTGTCACATCCCATTGAATCAGGAACCAATCTAATACTTCGACAAACGTTACCACATTTCGTCAAATAAGGTATGACAATAAGGGGGTTTTGCAGCAGAAATGTTGGCCCATCGAATAAGACATAATACATCTAAATAATATTGCTTTATTGGTAAAAAAAGGGTTTCAAATATTATCATAAGGTTTTACAAGCGGTCTCTGAGAGACAAAATAAAAGGGGACAAACCCCCACAAAATAATTGGCCAGTGCCATCAAAATGAAGGAAGCTACATATCAGCCCTTTGATAAACAAAAAGATAAGTCCAGACGTGAGTGGGCACTGGTAACCGCCCCCTATAGAGATCAACCTTAACCCAGCTTAGTTCCCTGAAATATGAAGCAACGGGGTGAGCTCACAGCTCAGTAGTTCAAGCAAAGTAAATGCAACATTTATAGAAAGAATACTACAACAGTACATAAAATAATGCAATTCAAACGACATCAAGCAATACAATCATGAAATGGATAAGCATCCCCAGTACCAACGTACACGTGTTGTATAAAGTCATCTAGCAACTACGGAGTGCATTGCAGGCCGAGTGCCTAATATCATCATGTGATGGTTCCCCTTTGAAATCATAGGACTGAGCGCAAAGCAGCTACGGGTCTCGCAAGCAAAGGCGCTCAACCGTATATCAAGAGGGCTCTAATGGTCTGTCACAAAGACAAGCAACCACTCTCATCAAAAGTATGCTATATGCATGAAGTAACGTAGCATGGTATCATGTATATAAACGATGCAATGTCATGCCTATCATAAAGTAAAAGAATACACAAACATATGCCTTCATCCCCACCTTGAGATGCAAGTTTTGTCGCGAAAACTCAGAGGCCGAGTCTCAGCGTTTTATGGGCACAGTGTCGACGTTTCTGGGGTAGGAAGAGCTTCCAAACTATGGTTTGGAGAATGGACCACCCCCCTTATTTATAGAAAGTTATGGAGGAGAAGGACCTGGGCACATGCCCATGTGCATTTTGGGGTTTTTCAGTCTGGCGCACGTGTCCTAGTGCTCATTTTCGACGAGTTTTCTCAAGGACAATGCTCAGGGTTATAAGTGCATGTATTGTAAGTTATTTGGTTTAAAAATGGTCCATTTTTCAGAGATGTTACATCACTTATAGGCTAGGAGTGTATGATCTAGAATGAGATAGTTGTACCCCAATATGGGAGGACCAAAGGATGGGTCTATTTCAGTGAATGACTGAGGTGGAAGGGTGGATGGATGAATGTGCATGATGATAGATGGATGCTTATTATACTATGTGTTATATGTTTTCATATACTCATGAGCATCATTCATGCATACATGGCTTTTATTGATGGCATAATTGAGCACTATTTAATGGGCATAGTTGGTTCATCCTCTCACTTCCATTTCAGGTCCTTCAGATAAAGGCAAGGGCATTGCATTTGCTTGAGAACTTAGTTACTGTAGGGCTACGACATCCTTGATGTGAGCAGGAGGGATATTTGTATGTATTGGCGGATGTCCTGTATTACATGTGTATATCTTTTTGTATATTTTTGGTACATATGTAATTTATAACACATGTTAAACTTAGATGGTGAGGAGTTTGTATAACTTTTATGGTGGTGGCCATGGGCCTTAAACTTAGGATGATGATTAGTCTGGGCATGATGACCCTAGACATTGTTAGTCTGTATATGGACAAGTTGATGACTATTATGTGTATATTTTGGAGACTATTATTGTGGACTATGTGGATGTGTATTGTGGAGATTAGGAACTGTTACAGGTACCCACATGTGTTGGTTATGGTACTTGGCTGAGGCTTGTAGGACCATCCTAGGATCGTTGTGGGATGGTTGATGATGCCTACGCCGGGTGTCCCTGTTGGTGCATCCAAGAGGGGGGGGTGAATTGGGTGATGGTCAAATAAAAAACTTTTCCAATGACTTAGTTATATACTTTGATACATTGGAATTAAATACACATACAAACCATAAAGTAAAATGCATAACGTAAAGCACACTGGGATTTATAGTGGTTCGGCTGTGCCTACGTCCATTACCTAATCTCTCGATTAGGATTTTCTTAATCCATTAACTGATTCTCTTACAGGTGAGAACCAAACCGTTATAACTTTTCCTTTTACAGGTTCAAGGCAAACCTATCCTTTTGCGGGCTAAGGATGAACCGCATTTTCCTTTTTCCGAGATGAGAAAAAACCCATATTCCTTTTACAAGATAAGGAATAACCATTTTCCTTTAACGGGATAAGAAATAATCGTTTATCTTTTACAAGTTCAGAGATAACCTATCCTTTTACAGGTTGAGGACAAACCTTCCCTTTTACTGGCTGAGGAAGAACCATGATCCTTTTATGGGTTAAGGAACAACTATGATCCTTTTATAGGCTAAGGAACAACCTTGATCCTTTTACAGGCTAAGAAACAACCTTGATCCTTTTACAGGTTAAAGAACAACCGATTTCCTTTTTCTAAGCTAAGGAAGAACCCATGTTTCTTTTCTGGGATCAGGAAGAACCGTTATCCTACTTGCAGGTGAGGATGAACCTAAACATGATTTCAGCCCTTGAAATCATTAAGTGAACCACACTTGTCCTAGTTGTTTCATTCTGAAACGCACTAGCATACCACAATTATAATATAATGTTGGTTCTAACTAAGTAGAACACTTTAGAATTAAGCTCATTACATAGCATTACAAAGATATGTAAATTTAAGTACGTAATGCTAAGAGAAAGTTGATGCGAGAAATTCATATTCGCAAGTGTATGAATAGTCAAGTTATAATAAATCCGAGGTGAGTCGGGTTATCGTATCCACAGGGATTGTTTACCTCACAAATTACCGTTTTCACTAATTTCTAACTTTATCTAGTAATTAAACTATAGAGATTTAAATGAATTCAAAAACAAATGTAACTAATTTAAACTAAACAAATTATGAGAAAAATTAATATATGCGAAAACCTAAATAATCGATTTCACCCAACTATCAACTAAGTTCTTTTCCAAATATTTATCATCAATGTATTCACTTCGTTTATAAGTCGAAAATCCTAATGTTTCTAACACCCTCTCTCAAGTGTCGCGTTAGAGCATATTCATAGGAATTGATCTCGACCTCTCGATAAAGATCTAATTCCTACAAACTCACTAAGATCTATGATTTCCATTAATGACTTCAAAGGGTCTCGATCTCACGATAACCTAGGCTATATTTTCCTTGTTCCGATCCAAAGTACCCTCTCTCGAGTGCCGCATCCTAGAACTAAGTTCATCCAATCCTTGATCAAGAGATTGAAAGCATTAAAAATGGAGAAATATGAATAAACCACGTCCAATTCAGAGTTGAATTGAGAAAGTTATGGCGAAAACAAAAATATTGCGCAATTGCCTTTTGCGGAGCGCATTCTAGCGCCGCGGGGCCCAGAACGTGTTTTTGACGTTTTTTTCCTGATTTCCTTCACTTTTTGACTTGTTTTCTTCATGTATCTTCATTGCATCTTCATGTATCATGTTTCCATCATCCAAGTTGACTTGAAACACATCTAAACACCTACAAAATAAATCAAAACAAATGATTAAAACACTTATAAGATCAACTAAACCAACTTATAAAATTAAATACCGAAATAAAGCAATATATATCAAAGGTTGGCGAAACTAACAAATAGACCAAACTAAGATAAACACATCAAATATATGAATAAACTAACCTAAAACTCATCTAAAACATATTCTAAAACACATCTAAATGTCAACTTATCAAAAGTACACTTACAGTCCTTTACCTTTTAATGTTCGGTATTGCTCAAGTGCAGTTTTGAAAAGTATGAATGATATGTAAATCAATTAAATGCTTCTTCGAAAACTTTTGATACTATTGAAACATTGAACTTGAAAATGAAGGACCAGTGTAAAAACACAAACACAAAAGGTTTTCAAAATAGATAAAATGTATAAGCGTGAAAACTTCTGGTTCAGTATTTAGTAGTTAACACAACTACGGATATAGTTCGATACAGTATTTGGATATGAAATTAAGTACAACTGTGTCTCATGAACTATCTCTCAAATTTTTTCATCAGGATGATTGATATTAAGTATAAATCAAGGCTGAGAATTTAAGTAGAAATCAGTTCAAATAGATTTTCAAACACAGAATATAATTTAAGCTCAATATGAAAATCTTTAGAATAAGTAAAGTATCAGTGAAAAATACTTTGAAAACTTAGAACATTTGAAATTTTTTTGAAAATGACTAACATTCAAAAAAAATTTGGCATAGTAAAAATTATCGACAAGTTGTTTGATTCAAAGTGTTGGTATTTATAGACTTAGTAGATAATAGTCGTTAGACATTTGAAGTTCAAATACAATGTGAACGTTTACACACAACGGATAGAATGTTATATGAAAATGGCAACTGTAATTTTCACTAACATTCTGGTTCTTTTCAGATTACATGAATAAATAAAGATTCAGAAAACTTGATTCATGCATCACAGAAGATCTCTGATAAATCTGAAAAGGTTTTTGTGCAAAGATCCGTTCTGAAAAGTAGACTGATATAGTGTACGTGTCAAAACAGTGAAAGTTGTTGAATTAGCGTTCTGATTTCGTAATCAGCGTCCTGACACATAATATCAACTTTGTCATTTTGTTCCTTGAGGGCGCTCATTATGTATAAGCGTCCTGTTGAACAATGAAGTAAGGGCGCTACTAACTCGTGAGCGTCCTGACTTTCTTTGCGACTGAAATGACTCAATTTTGAGGGCGCTAAAGCATAGTTAGCGTCTTGCTTACTTTTTAAATATATTAAATGAATAAGGACGCTAGTTTTGGGCAAGCGTCCTACCTTTTAAAAACAAAACACGAGGGCGCTACTACTATGTAAGTGTCCTAACATATTTAAAACATTTGAAGAACGGTACTAAGTACGCTGAAGAACAATCAACGTTTTGAAAGTTATTTAGTTGGTTCCCAGATATGATGGCACTCCTATCCAGGTAACGTCCTGATAGTTTATCAAACTTATAACTATCAGCATCCTCAAAGATAACATCTTTAAAGAATTTAGACTCTCAGAGATCTTTCAGCAAGCTGATTCACAATCAGCGTCCTGACAACTTCAAAGGTTGATTCTAAGTGAGGCCGTTACATACAAGTGAGCGTCTTGATGAATCAATTCAATTCAACCTTAAATCAGCGTCCTAATGAGTCATCAGTGTCTTGACTTATCAAGTTCAGAAGAGCGCTGCTAAGTCATTAGTGTCCTGAAAGACTCTAAAAATAGTTTTTGACATTTGATTAAAAGTACGATAAATGCGAATAAACTCAGTAAATTTCAAATCAAACATAGAAAATTAAATCATTTAAAATATCGTAAAGCGTATGATCAAAACATACAAATTTGAAAAACATATGCAAGTGATTTGTGCATGATTTTGGAAAATGTTTTGAGCAATATCGATTAGAGAAAGATATACCTTAAATACTGTGTATTTCTCATATGTCTCATAATCTTTAAATTCAACTCTTCATTATGAGATCTTCAATGTGAACTTTGTGCTTGAGTTGAATTTCGTGAGCGTTGATCGAATGATGTAGTCTTGAAGCTCTTGATCGAATCGTTCGTGTGGTGTGATCTTGAAATCATGATATGATCTTTGAGGTCTTTTGATTGAAATGATCTTGAACGTCTGATATGACCTTGAGTTCCTTGATCGAATCATTCTTTTGCTTTTGCTCTCCTGAGGTGTTGAGATAGGTTCTTGATTAAAGGTCATTAGCACCGAAAGAGATTTTGTTTGTGAGCGTCAAAATATACTTCATCAAGTATACCTAGGGACGTGCTAAGTGATGAACCGCTTAGGTTAACAGTCTCGCCCCAGCATTTCGCACGCCGAGGTGTGGGGTCGCCACAGTTGACCATAAGGAGATGTACGGACAGGGTTGTACCTCGTTCATAGAACTATTTATATATGAGAATTTCCTTGGGAATGAACATCCATTGTATGAGAACCCAGGAAGATATTGGGCGACGCGGTCTATCGCAACGACGTGTTTTGCTTGTTTACTGGGTTAAATAAATTGTAATGTTCTTGTTGTGATTATCTGATATCTATGATTGTGATGCTCTTTTTATTAATTGTCATAATCCATGTAATATTTGTTTGACAACATGATCTGTTGATCTCACCTCGTTGATATATTTTCTAGGCTCTTAGACGTTACATACTAAAGAGAGAACCGCCAGAGCTATGTGCGAAGGAGGCGTGTAAAGATCGAGACATCGACGTAGATCTACGTGTATTGTGTTTATGTGTTGTTCTAGTTTTCGCTGCGTACTTTGCACTTACATGATTGTAACCCTTGTACTCGCGCCCTCCATTATTTAAGGAGGAGGAATAAGAAATCTGTGTTGATGTCCATTTTTATTCACACTTCGATTCTATTTTGTTGCTCGTAATCAAGGTGTGACATTTGATCTATCTACCCTCTAGAAAAAGGATTTAGTTCATAACTTTAAACATAAAAACACAAAATACTAGTATGAACATGAATCTAAACAATGGGAAACACAAACTAGAATATAGAATGTTGGAGATTCTCTTCTTTCGTCGTTGAATTCGATCTTCTCCTCCGCTTCATACTAGTCGTAACCCTTGTTGCTCCACTCACTTTTCCTTCAAAACCCTTTCATAATGTTCTATCTATAGTTAAGAGAAGGTGGGAAACCCATTCAATTTGGATCTAAATTGGCCAAAATCCAAAGTAAAAATCCCGAATATAGTGGGATTCAAATCGCACGGGCGCTGCAGTGCTACTATTGGGCGCTGCAGTGCTACTTTTGGGCATCACATCACCAAGAATGTTACTTTCTTGCGTTTTTGACGATGTGTGTGGAGTTGTAGCGCCACTACTATTGGGGGGCCGCAACGCCCAAACGTTGGACTTTTACATTTTTTCTTCCTTTTCGCACCGTTTTGCACATGCTTCTTCATTCCAACTTCTTGTAACATGCTTCCATCATCCAAATTCACTTTCAACTCATCTAAACACCTACAAAACAAAATAAAACTAATGAGTAACACACTTATATAATCAAACCAAAAACTAAAACAAACCAACTGAATTAATGAACAAACTAACCTAAAACCTACGCAAAAGCATATCTAAATATCCAACTTATCAAATACCCCTAAACTTATGACTTTGATTGTCCCGAGCCCTGAGCAAAGGGAAAACAAAATTACAATTCAACTAACAACCCCAACATCATATTCGTAATCAAAATAAAATTTGATTTGAAAAACAATATGGACATCAACATCATGGCCTCTAAGATCACATTAAAAAGATAATAACTCATCAAAAAACATCTAGAGTGTTAGAAATGTCTAGAATTTCAATCCGACCTCTTACTTAGCCTCATCTTCCATTCTCAGACACATAAATACATAGTCAATCTCATAAAACCACTAATGAATTTCATAGACAAGTGCAAGCAAGTGTAAAATACATATGATCTCAAAGTATATGTTTTTAAATGAACTCCATAGGAAAGTCTTTCAAACCATTCTCCCCTAATGTAAATCACATACCATTCGGAATCAATAGGTCTTTCATAGGTTGTAATGTAAGGCCAAGGTTCAAAGGTAGGAAAAAATAGAAAAATTTAGGCTCAAAATACCCTAACACTTTGATCATTTTCAAAACACCCAAAACAATACATATGGAACCAAAAAAAAACCCAAATAAAAACATATACCCAACTTCAAATATTCAACTTCTTTCACTCAATCCCCATTCATTTATTCTATGTTTTCATTCATAATTTCAAAGAACAACTACACCCCAAAACTCGTTTCTTTGCAACACATAGGCACAACATTCTTTTCTTTGTTTTTCTTTATTTTTATTTTTTTTCATTCTTTCTTTTCATTCCTTTTTTTCCATATAAAGCTCATAAAACAAGCAAACTTCCAAACCCAAACAACACTCCTTTTTATCACCTTTTTTTTATACTTTCATTACCATATTCAACCCTTTAAAATATAAACACTCTAACATAATCAAAGTGTGTAAAGATGCATAGGGTGAAAAACAAGAAATAAAACATATAAGCTATAGTTAATCATTTCATAGGTAACAAAGAAAAGGTTAAAAGGCTCAAAATGGGTGACTAGGGTGTTGGCCCAGTATAATCGTCCAATAGGGGGAGTGAATTGGACTAGGCGGATTTTTGTGTTACCTTTCGGTTGATTAAATAAACAAAATATAATGTGCAGTAGGTAACAACAGAAACAAAACAAATAAAGACAAGTGCAGGAAGAAAATATGAATACAGAGATTTAGAGTGGTTCAACTCCCCTCGAGTCTACGTCCGCTACCCAACCGCATTGATCAAGATCTTCCAATCCACTATTGGCTAATCATTTATGAGCGGATTAGAAGCTGTTTACTCTAACCAACATCAAGGCCTGGTTAGAAATCCACTATTGTTAACCTATACGGTTCATCACTTAGCTCGTCCCTAAATATACTGTGATAAAGTATATTTTGATGATCACAAACAAAGTACTTATAGCTGCTAACGAGCATTTATCAAGAACTTATCTCAACACCAAAAGAAAAGAAAAAAGCCAAGGAACAACTCGATCAAGGAACTCAAAGATCACATCTAATGGTCAAGTTCATTTCAATCAAAAGGACCTTAACGTTCACATCACGATTTCAAGATCACTTCACTTGAACGATTCGATCAAGCTTCAAGTCTACATGTATCGATCAGCGTTCAAGTCATTCAACTCCGTGCAAAGATCTTATTAAAGATATCATAATGAAGAGTTGGATTTAATGATTATGAGAAAATGAGAACTACACGGTATTAAAGGTATATCTTTCTCTAACCAACATTGCTCAAACGTTTTCCAAAACCATGCACAAATCACTTGCATACTTGCATGTTTTGATCATACGTTTTACGGTATTTCAAATGATTTAATTTTATATATTTAATTTGAAATTTATCGAGTTTTTATTCGCATTTATCGTATATTTAATTGCGAGTCAAAACTGTTTTTAAAGAGTCTTTCAGGACGCTAATGAAATAGCAGCGCTCTCCTGAACTTGATAAGTCAGGACACTGATAGTTCATTAGGACACTGATAACGTTCAAGGTTGAATTGAACTAATTTATCAGGACGCTTACTTGTATAGTAGCGGCCTCTTTTATTAGTCAACTTCTGAAGTTATCAGGAAGTTGACTCAACATCAGCTCACTAAAAGGTTTCTTAAGTTCTTCAAAGAATGTTTCTTTGAGGACGCTGATAGTTATAAGTTGAATAATCTATCAGGACGTTACCTGAATAGGAGTGCCCTCACCTTTAGGAATCAACTTAGTAACTTTCAGGACTCTGATTGTCCTTCAGCGTGTTTGTGTCTTATTGCAAAGGTTTTAACTGGTAGGACGCTTACATAGTTGTAGTGCCCTCATGTTTTGTTTTATGTTTTAAACTGGCAGGACGCTTACTCGGATAGTAGTGCCCTCATGTACTTAACTGTTTTAAAACATAGCAGGACGCTAAATGTGCATTAGCGTCCTCAAGGTTAAGTCGTTTAAATATCAAAGAAAGTCAAGACGCTCACAAGCTTTTAGCGCCCTCACTTAAATGTTCAGTATGATGTTTATACGTAATAAGCGTCATCAAGGAACAAAACGACGAAGTTGACATTATGCTTCAGGACACTGATTATGGAATTAGGACGCTTTTCGAACAAGAACAGACCTTTGCACAGAGTCCTTTTCAAACTTATCAGAGATCGTCTCTGATACATGAAATAAGTTTCTCTAAAACTTTCCTTTTTTATGAAATCTGAAAAGAACTAGAATGTTAGTGAAAATTGCAGTTGCCATTTTCATATAACATTCTAGCTGTTGTGTGTAAATGTTCATATTATTTGAACTTAAAATGTCTAACGGCTATGTCCCACTAAGTCTATAAATACCAACACTTAGGACCAAACAACTCGCTAATCATTTTGTATTGTGCCAATACTTTTTGAAAATTAGTTTGTGTCAAAATGTTTTTCATTATCTAAACTTTCAAAATATTTTACACTGATACCTTACGTATTCAAATGATTTTCATACTGAGCTTATTTTCAATATATCTTTGAAAATCTATTTGATCTAATATCAACTCAAATTCTCAGTACCGATTCATATTTGGTATTATTCTTGCTGAAGATAGAATTTGAAATATAGTTCATGAGAAATACAGTTGTACTTGATTTCATATCTTAAGTATTGTATTGAACTATATCAGTAGTTGCGTTAAATACTGATCACTGAACCAGAAGTTTTCATACTTATATTTATTATCTATTTTGAAAATTGTCTGTGTTTTTGATTTACCCTAGTCCTTCAATTTTTAAATCAATGTTTATTTGGTATCATATTATATTTGAAGAAGCACTGATTTTCATATCACATCATTCATGCTTTTCGAAACTGCACTTGAGCAATACCGAACATTGAAAGGTAAATGACTGTAAGTGTATTTCAACTTAGCATTACCTATTTCATATTTCATACCTTTGTAATGTTATGTATTGAACTTTATTGTAAAGTGTTCTACTGCGTTAATACCAATCAATATCTTAGTGTTTTAATGATGGTGTGTTTCTGGACTGAAACAACCAGGATAAATGAATGAAGTTCACTTAATGATTTCAGGATTGAAATCATGTAAAAGTTTATTCTGAATCTGTAAAAGAAAAACGGTTCTTCCTTATTCCGTAAAAGAAAAATGGTTCATCCTAATCCCGTAAAAGGATAGGTGTGTCCTTAACCTGTAAAACGATAGGTTATCTCTTTTCCTGTAAAACGATAGGTTATCTCTTAACCTGTAAAAGAGAAACGGTTGTTCCTTAACCGGTAAAAGGATCATGGTTCTTCCTTATCTCGTAAAAGGAAAACGATTTTTCCTTTTCTGTAAGAGGAACATGGGTTTTTCCTCATCCCGGAAAAAGAATATTTGGTTCATCCTTAGCCCGTGAAAGGATAGGTTTGCTTTTAACCTGTAAAAGGGCAGTTGTAACGATTTGGTTCTCACCCGTAAGAGAATCAGTTAGTGGATTGAGAAAATCCTAATCGAGAGATTAGGTAGTGGACGTAGGCTTGGCCGAACCACTATAAATCTTGTGTGTCTCAAGTTTGCAATTTAGTTTGAGTTCTATTTTAGCAATCAATTCCAATACACTTATGTATATCACTAAGTTATTGGAAGAGAAATTTAAAATTGACCATCTCACCCAATTCACCCCCTCTTGGGTGAACCAACAACTACAACACTAACCTACACGAGGGCTTGGCTAGTAAGCCACAACTTGCAACCAACTTACGAGCGTGGTTACGTGCCGTACAAATAAGGTAATGTCCCGGTTAACTTAACCAAGTCAACAATACGTCAAGATTACAATAATATAGAGAAGTGAATAACGACACTCTCAACAATTTAAGCTTACAATCTTGAATGAGTCAACAATCACTATTCCAACCACTATAATTCTAAATGAAGTGCAATGTTAAAATAGTTTCTCAAAAATACATGCAATCGATTCAAAGTATATTTATGCAAGATCAAGAATCGTACGCATATATGTATTTCTAAACAATTTAAGCTAACAATCTTGAATGAAATGTTGAAATAGTTTCTCAAAAATACATGCAACCGATTCAAAGTATATTTATGCAAGATCAAGAATCGTATGCATACATGTATTTCTAAATATTGATTCCAAGTGCGATTAATGAAGCACAGGAATCAATATGCAAGTTGTTGATTTTGACTTATCGATTCAAAATAATCAATGTTCAAGCATGTGAATCAATATACGCAAGTTATGATCAAAACAATTGATTCAAACAGTATATGTATTAAGCACAAGAATCGATGTTAATCAAACCACATGAAACCACTATCAAGATAATCTTAGATTAAAGCACAAGTATGGTTTCACACAATAGAGAAAATGATTTTGATAATGTATTAAAACAAGCAATAAAAACCGTTTCTACTCAAAACACAAGCAATAGAATTGAAAAGAAAAGTTACCCAACTTAGTGATAGTTGCATATTTAGATAGGTTTTAAAGCATGTTTTAGGTGTGTTTTATGGTATTTAGTTCATATATTATGTTAGTTTATCATAAATTCAATTATTTGATAGTTTAGTTACATTTTGGTATTTTTGCATTATTTCGGTATGGATTTCTATAGGTTGGTTCATGAGATTATTAAACCATGATACTCACTTGGTTGGTTGTGTTTTGTAAGTGCTTTGTGTTGGCCCAGATATGTCCAAGAGGGGGTGAATTGGACACTTAGATGATTTAGAAAATAATAACAATGGCAAAGATACAGTGCAGAAAATAAAAAATATGCACAGTCAATTTATAGTGGTTCGGCTACTTGCCTACATCCACTACCTAACCTCCTCGGTTAGGATTTTAACCTTTTCACTAAGGGATTCTCTTACGGGTGAGAATCAAACCGTTACACCTTTTCTCAACTTGCGAGTGTGAGAACAATCGTTACACTGCTCAGCTTACAGGTGTGAGACCAACCTATCTCAACTTACGGGTGTGAGAAGACCTGACTTTGTTGAATATAAAATATCAACTCAGTAGTTTATCTAACTACTGTTACAACCTTGATACAGTATACAGAATATGAAATTGAATACAACTGTATCCTATGAACTATCTCTCAAATTACTCTTTCAACAAGAATGATATAAGTTAAAACATTGTTGAACGATTTGAGTGAAAACAGTTCAAAGCTTCAAATAGATTTTCAGATAAAGATAAAATGTTAGCTCAGTATGAAAACCTTTTGAGTACGTAAAGTCTCAAAGAAAAACTATTGTGAAAACAGATCGACTTAAAGGTTTTCTTGACCAGATGAAAATTCGATTAACTTTCAAAAAGTATTTTAACTCAGAGAATTTTTGGTGCCTAACAATTTGTTAAGTGTCTGTATTTATAGACTTGTAGAGATGAAGTTATTGTTCATTTGAATTTGAATTTCAAATATGAACGTTTACTCACAACAGCTAGAATATATCACGATAGTGGCAACTGCACAATTCATGAATATATTGTTTTTCTCCAGATACACGAATAAGGAAAATTGTAAAAGACGTGGTTCGTGAATCAGAGAATATCTCTTACAAATACAGAAAATTGGTTTTGTACGAAAATTTGTTCAGAAAAGGTGGCAAAAAATACGTACATGTCAAAACAGTAAAAATATTAGTTCTGTCTTTTTGTTCATTTGAGGGCGCTCATAGAATATCAGCGTCCTACTGAACAATGAAGTGAGGGCGCTACTAAGTAGTAAGCGTCCTAACTTGCTTTGACAATTAAACGACTTAAAGCATGAGGGCGCTACTCAAAAACGTCCTGAACTATTAAAAGAAGTTTTAAAACAATGTTTAAGCGCGCTGACGGACGGTGAGTGTCCTGAATGTTACTTAAGTTGATTCTAAAGATAAGGGTGCTCCTACACAAGTAGCGTCCTGATAATTCATTCAACTTATAACTTATCAGCGTCCTTAAAGGTAGAAATCACTTAAAGACAAAAGAAAATCTTTAAGCGAGTTGAAGCTAAATCAGCGTCCTGACACTCTCAAAGGTTGATAAGAGAAAGGTCATTACTAACAAGTAAGCGTCCTTATGAATCAGATCAATTCAACCTTGAGCGTCTTAACATTTTATCAGCGTAATGACTCATCAAGTTCAGGAGAGCGTTGCTAAAACATTAGCGTCCTGAAAGACTTTACAAAAGCAATTTTTGATTTCTCGATAAAAACACGATAAAACATAAAGTAACCAGATTAAATCAAACATGCAACCAATCGATTAAATCATGCAGATGATAAAAATCTTGCTGAGAGTAAGTTGATTGATAGACCTTACAATATAAGTACTGACAGAAGTGCAACTTCATTTTTCTATTCAATAGGCTTGTGATCTCAGTTCCTTGATCTTGATTTTTGATAAATCTGAAACACTTGACAAGATCATTAGATAGACCAACTGGAGACATTTGAAATCATCAAAACCTTCATATCAAGGGGTTCATTGAGATAACACTTTGATGTTCTAAATGATGATTAAGAAGATGAAAACATGATCCAACAGGAGCCAAGGGAGTCAGAGTGAAGAAACAAGTGCATCCAAGCCTTGGGAGTATGGAAAATTGGCTAAGTCCACAAGAAAATAGGAAAAAACAGGTGTAAAAGCTCGTAACTCGGCGCCGCGGCGCCACTTAGGTAAGATGAAAATCATCGATTCTCCAAGGTGTATGTGGTTGAGAGATTTCTCTTTCAAGTATGATCAAGATCAACAAGTATGTGATGAAGAACACTTTGATCAACTCTCTAGAAATCCTTTCTAGTTTCTCAAAGATTTTGGAATGGTTAGGAGAACTCTTTAAAAGATTGAATCGAAAAATCAAATGTAGTGAACTTTTGCTTTGAATGAATGACTAAATGGCTCAGAACTTGTATAGGACGAGTATAAATGATGTAGAAAAAATCGCACAAGTTTTCTTGATTTTGCAAAAGTTGCTCTTCAAATGAGCAAGTGTAGTATTTATAGAAAAACACCACACCGAGGCACAGGAACGCGCTCCTTAACACATGAGCATGTTTGTGGTTTGAAATTTGAAACCCTCCAACTAAGGAACATGTTTCTCAATATGTCTGTTGGGCATAGGAACGGGCTCCTTCAACAAGAACCACTGACTCTTAAAAATGTTCGCATTTTGCCCTTGGCAACAGGAGCGCGTTCTTTTTCCCTAATAAAAAAAAATCTGAGACTTGGGAAGTGCCACAGAAGCGCGTTCCTTAACCCTAATAAAAAGTTACTAAGTTGCGGGAAAAAGCTCTAGACCGCGCTCCTCACTATTGGAGCACGTTCCTTCATTGTCAAGTGAAAGAAACTCGATTTTTTATCATTTTAGGTTTAGGACATTGTCAAAAATATAAACTACCATTTTAAAACATTTTAAAACATTTTTTATACGATTAAGGTATAATTAACACAGTTAAAACATGAGCAATTTAATCGATTAAACCAATGATAAAAGCAAAAAGTACAAAACATGTGAGACGATAAAACCATGCAAAGTTGACAAGTTGAATGCATGTTAAACAATTACATATGATAAACAATTATGACTAAGTGATAGCACAATTATCAAATTAAAACATGTGCATGCATGATTAATCATATAGTAATGTATATGCATAAGTGTATTAAACTATATGAATGATTTCTGAAAAGATGCAAATCATGTGTGGTTGGAACAAGTAACAATTACTCTACAACACTACGATTCTAGTAAAGTAATAAAACCATGAAGTTCTTGAATATTCATGAAGTACTGTTCCTTCCACATGCTTTGACATTTGCAGTTGAATCCATTAGATATATCTAGTTAGCACTGAAACAATTTCGTCAAAGAGATTAGATAACACAGGTATGTTGTTTGCAATCATAAAAAAAAAACTCGGTGAGAGTAGTTACATCAACATAGGGTATAATTAAAATATAGGTAGGCTTTATGGCTCGAACTATCCAAGCATGGCCTAAATCATCTTCTTCATGGCATGTTTTCTAAAATTTGGTCTCGAGTGGTGATCAAACATGTTCTAGAATTCATAGAAATCTAGAAATATAATTTACTTGCAAAAGTCCAATCCAAACAAGTCATGATTCCATAATCATATCCATGTTAGACATGTAAAGAATTTCAAACAAAACCAAGCTAAAGGTCGAATCAAGCACACAAACTTAGAAAGTACTCTAAACATTCCCCTAGAGTCATGTTCAAATGAATGGTTTCTTATCATCGATCATCCATAAAAAGATAGAATCAAATCAAATTTTGTGAAAAAATATGACATCCTAGCCTACTCTACACCACAAAATAAAAACAAAAATAAAAATATTTATAACTCTCCCCCAAACTTAAAACAAGCTTTGTCCTCAATGCTTCACAAGAAACAAAAAAGAAGAGAATAGATGGAAATAAATTAATAAAGGTTGCGAAAACCCCCTTAACCCCACTGGTTGAAGTCTCTACATAATGCACTTTATCCTCCTCTCCATGTAGCTCGAAAGAAGACCCCCCCAAACTTGAATTAGAACCTGGGAAAGAAATAAAAGCAAAAAAAAATCAATGGCAAGGAGAAATATCTACAAACTAAACAAAATCAAATAACACAAAAAATAAGTAATCCTAAAACCGATGGGTTGCCTCCCAACAAGCGCTTAGTTTAAAGTCCTCAGCCCGACTATCATCTTCATCTATCAACTAGGATCATCAAGGTACACACTCTCTCCTCATGCTTGTCTTCTTGGCCATAGTAGTGCTTCACCCATTGGCCGACCATTAACTCAAAAAGAGAGCCCTTATTGATTTGTAACTCCACCACTCCATATGGAAACACGTTTTCAATAGTGAAAAGACCCGACCACCTCGACTTCAAATTGCCCGAAAACAATGTTAACCGCGAATTATACAAGAGAACTTGTTGCCCCGGTTTGAGCTCGCACTTCGCTATTAGCTTATCATGTCATTTTTTTGTTCTCTCTTTGTAGATCTTGGCGTTCGCATACGCATCTTGGCAGAATTCATCCATCTCATTTAGTTGAAGAAGTATTTGGTCACCGGATGCCTTCAAATAAAAATTAAGCTTCTTAATTGTCGAAAATGCACGGTGTTCCAACTCAACCGGTAAGTGGCATGCTTTCCCAAACACCATACAATAAGGAGACATTCCAATGGGTGTCTTTAAAGCGGTCCGGTAAGCCCACAATGCATCATCTAGCTTCAAAGCCCAATCTTTTCTTTTGATGTTGATTGTCTTCTCCAAGATTTGCTTTACTTCCCAATTACTAATCTCAGCTTGGCCATTGCTTTGGGGATGGTAGGCAAGGGCAACCTTATGCTTCACCCCATACTTGGCAAGAAAAGCATTGAATAGCCTATTACGAAAGTGGGATCCTTCATCACTGATGATAGCCTGAGGAGTGCCAAAATGAGTAAATATATTCTCTTGAAGGAATTTCAACACAACTCATGCATCATTTGTAGTTGTTGCAATTGCTTTCACCCACTTTGAAACATAATCAACCGCCACAAGAATATATGTCTTGCCACAAAAAGAGGGAAACTCTCCCATGAAGTCTGTGCCCCAAACATCAAATATATCCACCTCCAAATGTTAGTCAATGGTAGCTCATGGCGCCTCAAAATAGTACCAAGGTGTTGGCATCGGTCACAAGCCTTCACAAAAGCATAACTATCCTGAAACAAAGTAGGCCAATAAAACCCACTTTGAAGAACCTTTGTCTCCATCCTTGTAGCCCAAAAATGGCCACCATATGGAGAAGAATGACAATCATGGAGAATGACTTGCACCTCCTCAACTGGTACACACCTCCTAATAATTTGATCAATAAACCTCTTGAATAGCAAAGGACCATCCCAAAGATAAAATCTCACATCATGTAAAAATTTCTTCTTCCTTGCATAAGATAAATCCGGAGGTAAGACACCACTAGCCAAATAGTTCACATAATCCTCATACCATAGAAGCTTGACAAATAACCCATACAATTGCTCATCCAAAAAGGTTCTAAGATCGGAGCTCCATCTTCTTTCTCATCAAGTTGCAAATGGGGTAAGTGGCTTGCAACTACATTCTCACTTCCTTTCTTGTCCACGATTTCTTAATCAAACTCTTGAAGAAAGAGCTCCCACCAAATTAACCGAGGCTTTGCATTCTTCTTGTTGAGCAACTAGCAAATGGCGACATGATCGGTGTAGACAATCACCTTAGACCCAGTGATGTAGGATCTAAACTTATCGCAAGCAAAGACCACCGCTAACAACTCCTTCTCGGTTGTTGTAGAGTTTTGTTGGGCTCCATCAAGAGTTCTAGTAGCATAATAGATGCCCGAAATATTTTCTTTCTCTTTTGCCTAAGAACCGCCCCAATAGCATAATCACTTGCATCACACATTATTTCAAAATGGCTCACTCCAATCCGGTACCACTATGATAGGTGTTGAAATCAAGGCCTTCTTTATCAATTCAAAAGCTTCCTCACAATGCTCATCAAATACAAAAGAAACTTCTTTCTCAAGTAGATTGAAAAGAGGCTTAGCAATCTTTGAAAAATCTTTTATGAATCTTCGATAGAAATCGGCATGCCCCAAGAAACTCCGTATGTCTTTCACGTTTTTCGAATGTGGAAGCTTCTCAATAGTCATTATCTTGGCCCTGTCCACCTCAAGCTCCTTAGATGAAACCCGGTGTCCAAGAACAATGCCCTCTTGCACCATAAAATGACACTTTTCCTAATTAAGAACAACGTTGGTATCTTCACATCTCTTCAACACAAGATAGAGGTTATGCAAGCAATGATAAAAAAGGACCCAAATACCAAAAAATCATCCATAAAAACTTCCATAATATCCTTCGCCATGTCAAAAAAAATAGCTATCATGCACCTTTGAAAAGTCACCGGTGCATAACATAAACCAAACGACATCCGCCGAAATGCAAATGTACCATAAGAGCATGTAAATATCATCTTTTCTTGATCCTCCGGCCCGATGGAAATTTGATTGTACCCTGAGTACCAGTCTAAGAAGCAATAGTAATGGAAACCTACCAATCGATTTAGCATTTGATCAATAAAAGAAAGAGCAAAATGGTCCTTCCTTGTAGCCTTGTTGAGTTTTCGATAATTAATACACACCTCCAACCCATGACTATTCTTGTAAAGATGAGTTCATTGTCTTCATTCTTCACTACGGTGATCCCACCTTTCTTCGGCACCACTTGAACCGGACTCACCCACGAACTATCCGGAATAACATATATGATTTCCACCTTGAGCCACTTCAAAATTTCAGCTTTAACAATCTCTTTCATAGGTGGATTTAGCCTTCGTTGGTGCACAATTGAAGGCTTGTAAGACTCCTCCATCAAGATCTTATGTGTGCTAATAGAAGGGCTTAGTCCCTTGATGTCAGAGATGAACTACCCCAAAGCAGAATTATGTTCTCTTAGTATAAAAAGTACCTTATCCTCTCCCACATTAGACAAAACCAATGAGATGATAACTGGCATAGTAGAGTCTCTCCCAAAAAGGCATACCAAAGATGTTTTGGTAGTGGCTTCAACTCCAGTGAAGATTCTACTAACTTAGTTTGTGAAGAAGCTTCAATTTCCTCCACTTTGGTATTTGCACTTTCATGACAATGGGCCTCAAGAGCTAAGGCATAATGCTGGACATCTTCATGCACCGCCGCATCTCGAGAAATAGAACTCACAAGACATTTTTTTAAAGGATCTTCCGGTGTAGACTCATCATGTACCTTGGTGACAATCATCAAACACATCCACAACATAAATATGGTGGCAAGTACTCCTTTCCGATGGAAACTTTAGGGTATTATAAATATTGAATAGGAACTCTTCTTCATTCACTCTCAAAGTGAGCTCACCCCGCCCTTCCGGTAGCTAAGAAAGGCCTCCCAAGTATCGAAGGAATGTCCCCATCTTCCTCGATATCCAATACCACAAAGTCAACCTGAAATATGAACTTATCTACTTTCACTAAAACATTTTCAATGATACCCCGAGGATAAGTAAGAGACCGATCCGCTAATTGTAGGGAGATAGTAGTAGGCTTCACCTCACCAAGCCCCAATTTCCTAGAAATAGATAGTGGCAATGATTTAATGCTTGCACCTAAATCACATAAAACTTTATTAAAATTCAAAGTACCAATGGTGCAAGGAATAGTAAAACTCCCTGGATCCTTTAGCTTTCGAGGTAGCTTCTTTTGTAGTATTGCACTACACTCCTCCGTAAACTTCACCGTCTCATAGTCTTCCAAATTCCTCTCCTTTGACATAACATCTTTCATGAACTTCACGTAATTTGGCATTTGCTCCAGTGCATCTACAAAAGAAATGTAAATATAATTTTTTAAAAAATATTTCAAGAAACTTGGCGAATTGCTCATCAAGCTTCTTCTTTTGAAATCGTTGTGAAAAAAGGATAGGAGTTTTGAGAATTAGAGGGTTATCTAGAAATGTAATAAAACGCGGCCGATATCTCCAATCTTTTAGCTTCTCTTCCTCGCATGGCTTTTCCTTATCTTCACTTGACTTAACGTCTTTGCTAGGCTTTTCTTTCGCTTGACTCGATGATGGTGGAGGTGCAATGTGTTCGCTATTAGAATCAGCCCGCTTGACTTCTTTCCTACTTCTCAAAGTAATGGTTATGCATTGTTCCTTCGGATTCACTTCGATGTTGCAAGGAAGTGAGCCACATGATAAGTTGAGTTTTAGTTAGTTGTTTTGCATGTTAATTTGTTAGATTTTTAGGTTCATTTGGTTAGTTTTAAGGTGTTTTTGCATGAGTAGTATATTTAGTTGTTTTAGGTTCATTTAGCTTTTATCTTAGGTTTTTATCATGAATAAATAACATTTTGATACATGTTAATATCATAAATATCATATATTTTGAGTACATTTAATTATAGTTAATACTTTGATTAATTACATAGAAGTTACACTTGTTTATACTTTGTTTTGTAGGTAAATAATGAGCTTTAAAGTGGGATGAAACAAGGTTCAATTGGTGCTCAAAAGAAGGCAAGAATATGTGCAATAAGTGTGCAAAAAGTGGAGAAAATCGGCTAAGTCCACAAGCCACCACCACCAAAAACTCGTGACTGGGCGACGCGGTGCCCAGACATTGAAGGGTGGTGGTGATGGATGATAAGTGGTTATTTAGATGTGTTTTTAGTATGCTTTAGATGAGTTTTAGGTTAGTATATTCATCTCTTCGGTTGGTTTATGTTAGTTTTAATTTAGTTGTTATAATGGTTACATTTTAGTATTTTGATGCTTATTTCGGTGTTTAATTTTTCAAGTTGATAGATTTGATCTTATGAGTGTTTTAATCATTGGTTTTGATTTGTTTCATAGGTGTTTAGATGTGGTTAAAGTCAACTTGGATGATGGAAACAAGTTACAACAAGTTGGAATGCAAAAACATGAAGAATGCAAGTCATAGGAGATGATGCTAAGTCCACAAGAAAAGTGGTGAAAAATAGTGCATAAACCGGTAACTGGGCGCCGCGGTGTTGAGAGTTGTCATTTTGCGCGACTTTTGTATTTTGGCCATAACTTTATCAATTTAACTATGAATTTGACGCAGCTTGTTTCTACTTCTTAATTACTTGAAATATTACAAGATGAGAGGGTTTTTAAGGGGATGTGGAGTGGAGAAAAAGAGTAAAAACGGTGAGGAAGAAAGCGGAGATGCGACATAATTAGAGACTTTCTAATTTTATTGCAAACTTTCCTAATTCGACTTGGACTTCTCTTGGGCAACTTCCAATAGACTTGTGGCTTTATATAGACCATTCTTTAGAGTTTGTAAGGTATCATATAGAAGAGAAATATGGCTTGGGCAAAAAGAAGAAGAAGAGATCAAAGTTGGAGACAAGGGAGAGATCTTCATCAACTAAGGAGTTTCTAGTTTATTATTTCATGTTCTTAGTTTTATCTTCCAAGTTATGAACTAATTTAGTTTTCTAGAGGACAAATGGATCCTACACTTCATTCTATGTATTAAGTTTGGTTTATGTTTATTATTGATTGAATCTTCATAGTTTGTTTATATTCCTCATTGCTTAATGCTTTTAATCTCTTGATCACGGATTGAATGATATTAAACTTAGGGGATGGCACTCGAGAGAGGATTCCTTGGGTTGGAACAAGAGAAGTATAACCTAATATTATCATAGAATTGAGAGATTTATGATATCATTTGAAGTTGTAAGAAGAATCACAAAACCTAATGAGTTGCTAGGGTTTTGGTTTTTATCAAGAGATCGAAATCAAGCCTTAGTGTTATGTTCTAGTTCGGCACTCAAGAGAGAGAATTAGAGACTTTAGGATTCTTGACTTATGAACTAGAAGAGGATATTGATAATAGACATAGCTAATCTACATAGATGATGGTTGGGTGAAGTTGAAACAGAGAGGAAGAAGAGAATTCTAGAAGTAATAGAAAGCTCTGAGAATTGGTGTATTCAAAAACATATAACGGTTTTTCTAATTTAATTCGAATTTAATACTCAAATAGATTTGAACTGTTACAAATCTAATTTTCATTTAATAAATTTTCCAACAATTCCCCACATTAATGAAATTTGACTACAACAATAGACACTAGACCTAGTGATAAAATTCCATGGTCGAAACCTGCATTGAGCTTTGCAGAAGACTATCACCACAGACCAACACACCTCAAAACCAAAAAAAAAAACTAGAGAGAAGAAGAAAATTCCATAAGTAATAG
This sequence comes from Paratinospora sagittata, assembly GCA_035771175.1. Taxonomy (NCBI): domain Eukaryota; kingdom Viridiplantae; phylum Streptophyta; class Magnoliopsida; order Ranunculales; family Menispermaceae; genus Paratinospora; species Paratinospora sagittata. The sequence continues at coordinate 17,765,292 of CM069603.1, forward strand.
AAAACTCTGAGAATTTGTGTATTTAAAATGAAGGAAGGTTCCTTTTATACTAGTAGAAGGGGGTGGTGCTCTTAATGTCCTCATTAAGAGCACTAAATAGCCTCAACCATTACGAAATAAATTGAATTAAAACCATATAACTGTTTTTTAATTTAATTCGAGTTTAAAACTCAATTAAATTATTTAATCGTTACTAACTTTAATTCAATCTAAAACATATAACGGTTTTTCTAATTTAATTCAAATTTAAAACTCAAATAAATTTAAACTGGTCCAAATCTAATTTTCATTTAATAAATTTTTCAACAATTCCCCACATGAATGAAAATTGAGTATAACAACAGACACAAGACCTGGTGATAGAATTCCATCGTCGAAACTTGCATAGGATCGGTAGGTGTTACCATTTGAACCTTCCCTTGTGAAAGTATGTTTACTTTACTAGCTGATCAGTAGACGTGATGTCCATGTACTGTTCTGCCATTTCTGTAAACGATGACATACTCCACACAGGAATTGTGCTATTCTCAACTCAATTCTCATAGCAATGTTCGTTTTGGCCATGAACATTTCCCTAGTTCTGCAAGAGATTTTAAAGGATCAAGCCCCTTAGACTTCCCCTTTGAAACGGCCCCACTTCTCTCTCACACAGGTGATTTCTTAATGAAGAGTAACCCGCATTACTCCACTCGGAAATCCGTTGCCTAAGAATCACTAAAAGCCTAGGTTATCCTTTTCCCGACGGTTATCATTGTTTTCATCATAGGAATGGACAAGGGTAATCCCCACAGTGATCCAACACAGTCTTTACAATTTTGTTGTCCCTTTGAACCTAGACCTTGGGATCTCCAGTCAACTAGGTTGGGTTTCCATTGTATCGACTTATTCTGTCATGGGCTTTAGTCCCCTTCCCCTCGATGATTTCTCAACTAACTCTTAGTTTAACCCTTTGGTTAGTGGATCCGCAATGTTATCTTTTGACCTCACATAGTCAATAGAGATAACTTCAGTTGAGAGTAGTTGTCTAATGGTATTATATCTTCGACGAATATGTCTTAATTTACCATTATACATGTTGCAATGTGCTTTCTTAATAGCAGATTGACTATCACAGTGTATGCATATTGTTGGCACAAGTTTTGGCCACCTTGGAATATCCTCTAAGAATTAGCGTAATCATTCTGCTTCTTCCCCACATTTGTCTAATGCAATGAATTCGAATTCCATTGTGGATCTAGAAATAATTGCTTGTTTTGAGGATTTCCATGATACGGCTGGGGTGCTCTAGTTCTATTTGTCAAGAAAAAAGACTGCTCACTCCGACTCTACATCGACTATAGAAAGTTGAACAAAGTCACTATTAAGAACAGATACTCGTTACCTCGAATAGAAGATCTGTTCAATCAATTAAGGGGAGCAAGATTCTTTTCAAAAATTGACCTTCGCTTGGGGTATCACCTACTCCGGGTTAAGGAAGAAGACATCCCAAAAATAGCATTTTGAACCAGATATGGTTGTTACGAATTCACTGTAATGTCATTCAACCTATCAAATGCACCTACGACATTCATGGATTTAATGAATCGCATTTTCAAACCATACATGGATCGTTTTGTCGTTGTATTTGTCGAAGACATACTGATATACTCTCACACAAAGGAACTCCATGAGAAGCATTCAACAGCATGAGTTGTACGGCAAGTTCAGCAAGTGTGAATTATGGATGACTAAGGTTAAGTTTCTCGGTCATGTCATGTCCCATGATGGCATCGAAGTAGATCCAACCAAGGTAGAAGCAGTACTTAATTGGAAACAACCGGCTAATTTCATAGAAATTAAGAGCTTCGTCGAATTAGCCTGATATTATAGACAGTTCATCAAGGATTTTTCCAAACTTGCGGAACCACTCACTCGACTATCCCGAAAGGACACGCGTTTTATTTGAAGTGAAGCCTGTGAATCAGCCTTTCAAGAACTCAAGAAAAGGCTGACTTCAGCACCTGTTCTTACCACTCCAAAGGATGGGATTGGCTTCACACTGTACACGAATGCATCGCTTCAAGGACTTGGAGCTGTGCTAATGCAAGAAGATCGTGTCGTGGCCTATGCCTCTCGGCAGTTGAAAAATCATGAGGTCAATTATCCAACTCATGATTTAGAACTCGCAGCAGTAGTGTGTGCCTTAAAAATTTGGGCGACATTACTTGTACGAAGAACGATTTGAAGTCTTCTCCGACCACAAAAGTCTTCAGTATATTTATACTTAAATCTTCGACAAAGGCGATGACTCGAGTTCATCAAAGACTATGACGTTGAACTTAAATACCATCTGGGTAAAGCCAATGTAGTGGCTGATGCCCTTAGCAGAAAGTCATATGTCTTCGCTTGTACGGTAAATTTTGAAATGGGCAAGCTGTCATACGAGCTGGAAAGGTATAACTTGCAGCTCTGAAATGATGGAAATGCAGTTAGACTTGCCCAGTTCACTACCCATTCCGACCTCATTAAAAGAATAGTCGTAGCACAAGCCAAGGACGATGAGCTTATAAAGATGAAGGAGCTCATTCAACAGAACCAAGCTTCGCATCAATGGTCTCTTACTTCTGATGGTGTGGTATTATATAAAGGGTGATTGCGTGTAGCTCAGGACCCAGAACTTAAGCAGGACTTGATGAATGAGTTCCACAAATCTAGGGTCTCTATGAATCTAGGAGGAGACAAAATGTATAAGGATATGAAAAGACAATTCTAGTTCAATGGAATGAAAAAGGCCATAGCAGAATTTGAAGCCAAGTGCCTTACTTGTCAACAAGTAAAAGTCGATCGCAGGCTCCCCTTTGGTTTGTTACAACCACTTCCTATAGAGGAATGGAAATGGGATAATACTGTGATGGATTTTGTGTCTGCGTTACCCAAAAAGGTCAAGGGTCAGGACACCGTCTGGGTAATTGTTGATCGGTTAACCAAAGTTGTACATTTTATACCAATTAGACTTACAGATACTCCAGCCAAGTTAGCCGAAATCTATGAACGAGAGATCATCAGATTGCGTGGAATCCCTCTCAACATCATCTGTGATCTAGACCCTAGATTCACATCCAAATTCTAGAAAAGCTTTCACGCCAAGCTAGGTACAAAGGTTCTTATGAGTACTGCCTTTCATCCCCAGACAGATGGACAGTCTAAGCGGCTTATACAAATTCTGGAAGACATGTTACGTTGTTGTGCCCTAGATTTTAACAACGGATGGACAAAGTACTTGCATTTAGCAAAGTTTGCATATGATAATAGTTATCAGACAAGCATTAAGATGGTTTCGTATGAAGCACTATATGGACGACCATGTAGATCACCTTTGTGTTGGGTAGATATGTTTGATCGACTACAACTTGGTCCCGATCTCATCCGAGAAACCATAGAGAAAATAAAGCTCGTTAAAGAACGATTTCGTACCTCCCAAAGCAGACACAAAAGTTACGCAGACAAGCGATGAAAATATCTAGAATTTCAAGTTTACGACTCGGTTCTGTTAAAGGTTCAACCATTTAAAAGTGTGAAAAGACTTGAAGTCAAAGGAAAACTGTCTCCAAGGTTTATCGGACCACTTCTAATTGTTGATCGAATCAACAAATCTGGTACCGTTTGTCTTTACCCCAATCCATGTCCAATGTACACAACGTTTTTCATGTGTCCATTCTCAGAAAATATCTTCACGATCTTTCACACATCATACCATCCTTTGAAGCTGAAATCGAGAAAGGAAATAAGTATAAAGAGTATCCTGGAAAGACACAAGACTTGAGAAACAAGAGCATTCCGCTAGTAAAAATCCTCTGGAACCATCACGGAATAGAAGAAGCAACGTGAGAATTAGAACAAGAGATCAAGCAAAAATACCCTCACTTGTTTGTATAGCACCTACATGTTTACATATTAATAAAATACTTCATGTTCAAATTCTATGCTCTTGGGTTTCTTGTTTTGTTTTTGGCACAGATGTCTGACGATTCAACAAGTTATAGTTCTAAACATAGCGATAATTCAAATCAGGATACAAATATGAGTATTGAAGGAAATGATGACATGAGCTCAATCCCTTCAAACTAGAGTCCTTCCACTGACTATTACTCCAAGTCTACATCCCCTACGAGGTCACAATCTACTGAAATGCCACGAGGCCAATCCTCAATACACAATCCAACAAGATATTTTCCAGCACGTCTTGGGCTATCCTACCCAGAAGATGAAAATATTACAACTATGCATCAAGCGGGTATGCGAGTTCACCAGATTGCTCGAAAATCAATACCACAACGATTGTCCTCTTTCTAGAACCCCTGCACTATTCATACATGGAATCCGGTCCCAGTTTTTCCCCGGCTTCCGGAGGTGTTAGCACCAGATGAAGTTGGACCATCTAATTCGCAAACCCGGTAATCATCAGCTTAGTTAGGCAGGTGTGTTAGGCCACCGTCTCAACGACCAGATTTTCTCCCATGATTGCCACGACACATCCCAACGCCACCTTCTCTCCCTGAATTATCAGATCATGACATAATGGAGTCCGATTCAGTCCATTATCCTACCCTAGCTCATTCTGGATATTCTACTGCTCGGAGTGCAGTACGCAGGCCCAACAACCCTCTCGGCCAACGCGATGCTAGATCTCCAAGCCGAGCGGACAGTAATACGAACATTGAGATCATCGACATTTCAAATGATGAATAATAAGTATTTTAATTACATGTCAAAAACATCCTACCTTATTTTAATTTCGAGGAAGAAATTTGTTTAAGGAGGGTAGGCTGTAACACCACCCATTTTTTTCTACTGTAGAAACTAATTCAACAACTTGAAAAACCTCCACGTGTAATTTTAATAAGTGGTAGAAGCCCCTATCAAAGAAAGACATAAACCCCCATAGTGGGACGGTCCGAAGGAAAGGACCGTCCCCATGGGGGGCCAGCCCCCTCAGTGTCACTCCGTCGACCCCCTCGCCCTCCTTCGACCTTTTTGCGTTATCCTGCGTCCCTGCACACTTCAAGAAGTTAGAAGAAAGTGCTACGCCACTACAAGTGTGTTAAGGTGGAAAATGAAAGCTAGGTTTGCATTTATGACCTGTTTAATATTGAATTACATAGCATCATCCATCATATATGTTACTATGTTTTACTTCATGCATGAAGCTATCTATTAAAACTGAAATATTATTGGGTGTTATGCTATTACGCTGGCCCCGGCAGAGTAAAACTATCACTGGTTATATTATTGGGTGCTATGTCATTACGCTGGCCCCGACAGAGTGACACTGTCACTGGTTAGCATAGGAACTCATGAGACCTCTCAGTTGTTGGTTATTACTGGTGCCTCGGATCATACGTTGTGAGTGAATGGTGTCTAGCCTGTGATGCCGTGTGACCAGGGTTCATTCATATCATTGCTAAATTGTATTATTGTGGCATAACTGTTTGATGATTGTTGTTCTGTATTTATTATTATGCATGTAAGACTTGTTTACCCTGCTTGATCTCACTGAGTTATTGAGCTATCTCGTTGCTAATCTTTCCAAGGAATTAAGATGAGTTCGAATGGATTTATTCCGGAGGTTATAGCCAAATATGTTCTATGTCTGGACTTTTGTGTATGTACTCTCCCCGGATCCTGTCAGATCGGTCTGATGATGGTGGCGATGATTCCAAGCTTCTAGACGCCTTTTTTTTATTACTCTTTTTTGTTATTTTGGCACTTTTGCAAGGGTTCGCCCTTGTTACGTTTGGGTTATCTTTTTGCTTTAAGGAATGTAATAAGTAACAAACTTTATATGTAAAATATAACCGTATTTTTCTAAATAATTTGTATTGTATTATTATTAATGAGGGTCACTATATTTCTATATGTGCGACTCTCATCGAGTGGAGTGAGCACTCGACGCCCTAACTGTTGCACCTTATCCTGAGTCAATGGGGCGGGGTGTGACAAATAGGATCCATAGTCAGTGTTTGAAAAATCTTGATCGAAGATATTAAGTCTTGGACGTAAGCTTGAAGAGCCAATCTCTACTATAATCTTTTGTGCATTGTACATTTCTTGCCTTCTTATTTTATTCTTATTGTTCATTTATTTTTATTTCTAAAAGGTAAAAATTCTACATAATGTCTAATTCACCCCCTTTTAAACTTTAATCAGGACCAACAATAACACCCTACTTTCAAAACTCTTTTCTTAGGAAAAAAATCGAAAACTTGTGTTCCATGTATAAATTAATATGAATTTTCTTCAAAATATTTTTTAAAGAAACGACTATATTGATTTTAATAAAAATATCTAGAATAGTTCCATAGGAAAATTATTTATGGCAGGCTAAATTATGTCTACTTGAAAAATGGCCTTCCTCAAGGAAAAAGCAAAGGTGTGCGTGGTGGGAATAGGGCCACGTTGCCTTCTCATGTTCCACCACATGGTTGGTTGAGAACCATGCCGGGGTTTGAGGTGACACCCACGATCTTCATCCAACCTAATAATGACCCCCACTGCCACACATGCATTATTGCTATTATTGGTAGCAAGCTAGCGAAATTAGTGTGTTTTCTTGTTTGATTCTTCCCCTCTCATCTCTCCTTCCTTTCTTCGACTACAACCCTAATCTCATCTTGATCGTCTCTTCTATGTATTAAGCATCCACCTACCGTACTAAGACAAGTATCCTTCCAATATAAACTTCTTAATTACGTATCTTCTTTTTCTTTCTCTAAAAATATTGTTTTTGCTCTAAATTATAATTTTGTATTCAAATATTAAAATTATCTATATTTAGTTTCAAAATTTTGTTTCATTTTTTTTATATATATTAGTATGCATGATACGTCATACGTGTATTGCATATAGTAGAAATGTATTTAATATATTTATTTAAATTAATAACAACTAGATTGATTAAATATAATAAAATTAAATAATATATATTAGTAAGTACTTTTGCAACAAAGGAATAATATATATATTTTTAATGAATATATTTGAATATTCTTTTATTAGATTACAACTTAGGAAATCTAATTTAATTTGAAAATGGAAAGATGGATAAATTAAAAATGAATGCAAAGTTCGAAATAAACAAATATAGAGAATTAAAAATTAAAGTAAGTAATACACCTGCTAAAAATTAGCAAAATATAAAGGTTTTAGTACCTACAAGATAAACACAACTTCTTTTGTCTCCTAATAGTAAAAGTGTAAATTTCAACCAGTTGAGAAAAAGTTTAATAAGTTTATTTTAGATTTTTTTTATGATAAGATTACAATAATTTTTTATTTTTAAAATATTTCTTGTCAATAAAATTATGAATCATGTTGAATAACATAAAGACACATAAAACTAATGGCCCCATAGGACCTAAGGCCTACATTAGGTGAAAAAGATGCTTGAGGATGAGGAGACAGCCTGACAACTAAGGGCATATAAGGCACCTTGGACAACGAAAGACACAAGCCTACAACAAGATAATGAAAAAACTAACAATTACGGTTGCTTTACTAATATTTTGTTGACAGAGGCGACTTAAATTCTCCCCTAACAAGAAAATGAGTAGCAATCAGTTAAGCTAGCACTAGTTAACAAGTATTTTTCTTTTCTATTCTAACTAGTAAAAGTACAATCAAGCTGTGAATGCCATGTTATTTGAATGATATTTTTATTTTGATTGAACAACTAATCAATCATAACAAATTAAACTACACATAAGACTAAAATTTAGATCCAGAATTTACTGGACACAAGTTAAGTTATACATTTTTCTTTTCTATTCTAACTAGTAAAAATCCATTCAAGTTGTGCATGCCATCAGTTTATTTGAACGAATTTTTTTATTATTTTGAACTAATCAACCATAACAAATTAAACTACACATAAGACTAAAAATTAAATCCAGAATTTACTATAGACACATTATTTATATGATGGCAAGCCTTTTTTTTTTTTTTTTTTTTTGTCTGTATTAAATTTTTGCTAGCAAGCTTTTCAAAACCGACAAATCATCTACTTTCATTAAATTTCAAAAGCCGTTTTTCACTTTTGTTTGTGGTGTTGTGTGGTGCGGTGTGGTGTGGTTGGGTTAGAAAACAAGAGTGATCTGCCAACCAAATCAGCAAATGGAGCGTTATAGACGACAGTACTTGCTGCCTCCATTTGTTAAGAGAGGGCCCATCATATACATGAATCCTTATCTCCGGGGGAGACGCCATATTTGAGACCAATTAGGTGTCAATATATTAAAATTCACATGTTTCTTCTTCTTCAGTTCCTGTCCCTCCCCCAATCCCTCCGACCTCAGCCTTACCATTTGTTGAAGACCGACTTGAAGGGTACCCTCCAAGTACCGTCCTTTCGTCCTTTTCCCTTTCATAGAAAGCTTTCTCGAACAGTGATTCACCACTTGCTATCTAAATATATGGAAAAAAAAAAAAAGTAGCCTTTTCAATGATCTAAAAGTTAATTTTAAGTGGCGTGTAATGGGCTTTTTAAATATATCTCAATTAATTAATATGAGACTCAATTCACCAAAAGTCTTTTTTCGTTAACTATAGGTTCAGTTCATCCACATGAATGTTGGATCTAAAATAAATATAACTGGGGGAGAATATTTTATTACTCTTAAACTTTTTTTTTTTTTTTTTAGAATCTAGGATGTAGTGTATTTATAGACACCAAAATCTAATTCTTAAACACTTAATCTTACTCAAACAACTAAACTTTAACCTAATTTCTTCAACCTTCTAACTTAACTCAATCTTTTAATTTCTAACACAAACTTAACTTTTTAATTTCTAATTAAAAAATAAACTCTAACATAATATAATCTAAATTAATTATCTCCAACAATGAATAGTTGCTTTCCACTTAAGGCTCCATCAAGCGCTAAATTGATCACCAACACTCATTAACTTGAATAGTTGTGGCATCTTTCTATCTCAAACAAGATCACGATTTAATCCTACTTGAACTTAAAAGAGGTACGAGGCAGTTGTGACCTTGTTTGGCTTTTATTGTGACTTCCAACCTTTATTCCTCCGTTATTAATTATTGAAGTTGCCTACTATATATATTATCTTGTTTCTTTGACTCACGAGTCTTAATGCTAAATTGATAGGATAACAAAAAGAGGGTAGTTAAATAAATTACAAAAAAATATTTTTTACACTGCAAGAAACTACCAATTTTGATTTTCAATCATACCCTCATGTAATTGTACTAAAATGCCCTTCTTCTTTTTTTTTTTAATTTCGTCGTGGAGTTCGGTCTTGAGTGACCAAATCAGAATGTATTCGTTCGGTCATACAGACCGAACCTATAACTATTGATTCGGTTTGTATGACCGAACCATTTATTTTTTTTTGTGTTTTACCTACATTAAAAAAAAATTATACGATTTGGTCGATGATGACATAACCCAAAACGTAAGGTTTTGTCGTCTCCTAAGGTTTGTTGTGTCCAATCGAACCAAATATAATTTTTTTTAAACTATTCGGTCGGAGATGTTAGAACCTAAGACAATAGGTTCGGTCATCTATCGCGACCAGTTCGGTATCACAAGTTCGAACCAAACTCGATTCCTTCTCACCCATGCCGGTTTCCTCCCACTTCCGGCTATATTTTTCCCGAACAAAAATACTAAAACATTCGATTTCATGTAATCTAAATACTAAATATGATAAAAAAAAATAACAACAAATCTTTTATCGATTTAGTGATTTTTTTTGTTAAAAAAGAGATTATAGCAATAATGTAAAAGATTTTTGTAGTGATTTAGGGTTTTGGGTGTAGTGATTTAAGATTTTGAGTGTTGAAAATTTGAAAAAAATGGAGAGGGAGTTGAAAAGGGTGTTTTGAAAATGGTTGAAATATAAGAGAAAATGAGAAGGGTGTTTTGAGAAGTTTAATGTGGTAAAAATATCAATTTTTTATATTTTGTGGTAGAAATAGGATGTAGTAGAAAAAGAATTTTTTTGTGATTTAAATAGCTACCCTCTAACAAAAAAAAGGCTAAATTGATTGCTCATAAAAATTAATGCTAGATGATATATAAATAATAACTTGGCATATATAGATTAACTTTTTGCTTAGGGCCTATCTGGTTGGAAATTCAAAAACAATTTATTTTTTTAAAAAAAAATCTCTATGAATAAGTGTTTGGTCAAGTTTTTTCAAAAACTATCAAACTTTTTTTTTCAATAAAACCTTAAAACTGCATTTGGTTGGTGATTGGAATACAATTTTTTACATCTGAAAATTCAAAAATACGTTTGGTAACTCAAATCCAAAAACAATTTTTCAAAATTTTTACCCAGAAAATAGGTCGTATTCTGAAAATGGTAAAACACCATTTTTGAATTTGCATTTCAGAGTTGTATCCACGTTTTCTGAAATTTCCAGTATTTTAAACAGATTTCCAACTAAAAGCATTTTTATTTAAAATAAAGGATAAAAATAATGATAATTATCTGTAATCAGAATTTTAATTATATTATCATAATTTTATTAATTGAGTAATGTTATACTGGCTCCCAAAATGTACATTTAAAGTATACATCACCCTTATATATCATTGAATTACCTCGAATTAAATGTTAGTACATAATTAAAGACAATTCAATGGTGTTTAAGGATGATGTACACTTTGAATATAACTTTAAATGTCATTTTAGTATTTTCTTAATTAATTTTAGATAATTATGTGTTGCACGGGTGAATCTCAAATGCAATCCCATGAATCTCAAATGAAATCTCAAAAATCTTAGATAACTGAATGAGAGAATCAAATTTACATTGTTGATAGAGCTCAAAATCGAAGCTTTGAAAGTTATCCTCGAATTTATATGTAAGGCCTATAAATACTCCATAGAGGCAGTAGAAGCATCATCATCACTACTTTTCTCCATCTCTTCTTTATTTTCTAGCTCTTTAGTGTTTATATTTACCGAACTTTATTGTGGGCATGATCGATGTTTCAAAGCTAATCTTCAGTTGAAGAAATATTCCAATTTGTGTTTCTAGTATAGAGAGAAGGGAGAGCTGATTGCGACTGCAATGTTTCAATGACGTAGTGGTGTGTAGGATTTTGATCCCACTGAATTGTCACATGGCGAGCCATATGGGCTGCCATGTGGCAACCCAATACAAGTGGGAAAACTACCCAAATGGGTGTGGTTTTGATAACCATCCCACCCCACGGTTACTATAACTGTGGGGAAGTTACAATGTGATAAGGATGGCAGAATCCCCTTTGGTGATTCAATATACCTATCACAATCTACATGAGATCAATATTAATTGATCAATCACCCATCAGAGTAATGGCTCGATGGTTAGAAGGCGAGAGCAAGGTCAGGGAAGTCTGAAGACCAAATCTTAGCTTGGCGAGTTTTCCACCCTGGGTATCCAAACTGATGCGTGTAGGTCCCAGTGAGTTAGTTAGTTCTTAGAATTAGATACCACTACGCAGAAAAATAAATACTAATTGATCAATCCAGAAATAAATACTCTTTCATAGATGAAATCTCTCATTGGAATGGGATCAAATGGCTTCGGGCCGTGACAAATGAATCATGACACTCATGTGACATTCATGTGGTGTGATTCATGGTGAGATTTGGATTTGATTAAAAATCTTTTTTATTTTTTGAAAAAACCATTTAATAGTGTCTTGATTTAATGTAGCTGTAAAAACACAATAAAGGTTTAGTATTCCTTGTGATAAAATATTAGGTTTTAAAAGTTGTTTTTCAATTAATCAATATTGATCTATATTAATTATTTATATATCACTAAAAGAAAATTGATTTTTTTGTGACGAAGTTTTTCATTGCAAATATCAAATAATCGTTGCAAAATAACTTTCGCAATGAAAAAAAAATCGTCGTTGTCTCGTGTTGAATCAATTATCCTCATGTCCCTTACAAGAGTATGTTTCTTATGTGAAAGATATTTTGATGATTACAAACTACATTCTGTTTATAATAATAATGTATACATGAAATATCTAATCCTACATGAAAGTTTCAAAGAATCAATAATGCACGGTGAATGTGTTGTCAAGATCTATCTGAAGACCATGATCACTTGAAGAATATATATATCGTTATACGATTAAATTGTGTTTAGGTTGTACAATCGTTACTGTCATATGATTTAGCAATATGCATGACTGCATATTTTAGTCGAGTTGATTTTCGATCATTTGCATTGAATTTTCTATGTTTGATTTGATCCAAAAATACCGAGATTTAATCGTATTTATCAAGTTTTAAATGAAAAATCAAAAACTGTTTTTAAGTGTCCATCAGGAAGCTAATATATCTTTCAGGACGCTAATGTCTTAGCAACGCTCCCTTGGACTTGGTAAGTCAGGACGTTGATAATACGTTAAGACACCGATAAAATTCAAGGTTAAAATGTACTTATTCATCATGACACTTACTTCATCAGTAGTGGTCTCATTTAAGTCAACCTGTGAACTTATTAGGACGCTGATTTAGAATCAGCTCGCTGATCGCTTTCCAAGTTTTAAATGTTTTAACTCTCAGGATGCTGATCGTCTTTCAGTGCACTAACTGTTTTTACAAGTTAAAATATCAGGACGCTCATCGTTTAGAAGCGCCCTTATGTCTTTCGTTTCAACTTGCTTTTAAAATATCAGGACGCTTACTTGTTAGTAGCGCCCTCGTAACTTTTAATATTTTTAAACAAGGCAGGACGCTAATTGTGGATTAGTGCCCTTATGAAGTTTAGTCGTTTAAATCGCCAAGTAAGTTAGGACGCTTATAATCAAGTAGCGCCCTCACTTCAAAGTTTAGCAGGACGCTTATAGTTCATGAGCACCCTCAAGGAACAAAATGACGAAGTTGGTTTTTATGCGTCAGAACACTGATTAACCAATTAGGACGCTAATCCCACTGTCACTGTTTTGACACTTACACTTTTACAGTACACTTTTTCAGAACTGTGCAAAACTTTTCAGGACCTTTTAAAACTTTTTAGAATGTTCTAATACTTTATCAGAACATTCCTCTTTCGTGAAATATCAAAAGATTCAGGTGTTATCGTCGTAATTGCATAGAGCTGAATCGATCTATTTCGAGAAAGAATGTATATGTTGCTTTTGAAATAACATGGTGCGTCAAAATCACACTTGAAAATTTCTCAAGTCCATTGCGCCACTGCTATTTCTATATATATGTTACCTTAGTGCAGATCAACGATAATTGATCTATCAATACGAAATCTGAAAACCATTCAAAACGTATTAACAATTTTCACTTGAGCAAAAACTTTTGGAAGTTAGTCTTCTACTCTCTGCTTTGAACTCACGATATTTTGAAATACATTAAGTTTTTGATTAGTTGATCTTCATCTATATCATTTCAAAAATCTATTGAAGAATACGAATGCTTTTTGAACCAGTTTTTTAGCTGAACTTCATCATACATATTTTGCTGAATCTGTGGTAACAGAAGGTTCAATCCAAACCTTTGTAAATATCACTTTAATTCTAAGTAAAGGGAATCATATCTCATCTTGTATTTTGATATTAGTGACTAGTTTGTAATTGGGATAGAGTAAGTGTTGCTCAAAAGTGTAACGATTCTTCTCACACCCAAAAGTTGAGAAAAGGTTCTTCTCACACCCTTAAGTTGAGAGAGTATAAGTTGAAAAAGTATACCGATTTGGTCTTCACCCGTATGAAGATCCTTAATGGAGTTTGGACAAACTCTAACTAAAGAGATTAGGTAGTGGATGTAGGCTAGGCCGAACCACTATAAATCCTGTTGGTATTATCTTTTTTGCTGTCACTGTGTTTATTTGTTATACTTAATTTAATTTGCTTTCAATATTTCTTACATTTAAAACAATGGTTAAAATCTGCTAAGTGTCCAATTCACCCCCCTTCTCGGACACATTTGGGCCAACAGTTGGTATCAAAGTGGGTTAACCGTCAAAGTATCTAACCATCTTTGATTGAGTATGGCAGGATAAAACGCAAGAAATGCTTATCCTTTGGTGAAGGAAACTCTACCAACCGACTACCACTGTTCAAGGGAGATGGCTATTCTCATTGGAAAACAAAGATTAGGTTCTACCTAAAAGCCCAAGACTTAGAAATATGGGATGTTGTGACAAACGACTGTCCAGCACCTACTAAAACAGTAGAGGTTGTCACTATCCCTAAGGAGTTAGACGAATGGAGTCCTAAGGAAAAGAAAAGAGAATTGCTAAATAACTAAGCTATGAACATTTTGTTTTGCAGTTTATCTGTTGAAGAGTTTAATAGAGTTAGCGCGCGTGAAACCGATAAGGAAATCTGGGATAAGTTAGAGGTCACCCACGAAGGAACTTTACAGGTTAAAATGGCAAAGCTCCAAATTCTAGTTGAAAAATATGAGACCTATAGGATGGAGGAAACTGACTCGATAGCCGAGGCTATTGCTCGGTTCACAAAAAACATCAATGAGATGAAAAACCTAAGAAAAAGCTATGACCAAGAAGAAACTGTTACAAAGTTTCTAAGGGGTCTACCTAGAGCTTGGGAACCCAAGGCCACGACCATTGAATAAGCCAAAAATTTGGTTGAATATACCTTCGATGAACTGTGTGGTTCATTAATGGTTCATGAAATGAAGATAAAAGATAAGATATGCTCGGTCAAGGTTGGTGAAAAAGAAAAGAAATCGATCGCCCTCAATGTTGAAACTGATTCTGAAGATGATTCAAACTTAGAAGATGACATGACTATGTTATCTAGAAAATTCAACAGGTTAATTAGGAGAAAGAGTAAAAGTGGCTCTTACTAAGTTTCACAAAGGAAAGAAACCCGAGTCAAAACCTGTAGAGTTAATTTGTTATGATTGTAACAAACCAAGTCATGTAAAAAGTGAATGTCCCACCAGATACAAGAAAAACACAAGTTCAAAAAGAAAGGACAAGAAAGTTTTCAAAGCCATGTGGGATGATTAAAGTGCAAGTGAGGATGAACCAGATTTAGATCACACCACTGCATTGTGCTTAATGGAAAGCACAAAGATGAGCAAAAATGAAGAACTACGGTATCTGGACAGCGGCTGCTCAAGACATATGACTCTAAATTTTTGAGCCTTGCAAAGAAGAAATGAGGAAAGGTCACCTTTGGAGACGACAACAAGGGTGATATTGAAGGCATCAAAATCATTGGTAACAATTTCTTATCCATATATGATGTACTTTATGTAAAAAGGCTGAAGCATAATCTCTTGAGCATAAGTCAATTACGTGACAAAGGTTATGACATTTCATTTGAAGCAAATAGGTGCATTGTCAGTCATGAAGATAAAACTGTTGCATTCATGGCATCTAGACACAATAATGTTTATTGCACAAATCTTAATGACATGGAAAAACAAAACGTAACATGTTTAAGTGCTATTTCGTGTGATGATGCATGGCTTTGGCATAGGAGACTTGCTCATGTTAGTATGAATAACATATCTAGAATTGTAAGACATGATCTTGTCAAGGGTATTCCAAAGGGAATCTACTCAAAAGACAAGGTATGTGAACCATGTCAATTGGGTAAGCATACCCAATCATCGTTTAAGAGCAAGAGGCATCAATCTACTTCTAGAGCTGTCGAACTGATTCACATGGATCTTTTCGAACCATCCAAAACCCAAAGCTTAGGTTGTAAATCTTAAGTATTTGTGATTGTTGATGATTTTACTTGATTTACTTGGGTATTTCTATTAGCTCACAAATCTGATGCATGCAAACTATTTATAAAGTTCTGCAAAAGAGTTGAAAATGAAAAAGGGTCATAAAATCAACATAATTAGAAGTGATGAAGGAGGCAAATTTGTTAATAAAAATCTTGAAGAATTCTGCAATAATCAAGGTTACACTCACCATCTCTCGGCCCCTAGGACACCACAACAAAATGGTGTAGTGGAAAAGAAAATTAGGACTTTGTAAGAAATGTGTAGAACAATGTTTAATGAGTATAACACTACAAATCATTTTTGGGGAGAGGCTATTAACACAACTTGCAATGTAACGAATAGAATCCTAATTAGGAAATATTTGAATAAAACCTTGTATGAACTATGAAAGGGTAGAGCACCCAACATCCGTTACTTTCAAGTATTTGGATATAAGTGTTTTATCCTAAATGATAAAGACAACTTAGACAAGTTTGAACCTAAATCTGATATAGGAATATTTTTAGGATACTCAAAACATAGTAGAGCCTATAGAGTTTTCAATAAATCTAATCAAACCATAGAAGAATCAATTCGTGTAAATTTTGATGAAAGTAAAAGCAAAAAAAAGTCTTTAGGATAAATTTAAACACTTAAACTTTGATGATGATGAACCCAAAACAACTAAGATCATAGATCTTGAGACTGAAATGCCTTCAGAATCATCTAAAAACTCTAGACTGCTTCAAGGTCTATCCAAAGATCAAATATTAGGAGATTCACAAAAGGGTGTATCCACTAGAGCTTCAATTCAAAGAGAACAAGAGCTTGTTGCTTTTGTATCGCAATTTGAACCAATTAAAGTGGAAAATGCACTGAAAGTTGAAAATTGGATTCTTGCTATGCAAGAAGAGCAAGGACACTTTGTGCGAAACAAAGTATGAGAATTAGTGTCACACCCTGGGTTGCACAACGTGCCCCCTACCCAGGTGCGGGCGCACCCCCTCGGGGCGAACGCCTAGCCATTATGGATCCATAATGGCTAGGCGTTCGCCCCGAGGGGGTGCGCCCGCACCTGGGTAGGGGGCACGCTGTGCAACCCAGGGTGTGACAATTAGTTCCTAGACCGTTTCATCAATTAGTTATAGGAACCAAATGGATCTTTAGAAACAAAAAGAATGAACAAGGTATCATTGTCCGAAATAAGGCTAGATTGATTACACAAGGTACAACCAAGAACAAGGCATAGACTTTGAAGAAATCTTTGCCCCAGTAGCAAGATTAGAGGCAATAAGGATGCTACGTGCCTATTCTTGTTACAAGGACTTTCCCTTATTCCAAATTGCGGATGCTCAAGACCCGGATTATGTGTTCAAACTCCACAAAGCCTTATATGAATTAAGATAAGGTCCAAGAGCTTGGTATGATCGACTAAGTTCATTTCTTTTAGATCATAACTTTCAAAAAGAAAAGCTTGACCCAACTTTGCTTATCAAACACTGAAATGACAATATGTTTATTGTTCAAATATATGTGGATGATATCATTTTTGGTGCATCAAATAAAGAGTTGTGTGATGAGTTTTCAAAACTAATGCAAAGGGAATTTGAAATGAGTATGATGGGAGAACTTACATACTTTCCCGGCTTGCAAATTACGCAAATGCCAAAAGGCACCTTCATAAGCCAATCAAAGTATACTAAGGAAATGGTTAAAAAGTTTCGAATGAATAATTTGAAATCAATTGATACTCCCTGTAACTCTACAATTAAATTAGATAAAGATGAAAAAGGAAAACCGATTGATTCTAAACTTTAAAGAAGTATGATTCGAAGTCTGTTATACCTAACAACAAGTCGACCTGACATTATGTTCAGTGTATGTTTTTGTGCAAGATTTCAATCAGAACCTAAAGATCTTACTTAAAATGTGACAAACGAATATTCAAATATATAAATGGCACGACAAACTTAGGAATTTGATATTTCAAAGGTACTTCATTTGATCTGAAAAGTTATGTAGACTCTGACTATACCCAAAAACATCTCTCAAGCCTGACCAAGGCTACTCCAAACCTTGGCCAATGAACCCTTCTCGACATGTTGATCGCAACTTGGATACCGCATAGAACGGATCTCTAGACATAGAATTATGAGCCAACTCTTGATGAGGAAAGGCACACATCACTCCCACTGATGGAGCGCAACATTAAATGCATAAACCACCCCCCTCTCACTTTAAAAAGGGGCTTCATTCTTCAGAGGCAGGTATGCTCTAAGCCTCCACTTCTCTACATATTTCTATTTTTCTCCTACATTATCTAACTTAAGCATCGGAGTGGTTTCTATTACTTCCACCTGATGCCACCACCCTTGTAGGTCCGAAGTGAAGCGATCTGGAGAGTTTTGGAGGAGGAGCAGACAATCTTCACTCTCAATCTGCCAGCATCGGTCGGCATGAGACTTTTGGCTAAAACATTTGGTGTCGATTGTGGGGAACGACATCGAAGTCCGTTGCTCGAACGTCATTAGTCAGAACAACATTCAGCTCCCTCAAGAGGAAGTTGCGAACCAAGAACCAGTTCGTCAACTTCATCGCGGGACACCCCGCCTTCACCCCCAAGTCGCCTCGGGTTACCAAACCACTCATATTTGAATCAGAAGTATGGAACGAAAGATGGGAAACAGTGGTTGAGAACGTCAACTAGATAGTAGGGATAGTGGAGAGGATAGAGCAGGCCTATGGCACTTGCCTACTAGAGGCGAATCTTCGATGTTTGGAAACGAATGCTAGGACGAAAGCGTTGCGGAGCCAACCCAGAAGCTGACAACACAAAATGAACAAAGTCATCCGAGCCCAATGATGATGGAACAACATTCCGCCTCTCGCATCCAATAGTCAAGCAACAAGGAGTTTCCTTCCCATGACATCGAAGACCGGTTGCGGTACATATAGGAACAAAACATAACTTTAGTAGACATACAAAGAGGTCTGCTAACCGTAGGGGCTGCAAACACCACCCATCAACTAAATGCCACGGCTATGAGGACAGGGGACCAGCCCTAGACTATCCAAGACGTGGAAGAATCAAGAGCTCGGTTGTCTGTAGATGGAATCTTAAGGGAAACAAAACTATCTTTCGTGGAAAATATCCAGAATCCCACTTTGCCCAACGAGATTAAAATTCGCCAGAATGACTTATACGACGAGAAGAAAGACCCGATCAACCACCCCACTGAGTATAAGTCCTGGATGAAGTTGTGCGGGGCAACTAATCAGAACCTTTGTTTGGCTTTCTAACACACGTTGACCGTTGCAACCTTGAGTTGGTTTTAGGGGCCACGCTTAGATTGATCCGTTCTTTCGACCAACTCAGACGATCGTTCATCAGCAAGTTTGTCGGGCTTTGTGAAACAAGGAAACCCTCCACGTACCTTTTGTCAGTCAAGCAAGGGAAAGACGAAGCCTTTAACAACTACATAGGACGCTTCGTATAGGAACCGTCCCTGGTGGAAGGATACTCGCCCAACGTAGCACTGACCGCTATAATGGCGGGGCTCCAAGCAAGCAAATTTTTGTGCTCTTTAGACAAGAGCCCGACTAGAAGTTATGAAAAGTTGCTTATTCGAGCAAAAAAATACATTAACTTAGAGGAAATGAAGACAACGAGGAACGACTAAGACAAGGACGAGGCACCCTTAGAGAAAACAAAAGATAAAGAAGAAAAGGAAAAAGGTCTGGAAAACACTGGGTGCCCAAAAGAAGAACCTCGGTCCTAACGGGTTAGGTTGACATACACCCCGGCTCACCGTCCTTGTCAAGCAAGTCCTTACAGAGGCGGAATGCCAGAATCTTATACAGTCTTCGAGCCCTATGAGAGCGGAAGCAGAAAGAAGTGACTGGAGGAAGTATTGCAGGTACCACCGCGACCACGGTAACAACATTGCTGACTGTTATGAACTGAAGGACCATATCGATGACTTAATTAACGACAAATAAGGCCAACACCCCAGCGAATAGGGACATACCTGCCCGACCCTCACGACCGAACGCAAAAATCCACACCATATGGGAGGATCGATTTTGGGCGACGATTTGAACAGGGCAAGGAAAGCATATGCCCGCGAGGCATAAAATCTGCTCCTCGACTCACACTTTGCCTTCAGCTTGAGAAAGGAACCTTGAAGGGATCCGCATGTCATCATGTTCACTGAAAAAGACGCTCGTAGACTCCACTTCTCGCATGTTAATGCCCTGGTCGTGACTTTGGACATTGCGATCCACAAGGTTCACAAGCCGTTGGTCGATGGGGGAAGTTCGTGGACACATTGTTCAGTTCAACCTTCAAGCTCATGAGCATAAGGGACACACGTCTACATCCATTTGTAACCCCTTTGATTGGATTTACTGGCGACTCAATAAACCCCGAAGGAATGATAACTTTGTCTCTGATAGTGGGAAACTTTCCATTCCAATCCATAGCCATGACCAATTTTCTGGTGGTTGACTGCCCCTCTATATTCAACGAGATCATCGAATGCCCGACCCTCAATGCGTTAAGGGCGGTAGCGTCAACATACCACCTGACCATGAAGGTCTCCGTAGAGAAGGGACTGGGATCTTGTGACGCGATCAGAAAGATTCAGGAAAGTGCTACGCGTTGGCCCTTTGGAAGGTGTGGCCAATTGGTGACAAAAATCAACATCACTTGAAGGCCCAAAAGAATTAGGACATGCCCTTAGGAACCAAGGGTTGTATTCCACTTTCAATACAATGTACTTTGGGCCAAATAAAGAAAAAATTATATAAGGCCCGATGATGTATTAAAAAAAATTAATAAATGAACCATGAATTTTGTTTCAAAATTTCAAATGGAGTATTGTGCCCAAATGTGAGCTATACACGTATCAAATAGTGAAGGCCCTAAGCCCAACATGAGCTATACACGTATCAAATAGCTAAGGCCGTAGGTCTCAACGTGAGCTATACCCGTATCAAATAGTAAAAGTCGTAGGCCCACCGTGAGCTATACATGTATCAAATATACACGTATCAAATAGCAAAAATTGTAAGCCCAACACAAACTATACACATCTCAGAATAGTGAAGCTCATCGGCTCAGCGTAAGCGATACATGCACCAAGTAACAAAGATAGTATGCGACTCGAGTGACGGAAACTCATAAGGCCCGCAAATCACGCAGAAAAAATCTATAGAAGCTATTCCTTCTCGCATGCAAGGTCAGAATAAAAGAAGGTGTATGGGGGTAAGATGATCAGAACGACTTGAGCACAACCCGGGCTGAACCGCCCCCCAAGATGATGATGCAACAATAGTTCCTTAAAAGAAAGAACCAAGAGTTGATCAAGGAGAGACAAGCCCATCTCTAGTAACAACTAAAAATATGGAGAGGTAAAAAGGCAAAAACACGTAGTTAAACATGCCCAGGCGCATATAAAGACCGTCTTAAGCAAACAAGCACTAATTTTAAATTAAAAGGTGTCAACAGTAAATACACCATTAAAAGTCATTAACAAAAGTTAGGACCACAAACATTCTCCCCAGGATAATTCTTGTCCAGAAAGCCAAGATTCCAGTTTGGGCGACGATGTTCAATCTCTGGCTATAGGTCCTTCCTATCCTCGTAGTATCCTTGGTTGTTCGCCTCCTTACCCACTCTCGCTACCTTGGCCTCATGACCGGCGCGCATGTTGTTCATCATTTGACGAGCTTCAACAAGCTCTTCTTTGTCGCACTCAACTTCTCGACAGGCTATGGCGGCATCCCTCTCGCTCTCAGCAGCCCTGGAAACGTGGTCCTTGACCAACCTCCGTTGTTCAGCCATGCGCTGACCACAACCATCTTGTACCTCCTTCAACTTCGCATTCGACTGCCCACGAGCAATACTCATCGCATAGGTTGCCTACCAATCAGCAACACATGTTAAGATCCCAAGGAAGTAGAGTCACAAAAAAGAAAGAAAGAAGAGAAATGACACTAAAGAAAATCACCTGAGTGAGCTGAGTGATCGCATCTTCCCACAGGGGCTACAACTCGGTGTCCAGGATCTACTGGGCCTTCGCGCTCTTGATGCTTACCTTAGAATTCTAGTTCACATACTCTACGTATTCCTCGACCTTCTCCACGGGGGCAGGACCTGCAGGCCTGTGATAAAACGCTTTCTTCTATTTTTGAGGCAAGGAACTTGGCATAGCATTCTTCTTTTCCTTCCTAGATGACTGTTACGTGCAAACCGCAAGCATACGGTGTCAAGTTATAATATAAAACTGATGAGAAATCGAGTTATCGTCCTCTAGGATTGATACTCACACTAAATACCACATTTACTAACTTCAACTTTATTTAGAAAATTAGATTTTAGTGATAAAGTGAAATAAATAAACAATTAAATAATTGGAAAGTAAACTAAGCATGCAATAAAAATAGATAGAGAATCAGAGATAGAATAATCTAGAGGTTTGATATCACCTCACTCTCAACTATGCACATATATATATTGACTATTAAATCAATTCTTTTATTTATAAGTCAAGAATCCTAAAGTCTCTAATTCCCTATCTCGAGTGTCGAATTAGAACATATCACCAACGCTTGATTTCGATTTCTCGATAAAAACCAAAACCCTAGCAACTCATTAGGTTTTGTGATTTTTCCTACAACTTCAAAAGCTATCATAAATCTCTCGATTCAATGATAATCTTAGGTTATATTTTCCTAGTTCCAACTGAAGGAATCCTCTCTCGAGTGCCACCCCCCAAGTCTAGAATCATTCAATCCATGATCAAGAGATTACAAGCATTAAGTAATGAGAAATATAAATAAACTAGAAAACTTTATTAACAATACTCAAACAATAAAACCTACAACATAGTATCAAGTTCGAATCAATCTACACCTCTAGAAAGAGGATTTAGTTCATAACTAGAGATATCAAAACATGAAATAGCATGATGAACATAAATCTAAAACCAGAAACACAAAGTAGAAGGAAGGGAAAGTGTAGGAGAATCTTCAATGTTTTCAATCTTGCTCTTCTCCTCGCTTCTAACCCTAGCCTTCTTCCTTGCTTTCCACAATCTTTTTCTCCTCTCCTTGATCTATCTTCCATGATCCTTTTTCACTTTGAAAACCCTAAAAAATGGTCTTTATAGAGCCACAAGTCCATAGGAAGTCGTCCAAGAAGTGTCTAAGTCGAACTTGGAAAGTTCTCAACAAAATTAGAAAGTTTCTATTTTGAATCGCACATTCGCTTTCTTTCTCGACGTTTTTCTTCTCCTTTTTTCCACTCCAAATCAACCTCAAAACCATTGAATAGTATAGTATTTCAAGTAAGGAATCCATAGAAATGAACCATGTCCAATTTGGAGTTAAATTGAAAATGTTATGGCCAAAAAACAAAAGTAGCGCACTTTCTAAAATCTATCGAATCATGGAGTTGTGGGGCCCACACACTGGATTTTTGCACCTTTTTTTCCTCTTGCTTGTGGACTTAGCCATTTTTCCATGCCTTTTTGTCTTGATTTGCACATATATCTTCAAGCAAACTTCATACAACTTGCTTTCAACTTCCAAGTCCACTTTAGGTCCATCAAAACACCTTGAAAACAATCCAAATCATGTGAGAATCATGCTTTAATAATCTCATGAACCAACCTATAAAAACCCAAACTGAAATAATACAAAAAACACTAAAACTTGGCAAAACTATCAAATAACCAAATTTATGGTAAACTAACCTAATATATGAACTAAATACCCTAAAACTCATCTAAAACATGCTCTAAAACATATACTAAATACCTACTTATCAATGACGGAGTCGGCGAAACAGAGCTAGTCGTGAGATTGAAAGTTAAGGGAGCAAAACTGACTTTGCTAGACTGAGCGGAAGTATGATTATAGGCCTTCCAAACCAACCGATGTCGAGCAAGAAAAAATTCAGCTTCATCCTTCACAGTTTGCGGTAGAGCCATCCTCAACCTGGACCAAGGGCGATCAGGAACCCCCGAAGGGTTCGAGGAACTAGAAATTAGAATTATTGCGACAAGGACAAACGATTAGCAAATCAAAAAGAAAACACCAAATGCGAAACAACCTAACAACAACTGCCCTACTCACCATGGGGGGGACTAGAATCATCAATCATTGATAAGGTCGCGAAACGACTCAAAGAAGTCAACTCAACGAAGGCACGCTTAGACGGTCACAAGCTATGCAAATAATCAATCCTCTCTTCCAATTCGATAGAGATATGAGGGCGAAACGTGCAACCTGCATACACTAAGGGTGAACCAATAAGAATAGAAAAGTTGAGCATAAGTAGAAATATCCAAACACCCTCCATTTGCCTTTCCCAACAAACGATATCTCTGACGAATTCGGGGCTTCAGACTTTCATCCACCAAAGCCTCATTCACGAAAAACCATTTGCTCCTCCAAGATAGACCATACTGAAAACTCTCTTCAATCAACTTCTCACGACGATGAGGCATAGCCCCATACCAGCCACAAGAACTACAATGTTGAACCAACTTGTAACAATAAATGAACTGACTAAAGTTGAAATCTTCAAGGCCGTGCTTCATCCACAAAGACAAACAACTAACAAACAACCCCCATACCCAAGGACACAACCGGGTAGGTGCAACTTCCAACTTAGCCAAAAACACTCCTAAAATAGGATGAAGTAGAAGCCTGAACCCATGAACAAACATGTCATTGTTAACGGAAATCTCCCCACGATGGTATGGAGAACAAGCCCTTTCATTCTCCTTAGGAGCCCTGAAACAAACAGTCGAAGGAACTCCTAATTCACAAAACACCTCATGGGTCCCCTCTACAATCATGACAGATGCATACTCTCGCGCGGCGAAGGCTGGCTTAGAAATCGCCTAGCCTCATCGTCATCTCCCGAATCCCTTTCAAGATGAAAGGAATCAGAAGCTCATGACACAACCTCGCTAAGAGGAGTGTCATTTGAATGATAACTAAAGTTAGAAGACTCTGTTGTGCTACTAAGGCATTGGCTATCCAATGTATAATACCACGAAAAACCAAGATTATCACATAGGGCACTCATGACTCCCACCTAAACCAACAAGCATGGTAAGACACAAAACGTACGTTTAGACACGCCCAACCTCCCGATGTTAAGTACAAAAGATGACACAAAACAACGCAAATAAAAAACAAGCAGCGAGAAGCCAAATTTAGCACACCTAGAGCATGGAAAGGAACTTGCTTGAACTGTAAACCAAAAAAAAAAACCAAAGAAAAATAAAAGACTAACCTTTACTCCACACCCAACACAAGAAAAACCAAAACAATGAATGAAGCGCAAGTTCACCCCCTATATGTTAACCTATACGGTTCATTACTTAGCTCGTCTCTAAATATACTGTGATAAAGTATATTTTGATGATCACAAACAAAGTACTTTTCGGTTCTAAACGTGCGTGCGTCAAGATTTCATCAAAGCACCTAAGGAAAACAAAAAGCCAAGGAATGACTCGATCAAGGAACTAAAAGATCACATCCACCGGTCAAGTTCGTTTCAATCAAAAGGACTTCAACGATTACATCATGATTTCAAGATCACTTCACTAGAACGATTCAATCAAGCTTCAAGTCTACATCTCTCGATTAACGTTCAAGACATTCAACTCTGCGCAAAGCTCTTATTGAAGATCTCATAATGAAGAGTTGGATTTAACGATTACGAGAAATGAGAAATACATAAAGTATTTAAGGTATATCTTTCTCCAATCGTTATTGCTCAAAATGTTCTTCAAAACCATGCATAAATCATCTGCATATATTTTTCAAATCTGCATGTTTTTATCATACGTTTTACGGTATTTCAAATGATTTAGTTTTCAATATTTAATTTAAAATCTACCGAGTTTTTATTCGCATTTATAGAATATTTAATCGCGAGTCAAAACTATTTTCAAAGAATCTTTCAGGGCGCTAATGATTTAGCAGCGCTCTCCTGAACTTGTTAAGTCAGGACGCTAATGACTCATTAGGACACTGATAACGTTCTAGGTTGAATTGAACTGATTTATTAGGATGCTTACTTGTATAGTAGCGACCTCCTTTATTAGTTAACCTCTGAAGTTGTCAGGAAGCTAACTCAGCATCAGCTCACTGAAAGATGTCTTAAGTTCTTCAAAGAATGTTTCTTTGAGGACGCTGATAGTTATTAGTTGAACAATCTATCAGGACGCTATCTGGATAGGAGTGCCCTCACCTTTAGGAATCAACTTAGTAACTTTCAGGCAGCTGATTGTCTTTTTGCGTGCTTGTGTTTTTGTTTAAAATGTTTTTAATTGGTAGGACACTTGCGCCGTTGTTGCGCCCTCATGTTTTGTTTTATGTTTTAAAGGCAGGACGCTTACTCGGATGGTAGCGCTATCATACATTGAATTGTTTTAAAACATAGCAGGACGCTAACTGCGCATTAGCGCCCTCAGGTTTAAGTCGTTTAAGTGTCAAAGTAAGTCAGGACGCTTACGAGTTAGTAGCGCCCTCAGGTAAGTGTTTAGCAAGACGCTTATACGTAATGAGTGCCCTCAAGGAACAAATTGACATTGTTGATATTTTGTGTTAGGACACTGATTACGAAATAAGGACGCTAATTCAACAACCGTCACTGTTTGAATAAGTACACTACATCAATTTACCTTTTCAGAACGGACCTTTGCACAGAGTCCTTTCCAGACCTATCAGAGACCGTCTCTGATACATGAAATAAGTTTTTCTAAAACTTTCCTTTTTCATAAAATCTGAAAAGAACCAGAATGTTAGTGAAGATTGCAGTTGCCATTTTCATATAACATTCTAACCGTTGTGTGTAGACATTCACATTATTTAAACTTTAAATGTCTAACGACTATGTCCCACTAAGTCTATAAATATCAACACTTAGGATCAAACAACTTGCCAGTCATTTTATATTGTGCTAATACTTTGAAAGTTAGTTTGTGTCAAAATGTTTTTCAAACATCTAAACTTTCAAAGTATTTTTACTGATACCTTTACGTCTTCAAATGATTTTCATATTGAGCTTTTTTCATCTTATCTTTGAAAATCTATTTGATTTGGTATCAACTCAAATTATTAGCACCGATTCATACTTGGTATTATTCTTGTTGAAGATAGAATTTGAGATATAGTTCATAAGAAATACAGTTGCACTTGATTTCATATCTTAAGTATTGTAGTGAACTATATCAATAGTTGCATTAACTATTGATCACTGAACCAAAAGTTTTCATACTTATATTTATTATCTATTTTGAAAACTGCCTTTGTTTTTTATTTAAACTAGTCATTCAATTTTCAAATCAATGTTTATTTGGTATCATATTATTTTTGAAGAAGCACTGATTTTCATATCACATCATTCATGCTTTTCAAAACTGCACTTGAGCAATACCGAACATTGAAAGGTAAAAGACTGTAAGTGTATTTCAACTTAGCATTACCTATTTCATATTTCATATCTTTGTAATGCTATGTACTGAGCTTAATTGTAAAGTGTTCTACTCAGTTAGAGCCAACATTATTGTGTTGTAATTCTGGTGTGTTTCTGGACTGAAATAACCAGGGCAATTGAAGGTAGTTCAGTTAATGATTTCAGGATTGAAATCATGTAAGCTAATCTCTGAACTTGTAAAAGAGAAACTGGTTCATCCTAATCTCGCAAAAGGATAGGTGCGTCCTTAACCTGTAAAAGGATAGGTTATCTCTTAACCTGTAAAAGAGAAACGGTTGTTCTTTAACCCGTAAAAGGAAAAAGGTTTTTCCTTATCCCGTAAAAGGAACATTGGTTTCTCCTCATCCCTAAAAAAGAAAATTTGGTTCATCCTTAGCCCGTAAAAGGATAGGTTTGCCTTTAACCTGTAAAAGGGCAGTTGTAACGGTTTGGTTCTCGCCCGTAGAGAATCAGTTAGTAGATTGAGAAAATCCTAATCGGGAGATTAGGTAGTGGAACGTAGGCTTGGCCGAACCACTATAAATCTTGTGTGTCTCACGTTTGCACTTTAGTGTTTGTTCTAGTTTTGCATCCAATTCCAATACACTCATGTAAATCAATTAGTTATTGGAAGAGAGATTTAAAATTGACCATCACACACAATTCACCCCCCTCTTGGGTAGACCAACACTATATATAAGCAAATGTAGGATTCACATAACTAAAAAACTCCCACAACACTGAATCAAGCAACTCAAATGGAGAGCAAACCAATACACAAGATCTTGGCCTGCTTGTGGAAAAGTCCATCGGGCTGCGGCCGAGGATACACCTCGGCCTTGTCCAAGGTGCACCCCTCGGCTGTCGTTAAGGATACCCCTTTTACCCCGACCAAGAGACCCCCTTAACCACATTGAGGGGCCTCTACCATGGCCGAGGGAAACCTTCGGCTCAGCCAAAAGCATCTCCCGAGCCTCGGCCAAAGCACTCCCAGCCTCGGCCAATGAACCATTCTCGACATGTTGATCGCAACTCGAGTACCCCATAGAACGAATCTTGAGACATAGAATTACAAGCCAACTCCTAATGAGGAAAGACACAAATCACTCCCACTGATGGAGCGCAACATTAAATGCAATGAACACCTCTATCTCACTATAAAAAGGGGCTTCATTCTTCAAAGATAGGTATGCTCTAAGCCTCCACTTCTATACATATTTTTATTTTTCTCTTACATTATCTAACTTAGGTATTGGAGTGGTTTTGGTGACATCCACCCGGTGTCACCACCCTTATAGGTCCGTAGCGAGGCGACCCTGCTGGAGAGTTTCAGAGGAGGAGCAAACAATCTTCAAACTTAGTCAGCCAACATCGGTCCGAGGTTAAATGCAGAGATTTTCTACTAAAACAATGATTCCAAAATTAAAATTGTCATCGAACATCCTAATTTAACTATGAAGAAAACATTCAAATGATGATTACAAAAAAAGTGTATGCAAAAAGAGTGTAGTAAACATTGAAGAAGAGCGCTATCACCGGTCACCGTTGTAATCGCCAAATCTAAAAATTTGAAAAAAAAAATAGTTTAGTATTGTTGTATTATAACAATACAAGTACAATGTAAACAATTAATTGATGTTACAAGGCATCACTTATACAATTAATACATGAAAAAAGTTTTATAATATTTCTTTTTCAAATACATAGAAGCCCTAAATACATAATTTTTTTTATAATATTCCTTTTTCTTATTTTTAAGAGTCTTATATTATATTGACAATGATAGTTTTTAGGCATGTATGAGAAAATTTCGACAGAACCTCCTCTATATTTTGGACATTTAACACTTTTAAAAACCTGTTATAATATTTCAATACACAATAATTTTTACATCCCAACTAAATTCACATTATGTACAAGTACATTCATCACACCATTATCAACATATTAAATGAAATAAATATGAAACTATATTAAGCTAAATAGGGAAAAAATCGCCTCTAAAAAATATATTTACAAAGTTAAGAACCATACCATCAAAAAGGAGGTTCTTGATTACATGTTATGACAAATTGTATCAATTCTTCAATCTCATCTTGCCTATTCTTCATCTCATTTAACTGTGATTTTGTTTTGTGCAACTCAGTTTGTTGGTCATCGAATTGTTCAGTTAACTGTTCAACACGTCTTTCAGCTTTTATTGCCATTCGATTAGCTTCAACTACTTGTGCAATTCTTACTTGTGTTAACGAAGAAGATGAGAGAGTCATCTCACCATGACCAAGCCCATGAACTGTGTTGCATATTTCATTCTCACTCATAGGATTTTGTTGAGATTGGAGTTCCACCATTTGTTCCTAAATATACAAAATAATACTTAGAATTCTAAAGAAATAAGTTTTAAGAATTATTGGTTGCAAGTAAAACAAAAGAACTTTAAATTAGATTTTCTTACATGCAGAAGTTATGCGAGTAGTCCTAACCTTTCTCCCCTCCCTTAGGTGAGTTTTCTTCCAAAAATCTATACGACCTATAGGTTGATTTGACTCCTGACTTTGTTGCATTATTCAATAACACTTATAAGAACTTTGTCGTTATATTAATATTCATTTAATACATACAAAAATTATAAAAAGTAAGTAAAATTACCAATTCATGACGATATCGCACAAAATACTTTGAACCAGTGCAATAGTTAACCTCAAGCTTCCCT
Organism: Paratinospora sagittata; assembly: GCA_035771175.1. Classification (NCBI taxonomy): domain Eukaryota; kingdom Viridiplantae; phylum Streptophyta; class Magnoliopsida; order Ranunculales; family Menispermaceae; genus Paratinospora; species Paratinospora sagittata. The sequence continues at coordinate 17,795,225 of CM069603.1, forward strand.
CGATTCACAGTATTTGTTGTGCTAATTTTCTATATTGAAAGGACAATTAAATCTTAAAAGTATACTTGCACGTATATGCATAAAAAAAAGCAACAATAGTTATTTATGAAAAAAAAAACAATATGTATACCTTGAAAGCACTGGAACTAAAATACTCACAACATTGCTTCCAAGCATTGTCGTCAACATTGTCATAGAGTTTGTCAAGTGCCTCCTTTTCACTTCTAAATTTCTTGAAATATTTATGAAGATTGTGCATATGCCCCTTTAAACGCTCAGTCAAGTATTTTTCAATAACATATTTATGTCGAGGGCATCCAAGGTCGATATAACTTATCCTATCATTTTTTTGGGACAAAGATTATCAAAATCAAATATAAAAATGAATCAATGATGAAAAACATTGAACTTACCAAAATTCGATCACAGATCAGTTGTTTATTTGCCTATGTGACCTTCTTCCACTCGGTACAAACAATGAGAGCATAAGTACGATAGATAGTTCCTACCTCTGTTGTGAACTTTTTTCACCCATAGGTTTTAATATACCATCAGGAACCTCAATTTTAGGCTTATTTCCAATGCTATATTGTAGGTAATGAGTAAGAGATATGTTTTTAGCCTTTCCACAACCCTTTTTACATATGTTTGAAGCTACTTACACAAGACTATAATGAACAATATAAGGTAAATAGTATTAAGAACATAGCTAATTATCACATATTTCAATATATGGAAAACTTAATCAAACTATTAAGATTAGTGTTACGAGTGGTCGTTGTTGGTCCACCTAAGAGGGGGGTGAATTTGATGCGATGGTCAATTTGAAATATCTTTTCCAATAACTTAGTGATATACGTAAGTGTACTGGAAATGGATGCAAAACTAGAACACAGACTAAATTGCAAACGTGTGACACACAAGATTTACAGTGGTTCGGCCAAGCCTACATTTACTACCTAATCTCCCGATTAGGATTTTCTCAATCCACTAACTGATTCTCTTACGGGTGAGAACCAAACCGTTACAACTGCCATTTTACTGGTTAAAGGCAAACCTATCCTTTCACGGGCTAAGGATGAACAAAATTTCTTTTTTTTCTAGATGAGGAGAAACCCATGTTCCTTTTACAGGATAAGGAAGAACCGTTTTCCTTTTGCGGGATAAGGAAGAACCGTGATCCTTTTACGGGATGAGGAACAATCGTGATCCTTCTACGGGATGAGGAACAACTGTTTCTCTTTTACAAGTTAAGAGATAACCTATCCTTTTACAGGTTAATGACGCACCTATCCTTTTATGGGATGAGGATGAACCGAATTTCTATTTGCAGGTGAGGATAAACCTTTTTCATTTCTACTGGTTAAGAGATAACCGTACATGATTTTGATCCTGAAATCATTAAATGAACTACATTCACTTATCCTGGTTGTTTCAGTCCAGAAACACACCAGCATTACAACACAATAATGTTGGTTCTAACTGAGTAGAACATTTTACAATTAAGCTCAGTACATAACATTACAAAGATATGAAATATGAAATAAGTAATGCTAAGTTGAAATAAACTTACAATTCTTTACCTTTCAATGTTTGGTATTGCTCAAGTACAATTTCGAAAAGCATGAATGATGTGATATGAAAGCTAATGCTTCTTCGAAAATAATATGATATAAAATATAAGTATGAAAACTTCTGGTTCAATGATCAGTAGTTAATGCAACTATTGATATAGTTCAATACAATACTTACGATATGAAATCAAGTACAACTGTATTTCTAATGAACTATATCTCAAATTCTATCTTCAGCAAGAATAATACCAAATATGAATCGGTGCTGAGAATTTGAGTTGATACCAGACCAAATAGATTTTCAAAGATAAGATGAAAATAAGCTCAATATGAAAATCATTTGAAGACGTAAAGGTATCAGTAAAAATACATTGAAAGTTTAGATGTTTGAAAAACATTTTGACACAGACTAACTTTCAAAAAGTATTGGCACAATACAAAATTATTGGCAAGTTGTTTGGTCCTAAGTGCTGGTATTTATAAACTTAGTGGGACATAGCCGTTAGACATTTAAAGTTCAAATAATATGAACTTTTACACAACGGCTAGAATGTTATATGAAAATGGCAACTACAATTTTTACTAACATTCTTGCTCTTTTTAGATTTCAAGAAAAAGGAAAGTTTTAGAAAAACTTATTTCATGTATCAGAGAAGATCTCTGATAAGTCTAAAAAGGACTCTGTGCAAGGGGACTTTGTTCTGCAAAAGTAAACTTATAAAGTATACTTGTTCGAACACTGACGGTTGTTAAATTAGCGTCCTAATTCCGTAATCAGTGTCCTAACACAAAATATCAACTATGTCGTTTTGTTCTTTGAGGGCCCGCATTACGTATAAATGTCCTACTGAACACTTAAGTGAGGGCGCTACTAACTCGTAAGCGTCCTAACATACTTTGATACTTAAACGACTTAAACCTGAGGGTGCTAATGCACAGTTAGCGTCTTGTTATGTCTTAAAATAATTAAGTGTATGAGGGCGCTACTATCCGAATAAGCGTCCTGCCTTTAAAACATAAAACAAAACATGTGTAGCGCCCTACCAATTAAAAACATTTGAAACAAAACACAAACATGCTGAAGGACAATTAGCGTCGTGAAAGTTACTAAGTTGATTCCCAAAGGTATGGGCGCTGCTATCCAGATAGCGTCCTAATAGTTTATTCAACTTATGACCATCAACGTCCTCAAAGATACATTCTTTGAAGAACTTAAGACATCTTTCAGTGAGCTGATGCTGAGTCAGCTTTCTGACAACTTCAGAGGTTGACTAATAAAGGAGGCCGCTACTATACAAGTAAGCGTTCTAATAAATCAGTTCAACTCAACCTTGATTGTTATCAACGTCCTAATGAGTCATCAGCGTCCAGACTTAACAAGTTCAGGAGAGCGTTGCTAAATCATTAGCGTCCTGAATGACTTTTTAAAAATAGTTTTGACTCTCGATTAAATATTCGATAAATGCGAATAAAAACTTGGTAGATTTATAATTAAATATATAATATTAAATCATTTGAAATACCATCAGACGTAAAATCAAAACACGTAGATTTGAAAAACATATGTAGATGATTTTTGCATGGTTTTGAAAATTATTTTGAGCAAGAACGATTAGAGAAAGATATATATTAAATACTTTGTGTATTTCTCATTTCTCATAACCGTTAAATCCAACTCTTAATTGTGAGATCTTCGATAAAAGCTTTGTGCGGAGTTGAATGACTTGAACGTTGATCGAGAGATGCAGACTTGAAGCTTGATCGAATCGTTCGAGTGAAGTGCTTCTTGAAATCAGGATGTGATCGTTGATGTTCCTTGGTTGAGAAGAACTTGACCGTTGGATGTGATATTTGTGTTCCTTGGCCTTTTGCTGTTCTCAGGTGCTTTGATGAAATGTTGATAAACGCATGATTAACACCGGAAAGTACTTTGTTTGTGATCATGAAAATATACTTTATCACAGTATATTTAGGGACGAGCTAAGTGATGAACCGTATTGGTTAACAATCTCCCCCTTTTTTTATGATAACAAAGAAATCGAAAAATTGAACGCTTAAGCAAAAAGATTAATGTTAATTTCTTTTCCCCCAGCTATTCCTCTTATTTTTCTTTTATCTCTTATTTTTCTTCTCCCCCTTTGATATCATCAAAAAGTGAAGAAAAGATACTAAGATCTCTCCTTGTGACTTAGTAGAGTAGCGAAGCTCTCCCTTACATGGAGACTCCCCCTTACTTTGTGCATTCACCCTCAAGATGATTTATGACGATGTGTCATAGTTAGGTACGTGAGAATGCGTTAAGGTTTACTGTACTAGAATCACATTAGAAAAAGATCTTATTTTTAAGCACAATGAGAAATAGATTGACTTATTCATAGGCTGTAAGATTTGAAATAATTTGACAAAAACGTAGTCGAGAATCGTAGTCAGAGGGAATGAGAAGGAATTGCTGAAAGATGAATTCATAAAGAATTTTTAATCGTGGGCAATTATTCTCCTTAGTGTTTGGCATAAATATAAATTTGATAATTAAAGTAGACCAAACACAGAGTATGCTTTAAGATATGTAAATAAACAAGCATAAGCATACTTATAGCATAGGCAGAAAGATTTATGATTAAACAAGGCCTAGCTATGATGATTCTAATAGGATGCAAAGTATATAATTTAAAGTACATGGCATCTATTAGATATCAAAAATCACAGTCAATTGATTCATACAAATTATAATATTAAAGAGCAACATCAATCGCATGTGAGATGGAAAATTATAAACTTTCCATAGTTTAGACATATGACGATATATATGATGAATATCAAAGTCTAAACATATTGAATATATGCTGAAATTCATAGATATCATTCAATCAACAACATACATTCATTTTCCTATTCTAGGCATATAATTTCAATTGAAGCATGGTCTAGAATGTTTGGTTCATAGATTCTAATGAGAAAACATTTGGAAAGGTATGTACTCATTAGAAATCAATTATCCATGAGTTTGATGCTGTCATGATATGGTATGAAGCAGATGCATCAAAGTTATGAAATCATAGAAAAGATAATGCCAAAAGATAGTAATCATAAGTGTAGGCAAAAATCTTTTCAAGATATAGGCATATGATATGAAACTGTATACATGGCCTATATTCATTTGCAGAGACATGAATCATGCATATATAAGATTTTCTAAGTTTAAAGCATGATCATGATTTGAACTAGCATAGGCAGGAATCAATCGTTAAAGCACAACCTAGCTATTGTGTATCTGATCATCATATAATCAGATAGCACATAAGTTCAAGATAAATTAATCATGATGTTATATGAGATACAAGATAAGTATAATCATTATATTTATCAGACAGTCACAGATATGCATATTAGATACTAAAGATAGATATGACTAGTCAAGAATGATGCCGCAAATATACTGAACATGATAATAAAGGCTTCAAGCAGAAATATGTATCAGAGTCAGCTAAAGATAACATTGAGATCATATAAGCAGGCATTCAAAAGCATGAAACAAACAACTCACAAACGGAGACAAGTGTGTGCAGCAAATGAATATGAAATATAACATTCACACAAATTCAAGCAGATCAGTCATTCAAATATAATAAAGCATCAAAATATGAATGAGAGATAAAAGATAGCGAAACATAAGCAAGCAAGCATCAAAGTAGTGAGATGTGCAGAACTCATTATGTAAGTGAAGCAGGGGAATTGAACAGAGTAGACACATACACGATAAATTGTAAGATGAATTATGCTTAAACATTGAAAGTAAGTATTGTAAGAAAGTCTTAACCAAAAATACAAAACATAGTTTAAACAAAATTTGAAAAATTTGGCAAAACATGACTGGGGTAGAGAGGTTTCTAGATTTTCCTAAAAGAGTCCAAAACAGAGTCTTTCGAGCGAGGACATTCATCAAGGCTATTGGTCCTGCGAGCCATGGGAGTGGCGGTGCTCACATGGACAACCTTTTCAATTAAGGCTCGGGATTCTTCATTTTCCTCAAACAGTGCCATCATCAGATCTCTCTGACGTTTTGCTTTGGATTCAAGCACTTTCATTCTGTTTTCGTGCTCGTTTAACATGACTAGAACAACCTGAACGCTGGAGGATAGAGAATCACTAAGCATGGAAAACTGTTCCTCAAGAGATGCTACAACAGGAAGAGGTGGTTGAGGTTCTCGCCATGAAGTGGAGACGCATGGTTTTCCCTGGGAGCAATTTCCCGAAAAAGTTCTTCATCAGACCTATCTGGTGAAGAGACAATAGAAGTAAGACACAAGAGGTGGAAGATGATTCCTCTCTAGCTCTTTTCCTAGACTCAAGAGCTTTGGATGCCATAAGAGAGTTGAGGAAGGAGACGAAAACAAAGAAGATGAATGCGAAACGATTTCACACTCAAAAAAAAAAGTGAAGTGAGATAGAAATGTATGGAGCAAGCTAATGGGCATCGAAAACAGAGTTTGCAATAAATGCAAGAATGACATATGAGTCATGTGCCAAAGAACAAACCTAGGTGGATACGGCTAGGTGGGAGAAAGTGAGTTCTAGGATTTCTATCCTAAGACATGAAATACAAAGACACCGAGACGAACTCAGAAAAATGACCAAAGGATTTAGACTCTAGGTTGTTAGACCTTATTTCAGAGAACCCTCTTTGATACCAATTGTTGGTCCACCCAAGAGGGGGGTGGATTGGGTGCGCTAGTCAATTTTAAATATCTCTTCTAATAACTTAGTGATATACATAAATGTATTGGAATTGGATGCAAAAATAGAACACACAAGATTTATAGTGGTTCGACCAAGCCTACGTCTACTACCTAATCTCCCGATTAGGATTTTCTCAATCCACTAACTGATTCTCTTATGGGTGAGAACCAAACTGTTCCAACTGCCCTTAGGTTAAAGGCAAACCTATCCTTTCACGGGCAATGGATGAACCGAGTTTCCTTTTTCCAGGATGAGGAGAAACCCATGTTCCTTTTACAGGATAAAAAAGAACAGTTTTCCTTTTACGGGATAAGGAAGAACCGTTTTCCTTTTACCGGATAAGGAAGAACTGTGATCCTTTTACGGGATGAGGAACAACGGTGATCTTTTTACGGGATGAGGAACAACCGTGATCCTTTTACGGGATGAGGAACAACCGTTTCACTTTTATTGGGTAAGAGATAACCTATCCTTTTACAGGTTAATGAAGCGCCTATCCTTTTACGGGATGAAGATGAACCGAATTCCTGCTTGCAGGTGAGGATAAACCTTTTTCTCTTCTACAGGTTCAGAGATAACCTTACATGATTTCAATCCTGAAATCATTAAGTGAACTGCATTCACTTGTCCTGGTAGTTTCAGTCTAGAAACACACCAGCATTACAACACAATAATGTTGGTTCTAACTGAGTAGAACACTTTACAATTAAGCTCAGTACATAACATTACAACGATATGAAATATGAACTAGGTAATGTTAAGTTGAAATACACTTACAGTTCTTTACCTTTCAATGTTCAGTATTGCTCAAGTGCAGTTTTAGAAAACATGAATGATGTGATATGAAAATCAATGCTTCTTCGAAAATAATATGATACCAAATAAACATTGATTTGAAAATTGAAGGACTATTGTAAATAAAAAACACAGACAATTTTCAAGATAGATATAAAATATAAGTTCGAAAACTTCTGGTTCAGTGATCAGTAGTTAATGCAACTACTGATATAGTTCAATACAATACTTAAGATATGAAATCAAGTACAACTGTATTTCTCATGAACTATATCTCAAATTCTATCTTCAGCAAGAATAATACCAAGTATGAATCGGTACTGAGAATTTGAGTTGATACCAGATCGAATAGATTTGCAAAGATAAGATGAAAATAAGCTCAGTATGAAAATTATTTGAAGACGTAAAGGTATCAGTAAAAATACTTTGAAAGTTTAGATGTGTAACGCCTGTACCTTAGGATGACGCCATTTTGACCCGTAGAGTACCCATATACGTATGTGTATACATATTTGATGCTCGACATGTGTTGGTTTTAGTGTCTTTGCATGCTTTTAAGTTTTTTAATGTGTGCGTAAAGTTTCAGAATGATCGGAGACCCGTTCGAAGTCGAAACATGTCGAAAATGGTGTTTTGGATAAGTGGAGCTCGCTCCATGGAGGAAAAAATTTCTGTAACCGATTACATCAATTGAGTGATCTCCTAGATCCGTGGTCTGATTGAGCTGAAGTTTTGTTAGCTTATTCTTTTTCTGATAGATCTTGATTATGAACGGTTGAGATCTTGATCAGAGTTGTTTACTGTGAGATATAAGACTCCAAAAACTTTTTCACGGATTTGCAGATTTTCTTGCGCAGTTTTGATGAAATTGTTGGATCTCGCAATCCCACCCGGATTGAGATGAGATTTTACCATAAGATTTTTAACTGAATCATACAAATTATGAACTGTTAAGATGTTAACTTGATGAGTCATTTGCAAGAAATTGATTATCTAAGCGAGAGTAATTGCAGAAGAAAAAAACTGTTCCTTTTATTTAAGTGATTTTTTCTTTCATATGTGGGCCCAAAAATGCAACTAAACCTCTATATAAGCCATTTCAACGTGAATTTCTTCATTTTTCACTTTCAAAGAGGGCTAGAGAGCTTGGGGAGGTGATAAAGAAGGGGAGAGGAGAAAAAAGAGAGAAGTTAGGGTTTTTTGCCCAAAGACACCCAAGGTAATCATTTCTTCCCCATTCTTTCTCATTTTTCTTCCTTCTTTCACTTTCCTTCATGCTTGTTTTGGGCTCCTAGACCTAGGGTTTGCATGTATGGCCTATTTTATGTTTGTTTTTCATGTTAAAGACCTTCCCTAACCTCAACCAACACCTAAGGGGTGTTTTCCATCCATGTATCCCAAAATTTAAGGGAGTTGTCGAAAACCAATGTTGGACTTAGGCTTTGATTTTGTGATATGTGTATCTAGATGGCATGGAGAGTCCTTAAATGGTGAAACCCCAATTTCTAACAAGAAATTGGAGGGGTTTCATGGATTTGACCTAAACTCAGATTTTAGACCTAGGGTTTACTATTCAAATTGCATGTGATTTATGATGAATGGATGGGTAAATATGGATGTATGACACTCCAAATTACTGATTTTGATTAGTGGAAACCCAAGTGTAGAGAATTTTTGGCCTAGGCTATGTAATTTGGCAATTTCCTTATAATTTGGGAAATTGCATGTGATTTAGGGATTTGCCCAAATTTGGGGATTTTGACCTAATTGATTTCAATTGATGAAATTAACTTGCAATTAGTCTAATTAACCTTATTTATGATTGAATGTCATGTATTATAGTGTTTGGATCAACATATTGCATTCCATTTGGTTAAATGTGGGTTAATTGGGTAGTAAGTGGGTGAATTAGGCAATTTGAGATTAGCCCATATGTAGGACCATTTCAAAAACTTAATTGGCATTTGATTTGGGTTTAAACATGGTTGATTTGCATACTTGGACTGATTTTCAGTTTCGCATAAACCATGTTGTTTTCAGGATTTGTGATTTGATCTAAGTGATCCAAATAGTCCAATTGGAGATTGTAGCACATTCTAGTGCTCTTTCTTGGAATTGGAAGTTAGATTAGCTAGGTCTAGCCAATCAAGGATGAGTATAAAATGTTTTAAATGCTTATATAATGTAGTATGCAGATTTATTGAATTCATAAACTGTATTTGAGCATAGTCAGTTGGGAAAACAGTTGAGTTATGTGCATTCCCTAAGCTTGGGATTTCTTATGGAATCCCATTGGGCCAACCGAAAATCCTCAATTGTGAACCTTGCAAAGGATTTCTATGGGTGTGTGTATGTTAGGATTCGCCTAGACATGTTACTTGTCTTGGTGGGCGAATCCTATGGTTCATACAATCCATAAAAATTCTGATAGATACGGGTAAGAAGTCGATTAGGCATGGGTTTCGCCCACACATGGCCCTTGTATTGATTCTTACTCAGGAGGTGGTAGGTTGCATATGCATGTTTATAAAATGGTACGCATTGTCTTGTTTATAACATGATACATTATATTGGCATGTATGTAATATTGCTTACTCCCATGATTATTTAAATGGTTTTAACAATTCTTGCAATGTTTTACTTAAATGCATATATATGTTGCCACTTGTATAGAACATTCACTGAGCTTGTTGTAGCTCACCCCTCATCCTTATCTTTTTAGGATCTGATAGGAAGGGGAAAGGAAAAGCTTAGCTGCGAAGCGTTCCCGTACTGTTGTTGACGTAGGTGTTTAGTACTTTTCCGCAATTTATTTTGATAAATTGTACTATGTAACACCTAATGATTATACTTAAAATTTAGATGGGTTTGTATTTATGCTTAAGTATATTATGTACTGTTGAACACTATGGAATTGAAGAAAAATTTTCTAGTTGTCATTTTGGATATATTTTATATGATGATCTTATATTATGTCTGTGTTTATTCTTGTGTATTTGGGATTATGGTTTGTGTTAGAACCTTATCAGGACGCCGTGTATGTCGATGGACGATATACACAGGGTTCCATGCCAATCATGACGTCACGGATAGTGGGTAGTGACAAGATGTTTGAAAAACATTTTGATACAGACTAACTTTCAAAAAGTATTGACACAATACAAAATTATTGGCAAGTTGTTTGGTCCTAAGTGTTGGTATTTATAAACTTATTGGGACATAGCCGCTAGACATTTGAAGTTCAAATAATTTGAACGTTTACACACAACGGCTAGAATGTTATATGAAAATGGAAACTGCAATTTTCACTAACATTCTGGTTCTTTTCAGATTTCATGAAAAAGAAAAGTTTTAGAAAAACTTATTTCATGTATCAGAGAATATCTCTGATAAGTCTGAAAAGGACTCTGTGCAAGGGGACTTTGTTCTGAAAAAGTAAACTTATAAAGTATACTTGTTCGAACAATGACTGTTGTTAAATTAGCATCCTAATTCCGTAATCAGTGTCCTAATGCACAATATCAACTATGTCATTTTGTTCTTTGAGGGCCCTCATTTACTTATAAGCGTCCTACTGAACACTTAAGTGGGGGTGCTACTAACTCGTAAGTGTCCTGACTTACTTTGGCACTTAAACGACTTAAACCTGAGGGCGCTAATGCACAGTTAGCGTCCTGCTATGTCTTAAAACAATTAAGTGTATGAGGGCGTTACTATCTGAGTAAGCGTCCAGCCTTTAAAACATAAAATAAAACATGAGGTTCCTACAACTATGTAAGCGTCCTACCAATTAAAAACATTTGAAACAAAACACAAACATGCTGAAGGATAATTAATGTCCTGAAAGTTACTAAGTTGATTCCCAAAGGTAAGGGCATTTTTATCCAGATAGCGTCTTGATAGATTATTCAACTTATGACTATTAGCGTTCTCAAAGATACATTCTTTGAAGAACTTAAGACATCTTTCAGTGAGCTGATGCTGAGTCAGCTTCCTAACAACTTCAGTGGTTGACTAATAAAGGAGGCCGCTACTATACAAGTAAGCGTCCTAATAAATTTGTTCAATTCAACCATGAACGTTATCAGCGTCCTGACTTAACAAGTTCAGGAGAGCGCTGTTGAATCATTACCGTCCTGAAAGACCCTTTAAAAATAGTTTTTACTTGATATTAAATATTCGATAAATGCAAATAAAAACTCGGTAGATTTCAAATTAAATATGTAATAATAAATCATTTGAAATACCATCAGACGTAAAATCAAAACACGTAGATTTGAAAAGCATATGTAGATGATTTTTGCATGGTTTTGAAAATTATTTTGAGCAAGAACGATTAGAGAAAGATATATCTTAAATACTTTGTGTATTTCTCATTTCTCATAACCGTTAAATCCAACTCTTCATTGTGAGATCTTCGATAAAAGCTTTGGGCGGAGTTGAATGACTTGAAAGTTGATCGAGAGATGCAGACTTGAAGCTTGATCGAATCATTGAGTGAAGTGATTTTTGAAATCAGGATGTGATCGTTGATGTTCCTTGGTTGAGACGAACTTAACCGTTGGATGTGATCTTTGTGTTCCTTGATCGAGTCGTTCCTTGGCCTTTTGCTTTCCTTAGGTTCTTTGATGAAATCTTGATAAACACACGATTAGCACCGAAAAGACTTTGTTTGTGATCATCAAAATATACTTTATCACAGTATATTTAGGGACGAGCTAAGTGATGAACCATATTGGTTAACGGTTTAGAGTCTAGATTGTGATTGTTCAACTGTTATGGGTAATGGTGGCTCAGAACTTTTCTGCTGGCTACGCGTGGATACTCTATGTCATTTTCCCAGTGCCATAACTTTAGAAATGTTTATCTCAAATAAAAGTTACAATATATAAACATTTATTAGTTAGATACCACATCAATATAACCTATATGTTTTTCATGCTAAAAAAAATCTTAGATAGAAAAAACATATATGCTTATATAATATAACAACCATCATCTTTAAATACATATCCATATGAGCAAATTAATTAATAACATCGAACACAAAGAACTATTTTTATGTGATGAACTTAACACATTAAAGAGAAATAATTACCTACATTCAAGTTAATTAATATCATCATCATCTGATATTACTTCAACTTCATCTGTGTAATAACTTTCGTTTGAACTATGCACTTTATCAGTTTCATCATCATCATTAATGAAATTCTCAATCGGATCATCATACCTCATGTTGCCCATAGTTACATCTACCTCAACCTCAATTAGAACTTCATTTAGTCTTGATAATGAAAATGGTTCACTATCACCAATTTCATCAATATGGATAACCTCATTTATGTTACCATGTATATCTTCTTGGTATGCCTCACTGGAGGGAAGTGGGTCGGCATCCTCAACCTCAATTTCCATGACATCATACACATTTCTTGGCTCTATCTTTCGTACAACTTGCCAATAATTATGCAACTTGGTATCATTCAAGTAAAATACTTGTTTTACTTGAGAAGCTAGTACAAAAGGGTCATCCTTATACCATCTACGATTAGTATTAACATTGATGAAATGAGTACCTAGTTGAATTCTTGTTCACTTATTACCAACATCCCACCATTCACACTTAAAGATTAATACTCACCTACTGAGACAATGATAGACTTCAATAATGTCTTTTAAGACACCAAAAAAGTCAATATCTTCAAATTGATGAGACCCAACGACAATAACTCCACTAATTTGCGTCTGCATATATTTCTCATGGTATTTTGTATGAAACCTCATCCCATTAATCACACAACTGCTATATCTTTTGGCTCGTGGAGCAGGGTTGCATGCCTAGACTATAAGTCATCAGTTCCTTCAATAGCGTTTGCCTCATACAATAATTTCATCTATTCATACAAAATGATTTCTTAGACCAAAGAATATGTTCACAAGAACTTATATCATCACATGTTTTCAAACCATAACGGGAATTCTTTTCCTTGTATATGGTCAACATCGCTTATATTTTGCCTTTTGAGCTCTTCTAAATGTTGACTGCATAAAGATTTGTGTAGATGTCTAACATAAGGATGTGTTAAAATAAGGTAGCATAACTAAATTTATCATAACAAAATTTTAACTTGCTTGAAATAAGATGATATCTTCAAAAAATTATTTAAATATATAATACGGAAACTTCGTGAGATCAGGAAAGTCAAGTATATCGTAAATTGTGAAACTTAAAACTCGAAAATTCATTGAGAAAATGGGCACGCCTAACCCTTGATTTCCTTGACCTCCATCATATTTTGATCCCCCCAATTGAATCTAGTCTCAATTCCTTCAAGATACATAGAACAAAATGTTAAACATTCACTATCAATGTAAGCTTCAGCAATAGACCTTTTGGTCGTGCCTTATTTCATACCTATTTCTTTAGAGTGTACAAAAATCTGCTCATAAAATTAAAAAAACTGAAATAAGGATCTATTAGATAATTAAATATATGTTGATAAGATCAAAATAATTATATGCATTACCTTTCAATAGGATACATCCACCGATATTGCATTGGTCCACATAGAATAGCTTCATATGTTAAATGAATAACCAAATAGACCATGATGTCAAAAAAGGATGAAGGAAATATTCTTTCCAACTTGCAAAGTAGTACTACGATTTCCTTTTCAAGCTTTTCCTGCACTTGCAATTTTAATGTCTTAGAACACAACTCTTTAAATAATAAACCAAGTCCAATCAATGTTGTGGAAATATCATCATTTAAGAATCCACAAATTGCTACTGGAAGAAGTCATTGAAGGTGTAAATAACAATCATGACTTTTCATTAAAAAGCCCTTACATTCTTTAACATTGACACACCATTTATATAAATGGTTTTATCGAATTATTTTTTGGTTTGAATGATTTTTAATTCAATTTCAATCAAGTAATAATTATTTAAATAAACTTCATGAATTATTAAAATAAGTTGATATGTCTTAGTAGTTTTGCAATTTTTAATTTAATTAATTATTCCTTTTTTAGTTTTCATATAAAGCAATATTTGTGGGATCGACCTTAAAAATAGTACAACGTTGCTTGTATACTTATAAGTAAAAAGATCTCATTGAATTGAGAGTAACACATTACTCTAAAACTCTTTTTCAAATAGTTTATATTTGAAAACTATATTCAAATCCTAAATTGGGTAGCCCATTTAATTTGTGTGATCCCTAAAATTGGCTAGCAATGGCTAAATGATTTAGTTCAATCGAAAAGAAAACTATCACTTTCGTCTAAACTACAAGTCGGAATAATATTTAAACTAGCTTTGGAATCTTCCCTATGGTTTTTACATTCAAACAAGAAGTTAGAGGACCATGCAAATAATACACACACGCACACACACACACACACACACACACACATATATATATACATATACATTATGTGTGTGTGTATGTATTTATATTCTACATTTGGCATTACAATACACCTCACAATTACGTCCTCAAAGAACATTTAATAGCTTAGATAACATCGAAAACATATATGCCAAGGCTCTGCCCAATTAAGAAGAAAACCAATTTAGAACTAATTATGTAGTACTCTAACCTTGAAAACTATATGGGCCGTGACACATTTGTCCACTTTCGTCTGACCCACTTTAAAATGAGTACAGACAAAACATTTCTATAGTAGGGTCAAATAGGACAAAAACTTTGTGTATGTTTTAAAACCGGGTCAGGTCCAAATATAAGCTTAAAAAATCGAGTATCAAGTTCCTAATTAATACAAGGGTAAAATTTACATTTTTTTAATTTGCCTATGCCCTAGTTCGATCGAATTTTTTTACTTATATTTCTTCTTGAGCCTTGCTTTCTCTTTATTATCTTATTCTTCCTCGTTTTCATTCTTTATCACTATTGGTATGATAACTTTGTTTTTATTACTTTACCACCACTGTTACACCCGAAAAAGGAGACAGATAGGAAATCGATAGAAACTTCAGTTCAAAAAACAACCTCGCAACAGGAAATTCGAGAAAGAAACATTGTCTTGGTCAAATCCAGGACAATTGGCCGCAAACCAAGAAAGGTTGAGAAAACCCTCGGTAATAGCCAAAGGCCTATCCTCGGCTAATGGCCAAGGCCAAAGGGCTCCTATCCTCTCAGCCGCATGGTTGAAGCCCTTCGACCACAACTGAGGAGCTCACCCCGCATGGCCGTTGGCCAGGACTTCCTAGGTTTAGGTCGCAGCTTCCTCAAACTCGACTACGCCAAAAATGGATGTCGATGTACAAGATTATCGATTTAGTCCTGATAAGGAAAAGGCTTAAATGCTTCCTTGTAATAAATGTCGACAATAAATGTGAAAGATCCATCCTCTATTATAAAAAAGACCATCAGTCCACCAAAAAAGGTATTCTCTGAACTCTAAACTCTCTACACTTATCATTTTCTCTCCTTCAGTAGCTAACTTAAGCATCAAAGTGTTTTTAGTGACACCCCCGGTGCGACTGCCCTTTGAAGGTTGGAAGCAAGGAGACTAATCGAGAAGTTTGGAGGAGTTGCAAATTTTCATCTTTATCAATTAGCCAACTTCTCACCCGCTTGTTTAGGGTGAGATTTTTGGCCTAAACATTTGCCGTTGTCTGTTGCGAACAACATATTAAGTCTGTTGCCTGAAAAACATGAGTGATAACAATGCCCAAGTCCCTTAAGAAGATTAAAAAAACCAGGAACCCATCCGTTAACTTCGTTGAGGAAGACCTCGACTCAATCCCCGAATTGCTTCGGGATATCGTGCCACTTAGCTTCGACTTGGGAGCATTGACCAAAGGATTAGGATAATGGTGGAGAACGTTAACCGAATGAAGGGAATATTAGAGCGGATCGAGCAAGTTCACCACATAGCACCCTCCAGGGGCGAATCCTCAACCTTCGGTAATGAACGCCGAGATGAAAGAGTTACAGAACTAGTCGGGCACCTAGCAGAGCAAAATGAACAATGTCAACCATTCCCAAGGGAACAGAATGACAGTCCAGCTCCCACCACCAAGATATCGATAATAGGGAGGTTCTTCAAGACAACATAAAAGAATGTTTGCGATACACACAAGTGCAAATTTGACTTTAGTTAACGTATGAAGGGGATTGTTGAACGCGGGCACCACAAATCTCGGTTGTCAACAAGAAGCTATCGTCCCAAAGACTAGAGGTCAAATCTAGAAAATTCAAGCAACGTAAGGGTCGAGAGCTCAATTTTTTATTGATGTTATCTTAGGAGAAGAAGAGTTGCCTTTCGCAGATGAAATTCTAAATGCACCTCTTCCTGACAAGATTAAAATCCCGCTGAAAGATCTGTATGACAAAAACAAAGACCTGGTCAACCATTTAACGAAGTACATGTTTTGGATGAAGTTACACAGTGAGACCGACCATACACTATGCTTAGCCTTCTAGCACACACTGATAGGAGCTACCCTAAGTTGGCTCTAGGGGCTGCAACCCAGGTCGATCCATTAATTCGATCAGCTTGGTCAATCATTCTTCAGGGTGTTCATGGGATTGCGTGAAACTAGAAAGTCGTCCACCCATCTCTTATCAGTAACGCAAGGAAAGGATGAGCACTTGAAAGACTACATAGCACGCTTAGCACATGAAACAATCTCAGGTCGAAGGATACTCAGATTGATTGCCATAGTAGCAGGACTCGAAACAGGCCGGTTTTGGTGGTCCTTGGCTAAAAATCCAGCCAAGAGTTATGAAGATCTACTCATTAGAGCAAAGAAGTACATGAACACAAAAGAAATGAGAGGAGCAAAGGACATTCACGAGAAAGAAGGGGTGCCCTCAAAAGAGATAAAAGAGAAGGGAGAGAAAGAGAAGAACATGGAAGGTGTCCGATGGCCACAAAAAGAGGTACGTCCTCTAAAAAATAGACCTACTCACACCCCGCTCACCACCCCTGTCGAGCAGGTATTGATTGAACCAGAGCCTAGGAATATTATGAGTCCTCCACGTCCTATGAAGACAAACGCAGAACGAAGGGATAGAACGAAGTACTATCGATATCATCGTGACCATGGCCATAACACAAATGATTGTTTCGATTGAAAGAACGAAATTGAAGAATTGTTTTGTCACACCCCAAAAATTCTCTCATTTTAAAATCCCTTTAGTTGGGGATTTGATGATAAATAGCAACAAGAGAAATTTCTAGGTTACAACTGTTGTACTTCCAAAACAAACATTATTTTATTATATGACTTATTTGCTATAGTATACAAAAGCCATGTTCTAATACATGCTATAAATTTTACATGTTTTAACTAAAACTAACACACACTAGTGACGAACATTTTTCGACCTTTATACATATACGGACGGCTTATGTGAGTATATCCACAATTATACATTCTTTGTTGCTTACGTCCCACCTTTCTTCTATCCATTGCCCATCCTCTTTTTCTTCTCCCTTGACACTAATTTCCTGGAGATAAAATTTAAGGGTGAGTTTTATGCCCAGTGGATCCCCTAGCGGGTTTCCACACTTTCGGCAAAATATTAAAATAAATATTCAAACAAGAATATAACAACAACACTTGCACACATATGCAAATATAAATTTTGCTAGCAAATAAACAGTTTATGAACTCCAAAATAATGAGCTACATTTAGCAATCCAACAAGGGCCAGCTCCCAACCCAAATAAGCTGCATTTAGCATTCTAGCAAGGGTCAGCTTCCATCCCCAAATAAGTTGCGTTTAGCATTCTACAAGGGTCAACTTCTAACCCAAATAACATTTCACTAGTGAAAGTAAAGCCGTGTGCATAACCATAGTATGAATATAAACTTTTAATGAAAAGACTAGAATGCACAAAGCATAAGTTCCTCCTCACCTTGAAATGTGTAGTAAAACAACAATTCCTTGAGCTTTTCCCGAAAAAATCAAAAATCTTAAAAGAGAAGAGTTTTGAAAAGTTTGAATGATATCTAAAAATGACCTCCCCTATTTACAATAGGAAATTTTTAGCACTTTTCCAAAATGCCCTTGAACTTTTGATTTATTTATCGTCTCGTCCTTTGCTCGGGTATGTTCTCAAGAACGTTCTCGAGAAGATTTTTACAAGAAATACCAATTATATCCTTTCTCGAGAAAATTCTTTTTAAATAATACCAACTATGTTCTTTTTATCCATAATGTCAATCGTGTCCCCTTTTTGTCCTTTTTTGGATTGAAAATGTTACAACCTCCCCTTCTTAAAAACTTTCGTCCTCGAAATTTGTTTCATAGCAACTATAGTTGTCTGCAAAATTTGATTACGATTAAGTATAAAACTATCTAGATATTTTAATAGATATTGTGCATATTTCCACACAGTAAGATGAAATATAATCACAACAGTTACAAAGGTTTATTTTCAGGAAATAGTTCTGAATATTTTTGTTTTATGTCACTTTCCAGTTCCCCTGTCGCCTCTTTTATACCATGATGGTTCCATACTAACGTAATAGCTTTTCTTCTCAACTGCTGGGTTTTTGTGTTTAAAATTTGTATTGGTAATTACTTCCTTATTCCATTATGATGTCTGGCAATGAAATAACTTGGGAAGGGTCAGGTTTATACTTTCACAACATTGAGATATGAAATACATCATGCATTCTTGGCATGGTTATAGGCAAATTAAGTTGATAAGCGACTGTACCGATTCTCTGTTTAATCTCAAAATGACCTATAAATCTTGGAGATAGTTTTCCTTTTATACCGAATCGACGGACTCCCTTGACAGGCTGTACTTTCAAAAATACCATGTCTCTATTTGGAAACTCCAGAGGTTGTCGACGCTGGTCCGCATAACTTTTCTACCTTCTTTGAGCTGTACGAAATCTTTCATTGATTAGCTGAATCTTTTCACTTGTTTCCTTTATTATTTCAGGACTTATTTCCACTTTATCTGTCATCTCCATCCAACAGATTGGGGATCTGCATGGCCTATCATACATAGCTTCAAATGGTGCCATTCTGATGTTTGTTTGATAGCTGTTATTATAAGCAAATTTGGCCAAATGTAAATACTTGGCCCAACTATCATGATTGTCCAGTACACAGGCTCTTAACATATCTTCTAGAATTTGAATTATTCGTTCTGACTGTCCGTCAGTTTGAGGATGGAATGTTGTACTCATCATGATTTTGGAACCTAATCTTTGTTGGAAACTTTTCCAAAATCGTGATGTAAAGCGTGGATCATGATCGCAAATGATGGTTTGAGGAATCCCATGCAGTTTTACTATTTCATTTTCGTATAGTTCAGCTAAATTGGTTGGAGTGTTTGTTGCCTTTGTGGGTAGGAATCTGATCATTTTGGTGAGTCTGTCCACCATAACCCATATTGTATCTTGGCCCTTGGTGTTTCGGGGTAATGCTGAGACAAAATCCATTGTGATGTTGTCCCATTCGATTCCCTTATCATCAAGGGTTGTAGTAACCCTAAGGTTTTTGATGTTTTGCCTTAACTTGCTGGCAAGTAAGACACCTTGCTACGTATTGTGCAACTTTATTCTTCATTCCGCAGAACCAAAATTGCCACTTTAGATCTTGATACATCTTATCTCCTCTTGGATGTTTGGCGAACTTGGAGCGATGAAATTCATCAAATACCATCTTTCTTAATTCTTCATTGTTTGGAATATAAATCTTTTTCTTGTATAAGATGGTTCCATCTGCTACCAATGTCCAATGTCCCAAGTCTTGTTGTTGAAACAATTGCATTTTCTTTTGCATCAGTTCTAGTTCATCTGCTTGTGATGCCTTTACTTTTTCAACCAAATCTGACTGAATACTTAAGCCTTGTAGTTTGATTCGTGACGGTCCCATTTCAATTTGAAGATTGTAGTGATCAACCTTCGAGAGCATTTTCCATTGAGAGAGAACTAATGAACATACTGACACATATGATTTTTTACTCAATGCATCAGCCACCACATTTGCTTTACATGGGCGGTATTAAATAGTAAAATCATAATCTTTGAGAAATTCCACCTAGCGTCTTTGCCTGAGATTAAGATCTCTTCGTGTATAAATATATCTTAAATTTTGGTGATCAGAGAAGAGCTCTATTCTTTCTCCATAGAGATAATGCCGCCAAAGTTTATGAGCGAAGACTACCGTGGCTAATTCCAGATCATGAGGAGAATAGTTCTGCTCATGAAGTTTTAGCCGTCGTGATCCATAAGCAATAACGTGTCCTTCTTGCATAAGAACTGCTCCCAATCCAGATAGCGACGCGTCGGTGTATAATGTATATTCTTTTCCGCTGACAGGAGCTTGTAAGATGGGTGTTGTTTTTAATTGTGTTTCAGCTCCTGAAAATATTGTTAGCAGTTTTGATTCCATTCTAATGGAATGTCTTTTCTTGTTAATCGAGTGAATAGTTTTGCCAGCTTTGAGAAATCTTGAACGAACCTTCTATAATACCCGGCCAACCCAAGAAAACTGCGAACCTCGGTAACAATGGTAGGTTGTTTCCAACTTACCACCGCTTCCACCTTTGTTGGGTCCACAACGATGCCATTTGATGAGACAACATGACCCAGAAACTTTACTTCGGAAATCCAAAATTTGCATTTGCTAAATTTTGCATAAAACTGGTGAGTTTGTAGAGTTTCGAACACCATTCGCAGATGCGTTTCATGTTCTTGTTTTGTCAGTGAATAAATGATAATATCATCAACAAATCCAACAACAAAACCGTCCAAATACGGCCTAAAGATTCGGTGCATAAGATCCATAAATGTTGTCGGGGCATGACATTAGTGTAAATTCGTAATGCCTGTACCGGGTTCGAAAGGCTGTTTTGTGAATATCCTCTTCTTTTATTCTCAATTGATGATATCCTGAACGAAGATCTATTTTTGAAAAATATTGTGCACCGCGCAATTGATCAAATAGGTCCTAAATTCGGGGTAATGGGTATTTATTCTTTATGTTAACATGATTGAGTTTTCGATAATCCACACACATTCTTAGTGTACCATCTTTCTTTTTAACAAATAACACTGAAGCTCCCCAAGGTGAAACATTTTCTTGAATGAAACCTTTCATTTCCAATTCCCTAAGTTGTTTGTCTAGCTCAACCAGTTCGGTGTGAGCCATTCGATACGGAGGAATGAATATTGGTTCAGTTCCTGGTAGTAACTTGATTTCAAAATCAAATTCTTGAATAGTTGGTATTCCAGGGAGATCATCTAAAAACATTAAGGGAAACTCAAAGACCACTGGTAAGGCATTTATTTGACTTGCTTCAGATCGTTCTTTCTGGTCTTTAAGAAGAGGTTTCATAAAAGCTATTTCACCCTTGCGTTGCATTTTCAGGGCTGCAACTACTGATTTGAGAAAAGAATGGCTTGAACCTTGTATTTTAAGAATAGTTTGGTTTGGAAGGGTCACATATACCCGTTTCTTTAGGCAGTCAATTTGAGTATTAACCTGGATTAACCAATTCATTCCTAAAATCAGATCAAAATCTTCAATATTTAAAACCAAAGGATTTATCAGGAAATGTTCATCACTCATCCTAAGTTCGTAGTTGGAGCATAGCTATGTAATTTCTACCCATGCCCCCACAGGTGTGGTTACCATCACTTTTGGACACAAAGGTTCAACTTCTAATACTAGTTGTTGTACTATGAAAGGGGTTATAAATGAATGGGTGGATCCCATATCGAACAATACCCGGATTTTGGAGTTGAATAAAAGAAATATAACTTCAACTACAGCCGTGTCACGCTGCTAATTAGCCCCAACAACGAAGGTTTAACCTTGGGGCCGTGGCTTGGGTTGATTAGGCTACCTTGGTACAACATTTTGATTTGTCGGAGCAGGTAGTTGGGGTTGAGTACAATATTTTGTGATGTGACCCCCTCGTCCACATCGGAAACATGTTCATGTATCCTGCCTTTGATCAGGGTTTGATCTTGGTCCCTGGTGTACCAATTCTTTCTTGGGGTTTCTTTGGTTCACTTGACCCTGTTGTATTTGCCTTGGATTTCCTACGTTTGACCCGTGAGGCTTTGGCTTCATTTCAGTTGTATCATGATTTCTTGTTTAATCCTTTTTTTGAAACTTTCTCAAGTTTCCAAACCCTTGAAAGATTAACGGTAATGACAAGTTCTCTATTTATAGGTGAACGACCTGCAAGGCGCAATGATAGGTATGAATCTTGAGGCAAAATCAACGGCGAGAATTCAAAGGACGTGCAAGAGTGGTCGGGCTGTCAGGCGGCGCACTTCAGCGCAGTTTTCTGGGCACAACTGTCATGAGCATTAAATAGCTCGGTATCTAACATTTCATCTAAGCCCCACAGATGATGCCAAATGTTAGTACATGATTTGATCAACACTAGTAGACGATGAGGTGGAGGGAATATGCTGATTTGGAACTCGTCGGAGTGCTGAAGAAATCACCAGAGGTTGATTATCTGAGAGAGGGAAAATAAGAAAAAATAAGCTATCGTGGGGAACACCAGTGTGGTGTCGGCCAAAGACCTTCTGATGCCTAAGTTAGTTCAGAGCTCCGTAGAGTTAATAGTACTGAACTGGATCGAGAGTTGTACCTCCCCCTTAGGGGTTATGGTCTTTTTATAGAGATGGCTTGAGGTCTTTGGCCTTGTAATAAAGTTGTTATAGAATCAGGAATCAATCTTGTGCTGAAAGACCACATTTGATTCCCAATAGAATTAGGAAGATCTGGTGCAATCCTTACTGGATTAGGATGACTTAGTAGCCTCTTAGTCGAACTAGTAGAGCTTCAGGCCTTATCACAGTCGGATAAGGAGTAAATTTTGAACTTATCGCAGTGAATCATGCCTTATCCCTATCTGAACCTGCGTTTAGTCGTCATCCATTCCGAAGTCATAGACCTCGTCAGATCTGTATACCCGACTGAAGTCTCTCTGTGGCAACCCCGCACCCCGGACCACCAACCCCGCAAGGAATGACATGCGGAATGCCGAGGCGGGACGCCCGGCGTAGGCCTCTCCAACCACTTCTCAACCCCCGTGAGGTGGTTGAGACCCTACGAGCCTTATCCCAAATAACGACATAATATAAAAAGGTACTAAACAAAACTACCAACCGTATTAATCATCCAAGACAAGAGATAATCCATAAAAATGAATCATAAATAAAACCATAATCCCTACAGTCCATCAAGATGGACATACACATAAAGTCCAAAACCAGTGGTACAAAAAAATCGTCATATGCCCACATGGCTCGATTTACAACTTTTCTATAATTTTCCACCTCCAAAATGGACAACGCCTGCCTTAATTCAGGCCTAAGTCCATTATAGAAGTTTTTGGCTTTATCTCACTCATTTGCTACAGTAGATAGGGAAAATACTAATAATTCTGTGAATTTTGCTGCATATTCTTGTACCGTCATTAGTCCTTGGTACAGTTTGGAGAATTCCAACCACTTTTGCCTTTTGGTGGCTTTGGGGAAGTATTCTTCAATAAACACGGCTAAAAAAATTCGGCCATGCCATTTTTGCCACATCCAAGGTTGGATCTCCCTTAATCATTTTCCACCAACTGTGTGCAATGCCAACCAGTTGATATGCAGCAAGCGAGATCTTTCTCTCATCCGGAACCCCCATTGCTTCAAAGGATTTTCGAGTTTCATCTAGCCATTTTTTAGCAGCTTTCGCATCAGGTTTTTCGTCAAAAATCAACAGCTGTAATCTTTTAAACTTTTTTATTTGTTTTGTCTGATAGTCTTCTTCTACTCTTCTCGCATCTACATGAGATGGTTGAGTTGCAACACGTTGACTTTGGGCTTCTTCCAGTCTAAAGTCCATGTAGTCCATGAACCGATGAAAGAATTTTTCCATCTCGGTCAGCGATTGTACCGATGACCCATTACCCATCTCTGGTGGTGGTGGATTGGTTGTGGGTGCTCCACCTAGAGTATTCGCGTCTTCTGTGAATTGTTCCGGAGTAAATGTTGTCTCTATTCTGGATGGCCCTGCATCCCCAGGTAGCTCACTCCTCGAGGCTTGGATCGAGCCATTGGTGGCCTGGCGTCGCGTTTGTATCGGCATACTATGGTACAAATAAGATTTGTTTTAGTTTCCTAGTTAGGTTATTAGGTTTCCCACCTAGCTTCTAGGTTTAAGGTGTAGGATTGATCGGTTCCATGAGCTAAATATAGGTTTCAAACCATTGAAATGCAATATGCATTTATAGGAAATATTCATGTGTTACAATAAACTTATATAAAATTATTTTTATATATATTATAAAATCATTCTTATCAATTATGAAATCATCCTTATCATTTATAATTGTCTTATACGTATTTGTTTATTGTGAAACAACACTATATTCAGTCATTGGTACCGATTTTGTGCTTCAGTTATTTCTAATTTATCGCGGTGTGAAGTATACTTTTCAAACTAACATCACAATTGATGAAAATATCAAGCGGATGGTAGTTATCCATCAAATTCGTACGTCCCATACCATTTGAATTTAAGGATAGAAACATATCAACTAGTTGTTTCCATAATTGCCAAACATGGTCATGGGATGATTTCTCCTCACTCGTCTTAAATACAAGTCATACCTAAGATGTCCCATACTACCCCAAATATGCCATAATTAAAACTTATGATTCGCCATTACCCCATCAAACATGGTCTCATGCACACACAATCTAATAAATAATTTAAATAAGTTAAACTTTATACATTAGGATATCCAGAATTATATACACAACCTAAGAAATTGTCACGACCCCCTCCTTAGGGTGACGTCATGACCGGCACAGAATACCATATACGTCATACCTAGACGTATACGATACTCTGTTAGCCTTGTCCTTTAAGACAATACCAAATACAAAATCATATATGATTTCACATCATTCATATCAATCCATTCCACATATACACAAACACTATTTTTTTTATTTATTTCTTTCTCACAAGACTTATATACAACTAAGTCTCTAAAACAGATACATCCATTCTCATGTATATTATCATTATACATCTCATTAACTATTACACATTGTTTGGTGTTATATATATACATATATCCAAAAACAAAATGTATACTCATCTCCCTGAACAAACAACATACTCACATAGCAAAACACAAGCTCAATTCTCTAGAGCCTTGCCCTTGCCCTTGTGATCTACACTTGTAATATGAAGGGAGTGGGGTGAGCTACAACAAGCTCAGTGAGTAATCTAATATTGGATTTACATATGCATCAATAAAAAAAAAGTATGGCATTGAAAACATCTTTATAAACTCATATGCAAATCAATGTAATTATCAGTACATGATTTAAGTACATTTCTCGCCACTCTATACATATCATACAATGCATAAAGATAAAATCCTCACCCTCAGAACTGTAAATGAATCTGTATCCCCATTATGCATACATAAGGAGAATTCATCTTACAAACCATCCTCTCGATCATTCTGAGGTCTAGTCAACAAACTTTCCTCCTTGGAATTGATCACATATTTTCCTTACTACGGGTAAGTCTAAGTATGTTTGAATTTAAAACCAAAGAATTTGAATGCATCAATTAAACAATGCAATATGGCAATCATACATGCACATCATTATCAAAATAGAGTTTATTTAATACAATGCCATACATAAAAACCAAATTAGAAATACTCACAATTTTCAGGATTTATACTAAGTCCCTAGCACACACACACTTAGCCAATTCTCATCAACTAGAACAACACAAACACCACACTGGTTTGCTGTCCATTCTCATCATCAATACTCAATTCAACATCAATCTCTGCAAGGTTCACATTACATTACATATTCATGAATTCCAGGACATGAATTTAGTCAATCAGTCACTCAATTAATCACTAAGTTAATCACAATGTATCAGTGAACATTTACCATATCAGTCCCCAAATTTAAACATATCCTGCACTTGTAGCACACTTGTGCTCATCACCAACCCATAATTTTACAAATTTTGTACTTCAATTCTCTGTCAATCATCATCACCAATGATTCAATATCAGTTTCCTGCAATTTAACACCATAAAACATCTCAAATCAGTCACTGAAAATGGGTTCCAAAACCTTTACCAACCAGGTCTGGAACATCCAAATCAATAATGAAAATCAATGAAATGAACATCAATTTACTTACCAAGCAACCATGAATCAATCCCCCATGGTTGTAGTCAACAATTCAATCAAATTTTCAAATGAATTCCACACTTTCCAGCTTGAAAACTAGCCATGAAAAATCATTGCATAATATATGTTGTACAAATGGAAGAAAGGAATTCAATTATGCAACTTTCACATAAAAAACCATGGATCTCACCTTGATTTTGCTCTCCAAGATCCCCTCTTCCTCTTCCTTTCTTCTCGTTTCAGTTCTAGAATTTTCTTTCTCAATCTGGTTTTTCTCTTCATTTCAACAACTCAATTTGATCTTGCTAGCAAGCCATTAAGCTTAAAACGTGTCTAATTCATCTTGCCAGCAAGCCCATACGTGTTGAATCATCTCTTAAGTGGCTAAAATCCACCGGGACACCTATTTCAAAGACCATGCAACCGCCTCATCGACCAAATTCATTTAAAAAAGTTGTAGGCCCATCGAGGAGCGCGCTTCTCCCTCCCCGGGAGTGCGCTTCTCTCTCCTCGGGAGTGCGCTCCTTGCACCCATATTTTGAATTTCACTATGTATTCGGCATTTTATGATACAACTAGCCTCTTAGGGTACCAATAGCCCTAACAAAAATACATTCACACTATCTAAAGGTCATGTACATACGTATACGCGTATAAATATGCCTAACAATACCTATAAGTCAACATACAAGTTTGACTAGTACATACGGGGCGTTACATACGTATAAATACATGTGGGCCCAAGCAAGTGTATTTAAGAAACCAACACTCATTTTTCGTCCATTTTACACCAAATTGAAAGGAAAGAGAGGGAAAATAGGGAGAAGGAGAAAAGGGTGCCTTCTAAGGGGGTTTCCACCCAAATCTTGCTCTAAGGTATAATTTCTCCATTTTCTTCCATTAGAATACCTTCATTGATGTTTGCAAGCTTTTGAATGGTGTATCTTTTGCTATGGACCACGATTTTGTATAGAACCAGGTTAGGGTTTGGTTTGCAAGTGCTCATATGAGCTTGTAAATGGTAGTAATGACTTCCTTGACCTAAACCTACACCCAATGAGTGTTTTCCGCACTTGAATCCCAGATTTGAAGGGGGCGGTGGAAGCACACATGTTGGATTTAGTTCTTGCATGTTAGATATGTGTGATTAGAGGGTGTCAAGAACCCATTAATGGTGAAACCCCCATTTTCTAGCAAGAAATTGGTAGGGTTGTGTGTATTTGACCTAAACCTAGGTTATGGATTTTGGGTTTTCCATTCAAATTGCATGTCATCTATGTTGATCAAATGGGTAAATGTGGATGACTGATGGTTCAATTTACTGATTTTGAATGTTGAAAAACCTAGGTGTAGTGCAAATTTGGCCTAGGCCATGAATTTGAGAGTTTGCGCAAATTTGGGGATTTTGACCTAGACTAAGTCAATTGATGAAATTGACACGGGGATTAGTCTAATTGACCCTAATTATGATTGAATGCATTGTATTATGATGGTTGGATCATTGGAATCAACCTTATGCATTCTTTTGGGTTGAATGTGGTTTAATTAGATGTAAAATGGGTTGATTGAGCTATATGGGTTAGCTCATTGGTGCAACCATTTTAGAGTCTTGAATTGGCTATTGAATTGGGGTTATTCATGGTTGAATGTCATGCATTTGGATGGATTTTAATGATGAATGACCCTATGTATATGCAAGGTTTGTGATTTATCCAAGTGTCCCAATTAAGCCAATTGGAGGTTGAGGTGCATAGGAGTGTTTTGGTGGCATCCTAGTACTCATATTGATTGAATTTGGATTGGCTACGTCTAGCCAATCATTTGCGAGTGTTTCTTACATTTGGATTCTATATACATGGCATTGTATTATATAAAATGTTTTGCATTAATATATATGTGTTATGCATGATTTAATTTCATGAAATGGATATGAGCATAGCCTAGTTTGGTTAGCAATTGGGTTTTGGTCTCCTAGTTGGGATTTTCTTTCTGAAATCTTGTAAATCTAGCGGTGATCCCTAGTTGTGGACCTTGCAGAGGATTTTATGGCTTGTGTAGATAAGATCGCCTAGACATGATACTTGTCTTGGTGGACAGATCCTATTAGCTACACAACCCTAGGAATCCTATTAGAATACGAGTATTGTTTGGTTGGATCGAACGCTGAGTGTCGCGAACCCAGGCCTTTGATCGCCCTTGCTCAAGAGGTGTTTAGGATTGCATTGGCATGTTTGGAAAATATTATATGCATTGTCTTGGGTATTGGCATGATGCATTATATTTGGCATGTATGTAATCTTGTATATCACCATGTTATTTAAAATGTTTTGATGATCTTGCCATGTTTTATCTAGATGCGTGTATATTGCCACTTGTAGAAAACATTCACCGAGCTTGTTGTAGCTCACTCCTCATTCTTATCATTTTAGGTTTTGATAGGAAAGGGAAGGGCAAAGCTTGTTGCGGAGCATTTCCCATATTTTTGGTGATGTAGGTGTCATTGTTGAAGAGATCTGTGTGGTGGCATGGGATGAAGAAGAGTATTGCTGAGTATATGCAGAGATGTGAGGTGTGCTAGCAAGTTAAGGTTGAACACCGAAAGCCTGGAGGTCAGATGCAGCCATTACCCATACTTGAGTGGAAATGGGAGCACATCGCGATGGATTTCATCATGGGATTGCCGAGGTCTTAGGGCAGATTTGATGTTATTTGGGTTGTGGTCGATAGATTGACCAAGAATGCACACTTCCTTCCTATGAGCGCCAGAGAATCTGTGGATAGACTGAGCAGATTATATGTGAAAGAGATCGTGGGACTTCATGGAGTTCCCATGTCTATCGTGTCGGATCGAGATTTTGGCAGGCTTTGCAGACTCGATTTGGGACCCGTCTCCGACTCAGTACAACGTTTATCCCTCAGATGGATGGCCAGTCGGGGAAAGTGATCCAGAGATGCTGGATTATATGCTCAGGTCTTGCATTTTAGAGTTCGGTGGTGGTTGGGGAGAGCATTTTCCTTTGTGTAAGTTTGCTTACAACAACAGTTATCAGGCGAGCATCGGTATGGCACCGTATGAGACTTCGTATGGAAGACCTTGTAGATCTCCAGCTTGTTGGTATGAGGTGGGTGATATGCAGCTATGGGACCCTGATGCAGTTGTTGAGCAGACAGAAAAAGTCAAGCTGATTCGGCAGAGGCTGAAATGGACTCAAGACAGGCATAAGAGTTATTACGATAACCGGCATAGGCCGTTAGAGTTTGCTGTGGGAGATCTAGTTTTGCTTAAGGTCTCGCCACGGAAGGGTCAGACAAGGTTCGGCGTCAGAGGGAAGCTTTCCCCTAGGTTCGTTGGACCATTTCAGATTGCGGAGAGGATTGGACCAGTAGCGTACAGGTTGGCTCTACCTTCTCAGCTCAAGGGTGTTCATGATGTATTCCACGTATCGATGCTGAGAAAGTATATTGAGGATCCATCGAAGGAGTCTTATCCCGATCCAGCTCATGTGCTTGATGTGCGTCATCTGCAAGTTGGGGAGGATGCGACTTATGTTGAGTTGTCGATCCAGATTGTGGTTCGTCAGGTTCAAAAATTGAGGAATAAAGAGATCCTACTTGTGAAAGTCAAATGACAATTTCACGATAATGAAGAGCAAACTTGGGAGCATGAGGACCAGATGAGGGAGTAGTTCCCTGATCTTTTTACTGACTGAGGTTAGTTCTCTTACTTTTATTTTTGGGGACAAAAATACTCTTATGTTGGGGAGAATTGTAACGTTCATACCTTAGGATGATGCCATTTTGACCCGTATACATATGCATATGTATTTGATGCTCGACACGTGTTGGTTAGAATGTCTTTGCATGCTTTTAAGTTGTTTAATATGTGCGTAAAGTTTCGGAATGATGTCGAAACATGTCGAAAATGGTATTTTGGAACAGTGGAGCTCGCTCCATGGAGGAAGAAATTTTTGTCACTAATTACATCAATGACTTGATCTCGTAGATCCGTGGTCCGATTGAGCTGAAATTTTGCCGGCTTATTCTTCTCTGATAGATCTTCATTATGAACAGTGAAGATCTTGATCGAAGTTATCTATTGTGAGTTATAAGACTCCAAACACTGTTTCACGGATTTTCTTTCGTAGTTTTGATCAAACGGTTGATCTTACAATTCCACAGTTGTATTGAACTGAACTTTTACCAGAATGTTGGTAACTGACTCATAAAACGTTTGAACGGTTAAGATGTTAAATTGGTGAGTCGTTTGCAAGAAATTAATTATCTAAGTACAAGTAATCGCAACAGATAAAAACTGTTCCTTTTTATTTAAGTGTATTTTTTCATGTGGGCCCAAAACTTTTCTATAAAAGCAACGAACTCGTTTTTTTAGCTCACTTGCTCATTTTTTCACATTGAAGAGAGGGAAAGGAGCTTGGAGGAGAGGAAAAGAAGGGGAGAAGAGAAATGAGAGAGAAAAGGCCAGGGTTTGGGTGATTCTCGCCCAAAATCCTTCCAAGTTATCAATTTCTTTCTCATTTTCTTCCTTCTATCTCTTTCATGTGTGTTTGCAAGCTTAATTTTGACTTAAGGTTTGTATGAATCCCGAAATTTAAGGGAGTGGTGAAAATCCAATGTTGGACTTAGGCTTTGATTTTGTGATATGAATATCTAGATGGTATGGGGAGTCCATAAATGGTAAAACCCCCAATTTCTAACAAGAAATTTGTGGTTCATGGATTTGACCTAAATTAGAATTTTAGACCTAGGGTTTACTATTCAAATTGCATGTGATTTATGATGAATGCATGGGTAATTGTGGATGTATGGCACTCCAATTTACTGATTTTGATTAGTGGATACCCTATTGCAGTGTAATTTTGGTCTAGGCCATGTAATTTGGGAAATTGCCATGTAATTTGGGGATTTGCTCAAATTGGCGTTTTTGACCTAAACTAAGTCAATTGATTAAATTGACTTGGGAATTGTCTAACTGGACCCAAATTGAATGAAATTATGGGTTTATAATGGTTGGACATGTGTTAGAATTGAATGACCTAGTTCAATTTGGTTCTATGCCTATTGTAGAGATTTTTTTTCCAAATTGGGGATTTGCATGTGATTTGGGGATTTTGCTCAAATTGGAGATTTTGAGTTAGACTTGGTCAATTAATGAAATTGACTTGATAAATAGTCTAATTAACCCTATTTATGATTGAATGTCATGTATATTGGTGGTTGGATCATGGGATCAACCTATTTACATTCAATTGGGTTAATTATGGGTTAAATTGATATTAACTGGTTGAATTGAGCAATATGGGATTTGGCTCATGTGTATAACCAATTTAAGAACTTAATTGGCTATGAAATTGGTTTTAAACGTGGTTGTTGAGCATACTTTTGACTGATTTTAGTATTGTATGAACCATGTTTCATGTAGGGGTTGTGGTGGATCTAGGTAACCCGAATAAGGCAATTGGGGATTGAAGTACTTAGGGTGATTTTGTGGCTTTCTAGTGCTTATTGGATTGGAATTGGATTGGCTAGGTCTAGCCAATCAAGTGTGAGTGTTTCTTTTACTTGTGAATTTTATATGTGGCATCGTAGTATAAAATGTTTTAAATGCTTGTATAATGTAGTATGCATGATTTATTGAATTCATGAATTGTATTTGAGCATAGTCAGTTGGGAAAGCAGTTGAGTTATGTGCATTCCCTAAGCTTGGGATTTCTTATGGAATACCATTAGGCCGACTGGGAATCCTCAATTGTGGACCTTGTAGAGGTTTTCTATGGGTTGAGTATGTTAGGATTCGCCTAGGCATGACATTTGCCTTGGTGGGAGAATCCTATGGTTCATGAAATCCTAGGAATCCTAATAGATACGGGTAAGAAATCGGTCGGGCATGGGTTTTGTGCACACCCGGCCCTTGTACTGATTCTTACTCAGGAGGTGTTTAGGTTGCATATTCATGTTTATAAATGGTATGCATTGTCTTGTTTTTGACATGATACACTAAATTGGCATGTATGTAATCTTTCTTACTCTCATGATTATTTAAATGGTTTTAATGATCTTTCAATGTTTTAATTAAATGCATATATATGTTGCCACTTGTATAAAACATTCACTGAGCTTGTTGTAGCTCACCTTCATCCTTATCTTTTTAGGACCTGATAGATAGGAAGGGGAAGGGGAAAGCTTAGCTGCGAAACGTCCCTGTACTTTTGTTGACATAGGTGTTAGTACTTTTCCACATTTATTTTGATAAATTGTACTATGTAACACCTAAAACTTGTACTTAACATTTAGATGAGTTTGTACTTATTTGAACACTATTTTGGTATGTTTTTTTTTATGATCTTATTTTATGTCCATGTGTTTATTGTCGTGTATTTGGGATTATGGTGTGTTCTAGAAGACTTATCGGGATACCGTGTATGTCGACGGAGGATATACACGAGGTTCTGTGTCGGTCATGACGTCACAGCTCGTGGGTTGTGACAATAATGTTTGTGGCACGGAAAGGCATCTTGTTCTCCAAGTTGTGAACTTTCTCATATGCTTAAGCAACCCAGTCAAGAATCTTGGTTAGTCTGTTGTCTTCCGTTTGTGCTGGCCTTACAACATCAAAATTCTCTTTCAGATTAGAGATGGCCTGCAGCATTGGATCAAGAGCCATTTTGCTCGTGACTTGATCCAAGATAGCATCCAAAACTGTTTGTAATGTTTCAAAGATGGAAGCATCTTTTGAGGATTTAGCCATTTTACCTCTTAAGCTTTGAATTTCTTCAAGAATATTCTTCAAAGCTTCTTCAGTTATAGCACTCGCAGCACGACTTGGCGTAGCTGGCATTGTGTGACTCTGTGGAGATTGAGGTCTGGCTAGAGGTTGTTGAAAACTTAACGATCTTGGTTGAACAAAAGCAACAATGGTTCTCATGAACTCCTTAATCTATTGCATGCTTTCCTGAATATCCGTTACAAGATAATCATGTGGCGATGGAGTGGAACTCGATAAAGGCATAATTGTCTGTCCATTTGTTGTGTCATTTCGTCTAATATTTCAGTTGCCTGGATCAAGTGAGAGGTATATTCCTTCATCTCATTGATTTTACTTCTCTCTTGAGACTTCAGAGATGCTCTGACTTCTGCCAAAATCTCATTTTTCTGCTATATCTGATTTTGTTCCGATCGGTTCATCAACTGAGACATGACATAAATCTGATCTTCTCAGACTTTCCTTAAGAAATCTTCTTCTCTGAAGAAATCATTATTTGGCCTGCTTGTTGAAGGATATGAAGGTGTCTCATGATCAGTTTGTTCAGACGAACTCACTTCATTAATATCTTCCATTTGTTCTTCTACGCAAAAATTAGCAGCAACCTCGTGATATTCTTCATCATGATCCTCATTATCGATATCCATTTTTTGCTTTATCTCCTTGATAGCGTATAATTGCAAGCATATAATCTTCTTGATTTGCAGATTCCTTCTCAATAGAATGAGACTCTTCTTCTTTAGGAATCTTCTCACCATCAGACTCCAGTCTTGATTCATGGGGTTCCATTGACAGTGGATAGTGGATTGGAGATGGTTTTCTCTAAGTTTGCATTAACTCTTTCCTCGGTGACATCTTCCAAAATTGCATCAGCATTATTAGTTAATTGTTCTTCAATAGTAGCCTGAGCAATCTGGATCACCTCATCCATTAGATGTTCTTCAGCATGAAAAACTTGCTCTGCATGTTCAACTTCAACATCATCAGTTGAAACATGCTCAGTGTCAGTTGTGGTAACAACTTGCTCTTGCACAGCCTATTCATCTTGAGTAGTCGAAGCTTGGGCAGCTTCTTTCTCCATTGCTGAGACATCTTCACCACTGGCTCTAGTTATTCCACTAAATTCTCCTACAAGTGGAATTTCTGACATTGGAAACCATTTCTCCAATGCAAAGACATAAGTGTATCTCATTAGTTTGATAGTGGTTTGACCAACGCAGTTGTATCTGCTTATTTCTTTGCACTCTTCTCCACTGAAGTCAATTCCACAATTCTCAAATAATATGTTAAGGTACATTTCAAAAGGAAGACCTCCTCCATTGCTAACTACAGTATCTATAACATGCATGAGAATGTGGGCGAAATTCACTTTCTTCTTTTCCAGAATACACCAAATCAAGAATAAGTCTAAGTCATTTACATTACCCCTGCCGCCGATTTTAGGTTGAATGATATGGATAGTGATGCTGTGGATTATTCAAGGGATTAATTCAAAGGACTGGTTGGTGAGTTTCTTGTCGACATTCTTATGATCCTTTTTCTTTGAGATTAAGTTCAGGGCAGAAAGGCTATTGTAGCTTGGATATAGGACTGTGCTTTTTAGTGAAAAAAAAATGTGGGCACTTTCATCACTTGGCAGAGAAAAGGTACCAGAAAAGAATCTAGGAGAAATCTCAACAGATTTTCCTTTTCCCTTGGATTGTTTTGTAAGTCCTGGTTTGTCTTCAAGATTCATATATAATTGGCTGACAAGACTGGGGTACCATTTCGAATTGAAGGTAAGTAACTTGGTCTAGCCTTGAAACTCGAATAAAGATAGAATGTTTAGGTGAGAGTTAACGAAGAACTCAAAATTGACAAAACATCCATCGATTACAGCTCGGTTAGCAAGCTTTTCTGATTTGGTTCCCTTTCTTGTTTTCTGGGTTAAAGAAGATGGGTAAGATGGTTCACGTGATGTTTCGGCCTGAGAAGTAGTTATTGAGACGGTGGGTGCCTCAGCTAGTTCGGTCTGAGAAGTTTCGATTCTCGGTCTCACACTCCTATCTGAAGGTGATGAAAATGAAACAACTCTCTTTCTTGCAGAAAAGGGGCGAAGCTTTTTGAGTTTGGGTGCCATTGAAAATCAAACGAAAAAAGAGATAAAGAACTGAGGCAACAAGGCAGAAACTGATACAATAGGAATCAAAGGATTAAAAAATGAACAGAGATCAAGATTTACCATAGGTTTGAAGATCTGATGCGAAAAGAAGTCGGTTGAAGACAAATGTGTAGAGGCAGTTTTGGAGCGATTCCTAGTAAGTTCTTGAAGGAGCGTCTTAAGGCATCAAATAGTGAAAGTGACAGCTTAGTCACCTAAGGTTCAAATTTATAATGCCAACACGATAAGCAAGCTCCTGACACACACACGCGCGCGCGCGCGTGCGCACGCCTGTCGCACCCTAGTATCTAAAAGCGGTTTAATATTTCTATTGTAGATCGATCAGCATCCTCCTTATGACAAGTAGTTTTTTAACAACTAATGCCATCAGGCACATTGGCGTCCTCATTCGCTGTTAGTTTGCTTGCGGAGACTTAAACTCTAATATTAATCAAATTTGACCAATTAAACTTAAGTATCGTATGGTTGAATAATCAATATCACAAATTATATCACATCAACCAAACGTCAAGAATTTAATCATGAGCGAAAATATTTAAGCATTCTAACCATTGCATAATTCAAGATAATCATTTATTTCTAATAATAACTGATAAATATATATACTAATAATAATAGCAGTGATGAGAGTGAGTTTTATACCTTTGCATATTTTTGGCTTTTACCTCAAGGTACTGCAAAGTCCTCTACTTATGCGCATTGTCTTTTCCTGAAGCAGCTAAGATATTTCATTATCTTCGTTCTCCATGCTGGCTTCCTTCTCAACATTCTGTCCAGACATCTTCCATTGAGGGTCCTGGATGTGCTTGTTGAGGATTGTTGACTCATTGTGCTTATATCATCAGCAACTTCACTTCCGTTCCTGCTTGGTGCATTTGCAAGAATGTTTTCTCTTTTGGACGAAGTTTCTAATCCACTCAAAATATAATTAAGTTCTTGAAAACTAATTTCAAATGGATTTGAAAATTCTTTTAGAAAATCTACTTTATATTTCCAGTTTTCAGAAAAACTGTTTAGAAAATATTGCACTAAAGTAGAATGAGAGATGGTTTTTTCAAAGTGTTCAAGTTCATTTACTAGACGTCTAAAACGTTGAAGGTTATCATGAACTGACTCACTTTCTAAAACTCTAAAGTGGACGAGCGACTCTTTTAATGTTCTAACAATCTTTAGTCTCATCCTTTCCTTTCATGGTTTTTAAAAGATCACATAGCTCTTTTAAACTCATTTCCCATGGTTCAACAGATACAACTAATATAGTTAGCTTATCATTCCATTTCTTTGGAAGCTTATCACAAAAATACACTAGAGATATTTCTGTAGGTATTCTTTGATTCAGTTCTTGCATTCCAACAAGAATGGATTGATATTTGTTGCATGCCGTATTGAGAGATTCATTCTTAGATGTCTCAAAGGCATCAAATAGTCTATCAGACTCTTTGAGCTTTTCATCTC
Organism: Paratinospora sagittata; assembly: GCA_035771175.1. NCBI lineage: Eukaryota > Viridiplantae > Streptophyta > Magnoliopsida > Ranunculales > Menispermaceae > Paratinospora > Paratinospora sagittata. Next base: position 17,831,922 of record CM069603.1, read on the forward strand.
GATTGTTAATCTTTTCACAGTGAAATGATTTGAGTGTTTCCCAAATATTTGGCAGTACAAGGCATAGATAATTTGAGCGTTATGCTTATCATTTAGTCTTTCCTTGTCTGTCCATAACTCAATAGGCTTGTTGGGCATGGTGTAGCTATTTACAACCATTTCCCATAGACTACTATCCTTAGATCGTAGAAAGGATTTCGTCCTTATCATTCTATGACTCTGCCACTGGTCATTTCCATTGAGATCAAAGAAATTATGAAGTTTTCTTTGAAGAGCAACATTGCTCTGATACCAATTATTGAATTGGTCATTACTGACACTCACGTGTGTCCAACGACCTTGACCTATCCTGTCACGTGCCACGTGAGCGTACCTCAAAGTATGTTTTACAACCAGCCTCTCGACTACACCAACCACCATGGTGGCTACCCATGTGGTCATCTCAGGGTAAGAGTCGGTGCTTCGCCACCCTCACAACGTGAGAACCCCTGATCATGATGCCGACCTCAACCTCTTACTTACACGCTCTAATACCAATTGTTGGCCCAAGTATGTCCAAGAAGGGGGGTGAATTGGACACTTAGACAATTTAAAATTAATTACAATGGCAAAATTAAAGTGTGGAATATAAATAAATACGCACAGTCAATTTATAGTGGTTCGGCTACTTGCCTACGTCCACTACCTAACCTCCTCAATTAGGATTTTAAACCTTATCACTAAGGGATTCTCTTACGGGTGAGAATCAAACCGTTACACCTTTTCTCGACTTGCGGGTGTTAGAACAACCATTACACTGCTCAACTTGCAGGCTTGAGGCCAACCTATCCCAACTTCCGGGTGTGAGACAAACCTAAACTTTCTCAACTTATGGGTGTGAGAACTACCGTTTCTCAACTTACGGGTGTGAGAAGACCTAAATTTATTGAATACAAGAATATCAGCTCAATAGTTTATCTAACTACTATTACAACCTTGATACAGTATACAAGATATGAAATTGAGTACAACTGTATCCTATGAACTATCTCTCAAATTTCTCTTCCAACAAGAATGATATAAGTTACAACAGTGCTGAAAATTTGAGTAAAAATAGATCAATCTTTCAAATGATTTTTCAGATAAAGACATAAATTTAGCTCAGCATGAAAATCATTTGAATAAGCAAAAGCTTCAAAGAAAACGCTTTAAAGGCAAAATAACTTAAACTTTTAGATCAAATGAAAATTCGACTAACTTTCAAAAGTGTTTTGGCTCAGAGAAATTTCCGTGATTTGCAAATGGTTAGGTGCTAGTATTTATTGACTTGTAGAGATGAAGTTTTTGTTCATTTGAATTTGAGATTCAAAAATGGACGTTTACTCACAATAGCTAGAATGTATCACGAAAATGGCAACTGCACATTTCAAGAACATTCTGATTCTCTCCAGATTCACGAATAAGGAAAGTCTAAGAGACGTGGTTCATGAATTAGAGGATATCTCTGACAAATCTAAAAAGTTGATTTGTGTATGAAAAGTTGTTCTGAGAAAGTGGCTAAAAGGACGTACGTGTTAAAATAACAAAAATATCATTTTTGTCCTTTTGTTCCTTTGAGGGCGCTCCTGGAGCATCAATGTCCTACCGAACAATGAAGTGAGGGCGCTACTGAATCGTAAGAGTCCTAACTTACTTTGACAATAAAATGACTTAAATCATGAGGGCGCTACTAGACAGTTAGCGTCCTGCCTTGTTTTAAAACACTTAAACACACGAGGGCGCTACTCAAGTGTTAGCGTCCTGATATTTTTAAAACAATATTAAGTGCGCTGAAGGACGGTAAGCATCCTGAAAGTTATTAAGTTGATTCTAAGGATGAGAGTGTTCCTACACAAGTAGCATTCTGATAGTTTATCTAACTTATAACTATCAGAGTCCTTAAAGATAGAAATCGTTTAAAAACTTAGAGAACTTTCAGTGAGCTGAAACTAAGTCAGCCTCTTGACACTTTGAAAGGTTGAGTAAATGGAGGCCGCTACTTACAAGTAAGTGTCCTAATGAATAAGTTCAATTCAACCTTAAGCGTCCTAATATTTTATCAGCGTCTTGACTCATCAAGTCTAGGAGGGTACTGCTAAAACATTGGCAACCTAAAAGACTCTATAAAAATTGTTCTTGATTTCTCGATTAAAGCTCAATAAAACAAGATTAAAACCAAGACATTTCCGGATTAAATCAAATACTTTGAAAATCATGAAATACATTTAAAATGTGATGATCAAAATATGAAAACGATTAAATCTTGGTGAGAGTAATTTTGATCGGTAGTCCTTACATTCTAAACACTGAATGACTCGAAACTTTAGTTGATGTTCAATAGGCTTGTGAGCATAGTTCCTTGATCTTGATTCTTGATAAAGCTGAAACACTTGACAAGATCATTAGATACACAAATTGGAGATATTAGGAATCATCAAAACATTCATGTCATGGGGTTCATTGAGATAACATAACCAACATGTGGTATTAGAGCAGGTATTCTTAATTTCTGGTCTAACCATCTAGAGTCAAGATCCAACGGTCAAATCTTGTAGGATCCAACTTAGATTTTTAGTCATTCATGTCATAGGATTAAAAACCTTAAGATTCAAACCGTCATACTGACTTAACCGCCTAGAAGATCAAATCTTCCATATTTTAGAAAGTTTAACCATTATTTAAGTCCACTTAAAACATCTAAAATCGATACATAGTTATCCTTCCAATTTAGAAATTAATATATTCCTTGATTAATCATTCCCTGACTGACAGTGCATACGGTAAAGCCACCTTGCATTTAATGCAACCATATTTCGAGATGTGTTTAGGAAGTCTCTTACGTTTCCTCTTCACTTGCACCAGTTGCAATGAGCTCCCAAATCGTTTCATCGTTGTCTCACTTCTCTAAGTCTCCAATGGCAACCGAAACCCTAGCATCAAATAAAAGAACTAGAGAAGAACCATCTTCTTCTTCTAGTGGCTTCTTTTTGTCATCTTCCTTAAGTGAATCTGTAGAGGAAGTATCCAGGAAAGTCTCTCCCAAGGTAGAGCGTACCCCTTCGTCGAATGTTTTCAAAGTCTCTTCATCTTCCTCTGATGAACCTCAACCTCCCACTACTGCCTCTGAAGCATCTTCTTTTGAAAATCTCTTTGCCAAGTTAAATGATTCTATGTCTACGAGTTTCCAGGCTGTCCTAGCCATGCTAAACGAGCATGAACATAGGTTAAAGGAACTTCAGAAGATTGGAAAACATCAGAAGGATCTGATGATGATACTTCTCAAGAAGGCTGAAAAATCTCAAGCTGAGTTAGGTTAAGAAATTAGAGAATGTTGGCCCAAATATGTCTAAGAGGGGGGTGAATTGGACACTTAGACAATTTAAGAATAATTACAATGGCAAAATTAAAGTGCGGAAATTAAACAAATGTGCACAGTCGATTTATAGTAGTTCGACTACTTGCCTACGTCCACTACCTAACCTCCTCAGTTAGGATTTTGAACCTTATCACTAAGGGATTCTCTTATGGATGAGAATCAAACCGTTACACCTTTTCTCAACTCGCAGGTGTGAGAACAATTGTTACATTGCTCAACTTGCAGGTTTGAGACCAACCTATCCCAACTCGCGGGTGTGAGAAAGACCTAAGCTTTCTCAACTGACAGGTGTGAGAACTACCGTTTCTCAACTTACAGGTGTGAGAAGACCTAACCTTGTTCAATATAAGAATATCAACTCAATAGTTTATCTAACTACTATTACAGCCTTGATACAATATACAAGATATGAAATTGAGTACAACTGTATCCTATGAACTATCTCTCAAATTTCTCTTTCAGCAAGAATGATATAAATTAAAACAGTGTTGAACAATTTGAGAGAAAACAGTTCAAAATCTCAAATGGATTTTCAGATAAAGATATAAATTTAGCTCAGTATGAAAATCATCTGAATACGTAAAGTTTCAAAGAAAACTCTTTGAAAACAAAACGACTTAAACATTTTCTACCAGATGAAAATTCGACTAACTTTCAAAAAGTGTTTTGATTCAAAAAAATTTTGGTAGGTGTTAACAGTTTGTTAAGTGCTTGTATATATAGTCTTGTAGAGATGAAACTGTTGTTCTTTTGAATTTGAATTTCAAATATGAACGTTTACTCACAACAGTTAGAATGTGTCATGAAAATGGCAACTGCACATTTCATGAACATTCTAATTTTCTTCAAATACACGAATAAGGAAAATTTATAGAAGTCGTAGTTCGTGATTCAAAGAATATCTCTTACAGATACATAAGGTTGATTTTGTATGAAAAGTTGTTCTGAAAAGGTGGCGAAAAGGATGTACATGTCAGAAAAACAAAAATATCATTTTTGTCATTTTGTTCCTTTGAGGGTGCTCATAGAGCATCATCCTACGGAACAATAAAGTGAGGGCGCTACTGAATCGTAAGCGTCCTGACTTACTTTGACAATTAAACGACTTAAATCATGAGGGCGCTACTTCAACAGTTAGCGTCCTACTTTGTTTTAAAAACATATAAATGCACAAGGGCGCTACTCACAAGTAAGCGTCCTACTTTGTTCTAAAAACAAACTTAAAAGGTATTAAATTCGCTGATGGATAGTAAGTGTCCTGAAATTTATCAAGTTGATTCTAAAGATGTGGGCACTCCTACATAGGTAGTGTCCTGATAGTTTATTCAACTTATTACTATCAAAGTCCTTAAAGATAGAAATTGTTTAATAACTTAGAGAACTTTCAGTAAGCTGAAACTAAGTCAGCGTCCTGACACTTTGGAAGGTTGACTAAAGGGAAGCCGCTACTTACAAGTAAGCATTCTAATGAATCAGTTCAATTCAAACTTGAGAGTCATAATATTTTATCAGCATCCTGAGTCATCAAGTGTAGTAGTGCACTGCTAAAACATTAGCGTCCTAAAACACTCTATAAAAGTGATTTTTGATTTCTCGATTAAAACTCGATAAGACATGATATTTTCGGATTAAATCAAATACTTTAGAAATCATAGGGATGCCTTTAAAATGCGATGATCAAAATATGAAAACGATTAAATCTTGCTGAGAGGAAATTGATCGATAGACTTTACATTCTAAGTACTAACAAATAGATGATCAATAGGTTTGTGAGCTCAGTTCCTTGATCTTGATTCTTGATAAATCTGAAACACTTGACAAGATCATTAAATACACAGATTGGAGATATTTGGAATCATCAAAACACTCATGTCATGGGGTTCATTGAAATAACAGAGAATGCACTGTGTATACAACGAGTCAGATGAAGCGTCTCGGTCCTGTTCTTGCATACCTCAAGGAAAAGGGAGCATGCATCGCTGAATTGCCATGTCTTACGAAGTTTGCTGGACCCATGACGTCGAGGAGAAGACCTCGTCCTCTCGTTGACGATGCATCTGCTACTCCGGATGCTCCACGCCAGGCTTGATGATATCTGGCTATTGTCTTTCTGCCATGTCATCTATCAAATTTTTATTCTTGTTGTTTTTGCTTTGTTTGTTTAAAAAGCCATCTGAACCTTACTACAACCTATTTAATCTAAAATGTTCAAAATTTAATCTTCATGATTGACGTGCGTACAGTTAGATATATGTGTGTGAATGTCATGATTATCTCTCTGTTTTGTTCATATGCTAAATCTGCACATTTCACTGATTGTTGAACATATATTAACATATTACCTTTGCTCCGCACAGTAGCTTTAATCTTATGCTTGAATTCATGACTGTGAAACCACTTTACATTAAAATATCTCTGCATTGCATGATTGAATTTGCTTATATGATTCTGAAAGAATTATTAAATAATCTTTAGTCATTCACTCTCAAACCTTAATTGCCATGAAATCTACTTTTGTTAATGCCTATAAGATATATGAAAATCTACTCTTGAAAAAAAAAATCACCTCTTTATAATGATGCCCTGCTCAGATCTTAAACCTTTGAATGCATTCTAAAAGTAAAATTTTGGGAAATTGTCATTCTGCTGAAATAGTCTGAAATTTCCTTTGTGTACAACTTGAATGTTCAAGCAATCCTCACATTCACTTGTTAAGAAGCTACAATATTATGATCATTGAACTTATGAGATTTAGACATTTGCGTGATTCTCTTTATTTATATGCTTGTGGTGTTTCTCATGAAACAATCATCTAAGGCACAACCTCATATTTGTCTATGATGTGCTCATGACTATTCCGAATTCATAAAAACATTTAGTGCATGATTCATATGACATAATCTTTAGGCCATGTACTCACAACTGCATATCATACGCTTATGATATGATAGATGTCTATGCCCATATCTATAATCTTTTGATATTCTCTTTTCATGAATATTTGATTTCTACTGAATGCATACTTTTCAAGATTATCGCTCATTAGAATCAAACAATCTAGGCCATGGTTCGATTGAAATTATTCATCCAGTATTTGAAAATAAACATATGCTTGAATGAGTTTTACGAAAGTTAGCATATACTGAACCTTAGGCTATGTTATTCATATAAAATATTCTTATGCCTAAACCTTGGTAAGCTCCTTGGAAAGCTTATAACATTGATGTTTTGCTTAAGACCTTAATTTTCATATGCATCAATTGTTTGTGTTTCTTTGATGTCAAATAGATGCCACGAGCTTCAAAATTCACCTTTTGCATCCTCAACATTGCTAGGCTATACTTAATTATTTGTTCTTATCTATAATACAAATTCGATATCAGTCGTGTATGCCTATGCTTATCCTATACAATAATGCATACAAGAATACTTTTGGTATTAGCTTGGAATACTTGGTATCGGTAAATAATTTTGCCTAATAATATAAGAATGATTGCATGTGCTTCAATTCTACATCTTAGCAATTACTTCTTATAAAATGATGCTGCATCCAATTTTCAAACATTGAATGCATTTATGGAATTCTTGGTTATGCTATTATCTAAAATGTCTTAAATCGCCCATGAATTTTAAATACTACAATCTATTTCTCATAGTGCTTAAAGATAAATCTTGTTTCTCATATGCCTTTCTTACGGTATAGCATCCCTTATGCATTCTCACATGCCTAACCATGACATGGTGTCATGAATCCTCTTGACGATGAATGTATAAAATAAGGGGGAGTCTCCATCTCTTTTTAAGGGGGAGCTTCGTGTTATGATGTTATACTATAGGATCTAGACTATGGGCTCTCGATACTTCTTCCACCTTTTTGATTATGACAAAGGGGGAGAAGAAGAAATAAAGAAGAATGAGTAGAGAAATAGAAAAGATAAATGAAAAATAAAATGATTCATCCTTTTTTGCTTCAACGCCTAAATTTCTTTATTGTTTGTCATCATCAAAAAAGGGGATATTGTTGGCCTAAGTGGTTCGTCACTTAGCACTCCTAAGGGTTTTGATGCTAACAACCAATATACTGTTTGGTGCTAATGGTTCAATCAAGTATATATTTCAGCACCTGAAGAAAGCAAAAAGTAGAAGAACAATTCGATCGAAGACTTCAAAATCACGTCACATGATCGAAGTTCATGAATTCTTAACTCAACAACGAAAGATCTTCGAAGTGCAAACAAACTGATGAATTATGAGAGGGGCAAATAAAAAATGTAATGTAACTTTCCTTATTCTTTATTGCTCAAACGTTTTCCAAAACCACGCACGAATCTCGTTCACGCATTTCTCAAAATCACGCATAAATTTCTTACATGTGCTTATCGATATACTTGAAAGGTTTTTCAAATGATTTAAATTCTCAATTATTTTAAGTGTTTGATTTGATCGAAGTTTAGTTGATTTAATCTAGTTTTTGAAAGTTTAATCGAGTTGATTTTTCGATCATTTACAGTCAATTTTATATATTTGATTTGATCTAGAAATATCAAGATTTTAATCGTATTTATTATGAAAAATCAAAAATATTTTTAAGTGTCCATTAGGATGCTAATACGTCTTTTCAAGACAATAATGTCTTAACAGCGCCCTCCTGGACTTGGTAAGTTAGGACGCTGATAAAACATTAGGACGCTGATAATGTTTAAGGTTGAAATGTACTTATTCATCAGGAAGCTTACTTCATCAGTAGCGCCCTCATTTAAGTCAACCTGTAAACTTATCAGGACGTTGATTCAGTATCAGCTCCCTAATTATTTTTTGAGTTTTAAGATGTTTTAAACTCTCAGGACGTTGATCGTCCTTCAGTGCACTAATTGCTTTTATGAGTTAGAATATCAGGACACGCTCATCATTTAGTAGCGCCCTTATGTTTTTCGATTGTTTTAAATTATTTTTAATATCACGACGCTTACTCGTTAGTAGGGCCCTCGTGACTTTAATTATCTTTAAAACAAGCCAGAACCTAATTGTGGATTAACACCCTCACGAAGTTTAGTCATTTTAATTGCCAAGTAAGTTAGGATGCTTACGATTAAGTAGTGCCCTCACTTCATAGTTCAGCAGGATGCTTATGGTTCATGAGAGTCCTCAAGGAACAAAACGATAAAGTTGGTTTTATGCGTTCGGACACTAATCCAATGCTATCACAAACTGACACTTACACTTTTTTTGATTACTTTGTCATAACTTTTTATGCACATAAACCTTTTTAGATTTGTTAGAGATTTCTTCTGATACACAAAATCACGATTCTTGAAACCTTCCTTATTTGTGTTGTCTTAAAAGAACAAGACTGTTCGTGAAAATTATAGTTGTCTTTTTTGTGAAAGATTCTAGCAATTGTGAGTAATCGATCATTTTGAAATTCAAATTTAAATGACCAACAACTTCATTTCTACTGAGTCTATATATACCAGCACTTAGACTCAAACCAAGCACCAAAAAAATTGTTAAGCAAATACTTTTGAAAGTTAGTCGATTTTTCAAATTGATTTCAGAGCTTAAATTGTTTTAGTTTTCAAAGTGTTTTCTTTGAAACTTATCTTATTCAAAAGATTTTCATACTGAGCTTAATCTATATCTTTCTTTGAAAATCTATTTGAAAGATAGTGAACTGTTTTCTATTCAAATTTTTAGCACTACTTTGTTTATATATCAATCTTGTTGAATGAGATATTTGAGAGATAATTCATAGGATATAGTTGTACCTTATTTCACATACGTTTTTATCCGTTTGAAAAACCCTCTGTAATTATATAAATTTTTGACCATTTGATAAACGTTTAAATTTGTTTTTCAAACTTGTTCTACTCACTCCTAGTGTAACGACTAGTAACCAATCTTCATCTATATAAACACTCGTTCTGGCCATCTCCCAGAAAGAGAGGGAGTCACACAAGATGAAAAAGAGATAGTTTCTAAAATCTCTTAAGATTTTACACTTGTTTTCCGTTGGCTTCAAATCCAATGTTTGATCAAGCAAGAGAGTTTCTAAAGATTCATTTTAGAACTATCTTTCAAGAAGCATCATACAAGCTTTTCGAAAATGCACTTGAGCAATACTGAAACATCGAAAGGTAAAAGGGTTGTAAGTGTACTCCTCTCAGCATTACGTGCTTAATCTTACATATTTTTGTAATCAATGTATTAGCTGAATTGTAAGTATTCTACTGAGTTAGAACCACCATTATCATTATGAGTTGGTGTGTTTCAGGATTGAAACAACCAAGTCAAGTGAATTTAGTTCACTTGATAATTCAAAGGTTGGAATCATATGAAGGTGTATTCTCAACCTTGAAGTAGGAACATGGGTTGTCCCTTAGCCCGTGAAAAGAATCATGGTTCTTCCTTAGCTGGCAAAAGGAACATGGGTTTTTTCTTAGCCCGAAAAAGGGAAATGCGGTTCATCATTAGTCCACAAAAGGATTGGTTTGCCTTGAACCTGAAAAAGGGCATTTATAACGGTTTGGTTCACCCATAAGAGAATCGGTTAGTGGATTCAGAAAATCCTAATCGGGAGATTAGGTAATGGATATAGGTGTTTCGAACCATTATAAATCGTGTGTCCCTTGTTTCCAACATTCTTCTCCATAGTATTGTGTTAAATTGATCATCTATCTCTTATTTATCCAAGTATTTCACTAATTCTTAAAAAGTTTCATTTTGACCATTATGCCCAATTCATCCCCTCCCCCCCCTCTTGGGTATAACAAACAAGTTGGTAGTTGCTTTTGCCATTTGGGGGGTGTACAACTCACACTTGGTCGTAGCCTTTACAATTTGGGGTGTGCAGCTCACACTCAGCTGTAGCCTTTGTTATTTGGGGTTTACACCTCACACTTGGTTCGTGGCCTTTGTTATTTGGCGTGTATACCTCACGTTTGGCCTGTGGCCTCTTCTATTTGATGCACAACTCACATTTGGCTTGTCGCCTGTGTTATTTCATATGTGTAAAGCTCACGTTGGGCCTACGACCTTTGTTATTTGATATGTGTACAACTCACATTGGGTCTGTGGCCTTTGCTATTTGATATGTGCGCAGCTCACGTTGGGCCTACAGTTTTTGCTATTTGATAGGTGTATATGTGTACAACTCACGTTGGGCCTGTGGCCTTTGCTATTTGATGTGTACAGTTCACGTTGGGCCAACGACCTTTTCTATTGGATATCTGTACAACTCACGTTGGGCATGCGGAATTTTCTATTTGATATGTGTTCAACTCACGTTGGGCCTACAACCTTTGCTATTTGATATGTTTACAGCTCACGTTGGGCCTACAACCTTTGCTATTTGATATGTTTACAGCTCACGTTGGGCCTACGACCTTTGCTATTTGACATATCTACCACTCACGTTGGGCCTAAGGCCTTTGCTGCTTGATACGTGTACAACTCATGTTGGGCCTACGACATTCGATGTTTGATACGTGTTTAGCTCACGTTTGACCAAGGGGAGTAGAGACTGAGGTAGTAGAGCTACTTTCTTGCTTCTTTGTAGTATGTGATCACTTAACTTGTTGGAGTTGTTGTATCTCAAGGGTTTAGCAGGTATTGTTCCGCAAATTATCACACATAGTGATTTTCATGTATCTTAACACACAAAGTGTTAATTTAGAGTTTAATATTTTGGGTTTTGAAATAAAAGACTTATCTTTCTAGAAAGCTTCGAAGAACTTTGATGAAATCAATCGCAAGAAAACGTTTTGCTTGTCGTGTCGTACGTGGTTGGATTTGCTCCACGAGCTCTTAAAATTTGTCTTATGTTGTGTGGTCAGCTTCTTTGACATGGGGGCATAATGACCTCTCAAGGTTTGTTATTTGTCGCACAATCGACATTTTCGAAAGAAATAGCGTGATGACTTCTCAAGGTTTGTCGTCTGTCGCACGATCAACTTCTTTGGGGGACGTTTGCGACGACCTTTAAAAAAATTTTCTTCGTTCTGCCTCCGCCCTTACAGGGTGTAGGGGTCGTATAAGGTTTCAAAGCTCTACCTCTATCACGACTTGTTTGATCAGCGCATTGAGCGGGGTGCATGTCAACCTGGTCTGTTGGGACCGGAGTTCTCCCTGTGGGCGCTCGGTGTTCTTCATGCTCTTTTCTTTCTCCTCTTTCTCTTTCTTCTTCTTTGAGGAAGCCTCATCTTTTGTTTGGATGTCCCTCATTGTCTTCATTTTTTCCACGTTCATACATGTCTCTGCTCAGATGAGCAACTCCTCTTAGTTTCGAGCTACGTTCTTTGCCAAAGACCGCCAAAACCTACTTACTTGAAGTCCCGCCATTGTAAAGGTCAGTGCCACATTGTCTGAAAATCCTTCTACCTAGGATGCTTCGTGTGCAAAGCGTGTCACATAGTCCTTAAGGGGCTCGTCTTTCCCCTACTTGACCTGACAGAAGGTGCGTGGAAGGTTTTCTCGTCTCGTAAAGCCCCATGAACTGGCTAACGAACGATTGTCCGAGCTGGTCAATGGAACGGATTAACCTAGGTTGTAGCCCCTGAAAATAGCTCAAGCCTGCGCCAGTCGGTATATGCTGGAAAACCAAACAGAGGGTCTGATCAGTTATTCCATATAGTTTTGTCCAAGACTTGTACTTCGTCAGATTGTTGGCAAAATCCTCATTTCCATTGTAAAAATCCTTGTGGGGTATCTTGACTTTGTCGAGTAGGGGCATTCTAGATCTCGTCCACAAACGGCAATTCTGCCTCTCCTAAGATTGCATCCATAGATGACCGAGCTCTTGATCTTTCCACAGCTTGGATAGTCTGGGGACTGATCCCCTGTCTTAAAAATCGTGGCTTCCAGTTGACGGGCAATATTCGCAGCTCCTGCATTTAGTAGCATCATCTGTATGTCGACCAAGGTCGAGATCCACTTCTGCATGTATCGCAATCGATCCTTTATGTCATTGGGAGGAAACTCCCTTTTGCTTGACTCTTAAATGCAGGAAGCGAACTGTTGTTCCTTCCTCACCGACCTTGAATGACTTTGTTCATCTTGTTCTGCCAAATTTCGGGTTGGTTTTGCAACACTTTTGTTTCGACACTCATTTTTGAACGCTGAGGATTCGTCTCTCGCAGGCACGACACGATGGACTTGTCCGATCCACTCTAAGATTCCTACCATTCGGTTGATGTTCCCAACTGCCGTTCTCATCTTTCACTCAAGTCAAAGCTGAATGGCTCGATATCATGAGGTGACTAGGGGATGAAGGCAGGGTCTCCCATGGACGGAGTAGGGCAAACTGGCTCCTGGTTCGTAGCTTCTTCTTGGGGGGTTGGATGTTGTTTTCACTCATTTTTTTCGAGCAACAAACTATTAATATCATTCTCCACAGACGACGCCAAATGTTTTAGCCAAAAATATCACCCTCGAATAGGGGGTGACGAAGTCGGGTAACTAATATCAAAAGAAATTATTCACAAGCAAAACGTTCAGTAGACAAGGGGTCAAGGCGAATAGCTTCGATGAGGTCTTCACTTATGACAGGATAGGCAACCTCGTCAGGGGGGCCAGACGACCGCTTTCTGTCTAATCTCTGCTTATAACAAGAGCTTCATTAGATAGGTGAGTTGATCATCCGCTTTGATCTTGGTTTCACTTTCGTTGCGTGGTGACATCCTTTCGCTCCAAGTATACAAGCAACCTGCAAAACAGTTGTGGCACCAAAGGGTGCCACCAGAGACACTCCAATGCTTAAGTTAGTCTCTGAGGGAGAAAAAACATAAGTGCAAAGAGCTGGAGGTTTGCGAGCATAATTGTTTTTGAATAATGAAGTCCTCTTTTATAGGGAGAGGGGAATGCTTGATATTTGCATATTTAGAAATGTTTTAGGAGTGTTTTATAGTTGTTTTAGGATGATTTATGCATTAGTTGAGTATGTTTATATTAGTTTTGATTCATTTGCCAGTTTAGGAATAAATTGGTTTATATGCATTATTTCGGTTTGGTAATTTATATGTTGGATCAATTTATGTTTTGAGTGTTTTAATTACTTGTTTTGCATTGTTTTGTAGGTATTTAGATGTGTGGAAGTGAGCATGAATGATGGGCATAACATATGAGAAGCCTAGATGATGTTTCATGAAGAAACCAAGTAAAAACAAAGTGGAAAAAAATTGGTTAAGTCTACAAGAAGGAAGTCAAGCAGAGCAAAAAAATGGCAAAGTCCACAGACTGAGCACAACCCAATCTCTAGGCGCCGCGACGTTACTTGCGGCATCGGGTTATCAGTGAAGAGAAGGCTCTAGGCACCGCGGTGCTCATTGCGGCCCCCAAAGAAGATATAATGCTGGCCGCGACGCTAGAATCCCTTAACGGGGCACTGTGGCATTGTTCGCGCTGCCCCGTATTTAAATGTTGCTAATTTAGCAACTTATGAGTTGTTTTTGGCAACTTTGGAAATTCGAATTGGACACGACTTTGGGGACACAATATATGGATTTGGAGGGTTTTTCAAGAAGGACACATTTGAATAGAGAGGAGAACAAGACGGCTAAGAGGAAGGAACGCGAAGATTCGAAAGAAGATTCAAGTTCTAGATTTTTGAATTTGCTATTAATGTTTATTATTGAAGTTTTCTCCATGTCTTGTGTTATTTTCATTCACGTTATGAACTAATCTTTTGTTCTAGAGGATAGATGGATCCTAACTTTGATTCTATGTTCTAGTTTAGGGCTTTAATTATTGTTAGTGGATTTGTGATAGTTTATTTATATTTCTCCATTGTTAATGCTTTCAATATCTTGATCACGGATTAGATGATCTTAGTTCTAGAGTGCGGCACTCGACAGAGGGTACTTTGGATCGGAACAAGGGAAATATAGCCTAAGTTATCGTGAGACCGATAGGAGATCAAGACCCTTTGAAGTCATTAAAAGAAATCATAGAACTTAATGAGTTTGTAGGAATTAGATCTTTATCGATAGATCGAGATCAATTCCTATGAATATGCTCTAATGCGGCACTCGATAGAGGGTGTTAGAAACATTAGGATTTCGGGCTTATAAACTAAGTAAATACATTAATGATAAATAATTGGAAAGAACATAGTTGATAGTTAGATGAAATCAATTCTCTAGATTATTTCTCTATTGATAATCTGTTGTTTTCATTACTTTGCTAGTTAAATAATTAGTTGTTTTCATTACTATTTAATTACTCAATCATTCGAATTCGATTGTCTAGATAAAATTAAGGTAAAAACGTGATAGCTAGTGTTCTAATTATCCCTGAGGACGATACTCGATTTCATCGGATTATATTATAACTTGAATGTCGTGCACTTGCGATAATTTCACGATCAAGTTTTTGGCACCGTTGCCGGGGATATTTGTTAGTTTGCACTAATATCATGTTATTTAGCTTTGATTTTAATTTAGATTTTTATATTTTCTAATTCTCTTATTTTCTTTTTAGTTTCTGCTTTGAAGGATTTCAAGAGTGTATGCAAAGTGCAAGAAGTTTTGAAGTTTTACAGTTGGATCCTGAGATTGAACGAACTCTTGGAAGATTGAGGCGAGAAAAGAAAAGAGAAACTGAAGTAATGTCAGACGATCAACATTAGTTGTCCTTGAGAGATTACTTTAAACCGGTCATCAATGACAATTATTCGAGTATTATTTGTATGCCTATCAATGCGAACAACTTTGAATTGAAACCAGCGTTGATCTCGATGGTGCAACAATGTCAGTATGGGAGGCTGCTTACTGAAGATCCTACTATCCACATCACCACCTTCTTGGAGATGTGTGATACGGTGAAGATGAATGGTGTTACTGAGGACACCATAAGGTTGAGATTGTTCTGTTTTTCTCTAAGGTACAAAGCACGAGCATGGTTGCAATCTTTACAACCGGGGAGCATTGCAACTTGGCAAGAAATGGTACAGAAGTTCTTACAAAAGTTCTTTCCACCTGCCAAAACCGCCCAACTACGAGCTGAAATTGGGAAATTCAAGCAACTAGAGATGGATTCGTTGTATGAGGCTTGGGAAAGATTTGAGGAGCTCTTAAGAAAGTGTCCTTAGCATGGATTCCAAGATTGGCTACAGATTCAGCTTTTCTACAATGGGATGATATTTTCTACTCGGACACTAGTTGATGCGGCGGCCGGTGGATCACTTTTGACCAAGACGGCTATTGAGGCGTTGAATATGTTGGAAGATATGGCCACCAAAACTTATGAGGTTCCAGGTGCACGATCCATAACAAAGAAGGTGGTCGGTCTACACGAAGTAGATCCATTCACATCTCTCTCTTCATAGATTTCAAGCATTGCCAACCAACTTGTTGTGCTTACTACTCAGAATGCACAACCGACTATTGAAAAGGCAGCAAATTTACACGCGAGTTCTTCGGGGAATGAAGCACGTGAGGAAGAGGTTCAATATATCAACAATCGGGGGTACAACTATAGAAGCAATCAAGGAGTACCAAATCAGTACCACCCAAGCATCAGAAATCATGAAAAGTTTTCCTATGCTAACACGAGGAATACATTGCAACCTCTACCCGATTTCTACAATCAAGCTCAAGAGAAGAAGCCATCCTTGGGGGATATGTTGGGATCATTTATGATGGAGACAAGAGCTTAAATTAAGAACTTAAAAGTACAAGTAGGACAACTAGCCCAAACAGTGAATGCACAACCACATGGATCCTTGCCTAGCATCACCGAGATAAATCCCAAGGAACAATGCAAAGCCATCACTTTGAGGGGTGGAAAAGAAGTTAAGGGGGCTGATTCTACAAGCCAACACATTACATCCCCCCCTCCATCTAGTCAAGAGAATGAGGAGCCCAACAAGGAAGCTAAGTCAAGCAAAGAAGATGAAGAATCAAGCAAGGGGGAAAAATCTCAAGAGAGGCCTTATAGGCCTAAATCCATCACCTTTCTTGATAACCCCCCTATTCTTAAGATTCCTATCCCTTTTCCCCAATGTTTCCAAAAGAAGAAGCTTGATGAGCAATTCGCCAAGTTTCTTGAGATTTTCAAGAAGATCCACATCAACATCTCTTTTACCGATGCTTTGGAGCAAATGCCCAACTATGTGAAGTTCATGAAGGATGTGATGACAAAGAAGATGAAGTTAGAGGACTATGAGACGGTGAAGCTTACTGAAGAATGTAGTGCCATACTACAAAAGAAGCTATCTCAAAAGCTAAAAGATCTAGGGAGTTTCACTACACCTTGCACCATTGGTTCTTTAAATTTCACTAAAGCTTTGTTTGATTTAGGTGCAAGTATTAACTTGATGCCTTTGTCAATTTTCAAAAAATTGGGACTTGGCGAGGTGAAACCAACTACAATATCATTGCAACTAGCGGACCGATCATTTACATACCCTCGGGGTATAATTGAGGATGTGCTAGTGAAGGTGGACAAGTTCATCTTCTCGGTGGACTTTGTAGTTTTGGACATGGAGGAAGATAGTGATATTTCTCTTATACTTTGGCGGCCATTCTTAGCTACTGGGAGAGCTTTGATAGATGTGTAGCGTGGCGAGCTTACCTTGCGAGTGAATAATGAAGAGGTATTGTTTAACATATACAAGACTCTTAAATTCCCATTTGAGGGGAATACATGTCACTGAATTGATGTAGCAGAAGTGGTTGATGCATGTATGACCGAGGTACATGATGAGGCTACACTGGGTAATCCTTTAGAGATGTGTCTTGTGAGTTCGATATCTAGAGTTGAGGCCTTTCATGATTAAGTCCAGCATTATGCCTTTGCTCTTGAGGTCAACAATCTTGCGAGTACAGTCACCAAAGTGGAAGATATTAAAAGCTTCTTCACCGCCCGAGTCAGTAGAGTTTTCACCAGAGTTGAAGCCATTACTTGAGCATCTTCGCTATGCATTTTTGGGTGAGAAGTCTACTATGGCAGTCATCATATCATCAGTTTTGTCTAGTGTGGAGGAAGAGAAGCTATTACGCATCTTGAGAGAGTACAAGTCCGCGTTGGGGTGGTCCATAGCCGACATCAAGGGAATAAGTCGTTTCATTTGCATGCACAAGATCTTGATGAAGGATTCTTACAAGCCTTCAATTGAGCATCAAAGAAGGCTAAATCCACCCATGAAAGAGGTTATCAAAGCTGAAATTATAAAGTGGCTCAAAGCGGGAATCATATACGCCATTTTAGATAGTTCGTGGGTAAATTCGGTTCAAGTGGTGCCCAAGAAAGGTGGTATGACTATAGTGATGAATGATAAGCATGAGTCGATTTCCACTAGGACAGTGACAGGCTGGAGAGTTTGCATAGACTACCGGAAGATCAACAAGGCCACAAAGAAGGATCACGTTCCTCTTCCTTTTATTGATCATATGCTAGATTGGTTGGCGGGCATCCATTACTATTATTTGCTAGACGGGTATTCGGGGTATATTCAAATAAGCATCGCCCCGGAGGATCAAAAGAAGACTACATTCACTTGCCCGTACAGTACTTTTGCTTTACGACACATGCCTTTTGGATTATGTAATGCACCGGCGACTTTTCAACGGTGCTTGATGGCTATATTTTCTGATTTGATAGAGGACATCATGGAGGATTTTATGGACTATTTTTCAGTATTTGGGTCCTCCTTTGATCATTGTTTGCATAACCTCTCCCTTGTGTTAAAAAGGTGTGAAGAAACGAACCTTGTACTTAATTGGGAAAAGTGTCACTTCATGGTGCATGAGGGCATTGTTCTTGGCCATCGAATTTCGTCTAAGGGCCTTGAGGTAGATAAGGCGAAGATTGTTACTATTGAAAAGCTTTCACATCCAAAGACTGTTAAGGACATAAGGAGTTTCTTGGGGCATGCGGGTTTTTATAGAAGATTCATCAAGGATTTTTCCAAGATTGCCAAACCTGTTTGCAACCTCCTTGAGAAAGAAACCCTATTTGTGTTTGATGAGAATTGTGAGGAAGCTTTTGAGTTGATCAAGAAAGCTTTGATATCAGCACCTATTATGGTGATACCGGATTGGAGTGAACAGTTCGAGATCATGTGTGATGCGAGCGACTATGCAGTGGGAGCAGTTCTTGGGCAACAATGAGAGAAGATGTTCTGAGCCATTTATTATTCGAGTAGGACACTTGATGGGGCTCAGGAAAATTACACAACAACCGAGAAGGAATTACTAGTGTTGGTATTTGCTTGTGATAAGTTTAGATCCTACATCATTGGGTCTAAAGTGATTGTCTATACCGACCATGCCGCCATCCACTACTTGTTTGAGAAGAAGGATGCAAAGCCTCAGTTGATTAGATGAGTCTTCTAGCTTCAAGAGTTTCATATGGAGATTAGGGACTTTATCTCGGCTACAACTAGATGAGCAAGATGATGGTGTGCCTATTTTGGAAACATTTCCCGATGAACAATTATATGGGTTATTTGCCAAACTTCCATGGTATGCTGATTCTGTGAACTACTTAGCTAGTGGTGTCTTGCCTCCGGATCTATCATATGCAAGGAAGAAAAAGTTTCTGCATGATGTGTGTTTCTATTTTTGGGATGAACCTATTTGAGAGGTGCAATGATCAACTGATAAGGAGATGTATACCGGAGGAGAAAAGTACAATCCATTCTACATGATTGCCATTCGTCTCCATATGGTGGTCACTTTGGGGCTACAAGGACATCAGCAAAGGTTCTTCAAAGTGGGTTCTATTGGCCTACATTATTTCTAGATAGTTATGCATTTGTGAAGACGTGTGACCGATGCCAACGTCTTGGTACCATCTCTAGGCGACACGAGCTACCTTTGACAAACATCTTAAAGGTGGAGCTTTTTGATGTGTGGGGTATTAACTTTATGGGCCCGTTTCCCTCTTTGTGTGGACAAACATATATACTTTTGGCAGTTGCTTATGTTTCCAAGTGGGTCGAAGCTATAGCTACGGAGACCAATGGTGCTAAGGTGGTGTTGAAATTTCTACACAAGCAAATATTCACTAGATTGGCACACCTAGAGCTATCATAAGTGACGAAGGCACCCACTTTGTAACAAATTGTTCAATGCTCTTCTTGCCAAGTATGGGGTGAAACATAAAGTAGCACTTGGGTACCATCCTCAGACCAATGACCAAGCCGAAGTGAGCAATCGGGAAGTCAAACAAATTTTGGAGAAGACTATCAATGTCACTAGGAAGGATTGTTCTTTGAAGCTTGATGATGCTTTGTGGACGTATCGGACCGCATTGAAGACTCTTATTGGGATGTCTCCTTACCGCCTTGTGTTTGGAAAATCTTGTCACTTACTAGTTGAGTTGGAGCATCGAGCGTATTAGGCGGTGAAAAAGCTTAATTTTGACTTAAAGGCATCCGAGGATCAAAGGCAATTGCAACTAATGGAAATGGAAGAGTTTAGGAATAATGCTTATGAGAATGCCAAAATCTATAAAGAGTGGACCAAGAAGTTGCATGACAAGAACATTGAGAAGCGAGTCAGGGCAACAAGTACTCCTATTCAACTCCAGATTAAAGTCATTCCCTAGCAAATTGAAATCCAGATGGTCAGGACCTTTTGTGGTGGAACGTGTTTTCCCTTTTGGAGCGATTGAGCTAAAGAATGAAAATGGTGTTTACATCTGAGTTAATGGCCAACGGTTGAAGCATTAGTATAGCCACGAGGTGTGGCCAGATGATCGCATCAATTTAGGGGATCCGTAATGGCAATGTGTCCGAAAGTTGGGCTGATGACTTTAAACCAAGCGCTTGTTGGGAGGCAACCCATCGGTTTTGAATTTTTTTTTATTTTATGTGTTTTCTGTTTTTAGTCATTGTAGTATAGATTTGAGTTTCATACCATTGACAAGTTTTTGTTTCTTTTCCTTTTCAGGTTCTAACGCAAGTTTGGGGGTCTCTTTGGAGAGACGAATGACGCGCATCTTTACCCATTTGGGTTTAGGGGTTTTCTAAACTCCTCTCTCTCTTATATGCCTATATTTTTCTTTATTTGTTTATATTATGCATTGAGGACAATGCTTGCTTTAAGTTTGGGGGGAGAGTTTTGAAATTTTGTTTTATGGTATGTTAGTTGGGTATGCATTATGGTATGTTAGTTGAGTATGCATTAGTTTAGGTTAGGAATTCACAATTTTTTACAATTTTAGACTTACTTATGGAAGGCCAATGATAAGATGACACTTTAGAGATATGAAACAATAGGAGAATGTAGAGAGTTACCTATATGTCTGTGTGCTTGATCCAACTTTTGCTGGGAATTGCTGGAGAGACTTAACAATTTGTACATGATTTTTTATCATTGGATTGAGATTGTTGGGAATGAAACTTTGCTTGCAAGTCATATCTTAGATCTCTAGGGATTCTAAAACAAGTTTGATCACCACTTGAGGCGAAATCCTAGTTAACACATAATGAGGAAGATGATTTAGGCCATGTTTAAAAACGTTTGAGCCATATAGCCTACCTTACTTTTTATTGTATCCATCACTTTGAGCTGAATATCCTTTTCTTTGTTATCTATGCATCTTGAATTTTGAGCTTGTCATGTTTAAATTCCTTGTTTTTCAACCTAAACACCTTATACACTTTGATCATGTTGGAGTGTTATTATTTGGAAGGAAGAACAATGGGGAATGAAAAAGATGAAAAAAGGGTGATATAGAAGAAATTTTTAGTAAGTTTGCTTATGAATTGTATTGAAAGAAGAAGAAGAAAAAGAAAAGAAGATGAAAAAGATAAGAAAAGAGTGTTACATCTATGTGTGAAAAGAAGCAAGTTTGGGGGTGTAGCATTCTATAAAAGAAAAGTGAATGATGATAAAAAGCAAACAAAAGAATGAGAATATTTGAGAGATATATGTGTTGAATTGAAATTGTGGTTTCAAATGCAATGTAGTGGATGTTAGTAATTGATCAAAGTGTTTAGGGTGTTTTGAGCTATAACGTTTCTATTTTTCCTACCTTTGAACCTAAGCCTTACATTAAAACCTATGAAAGACCTACTGATTTTGAATGGTGTGTCATCTACATTAGTGGAGAATGGTGTGAAAGACTTGTTTATGGAGTTCCAACTTAAATTTTATATTTTGAGATCTTACACTTAACACTTGCTTGCACTTGTTCATGACTTGCATGATTAATTGATGAGATTAGTTATGTACTTATATGTGAAAGAATCAAAAGTGAAACTTAGTGAGAGTCGGGTTGAAATTCTAGACAATTCTATACTCTTGAGATTCTTTCCTAGAAGTGATATTCCTTTTGGTGTAATCTTGGAGGTCATATATGTGTTTATAATGCTGAGTTAAGTCTTTAATTGTGCGAGATTATGACGTTAGAAGGGAAATATTAATTATGAGTTTTTAGTTTTGTTTTCCCTTTGCTCGGGACAATCAAAGTCTTAAGTTTGGGGGTATATGATAGTTGTATATTTAGGCATGTTTTAGGAATATTTTATACTTGTTTTAAGATGATTTAGGCATTAGTTGAGTGTGTTTATATTAGTTTTGATTCATTTGTTAGTTTAGGGATAAATTGTTTTTTATGCATTATTTCGGTTTGTTAATTTATATGTTCCATCAATTTATTTTTTGAGTGTTTTAATTGCTTGTTTTGCATTGTTTTGTAGGTATTTAGATGTGTGGAAGGGAGCATGAATGATGGACATAACATATGAGAAGCCTAGATGATGTTTCATGAAGAACCCAAGTAAAAAAAAAGTGGAAGAAAATTGGTTAAGTCCCCAAGAAGGAAGTCAAGCGGAGCAGAAAAATTGCCAAGTCCACAGACTGAGCACAACCAAGTCTCTGGGCGCCGCGGCACTACTCGCGGCATCGGGTTTATCAGTGAAGAGAAGGCTTTGAGCACCGCAACGCTCATTGCTGCTCCCAGAGAAGATATAACGCAACGCCACGACGCTAGAATCCCTTAACGGGTCATCGTGGAGCCCCGTATTTAAATGTTGCTAATTTAGCAACTTACGATTGGTTTTTGGCAACTTTGGAAATTCCAATTGGACACGACTTTGGGGACATAATATATGGATTTGGAGGGTTTTTCGAGAAGGACGCATTGGAATAGAGAGGAGAACAAGAAGGCTAGGAGGAAGGAACGCGAAGATTCGAAAGAAGATTCAAGTTCCAGATTTTCTAATTTGCTATTAATGTTTATTATTAAAGTTTTCTCCATGTTTTGTGTTATTTTCATTCACGTTATGAACTAATCTTTTGTTCTAGAGGATAGATGGATCCTAACTTTGATTCTATGTTCTAGTTTAGGGCTTTAATTATTGTTAGTGGATTTGTGATAATTTATTTATATTTCTCCGTTGTTAATGCTTTCAATATCTTGATCACGGATTAGATGATCTTAGTTCTAGAGTGCGGCACTCGACTGAGGGTACTTTGGATCGGAACAAGAGAAATATAGCCTAGGTTATCGTGAGACCGATAGGAGATCGAGTCCCTTTGAAGTCATTAAAAGAAATCATAGATCCTAATGAGTTTGTAGGAATTAGATCTTTATCGATAGATCGAGATCAAATCCTATGAATATGTTCTAACGCGGCACTCGATAGAGGGTATTAGAAACATTAGGATTTCTGGCTTATAAACTAAGTAAATACATTAATTATAAATAATTGGAAAGAACATAGTTGATAGTTAGATGAAATCGATTCTCTAGATTATTTCTCTATTGATAATTTGTTGTTTTCATTACTATTTAATTACTCAATCATTTGAATTCGATTGTCCAGATAAAATTAAGGTAAAAACGTGATAGCTAGTGTTCTAATTATCCCTAAGGACGATACCCGGTTTCATCGGGTTATATTATAATTTGAATGTCCTGCACTTGCGATAATTTAATGATCAGCGCTTTTTGCATTTAGCGTCATGCTTCATCAGTGAAGTGATTTGCGGTTTTCTTTATCAAGAGTTAGTTTATAAATTTTGTTTCTCGAGATTCATTTTGTGCAGCATCCTAGAACTATATGATTTAGCATGTGTCTCGTGATGCGTATTATCATTGTTTGATGTGTTTTAGGTCGGCGTACTATTGATGTCACGCGGGGGTGAACCTCGTGCCTCGATCATGTTTTGGCCTTGGTCGAGGCGTTGTTCTTGATTCTTGCACAACTTTGTTTATGACTAGGAGTTGGTTCAATTTTTTTGTGTAACAATAATAAATTTTTTTTGTTAAAATAGTAAGATTAATGTATTTAAAAATTAAAAAAAAATTATTAAAGATTATAAAGTTATTTTTTATTAAAAATAATTCAAAAAATAAGAAATTTATTTTAATTAAAGATAATAATTTTTCATTAAAATAATAAAATTAATTTTAATTTTAGTATTTTAATAAAAAATTATTATTATTAAATTTTTATAGGGATTCACAAGTTCTTTTTTCTTTGAAAAAAAAAAAGACAACTTCCTTACACTAATCAATTTCTTGAGAAAGAAAATTTTTTATCTTTATGGGGATCACTTTTTCCATCATTACAAAAGATTTTACGTTCTTATGAATCACTTAAAAAAAAAAAAAAAATTATAATGGGAAACATACACGGAAGAAGAATACCCATGGAAAGAGACAGGACTTGACGGTGACCATAATAGATAGAGCCCATCCATACTAAATCAATCATAACCACTTAAAAGTTGGACCTTCTTGTCGTTTTGACTCTGTCACACACACTCTAATTGCTGGTCCATCATACCTAAAACTTTCACCAATGACAGACACGCGCACTGTGGGAACAACTGTGGGTCCCTTTTCCCTTAAATCCAATTCATTCCCATTTCCCATTGCCAAGAAAGTAGTTTTATTTTTTATTTATTTATTTTTACGGTTACCAAGTTCGTCATCATAAAAACATGAAAAAAATAATGGGTGATAGTGGTAGTAGCGTTCAAACAAACCATTGGTGGCTGAAAAAGAAGAGCACAATATTCTTGGGATGACATTTGCTACTACCACTACTGTTTCTGCCAAGTACTGCTGCTGAATCTGATAGGTGAAGTTGTGCTATTTGCTCTAGCTGGTTAAAAAAACTTAAAACGAGGAATGTTTATTGGGATTTGTAAGAACTGTTGGTGGTAAAGGTTGCGAAAGGAAATCTTATATATATGGTCATCATCATAAATAATATCTTTGAATGGATGACAAGAATATTGGATATCGGAAGAGAAAAAAGAGAATATATTGAGTATTCAATTCAATCCCATGAGTGTAGAAAGCCCATTACTACACAGCCTGTAAGAAGAAGAGTTCTTGAAAATGCCAACACCCGACAATTTCAGATAATTCCAAGCATCCCCATGTGGGATTTTGCTGCTTCTTCTTCTTCTTCTTCCTCTCCTTTGCCGTCACTTCTCTACACTTTTGCTGCTTTTTTGCCTCTCTTTCAGATAGTAGTCAATTATTGTTTTCCAATTTTCTCATTTTTTTTGTGGTTTCGATCATGTGGGAGTCTGAAAGTGAATCAGTTCGAGGGAGAAAGCATGAGAATGGTGTTCTTAGTTTGAACAAACATGGAGTTGCAACTGATGGCTTCGAGCTAAGAGATCAATCATGGCAAGTAACTCCCTAAAAATACTCTTTTATTTTATTTATTTATTTATTTATTTTGTTGCTCAAAAAACTTGGAAGATTTATGTTTATGTGATTATGCCAAGCCTAGAATTGTTTTGAATCTTCAACCCTTTTTCTTGTTTCTGCTTAATTTCTTGAATTTCAATCGCAAATCTCTCTGTTGTTGAGACACCCAAAAAAAAAATAAAAAATGAAATTAACAATTTGGGCAAATGTTTTAATTATTGTTGGTGGGGTTGGGACTGTGAACAGGTATGTTGCTACGGATATCCCAAGTGACCTTCTAGTTCAAGTTGGAGGTTTCAGTTTTCATTTACATAAGGTAGTAAGAATTCTTCTCTAAAATCAACCCAATTTTGTATTTTTTTTTCTTTGTATTCATTTTATCCTCCCTCAATGTATTGAATTTCTTTTATTTACATTTGTTGTGTGCCATGGAAGTATCCCTTGATTTCTCGATGTGGAAGGCTGAGCAGAATCATATATGATTCATGTGAAGGAGAACTAAATAAGATAGAAATGGAGGATCTCCCTGGAGGGGCTGAAGCTTTTGAGCTTGCAGCAAAATTCTGCTATGGCATAGCTGTTGATCTAACTGCAGCTAACATTTCCGGGTTAAGATGCGCTGCCGAGTACCTTGAGATGACAGAGGACTTAGAAGAAGGGAATCTCATATTTAAAACAGAAGCTTTTCTCAGTTATGTGGTTTTGTCTTCATGGAGAGACTCCATTGTAGTATTAAAAAGCTGTGAACAGCTCTCTCCAATGGCAGAAAACTTGCAAATTGTTCGTAGGTGCAGCGAATCCATTGCTTGGAAAGCCTGCACAAACCCAAGAAGTATCAGGTGGGCTTACACCGGAAAACAAGCAAAAGTTTCAAGTCCCAAATGGAATGAGATGAAAGAATCAAGCCCAAGCCGGAATCAGCAGTCGGTGCCACCGGATTGGTGGTTTGAAGATGCATCGATCCTAAGGATTGACCACTTTGTTAGAGTAATCACTGCAATCAAGGTAAAGGGTATGCGATTTGAGCTAATTGGAGCGGCAATTATGCATTACACAGCTAAATGGCTACCATGTTTAATGAAAGAGGGAGGAGCAGTAGATGAAGGAGGCAACAACAGAGATAGTAATATCAACATTTATAATAATAGTAGCAGCTGGAAAGGTGGACTCCACATGGTAGTTTCTAGCAATAAAGAAGATTCGTCACCAAATGTTCTTATTAGAGAACAAAGAATGATCATTGAGAGCCTTATCAGTATAATTCCTCCCCAGAAGGACTCTGTCTCATGTAGTTTTCTTCTAAGGCTTTTGCGTATGGCAAATATGTTGAAGGTAGCACCTGCTTTGGTCACCGAGTTAGAAAAACGGGTGGGGATGCAATTAGAACAGGCTACTTTGGTGGATCTTCTTGTTCCTTCTTATAACAGGAGTGAAACATTATATGATGTTGATCTTGTTCATAGACTTTTGGAACATTTTCTGGTGCAAGAACAGACAGAACCGTCAAGCCCGAGTAGGCAGTCGTTCTCAGAGAAGCATGGTTATGAAGGTCCAAGGGCGGTCAGTGACCCTAATGCCAAGATGAGAGTAGCAAAACTTGTGGACAGTTACCTGACTGAAGTGTCCAGAGACAGAAACCTTACGCTGACAAAATTTCAGGTCTTAGCAGAAGCATTGCCTGAATCTGCAAGGACTTGCGACGATGGGTTGTACCGAGCTGTAGATTCTTATCTAAAGGTATTACAAACTCAATTCCCAAGTATTTTAGATCAGTTATTTTTTTCATTTGTTTTCTATCTAGATTCAAAATTCTTGTGCTTCATACCAGTTCCAAGTTTGCACACACCTGCAATCAAAAGTCCCACTTGCATCAGATGGTATTTTCAGTTTTATCAGGATATGTTTTTCCTCCAATGCATCACTTCGATAGTGGAAGGTCTCGGGAGGAAATAAGAACAGGATGTTACCATTGTACTCATACACCCATTGCTCTGTTTTAAGGTGGATGTATATTCATCTGAAGCACTGATGTTTTTTTAATCCATGCATGCATTCTCTGTTTATGTGCTTGCATTAAAAGTTTAATATTTGAAGAAGCAAATTTAGAAATTCGGATAGTAGAGAACCATTACAAATGAAAAGAGACAGATTTTCTCTATATCACCAAAGACCAACTTGGTTTCTTGTGTATAAATCTATTAATTCTGTTCAACAGGACTAGTTGTCAGTAAACCTCATAATAATAAAGGTAGAGAAATAGAGAGAAGAGTTTTATGGCTGAAAAATGTCTCATCAAAGTACCCTTGTGGAAACCATTTTGGAAGTAGTAAATTATGGGTTCTAAATAAAAATGATAGGGAGAAGAGTGACGATTTGTCTGATTGATGTTGAAGGTGATGAACCATTATGTCTCATTTCAACCTTGTTTTAACTTGAAGTACTTATTGACACCAACACAACTCAACAAAGCCCTTTTTCACAATTACATGTGGTTGGCTTATATTCTCTATCCATTTTATTTTAGGTCTTCTTTTTCTTCTCTCTCTATCACTAGGGTAAAATGGCCAATGCATTCGTGTTCCTGTAACTCATTTAAAGTACTTGAAACCATGCATTAATTGAATCTAGTTTGATCCATTATACAAAACGTATTCAGGCCCATCCAATGCTATCCGAGCATGAAAGGAAGCGGCTTTGCCGTGTAATGGACTGCCAGAAGCTCTCTATTGATGCATGCATGCACGCTGCACAAAATGAACGTCTCCCGCTAAGAGTGGTAGTGCAAGTTCTCTTCTCTGAACAAGTAAAGATTAGCAATGCCATAGCCAACAGCTCATTGAAAGAAACCGGAGATCCTCATTACCAGCCCATTGTCATGCCTCGGAAAGCTTTACTCGAAGGCACACCTCAGTCATTTCAAGAGGGATGGACGACAGCGAAAAAAGACATTAATACACTTAAGTTTGAGCTGGAGAGTATGAAGGCTAAGTATCTTGAGCTCCAAAATGACATGGAGAATTTGCAGAGACAGTTTGATAAGATGTCAAAACAGAAACAGCCATCAGCATGGAGCAGTGGGTGGAAAAAGCTAAGCAAACTTACTAAGATGACACAATTAGAGAGCCAAGATATTGGGCAGGCTCAGATTCCTAACAACCCTTCAGAGCCAGTTAGGAAAGCTACCAGAAGGTGGAGGAACTCTATTTCCTGAGACAGAGAGAGGAGGTAATCAAAGAAAAACAGATCTTCATTTCTGTTCCTGATCATTTTCTTCATTTCTTCTTCTCTTTTCCTTTTCTTAAAGAGAAACTTTGGATTATGTTGTATAATTAACTTGTTAAAATGGTCATCGGTTTGTTTGTTAATCTGCTTTTGTCTCTTGAATAGTGTCATTTAATTGTCTTTCCAAATACTCATGGTTGTTTCATTGTACTTGGTGTTTTAAGAGGAGAAAGAATACTAATCATTCTTGGAATACCTTTATGATGACTTTCTAATTTTGGTAAAACATATATTATTGTTTGGCTGTTTAATTATAAAATATAAACTAGTTTAATTTACAGGCTCATCTTGTTATGGTTTAAATGTCAATGACTAAAGTAGATATATAGGGATGTAAGCACTTCATCCTCTCGCTTTGTTTCACTTTGTTACAATGTTGCTGTCAATATATTATTGAGCTGGCGTAAGCTCTCTCCGAAACTACACAAGTTCATGTACTGATTTTAATCCCCTAAAATGTAATTATCCTGTAAAGTTGTTTGATTTATGTACTAGTGTGTATATGGTTGCTCCTGTCTATCTAAACTCACTTTGCACGTGTTTACACTGGCTGGTCGTTTCTTTGTCAACTACAGACTTGCACTCGCCCACCTGTTCATTGAGGGGACTAATTAATAAGTCTTTAACCCACCCACTTGATGAAATAATTCTTCTGATGTCTATTTTGGAAGGCGGTAGGATCATTTATTTTTCTCTTGTGTACCCTTTAGTAATGTTGTTACCAATGAATTGAACATTAACAAAAGAAATTGAATAAAACTAGCAGATCTAATGCACGTGAAGTTGGTCTATATCGTTCATGTGTTATATTGATTCAGGACTTCACTACGAATAAATAGGAGAAAAGGAAACTTTAGTCATAGAATTCCGAGTTTACTAGAGTAGTCAGTCACTTTTTCTTTTCTTTTTTTTTCCTTTTTTTTCCTAAGTTGAAATACTAGTTACTTCGACTACTATTTCAACTAGCTACCGTGTTGAGTACAACTAAAATATATATATATATATTGAATAAATAAATTAAATTATTTGTATTTGTACTCTTAAATAATTACAACACAATTTTGATTATAAATTATTCACACTTAAAAGAAATATTATATTAATAAAATTTTTAGAAGAGAACTTTATTCAAGACTATTTTACTCTCTAAGACTTATTGTGTAACGAACCCTTATTTTCATAAAATATGACCTCAAGAAATTTAGAGGAGGTAAATTGCTTATGAATATTAAATGATATTGATTTATTAGATATTAGTTGTTGTTATTGATATTGTTAATTAAATGGAAAACATTAAAGCATAAAAATTGTGGATGAAATAGATGAGAAGTAGATAGTTATGTGGCGCATGGGTGTATAAGATCACACCTCATAATTGGCTCTTATATTCTCCTCTTTTCAACGTAAAAAAAAGCAAAGAAAAAGAAAACAAAAACAAAAAGATGGATGTTGGATAATAAGGGATGCATGGGAGTATAGGATCAAGTGTTAAATCATGCTCTCATTTAAGTGTTAACCTTTTTCTCTAAAGTGATTTGAAGAAGAGAAAACAAAAGTGAAAAAATAAAATAAGGGAAGATGAAGAGCATACAGAAGAAGAAGGAGAGAAAGGGTCAAAAGGAAAAGAGACGATTTCTTGGAGAATCTGAGATTTTGATAAGCCATTTTTATTCCATTTCGTTACAAAATTGATCTTGAAGCTACATGTAACAATTCTAGTGGTATAATTTTTGCTATATGAGGTATTTTGTGCTATTTTTAAAAATAAGGTTTTTACCCACTTTGAGTAAAAACATGTAAAAATTATATATTATTACTCCTATAGTTGCTTAGATCCCGAATATGTAATTTGTTTGTGTTCATGTGTAATATTGGCGCCGGTACAGCTGTCGAAAGCAAAATTTGACACTGGGGGCCTTTGGACCCTAGTTAAACCCCGATGAAAATATGGATTGAGACCATAGAATCATAGATGGATCAATTTTGGACGTTTTGATACCAAAATTATGATTTTTGGGTATCGATTGATATTTTTAGTATATGTCTGAACGAATTTGGTAGTTACTATAAACTTGGATATTAGTGGAAACGTAGTTGAAAGACATGTTTTTATTATCCATTGCCTTAAGAATAATTATAAGGGCCATGTAAAATATTTTGGACGCCCCTTGCATGATTTTTAGATAGGAATAGAACTATGAAAATTAGTTGGATGCATTAAAAAATTAGAAATTAATATAAATGGAAAAAAATACTCATTAATATGAATACTCATTAATATGAATGGGTATTAATATGAATTAAATGATATGTGCAGGTTCTATTAGAGGTGGTGGAGTAAGTTGATAGTGTGAGAATTATATTCTGGCATTGGTTGTGAGTAGAACTTAAAGTATATTATTCATTTGTATCATCCTACTTATATTGATTGCTTGGTCATGTATGTTTTATTTGAGAATTTCATGGTGTGATGAAATGGGAAAAAACTCTTTAATTCTTGTTAGTTTGATTTATCGTGGAAAAGTGGATCTTTGGACATCCCCGTGTAGGTTGTGAGAATTTTCTACAAGGACATAATCGGACCACTTATTCCAATAAATTTTAATCATGAATTTAAGGAGGGTTTTAGCAAGTCGTATGTTAGTTGAATGTAAGTCATCATTTATTGTTCCATTTTGAGGTTTTCTGTGATCCATATTGAGTCTATGCCTTTGGGGAGATCGGGCTAGACTTTTAACAAAGTCATGGATAACTTACATTGGGACCATTGAATGGACTCTATTATTCATTGCCATTGATGAAAGAATTCAAGTTAAATTATCAGATGTTACATGACCTCAGGTTGAGAAATCAACTTGAAAGTGTCTTACAATTGGTTATATGCACAATACGTCCTTGGGGCACTTGTCATGTTTGCTTGAATAAAGGTGAAGAAGGGGCATAGATTTTGAAACTGCATTTATTATACATTGTTTGTATATGATGTATGAATTGATTTGCATTGTTTCGTACATAGCATTGAGCATGCATACATGGGATGTTTAGATGAATGAATGATGGTATTCTTGAATTATATTCACTAGGCAACGTTGGCTCATTCTATTCCCAAATTTTCAAGTCCTTCAGCTGCAAATAAGAGCAAGGGAATAACATTTCAGTAAAATCTGAGTGCCTTGCCAGAAGAAAAAGTTGTTTTGGATGTAGGCTTGATAAATTGGTATACATGTATTTTGATATTTTTGGTTATGTAAATATATGTATATAACACCCCATATATGAAATTAAGTAGATGGATGTATAGAATAGGAAGTTGTAATAGATGGATACTGTTAAATGTTTTGGTATGGATTTTAAATGGATGTTGATATATATTTGTGTTGGATGGATTATCAGGTGAATTGGAAATGTGTTAGATGTCCTAAATATAGAGGAGACTCTGTCGGAGTCTGGTTGAGGCTTAACAAGGATCTAATGGTCCAATTGTAGATATGATGGTAGATTTCTGTACTGGTCAGGATGCCTTGGGAGTTTGGGAAGGGGTCCTGATATATTGCCTTATATTTCTACACTAGATGGGATGAGATTGTGATGAGGAGAGCTCCAAAAAGGGTTACTTGTCAAGGAAGCTTTTGGTTGCTTCTCTAAAAACCTTCAAACAACATTATTTGTAACTTTTTGTATACTACAACCTTCAAATCACCACTCCTTGTAACCTTCAAAGCACCACTCCTTGTAACTTTTGGTATATTAGAACCTTTAAATCACTACTCCTTGTAGCTTCTTGTCCATTACAAGTATTTTGTGTTGATAATGTTGTATTTTTAACATACCGTTTTGTTAATCTGATGCTATCATCAATTGATGCGCTTATAATTCTCTCTCCATGAGAGTTTGCTTCTACTAGCTAGTGGTCCATCATTCTCACCATGCTCATGAGGTCTTTTTTCTTGGTTTGAAGGTTTGTTTTCTCCAAAAAAAGGAAAATGAGGTTGCAAGGTTGTGGAAATCATTTTTCATTAACCGATGAGGAAAAGGAAGTGGCTGGATTTCCAAATTGTGAAGCCTCATGAAGCTGTTGAGTTCAAGTTGTGCATGCAGAGGTGATTTGTCACACCCCGCCTCATTGATTCAGTGCGAGATGCGACATTTAAGGCGTTGAGTGCTCAAACCATTTGATCAGAGTTGCACATACAGAAGCATAGTGTCCCATATCAACAATAATACAATGGAAACTATTAAGGAAAATGTTATTATGTTGAAAACTTAAAGTTTGTTAATTATTACATTTTTTTATAACAAAAAGACAACAGAAAGATAACAAGGGCAAAACCCCTACAAAAGTACCAAAATAACAAAAGAGGAGTAGTAAAAAAAAAGGCGTCAAGAAGCCTGGAACGACCACCACCATAGCTAGACAGATTTAACAGGACCTGGGAAGAGTACATACACAAAAGTCCCTACGTGGACCGGGTTTGGTCATAACCCCTAGAATAATTCCAACCTGACCCATCTTAATTCTATGGAAAGATTAGCAACGCGGTGAGTTCAATAGCTTAGTGATATCAAATAGGGTAAACAATTCTTACAAGCATTATAACAAGTACATAACAACACTCATCAGAAAATTATGCCACAACAATACAATCAAGCAATGATATGAATGAAAAGTGATCACATGGCATCACAGGCCAGGCACCATGCACTTGCAACCTGTGACCCGAGGCACCGATACAATATCCAGCAACTGAGGGATCTCATGTGTTCCAGTTCCAACCAGTGACAGTGTCACCTCCGGGTCTAGCATAACAACATAGCACCCAATAATACATTTATGATAATCCATGGTCCAGCGTAATGGCATAGCACCCATGGTTATGAATTTAACATTTATGATAGATAGCCTCATGCATGAAGTAAAACATGGTAATAGATATGATGCATGATGCTATGTAATTCATTATTAAACAAGTCAGAAATGTAAACTTAGCCTTCATTCCCTACCTTAACACACTTGCAGTGGCGTAGCGTAGCTTTTTCTTCTAACTTCTTGAAGTGTGCAGGGACACAAGAGAGTACTAAAGGGTCGAGGGAAAGAGAAAATAGCAAGGGGACCGACGAGGAGAACTGAGGGGGGGCCAACCTCCACTAGGGCTGGCCCCCTATGGGGGTGGTCCTTTCCTTGGGACCGTCCCACTACGAGGGTCTATTTTTTCTCCGAAGGGGGTCTTTTAAGGCTACTTTCACTTGTTGAAATTACATCTGTAGGGTTTTTAGGCAGTTAAATTAGTTTTATAGTAGAAAAAGTGGAGGGTGTTACAGCCTACCCTCCTTGAAAGAATTTCGTCATCAAAATTTGATTTTTTTGGAAAAATATTGGTATGTATGTAAAATACTTACTACTCATCACCTGAAATGTCAATGATATCAATGTTTGTATTACTTTCTGCATGGCTTGGAGACCTTATACTGCGCTGGTTGCACGAATTGTTTGGCCCGAGTACTCTACTTTGAGCAGTAGAATCTCCAGAATAAGCAGGGGTAGGAGAATGGACTGAATCAGATTCCATTCTTTCCTGATTTTATAACTCAGGATGATTAGGCGGCGTTTGTATTCGTCATGATGGTCGTGGATGAAAACCTTGTCGTTGAGACGATGGCCTGACACGCCTGCCTAATTAAGCTGATGATTGTCGGGTCTGCCAACTAGATGGTCCAGCTTCATCTGGTGCTAGAATTTGTGGAAGCCTGGGAAAAACTGGAACCGAATTCCACATTGGAGTAAGTTGTCGTATTGAATTTTGTGGGGTCTGGTGGACTCGTAAACCCTTTTGACGCATACCTTTAATGTCACACCCCGCCCTTTTGACCCAGCGCAAGGTGCAACAGTTAGGTCGTCGAGTGTTCATCCCATTCGATCAGAGTCACACATTCAGAAACATAGTTGCCCATATCATCAATATTACAATACAAATTATTAAGGAAAATACGGTTATATTTCACATATAAAGTTTGTTAATTATCACATTCCGTATAGCAAAAAGTCAACAAAAAGTAACAAGGGAGAACCCCTACAAAAGTACTAAAAGAAGAAAGAGGAGTAGTCAAAGAGAGGCGTCTAGAAGCCTGGAACCATTGCCACCATAGTTAAACCGATCTGATAGGACCTGGGGAGAGTACATACTCAAAAGTCCCCACATAGACCGGGTGTGGCCATAACTCCAGCAAAAAATTCATTCTAACCCATCTTAATTCCCTGGAAAGATTAGCAACGGGGTGAGCTCAATAGCTTAGTGAGATCAAGCAGGGTAAACAAGTCTTACATGCATAATAATAAATACAAAACAACAGTCATCAGACAGTTATGCCACAACAATACAATCAAGCAATGATATGAATGAAACCTGGTCACACGGCATCACATGCCAAGTACCATTCACTCACAACCTGCGATCTGAGGCACCAATAATAACCAGCAACTAAGAGGTCTCATGAGTTTCAGTGCTAACTAGTAACAGGGTAACTCTGCCGAGGCCATTGTAATGGAATAGCACCGCCGGGCCCAACATAACGGCATAACACCCAATAATATATCTGTTGGCTCAGATGTGTCCAAGAGGGGGGTGAATTGGACACTTAGATAATTACAATGGCAGAAATAAAGTGCATAAATTAAACAAATATGCACAATCAATATATAGTGGTTCGGCTACTTGCCTATTTCTACTACCTAACCTCCTCAGTTAGGATTTTGAACATTATCACTAACGGATTCCCTTACGGGTGAGAATCAAACCGTTACACATTTACTCAACTTGCGGGTGTGAGAACAACCGTTACACTGCTCAGCTTTCAAGCGTGTGACCAACCTATCCCAACTTACGGGTGTGAGACAGACCTAAGCTTTCTCAACTTACGGGTGTGAGAACTACTATCTCTCAACTTACGGGTGTGAGAAGACCTAACCTTGTTGAATATAGAATATCAACTCAGTAGTTTATCTAATTACTGTTACAACCTTGATACAATATATAAGATATGAAATTGAGTAAAATTGTATCCTATGAATTATCTCTCAAATCTCTCTTTCAGCAAGAATGATACAAGTAAAAACAGTGCTGAATAATTTGAGTGAAAATTGTTCAAACTTTCAAATCGATTTTCAGATAAAGATAGAATCTTAGCTTAGTGTCAAAATCATTTGAATAAGTAATGATTCAAATAAAACGCTTTGAAACTAGAATAACTTAAGCTTTTTGAATCATATGAAAATTCGACTAACTTTCAAAAAGTGTTTTAGCTCAGAGAGTTTTCAGTGGTTTTAACATGGTGTTAAGTGTCTGTATTTATAGACTTGTAGAGATGAAGCTGCTGTTCATTTGAATTTGAATTTCAAATATGAACGTTTACTCACAATAGGTAGAATATATCATGAATATGGCAACTGCTCAATTCATCAATAATTTGATTTTCTTCAGATACACGAATAAGGAAAGTTTTAAAAGACGTGGTTCGTGAATCAGAGAATATCTTTTATAAATACAAAAAATAATTTTGTACGGAAATTTGTTCTGAAAAGGTGGCTAAGAGAACGTACAAGTCAGAACAACAAAAATATAATTTATGTCGTTTTGTTCCTTTGAGGGCTCTCATAGAACATCAGCGTCTTACTGAACTATGAAGTGAAGGCACCACTAAATAGTAAGCGTCTTGACTTACTTTGACAATTTAACGACTTAAATCATGAGGGCGCTACTTCGACAATTAGCGTCCTTATTTGTTTTAAAACATTCAACACACGAGGGCGCTACTCAAGAGTAAGCGTCCTGATATTTAAAAGCAATTTTAAAACAATGTTCAGTGCGCTGAAGGACAGTAAGCGTCCTGAAAGTTATTTAAGTTGATTCTCAAGATGAGGACGCTCCTACACAAGTACCGTCCTGATATTTCATTCAACTTATAACTTATTAGCGTCCTTAAAGATAGAAATCACTTAAAATGCAAAAAAACTTTCAGTGAGCTGAAACTAAGTTAGCGTCCTGACATTCTCAAAGGTTGATAAAATAAAGGTCGCTACTAACCAGTAAGCTTCCTTATTAATCAGTTCAATTCAACCTTGAGCTTCCTAATATTTTATCAGCTTCCTAACTCATCAAGTCCAAGAGGGCGCTGCCAAAACATTAGCATCCTGAAAGACTTTATAAAAGCGATTTTTTGATTTCTCAATTAAAGCTTGATAAAAATCATTGTTTCTCTTTAATAAAATCAAATACTTTAGAAATCATAAGATACGATTAAAATGTTACGATCAAAATATGCAAACGATAAAATCTTGCTAAGAGTAAGTTGATCGATAAACTTTACATTATAAGTACTGACAGACTCGGAACTTTACTTTGTGATGATCAATAGACTTGTAAGCTCAATTCCTTGATCTTGATTCTTGATTAATCTGAAACACTTGACAAGATTATTAGATTCACAAATTAGAGATATTTGGAATCATCAAAACATTCATGTCATGGGGTTCATTGAAATAACAATCTCCCCTTTTTGATGATTTGAAATACTCATAGATCATGCAGATAAATATATTCATGTACTCAAACATATAACGAAATTAGAATAGTATCTGCAGACATGTCAGTTCTATTTGATTTCAATCATAAGGATTTACAAGATAAGTTGCGAACAGTACAATATACAAATAAGAATGAATACAATAACTTAGATAGAACTCCCCTTACATGTAGCTTCCCTTCTCTTGATCTAACTTAAGCCTTTAATATATGCATTCTCTTCTCCCCTTTTTGAAAACATCAAAAGTGGGTAGGCTTAGCTCGTACTTGGACCTTTCCATGTTCCTTTTATTTTGGCCTCCTTATCCTTCTTGGATCCACTGGAACTAGGTGCGGAATTCTTAGGTTTCCTTGGTGGTCGTGGTCTTGAAGAACCACATGTGCTCTATTTCATACTACTGGCAAATTCATCAATTACAATACCCTTCCTAGATTTTTCAATGAGTTTTTCGTGAGCATGCTTGGAAACACCAAATTTAAATGGATCAAGAGGTGGACCGGGTTTGAAACCTTTTGTTTTTCATTCCGCAAGACCTTGAGCAAACTCAGGAGAAAGTGTATGACCTTCAAATTCTGGCCTGATTGGTCGCTTACGTTTAGGATCTGGGAAAGTTTTTGATGAGGGATCAGGGGGTGGAGACACTCTTCTACTGATTCTATGTAATGGCTCTTCATCAGATTCTTCTTCATCTTCACATACTAATATTCCATGAAGTCTGTCAGACTCCTTAGGTCCTTGAGGGCGTGTGAAGGCTGAAGCTCTTGGTGCAGGTGGAACTTTTACACCTTTTTTCTCCAACAGATGAAAGAGCTTAGCAAAAAATTTAAT
Source organism: Paratinospora sagittata (assembly GCA_035771175.1). Taxonomy (NCBI): domain Eukaryota; kingdom Viridiplantae; phylum Streptophyta; class Magnoliopsida; order Ranunculales; family Menispermaceae; genus Paratinospora; species Paratinospora sagittata. The sequence continues at coordinate 17,869,621 of CM069603.1, forward strand.
GCTTGAGCCAATATACCAAATAGTAGAATGCAATCTGTTGTTCATTGCCTTGAAGAGGTCTTCAAAGAAGCCTACTACTCCTTCCACTCGATCTGCAACTGTGATGACAGTATAAGACATAGCCATAATAGTTGTGGCAAGGAAAGGCATCTTGTTCTCCAAGTTTTTTAGTTTTTCAAACGCACGAGTAACCAAGTCGAGAGTCTTGGTTAGTCTATCATCCTCTAGTTGTGTTGGCCTTGAAGTGTCGAGATTCTCTTTCAGACTAGAGATGGCCTGCAACACCGGATCAAGTGTTGTCTTGCTGGTCACTTGATCTAAGATAGCATCCAAAACTGATTGCAAAGAGGCAGAAATGGACTTATCTTTAAAGGATTCACCCATTGTTTCTTTCAAGCTTTGAATTTCTTTAAGAATATTCTTCAAAGCTTCTCAAGTTATAACACTTGTATCCCTACTTGGCGTAGTTGGCATTGTGTTACTTTGTGAAATTTGAGGTATGGCTGGAGGTTGTTGAGGAGCCACCAATCTCGAGGGAACACTGGCAACAAAGGCTTTGATGAATTTCATAATCTGTTGCATGTTCTCCTGAATGTTCTTTATAAAATCATCGTTTGATGATGAAGTGGAGCTCGATGAAGGCAATGACTGCATTACACTTAATTGTGTGTCCATTTGATGTGTTATTTTCTTGAGCAATGTTGTTGCCTTGATCGTGTGAGAGTTAAATTCTTTTATCTCATTAATCTCAACTCTTTCTTGAGATTTCAGAGATTCTCGAATCTCTGACAATGTCTCATTTTTCAGCTGAACTTGATTCTGTTCTAAACGAGTCATTAGCTGAGACATGACAAAAACCTGATCCTCTCTCACTCTTCTCAAAAAATCTTTTTCTTTGAAGAATTCATCATTTGGCCTACTTGTAGATGGATAGGAAGGCGGTTTTTTTATCAGATGATCTTTCCTCATGAATATTTTTCATTTCATCTTCTGCTGGAGATTCTGTATTGGCCTCATGAAAATCTTCAATATGATCCTCTTCATCAACCTTTTCATTCATGTCATCTCCTTGATAGGGTATGATGACCAGATCATAGCCCTCTGTATCTTGACATTGGTCACCATTAGACTCAGTCCTTTTTGAGTCTTGGGATTCCATTGATATAGGAATATCAAATGGAGATGGTGGTTCGGAGATGGTTCTATCTAAGTCCTTACTGGCCCTTTCTCCGTTGAAATCTTTCAAGATTGCATAAGCAGTCTCTGACTCATGCAGATGTTCTTCAACAATGGCCTGAGAAATCTGGATCACTTCTTCCATCAGATGTTCTTCAGCATAAACAACTCGCTATGCATGTTCAATTTCCACATCATCAATTGAAACATGTTCAATGTTAGCTGTGGGGGCAACTTCCTCTTGCATAGGCTAATTTTTTTTTAGCAGTCGAAGCTTGGGCAACTTCTCTACCCATTGCTGAGACATATTTTCCTCTTATTTCATCCTTTCCACTGGATTCTCTCTTAAGTGGAACTTATGACATTGGAAGCCATTTGTCCAATGTAGGAACATAGCTGTATCTCATCAATTTCACAGTGGTTTGACCAATGCAGTTGTATCTGCTGGTCTCCTTGAAGCTTTCTCCACTGAAATTGATAACACATCTCTCAAAAAGAGTGGTGAGGTACATACCAAGTGGCGGACCTTCTCCTCTACCAACCATTGTATTCATTACATGCATGCGAATGTGGGAGAGATTCACTTTCTTCTTTTCCATAATGCACCAGATTAAGAATAAGTTTAATTCATTCACACTACCCCTGCTGCCTGTTTTAGGCTGAATAATGTGGGTAATAATGTTGTGGATTATTTTGGGAATAAGTTCAAAGGACTGATTTGTGAGTTTCTTATCGACACTCGAGTGGTCCTTTTTCTTTGAAATAAGATTGAGAGCAGAAAGGCTGTTAAAGCCTGGATACTGGACTTTATTTTTGGTGAATGAAAAAGTATGTGAGCACTTTTATCACTTGGTAAGGAAATGCTTCAGAAAAGAATCTAGGAGAATCTGAACAGATTTTCCCTTTACCAAAGATTGTTTTGTGAATTCAGAGACGGGTTTATCGACCTAATACAAATAGAATTGGCTGACGAGACTGGGGTACCATTTAGCATTGAGGGTAAGTAAATCTATCCAACCTTGGAATTCAAATAGAGAGAAAATGTCCAAGTGAGAGTTAATGAAGAAGTCAAAATCGACATAGCATCCTTCAATTACAGCTTGGTTCATGATCTTCTCGGCTTTATCTCCCTGTCTTCTCATCTGAGAAAAAGAAGGTGGGTGAGATGGTCCAGACGCAGTCTCAATAGGAGGTCTGGGTTCCTTAGCCAGTTCTGCCTGAGTTGGTTCAGTTCTTGGTCTCACACTCCTTCCTAGAGGTGATGATGGTGAAATAGCTCGCTTTCTTGTAGAGAAAGGGCGAAGCTCTTTGGGCTTGGGAGCCATTTAAAAAAATATATATGAAGAACTGAGGCAACAACACAAATTTTGATACAATAGGAATTAGAGGATTCAGAAATGAACAAAGAACAAGATTTACAAAGGTTAAAGATGAAGATTCAGCTGTAAATTTTGAAACGATTCTTGGAAAGTTCGTCGAAGCGTCCTAGGGCACAGAAGGTGAAAAGTGACTGCCAGGTTACAAAATGTTTGGCTTTATAGTGAAAAAGCGACAAGTTCGCTCCTGACACATACCAACCCGTGGCGCTTCCTAGTTTTTAATGGTGGTTTAATTTAATTAGCAATATTGACCGATCAACGTCCTTCTTCAGACTAGCATTCTTGATCGACTAGAGCTAATAAGCGCGTTAGCGTCCTCATTTGTTATTAGTTTGCTTTAGGACATTTGAGCACTACTATTAATCAGATTTGACCAATTAGACTTAAGTAACGTATGGTTGAATAAACAATATAACAAGTTATATTTCATCAACCAATCATCAATAATTTAATCATGAGCAAAAATATTTAAGCATTCTAAGCATTGCATGATTAAAGATAATCATTTATCACTGATACGGATAATCTGATAAATAACATTAGTGACGAGAGTGACTTTTATACCTTTGCATGATTTTTGACTTTTACCTCAAGGTCCTCGACTTGAGCAGTCTATCTCATTTTGAGGTAGCTAAGATAATTCACTATCTTCGTTCTCCATGCTGACTTCTTTCTCGACATTCTATCAGGAGATCTTTCATTGTGCGTCCTGGATGAGCTTGCTAAGGATTGATGACACACGGTGTCAATGTCATCAACAACTTCATTTTCTTTTCTGATTGGTATACTTGCAAGGATGTCTTCTCTCTCAGATGAAGTTTCTAACCCATTCAAAATATAATCAATTTCTTGAAAGCTGATTTCAAATGGATTTGAGAACTTGTTTAGAAAATCTATTTTATATTTCCAGTTCTCAGAAAAATTGTTAAAAAAATATTCTCCTAAAGTAGAATGAGATATGATTTTTCCAAATTATTCAAGTTCATTTACTAGACGTATAAAACATTGCAGGTTATCATGAACTGACTCACTTTCTAACACCCTAAAGTGAATGAGTGGCTCTTCTAATGTTCTAACTTGGTCTCTAGTCTCATCCCTTCTTTCCACGGTTTGCAAGAGATCACAGAACTCTTTTAAATTCATTTCCCATGGTTCAACAGATTTAGCTGACATAGTCAACTTATCATTCCATTTCTTTGGAAGCTTATCACAGAAGTATACTAGAGATATTTCCTTATTCAGTTCTTGCATTCCGTCAAGAATAGATTGATATATGTTGCATGCAGTATCGAGAGATTCATTCTCCAATATCTCAAAGGCATCAAATAGTCTATCAGGCTCTTTGAGCTTTTCCATCTTGAATGTTAATCTTTTCACAATGAAGTGATTTGAGTGTTTCCCAAATCTCTTTGGCACTCTCAAGATGAACTACCCTTACTTCTTCTTCCTCGGGTAGAGAACAGTACAAGGCTTAGACAGCTTGAGCGTTAAGTTTGTCTTTTAGTCTTTCCTTATCTGTCCATAGTTCAATAGGCTTGTTGGGCATGGTGTAGCCATTTACAACCATTTCCCACAGACTGATATCCATAGATCATAGAAAAGATTTCATCCTTATCATCCAATCTTCAAACCAGTCTTTATTGAATAGAGGTGGTATGTCTAAAGGTTGACCTACTTCTATGACAGTCCTTCTAGTCATTGCCATTGATATCAAAAAATTGTGAAGTTTCTTTGAAGAGCAACACTGCTCTAATACTACTTGTTGGCCCAGATATGTCCAAGAAGGGGGTGAATTGGACACTTAGACAATTTAAAAACAATTACAATGACAGAAATAAAGTGCCGAAATTAACTAAATATGCATAGTCGATTTATAGTGGTTCGGGTACTTGCCTACGTCCACTACTTAACCTCCTCAGTTAGGATTTTGAACCTTATCAGTAACAATTCTCTTACGGGTGAGAAGCAAACCGTTACACCTTTTCTCAATTTGCGGGTGTGAGAATAACCGTTACACTGCTCAGCTTTCAAGCGTGAGATCAACCTATCCCAACTTACGGGTGTGAGACAGACCTAAGCTTTCTGAACTTGCGAGTGTGAGAACTACCGTCTCTCAACATACGGGTGTGAGAATACCTGACCTTGTTGAATATAGAATATCAACTCAGTAGTTTATGTAACTACTATTACAACCTTGATACAGTATACAAGATATGAAATTGAGTACAACTGTATCCTATGAACTATCTCTTAAATTTCTCTTTCAGCAGGAATGATACAAGTAAAAACAGTGCTGAATAATTTGAGTGAAAATAGTTCAAACTTTCAAATCTATTTTCAGAAAAAGATAATATCTTAGCTCAGTGTGAAAATCATTTGAATAAGTAATGATTCAAACAAAATGCTTTGAAACTAGAATAACTTAAGCTTTTTGATTCATATGAAAATTCGACTAACTTTCAAAAAGTGTTTTAGCTATAAGAGAATTTTCGGTGGTTTTAGTGTTAAGTGTCTGTGTTTATAGACTTGTAGACGTGAAGTTGTTGTTCATTTGAATTTGAATTTCAAATATGAACGTTTACTCACAGCAGTTAGAATATATCACGAATATGGCAATTGCTCAATTCATGAATAATTTGATTTTCTCCAGATACACAAATAAGGAAAGTTTTAGAAGACGTGGTTCATGAATTAGAGAATATCTCTTACAAATACAAAAAATTAATTTTGTACAGAAAGTTGTTCTGAAAAGGTAGCTAAAAGAACGTACAAGTCAGAACATCAAAAATATAATTTCTATCTTTTGTTCCTTTGAGGGCGCTCATAGAACATCTTCGTCCTACTGAACAATAAAGTGAGGCGCGATTGAATAGTAAGCGACCTTACTTACTTTGTCAATTAAATGACTTAAATCATGAGGGAGCTACTTTGACAGTTAGCGTCCTGCTTTGTTTTAAAACATTAAACACACGAGGGCGCTACTCAAGAGTAAGCGTCCTGATATTTAAAAGCAGTTTTAAAACAATGTTAAGTGCGTTGAAGGACAGTAAGTGTCCTAAAAGTTATTTAAGTTGATTCTAAAGATGAGGGTGCTCCTCCGCAAGTAGTGTCCTGATAATTTATTCAACTTGTAACTTATCAGCGTCCTTAAAGATAGAAATCACTTAAAATGCAAAAAGAACTTCCAGCGAGCCGAAACTAAGTCAACGTCCTGACATTCTCAAAGGTTGATAAAAGAATGGTCGCCACTAACAAGTAAGTGTCCTTTTTAATCAGTTTAATTAAACCTTGAGCTTCCTAATATTTTATCAGTGTCTTGATTCATCAAGTCTAGGAGGGCGCTGCTAAAACATTAGCGTTCTGAAAGACTTTATAAAAGTGGTTTTCTGATTTCTCAATTAATGTTTGATAAAAATCATTGTTTCTCTTTAATCAAATCAAATACTTTAGAAATCATAAGGTACGATTAAAATGTTATGATCAAAATATGCAAATGATAAAATCTTGCTGAGAGTAAGTTGATCGATAGACTGTACATTCTAAGTACTGACAAACTCGAAACTTTACTTTTTGATGATCAATAGACTAGTAAGCTCAGTTCCTTGATCTTGATTCTTGATTAATTTGAAACACTTGACAAGATCATTAGATACACAGATTGGAGATATTTGGAATCATCAAAACATTCATGTCATGGGGTTCATTGAAATAACAATATCATTTTTAATAAATAGCCTCATGCATGAAGTAAAACATGGTAACAGATATAGTGCATGATGCTATGTAATTCATTATTAAACAGGTAAGAAATGTAAACCTAACCTTCATTCCTCACCTTAACACACTTGCAGTGGCGTAGCACTTTCTTTTAACTTCTTTAAGTGTGCAGGGACGCAGAAGAGTTCAAAAAAGGCAAAGGATACAGAGAAGAGCGAGGGGGTTGGTGAGGGTAAACTGAGGGCGGCCATCCCTATTTATAGGCTGGCCCCTCGGGGCTGGCCCCCCAAGGAGACGGTCCTTTCCTTGGGATCGTCCCACTATGGGGGTCTATATCTTTCTTCAAGGGGGGCTTTTACTACTTAATAAAATTACACGTGGAAGGTTTTCAAGTTGTTGAATTAGTTTCTACAGTAGAAAAAGTGAGAGGTGTTACAGCCTACCCTCCTTAGAAGAATTTCGTCCTCGAAATTTAAATAAGGTAGGATGTTTTTTTTTGGAAAAAAGAATTTTGGCATGTAAGTAAAATACTTTCTATTCATCATTTGAAATGTCGATGATCTCAATGTCCGTATTACTGTCCGCTCGGCTTAGAGACCTTGTATCGCATCGGCCGCGTGGGTTGTTTGACACGCGTATTGCACTCTGAGCACTAGAATCTCCAGAATGAACTGGGGAAGGAGAATGGACTAAATCAGACTCCATTATTTCCTGATATGATAACTCAGGAAGAGAAGGTGGAGTTGGTATGCATCGTGGTGGTCGTGAAAGAAAACCCGGTCGTTGAGACGGTGGCCTAACACGCCTGCATGATTGAGCTGGTGACTATCGGGTCTGCCAATTAGATGGTCCAGCTTCGTCTGGTGCCAAAGTTTGGGAAAAATTGGACCTGGATTCCACGCAGTGCGAGGGTTCTTGAAAGAGGGCAATGGTTGTTGTATTGATTCCCGAGCGGTCTGGCGAACTCAAAAACCCGCTTGACGCATACCTATAAGGTTTTCATCTTCTGGATCAGATATTCTAAGACGAGATGGATAATGTACTAGTGGGTTTTGTGTTGGGGTTTGAACTCATGGCATATCAGCAGACTATGATCTCGCAGGAGATGTAAACTTAGAGTAATTGTAGCACCCGTGCCTTTAGGTGATGTCATTTTGATCCATAATGTACCCGTAGAGTACCCTATATGTATTCGTATACGTATGTGTATATGTATTTTGATGCTCGAAGCACGTAAGTTCGAGTGTCTTTGCATGATTTTAGGTCATAAAGAGTGCGCATGAAGTTTCGGAACCATCGGAGACCTGTTCGACGTAAAGACATGTCGAAAACGGTGTTTTGGATCCAGTGGAGTTCGCTCCATGGAGAAATCAATCTCTTTGGTTCATGCATACTAGTGTTGTTTTGATGCATGCATTGTATGAAACCCAGATTTGAAGGGGTAGTGGAAATCAAATGTCGTCCAAATGCTTTTGCATGTTTGATATGCGTGTTTAGAGTGTGTTGGGAACCCTCTAAAGGGAAAAACCCCAATTTTTAACAAGAAATTGGTAGGGTTTAGTACAAATGACCTAGTCTTGGTTCATTGACCTAGACTTTGACTTAAGCGCATGCCATCTATGATGGACTGATCAGTATTAGGGACTGATTCATGTATTTAGCTTGAGATTTTAATGGTGAAATCATATGGTTTAGTGTAAATGGTCATTGTTTGGTTCATGGCCTTAGGCTTTTCCAAAAGTCATGCATGTCAACTATGTTGTTCTAGGTGGCATTATGAATGAAACCATGTTGTTAGATCAGTAAATTTTGGGGCTATGTATGGTGGCCTAGTCCAAAATTGACAATATGGCCTATGTATGAAAATTTTCAGATTTGGGGCTTTTGATGCTCTTGATATAAAATCTGGAAAATTATGCAATGTAGGTCTAATTGGACATGATTAAGGTTGTTTGATGATTGAATTCAGTGGGTTCTCATAATGGACACCCTAAGGTTGACTAATTTTGATCTAGGCTAAGTATTTGACATTTTTCATGTACTTTGACAATTTTGCATGTAATTTGGGGATTTTGCCCAAATTGGGACTTTTCACCCAAAGCAAGTCAATTTATGAAATTGACTTGGGGATTGTTTAATTGGACCCAAATTGAGTAGAATCATGGGTTTAAAATGTTAGAACCTATGTTAAACTGATATGACTTAGTTCATTTTGACTTTATGTTTTATATTGGCCTAATTGAGGATTTTGACCAAGACTTAGTCAATTGATGAAATTGATTTGATGTATAGTCTAATTGACCCTAATTATAATTGAATTTCATGTATATTAGTGGTTGGATCATGGGATCACCCTATTACATTCAATTTAGGTCAATCTTAGTTTAATTGAGTCTAAATGATCAAGTTGGGCAATATGGAAATTGGCTTCAAGTGGGTAATCAATTTAGAATCTAATTGACTTTAGATTGGGTTTGAACATGGGGTTTTGACAGACTTTATGACTGATTTTCAGTTGTGTGTACCATGTTATTTTCAGGTCTTGTGATTTATCTTGAACCCATTTAGTCAATTGGATAGTTTTGGCGATTGGATTGGCTAGACTTAGCCAATCAAGTGTGAGTGTTCTTTTACTTTTGGATTATTTATATGTGGCATTGTCGTATAGAAATGTTTTAAATGCTTATGTATAATGGTATGCATGTTTTAATATTCCATGAAATACATTTGAGCATAATTCATTGGGATGAAAATTTGGGTTGAGGCTCCTAGTTGGAATTTCCTCTTTTTGGGAATTCTCATAAGTCTAGCGGCGATCCCAGTTGTGTACCTGGCAGAGGGTTTTATGGCTTGTGTATGAGTAGGTTAGTTTAGGCTAATCCTACGTGCTACACAACCCCAAAAATCCTATTAGGATACGAGTATTGTGTGTGTGTTCAGGTACTGTGTGTAGCGCACCAGCCTTGAACCACCGTACTCACGAGGTGTTAGGATTGCATGAGTATGATTACAAATGTTATGCATCGTCTTATGTATGACTTGATCCACTGTGTTAGCATGTATGTAATCTATTTCGTCATCATGATATTTCAATGATTTATGATCTTATCATGTTTTTATTAAGTGCACGTATATGCCACTTGTAAATGACATTCACTGAGCAGGCTGTAGCTCACACCTCACCTTCTTCTTTCAGGATCTGATAGAGAAGGGAAAGGAAAGGCTTGACTGCGTCGCGTCCCTTGTTTTTGTTTCATGTAGGTGTTGTACATTTAATTTTGTAATTTGATAATTATGTACACGATAATACCTAGTATATGTATAATTAACACATAGTTGGGATGTGTTGGGTTTGTAGGATTTTGTAAATTTTATATTTGATAACTTGGAGATGTAATATTTTATTTCATTTATGATCATGTTAGATGGATGTTTTTAGGATTGTATTGTATTTGATTTTGGGGATTCGTATATGTGTTTTAGGCTGAAGGGACCCCGAGCGTACCAACGGAGGGTATACCTGGAGGTTTCCGTGCCGGTCATGACGTCACGTGTAGTGGGTCGTGACAGTAATAGTTAGTGGAAGGACTTCAGTATGATGGGATTGAGGTCATATCATCATCTTCTTCAATACCCATATCTGTATCCTGATTCGAATTATTGCTATATTCGGATGGTTTAGAACGGTAACTCATTGAATTGTTAGACATCTGTGCCAAAGTCAAAACAAGAAACCCAAGAGCATAGAATAAGAACAAGAAGTATTTTATTATTATGTAAACATGCAACTTCCAAACAAACAAGTGAGGGTATTTTTGCTTGATCTCTTGTTCCAGTTCCCATGTTGGTTCTTCTATTCCGTGATTGTTCCAGAGGATTTTTACTAATAGAATGCACTTGTTTCTCAAGTCTTGCACCTTTCTATCCAAGATTTGCATAGGATATTCTTTATACTTATTTCCTTCTTCGATTTCAACTTCAAAGGATGGTATGATGTGTGAAGGATCGTGAAGATATTTCTTGATCATGGATACATGAAAAACATTGTGTACCTTGGACAGGGATTGTGGTAAAGACAGACGGTTCGCAGATTTGCCGACTCGATCAATAATTGAAAATGGTCCGATAAGCTTTGGAGACAATTTTCCTTTGACTCCAAATCTTTTCATACTTTTAAATGGTTGGACCTTTAAAAGAGCCGAGCCACCAACTTGAAGTTCTAGAAGTTTTCTTCGCTTGTCTGCATAACTTTTGTGTCTGCTTTAGGCGGTACAAAGTCGTTCTTTAATGAGCTTTATTTTTTCGGTGGTTTCTCGGATGAGATCAGGACAAAGCTGTAGTCGATCAGACATATCTACCCAACACAAAGGTGAGCTACATGGTCGTCCGTATAGTGCTTCATACAGAGCCATCTTAATGTTTGTCTGATAACTATTATTATATGCGAACTCTGCTAAATACAGGTACTTTGTCCACCCGTCATTAAAATCTAGGGCACAACAGTGTAGCTTTGCCAGAATTTGGATGTGAATCTAGGGTCTCGATCACAGATGATGGTGAGAGGGATCCCATGCAATCTGATAATATTTCATTCATAAATTTTGACTAACTTGGCTGGAGTATTGCTAAGTCTAACTGGTACAAAATGTGTAGCTTTGGCTAACCGATCAACAATTACCCAGACGGTGTCCTGACCCTTGACGTTTTTTGGTAACCTACACACAAAATCCATGGAAATATTATCCCATTTCCATTCCCCTATAGGAAGTGGTTGTAACAGACTAGAGGGGAGCATACGATCGACTTTTACTTGTTGACAAGTAAGGCACTTGGTCCCGAATTCTGCTATGGCCCTTTTCATTCCATAAAACCAGAATTTCCTTTTCATGTCCTTATACATTTTGTATACCCCTGGATGTATAGAGAACCTAAATTTGTGGCACTCATTCATCAGGTCCTGCCTAAGCTCTGGGTCCTGAGCTACACACAATTGTCCTTTATATAATACCACACCATAAGAAGTGAGAGACCATTGATGCGGAGCTTGGTTCTACAGAATGAGCTCATTCATCTTTCTAAACTCATCATTTTTGGCTTGTGCAACGACTATTCTTTTAATGAGGTCGGAGTGGGTAGTTAACTGGGCAAGTCTAACTGCATTTTCATCATTTCAGAACTGCAAGTTATACCTTTCCAGCTCATATGATAGCTTGCCCATTTCAAAATTTACCGTACAGGTAGAGACATATGACTTTCTGCTAGGGCATCAACCACTACATTGGCTTTACCCGGATGATATTTAAGTTCAAAGTCATAGTCTTTGATGAACTCAAGTCATCGCCTTTTTCGAAGATTTAAGTCTTTTTGAGTATAGATATACTGAAGACTTTTGTGGTCGGGGAAGACTTCAAATTGTTCTCCGTACAAGTAGTGTCGCCAAATTTCTAAGGCAAACACTACTATTGCGAGTTCTAAATCATGAGTCGGATAATTGACCCTATGAAGTTTTAACTGCCGAGAGCCACAGGCCACAACATGGTCTTCTTGCATTAGCACAACTCCAAGTCCTTGGAGCGATGCATCCGTGTATATTGTGAAGCCAATCCCATCTTTTGGAGTGGTCAGAACAGGTGCTAAAGTCAGCCTTTTTTTGAGTTCTTGAAAGGCTGATTCACAGGCTTCACTCCAAATAAAAAGTGTGTCCTTTCGGGTTAGTGGAGTGAGTGGTTCAGCAAGTTTGGAAATACCCTTGATGAACCGTCTATAATATCCGGCTAATCTGAGGAAGTTCTTAATTTCTGTGACATTGGTTGGTTGTTTCCAACTAAGTACTACTTCTACCTTGGTTGGATCTACTTTGATGCCATCATGAGATACAACATGACCGAGGAACTTAACCTTAGTCATCCAGGATTCACACTTGCTTAACTTGCCGTATAACTCGTGCTGCTGAAGTTTACTAAGTACAGTTCGCAAGTGTGTCCCATGAAGTTCCTCTGTAGGGGAGTATATCAGTATGTCGTCGACAAATACAACGACAAAATGATCTAGGTATGGTATGAAAATGCGATTCATTAAATCCATGAACGCCGCAGGTGCATTTGATAGGCCAAATGGCATTACAGAGAATTCGTAATGACCATATCTGGTTCAAAAGCTATTTTTGGGATATCTTCTTCCTTATCCCGAAGTTGGTGATACCCCGAGCGAAGGTAAATTTTTGAAAAGAATTTTGCTCCTCTTAATTGATCAAACAGATCTTCTATTCGAGGTAACGGGTATTTATTTTTAATAGTTACTTTGTTCAGCTTTCTATAATCGACGCAGAGTCGACGTAAACCGTAATTTTTCTTGACAAAAAGAACTGGAGCACCCCATGGTGACGTGCTCTTTCTTATAAACCCAGCTTCTCTAATTCCTTTAACTGCTTATCCTGTTCGACTAATTTAACATTAGGCATACAGTAGGGTGGAATGTAGACAGGTTCCGTACCAGGAATAAATTTAATTTCAAAGTCAAATTCCCAATGAGGAGGGAGTCTTGAAACCTTGTCTAAGAATACCCTTGGATATTCACAAACAACTGGAATATCTTTCAAGCTGGGAGTATGACTAGACACTCACGTGGGTCCAACGACTGTGACCTACCAAGTCACGTGGCACGTAAGCATACCTCAGAGCATGTTTTACGGTCAACCTCTCGACTGCAACCAACCACACTAATGGCAAGCCATGTGGACATGTCAGGGTAAGAGTTGGTGTTTCGCCACCCTCACATCGTGAGAACCCCTGATCATGATTCGAATTCGCCATCTCGATAACATGATCTGATACCAAAACAACTGTGTTATTTTGGTCATTACTGACACTCACGTTGGTCCAACGACTGGGTTTTCTTCCTAGACCACCAGGACGCATACCAACGCCACCTTCTCTTCCTGAGTTATCATATAAGGAAAGAATGGAGTCTGATTCAGTTCATTCTTCTACCCTAACTTATTCTAGAGATTCTACTACTCAGAGTGCAGTACGCGGGCCCAACAACCCCCACGACCAACGTGATACAAGGTCTCCAAGACGAGCAGACAGTAATACGAACATTAAGATCATTGACATTTCAGATGATGAATAGTAAGTATTTTACTTACTTGCCAAAATTTTTTTTCCAAAAAAAAAATGTCCTACCTTATTTAAATTTCGCGGACGAAATTCTTTTAAGGAGGGTAGGCTGTAATACCCCCTACTTTTTCTACTGTAGAAACTAATTCAACAGCTTGAAAACCCTCCACGTGTAATTTCAATAAGTGGTAAAAGCCCTACTCAAAAAAAGATATAGACCCCCATAGTGGGACGATCCCAAGGAAAGGATCGTCCCCATGAGGGGCCAGCCCCCCTCAGTTTACCCTCGTTGACCCCCTCGCTCTCCTTTGTATCCTTCGCCCTTTTTGAACTCTCATGCGTCCTTGCAAACTTTAAGAAGTTAGAAGAAAGCTAGAAGAAAGCGCTACGCCACTACAAGTGTGTTAAGGTGGGGAATGAAGGCTAGGTTTGCATTTCTTACCTGTTTAATAATGAATTACATAGCATCATGCTTCATATTTGTTAACATGCTTTACTTCATGCATGAGGCTATTTATTAAAAATGATATATTATTAGGTGCTATGCCGTTACACTGGCCCCGGTAGAGTGACACTGTCACTGGTTATATTATTGGGTGCTATGCCATTACGCTGACCCCGATAGAGTTACCTTATCACTAGTTAACACTAGAACTCATGATACCTCTCAGTTGCTAGTTATTATTGGTGCATCGGATCATAGGTTGCGAGTGAATGGTACCTGGCCTATGATGTCGTGTGACCATGTTTCATTCATATCATTGATTAATTGTATTGTTGTCGCATAATTGTCTGATGATTGTTGTTCCATATTTATTATTATGCATGTAAGACTTGTTTACCCTTCTTGATCTCACTGAGTTGTTGAGCTCACTTCATTGCTAATCTTTCCAGGGAATTAAGATGGGTGAGAATGGATTAATTCCGAGGGTTATGGCCAAACCCGGTCTATTTAAGGACTTTTGTGTATGTACTCTCCCCAAGTTCTGTCAGATCGGTCTAACTATGGTGGCGATGGTTCCAAGCTTCTAGACGCCTATCTTTGACTACTCCTTTTTGTTATTTTGGTACTTTTGCAAAGGTTCGCCCTTGTAACTTTTTGTTGACTTTTTTCTATAAGGACTGTAATAATTAACAAACTTTATATGTGAAATATAACCGTATTTTCCTTAATAATTTGTATTGTAATATCAGGATGTGGGCTACTATGCTTCTATATGTGCGACTCTGATCGAGTGGGATGAACACTTGACGCCCTAACTATTGCACCTTGCTCTGGGTCAATGGGGCGGGGTGTGACATGCAATATTTTCATCTTCGAGGCTAGATATTCCTAAACGTGATGGATAATTTCTGGTCGGGTTGTGTATTGAGGTCTAGACTCGTGGCACATCCGTAAACTGTGATCTCGTAAGAGATGTAGACTCGGAGTAATAGTCAGTGGAAGGACTCCAGTTTGAAGGGATTGAGCTCATTTCATCATCCTCATCAATACCCATATTTGTATCCTGATTTGACTGATAGCTATGTTCAGATGGGTCAGAGCTGTAATTTGTGAAATTATCAGGCATCTGTGCCAGAGACAAAACAAGAAACCCAAGAGCATAGAATAAGAATATGAAAAATTTTATTATTATGTAAACATGCAGTTGCTAAACAATCAAATGAGGGTATTTTTGTTTGATCTCTTGTTCCAATTAACACATTGCTACTTCTACTCTGTGATGGTTCAGAGAATTTTTTCTAAAGGAATGCTCTTGTTTCTCAAGTCTTACGTATTTCTGTCCAAGATTTGTACAAGATATTCTTTATACTTATTTCCTTCTTCGATTTCAACTTTAAGCGACAATATGATGTGTGAAGGATCATGAAGATATTTCCTGAGCATGGATACATGAAAAATGTTGTGCACTTTGGACATGGATTGTGGTAAAGACAGACGGTAAGCAGATTTTCCGACTTGATCAATAATTGGAAATGGTCCGATAAACCTTGGAGACAACTTTCCTTTGACTCCAAATCTTTTCACACTTTTAAACGGTTGGATCTTCAGAAAAATGAAGTCGCCAGCTTTAAATTCTAGAGGCTTTCGTCGCTTATCTACGTAGCTTTTGTGTCTGTTTTGGGCGGTATGGAGTCGTTCTTTAACGAGTTTTATTTTTTAAGCGGTTCCTTGTTTGAGATCAGGACCAAGTTGTAGTCGATCAGACATGTCTACCCAACACAAGGGTGATGTACATGGTCTTCCGTAAAGTGCTTCATACGGAGCCATCTGAATTCTTGCCTGATAACTGTTATTATGCGTGAACTCTGCTAAATGCAGGTACTTTGTCCATCCGTCATTAAATTCTAAGACAACAATGTAGCATGTCTTCTAGAATTTGTATAAGCAGCTCAGACTGTCCATCTATCTGGGGATGAAAGGCAGTATGCATGAGAATCTTTGTACCTAGTTTGGAGTGGAAGCTTTACCGGAACTTGGATGTGAATCTAGGTTCTCGATCACAGATGATGGTGAGAGGGATCCCATGCAATCTGATGATCTCTCGTTCATAGATTTCGACTAGCTTGGCTGGAGTATCGGTAAATTTAACATGTATAAAATGTGCAATTTTAGTTAGCCTATCAATAATTACACAGATAGTGTCCTGACCCTTGACGTCTTTGGGTAGTGCAGATAAAAAATCCATGAAAATATTATCCCATTTCTATTCCCTATAAGAAGTGGTTGTAACAGACCAGAGGGGAGTCTGCGATTCGCCTTTACTTGTTGACAAGTAAGGCACTTGGCCACGAATTCTGCTATGGCCTTTTTCATTCCATAAAACCAGAATTGTCTCTTCATGTCCTTATACATTATGTCTCTTCCTGGATGCATGGAGAACTTAGATTTGTGGCACTCATTCATTATGTCCCGCCTAAGCTCTAGGTCCTAAGCTATACACAATCGCCCTTTATATAACACCACACCATCAGAAGTGAGAAACCATTGATGCAGAGCTTCGTTTTGTAGAATGAGCTCCTTCATCTTTAGAAGCTCATAATCTTTGGCTTGTGCAGCGGATATTCTCCTAATGAGGTTGGAGTGGGTAGTGAACTGGGCAAGTCTAACTGTATTTTCATTATTCCAGAACTGCAAATTATACTTTTCCAGCTCGTATGATAGCTTGCCCATTTCGAAATTCACAGTATGGGCGGAGACATATGACTTTCTGCTAAGGGCATCAGCTACTAAATTGGCTTGACCCAGATGGTATTTATGTTGAAAGTCATAGTCTTTGAGGAACTCGAGCCATTACATTTGTCAAAGATTTAAGTCATTCTGAGTATAGATGTATTGAAGACTTTTGTGGTCGGAGAAGACTTCAAATCGTTCTCCGTACAAGTAATGTCGCCAAAATTTTAAGGCAAACACTACTGCCGCGAGTTCTAAGTCATGAGTCGGATAATTGACCTCATTAATTTTCAATTGTCAAGAGGCATGGGCCACTACACGATCTTCTTGCATTAGCACAACTCCAAGTCCTTGAAGCGATGCATCCGTGTACAGTGTAAAGCCAATGCCATCTTTTAGAGGGGTAAGAACAGGTGCTGAAGTCAGCATTTTCTTGAGTTCTTAAAAGGCTGATTCACAGGCTTCACTCTAAATAAAATGCATTTCTTTTGGGGTTAATCGAGTGGGTGGTTTAGCAAGTTTGGAAAAATCTTTGATGAATTATTTGTAATATTCGGCTAATCTGAGGAAGCTCCTAATTTTTGTGACATTGGTAGGTTGTTTCCAACTAATACCTTGGCTGGATCTACTTCGATGCCATCATGGGACACGACATGACCGAGGAACTTAACCTTATTTATCAAGAATTCACACTTGCTTAGTTTGGCATATAATTGGTGCTGCTGAAGGGTGCTAAGTACAGTTCTCAAGTATGTCTCATGGAGTTCCTTTGTGGGGGAGTATATCAGTATGTCGCCTACAAATACAACGACAAAACGATCCAAGTATGGTTTGAAAATGCGGTTCATTAAATCCATGAACGTCGCAGGTGCATTTGATAGGCCGAATGGCATTATAATGAATTCGTAATGACCATATCTGGTTCGAAAAGCTATTTTTGGGATGTCTTCTTCCTTAACCCGGAGTTGGTGATACCCCGAGTGAAGTTTGATTTTTGAAAAGGATCTTGCTCCTCTTAACTGATCGAATAGATCTTCTATTCGAGCTAACGGGTATTTGTTCTTAATAGTAACTTTGTTCAGCTTTCTATAGTCGATGCAGAGTCAAAGTGAACCGTCCTTTTTCTTGACAAAAAGAAGTGGAGCACCCCATGGTGACGTGCTCTTTCTTATAAACCCCAACTTTTCCAATTCCTTTAATCGCTTATCCAGTTGCACTAATTCTACATTAAGCATATGGTAAGGTGGAATGTAGACAGGTTCAGTACCAGAAATCAACTTAATTTCAAAGTCAAATTCTCAAGGAGGAGGGAGTCCTGGAAGTTCATCTAAGAATACCCTTGGATATTCAAGAACAACTGGAATATTTTTTTGTCGTGACGAACTCTGTACTAGTGACATTACGACCGACACATAATATTATATACGCCACACCGACGTATACAATACTATGTCAGCCTTCTTATACTTCTATTTTCATAAAAAATTTGGCATAATTTTCCTTTAAATATTGACTATCACAAACCTAATTATCACATGCAAAACATTATTCACATTTATCAAACCACACATATCATTATCATAACTCACATATCAACATATCCAACATCTCATAGCGTCATAAACCAAAATATCCATTGTCAACATCCATTAACATAACATACATCCCACACCCCACCAGATGATACATATATATACAATATGTGGTGATACATATATACATATGATAACTTAAAATATACATATTCATCTCAACACGTACATCACAGATCAGGGAATCAACTACTCCTCACGAGCCTTCCCCTTTCTTTTAGGTCTTTTCCTGAAATGTTGAGAAGATAAAGTGAGCTACAACAAGCTTAGTGAATATTTTTAACAATGGCACTATATATACATTAATAAACAAAACATGCATGCTAAGCAATTTCATTTATAAATAACATGAATCACAGAAAGAAATACATACATAATCATCATAATTTCCATTACAAGAGATGCACTAATGGATTAAAACATTTATATCAATCTCCCTCCTTCCAAGTAATAGAGTGGGTCTAACCTCTCATTTGTCCGCAACAAGAGTAGCCACAATTCTCTCATTACTCATTTTCATACAATCATCAATTATGTGTTATTAATCCAACCAAGACAGTCCTCTAGTATGTGAATACAAATTCAGTTACTCACATGAGACTAATTCATGAGGCTTACCCAAGAATCGACCTCATGCAATTAGTTTGCTCTTGCAAATCTAACGCATGCTTCATTTTAAAATCATTTCATGAATTCAACTCATGTACAATAATCATAACATGTTTATCAAATTAAAAGCATTTTATATCTATAATGCCATATATAGAATAACCAGAGTAAAAAAAGACTCACAATGGTACCACGTAGACCTACTATCTGCGACCACTCTAATATTCATATCTAATCAACAATATAATCTTGTCATATATTCATTTCCAGCTAATCCATAATCAATTATCAAATCATTATAATTTATTTTTTTATCAATTAGTCATTTAATTCTAACTCTCCAATTCGTACCATTAATTCTCATAATTTCATTCCGATCTAAAAATCACGTGAGTCGTCCCAAATATTTTACACGACCCTCATGATCATTTTTAAGGCAATGGACAATAGAAATAGGTTTTTCGACCACATTTCCCCTAATGTCCAAGTTTTTCATATTTTTTGAATTCATTCAGACATATATTAAAAATATTAATCGATACCCAAATATCATAATTTTGGTATCGAAATGTT
Source organism: Paratinospora sagittata (assembly GCA_035771175.1). Taxonomy (NCBI): domain Eukaryota; kingdom Viridiplantae; phylum Streptophyta; class Magnoliopsida; order Ranunculales; family Menispermaceae; genus Paratinospora; species Paratinospora sagittata. The sequence goes on from CM069603.1 coordinate 17,888,960, forward strand.
CAAAATTTGGTTCTCTATAGTTCTATGATTTTAAACCGGGATTTTATCAAAACTTGACATGGTTCCAAAGGCCCCCAATGTTAAATTTGGCTTTGGGTAGCTGTACCGGCACCAATATTACACATGGACACAAACAAACCACATATCTAGTATCTACACATCTATAAGAGTGATAATATATCATTTTTATGTGTTTCTACTCAAAGTGGGTCTAAACCCATTTTTGGAAACACAGTAAAACACCTCCTATAGCAAAAAATATATCGATAGAAACGTCGCACGTAGCTTAAAGATCAATTTTTTGACAAAAAAGAGCGAAAATAACTTACCCACGAGACGAATTGACTACGAAACACATTGATGCCCTTTTTCTCTCTCTACAACTTCTTCTTATTTCACGTTTTCTCTTTTAAAACAAAACATAATACGTTATGTTTCAAAGGTTAAAAGAAAGAGAAGATGAGCATGCTTTTATTTATGATTCCATGCTTCTAATGCCATCTAGTTAACCAACTTTCCCCCTAATTTAATATTTAGTTCATATCATTTAATAACCACTTCCTCCATTAACTTATTTATTTCATATCATTCACTAAAGTAACAAGTCCTCATTATTCAATCATTTAATCATTTATTAAAGTCATCACTTAATTTAATAATTTCATTTATTTTCTAGTACCCCTTAAATATAGCATGTATTTTCATACACGCGTGTATTTGCCTCCTACGTATAAAATATGCGTATTATGCATCTCGATATATGCGTAAGTCGACGTATGTATTTAATTAAAACTACGAGGTGTTACACTTTCAAACTGGGAGGATGACTTGACACTATATTTTCTTCATCCTGATCAAGTATCGAAAGAGCTTGCATCTGAGATCTTATGAGGGACACGGTAGAATGATTAAGGTGTCCACGGACCCCTTTGATTTTCAGGTTATCTCCATTAGGCAGTTTCAGTCGAACTTGCTTCTTTTGACAATCTATTTTAGCATGTAAAGGTGTTAACCAATCCATACCTAAGATAATATCAAAGTCAGTGAAACCCATTACTAAGGGGTTCGCTACCAGATGATGATCCAATATTCTAAGTTTATAATTGGAACATATTTGATTTATTTTCGTACCCGATCTTATTGGCGTGGATACCTGGACTGTAACAGGAGTAGCCTTTGGTTGGACTCCTAATTTCTATACTACTTGGGTAGCACTAAAAGAATGCGTAGAACCCGAATCGAATAAGACATGTACAACCATGTTAAAGAAAACAAAGGTACCTTCCACCACATTATTTTTAGGCATTGGTTGTTCAAACCGGCGTAGGTGTGTCCTTATTGCCTAGGGCCTTGTTGTTGTCTAGGTGGTGGTAGAGCTATCGGGGCTGCTTGCTGAATTGGTGCAGTTGGGGCCCTAGATTGGCTAGGGCTAGTAGAGGAAATCTTTTTCGAATGTGGCCCACCTGGCCACACTTGAAGCACATACGATCTCGATCTTGTGGTTGTTGATTCAGAGGAGGTAGGGGAATCCACCGATTGTTTTCATTTCTTTGGCCAGCCTGATTTTGGCAATTACGAGGGTTCCTTTTGAAAGTTTGCTGGGCTGGAGCAGGTAGAGCGTACTGGAGCTTAGGGTTTTGTGGATTACCCATGTTGGGGCGAGCGTTTTCATTTTGTAATTCCCGTACCTTAGGATGATGTCATCATGATCTGTAGAGTATACATATACGTGTACATATACATATTTGATGCTTGATGTGTGTTCGTTCTAGTGTCTTTGCATGATTTTAAGTTGTTTAATGTGTGTGTAAAGGTTCGAAATAATCGGAGACTCGTTCGGTGACAAAACATGTTGTAAACAGTGTTTTGGATCAGTGGAGCTCGCTCCATGGAGGAAGAAAGTTCTGTCACAGATTACATTAATAGCTTAATCTCCTAGATCCGTGGTCCGATTGAACTGAAATTTTGACAGATTATTCTTCTCTGATAGATCTTCATTTTGTTCGGTGAAGATCTTTATCAGAGTTGTCTACTGTGAGGTATAAGATTCTAAACACTGCTTCTCAGATTTTGTTGATTTTCTTGCGCAGTTTTGATAAAACGTTTGGAACTCGCAATTTAACGTTTGGATTGATCTGAGATTTTACCAGAAGGTTGGTAACTGACTCATAAAGATTTTTATTGGTTAAAATGTTAAATTGGTGAGTAGTTTGCAAGAAATTGATTATCTAACTGCAAGTAATTTTACCAGGGAAACTATTTTTTTTTTAATTTAAGTGTGTTTTTATGTGTGGCCCAAGCACATGTATTTAAGCAACCAATACTCATTTCTCGTCCATTTTGCACAAAATTGAAGGGAAAGAGAGGGGAAAAGAGGAATAAGGAGAAGAGGGTGCCTTCCAAAAGGGTTTCCACCCAAATCTTGCTCTAAGGTATAATTTGTCACACCTGGGTTGCACATAGTGCCCCCTACCCAGGGTGATGAGTACCCTCGCAGGGCATACTCCAGCCATTATGATCCCATAATATTGTCTCATCCTAGTACACAGCCCACTCAACAGTGTCTAGTGCCCCCGGGATCATTTTTCCACACTATATTATGGTCCCATAATATTGTCCCATCCCAGTACACAGGCCACTCAACAGTGTCTAGTACCCCCGGGATCATTTGTCCACAGCTAATGAATACTGTGGGCAAATGATCCCGGGGGTACTAGACACTGTTGAGTGGGCTGTGTACTGGGATGGGACAATATTATGGGGTCATAATGGCTGGAATATGCCCTTCGGGGGTACTCATCACCCTGGGTAGGGGGCACTGTGTGCAATCCAGGTGTGACATAATTTCTCAATTTTCTTCCATTAGAATACCTTCATTAATGTTTGCAAGCTTTTGAATGGTGTATCTTTTGCTATGGACCACGATTTTGTGTAGAACCAGGTTAAGGTTTGGTTTGCATATGCTCATATGAGCTTGTAAATGGTAGTAATGGCTTCCTTGACCTAAACCTACACCCAAGGAGTGTTTTTCACACTTGAATCCTGGATTTGAAGGGGGTGGTGGAAGAACACATGTTGGAGTTAGGTCTTGCATGTTAGCAATGTGTTATTAGAGGGTGTTGAGAACCCATTAATGTTGAAACCTCCAATTTCTAGCAAGAAATTGGTAGGGTTGTGTGTATTTGACCTAAACCTAGGTTATTGACTTAGGTTTTTCCATTCAAGTTGCATGTAATATATGTTGATTAAATGAGTAAATGTGGATGATTGATGGTTCAATTTACTGATTTTGAATGGTGGAAAACCTAGGTGTAGTACAAATTTGGCCTAGGCCATGAATTTGGGGATTTGCCCAAATTTGGGGATTTTGACCTAGACTAAGTCAATTGATGAAATTGACATAGGGATTAGTCTAATTGACCCTAATTATTATTAAATGCATTTTATTATGATGGTTGGATCATGGGCATCAACCTATTGCATTCTTTTGGGTTAAATGTGGATTAATTAGATATAAAATGAGTTGATTGAGCTATATGGGTTAGCTCATGGTTGCAACCATTTTAGAGTTTTTAATTGGCTATTGAATTAGGGTTAATCATGGTGAAATGTCATGCATTTGGACTGATTTTAATGATGAATGAACCATGTTATATGCAAGGTTTGCGAATGGTCCAAGTGTCCCAATTAAGCCAATTGGAGGATGAGGTGCATAGGAGTGTTTTGGTGGCATCCTAGTACCTTATTGGTTGGATTTGGATTGGCTAAGTCTAGCCAATCGATTTGTGAGTGTTTCTCTACTTGTAGTTTTTATATGTGGTATTGTAGTATAAAAGTGTTTTGAATGCTTATCTAATGTAGTATGCATGATTTAATGATTCATGAAATGAATTTGAGCATAGTCTAGTTGGGTTAGCAATTGAGTTATGTAGTATCTCCTAAGCATGGGATTCCTATGGTATTCCATTGGGCTGAACGGGGATCCTCAATTGTGGACCTTGCAGAGGATTTTATGGCTTGTGTAGATAGGATCGCCTAAACATGGTATTTGTCTTGGTGGGCTGATCCTATTAGCTACACAACCCCAAGAATCCTATTTGAATACGAGTAAGAGGTTAATCGAGCAATGGGTGTCGTGCACTCAGGCTCTTGTATCGATTCTTACTCAGAAGGTGTCTAGGATTGCATATGCATGTTTGGAAAAATGATATCATTGTCTTGGTTATGACAATGATGCATTATATTTGGCATGTATGTAATCTTGTATGTCACCATGTTATTTAAATTTTTTATTGATCTTGCAATGTTTTACCTAAATGCACATGTATTGCCACTTGTAGAAAACATTCACTGAGCTTGTTGTAGCTCATTCCTCATTCTTATCATTTCAGGTTCTGATAGGAAGTGGAAGGGGAAAGCTTAGTTGCGAAGTACTTCCCGTATATTTTGGTGATGTAGGTGTTTTAGTACTTTTCTGTATTTTGGTAATTTGTACTAAATAACACCTATAGATATACTTAACACATAGATGGTTGTTTTATGGTTAGGTGTGATTTTTGTATATTTTGAACATTATGGACTTATGAAATTTTATGGTTGTCATTTTGGAAATGTAATTTATATTGATGATCTGTTTATGTCCATATGTTTTGATGTCATATAAGATTATGGTGTGTTGTTAGATGAGGCTGACGGGATGTCGAGGATATCGAGGGAGCATATACCCGGGGTTCCATGCCGCTCATGACGTCATTGATCGTGGGTCGTGACAGATTTGGTTGGTAAGATATTTTCTTACCAGACTATTGTACTGGTGCAATGTGGGCTGTTGTGAAAAATGGTTGTCCAACACCTACTAAAATCGTAGATGGTGCTACTGTCCCGAAGGAACTAGACGAATGGAGTACCAAGGAAAAATAAAGAGAGTTATTAAATAACCAAGCTGTAAACATTTAGTTTTGCAGTTTATCCATCGAAGAGTTTAATAGAGTTAATGCATGTGAAACCGCTAAGAAAATCTGGAACAAGTTAGAGGTCACCCACGAAGGAACTTTGAAAGTTAAAAAGGCAAGGTTCTAATTGTTAGTTGAAAAATATGAGACCTATATGATGAAAGAAACTGATTCGATGGCTGAGGCTATTGCTCGGTTTACAACAAACATCAATGAGATGAAGACCATAGGAAAAATCTTGGCCAAGAAAAAACTGTTAGAATGTTTCTAAGAGGCCTACCCAGAGCATGGGAACCCAAGGCCACGTCCATTGAAGAAGCCAAAAATTTGGCTGAATACACTTTTGATGAACTATGCGGTTTATTAATGGTCTATGAATTGAAGATAAAAGATACGCTGTGCCTAGTCAAGGTTGAGGAAAAAGAAAAGAAATCTATTGCCCTCAATGTTGAAACTGATTTTGAAGATGATTCAGACTCAGAAGATGACATGACTATGTTATCTAGAAAGTTTAACAAGTTACTTAGGAGAAAGAGTAAGAATAACTCTTACTCAAGGTTTAACAAAGGAACAAAACCCGAGTCTAAACCTGTAGAGTTAATATGTTACTACTGTAACAAACCAGGTCATGTAAAGAGTGAATGTCCCATTAAATATTAGAAGAACACCAACTCGTATAGAAAAGACAAGAAAGTTCTCAAAGCTACATGGGATGATTCAAGCTCAAGCGAAGATGAAATGGATTCAGATCACACTGCTCCATTGTGGTTAATGGCAAGCACAAAGGTAAAATCTGAACCCATTGACAAACTTAATGAGCTTTATACTCATATTCAGGAGCTTAAGACAAAACTTAGTAAAGAAACCAGAAAGAATGAAAAGATCAAGCATAGTCTTGAAGAAGCCCTTGAGGAAATAGAATTCCAACAAGAAGAGCTAGACGGATTGTCTCTAGATAATGAACAACTTAAGAAAGTTGTTGGGAAATTGAAAAATGAAAATGAAACTTCTAGAAAGGAAAAGGAAGACCTGAACTGCATCGTGATGAAATTCACATATGGTCAAAAGTTATTTGACATGATGTTAGGATCACAAAAATGTGCATTTGACAAAGTTGGCTTAGGCTATACGCATGGATCAAAACAAAAGGAATACAATACCTTACTGACCAAAAGACCAACATGCCACAAATGTCATAGGGAAGGTCATACCATACTTAGATGTAATGTCTTAAGTAGAAAGAAAAAAGAATTATGCATGGATTGAGAAATCTGTTCTTACTGATGCTAACATCCATGGACCCAAACTTGCATGGGTACCAAAGTCAAAAATATTTTATGTTGTGTAGATATGTAAAAATGAAGATATATGGTATCTAGACAACGGCTGCTGTCACACCCCGCCCGGATGCGCCTAAACCGGCGGTACACTCGCGGACGGTGTGCGAATGCATTATAACGATAATAACAGAGTCAGCGGAAGCACAATTTAAGTACAAGTATGATTTCATTAATTTCAAAATATAATTTGTACATGAAATAGTTAAGGAAACATTCTCCCAAAAATCCTCAATGAATAATACAAAGGGTACAAAATATGGACCCAAAAACCTGCACCCAGTCCACCCTCATCTCTTGTGAAAAACAACGGGGTGAGCTACACGCTCAGTGGGTAAAATAGTTCGTTAATATAATAGTTAATAAAACAAACTTCATAATCGAATATCTTAAATACACATCAGAGCATCATAAGCAATCAATATGTATGTATGCATGACACCATCTTGTAATGGTTTGATGACTGTACATCGCCTGAGTTCACATACAGATGTACCTCCCCAGGAATAGCCGGTTCTCATTGTACATCCCTCCTCAGGAACGATGCTCTGGATTCACGTACAGATGTCCCTCCCTAGAAATTCAACTGGGTTCTCATTGTACGTCCCTCTCCAGAGAAATATAATGAATAGCGAGCATCGTTCCTATCTATTCTATGAATCATAACGACATACGTCCCTGGGTGGTGATATGTATGATGCCAATGCATGAATTGGTCTTTATAAACTGGTCCGGTCTTTACTTAACATTTAGACAGGATTTTGCAACGTATGATGATCCTTATCAGGGTCGGTATCACTACGTGCAAGGTTAGGACACTCAGTATTACAGTATAAGCTGATAGCTTTCAAATAAGACCAACCAGATCAGTCTCCAGTTGAGAGGTGAGACACGAGGTCTACTTAAATACCAATCGTCTAGAGCAACACACTGCCACCCGTTTACTATTTAAAGTTAATGAGGACAAGACTGAGTCTGGTTGTGCCAGATTGACTACTAATCCGACATAACAACAACGTAATACATGAATTCCAATTATACAGGCATAAGTGCGACCGTATAAACATTATACGCAATAATGTAGTGTAAATGAATAATACACATAATGATAAATGAATATAAACTTTAATAAAAGTTATAAGACACGCAAACTTGTGTTTCGTTCCCCACCTTCAGATAAGAACTCCTTTCAGAACTGGCGCTTTCCCCCGGACAGAACCGCGTTGCACCGCACAAAGAGTCTCAAAAGACCAAAAACTCAAAATGAGTGAAAAGAGGAGGAAAAATCACAAGAGAAGGTGATTTGGTGTGAGGAATGAGAAATGAGGAGGGTTCCTTATATAAAGAGATTGGCACTCGAACGTTCGGGCATGCGCCTGAATGTTCGGGCAGGTACCCGAATTTTTTTTTTGTGCAATCCTAGGGTATTACACTCTACCCCCCTTAAAAGGATTTCGCCCTCGAAATCAGTTCAAGTAATCATGATGGTTATCGGCTTGAGATTCCCTGTCGGCGTCATCGTTTGCTAGTTCAGGGTAGGGCCTGTATGGTCCCTGAATGGCATTGTGGCTGGTGGAATTCTGAACATCATGAAACCATGGAAAGCAAATGGATTCAGATTCGTCCACGTTTGAGGGGAGGTAGGTTTAGCGGTGGGATGCTTTTTCGTGTTGTTGCTCGAATCCGGCCGCCTGGCAATTTGGGTAGAAGGTCCTACCAAGATGAGTGCACGGGGTTGTTTTGGGCAAGATTGTTACGAAAAATCCATGCACGCTCTGGCGATAAGGATCAATGTTTGTGTGGTGATGGAGTTGGTGATGGAAAGTAGTTGTGACTTGACTCCGATTCTTGAGGAGTAGCTACAGGTTGCCAAGGAGGCCACTGCGTGTGTGCATCACTATATCCATTGATATTATTTTCAGACATCTGCATAGTTATTCAAGTGAAACGATGTATTAAGACATTGGTAAACAAAGTTTCATCATTTTATTGATAAGTGAAAAAGTTCAAGTTATCACATCATCCATTAGTACTAGAAAATAATTCAGGATATTTCTGTTTAATTGTTGCTTCTAGTTCCCATGTTGCTTCCTCTACTCCGTGGTGATCCCATAGCGCTTTCACAAGTGGTATGCTACGTCACCGTAGTTCTTGAGTTTTTCTATCCAAAATCTGTATCGCTGTCTCCTGATACCTATTTCCTTCCTCAACCCGAACCTCGACCAGAGGGATGATATGCGAAGGATCAGGATGATACTTTCGAAGCATGGATACGTGAAAAACGTCATGAACTTTAGACGTGGACGATGGAAGAGATAGACGATAAGCAAGTTTCCCAATACGTTCAATGATCTGGAATGGACCGATATACCGTGGGGAGAGCTTTCCTTTGATCCCAAAGCATTTGACACCTCTTGTGGGCTGAACTTTTAGAAAAACCAAGTTCCCCTTATCAAATTCTAGAGGTTGCCTTCGCTTGTCAGCATAGCTCTTCTGTCGACTTTGTGCAACACGAAGTCGTTCCTTTACTAGTGTGATCTTCCTAGAAGTTTCTTGAACTAGTTCAGGCTCCAATTTTGGTCGATCTGCCATATCTAACCAACATAACGGAGATCTGCAAGGGCGACCATAGAGAGCCTCGTACGGTGCCATGCCAATACTAGTTTGGTAGCTGTTGTTGTATGCAAACTCAGCTAAATGTAAGTATTTTGCCCATCCGTCATTAAAGTCCAAAATGCAGCACCGTAACATGTCTTCTAAGATTTGGATAAGACGCTCTGACTGCCCATCAGTCTGAGGGTGAAAAGATGTGCTCATGGTGATCCTAGAGCCCATTCTACTCTGGAAGCTTTACAAAAACTTTGATGTGAATCGAGGGTCTCGATCAGAGACGATCGTGAGTGATATGCCATGGAGGCGAACGATCTCTCTTTCATATAATTCGGCAAGTTTGGCGGCGTTATCAGTGAACTTTATTGGCAAGAAGTGTGCAGACTTTGTAAGTAAATCAATGTTAACCCAGATAGCATCTTGCCCTTTATTATTTTTAGGTAAGGCCGTAACGAAATCCATTGCGATGTTCTCCCACTTCCATTCTCCAATAGGTAACGGCTGGAGAAGTCCAAAGGGAAGTCTTCGTTCTGCCTTAACTTGCTGGAAAACGAGACATCGAGCAACGAAGTCTGCAATTGCCTTCTTCATTCCAGAAAACCAGAATTGTCGCTTGACATCCTTGTACATCTTGTCACCCCCAGGATGCATAGCGAAACTCGAACAGTGCATCTCAGTGAGCACTTCTTTCCGAACCTTAGGATTGTTTGGTAAAAAGAGACGTTTTTTTATAGAAAACGACCCCGTCTTCAGAGATCGACCACTGAGGAAGGTCCTGTCCGCTGAGTAGAAGTTCTCGTTTCTCCATTAACATTAGGTCGTTGGCCTGAGCAGCTGAAATCTTGTGAACCAGCACAGAGTTGGCTGATAATTGAGAAAGTCGTGAGCTTGCTCCCTCTTCAATCAGTTGTAGGTTAAAATTCTCCATTTCTGTAGCCAACTTCCCCATTTCGAAGTTAAGAGTACAAGCAACATAAGATTTTATACTCAGTGCATCAGCCACAACATTGGCCTTACCGGGATGGTACTGGAGTTGAAAGTCATAATCTTTCAAGAATTCCAACCATCGTCTTTGGCGGAGGTTTAGGTCTCTCTGAGTGTAGATGTATTTAAGACTCTTGTGATCCGAGAAGACCTCAAACAGTTCACCGTATAGGTAATGACGCCATAACTTCAATGCAAATACGACAGCTGCAAGTTCCAAGTCATGTGTTGGGTAATTACCCTCATGAATTTTCAGTTGCCTCGAGGCATATGCTACAACTTGGCCTTCTTGCATTAATACGACACCTAAGCCTTGGAGAGAGGCGTCGGTGTATAGTGAAAATCCAAGTGAATTTCTTGGAGTGATAAGTACTGGTGCCGTCGTGAGGCATTTTTTTAATTCCTAAAATGATGCTTCACAGGCGGGATTCCAGATGAATCGCACGTCTTTTCGAGTGAGCTTTGTCATAGGTTCAGCAATCTTTGAGAAGTCCTTGATGAAGCGTCTGTAATAGCCAGCCAAGCCAAGAAAACTTCTAATCTGAGTAACAGTGGTAGGCTGCATCCAGTTTAAAATCGCTTCAAGCTTAAAAGGATCAACCTCAATGCCATTGCGTGAAACCACATGGCCTAGGAATTGAACTCGCTTCGCCCAAAATTCGCACTTACTCAACTTTGCATACAGCTGGTGGTTTTTCAAGGTCTGAAGGACTATCTTCAGATGTATCTTATGGTCTTCCTCAGTTGAGGAATATATCAAGATATCGTCCACAAAAACCACCACAAATCGGTCTAAGTATAACCAGAAGATGCAGTTCATTAAATCCATGAATGCAACAGGTGCGTTTGTTAGACCAAACGGCATGACTAAGAACTCGTAGTGACCGTATCGAGTTTTGAATGCCTTCTTGGTAATGTCCGACTCTCAAATCCGGAGTTGGTGATAACCATATCGTAAGTCAATCTCAGAGAAGTATTTTGCATCTCTAAGTTGGTCGAACAAGTCATCAATCCTGGGCAACGGGTATTTGTTCTTGATGGTGACGTTATTCAGCTTGCGATAGTCTATGCAAAGTCGTAACGAACCATCCTTTTTGCGAACAAACAGAACTGGAGCGCCCCAGGGTGATGAACTCTTTCTGATGAAGCCATTACTCTCTAATTCCTCCAGTTGTTTGTCCAATTCGACCAGCTCGATATTTGACATTCTGTATGGTTGAATTGAGATAGGCCCGGTCCCAGGTATGAGATTGATTTCAAAATCGAATGCCCTAACCGGAGGTAGACTAGGAAGATTATTTAGAAAAACTTTTGGGAATTCAGATATTACCGGAACATCGTGTACTTCAAGAGGGTACATTGCTGGTGAGTCATTTTCATCACCAAGGGATAGATCTCGAAGCTATGCCTTGAGAAGTGCAACAGTGGAGTTGTGTATCTATTTCCTCGTTCCCTGAATATTGACAAACTCCCCCGTGGGCAAGGTTAACTGGACTTGCTTCTTCATACAATCGATCTTTGCATTCAGTGGTGCGAGCCAGTCCATGCCGAGGATGATGTCGAAGTCTTCAATGTCCATCACAAAAAGATCTGCATATATAATCTGTTCTAACATTCGAAGCTCACATTGAGAACACTGCAATTTCACGTCAGTACCAGATCCTAAAGGTGCTGTGACATGGAGTGTGATTTTTGTGGGTTCAGGATGCAACCCTAAATTTCTTACCAATGCAGACGATATAAAAGAATGCGTAGCACCTAAATCGAACAAGACATGCACCATTGTATTGAACAAGGGAAATGTACCTTTGACTACATTGTTGTCTGGGAGGGGTTGTTGAGCTACAGCAAATGCTCTGCCCTGGTTCCGTTGCCCATGGTTCTGCCTAGGTTGGGCATTAGCAGCAGGTAGTGCTTGTTGGACGGGAACAACAGGAATAGGTTGTTGAAGGTGTGGACATGCATATCTTACATGGCCCTGCTGGCCGCAGTTGTAACACGTCAGCCGATACTGCTGATGGTTCTGTTGGCCATGGTGATTGTGGTATTGACCACCCCTGCTGTGACGGCCTCCGCGGCCATGATTACGAAAACCCTGATGGCCAGGGTTAGCTGGTGCAGCCGCAGGTGTTGTGGCCTCAGGTGTCGTGGCCTCATTCTTCTGAACAGGGGTTGGGAGGGCTGGGTTTTGATTATAGTAGGGCTTCTTCTTGTTGCCCTGTTGGGAGAACGTTGCAGGCCGTTTTCCCCTATTCATTCTCTGCTCCTGCACGATCTTCTCTTGTTCAAAGCTCATGGCCTTGTCAATGACCTCCTTGTAAATCTCGAGAATCAAGATCGATAAGGCTTGTCGAATATCAGGACGAAGGCCATTATAAAATTTCTCGGTCTTATCTTGCTCCGTTGAGATGGTGGAGAGAGAGTAGACCGATAATTCTTTGAACTTTTCAGCATACTCTTTAACTATCATGCTGCCCTGGTATAACTTGGCGAATTCCTGGCGCTTCTGCCTCTTCAAGGTGCCGGGGAAGTACTCATCAATAAACATTGACTCGAACTGTTGCCAATTCATGTCTGCGGTGTTGACCCTTGGGTCCTCTTTTACTGTTATCCACCATGTATTTGCTCCACCAATAAGTTGGTACGTCGCAAGTGGAATCTTAGGAGTCTCATCGACTCCCATTGCATCGAGAGCCTTCTTTGACTCATCTAGCCATTTTTGCACCTCTTCAGCATCAATGGTGCCAGTAAAAGTAAGAGGTTGTAGCCTCTTGTACTTCGTGATCTGGTCGGTTTGAGTCTCCGACCCAGATCTCGCAAGTGCGTGAACAGTGGCAACCTGATTGGCCGCGATCTCACGAACGACCGTCTGTACAGTTACTTTCATCGCCTCGATAATTCAGGCGAAGAAGACTTCCATACTCGAAGGCATGGCAAAGGGTGTAGGTTGGGGTGGAACTGCCTGCTCAGACGTTGTGGCAGTGTTGAGTATGGCCTGTGTTGTCGTAAGAGGCGGCAGTTCCTGATTCTGTATCTCAGGAGGTGCCTCTTCTGCTGGACGGACAGTACGTACCCTTCCTATCTTCGTAGTTTGCATTTTCTCACTGGCAAGGAGAAAATAAAACCATGATTTAGGAACTTTAGGCAAGTATAGTGTTATGATATTCTCAGGTATTCTCCGATTTTCAAAACTTAAATTTAAAGTAATAAGAATAAATATTTGCTCTTATCAAGAAAATAGCAAAAAGAAAATCGAGGCGTGAATTGTATCCATCTACCTTAACCCCAAAATCTTTACACAGGTAAAAATAAACTTAATAATATCATTTATATTCAAAATAATGTTACAAGTTAAGATAGAAGAATACTCTTTCAATTTTTATGTCACGGACTATAAATTCCCATCACACAAATTAAATATTGAGCCATGAGGGTACTTACCCTTGTCCATCCATTATGGACACAACATTTTAAATATATTCATCAAGTAGAATTAACACGTTCAAGTCCAAGGCATAAACATATAAAATGACCCATGAAATCCTTAGTGACCACTATATCGTTCCAAAAGCATTGATTTCTAATACAACTCATTTAATTGATATAATCAATTAATAAATAATTACTCAGTCCTACTACTATAACACTAATCAAGCAACTAACCCACTTCTACTACTGTGAAACACGTCACGAACTTGCGACTCTATTCTTTCATGTACCTGCATGTGAAAAATAGGGGTGAGCTTGAAAGCCTAGTGGGTCATCTAAACCATTCACAACATTTTATCATGATATATACACAAGAACATTACAAACAAGTTTCACACATTAATCGTTGCAACATTTGATTGTTTGAGTTGAGAATTTCATCACGTTCCAAATCACGTACCTTTAGGAAATCAAACTCAGGGTGGCACTACCCAAAAATTTAAAACTCGTTGGCGATATTCATCATGAATAACTGCCCCATAATAATTATAGTCATTGGCGATATTCATTTGAATAACTTCCCTAAAATAATAATTGGTGATATTCCTTAGAATAACTGCTCCATATGTGTTATTCTTATCTTAATCGTGTTCTTTAATGATGTCACAGTATCATACATACAACATAAATATGATATATAACTTCTATTCACATGATATGTTAACACATGGTATCATATCACAATGTCAAATAACAATAGCATTCATGCATGAACTTTATTATAACAATTATACTAATACTCTCGTCATATATCTCATCATCAAACTTTAAAAAGTACACATGAATTACGTGCATCCAACATCAACTTGGGATGACAAATCATAATATGTACAATCATGTAAGACAAGCATCCATGAGCAATCTAATGATACTATAAATCTAATTAATTTAATGTTCCTATCTACATATCAAAATAAAATATTATAAAGGCATAGAATCTTTCCCACCTGTTACGCACGCAGTTCGTTGTTGTCAAAATTCTTGGTACGTAACGTACGTCCTCAACCTATACATATGTATTACATTTGAATTAGTCATACGTACCTACCCAAATATATATATTGCTCATATAAGTAAGATATATGTATATACATACGTATATAACTTCTATAATATATACGTATATAATTTGTATAACAGAGAAATGCCACCACTCTGTTTATATAATATATATAATCTATATAACAAAGAAGTGGTTGGCGGTGGTGGGTTTTATTATATATATATATTTCATGTGATATATGCATGTTGGTGGTGTGTGATGATAGTAGATAACACACTATCATGCATATGTTGGCCATGGTCACAACCGTTGTTGTTGTCTCCCTTAATGCCGTAAAAATATGAAAGAAGAGAAATAATCTCGAAAATAGGGACAGTGAGGTGAAGAACCACCCATGGCACTCATAGGCAACCCATGTCCATGAGAATGCTGAGAAGAACATGTGGCGCATCACTACACCAACGTTGTCGGTACAACATTCGATTAAAACACGAAAAAGAGATGTAACAAGTAGATGAAAAAAGAAAAGGAAGTGTAAAACTTACTTTTGTAGTTGCAGGATTTCCAGTTTCAAGGGTTACAGATCTCCAAATAGGAAGAATGAGCTTAGGTGGGATAGTATATGGGGAGAAAAAGTGGTGTTAGATTGCATATGAAGGTTTTATATGATTAGGGTTTTATGAATGTCTTGGGTGTATATTGGCAATAGCTTAAAAGAAGGCAAATTAAAAATATATGGAAAAGATTTGAGTCGCTTTTATGGGGTTGTTTAAGAAAACATGTCAATCTTTAAATTATGGAATTGAAGGAATTATATATGATAAGAATAATATTCATCCCATAATGTGGGTGAAGCTTTAAAAAAAGAAGGTATCTTTTATATGATAAGAATAATCATCCCGTTATGACAAGAATAATATAAAAAAAAGTATATTTTATATCATCCCGTTATGACAAGAATAATATAAAAAAAGTATCTTTTATATGATGAATAATCATCCCGTTATGGCAAGAATAATATAAAAGAAAATATCTTTTATATGATAAGAATAATCATCCCGTTATGGCAAGAATAATATAAAAGAAAGTATCTTTTATATCATTCCGTTATGGCAAGAAAAATATAAAAAAATATCTTTTATATGATAGGAATAATCATCCCGATATGGCAAGAATAATATAAAAGAAAGTATCTTTTATATGATAAGAATAATCATCCCGTTATGGCAAGAGTAATATAAAAGAATGTATCTTTTATAATTACATAAATACCCTTAAAATTTTTAGGGTATTAATCTTTTATATTATAAGAATAATCATCCCGTTATGGCAGAATAATATAAAAGAAAGTATCTTTTATAATTACGTAAATACCCTTAAAACTTTTGGGGTATTACAGGACCCTGATAAAATATTAGGAAGCTCAAGGTTGAATTGAACTGATTAGTAAATATGCTTACTTATTAGTAGCGACCTTTCTTTTATCAACCTTTGAGACTGTCAGGATGTTGACTTAGTTTCAGCTCGCTGGAAGTTCTTTTTCCCTTTTAAGTGATTTTTATCTTTAAGGACGCTGATAAGTTATAAGTTGAATAAATTATCAGGACGCTACTTGTGTAGGAGGGCCCTCATCTTTAGAATCAACTTAAATAACTTTCAGGACGCTCACCATCTGTTAGCGCGCTTAAACATTGTTTTGAAACTGCTTTTAATAGGTCAGGAGGCTTACTCTTGAGTAGCGCCTTCATATGTTTTGCATCTTAAAACAAAGTAAGATGCTTATAGTGAAGTAGCGCCCTTATGCTTTAAGTCGTTTAATTGTCAAAGTAAGTCAGGACGCTTACTATTCAGTATCGCCCTCACTTCATGGTTTAGTAGCACGTTGATGTTCTATAAGCGCCCTCAAAGGAACAAAAAAATAGAAAAGATATTTTTGTTATTCTAACATTATTGCTATTTCTATTAACTTTTTCAGAAACGTACGAATACTTTTCAGAACTTTTCAGAATAGTACAAAAACCTTTTTCAGAACTTTTTGAATTTTCTAAAGCCTCGTCAAAACATTCCTTTCATGAAAGAATTAGATGATTCAGGTGTTATCGTCGCAATATGCATTGAGCTGAATCGATCCATTTCGGGAAAGAATGTTACCGTTATATTTGAAATAAACCAGAGCGCCAAAATCATCAAGACCATTGTGCCTCTATTATTCCTATATATACGTGCTTCCTTAGAGCAGAAAAACCACTAATGATATACGAAACTAATATTCATTTAAAGTGTATTAACAGTTTTCGTTTGTGCCAAAACACTTTTTGAAAGTTAGTCTTCTTTCACTTGTGCTTGATCTTACGATCTTTTGATAGAAAAACTTAATGTCATCTGGGTTGATTGATCTTCATCTTCATTATTTTGAAAACCCACAGAAGAAGTCAAAAGCTCTTTGAACCTGTTTTTATCATAAACTTTTTCATACATATTTTGCTGAATCTGTGATCACAAAAGGTTCAATCCAAAACTTCATAAGTATCACTTTGATTCTAAGTAAAGGGAATCATATCTCATATTGTATTCAGTTTGTAGTGATTGGTAAGTTACTGAGTTAGAACAAGTGTTGCTCAAAGCTGTAAACGGTAGTCTTAGACCCATAAGTTGAGAATAGGTCTTCTCTCACCTATAAGTAGAGAATAGGTCCTCTCACACCCACAAGCTGAGAAACTGTCTTCTAAAACCCGTAAGCTGAGAAATGGTAGTTCTCACACTCGTAAGTTGAAAAAGTGTACCGGTTTGATCTTCACCCGTAAGAAGGTCCATAGGGGAGTTTGAACAATTCCTAACTGAGGAGGTTAGGTAGGTGACGTAGGCGCGACCGAACCACTATAAATCTTGCTTGTACTGTCTCATTTACATTTGTTGTATTTGATTACTATACTTTGTTTAATCTGCTTTCATTATTTCGCACAATTATAAGAAACGTTAAAATCTGCTAAGTGTCCAATTCACGTTTATCTTGGACATATTTGGGGCCAACAATTGGTATCAGAGCAGGTTAATCGTCAAAGTATCTTACCATCTTTGATTAAGTATGGCAGGACAAAACGAAATAAACACTTATCTCTCAGGTGAAAGAAACTCCACCAACCGACCACCACTGTTAAAGAGAGAAAACTATTCATACTGAAAAACTAAGATTAGGTACTACCTTAAAGCCCAAGATCTAGAGATGTGGGATGTTGTGACATATGGCTGTCCAACACCTACTAAAATAGTTGATGGTGCTACTGTCCCGAAGGAAATAGACGAATGGATTACCAAGGAAAAGAAAAGAGAACTATTGAGTAACCAAGCTGTAAACATTTTGTTTTGCGGTTTATCAGTCGAAGAGTTCAATAGAGTTAGTGCGTGTTAAACCGCTAAGGAAATATGGAACAAGTTAGAGGTCACCCAAGAAGGAACTTTGAAAGTTAAAAAGGCAAAGCTCCAACTGTTAATTGAAAAATATGAGATGTATAGGTTGAAGGAAACTGACTCGATAGCTGAGGCTATTGCTAGGTTTACAACAAACATCAATGAGATGAAGAACCAAGGAAAACTCTATGACCAAGAAGAAACTATTAGAATGTTTCTAAGACGCCTACCTAGAGCATGGGAACCCAAGGCCACGACCATTAAAGATGCCAAGAATCTGGCTGAATACACTTTTGATGAACTATGCGGTTCAATAATGGTTCATGAAATGAAGTTAAAAGATAAGATGTGTCCGGTCAAGGTTGAGTAAAAAGAAAAGAAATCTATTACCCTCAATGTTGAAACTGATTTTGAAGATGATTCAGACTCAGAAGATGACATGGCTATGTTATCTAGAAAATTCAATAAGTTGCTTAGGAGAAAGAGTAAGAATAACTCTTACTTAAGGTTTCACAAAGGAAAGAAGCCCGAGTCGAAACCTATAGAGTTAATATGTTACGGTTGTAACAAACCAGCTCATATAGAAAGGACAAGAAAGTTCTCAAAGCTACATGGGATGATTCAAGTTCAAGCGAAGATGAAGCAGATTTAGATCACACTGCTGCACTGTGCTCAATGGCAAGCACCGGGGTAAAATCTTAACCCATTGACAAACTTAATGAGCTCTATGCTCATATTCAGGAACTTAAAACAAAACTTAGAAAAGAGACCAAGAAAAATTAAAAGCTCAAACATAGTCTTGAAGAAGCTCTTGAGGAAATAGAATTCTAACAAGAAGAGCTAGACGAAATGTCTCTGGGCAATGAACAACTTAAGAAAGTTGTTGTGAAATTAAAAATTGAAAATGAAACTCTTAGAAAGGAAAAGGAAGACCTGAACTGCACCATGTCAAAATTCACAAATGGTGAAAAAAAATTTGACATGATGCTAGGATCACAAGGATGTGCATTAAACAAAACTGGCTTAGGCTATACTCATGGGTCGAAACAAAAGGAATGCAATACCTTACTGACCAAATGACCAACATGCCAAAAATTTCATAAAGAAGGTCACACCATACTTAGATGTAACGTCTTAAGTAGAAAGAAGAAGAAATATGCATGGATTGAAAAATCTGTTCGTACTAAAGCTAACATGCATGGACCCAAACTTGCATGGGTACTAAAGTCAAAAATATTTAATGTTGTGTAGATATGCAAAAATGAAGATATCTGGTATCTAGAGAGCGGCTGCTCAAGGCATATGACTGGAGATAAATCTAAATATCTGAGGCTTGAAAAGAAGAAAGGAGGAAAGGTCACTTTCGGAGATGACAACAATGGTGACATTGAAGGCATCAGAACTATTGGTAACGATTTTCTATCCATATCTGATGTACTTTATGTTAAGGGGCTGAAGCATAATCTCTTGAGCATAAGTCAATTATGTGACAAGGGTTATGACATTTCATTTGAAGCAAATAGGTGCACAGTCAAGCATGCTGATAAAACTGTTGCATTCATGGCATCTATAATTAAGAATGTGTATTGCACAAACTTTAATGACATGAAGAAACAAAATGTAACATGTTTAAGTGTTATCTTGTGTTATGATCCATGGCCATGGCATAGGAGATTAGCTCATGTTAATATGGATAACATATCTAGAATTGTCAAACATGATCTTGCAAAGGGTATTCCGAAGGAAACTTACTCAAATGACAAGGTATGTGAACTATGTCAACTTGGTAAGCATACCCGATCATCATTTATGAGCAAGAGGCATCAATCAACCTCTAGAGCTCTTGAACCGATTGACATGGATCTTTTCTGACCAACCAAAACCCAAAGCTTAGGTGGTAAATCATATGTGTTAACCTATATGGTTCATCCTTAGCACATCCCTAAAGTATACTTGATGAAGTATATTTTGATGATCACAAACAAAGTATTTTTTGGTGCTAACGAATGTTTTTCAAGAACTTATCTCTGCACCAAAGGAAAAGCAAAAAGCCAAGGAACGACTCGATCAAGGAACTCAAAGCTTACATCCAACGGTTAAGCTCGTTTCAACTAACGGACTGCAATGATCACATCATGACTTCAAGATCACTTCACTTGAACGTCTCGATCAAGCTTCATGTCGACATCTCTCGATCAAAGTTCAAGTCATTCAACTTCGAATTGCTCTTATTAAAGATCTCATAATGAAGAGTTGGATTTAATGGTTATGAGAAGATATACACAAAGGATTTAAGGTATATCTTTTTTTAACCGTTATTGCTCAAAATGTTTTTCAAAACTATGCATATATCATTTTCACATGTTTTCTAAATCTGCATGTTTTGATGTCATTTTTTTAACTATATTTCAAATGATTTAATACTATATATTTAATTGGAAATATACCGAGTTTTTATTTGCATTTATCGAATATTTAACGCGAGTAAAAACTATTTTCAAAGAATCTTTCAAGACGCTAATGAAATAGCAGCGCTATCCTGAACTTGTTAAGTCAGGACGGTAATAAGGCTCAAGGTTGAAATGAAATGATTAACCAGGACGCTTACTTGTATAGTAGCGGTATTATTTATTAGTCAACCTCTAAAGTTGTCAGGAAGCTGACTCAGCATCAGCTCACTGAAAGATCTTTTAAAAGTTCTTCAAAGAATGTTTCTTTGAGGACGTTGATGGTTATAAGTTGATTAAACTATCAAAATGCTTACTGGATAGGAGCGCCCTCACTTTTGGAAATCAATTTAATAACTTTCAGGACGTTGATTGTCCTTCAGCGTATTTATTTTTAAATGTCATATGTTTTAAAAAGAAGGACACTTACTACATAAGTAGCGCCCTCATGTTTTGTTTTATGTTTTAAAAGCAGGACGCTTACTCGGATAGTAGTGCCCTCATGCACTTAATCGTTTTAAAACATAGCAGGACGTTAACTGTGGCGCCCCAAAAATTATTTCATCTAGCCCATAACCCAATTGCATTTTGCCCAAACTCTATGTGTTGCCTTGATATGTTTGGTGTTTGTTTGGTGTTTGTTTGATGGTTGTATAATGTTTGTATATTTGATGCTTGATAATGTATATAAATATGTGCATTATAAATTGTATATGAGTCATGTTAAATTAAAGTATAATGCATGTTTTATTATTTATGCATGGGCCCATTAAACCATGAATTGATATGGGTTAGGATTGATTGAATAAAAGGATAAATGAGAATGAAAATTTGGTGTATTAAATGGATTGGACATTTAAAATACATGGAAGCATGAGATTGGTTAAAGTACATGCGGTTGGTATGAGTAGTATGAGACCAACACATGTCAAGTTGGTGCATGAGAATGGACAAGTGTCCCATGCCCCATTTCTTTTCTCCAACACATGTCAAGTTGGTGCATGAGACCAGCACATGTCAAGTTGGTGCATGAGACCAACACATGTCAAGTTGGTGCATGAGAATGGACGAGTTTTTCATGCCCCATTTCTCTTCTCCAATACATGTCAAGTTGGTGCATGAAAATGGACAAGTGTCCCATGCCCCATTTCTCCTCTCCAACACATGTCAAGGTTGGTGCATGAGAGTGGACAAGTGTCCCATGCCCTACTTCTCTTCCCCAAGGAAGTCCTAGAGGGTGAGATGCGTTGAGAGAAAGGAAAAAAGAAGAGAAAGGAAAGAAGAAGAGAAAGAAAGAGGGAGTTGCTTTGAGGAAAGTCTCAGCAACATTTTCATCAAAGAGCTGGATCTTGGTCCTATATGGTCAGATTGAGTTCAAACTTTGTCAGCAAGTTCGTATCTTATGGGTATTCATTCTGGTCGGTGGCGATCTTGATTGGAGTTTCTGTCTAATCGATATAACCTCTCAAACAAAGCTATTCGGAAAGTCTGGATTTCTCGCGCAGTTTAGATCAAACTATTAGATCTTCTAAATCTACCGTTGGATGGATATGATATTTGGTAATGTGGTTTAAAACGGATCTGTATGCATTATGAACGGTGGAGATGTTTATGGATTAGTATTTTGTGTGATGTAGTCATCTGAGTTCGAGTATTTGCAGCAGGAAAGGAGAAATTGTCTGATTAGAGACTTGTTCATCAAAGAGACTTATCTTTTTGGTCCACCCTTGGATTGAGCTGATTTTGGACAGAAGGTTTGTTCTTAACATACTTCAATCTGTACGGTTGATTTTGTGATTAAATATTTCTGTTGGTATATTGATACATCTGAACAGAATATTAAATGAAGAATTGGTAGGGTTGCTTGTATTAGACCTAAATTTAGAATATGAACTTAGACCTTTCCAAATAGCTTGCATGTCAACTATGTTGACCTAGTTGCCATTGTTGATGAACCCATGATGCAAAATCAGTGATATACATGGCTGAACATGGTGACCTAGTGTAAATCGGCAATATGGCCTAAGTATGGAAAATTTCATATTTTAGGGCTTTTGATGCTTTTGGCCTAGAATCATTGAATTGATGCAACTTATGCTTAATTAAGCATGATTAGGGTTGATTATGCTATTGATTTGGTGGTTGTGACCATATCTTGGGTTATGCCTACTTGTGATCAAATGGCCCAATTTGAGCATGTCTATGCCTAAGGAATTGAAAATCGGTATTTTTTTTCCGGCGCTGTGAAGAGGCAAAAGCGCCAGGAATTCGCTAAGTTATACCAGGGCATCATGACCATCAACACATGGTGGATAACATTGAAAGAGGACCCAATGGTCAACACAACAGATATGACTTGGCAAAAGTTTGAGTCAATGTTTATTGATGAGTATTTTCCCTACGCTGTGAAAAGGCAGAAGCGCCAAGAATTCGCTAAGTTATACCAGGGCAGCATGACCATAAGGGAATATGCTGGAAAGTTCAAAGAATTATCAGTCTACTCTCTCTCCACCATCTCAACGGAGCAAGATAAGACTGAGAAATTTTATAATGGCCTTCGCCATGACATTCGACAAACCTTGTCGATCTTGGATCTCAAGATTTACAAGGAGGTTGTTGACAAGGCCATGAGCTTTGAACAAGAGAAGATCATACAGGAGCAGAGAATGAATAAGGGAAAATGACCTGCAACGTTTCCCAACAGGGCTCGCAATAGGGCAACAAGAAGAAACCCTACTACAATCAAAACCTAGCCCTCCCAGCCCCTGTTTCGAAGAATGAGGCAACAACACCTGCAGTTGAACCTTCTAACCCTAACCATCAGGGTTTTCGTAATCATGGCCGCGGAGGTCGTTATGGAAGGGGTGGTCGTAGAAACGTCAATGGCAGAGGTGGTGGTCGACACCACAATCAACGTGGCCAGTAGAACAATCAGCATGGCCAACAGAACCATCTGCAATATCAGCCGACATGTTTCAACAGCGGCCAAAAGGGCCATGTAAAATATGTTTGTCCGCACCTTCAGCACTGTATTCCCGTTGTGCCAATCCAACAAGCACCACCTGCTGCTAATGCCCAACCCAGGCAGAACTAGAAGAACCAGGGTCAACGGAATCAGAGCAGAGCATTTACCATCGCTCAACAACCAATCCCAGACAACAATGTAGTTGAAGGTACCTTTCCTTTGTTCAATACAATGGTGCACGTTTTGTTTGATTCAGGTGCTACGCATTCTTTTATATCGTCGGCATTGGTAACACATTTAGGTATGCATCCTGAACCCACAAACATCACACTCCATGTCACATCACCGTTCGGATCTGGTACTGACGTGAATTTGCAGTGTTCTCGATGTGAACTTCGAATGTCAGAACATATAATATGTGCAGATCTTTTTGTGATGGATATTGAAGACTTCGACATCATCCTCGGCATGGACTGGCTAGCACCACTGAATGCAAAGATCGAATGTATGAAGAAGCAAGTTCAATTAACCTTGCCTACAGGAGAGTTTGTCAAGATTCAGGGAACAAATAAATGGATACACAAATCAACAGTTGCACTTCTCAAGGCACAACTTCGAGCTCTATCCCTTAGTAAAGAAAATGAATCACCAGCACTGTACCCTCTCGAAGTACACGATGTCCCGGTAATATCGAAATTCCCAACAGTTTTTCTAAATGTCCTTCCTGATCTACCACCTGCTCGAGAATTCGATTTTGAAATCAACCTCATACCTGGGACAGGGCCTATCTCAATTCCACCATACAGAATGTCAAATGTCGAGCTGGTCGAATTAGATAAACAACTGAAGGAATTAGAGAGTAATGGCTTCATCAGAAAGAGTTCATCACCTTGGGGCGCTCCAGTTCTGTTTGTTCGTAAAAAGGATGCTTCGTTACGACTTTGCATCGACTATCGCAAGTTGAATAACGTCACCATCAAGAACAAATATCCATTGCCCAGGGTCGATGACTTGTTCAACCAACTTAGAGATGACAAATACTTCTCTAAGATTGATTTACGGTCCGGTTATCACCAACTCTGGATCGGAGAGTCGGACATTACCAAGACGGCGTTCAGAACTCGGTACGGTCACTACGGGTTCTTGGTCATGCCGTTCGGTCTAACAAATGCACCTGCGACATTCATGGATTTGATGAATCGCATCTTCAGGTTATACTTAGACCGATTTGTGGTGGTTTTTGTGGACGACATCTTGATATATTACTCAACCGGGAAGACCATAAGATACATTTGAAGATAGTCTTCCAGACCTTGAGAAGCCACCAACTGTACGCAAAGTTGAGTAATTGCGAATTTTGGGCGAAGCGAGTTCAATTCCTAAGCCATGTGGTTTCAGGCAATGGCATTGAAGTAGATCCTTCTAAGGTTGAAGCAGTTTTAAACTGGAAGCAGCCTACCACTGTTACTCAGATTAGGAGTTTTCTTGGTTTGGCCGGCTATTACAGACGCTTCATCAAGGACTTCTCAATGATTGTTGAACCTATGACCAAGCTCACTCGAAAATACGTGCGATTCATCTGGAATCCCGCCTGTGAAGCATCATTTCAGGAATTAAAGAAACGCCTCACGACGACACCTGTACTTATCACTCCAAGAAATGCAATTGGATTTTCATTATACATCGACGCCTCTCTCCAAGGCTTAGATGTCGTACTAATGCAAGAAGGCCAAGTTGTTGCATATTCCTCGAGGCAACTGAAGATTCATGAGGGTAATTACCCAACACATGAATTGGAACTTGCAGCTGTCGTATTTGCACTGAAATTATGGCGTCATTACCTATACGGTGAACGGTTCGAGGTCTTCTCAGATCACAAGAGTCTTAAGTACATATACACTCAGAGAGACCTAAACCTCCGCCAAAGACGATGGTTGGAATTCTTGAAAGATTATGACTTTCAACTCCAGTACCATCCCGAAAAAGCCAATGTTATGGCTGATGCCCAGAGTAGAAAATCGTACGTTGCTTGCACTTTTGACTTTGAAATGGGGAAGTTGGCTACAAAGATGGAGAACTTTAACCTACAACTGATCGAAGAGGAAACAAGATCACGACTCTCTCAATTATCAGCCAACTCTGAACTAGTTCGAAAGATTTCAGCTGCTCAAGCCAATGACCCTATGTTAATAGAGAAACGAGAACTTCTACTCAACGGACAGGACCTTCCTTACTGGTCGGTCTCAGAAGACGGGGCCGTTTTCTATAAATACCATCTCTGTCTACCAAACGATCCTGAGGTTTGGAAATAAGTGCTTACTGAGATGCACTATTCGAGGTTCGCTATGCATCCTGGGGGTGACAAGATGTACAAGGATGTCAAGCGACAATTCTGGTTTTCTTGAATGAAGAAGGCAATTGCAGACTTCGTTGCCCATTGTCTTGTTTGCCAGAAAGTTAAGGCAGAGTGAAGACTCCCCTCTGGACTTCTCCAGCCGTTACCTATTGAAGAATGGAAGTGAGAGAGCATCGCAATGGATTTTGTTACGGCCTTACCTCGAAATAATAAAGGGCAAGATGTTATCTGGGTTATCATTGACAGACTTACAAAGTCTGCACACTTCTTGCCAATAAAGTTCACGGATAATCCCGCCAAACTTGCAGAACTATATGAAAGAGAGATCATACGCCTTCATGGCAAACCACTCACGATCGTCTCTGATCGAGACCCTCGATTCACATCAAACTTTTGGAAAAGCTTCCAGAGTAGAATGGGTTCTAAGATCACTATGAGCACAACCTTCCACCCTCAGACTGATGGGCAGTCAGAGCGGCTTATCCAAATCTTAGAAGACATGTTACAATGCTGCATTTTGGACTTTAATGACGGATGGGCAAAGTATTTACATTTAGCTGAGTTTGCATACAACAACAACTACCAAACTAGTATCGGCATGGCACCTTACGAGGCTCTCTATGGTCGGCCTTGCAGATCTCTGGTATGCTTGTTAGATATGGTAGATAGACCGCAGTTAGGCCCTGAACTAGTTCAAGAGACTTCTGAGAAGATCACACTAGTAAAGGAATGACTTCGTGTTGCACAAAGTCGACAGAAGAGCTATGCTGACAAGCGGAGACAGCCTCTAGAATTTGATAAGGGGGACTTCGTTTTTCTAAAAGTTCAGCCCACAAGAGGTGTCAAACGCTTTGGGATCAAAAGGAAACCTCTCCCCGCGATATATCGGTCCATTTCAGATCATTGAATGTATTGGCAAACTTGTTTATCGTCTGTCCCTTCCATCGTCCATGTCTAAGGTTCATGACGTTTTTCACGTATCTATGCTTCGCAAGTATCGTCCTGATCCTTCGCATATCATCCCTTTAGTCGAGGTGCGGGTTGAGGAAGGAAATAAGTATTAAGAGAGAGAGCGATACAGATTTTGGATAGAAAAACTCAAGAAATAAGGCGACGTAGCATACCACTTGGGAAGGTGCTCTGGGATCACCACGGCATCGAGGAAGCAACATGGGAACTAGAAGCAACAATTAAACAGAAATACCCTGAATTGTTTTCTAGTACCAACTAATGATGTGATACATTGTACTATTTTCACTTATCAATAAAATGATGAAACATTGTTTACACCTATCTTAATACATTGTTTCACTTGAATAACTACGCAGATGTCTGAAAATAATATCAATGGATATAGGTATGCACACACACAGTGGCCTCTTTGGCAACCTATGGCTACTTCTCAAGAAGCAGAGTCAAGTCACAACTACTTTGCATCACCAACTCCATCTCCACACAGACAGCGATCCTTATCGCCAGAGCGTGCATGGCTTTTTTCGTAACAATCCCGTGCCATCATCTTGGCAGGACCTTCTACCAAAATTGCTAGGCGGTCGGATTCGAGCAACAGCACGAAAAAATATTCACCGCTCAACCTACCTCCTATCAAACGATGTAGCCAGCGCCCTCCACCACGATCTGTTATGCAAAGGTTGGAATCTTCAGAGGACGAGTCCGATTCCATTTGCTCTCCATGGTTTTATGATGATGAGGATTCCACCGGCCACAGTGCTATTCAGAGACCATACAAGCACTACTCTGAACTCGCAAGAGATGACGCCGGCAGTGAATCTCAAGCAGATAACCATCATAACTAGTTGAATTGATTTCGAGGGCGAAATCCCTTTAAGGGGGGTAGAGTGTAATACCCTGTATTTCACAAAAAGAAAAAAAAATCATTTGGGCAGAAATGCCCGATAGTTCGGGCAGCTGCCCGGACGTACGGGCACCTGCCCGAACGTTCAGGCGCCAATTTTCCTATATAAGGAGCCCTCTCCTCCTCATTTTCTCACACCAAATCACCTTCTCTAGTGATGTTTCCTCCTCTTTTCACTCATTCTGAGTTCTTTTCTGTTTGAGACTCTCTATTCGAGACTCTCGGTGCGATACGACGAAGTTCTGTCCGGAGAAAAGTGCCAGATCTGAAAGAAGAAGTTCTTATCTGAAGGTGGGGAACGAAACATAGGTTTGTGTGTTTTATAACTTTTAGTAAAGTTTACATTCAATTATTATTATGTTTACTGTTCATTTACACTGCATTATGTCATATAATGTTTATACTGTCGCACTTATGCCTGTATATTTGGAATTCATGTATTACACTGTTATAATGTCGGATTTGGGGAATCTGACTGAACTAGACTCGGTCTTGTCCTCAGTAACTTTAAATAGTGAATGGGAGGCAGCGGGCTGCTCTAGGCGATTGGTATTTAAGCAGACCTTGTGTCTCACCTCTCAATTGGGGACTGATCTAGTTGGTCTTATTGAAAGCTATCAGCTTATACAAGTAATACTGAATGTCCTAACCTTGCAAGTCGTGATACCAACTCTGATAAGGATCACCAGACGTTGCCAAAGTCAGTTTAAATGTCAAGAAAAGACCAGACCAGTAGAGTAGACCAGTTCATGCATTGGCATCATACATATCACCACCTAGGGACGTATGTGGTTTATGACTCACAGAATAGTTAGGAGCATTGCTCGTTATTCATTATATTTCTCTGGAGAAGGACGTACAATGAGAACCCAGCTACGCCTGGGGAGGGACATCAGTACGTGAATCCAGAGCATCGTTTCTGAGAAGGGACGTACAGTGAGAACCTGGCTACGCCTGGGGAAGGACATCTGTACGTGAACTCAGGCGATGTACGTTCATCAAACCATTACGAGACGGTGTCATGCATACATACATATTGATTG
Organism: Paratinospora sagittata; assembly: GCA_035771175.1. NCBI lineage: Eukaryota > Viridiplantae > Streptophyta > Magnoliopsida > Ranunculales > Menispermaceae > Paratinospora > Paratinospora sagittata. The sequence goes on from CM069603.1 coordinate 17,917,430, forward strand.
ATAATGATGCTCTCATGTGTATTTAAGATATTTGATATTGAAGTATGCTTTATTAATTGTTATACTCACGAACTATTTTACCCCTGAGCACGTTAAGCTCACTCCATTATTATCCAATTTTTCACATGAAATTAAGGTGGACTGGGTGCAGGTTTATGAGGCCCACATTTTGTACCCTTTGTATTATTCATTGGGGATTTTGGGGAGTATGTTCCCTTGACCATTTTATGTACAAAGATATTCTGAATTAAATGAAATCAGACATGTACTGTGTTTTATATTTTTGCTGCGCGCCTCATCCGCGAGTGCACCACCGGTTTACGCGTGTCTGGGTGAGGTGTGGCAGCCTCACCAATAGTTTCCTCTCCTGTCCCGATTCCCATTCAGGCACCGAGTACACCGAGACCCCCATTCCCACAGACTGCTGGCCGAGGCAGAGGTAGAGGCCGAGGAGGCTATGTGGCGACATCTCAGACTGGATCATCTGGGCCCAGGGCTCCGTTCTTATGTTTTCAATTTGGGCAGGCTGAGCATAGGAAGTCAGGGTGTCCGAGTTTTCAGAGGGTTCAGGGATTTGTGCGGCAGTCCAGTGCCATAGAGACAGCGAAGGCAGCTACTAAGCCAGACCTGACAACATCCAAGACTTTGGTGGAAGGTACTCTTATTATTTGTGGTGCTTCTATGCATGTATTATTTGATGTTGGGTCTACATTATCATTCATATCTGGACGTATGGTAGATAGTTTGCATTTGACTCCCATTAGGGCTAGTACATGGTTAGTGGTGAGTACTGTAGCCGGGGAGAGGATCTACCCGAACATGATCTGTAGCCAGTGTGTGGTTCAGATTGGTGATGTTGAGATGCCTGTTGACTTTCGAGTCCTAGAGTTTTTAGAGTTTGATGCAATTCTAGGTACGGATTAGACCAGACAGTCACAAGGGGTAGATTTGTGACTAATGGATATAGGGAGATTTTGGTTGGGTTAGTGTCTGATGAGGAAGAGACTAGTGAGGTGATATTTGAGGATATTTCCATTGTTAGGGACTTTCTAGATGTGTTCCTTGCGGATCTTCCAAGATTACCACAGAAGTGAGAGATCGATTTCATCATTGAACTAGTCCCTGGCACAAAGCCAATGTCTATGACACCATATAGAATGGCGCCAGCCGAGTTGAGAGAGTTGCAGAAACAGCTCGAGGAGTTATTGGTTAAGGGCTTTATTTGCCCGAACGTGTCACCCAGGGGAGCTCCAGTTCTTTTTGTGAAAAAGAAATATGGGAGCTTGCGGTTGTGCATTGACTATTGCCAATTGAACAGGGTGACCATCAAGAACAAGTATCCTCTCCTAAGGATTGATGACTTGTTAGATCAGTTGAGGGGAGTGAGGAATTTTTCGAAGATTGATTTGCGCTCCGGGTATCATCAGTTGAGGATCAGGGAGGAGGATGTGCCTAAGACATCATTCAGAACTCGCTATGGACATTATGAGTTCCTTGTGCTGCCATTTGGTGTGACTAATGCACCGGCGATGTTCATGGACATGATGCAGAGGGTTTTTAGGTAGTATCTAGATAAGTTTTTCATTGCCTTCATTGATGACAAATTGGTGTATTCCAAGACTCGGGCTGAGCATGAGGAATACCTCAGAGTGACCTTGCAGACTCTGAGAGAGCATAGGCTATATGCAAAGCTTAGCAAGTGCGAGTTTTGGATCACCGAAGTGAAGTTCTTAGGTCATGTGGTGAGTTCTGAGGGGATTTCAGTTGATCCGTCTAAGGTTGAAGCCATTATCAGTTGGCCTAGGCCTACCACAGTGACCGAGATCAGAAGCTTTCTTGGGTTAGCTGATTACTATAGGAGATTCGTTCAGGGATTCTCCAAGATAGCTACGCCTATGACTAGGCTCACCCAGAAAAATGTGTCCTTTGTATGGATTGAGGAGTGTGAGAATGCCTTTTTAGAGCTGAAGAAAAGATTGACATTTACGCCAGTGTTGATTTTGCTAGAGCCTGATCAAGAGTTGGTTATCTACACTGATGCCTCTCGTATTGGTTTGGGTTGCGTGTTGATGCAGAAGGATAGGGTCATTGCTTATGCATCGAGGCAGTTGAAGGTGCATGAAAAGAACTATCCTGTTCATGACTTAGAACTGGCCGCAGTGGTTTTTGCTTTGAAGATTTGGAGGCATTATCTCTATGGTGAGAGATTCACTTTGTATTCTTACCATAAGAGCCTCAAGTACTTGTTCTCTCAGAAGGAATTGAACATGAGGCAGAGAAGGTGGTTAGAGCTCCTCAAAGACTATGATTTTACATTGGAATACCACTCAGGTACAACCAATGTAGTGGTTGATGCGTTGAACAGGAAGCAGGTAGAAACAATTATGGTAGCACGCCAGATGTCTCATGAGTGGAGACTACTTGAGGTGGCTACGGTTATGAGTATATGTGCTACCCCTTCAGATCAGATTGTGATATGTGCTCAGATGAGAGCTCGACCTACACAAGTCCAGGAGGTGATTGACCAACAGAGACTTGATGTAGATTATGTGATGTACAAGTCTTGGGCTGAGAGCAGTGATTTTACTGATTGGCGCTTGTCATCTGATGGTGCCTTGAGATTTAGGGGACGTTTATGGGTTCCCACAGATCCACGACTCAGACAGAGTGTGCTCCAAGAAGCTCAAAAATCTCATTATGCTATTCATCCTGGCGGAACCAAGTATCACGATATAAAAAGAATGTATTGGTGGCCCGACATAAGGAGAGAGATAGCTCAGTTCATTCATAGGTGTGAGATCTGCCAGAGAATCAAAGCTGAGCATCAGAGGCCTGGAGGGCAGATGCAACCGCTTGCCATTCCTGAGTGGAAGTGGGAGCATGTTACTATGGACTTTGTTGTGGGATTACCCAACACCCCGATGAGACATAATGTTGTTTGGGTTATTATTGATCGCTTGACTAAGTCCGCTCACTTTCTATCGGTGAACATTACAGATTCTATGGACAAGCTGAGCAGACTCTATATACGGGAGATAGTCAGATTACATGGAGTGCCAGTTTCTATTGTGTCAGATAGGGATCTGAGGTTTACATCGGTATTCTGGCAGGGGTTGCAAAAGCAGCTCGGCACTAGACTAGATCTCAGTTCTGCTTTTCACCCTCAGACGGATGGCCAGTCTGAGAGGTTGATATCGATTTTGGAGGATATCCTTCGAGCTTGTGTCCTTGAGTCTAGTGGTAACTGGGAGGAGTACATACATCTGTGTGAGTTTGCGTACAACAACAGCTATCAGTCCAGTATTGGCATGGCTCCTTTTGAGGCATTGTATGGTCGACCTTGTAGATCTCCGGTCTGTTGGATGGAGCTAGGGAATACTGCAGTGATGGGACCAGAGTTTGTACAAGAACAGACATGGAAGATTAAGAGGATCAAGCATAATATGAAGGTACTCCAAGACAGACAGAAGAGTTATGCTGATACCAAGCGGAAGACAGTAAAGTTCGAGGTGGGTGACCAATTTTTATTGTAGGTCTCACCTCAGAAGGGCCATACTAGATTTGGGATAAAAGGCAAGCTCGCTCCGAGATTTATTGGGCCGTTTGAGGTTTTAAAACGAATTGGCCCCGTCGCTTACCGATTAGCCTTGCCACCTCAGTTAGTAGAAGTCCACAATGTCTTTCATGTGTCAATGTTGAGAGTGTACAGGAGTGACTTTGATCACGTCTTGGACTGGAGGAACATTGAGCTGAGGCAGGATGGGACTTTTGATGAGGAACCTATTCAGATACTTGATCGGAAGGTCCAGAGGTTTCATAACCACGAGATTTCGATGGTTAAGGTGAGATGGCAGTTCCATGGCGAGGAACAGGTTACTTAGGAGAGTGAGGACTACATGATGGAGCACTTTTTCGAGTTCATGGGCTTAGGTAGTTTCTTAACCTTAAAACTTCGAGGACGAAGTTCATTCTAAGGTGGGTGTGATGTGACGCCCTCGAAAAATATTTCATCTAGCCCATAACCCAATTGCATTTTGCCAAAACTCTATGTGTTGCCTTGATATGTTTGGTGTTTGTTTGATGGCTGTTTAATGTTTGTATATTTGATGCTTGATAATGTATATAAATATGTGCATTATAAATTGTATATGGATCATGTTAAATTAAAGTATAATGCATATGTTATTATTTAGGCATGGGCTCATGAAACCATGAATTGATATGGGTTAGGATTGATTGAATAAAAAGACAAATGAGAATAAAAAATTTGGTGTATTAGATGGATTGGATATTTAAAATACATGCAAACATAAGATTGGTTAAAGTACATGTGGTTGGTATTGGTAGTATGAGACCAACACATGTCAAATTGGTGCATGAGAATGGACAAGTGTCCCATGCCCCATTTCTCTTCTCCAACACATGTCAAGTTGGTGCATGAGACCAACACATGTCAAGTGATGCATGAGAATGGACAAGTGTCCCATGCCCCATTTCTCTTCTCCAATACATGTCAAGTTGGTGCATGAGTGTGCACAAGTGTCCCATGCCCCACTTCTCTTCTCCAACACATGTCAAGTTGGTGGATGAAATGGACAAGTGTCCCATGCCCACCTCTCTTCTCCAAGGAAGTCCTAGAGAGTGATGTGAGTGGAGGGAAAGGAAAAAAGAAGAGAAAGGAAAGAAGAAGATAAAGAAAGAGGAAGTTCCTTTGAGGGAAGTCTCAGAAACATTTTCATCAAAGAGTTGGATCATAGTACTATATGGTCAGATTGAGCTCAACCTTTGTCAGCAAGTTCGTATCTTATGGGTATTCATTCTGGTCGGTTGAGATCTTGATTGGAGTTTTTGTTTGAAAGATACAACCTCCCAAAGAAAGCTGGTCGGAAAGTCTGGATTTCTCGCGCAGTTTACATCAAACTAAACGATCTCCTAAATCTACTATTGGATGGATATGATATTGGAGAAGGTGGTTCACAACTGATCGTTATGCATTATGAACGGTTGAGGTGTTGGTGGGTCAAGTATATTGTGTGATATAGTCATCCGAGTTCAAGTATTTGCAGCAGGAAAGGAGAAATTGTCTTATTAGAGACTTGTTCATCAAAAAAACTTATTTTTTCGGTCAACCGTGGATTGAGCTGATTTTTTGGACAGAAGGTTTGTTTCTTAACATACTTCAATCTGTACGGTTGATTTTGTGATTAAATATTTATGTTGGTAACTTGATACATCTGACCAGAATATAAAATGAAGAATTGGTAGGGTTGCTTGTATTGGATCTAAATTTAGAATATGAACTTAGACCTTTCCAAATAGCTTGCATGTAAACTATGTTGACGTTGTTGCCATTGTTGATGAACCCATGAGGCAAAATCAGTGATATACATAGCTAAACATGGTGACTTAGTGTAAATAGGCAATATGGCCTAAGTATGGAAAATTTCATATTTTAGGGCTTTTGATGCTTTTGGCCTAGAATCATTGAGTTGATGCAATTTATGTTTAATTAAGCATGATTAGGGTTGATTATGCTACTGATTTGGTGGTTGTGACCATATAATGGGTTAGGTCTACTTGTGATCAAATGACCCAATTTGGGCATGCTTATGCCCAAGGAATTGAAAATCAGTATTTTTAATTTATTAAATTGTTTATGAATGAGAACTATGCATTAGAGGCCTAAGTCATATGATTTTGAGTTGAATGATGGGATAAGATGGGATTTAGGCCTATTGTCTATATGTGGGCTGATTTAGGGTTGATGTGTAATGTCTATGTGATTGAGCATAGAAATTAATGTATGGTAGGATATTGATGAATGTTTCAGGATCTTGATTGGGTTGATTCGGTATGGTGGCCGTGTGTGGTTAGATACTCTCGCGAGGCTTGGTTGTGAGTAGACTTCATTTATGATTATATCTTTTATGTCATCATATCACTTATATATATTGTATGTTGAAAGCATGAATGTGTCCTAATGTTTTGAATGATGCATTGATTTGAGAAAACCTTATGACTTTGGTTGGGCTCATCTATCTGGCTAATAGGGAGACTTAACCTTGTCATAGGAGGGTTTTAAAAAGGAAATATTTGGGAATGAGAACGGTACGGTGAAATAGCCGTGCACTAGTAACCCCAATGCATGTGGAATGTGGATCCAAATTGATAAGCTTTTACTTGCATCGAACTTATTATAAATGCTTGATATCTATATGTTATGAGCTTTTAATCATGCTACACATTGACATGTATACATGATATTTATTGATGAGTATTGATAGCATATTTGAATTCTATTCACTGGGCACCGTTGGCTCACCCTCATTTTCCTCTTTCAGGTCCTTCTGTCCCGAATAAGGGCAAAACAGTAGTCATATCTTGAGGACCTAGCCGGCGAGAGAATCCAATGCCTCAATGTGAGTTGAAAGGCATTTTGATTGAACTGTGTTTTAAATTATGATGTATTACATTTTGGACTATGTAATTATAACACTTACCACATTGTAGTATGGATGAGTTGGGACTTGTTAGATAAACCATGTAGGCATATGATTGTTTTTTTGTACCCATAGTTTTGGACTTTATGTGTATGTCAATCTTGATGGACTGTAGGGATTATGGTTTTATTTATGGTTCATTTTTATGGAGTATCACTTGTCTTGGATGATTAATACGGTTGGTAGTTTTGGTTAGTACCTGTTTATATTATGTCGTTGTTTGGGATATGGCTCGTAGGGTCTCAACCACCTCACGAGGGTTGAGGACTGGTTTGAGACGCCTACGTCAGGCGTCCCGCCCTGGCATTCTGCACGCCATTCCTAGCAGGGTTGGTGGTCCGGGGTCGCCACAACACACCAAGGATAAAACTAATGCATTAGACATGAGATATGTCTTCGTTCTTCGAGCTTGATCTTTGTAGACTTCGAAAGCTATTGTTTGATGTGTTCTTCATGCAATACAGGTGATGTGTTCTTTTTTGATGGGTTCTCTTACCGAGAACACTTCATATACTTACAGTTTAAAACAATAGATAGCCTCTGGAAATCTCAGCACAAAAGGGATAAAATGAAGAACTTGCTTATCTTCAAGACAGTTTACAATTTTGATTCAGTTCGAAGGTTGTTTGGGCAAATGCAAGAATCACGACTTTCTTCTGTTTTAAACACTCTTTGGAAAGCTCAGTCTAACTTGCAAAAATCGTGTGTGTTCTATCTTTGAAAATTAGAGAATGAGGGTTCTATAAAATTAGCAGTTGCAGGTTAAAGAGAAAGTGAGTACAAAATGATTTGAATTCAAAACGTTGTTTAATCTAAAGTTGTTTTGGGAGTGCGAGACAATGGGAATCATCAAGGTGTTAGTAGAGAATATTTCAATTAAGGTAACCTGACAAAACTGTGTAAGGAATAGAAAAATCGAGCGAGTAGAAGTGCCCACATTTTTCTCGTTAGAAATATCAGATTTTAGTCTAAGACGTGGATAGCGTGCTATTGGGTTGTGTATCATGTTCTCTATTGACAGATAGCAGGCTATAGCAGGTCGATATACACAAGCCCAAGAGCTCGAGTTTTTTAGACTTTCCGATAGCGTGTTATCAAGGCCTATAGCGCTATTGCCCATTTTACTAAAAATGGAAAGATCACGGCAACAACTCTTTAGCGAGTTAACAAAGGGGATAGCGCGCTATAGACAATTTTCCAAACGAATAAATGTTTTATTATTGAACCCTATCAGTGTGTTATCAACACTGATATTGCGCTAGTGCCTTCTAAAAAATTTTGGCAAATTGTTTGACAGCCTTATTTTTGAAAAATTAATATTTTACCACTCAAGAACCATCCCATTGACTCAAAACACTTTGATACAAGATTAAACATTTTTAAATAATTCAAAAGTCAATGAAATTATGATTAAAACCTTTCGAAAAACATTTAATCAAAATGAAATACTATATCGAAGTGATTTTGATGACTTTGCAATTTTCAGAGTTTTAGTGCTGAGATTGATTGAGAAGTTACCCTACACACCAATGATAAAACTAATGCATTAGACATGAGATATGTCTTCGTTCTTCGAGCTTGATCTTTATTAACTTCGATAGCTATTGTTTGATGTGTTCTTGATTCAATACAGGTGATGTGTTCTTTTTTAATGTGTTATCTTACCGAGACCACTTCATATACTTACAGTTTAAAACAATGGATAGCCTCTGCAAAGCTAAGCACAAAAGGGATAAAATGAAGAACTTGCTGAACAATGACGTTATCATCAAGACAGATTGCAATTTTGATTCAATTCGAAGCTTGTTTTGGCAAATGCAAGAATCATTACTTTCTTCTCTTGAAAAACTCTTTGGAAAGCTCAATCTAAGTTGCAAAAATCGTGTGTGTTGTATTTTTGAAAATCAGAGAATGAGTGTTTTATAAAATTAGAAGTTGCAGGTTAAAAAACAAGAGAGTACAAAATGATTTGAATTCAAAACATTGTTTAATCTAAAGTTGTTTTGGGCGTGCAAGACAATGGGAATCATCAAGGTGTTAGTAGAGAATATTTCAATTAAGATAACCTGGCAAAAAACTGTGTAAGGAATAGAAAAATCGAGCAAGCAGAAGTGCCCACATATTTCTCGTTAGAAATATCAGATTTTTGTCTCAGACGTGGATAGAGTGCTATTGGTTGTGTATCATGTTCTCTATTGACAGATAGCAGGCTGTAGCAGGTCGATATACACAAACCCGAGAGCTCGAGCTTTTCAGACTTTCCAATAGCATGTTATCAAGGCCTATAGCGCCCTATTGCCCATTTTACTAAAAATAGAAAGATCACGGCAACAGCTCTATAGCGTGTTATCAAAGGGGATAACGCGCTATAGATAATTTTCCAAAAAAACAAATGTTTTATTATTGAACCCTATCAGTGTGCTATCAACACAGATAGTGCGCTAGTGCCTTCTGAAAAATTTTGGCAAATTGCTGGATAGCCTTATTTTTGAAAAATTACACTCAAGAACCATTCCATTGACTCAAAACATATAGATATAAGATTAAAAACTTTTAAATAATTCAAAACTCATTGAAATTATGATTAAAACCTTCCGGAAAACATTTTTTCAAAATGAAATACTATATCGAAGTGATTTTGACGACTTGGCAATTTTCAGAGTTTTAGTCCAGAGATTGATCGAGAGGTTACCCTAAACACCAAATATCAAAACTAATGCATTAGACATGAGATATGTCTTCGTTCTTCGAGCTTCATCTTTGTAGACTTCGAAAGCTATTGTTTGATGTGTTCTTCATGCAATACAGGTGATGTGTTATATTACCGAGACCACTTCATATACTTACAGTTTAAAACAATGGATAGCCTCTGCAAATCTAAGCACAAAAGGGATAAAATGAAGAACTTGTTGAACAATGACGTTATCATCAAGACAGATTGCAATTTTGATTCAATTCGAAGCTTGTTTTGGCAAATGCAAGAATCATTACTTTCTTCTCTTGAAAAACACTTTGGAAAGCTCAATCTAAGTTGCAAAAATCGTATGTGTTATATTTTTGAAAATCGAAGAATGAGTGTTTTATAAAATTAGAAGTTGCAGGTTAAAGAGCAAGAGAGTACAAAATGATTTGAATTCAAAACATTGTTTAATCTAAAGTTGTTTTGGGCGTGCGAGACAATGGGAATCATCAAGGTGTTAGTAGAGAATATTTCAATTAAGATAACCTGGCAAAAAACTGTATAAGGAATAGAAAAATCGAGCAAGCAGAAGTGCCCACATATTTCTCGCTAGAAATATCAGATTTTTGTCTCAGACGTGGATAGCGTGTTATTGGGTTGTGTATCATGTTCTCTATTGACCGATAGCAGGCTATAGGAGGTCGATATACACAAACCCGAGAGCTCGAGTTTTTCAGACTTTCTGATAGCGTGTTATCAAGGCCTATGGCGCGCTATTGCCCATTTTACTAAAAATAGAAACAACACGGCAACAGCGCTATAGCGAGTTTTCAAAGGGGATAGCGCGCTATAGACAATTTTCCAAAAAAATAAATTTTTATTATTATTGAACCCTACCAGCGTGCTATCAACACTGATAGTGCGCTAGTGCCTTCTGAAAAATTTTAGCAAATTGCTGGATAGCCTTATTTTTGAAAAATTAATATTTTGACACTCAAGAACGATTCCGTTGACTCAAAACATATTGATATAAGATTAAAAACTTTTAAATAATTCAAAACTCATTGAAATTATGATTAAAACCTTCCGGAAAACATTTTTCCAAAATGAAATACTATATCGAAGTGATTTTGATGACTTTGCAATTTTTAGAGTTCTAGTGCTGAGATTGATCGATAAGTTACCCTCCACACCAAAGATCAAACTAATGCATTAGACATGAGATATGTCTTCGTTCTTCGAGCTTCATCTTTGTAGACTTCGAAAGCTATTGTTTAATGTGTTCTTCATGCAATACAGGTGATGTGTTTTTTTTTATGTGTTCTCTTACCGAGAACACTTCATATACTTACAGTTAAAGACAATAGATAGCCTCTGGAAATCTCAGCACAAAAGGGATAAAATGAAGAACTTGCGAAATAATGACTTTATAATATTTTTTTTATTTTTTATTTTTTATTTTTTATAATATGATATATATATCTCATATACACAAAGATATATAGATATATATATTCAGTCATAACTATACATATAGTTTTTCATAAATCATGATTATATATATATTTAAATCAAACTATATACAAATCATATAGTTTTCTAGATTTATATTTAATATAAATCTCAACTATATATAATTGACATATATATATATATATATAGTTCTAGAGATATATATATCTAATAAAATTTTTCATCCAAATTTTTTTCATTAGTAACATGGTATATATATATCTCCTATATGCATAGATATATAGATATATATATTTAATCATAACAATATAAATAGTTTTCATAAATCATAACTATATATATATATATTTAAATCAAACAATATAAAAATCATATAGTTTTCTAGATATATATTTAACATAAATCTCAACTATATATAATTGACATATATATATAGTTCTAGAGATATATGTATCTAATAAAAATTTTCATCGAAATTTTTTTCATTAGTAACATGGTATATATATACCTCCTATATGCATAGATATATAGATATATATATTTAATCATAACAATATATATAGTTTTCATAAATCATAACTATATATATATTTAAATCAAACTATATAAAAATCATATAGTTTTCTAGATATATATTTAATATAAATCTCAACTATATATAATTGAGATATATATATATATATATAGTTCTAGTGACATATATATCTAATAAAAAATTTTCATCCAAATTTTTTTTCATTAGCAACATGGTATATATATATCTCATATATACATAGATATATAGATATATATATTTAATCATAACCATGTATATAGTTTTCTTAATTCATAACTATATATATAAATCTAAACTATATAAAACTATTTAGTTTTCTTAGATATATATTTAATACAAATCTTAACTATATATAATTCATATATATATAGTTCTAAGGATATATATATATATATATATATATATATATATATATATATATATATATATATATATATATAATAAAATTTTCTTCCCCTAATTTGGTGGACTTGGGCGGGCCGTAGACCGTACGCTCTGATACCACTAAATGTCACACCCCGCCCGGACGCACCTAAATCTGCGGTACACTTGCGGACGGGGCGTGCATTTGGAATAATAACAATGGTAATAACAGAGTGCGCAACGGAAATATAAAATAGTACAAGTCTGATTTCATTTAATTCAGAATTCCTTTGTACATGACATAGTCAAGGGAACAGACTCCCCAAAATTCCCAATGAATAATACAAAGGGTACAAAATGTGGGCCCCATAAACCTGCACCCAGTCCACCCTAATTTCCTGTGAAAAATTGGATAATAATGGAGTGAGCTTAACGCGCTCAGTGGGTAAAATAGTTCGTGAGTATAACAATTAATAAAGCATAGTTCAACATCAAATATCTTAAATACACATGAGAGCATCATAATCAATCAATATGTATATATGCATGACACGGTCTCATAATGGTTTGATGAACGTACATCGCCTGAGTTCACGTACAAATGTCCTTCCCCGGGCCTAGCCAGGTTCTCACTGTACGTCCCTCCTCATGAACAATGCTCTGAATTCACGTACAGATGTCCCTCCCCAGACGTAGCCGGGTTCTCATTGTACGTCCCTCTCCGGAGAAATATAATGAATAGCAAGCAATGCTCCTAACTATTCTATGAATCATAAACCACATACGTCCCTAAGTGGTGATATGTATGATGCCAATGCATGAACTGGTCTAGTCTACTGGTCTGATCTTTCCTTGACATTTAGACTGACTTTGGCAACGTCTGGTGATCCTTATCAGGGTTGGTATCACGACGTGCAAGGTTAGAACATTCGGTATTACTTGTATAAGCTGATAGCTTTCAATAAGACCAACTAGATCAGTCCCCAGTTGAGAGGTGAGACACAAAGTCTGCTTAAATACCAATCGCCTAGAGCAGCCCGCTGCCTCCCGTTCACTATTTAAAGTTACTGAGGACAAGACCGAGTCTAGTTATGCCAGATTGACCACAAATCCGACATTATAACAGTGTAATACATGAACTCCAAATATACAGGTGTGAATGCAACAATATAAACATTATATGACATAATGCAGTGTAAATGAATAGTATACATAATAATAATTGAATGTAAACTTTAATAAAAGTTATAAAACACGCAAACCTATATTTCATTCCCCACCTTCAGATAAGAACTTCTTTCAGATCTGACATTTTCCTCCGGACAGAACTTCGTCGTATTGCACCGAGAGTCTCAAACAGACAAGAACTCAAAATGAGTGAAAAGAGGAGGAAAAATCACTAGAGAAGGTGATTTGGTGTGAAAAAATGCGGAGGGGGGCTTGGTTTATATAGAGGTATTGGCGCCTGAACGTCCGGCCAGGTGCCTGAAATACAAGGTATTACACTCTACCCTCCTTAAAGGGATTTCACCCTCGAAATCAATTCAAGTAGTTATGATGGTTATCTGCTTGAGATTCACTGTCGGCGTCATCTTTTGCTAGTTCAGGGTAGTGCCTGTATGGTCTCTGAATAACACTATGGCCAGTGGAATCCTCAACATCATGAAACCATGGAGAGCAAATGGAATCGGATTCGTCCTCAGAAGATTCTAACCCTTGCTCAATTGATTGTGGTGTAGGATGCTGGTTACATTGTTTAAGGGGAGGTAGGCTGAGCTGTGGAATGCTTTTTCATGCTGTTGCTCGAATCCGGCCGCCTGGCAATTTTGGTAGAAGGTCCTGCCAAGAAGAGGGAACGGGATTGTTACGAAAAAGCCATGCACACTTTGGCAATAAGGATTGATGTTTGTGTGGTGATGGAGTTGGTGATGCAAAGTAGTTGTGATTTGACTCAGATCCTGAAGGAGTCGTCGCAGGTTGCCAAGGAGGCCATTGCGTGTGTGCATCACTATATCCATTGGTATTATTTTTAGACATCTGCTTAGTTATTCAAGTGAAACGATGTATTAAGATATGTGTAAACAAAGTTCCATCATTTTATTGATAAGTGAAAATAGTACAGTGTATCACATCATCAGTTGGTACTAGAAAACAATTTAGGGTGTTTCTGTTTAATTGTTGCTTCCTCGACGCCGTGGTGATCCCAGAGCACCTTCACAAGTTGTATGCTACGTCGCCTTAGTTCTTGAGTTTTTCTATCCAAAATCTGTACCGCTCTCTCCTGACACTTATTTCCTTCCTCAACCCGAACCTCGACTAGAGGGATGATATGCGAAGGATCAGGACGATATTTGAGAAGCATAAATATGTGAAAAAAGTCATGAACCTTAGGCATTGACGATGGAAGGGATAGACGATAAGCAAGTTTGGCAATACCTTCAATGATCTGAAATGGACCTATATACCGCGGGGAGAGCTTTCCTTTGATCCCAAAGAATTTGACACCTCTTGTGGGTTGAACTTTTAGAAAAACAAAGTCCCCCTTATTAAATTCTAGAGGCTGTCTCTGCTTGTCAGCATAGCTTTTCAGTCGACTTTGTGCAACACAAAGTCGTTCCTTTACTAGTGTGATCTTCTTCGAAGTCTCTTGAACTAGTTCAGGGCCTAACTGTGGTCGATCTGCCATATCTAACCAGCATACCGGAGATCTGCAAATACGACCATAGAGAGCCTCGTACGGTGCCATGCCGATACTAGTTTGGTAGCTGATGTTCTATGCAAACTCAGCTAAATGTAAGTACTTTGCCCATCCGTCATTAAAGTCCAAAATGCAACACAGTAACATGTCTTCTAAGATTTGGATAAGACGCTCTGACTGCCCATCAGTCTGAGGGTGAAAGGTTGTGCTCATAGTGATCTTAGAACCCATTCTACTCTGGAAGCTTTTCCAAAAGTTTGATGTGCATCGAGGGTCTCGATCAGAGACGATCGTGAGTGGTATGCCATGAAGGCGTACGATTTCTCTTTCATATAGTTCGGCAAGTTTGGCGGGGTTATCCGTGAACTTTATTGACAGAAAGTATGCAGACTTTGTAAGTCTGTCAATGATAACCCAGATAGCATCATGCCCTTTATTATTTCGAGGCAAGGCCATAACTGTGACGCCCCGAATATTATTTCATCTAGCCCATAACCCAATTGCATTTTGCCCAAACTCCATGTGTTTGCCTCGATATGTTTAATGTTTGTTTAATGTTGTATATTTGATGCTTGATAATGTATATAAATATGTGCATTATAAATTGTATATGAGTCATGTTAAATTAAAGTATAATGCATGTTTTATTATTTATGCATGGGCCCATTAAACCATGAATTGATATGGGTTAGGATTGATTGAATAAAAGGATAAATGAGAATGAAAATTTGGTGTATTAAATGGATTGGACATTTAAAATACATGGAAGCATGAGATTGGTTAAAGTACATGTGGTTGGTATGGGTAGTATGAGACCAACACATGTCAAGTTAGTGCATGAGAATGGACAAGTGTCCCATGCCCCATTTCTTTTCTCCAACGCATGTCAAGTTGGTGCATGAGAATGGACAAGTGTCCCATGCCCCATTTCTCTTCTCCAATACATGTCAAGTTGGTGTATGAGACCAACACATGTCAAGTTGGTGCATGAGAATGGACAAGTGTCCCATGCCCCATTTCTCTTCTCCAATACATGCCAAGTTGGTGCATGAAAATGGACAAGTGTCCCATGCCCCATTTCTCCTCTCCAACACATGTCAAGGTTGGTGCATGAGAGTGGACAAGTGTCCCATGTCCTACTTCTCTTCCCCAAGGAAGTCCTAGAGGGTGAGATGAGTGGAGAGAAAGGAAAAAAAGAAGAGAAAGGAAAGAAGAAGAGAAAGAAAGAGGGAGTTGCTTTGAGGAAAGTCTCAACAACGTTTTAATCAAGGAGATGGATCTTGGTCCCATATGGTCAGATTGAGCTCAAAATTTGTCAACAAGTTTGTATCTTATGGGTATTCATTCTAGTCGGTGGAGATCTTGATTGGAAATCTCGTCTAAAAGATATAACCTCTCAAACAAAGCTGCTCGGAAAGTCTGGATTTCTCGCGCAGTTTAGATCAAATTAATAGATCTCCTAAATCTACCGTCAGATGGATATGATATTTGGAATGTGGTTTACAACTGATCTGTCTGCATTGTGAACGGTGGAGATGTTTATGGGTTGAGTATGTTGTGTGATATAGTCATCTGATTGTCTGATTAGAAACTTGTTCATCAAAGAGGCTTATCTTTTTGGTCCACTGTTGGATTGAGCTGATTTTTGGACAGAAGGTTTGTTTCTTAACATACTTCAATCTGTAGGGTTAATTTTGTGATTAAATATTTCTGTTAGTAGATTGATACATCTGAATGAACAGAATATTAAATGAAGAATTGGTAGGGTTGCTTGTATTAGACCTAAATTTAGAATATGAACTTAGATGTGACGACACCCCCGACGTAGGCTGACGTCATGACCGCCACAGTATACTATACACTGTACATACCCATATACAGTATATAATACACTGTCAGCCTCAACGGGCATTCACAAAAAATTCCAATAATTTTCAAAAATTTTGACAGCACCTCCCCATAAAATGGACATTTCACATTTTTTTCCAAATATATTACAAATCAAATCCAATATAGATATATTTAATCATTCCATTCATTCACACATCAAATCCTCACCTGATCAATATATCTGATCATCTCATTTCATTATCACAAGCATAGTATAACATTACCCCACAACCCATCTAGGTGATGTTAAATATATAGTATGTGATAATTCTACATATCAAAATAACAAAAATATAACCCATATCCTCCAATGCGTCCATATACATACCAGACGAAGGCTCAGGTGATTATCACTCACGGATTTTTCATTTTTCCTTCGACTCAATACCTGAAATAATGGAGGAAATGGAGTGAGCAATCAACAACTCAATGAATATATTTCTTGATATGGCAATTATATGCATTTAGGAAAATATGGCATTTAAAATCATTTCAAACAAGTATTAAACACATGCATCATTCAACAAATATATTATACATGTAAACAACATAATTTCATGGGTTTTGAAGAAAACAATGCATTCTTTTTTTCCACAAAATCCACAATCTCCCTCCTTCAAGGCAAGAGAGCGGGTCTAACCCTTGTATGGACGTTACAAGGTAGTCACAACCTCTCATTACCCAATTCACAGTCATTTCAAGGATCTCCAATCCTTGTTAGGACAGGCCTACTGACAATGAGGTTACGCATAACACTCATCCGGGTCTAATTCCTAACGAAATGACACCAACTTGCCTTTGTAAGTCTTACAGGCTCCAATGCTAAAAAGAAATCATTTATGAATGCAAATTAAAACCCAATGCAACATTATATTCATAACATATTTACATTCCAACACTTCATATATTTAAAATGTCATACAAGAACCAAAATCAAGAAAATATACTCACAGTACACGAATTTTCAACTTAAATACCATCCCCATCGCTTTCGAGTCCAGCTCCAATTTAAATCCATAAATCCAACTAACTTAACCTGTCACAACCACTCCATAATTAAATTTCATTTAGTCATATCTATTTACATCTTCAATTTCTCAACTCACTACAAATCATTAAGAATAAAAATCAACCTGAATACTCATATACCCATTATGTGAATTTAGATTCCAACTCACTTTAAAACTCATAAACAGTTGAAGAAACTACTATCTCGTTTCTATGGTCAATCTAGATATTTTTACAAGAAAGAACAGTGAAAATAGAGTTCCAATTCAAATTTTCACTAATTTTCAGTTTATTTTTCAACTGGAACATATATCAATTTTATTAAAAATATATAACATTCCTAAAATTATTCTGTTTACATCGAGACGTGTAAAATCAGTCATTCTATCCTTCTACTACCTTCAACACGTATTTTATTAAGGTTTTACACGTTCGCGAAGGTCACGACAGTGAATTTTACTCACCAAAACCATATATTTAGTTACTAAAAACATCAAATCATATCCAAAAATCATGATCTTAACATCGAAACGTCCGGAATTCAATTCTCTACGATTCTATGATCTCAAACCGGAGTTTCATTGTTTTCTAATTCCATTTTATTCACTGGATATGATCATAGTACTATTCACGTCATCACTATTCATTGAAAACATGTAAATTTTTACTAAAATTGTCAAACGGTCTCCAAAAATCATGAAATTAGTATCGATGGACTCGCAACAGTGCATTCTACCATTCTATAGCCTTAAACTGGAGTTTCATCAGGTTTTAAATGATTCAAATGGTCTCCAATCTAAACTCTAAATTCCAACAAACTTCAAACGACTATAAAAATTCCAAATGAACACATAAATTCAATCTAACCATATATTTAAGGTTCCTACAGCCTAGGAAGTGTTTTCCAACCTTCCTAGCTGATTTTCATTCATGTTGGGTCAAAATCCCAAATTTTGAAAACGCCGTAAAACGGCTCCCACAACAAAAATTACTCCGAAAGAAAGGTTACATCTAGCTTAGATATCAAGTTCACGAAGAAATAGAGTGAAAATCACTTACCGCGGGTCCGAATTTGAAGCAAATCCCGCGTTTCCCATTTTTCTTCTTCTCCTTCTTCTCTCCGTCCACTCGTTCTTCTTTCTGCAACTTCTCTTTTCCTTTTTATTTTTTTTTACACGTTTTCTCTTCTTCTTCTTCTTCTTTTTTATTTTAAACGTTGGTGAGGGGTATAGATTAGAAATGAAATGAGATGATATTTTATATAAAATATGATCAAATGCACCTAGGCTTGGCTTAATATCCAACTCCTCCATCAAATTTCATTGAATTCAACTCATCTCATTTATATAATTCATTTAATAATTCAATTTCAATCTACACCATTTTCTTAATTTAATTTATAACTCAATTCACATATGTAATTAACCAACTCATTCAACTAACAAAACTTATATTCTTTATTTAATAATTTTCTTTATTTGCTCATATTCCTTAAATATAGCATGTATTTCATGCACGCGTATATTTGCCTCTTACGTATAAAATACGCGTATTATACATCTCGATATACGCGTAATTCAACATATGTATTTAATTAAAACTACGGGATGTTACAATCTCCCCAACTTAAGGAATTTCGTCCTCGAAATTTAAAATCAAGGAATAGTCCTCAAGTGATACTCAATTTCAAAAAACTGCTCCCGCATTTTATATTTTCGCTCCCATGTTTGCTCTTCTTAATACGTAGTATCCTCCCCAACTTAGAGTTGAGTTATATCCATAACATATATGGAATCCGAATGACATTTCCTCAACATCATTATATAGAAAATAGTACGGACACATATCCACTGTGACAGTAGAGCAAATCGGTAAGCCAATGGACCTATCCTATCAAGGATCTCTAATGGTCCAACAAATCGCGGTGCGAGCTTTCTTTTCATTCCAAATCTCATTTGGCTTTTCTGTGGTAAGACCCTTAGCAAAACTGAGTCAGCCACAATACATTTCAAGGCTTATATACCAAACTTGTGTATTTAATAATATCCTGTGGCACCAATAACTATAACTTCACACTTTCAAATCAACAAGTTGGAGATCTATAAGGCTTACTATCAAACTTTTAGAGTGCCATCATTATGTTATTATAATAGCTATTTATACAAATACGTTTACACACATATAATATTCCTTCCAACTTCCACCAAAATTCACGTATGCCAGACCCGAGCATGCTCGCAAGCATCAAAGTCACTCTCTCTCTCCGTCTGTCAACCAGTCTGAGAATAAAATATCACACTAAGAAGGAGATGAGTACCAAATTGAGTCTGCATCATATATCAGATCTCGACACAATCTTCGGATCTTAATCCGACATGACAAATATTTGAGTACTCCCATAAAATCTCCTTATCTCACACATATACAATATGCGCAGAGTGTAATACCCTGTATTTCACAAAAAAAAAAAAAAAAAAAAAAAATTTACTATTTGAAATTTTTACTATTTGGGCAACGCCCGAACGTTCAGGCGCATGCCAGAACGTTCAGGCGCCTGCCAGAACGTTCAGGCGCCTGCCAGAACGTTCAGGCGCCTGCCAGAACGTTCAGGCGGCATGCCAGAACGTTCAGACGCCTGCCAGAACGTTCAGGCGGCATGCCAGAACGTTCAGGCGCCTGCCAGAACGTTCAGGCGCCTGCCAGAACGTTCAGGCGCCATGCCAGAACGTTCAGGCGCCTGCCAGAACGTTCAGGCGCCTGCCAGAACGTTCAGGCGCACAAAATCTCTATATAAGAAACCTCCTCATTTCTCATTTCTCACACCAAATCACCTTCTCTTGTGATTTTTCTTCTCCTTTCTACGCATTCTAAGTTTTTAGTCTTTGAGACTCCCGGTGGGGTGCAACAAATTTCTGTCCGGAGGAAAGCGCCAGATCTGAAAGCGGTGCAACGAAGTTCTGTCCGGAGAAAAGCACCAGATCTGAAGGTGGGGAACGAAACATAGGTTTGCGTGTTTTATAACTTTTATTAAAGTTTACATTCAATTATTATTATGTCTACTATTCATTTACACTGCATTATGTCAATAATGTTATGACCTGAATGTTATAACTTTGCACGTCGTGATACCGACCCTGATAAGGTTCACTAGACGTTGCCAAAGTCAGTCTAAATGTCAAGAAAGACCAGACCAGTAGACTAGACCAGTTCATGCATTGGCATCATACATATCACCACCTAGGGACGTATATGGTTTATGACTCATAGAATAGTTAGAAGCATTGCTCACTATTCATTATATTTCTCTGGAGAAGAACGTACATGAGAACCCGGCTACAACCGGGGAGGGACATCAGTACGTGAATCCAGAGCATCGTTCCTGAGGAGGGACGTACAGTGAGAACCTGGCTTCGCCCGGGGAAGGACACCAGTACGTGAACTCAGGCGATGTACGCTCATCAAACCATTAGTACGTGACGGTGTCATGCATACATACATATTGATTGATTATGATGCTTACATGTGTATTTAAGATATTTGATATTGAAGTATGCTTTATTAATTGTTATACTCATGCACTAATTACCCACTGAGCGCGTTAAGCTCACTCCAATATTATCAAATCTTTCCCAGGAAATTAGGGTGGACTGGGTGCAGGTTATGGGGCCCACATTTTGTACCCTTTGTATGAATCATTGGGGATTTTGGGAGTATGTTCCCTTGACCATTTTATGTACAAAAGTATTCTGAATTATATGAAATCAGATTTGTACTGTGTACTGTATTTCCGCTGCGCACTCTGTTATTACCATTATGATTGTTCCAAATGCGCCCCCGTCCGAGAGTGTACCGCCAGTTTAGGCGCGTCCGGGTGGGGTGTGACATTTAATGGTATCAGAGAGTACGGTCCACGGCCCACCCAAGTCCACCAAATTAGGGAAAGAAACTATAATTGATTTAAATATACATATAGTCATAATTTATTAGAAACTATATGCGTAGTTATTATTGAATATATGTATCTATATACATTAGAGTATATGAGGTACGTATAAAATAAAAAAAAAAAAAAAAAAAAAAAATTATTTTTCGAAAATTATTTATTCGAAAAAAAAAAAAAAAAAATTGATATATCTAAAACTATATATATATATGACTTCTATATATAGTTAAGATTAAAAATAACTATATATGATTTTTATATAGTCTAAATTTTAAAAATATATATATATATATATATATAGTTGCTTTATGAAAACTATATATATAATTATGATGAGATATGTCTATACATTCATAGGTGAATACGACATATATGCATCAAATCACTAATGAAGAAAATTTCATGATGTCATAAACATCAACAGAAAACTCGAAAATAATGTCTAGAAGACAAGGCATAACTCTTAAAAATATTAGGAATATATTTTGTGTCTTTCACACAAATTTATTTTCCTTTCAGCAAAAGAATAACCTCAAGGGAGGGAACAACTTCTACTAGTAGGGAACCAATTCCCACTAGACTAACGGAATTGTCCAAAAGAGAGATTGTGACCATGAGGAGCATCGACAATAGCGATCTACGCCTCCGTCCAATCCTTTATGACGAACTCGCAACATTAGATTGGTTAAATATAACCAAAGTCGAGGGTCAACCGTACCAATAAACTCTTCAAACGTACTGATAAACTGTCCAAACGTCCTGATAAACTGTCCAAACGTACTGATAAACTGTTCATCAGTACTGATAAACTGTTCAAAAAATACTGATAGGAATAGGACCTTTTTACTAAAGGAAGATGGAGAATTTCAATATGAAGACATCTGATATTCGGTCTAATGTTTATTTAAGACAAACTGTTATCAGTTGCTCCACATCATAAACTTAAGTCCACTACTTTTTAATTTAGGTATAGAAGTGTCGTAACACATTGATCATTTGACATGATATGAAAACTTCATGATTGGGCATCATATTAGGGTTTAGGGGACATGATAAATTTCCTTACTCTAGCATCTACTCATAAAACAGCTTAATCCGTATCTCCTAAGCAAAATGATCACACGATCTACTTAAGTTGACACTTTATTCAGCCAAGTTTGTGAAAATCACTACTCAGTTCATACATGATAAACTGTTAATTTAAACGAGAAATAACAACTGGGTGCCACTCTAGAGTCATTTCCTTTCTTTTCTTGCAGTTGGTTTCCTTTCTTTTCTTGTGGTTGGCCTTGAAGCAAGCCTGCCTTAGTTTCTTTGTTTTCTCCTGAAGATCCACCTCTGGCATCTCTTCCACCAACTTCTTTTGTTCCTCCAATAACTTCAGAGCGTCTCCTATCTTTATATCACTACCAACCCCTTCTCCTTCCCCCATTTCCTGCAGTACATAATTCATTACCAAGTAATTATATTCATTAGAACCTCCCCAACTTAATATATCAAAATACTTCTAAAGATCAATATATACTGATGATAAATACCTGACCATTATTGATAATTAGGTGCAAGCTCATCAACTTTCTGTGAGGCCATTTCCTTTGTTCCTCCAATAACCTAAAAGCGTCTCTTATCTTCATATCTCCACCAACCCCTTCTACTTCACCCATTTCCTGCAATACATAATTAATTAAGAAGTCATTATATTAATCAGAACTTCCCCAAGTTAAGATATCAAAATACTTATAAAGATCAATATATAATGATGATAAATACCTGAACATTTTTGATAAGGGTCTGCAAGCTCATCAACTTTCTGTGAGGCCATCTACGGATGCCCAATTCCCTGCACCTCCTCTTCAGCAAGGTTAAGCCTACCTTAAGTTCTTTTGCAGCTTTTGATATGGGCATGTAGAAGTAGCGTGAAATGGTAGTGCGTGATAGAGACTCACTCTTCAGTTTCGTCATCGATTCCACATGATCACTACCAGTACTGCTGCAACTAATCATCCCCTCTCCATTTTCATGCCTGACAATCTGTTGTTTCTCCGCTTCTAATCCAATTCTCATTGGATTCAAACCTCCAACGTTCACATGATCAGTACCAGTACTACTCATCCCCTCTACATTTTCCTGCATCACAATCTGTTGTTTCTCCGCTTCTAATTCCAATAGCAAATTAATCAACACAAAGAGGATGAAATTGCCAATCTGTCCATAATCAAGTACAATATAAAGTGGATTGAGCATTGATACTCACCTTCAAGTTCATTAAGTTGGCTTGGAAAGTCATCTTCATCCATTGAAGAATTCATGAAGGGTGGTACCACTGCCTCGCGTAAACCATATTCTAGAAGAGGCTCCCGCGTATATGGGCTGCTACCAAAACTTGAACAGCTAAAATCAAGTGGGTGGAATTGGTTTGAGAAGAGAAATGGGTCTTCTCCACTATCCACCATGTCTCTGTTAGCTGTGAAGTTCATCATCGTCATCAGTGACAACAACATCACAATAAAAACCAGCATAATTGGGAGATTTCTCTTACAAGCCAAACCAGAACCATAAAAAGAAATTACGAACCACCAAAGAAAAAAAAAAAAAAAAAAAATAAGTGAGGAACTGACGCCATGGTGGAGGGCTGGTAATGCAGTACGAAATGTTGGGCAGCTGCTCCTTCGTCGGATATGGCTGCAACTCATCCTGTTTCGGCGCCGGAGCTGCTCCTCCTTGTCCTCCTGCCATAATCTTTCTTCTCTTCTTTCTCTCTTCCTTTACTTTCTTCTCCTTTTAATGCCCAGACAATCTCAGCCTCCACGACACTCAATCACCAACTCCACCTCCCCCAAAAACAAACCAGACTAACAGTAGTAGAACTCACATAAAAGCACTGACAAGCGTGTTGATGAACCGACAAGCCTGCGGATCAACCGGCGAGTGTGCGGATGACCAGTCAATCGTGGTAATGCACAGGAATGGCGTGCTGCTCAAGAATGGCCTGCAATGAACAGGCTGCTGCAGGAGTGCAGATGAATAGGCACTCCGACTCCAAAGTCCACAAGTGCGGGTTGCAGGCTCCTCCGGCGTGCTGGTAAATCGTAATGACGACGGCCAAAGTCAACAAATGCTGCAGGCGTGACAGGCGTGCTGATAAGTCGGCACGTGCTGGCTGCAGGCGCCTCCGGCGTGCTGGTAAATAGTAAACGCCGACGGCAATTAATTTCTGGCATTGTACAAATTTTCTTTGACATATATGAATAACATTGTTTTGTTTACAGACTATCTTTGGTGGGCAGACTTACAACCATTCTTTCTTTTGTATCACTAACTTTGGTGTGGTATGGGACACAACAAAATTGGAGGATACTAAATAAAATGTGGAAGTAAGAAAACCCATGACCTTGTGTGAAAAGAAACATTTGGAGAAAGTTGCATTACTAATATTATCACTAAGTTTACACGGTATGGGACGAGTAAATTTGGACGATACTATTAGTGAACTTCTATTCAGCCAATGTTTTTAGAGACCGTGTTCATACAACTTAACTTGGTTTCCACCCTTATTACTGAATTCATGTGGTATGGGACATATGAACTTGGATAATAATTGAACAGACTAAGAGTAAGCGTATGAATGCATAAGATTGCGATAGAACGTTCGCTCAGGATATTTACCGAGGCACATCTTAGATTTCTTATGACTCGTATGGCTTTTCAATAAAACATATATGTATGTTCACAAAGACCACAACAAAATCATTTTTAAATACTTGCAAAGGTTTGTACTTATTATATAAACATTCTAACCTTGTTTTTTTTACACCATGGCCAAACATACGAGTTATATAAGATTCTTTGATTCCTCAACAACACCCTTACACTATCCTTAGAAAAATAGGTGATTTTACTATTGCAGTACTCTCGAAATTGTTGCTGAGCATATTCTAACATTATACTTACCTACAGTTTCTTAATCTTGGTTTTCTTTTCTCCTTGCCAGTGAGAAAATGCAAACCAGGAAGAGAGGAAGGCCACGTACTGTTTGCCCCACAATTGAGGCCCCTCCTAAGATTCAGGAATCGCCGCCTCCGACAACAGCACAGGCCACACCCAACACTGCCACTACATCTGGGCAGGCAATCCCACCCCCACCCGCACCCTTTGCCATGTCTTCAAGCTTTGAAACCTTCTTCGCTGGATTTATTGAGGCTATGAAGGCCACTGTTCAAAACAACTTACGGAATTAGAGCGTAATGGCTTCATCCGAAAAAGGATGGTTCGTTACGACTTTGCATCGATTATCGTACGTAGAATAACGTCACCATCAAGAACAGATATCCGTTGCCCAGGATCGATGACTTATTCGACCAACTTCGAGACGCCAAATACTTCTCTAAGATTGATTTACGGTCCGGTTATCACCAACTCCGAATCCGGAAGTCAGACATCACCAAGACGACGTTCAGAACTCGGTACGGTCATTACGAATTCTTAGTTATGCCGTTCGGCCTAACAAATGCACCTGCTGCATTCATGGATTTGATGAATCGCATATTCAGGTTATACTTAGACCGGTTCATGGTGGTTTTTGTGGACGACATCTTGATCTATTCCTCAACCGAAGAAGACCATAAACTACATTTGAAGATCGTCCTCCAGACCTTACAAAGACACCAACTGTATGCCAAGTTGAGTAAGTGCGAATTTTGGGCGCAGAGAGTTCAATTCCTCGGCCATGTGGTTTCAGGCAATGGCATTGAGGTCGATCCTTCTAAGGTTGAAGCCGTCTTAAACTGGAAGCAGCCTACCACCGTTACTCAGATTAGGAGTTTTCTTGGTTTGGCTGGCTATTACAGACGCTTCATCAAGGATTTCTCCAAGATTGCTGAACCTATGACCAAACTCACTCGAAAAGACGTGCGCTTTATCTGGAATTCCGCCTGTGAAGCATCATTTCAGGAATTGAAAAAATGCCTCACGACAGCACCTGTACTTATCACTCCAAGAAATGCAATTGGATTTTCATTATACACCGACGCCTCTCTCCAAGGCTTAGGTGCCGTGCTAATGCAAGAAGGCCAAGTGGTTGCATATGCGTCCAGACAACTGAAGATTCATGAGGGTAATTACCCAACGCATGACTTGGAACTTGCCGCTGTCGTATTTGCACTAAAGTTATGGCGTCATTACCTATACGGTGAACGCTTTGAGGTCTTCTCGGATCACAAGAGTCTTAAGTACATATACACTCAGCGAGACCTTAACCTCCGCCAACGACGATGGTTGGAATTCTTGAAAGATTATGACTTTCAACTCCAGTACCACCCCGGAAAGGCCAATGTTGTGGCTGATGCCCTGAGTAGAAAATCTTATGTTGCTTGCACTCTTAACTATGAAATGGGAAAGTTGGCTACAGAGTTGGAGAACTTTAACCTCCAACTGAACATAGAGGGACCAAGACCACGACTCTCTCAATTATCAGCTACCTCTGACCTTGTTCGCAAGATTTCAGCTACTCAAGCCAATGACCCTATGTTAATGGAGAAACGCGAACTTCTACTCAGCGGGCAAGACCTTCCTCATTGGTCAGTCTCTGACGACGGAGCCGTTTTCTATAAAAAACGTCTTTGTCTTCCGAACGATCCCGAGGTTCGGAAAGACGTGCTTACTGAGATGCACTGTTCGAGATACGCTATGCATCCTGGGGGTGACAAGATGTACCAGGATGTCAAGCGACAATTCTGGTTTTCTGGAATGAAGACGGCCATTGCAGACTTCGTTGCTCGATGTCTTGTTTGCCAGCAAGTTAAGGCAGAACGAAGACTTCCCTCTGGCCTTCTCCAACCGTTATCTATTGGGGAATGGAAATGGGAGAACATCGCAATGGATTTTGTTACAGCCTTACCTCGAAATAATAAAGGACAAGATGCTATCTGGGTTATCATTGACCGACTTACAAAGTCGGCACACTTCTTGCCAATAAAGTTCACGGATAATCCCGCCAAACTTGCCGAACTCTATGAAAGAGAGATCGTACGCCTCCATGGAATACCACTCACGATCGTCTCTGATCGAGACCCTCGATTCACATCCAACTTTTGGCAAAGTTTCCAACATAGAATGGGATCTAAGATCACTATGAGCACAGCCTTCCACCCTCAGACTGATGGGCAGTCAGAGCGGCTTATCCAAATCTTAGAAGACATGTTACGATGCTGCATTTTGGACTTTCATGACGGATGGGCAAAGTATTTACATCTAGCCGAGTTTGCATACAACAACAGCTACCAAACTAGTATCGGCATGGCACCATACGAGGCTCTCTATGGTCGGCCTTGCAGATCTCCGATATGCTGGTTAGATATGGCAGATCGACCGCAGTTAGGCCCTGAATTAGTACAAGAGACTTCTGAAAAGATCACACTCGTAAAGGAACGGCTTCGTGTTGCACAAAGTCGACAGAAGAGCTATGCTGACAAGCGGCGACAACCTCTAGAATTTGATAAGGGGGACTTTGTTTTTCTGAAAGTCCAGCCCACAAGAGGTGTCAAACGCTTTGGGATCAAAGGCAAGCTCTCCCCGCGATATATCGGTCCATTTCCGATCATTGAACGTATTGGCAAACTTGCTTATCGTCTGTCCCTTCCATCATCCATGCCTAAGGTTCATGACGTTTTTCACGTATCTATGCTTCGCAAGTATCGTCCTGATCCTTCGCATATCATTCCTTTAGTCGAGGTTCGGGTTGAGGAAGGAAATACGTACCAGGAGAAAGCAATCCAAATTTTAGATACAAAAACTCAAGAACTACGGCGCCGTAGCATACCACTTGTGAAAGTGCTCTGGGATCACCACGGCGTAGAGGAAGCAACATGGGAACTAGAATCAACAATTAAACAAAAATACCCTGAATTGTTTTCTAGCACCAACTGCTGAAGTGATACGTTGTATTATTTTCCTTTATCAATATCAGGATGAAACATTGTTTACACCAATCTTAATACATTGTTTCACTTCAAGAACTACCAGATGTCTGACAATAATATCAATGGATAGAGTATTACACACATGCAGTGGCCTCATTCACAGCCTGCGGCTACTTCTCAAACCGCCAACCCCCATCACTACTTGACTTGATTTCGAGGGCGAAATCCCTTTAAGGGGGGTAGAGTGTAATACCCTGTATTTCACAAAAAAAAAAAAAAAAAAAAAAAAAAAATTTACTATTTGAAATTTTTACTATTTGGGCAACGCCCGAACGTTCAGGCGCATGCCAGAACGTTCAGGCGCCTGCCAGAACGTTCAGGCGCCTGCCAGAATGTTATTCAGACGCCTGCCAGAACGTTCAGGCGGCATGCCAGAACGTTCAGGCGCCTGCCAGAACGTTCAGGCGCCTGCCAGAACGTTCAGGCGCCATGCCAGAACGTTCAGGCGCCATGCCAGAACGTTCAGGCGCCTGCCAGAACGTTCAGGCGCCTGCCAGAACGTTCAGGCGCCATGCCAGAACGTTCAGGCGCCATGCCAGAACGTTCAGGCGCCTGCCAGAACGTTCAGGCGCAGAAAATCTCTATATAAGAAACCTCCTCATTTCTCATTTCTCACACCAAA
Source organism: Paratinospora sagittata (assembly GCA_035771175.1). Taxonomy (NCBI): domain Eukaryota; kingdom Viridiplantae; phylum Streptophyta; class Magnoliopsida; order Ranunculales; family Menispermaceae; genus Paratinospora; species Paratinospora sagittata. The sequence continues at coordinate 17,946,140 of CM069603.1, forward strand.
TCACCTTCTCTTGTGATTTTTCTTCTCCTTTCTACGCATTCTAAGTTTTTAGTCTTTGAGACTCCCGGTGGGGTGCAACAAATTTCTGTCCGGAGGAAAGCGCCAGATCTGAAAGCGGTGCAACGAAGTTCTGTCCGGAGAAAAGCACCAGATCTGAAGGTGGGGAACGAAACATAGGTTTGCGTGTTTTATAACTTTTATTAAAGTTTACATTCAATTATTATTATGTCTACTATTCATTTACACTGCATTATGTCAATAATGTTATGACCTGAATGTTATAACTTTGCACGTCGTGATACCGACCCTGATAAGGTTCACTAGACGTTGCCAAAGTCAGTCTAAATGTCAAGAAAGACCAGACCAGTAGACTAGACCAGTTCATGCATTGGCATCATACATATCACCACCTAGGGACGTATATGGTTTATGACTCATAGAATAGTTAGAAGCATTGCTCACTATTCATTATATTTCTCTGGAGAAGGACGTACATGAGAACCCGGCTACAACCGGGGAGGGACATCAGTACGTGAATCCAGAGCATCGTTCCTGAGGAGGGACGTACAGTGAGAACCTGGCTTCGCCCGGGGAAGGACACCAGTACGTGAACTCAGGCGATGTACGCTCATCAAACCATTAGTACGTGACGGTGTCATGCATACATACATATTGATTGATTATGATGCTTACATGTGTATTTAAGATATTTGATATTGAAGTATGCTTTATTAATTGTTATACTCATGCACTAATTACCCACTGAGCGCGTTAAGCTCACTCCAATATTATCAAATCTTTCACAGGAAATTAGGGTGGACTGGGTGCAGGTTATGGGGCCCACATTTTGTACCCTTTGTATGAATCATTGGGGATTTTGGGAGTATGTTCCCTTGACCATTTTATGTACAAAAGTATTATGAATTATATGAAATCAGATTTGTACTGTGTACTGTATTTCCGCTGCGCACTCTGTTATTACCATTATGATTGTTCCAAATGCGCCCCCGTCCGAGAGTGTACCGCCAGTTTAGGCGCGTCCGGGTGGGGTGTGACAGTCTATCAATAGAATTCTGGTGTTCATTGGAAGAATACGCAGACTTATCAGTCCACTAATGGTTATCCAAATGGTATCATTTCTACCCATAACCCATAAGATACCATTTGAATCCCATCTTTAATTAATACAATCCATATTATTAATTCCATAATCTTTCATACTGTTATCATACTCGTCTCATCATAAATTTTACTCTCTGAATATGAGTATCACTCAGCTGAACCTGCATTCGAGCACAAATATCAACACATGGAGTAATAGAGAGTACACTTATAACTGTAACTCTCACTCACAACAATCTCTATTTATGGCTAACTTATAGATATTACTCCAGTTTCAGCTTGTTTCCTGCTCAATGTCTCAGCAACATATTGGCCTTTCCCAGGATAATAATTCAATATAAAATCAAATCCCTCGGAAATTCTTGCCACATTTATTACCTCATATTTAGTTTCTTTCCGTTCAAATAATTACTTCAGACTCTTAAAAGCTGAGGATAATGTGACCTTTTTATTATAAAAGCAATGCTCTCATTATTAACTACCAACAAATTTCTATTCACTCTCAGGATAGTTATTCTTGTGCACTACCAAATAGCTAGAGACCCAAGTAATTAACCTATCCTTTTGTATCAATGCACAACCTAGATCTTGACGTGATATTCATCAATCACAATTACTTCCAGATTCTGGAAATAGTAATACCATTTAATACTGTGAGAGCTTTCCCATGCACAACGGTCCACACAATACGCACCATTTGTCTGGTTTAGTTTCGTGAGTGGAAAAGTCAACTTTAAGGATTCTTCCACGAATAGTTATCGTTAAGGAGACCTCCACAAACATCTATAACACACAACTAATACCAGAGAACTTCTGATTTCCATAATTTAAATCAGTTTTAACAGTTCTATGATCACTTTGACCTTCCCAACATCCTTAAAGATACTATTTAAACTAGCCATGTGATCTAAAAATTCGCATCTCAATTATATTCAAAACTCACATTCACCGAGCTTGGCACTCAATCGGTGCTCTCTCAGTGACTACAAGATAATTCCGAGGTGCAATTCATGCTCTTCTCATTTCTTGGGACAATTGCATATATCATCATCGAAGACTATGTAATAATCAAGATATGGTTCATAGTTCATATACCCACTGCATCAATCCTATAAACGTGATTGACACATTAATCAAGGTTACCAAAATGTCATAATATTCATATCTTGTCTTCAAATAGTTTGCATTACATCTTTTTCTCGAATTCTTAACTGATGGTGCCTCGATCTCAAAATGATCTTAAAGAAATTTTGGTTCCATTTAGTTAATCGAATTCGACCATCTATCCATTGTAAAGGATATTCCTTATTTAATATTACCCTGCTCAGTTAACAGTAATTCATACTTAAACATATTTCACTATACCTTTTTTTCATCTTATCACAAATGCTCTCCAAGGTGGCATATCAAGGATAATAAATCTTTTGCTCATTAACACATTTACTTACACCACAATTCCTCAGGTACTCTTTATATGAAGGAATGCATATCATACTGACATCAGTTTTATATGCTATCAATCTCCTGTCTAGGTAGCAATTTGAATAATTCATCAGAGAATACTCCAATATACCAGCTCACCACAGGAATTTTAATCAACTGCATGCCTTATTACGTTACTCTAAATGGCTTTGTACTAGCCATATTCTCCATTTCCTCGTCAATAACCATCTTATCTGAGATAGAAGATTTTGAGGGTATGCATTTTCCACTTATTCAGAATATTACTTCTTTTCGGAGAGACGCTCCACCTGGCATAAGAGGTAGCCAGCCAATCATATCCAACAAAACATCTAATTCCAAAAACTTCATATTCTAAAGTCCATAATTACTTGATGACCCTCATATTTATTACACATAATATTTGCTAACCATATCATGGTAGATCTTTCTCCTGTAGGCATATTCACAATCAATGATCTACTATTATAACAGAACATAATACAATTTGTCTACCATATCACCAGAGGTACAAGACCAGGGAGATCCAACAATACATCAGAATATACACAATAACAAAATGTTGATCACACCTGTTATCAACGTCTTACTAATTTGTGGATCTGGTCTTGTATTTACTTTCATTTATTCTCTAAAATCTGGTGGAGTCACATTGATAAAACATATTCGGGCATTCCATATCGACTAACTGGAGATTAACACATCTCGTGTCTTTTTTTTTTTTAGATTGATAATAGATCTAATGCGTCCATATACATACCAGACGAAGGCTCACGTGATTATCACTCACGAATTTTTCATTTTTCCTTCGACTCAATACCTGAAATATTGGAGGAAATGGAGTGAGCAATTAACAACTCAGTGAATATATTTCTTGATATGACAATTATATGCATTTAGGAAAATATGGCATTTAAAATCATTTCAAACAAGTATTAAACACATGCATCATTCAACAAATATATTATACATGTAAACAACATAATTTCATGGGTTTTGAAGAAAACAATGCATTCTTTTTTTCCACAAAATCCACAATCTCCCTCCTTCAAGGCAAGAGAGCGGGTCTAACCCTTGTATGGACGTTACAAGGTAGCCACAGCCTCTCATTACCCAATTCACAGTCATTTCAGGGATCTCCAATCCTTGTTAGGACAGGCTTACTGACAATGAGGTTACGCATAACACTCATCCGGGTCTAATTCCTAACGAAATGACACCAACTTGCCTTTCCAAGTCTTACATGCTCCAATGCTAAAAAGAAATCATTTATGAATGCAAATTAAAACCCAATGCAACATTATATGCATAACATATTTACATTCAAACATTTCATATATTTAAAATGCCATACAAGAACCAAAATCAAGAAAATATACTCACAGTACAGGAATTTTCAACTTAAATACCATCCCCGTCGCTTTCGAGTCCAGCTCCAATTTAAATCCATAAATCCAACTAACTTAACCTGTCACAACTACTCCATAATTAAATTTCATTTAGTCATATCTATTTACATCTTCAATTTCTCAACTCACTTCAAATCATTAAGAATAAAGATCAACCTGAATACTCTTATACCTATTATGTGAATTTAGATTCCAACTCACTTTAAAACTCATAAACAGTTGAAGAAACTACTATCTCGTTTCTGTGGTCAATCTAAATATTTTCACAAGAAAGAACGGTGAAAAGAGAGTTCCAATTCATATTTTCACTAATTCTCAGTTTATTTTTCTACTGGAACATATATCAATTTTATTAAAAATATATAACTTTCCTAAAATTATTCTGTTCACATCGAGACGTGTAAAATCAGTCATTCTATCCTTCTACTACCTTCAACAGGTATTTTATTGAGGTTTTACACGTTCGTGAAGGTCACGACAGTAAATTTTACTCACCAAAACCATATATTTAGTAACTAAAAATATCAAATCATATCCAAAAATCATGATCTTAACATCGAAACGTCCGGAATTCAATTCTCTATGATTATATGATCTCAAACCCGAGTTTCATTGGAATCTAATTCCATTTTAATCACTAGATATGATCATAGTATTATTCACGTCACTGTTCATGTCATCACTATTCATTGGAAACTTGTAAATTTTTACTAAAATTGTCAAACGGTCTCCAAAAATCATGAAATTAGTATTGATGGACTCGCAACAGTGCATTCTACCATTCTATAGCCTTAAACTGGAGTTTCATCAGGTTTTAAATGATTCAAATGATCTCGAATCTAAACTCTAAATTCCAACAAACTTCAAACGACTATAAAAATTCCAAATGAACACATAAATTCAATCTAACCATATATTTAAGGTTCCTACAGCCTAGGAAGTGTTTTCCAACCTTCCTAGCGGATTTTCATTCACGTTGGGTCAAAACCCCAATTTTTGAAAACGTCGTAAAACGGCTCCCACAACAAAAATTACTCTGAAAGAAAGGTTACATCTAGCTTAGATATCAAGTCTACGAAGAAATAGAGTGACAATCACTTACCGCGGGTCCGAATTTGACGCGAATCCCGCGTTTCCCCTTTTTCTTCTTCTCCTTCTTCTCTCCGTCCGCTCGTTCTTCTTTCTGCAACTTCTCTTTTCCTTTTTATTTTTTTTACACGTTTTCTCTTCTTCTTCGTTTTTATTTTAAACGTTGGTGAGGGGTATAGAGTAGAAATGAAATGAGATGATATTTTATATAAAGTATGATCAAATGCACCTAGGCTTGGCTTAATATCCAACTCCTCCATCAAATTTCATTGAATTCAACTCATCTCATTTATATAATTCATTTAATAATTCAATTTCAATCTACACCATTTTCTTAATTTAATTTATAACTCAATTCACATATGTAATTAACCAACCCATTCAACTAATAAAACTTATATTCTTTACTTAATAATTTTATTTATTTGCTCCTATTCCTTAAATATAACATGTATTTCATGCACACGTATATTTGCCTCTTACGAATAAAATACGCATATTATACATCTTGATATATACGTAATTCAGCGTATGTATTTAATTAAAACTATGGGGTGTTACATTAGACCTTTCCAAATAGCTTGCATGTCAACTATGTTGATCTAGTTGCCATTGTTGATGAACCCATGATGCAAAATTAGTGATATACCTGGCTGAACATGGTGACCTAGTGTAAATCGGCAATATGGCCTAAGTATGAAGAATTTCATATTTTAGGGCTTTTGATGCTTTGGGCCTAAAATCATTGAATTGATGCAACTTATGTTTAATTAAGCATGATTAGGGTTGATTATGCTACTGATTTGGTGGTTGTGACCATATCATGGGTTAGGCCTACTTGTGATCAAATGGCCCAATTTGAGCATGTTTATGCCTAAGGAATTGAAAATCAGTATTTTTGATTAATAGAATGGTTTATGAATGAGAACTATGCATTAGAGGCCTAAGTCATGTGATTTGAGTTGAATGATGGGATTAGATGGGATTTAGGCCTATTGTCTATATATGGACTGATTTTGGGTTGATGTGTAATGTCTATGTGATTGAGCATAGAAATTGATGTATGGTTGGATATTGATGAATGTTTCAGAATCTTGATTGGGTTGATTCGGTTTGGTGGCCTTGTGTGGTTAGATATTCTCGCGAGGCTTGGTTGTGAGTAGACTTCATTTATGATTATATCTTTTATGTCATCATATCACTTATATATATTGTATGTTGAAAGCATGAATGTGTCCTAATGTTTTGAATGATGCATTGATTTGAGAAAACCTTATGACTTTGGTTGGGCCCATCTATCTGGCTAATAGGGGGACTTAACCTTGTCATAGGAGGGTTTTAAAAAGGAAATATTTGGGGATGAGAACGGTACGGTGAAATAGATGTGCACTAGTAACCCCAATGCATGTGGAATGTGGATTCAAATTGATAAGCTTTTACTTGCATCAAACTTATTATAAATGCTTGATATCTATATGTTATGAGCTTTTAATCATGCTACACATTGACATGCATACATGGTATTTATTGATGAGTATTGATAGCATATTTGAATTCTATTCACTGGGCACCGTTGGCTCACCCTCAAGATATGACCACTCTTTTGCCCTTATTCAGGACAGAAGGACCTGAAAGAGGAAAATGCGGGTGAGCCAACGGTGCTCAGTGAATAGAATTCAAATATGCTATCAATACTCATCAATAAATATCATGTATGCATGTCAATGTGTAGCATGATTAAAAGCTCGTAACATATAGATATCAAGCATTTATAATAAGTTCGATGCAAGTAAAAGCTTATCAATTTGGATCCACATTCCACATGCATTGGGGTTACTAGTGCACGTCTATTTCACCGTACCGTTCTCATCCCCAATCATGTTAATTTGGGGTTACTAGTGCACGTCTATTTCACCGTACCGTTCTCATCCCCAAATATTTCCTTTTTAAAGCCCTCCTATGACAAGGTTAAGTCCCCCTATTAGCCAGATAGATGGGCCCAACCAAAGTCATAAGGTTTTCTCAAATCAATGCATCATTCAAAACATTAGGACACATTCATGCTTTCAACATACAATATGTATAAGTGATATGATGACATAAAAGATATAATCATAAATGAAGTCTACTCACTACCAAGCCTCGCGAGAGTATCTAACCACACACGGACACCAAACCGAATCAACCCAATCAAGGTCCTGAAACATTCATCAATATCCAACCATACATCAATTTCTATGCTCAATCACATAGGCATTACACATCAACCCAAAATCAGCCCACATATAGACAATAGGCCTAAATCCCATCTAATCTCATCATTCAACTCAAATCACATGACTTAGGCCTCTAATGCATAGTTCTCATTCATAAACCATTCAATTAATCAAAAATACTGATTTTCAATTCCTTAGGCATAAACATGCCCAAATTGGGTCATTTGATCACAAGTAGGCCTAACCCTTGATATGGTCACAACCACCAAATCAGTGGCATAATCAACCTTAATCATGTTTAATTAGACATAAATTGCATCAATTCAATGATTCTAGGCCAAAAGCATCTAAAGCCCTAAAATATGAAAATTTCCATACTTAGGCCATATTGCCTATTTACACTAGGTCACCATGTTCAGCCATGTATATCACTGATTTTGCATCATGGGTTCATCAACAATGGCAACTAGGTCAACATAGTTGACATGCAAGCTATTTGGAAAGTCTAAGTTCATATTCTAAATTTAGGTCTAATACAAACAACCCTACAAATTTTCCATTTAATATTATGTTCAGATGTATCAAGCTGCCAACATAAATATTTAATCACAAAATGAACCATACAGATGGAGTTATTTTAAGAGGCAAACCTTCTGTCCAAAACTCAGCTCAATCCAACGGTGGACTGAAAAGATAAGATTCTTTGATGAACAAGTCTCTTATCAGACAATTTCTCCTTTCTTGCTGCAAATACTTGAAATCAGATGACTATAGCACACAAAATACTTAACCCACCAACATCTCAACCGTTCATAATGCATAACAATCAGGTGTGAAACTACGCGAGAAATCTATTATTTTGATCTAAACTACGTGAGAAATCCAGGCTTTCCGACCAGCTTTGTTTGGGAGGTTATATCTTTCAAACGAAAACTCCAATCAAGATCTCCACCGACCAGAATGAATAACCATAAGCTACGAACTTGCTGACGAAGTTTGAGCTCAATTTGACTATATATCCCGAAGATCCAGCTCTATGATGAAAACGTTGCTGAGATTTTCCTCAAAGCATCTCCCTTTTTCTTTCTCTTCTTCTTTCCTTTCTCTTCTTTTTTTTCCTTTCTCTCTACTCATCTCACCCTCTAGGACTTCCTTGGAGAAGAGAAAAGTAGGGCATGGGACGCTTGTCCACTCTCATGCACCAACCTTGACATGTGTTGGAGAGGAGAAATGGGGCATGGGACACTTGTCCATTTTCATGCACCAACTTGACATGTAGTGGAGAAGAGAAATGGGGCATGGGACACTTGTCCATTCTCATGCACCAACTTGACATGTGTTGGTCTCATGCACCAACTTGACATGTGTTGGAGAAGAGATATGGGGCATGGGACACTTGTCCATTTTCATGCACCAACTTGACATGTATTGGAGAAGAGAAATGGGGCATGGGACACTTGTCCATTCTCATGCACTAATTTGACATGTGTTGGTCTCATACTACCCATACCAACCACATGTACTTTAACCAATCTCATGCTCCCATGTATTTTAAATGTCCAATCCATTTAATACACCAAATTTTCATTCTCATTTATCCTTTTATTCAATCAATCCTAACCCATATCAATTCATGGTTTAATGGGCCCATGCATAAATAATAACATATGCATTATACTTTAATTTAACATGACCCATATACAATTTATAATGCACATATTTATATACATTATCAAGCATCAAATATACAAACATTAAACAACCATCAAACAAACACCAAACATTTCAAGGCAACACATTGAGTTTGGGCAAAATGCAATTGGATTATGGGCTAGATGAAATAATTTTCGGGGCGTCACTTCACATCCACCTTAGAATGAACTTCGTCCTCGAAGTTTTATGGTTAAGAAATTACCTAAGCCCATGAACTCGGCAAAGTGCTCCATCACGTAGTCCTCACGCACCCAAGTAACCCGTTCCTCACCGTGGAACTGCCATCTCACCTTAACCATCAAAATCTCTCGGTTACGCAACCTCTGGACCTTTCAATCAAGTATCTGAATAGGTTCTTCATCATAACTCCCATCCTGCCTCAACTCAATGTTCCTGTCACACCCCGCCTGGACGTGCCTAAACCGGCGGTACACTCGCGGACGGGGCGCGCATATGGAACAATAACAATGGTAACAACAGAGTGCGCAGCAGAAATACAACATACAGTACAAATCTGATTTCATTTAATTCAGAATATAATTTGTACATGAAACGGTCAAGGGAACATACTCCCCAAAATCCCCAATGAATCATACAAAGGGTACAAAATGTGGGCCCCATAACCTGCACCCAGTCCACCCTAATTTCCTGTGAAAGATTGAATATTAATGGAGTGAGCTTAACGCGCTCAGTGGGTAAACAGTTCGTAAGTATAACAATTAATAAAGCATACTTCAATATCAAATATCTTAAATACACATGTGAGGTTCTATTGTACGTCCCTCCTCAGGAACGATGCTCTGGATTCACGTACTGATGTCCCTTCCCAGGCGTAGCCGGGTTCTCATGTACGTTCTTCTCCAGAGATATATAATGAATAGCGAGCAATGCTCCTAACTATTCTATGAGTCATAAACCAAATACGTCCCTAGGTGGTGATATGTATGATGCCAATGCATGAACTAGTCTAGTCTACTGGTCTGGTCTTTTCTTGACATTTAGACTGACTTTGGCAACGTCTGGTGATCCTTATCAGAGTTGGTATCACGACGTGCAAGGTTAGGACATTCAGTATTACTTGTATATGCTGATAGCTTTCAATAAGTCCAACTAGATCAGTCCCCAGTTGAGAGGTGAGAAACAAGGTCTGCTTAAATAACCAATCGCCTAGAGCAGCTCGCTACCTTCCGTTCACTATTTAAAGTTACTAAGGACAAGACCGAGTCTAGTTAAGTCAGATTGACCACAAATCCGACATTATAACAGTATAATAAGTGAATTCCAAGTGTACAGGCATAAGTGCGACAGTATAAACATTATATGACATAATGCAATGTAAATGAACAGTAGAAATAATAATAACTGAATGTAAACTTTAATAAAGTTATAAAACACGCAAACCTATGTTTTGTTCCCCACCTTCAGATAACAACTTCTTCTTTTTCAGATCTGGCGCTTTCCTCCAGACAGAACTTCGTCGTACTGCACTGAGAGTCTCGAAAAGAGAGTCTCAAAAGGCTAAAAACTCAAAATGAGTGAAAAGAGGAGGAAAAATCACAATTTGGAGTGAATTTGGTGTGAAAAATGAAGAGGAAAGGGTTGGTTTATATTGGGGTTTTGGCGCCTGGAAATCTAGGCGGGCTGCCTGGACTTCTGGGCATGTGCCTGGACTTCCAGGCACATATGCCCATTTTTTTTTTTTTGTGAAATACAGGGTATTACACTCTACCCCCCTTAAAGGGATTTCGCCCTCGAAATCAATTCAAGTAGTTATGATGGTTATCTGCTTGAGATCCACTGCTGGCGTCATCTTTAGCGAGTTTTGGATGGTGCTTGTATGGTCCCTGAACAGCATTGTGGCCGGTGGAATCCTCATCATCATAAAACCATGGAGTACACAAAGTTTCATCATTTTATTGATAAGTGAGAATAGTACAATATATCGCATCATCAGTTGGGGCTAGAAAACAATTTAGGGTATTTCTATTTAATTGTTGCTTCTAGTTCCCATGTTGCTTTTTCGATGTCGTGGTGATCCCAGAGCACCTTCACAAGTGGTATGCTACGTCGCCTTAGTTCTTGAGTTTTTCTATCCAAAATCTGTATCGCTCTCTCCTGATACATATTTCCTTCCTCAACCCGAACCTCGACTAAAGGGATGATATGCGAAGGATCAGGACGATACTTGCGAAGCATAAATACGTGAAAAACGTCATGAACTTTAGGCATGGACGATAGAAGGGACAGACGATAAGCAAGTTTGTCAATACGTTCAATGATCTGAAATGGGCCAATATACCGCGGGGAGAGCTTTCCTTTGATCCCAAAGCGTTTGACACCTCGTGTGGGCTGAACTTTTAGAAAAACGAAGTCCCCCTATCAAATTCTAGAGGCTGCCTCCGCTTGTCAGCATTGCTCTTCTGTCGAGTTTGTGCAACACGAAGTCGTTCCTTTACTAGCGTGATCTTTTCAGAAGTCTTTTGAACTAGTTCAGGGCCTAACTGCGGTCGATCTGCCATATCTAACCAGCATTTCGGAGATCTGCAAGGCCGACCATAGAGTGCCTCGTATGGTGCCATGCCGATACTAGTTTGGTAGCTGTTGTTGTATGCAAACTCAGCTAAATGTAAATACTTTGTCCATCCGTCATTAAAGTACAAAATGCAACACCGTAACATGTCTTCTAAGATTTGGATAAGCCTCTCTGACTGCCCATCAGTCTGAGGGTGGAAGGTGGTGCTCATAGTGATCTTAGAACCCATTCTATACTGGAAGCTTTTCCAAAAGTTGGATGTTAATCGAGGATCTCGATCAGAGACGATCGTGAGTGGTATGCCATGAAGGCGTACGATCTCTCTTTCATATAGTTCTGCAAGTTTGGTGGGGTTATCCAGACGCGCCTAAACCGGCGGTACACTCGCGGAACAATAACAATGGTAACAACAGAGTGCACAGCAGAAATACAACATACAGTACAAATCTGATTTCATTTAATTCAGAATATAATTTGTACATGAAACGGTCAAGGAAACATACTCCCCAAAATCCCCAATGAATCATACAAAGGGTAGAAAATGTGGGCCCCATAACCTGCACCCAGTTCACCCTAATTTCCTGTGAAAGATTGGATAATAATGGAGTGAGCTTAACGCGCTCAGTGGGTAAATAGTTCGTGAGTATATCAATTAATAAAGCATACTTCAATATCAAATATCTTAAATACACATGTGAGCATCATAATCAGTCAATATGTATGTATGCATGTCACCGTCTCGTATTGGTTTGATGAACGTACATCGCTTGAGTTCACATACAAATGTCCGTCCGGACGTTTTCCCCTGGCGTAGCCAGGTTCTATTGTATGTCTCTCCTCAGGAACGATGCTCTGGATTCACGTACTGATGTCCCTCCCCAGGCGTAACCGGGTTCTCATGTACGTCCTTCCAGAGAAATATAATGTATAGCGAGCAATGCTCCTAACTATTCTATGAGTCATAAACCATATACGTCCCTAGGTGGTGATATGTATGATGTCAATGCATGAACTGGTCTAGTCTACTGGTCTGGTCTTTTCTTGACATTTAGACTGACTTTGGCAACGTCTGGTGATCCTTATCAGAGTTGGTATCACGACGTGCAAGGTTAAGACATTCAGTATTACTTGTATAAGCTGATAGCTTTCAATAAGACGAACTAGATCAGTCCCCAGTTGAGAGGTGAGAAACAAGGTCTGCTTAAATAACCCATCGCCTAGAGCAGCCCGCTGACTCCCGTTCACTATTTAAAGTTACTGAGGACAAAACCGGGTCTAGTTAAGTCAGATTGACCACAAATCCGGCATTATAACAGTATAATACGTGAATTCCAAGTGTACAGGCATAAGTGCGACAGTATAAACATTATATGATATAATGCAGTGTAAATAAATAGTAGATATAATAATAACTGAATGTAAACTTTAATAAAAGTTATAAAACACGCAAACCTATGTTTCGTTCCCCACCTTCAGATAAGAACTTCTTCTTTTTCAGATCTGGCGCTTTTCTCTGGACAGAACTTCGTCGTACTGCACTGAAAGTCTCGGACAGAGAGTCTCAAAAGGCTAAAAACTCAAAATGAGTGAAAAGAGGAGGAAAAATCACAATTTGGAGTGAATTTGGTGTGAAAAATGAAGAGGAGAAGGTTGGTTTATATAGGGATTTTGGCGCCTGGAAGTCCAGGCGGGCTGCCTAGACTTCTAGGCAGGGCATGTGCGTTGACTTCCAGGCACATATGCCTAAGTTTTTGTTTTTTTTTTTTTTGTGAAATACAGGGTATTACAGTTCCTCCAGTCCAAGACGTGATCAAAGTCACTCCTGTACACTTTCAACATTGACACATGAAAAACATTGTGGACTGCTGCTAACTGAGGTGGCAAGGCTAATCGGTATGCAACGGGCCAATTCGTTCTGAAACCTCGAACGACCCAATAAATCTCGGAGTGAGCTTGCCTTTTATCCCAAATCTAGTCTGGCCCTTCTGAGATGAGACCTTCAATAAAACTTGGTAACCCACCTCAAACTCTACGGTCTTCCGCTTGGCATCAGCGTAACTCTTTTGCCTGTCGTGGGCTACCTTCATATTATGCATGATCCTCTTAATCTTCTCTGTGTGTTCTTGTACAAACTCTGGTCCCATCACTGCAACATCCCCTACCTCCGTCCAACAGACCGGAGATCTACAGGGTCGACCATACAATGCCTCAAAAGGAGCCATGCCAATACTGAATTGATAGCTGTTGTTGTACGCGAACTCACACAGATGTATGTACTCCTCCCAGTTACCACTGGACTCAAGGACACAAGCTCAAAGCATATCCTCCAAAATCAATATCAACCTCTCAGACTAGCCATCCCTCTGAGGGTGAAAAGCGGTACTGAGATCTAGTCTAGTGCCGAGCTGTCTCTGTAACCCCTGCCAGAATACCGATGTAAACCTCGGATCCCTATCTGACACAATCGAAACTGGCACACCATGTAATCTGACTATCTCCCGCATATAGAGTCTCCTTAGCTTGTCCATAGAATCCCTAGTGTTCACCGGTAGAAAGTGAGCGGACTTAGTCAAGCGATCAATAATAACCCAAACAACATTATGTCTCATCGGGGTGTTGGGTAATCCCACAACAAAGTCCATAGTGACGTGCTCCCACTTCCACTCAGGAATGACAAGCGGTTGCATCTGCCCTCCAGGCCTCTAATGCTCAGCTTTGACTCTCTGACAAATCTCGCACCTCTGAATGAACTGAGCTATTTCTCTCTTCATGTCGGGCCACCAATAGATTCTTTCAATAATAACATAATGAGATTTGTGAGCCTCTTGGAGCACACTCTGTCTGAGTCATGGATCTGCGGGAACCCATAAACGTCCCCTAAATCTCAAGGCACCATCAGATGACAAGTGCCAATCAGTAAAATCACTGCTCTCAACCCAAGACTTGTACATCACATAATCAACGCCAAGTCTCTATTGGTCAATCACCTGCTGGACCTGTGTAGGCTGAGCTCTCATTTGAGCACATATCACAATCTGATCTGAAGGGGTAGCACATATGCTCATAACCGTAGCCGCCTCAAGTAGTCTCCACTCATGAGACATCTGGCATGCTACCATAACTGTCTCTACCCGCTTCCTACTCAAGGCATCAGCCACTACATTGGCTTTACCTGGGTGGTATTCCAATGTAAAATCATAGTATTTGAGGAGCTCTAACCACCTTCTCTGCCTCATTTTCAATTCCTTCTGAGAGAACAAGTACTTGAGGCTCTTATGGTCAGAATACAAAGTGAATCTCTCACCATAGAGATAATGCCTCCAAATCATCAAAGCAAAAACCACACGGCCAGTTCTAAGTCATGAACGGGATAGTTCTTTTCATGCACCTTCAACTGCCTCGATGTGTCACACCCCGCCTGGACGCGCCTAAACCAGCGGTACACTCACGGACGGGGCGCGCATTTGGAACAATTATAATGGTAACAACAGATCAGTCCCCAGTTGAGAGGTGAGACACAATGTCTGCTTAAATACCAATCGCCTAGAGCAGCCCGCTGCCTCCTGTTTACTATTTAAAGTTACTGAGGACAAGACCGAGTCTAGCTGAGTCAGATTGACCACAAATCCGGCATTATAACAGTGCAATACATGAATTCAAAATATACAGGCATAAGTGCCGCAGTATAAACAGTATATGACATAATGCAGTGTAAATGAATAGTAGACATAATAATAATTGAATGTAAACTTTAATAAAAGTTATGAAACACGCAAACCTATGTTTCGTTCCCCACCTTCAGATAAAAACTTCTTCTTTCAGATCTGGCGCTTTCCTCCGGATAGAACTTCATTGCACCGTTTTCAGATCTGGCAATTTCCTCTGGACAGAACTTTGTTGCACCGCACCGAGAGTCTCGGACAGAGAGTCTCAAAAACTTAGAATGCGTGGAAAGGAGAAGAAATTCACAAGAGAAAGTGATTTGGTGTGAGGAATGAGAAATGAGGAGGTTTCTTATATAGAGATTTTTGCGCATGAACGTTCTAGCATTCGCCTGAACGTTCTGGCATGCGCCTGAACGTTCTGGCAAGCGCCTGTACGTTCTGGCATGCGCCTGAACGTTCTGGCATGCGCCTGTACGTTCTGGCATGCGCCTGTACGTTCTGGCATGCCTTGCGCCTGAACGTTCTGTCATGCGCCTGAACGTTCTGGCATGCGCCTGAACGTTTGGGCATGCATTGCGCCTGAACGTTCTGGCATGCGCCTGAACGTTCTGTCATGCGCCTCAACGTTCGGGCGTTGCCCAAATAGTAATTTTTTCTTTTTAGTGAAATACAGGGTATTACACGATGCATAAGCAATGACCTTATCCTTCTGCATCGACACGCAACCCAAGCTGATACGAGAGGCATCAGTATAGATAACTAACTCCTGATCAGGCTCTGGCAAAATCAACAGTGGCGTAGATGTCAATCTTTTCTTCAGCTCTAAAAAGACATTCTCACACTCCTCAGTCCATACAAAGGACACATCTTTCTGGGTGAGCCTAGTCATAGGCGTAGTTATCTTGGAGAATTCCTGAACAAATCTCCTATAGTAACCAGCTAACCCAAGAAAGCTTCTGATCTCGGTCACTGTGGTAGGCCTAGGCCAACTGATAATGGCTTCAACCATAGACGGATCAACTGAAATCCCCTCAAAACTCACCACATGATCTAAGAACTTCACTTCGGTGATCCAAAACTCGCACTTGCTCAGCTTTGCATATAACCTATGCTCTCTCAGAGTCTGCAAGGTCACTCTGATAATTGTTATACTCACGAACTATTTACCCACTGAGCCCGTTAAGCTCACTCCATTATCATCCAATTTTTCACAGGAAATTAGGGTGGACTAGGTGCAGGTTATGGGGCCCACATTTTGTACCTTTTGTATGATTCATTGGGGATTTTGGGGAGTATGTTCCCTTGACCATTTTATGTACAAAAATATTCTGAATTAAATGAAATCAGATTTGTACTGTATATTATATATTCCGCTGTGCACTCTATTGTTACCATTGTTATTATTCCAAATGCGCGCCCCATCCGCGAGTGTACCACTGGTTTAAGCGCGTCCGGGCGGAGCATGACATTTAATGGTATCAGAGCGTACGGTCCACGACCCGCCCAAGTCCACCAAATTATGGGAAGAAAAAAAAATTCATTAGATATATATATCTTTAGAACTAGATATATATGAATTACATATAGTTAAGATTTGTATTAAATATATATCTAAGAAAACTATATAGTTTTATATAATTTAGAAATATATATATAGTTATGATTTATGAAAACTATATATATTGTTATGATTAAATATATATCTATATATCTATGCATATAGGAGATATATATATACCTTGTTGCTAATGAGGAAATTTTGGATGAAAATTTTTATTAGATATATATATCTCTAGAACTATATATATATGTCAATTATATATAGTTGAGATTTATATTAAATATATATCTAGAAAACTATATGATTTTTGTATAGTTTGATTTAAATATATACATAGTTATGATTTATGAAAACTATATATATGGTTATGATAAAAAAAATATATATCTATATATCTATGCATATAGGAGATATATATATATATATATACCATATTATTGATGGAAAAATTTGAATGAAAAATATTATTAGATATATATATCTTTAGAACTATATATATATATATATATGAATTATGTATATTCAGTGGTTACTCATAATGCGAAATTAGACTCCTTAAGGGAGGTCTCGAGTTCGATTCTGGGAGGCCCTTTATTATTCATGAGTGAATAGTAGGGACAAATAATCGTTTCGCTGTAGACCAGCTGCGGTTGGGTTGCTACATGGCGATAGGACAATATTATGTGGTACTATGGCTAGGCGTTCGCCCCGAGAGGTGCGCCCGCACCTGGGTAGGGGGCACGCTGTGCAACCCAGGGTTAAGATTTGTATTAAATATATATCTTAGAAAACTATATATGATTTTTATATAGTTTAAATTTCAAATATATATATAGTTGATTTATGAAAACTATATATACAGTTATGATTAAATATATATATCTATACATTCATATACGTATACGATATATATATATATATATATATATCATATTGCTAATGAAGAATTTTGATTACATGATGGCATAAACATCAAGAGAAAAAAAAAATATTGTCTAACAGACAGAATAAATTTTAAAAAATGTTAGAAATATATTTTGTCTTTCACAAATTTATTTTCTTTTCAGCAAAAGAATGGTCTCAAGTGAAGGAGCAACTTCCACTAGCAGGGAACCAATTCCCACTAGACTCAAGGAATTGTCCAAAAGGGAGGTTATGACTATGAGGAGCATCGACAATAGAGATCTCCGCCTCCGCCCAATCCTTCACGACAAACTCGCAACACTGGGTTGGTGAAATATAACCAAAGTTGAGGGTCACGTCTCTTACAACTTGGTGAGATCCTTCTATGAAGCCAAGAATTGCGTGAGACTTCAAGGAGATGAGCTCAGCCCTATTTTGGAAACAACAGTCATGGGAATGAAAATTTCTATCAACATCGAGATTATTGCTCGACTTTTGGAGATTTCGATTGAGGAGAGGATTATTGATCCACATGAACCCCAGACAGTTGCAGAGATCGCAGAGTCTAATGAACAATTGTTCAATTCCCTCGCCAAAGAGCCATACACTCAATCGATGTACACCAACCTCCCAAACAATCATATTAAGCCATCTCTTGCCGGCCTCAGAAAGATTGTATACGGTAACATCTTGCCAGAAAGGGGGACTAGAGGCACTATGTCAAGGCCTCAACTTCTTATGTTATACTGTATAGAGAAGAAAATTAAGGTCTCCCTACCTCACATTATTATCCAACAAATGTTGAGGGTGATACAAAACCCTTTGAGAAAGGAATTCCTCGGCTACGGAGTCTTGATTATGAGGATGCTATACGAGGCAAACGTCGACACTTTTGATGGGACGTCGAAGCAGATCACTGAACCAGTTACAACATCCCCTATCTTCAAGACATATGGCACAAGTGGAGGGGTAACTGACGAGGAAGTATTCGGCACGACAATAGAAAATGCCGAGAGAATGAGAGACAAGCATGGACGTTGCCTTCGAAAAAGTCGACGCAAGATTCCCATCAGAGAAGCACCAAATAATGAGTCAAATCAGAATCCCACGTCAAACCCAGCCCCAAATAATGATCCAACCAATCATCTATTCACTGAGCAAGATTTATTTAACAACCTAAATCAACCTCAAAATAGACAAAGTACTCAAGCAAATCTACTTGCTTGGAACATGCCAACTCAGGGCAACACGTCGTACCAAAGGTTTCCAACACCTGAGGTACCATGTCAACCATTCCCGCAAGTTCCTGTAACCCAACAACAATAGTATTAGGCGGCACCAAATTTTTGAGGGCAGAACATCCCAATGAGCCCAGTGTTTCAAAACAATTACCTTTCACATATGAATCACCCGTACAACCAATACTTTCCCCCATTGCCAATGACCTACCTTCCACCTATGGGGCAATCGAGCCATCAACCACCAATGGGCCAATTGATTAACCTTTTTGAACGGTTAAATGAAATGACATCCAATATTGCTGAAATGAGAGAGACTCAAAATAATATCTTAACACATTATGCAAAACCCCGAAGCAGAGGAGCAACTCTCAACCATCCGTTAGTAGTCGTTCTGTACCTAGCAGGAGATCTAGAAGGAGCGGTAGTAGACAGGAAAATTAAGATTGATTACTGGCATTGTAAACTTTTCTTTTATATATGAATGAAATGTTTTGTTTAAGACTATCTTTGGTGGGCCCACTTACAACCATCGTTTCTTTTGTATCACTATCTTTGGAGTGGTGTGGGACACAACAAAATTGGAAGATACTAAATAAAATGTGGAAGTAAGAAAACCCATGACCTTGTGTGAAAAGAAACATTTGGAGAAAGTTGCATTACTAACATTATCACTAAGTTTACACGGTATGGGACGAGTAAACTTGGAAGATACTATTGGTGAACTACTATTCAGCCGATGTTTTAAGATACTGTGTTCATGCAACTTAACTTGGTTAACACTCTTATTACCAAAGTCATGCGGTATGGGACACATGAACTTGGATAATAATCGAAAAGACTAAGAGTAAGAGTTTTAATGCATAAGATTGCGATAAAACGTTAGATCAGGATATTTACCGAGGCAAATCTTAGAATTCTTATGACTCGTATGAATTTTCAATAAAATATATATGTATGTTCACAAAGACAATAACCAAATCTTTTGAGATACATGCAAAGTTTTATACTTACTATATAAACATTCTAACCTTGTTTTTACACCATGGCCAAACATACGAGGCACATAAAATTCTTTGATTTCTCAACAAAAACCTTACACTATACTTAGAAAAATAGGTGATTTTAACATTGCAGTACTCTCAAAATTGTTGCTGAGCATACTATAACATTATACTTGGCTACAGTTCCTAAATCTTGGTTTTATTTTTGTACTTGCCACTGTTCAAACGACCGTTCGTGAGACCGTAGCCAGTCAGGTTGCCACTGTTCAGGCACCTGTAAGATTTTGGTCGAAATCTCAAACCGATCAGATTACTAAGTACAAAAGGCAACAACCTCTTACTTTCGCTGGCACCATTGAGGCTGATGAGGTGCAAAAGTGGCTAGATGAGTCAAGGAAGGCTCTTGATGCAATGGGAGTCGATGAGACTCAAAAAATTCCACTATTGACCTACCAACTTGTTGGTGGGGCAAACACATGGTGGATAACAGTGAAAGAGGACCCAAGGGTCAACATAGCAGATATGACTTGGCAACAGTTCGAGTCAATGTTTATTGATGAGTATTTTCCCAACGCTGTGAAGAGGCAGAAGCGCCAGGAACTCACTAAGTTATACCAAGGCAACATGACCGTCAGGGAATATGCTGGAAAGTTCAAAGAATTATCAGTCTACTCTCTCTCCACCATCTCAACGGAGCAAAATAAGACTGAGAAATTTTATAATGGCCTTCGCCATGATATTCAACAAGCCTTGTCGATCTTGGATCTCAAGATTTACAAGGAGGTTGTTGACAAGACCATGAGATTTGAACAAGAGACGATCTTACAGGAGTAGAGAATGAATAAGGGAAAACGGCCTGCAATGTTTTCCCAACAAGGCTCGCAACAGGGCACCAAGAAGAAGCCCTACTACAATCAAAACCCAGCCCTCCCAGCCCCTGTTTCGAAGAATGAGGCCACAACACCTGCGGCTGAACCTTCTAACCCTAATAATCAGGGTTTTCGCAATCATGGCCCCGGAGGTCGTTATGGAAGGGGTGGTCGTAGAAACAACAGAAGTGGTGGTCCACACTACAATCAGCATGGCCAGCAGAACAATCAGCATGGCCAACAGAACCATCCGCAGTATCAGTCGACGTGTTTCAACTGCGGCCAGAAGGGCCATGTAAAATATCTCTATTTGCACTTTCAGCAACCTATTCCCATTGTTCCAGTCCAACAAGCACCACCTGCTACTAATGCCCAACCTAGGCAGAACCAGCAGAACCAGGGTCAACGAAATCAGGGCAGAGCATTTGCCATCGCTCAACAACCCTTCCCAGACAACAACGTAGTTGAAGGTACCTTTCCTTTGTTCAATACAATGGTGCATGTTTAGTTTGATTCAGGTGTTACGCATTCCTTTATATTGTCGGCATTGGTAAGACATTTAGGCCTACAGCTTGAACCCGTAGCCATCACACTCCATGTCACATCATCGTTTGGATCTGGTACTGACGTGAATTTGTAGTGTTCTCGATGTGAGCTTCGTATGTCGGAACAGATAATATATGCAGATCTTTTTGTGATGGATATTGAAGACTTCAACATCATCCTCGGCATGGACTGGCTAGCACCACTGAATGCAAAGATCGACTGTATGAAGAAGTAAGTTCAGTTAACTTTGCCTACAGGAGAGTTTGTCAAGATTCAGGGAACAAGGAAATGGATACACAAATCAACAGTTGCACTTCTCAAGTCACAACTTTGAGCGTTATTCCTTGGTGATGGAAATGAATCACTAGCACTGTACCCTCTCGAAGTACATGATGTTACTGTCATATCTGAATTCCCAACAGTTTTTCTAAATGACCTTCCTGGTCTACCTCTAGTTAGGGAATTCGATTTTGAGATCAACCTCATACTTGGGACATAGCCTATCTCAATTCCACCATACAGAATGTCAAATGTTGAGCTGGTGAAATTAGACAAACAATTGAAGGAATTAGAGAGTAATGGCTTCATCAGAAAGAGTTCATCACCCTGGGGCGCTCCAGTTCTGTTTGTTCGCAAAAAGGATGGTTCGTTACGACTTTGTATCGATTATCGCAAGTTGAATAACGTCACCATCAAGAACTGATATCCATTGCCCAGTATCGATGACTTGTTCGACCAACTTAGAGATGCCAAATACTTCTCTAAGATTGATTTACGGTCCGGTTATCACCAACTCCGGATCCGAGAGTCGGACATCACCAAGACGGCGTTCAGAACTCGGTACAGTCATTACGAGTTCTTGGTTATGCCGTTCGGTCAAACAAATGCACCTGCTGCATTCTTGGATTTGATGAATCGCATATTCAGGTTATACTTAGACTGATTTGTGGTGGTTTCTGTGGACAAAATCTTGATATATTCCTCAACCGAGGAAGACCATAAGATACATCTAAAGATAGTCCTCCAGACCTTGAGAAGCCACCAACTGTATGCAAAGTTGAGTAAGTGCGAATGGTATTGAGGTCGATCCTTCTAAGGTTGAAGCAATCTTAAACTGGAAGCAGCCTACCACTATTACTCAGACTAGGAGTTTTCTTGGTTTGGCTGGCTATTACAGACGCTTCATCAAGGACTTCTCAAAGATTGTTGAACCTATGACCAAGCTCACTCGAAAAGACGTGCGATTCATCTAAAATCCCGCCTGTGAAGCATCATTTCAGGAATTGAAGAAACGCCTCACGACGGCACCAGTACTTATCGCTCCAAGAAATGCAATTGGATTTTCACTATACACCGACGCCTCTCTTCAAGGCTTAGGTGTCGTACTAATGCAAAAAGGCCAATTTGTCGCATATGCCTCGAGGCAACTGAAGATTCATGAGGGTAATTACCCAACACATGACTTGGAACTTGCAGTTGTTGTATTTGCACTGAAATTATGGCGTCATTACCTATACGGTTAATGGTTCGAGGTTTTCTCATCTCACAAGAGTCTTAAGTACATATACACTTAGAGAGACCTAAACCTCCACCAAAGACGATGGTTGGAATTCTTGAAAGATTATGACTTTCAACTCCAGTACCATCCCGGAATGGCCAATGTTGTGGCCGATGCCCTGAGTAGAAAATCTTATGTTGCTTGCATTTTTAATTACGAAATGGGGAAGTTGGCTACAAATATGGAGAACTTTAACCTACAGCTGAACGAAGAGGGACCAAGACCACGACTCTCTCAATTATTAGCCAACTCTGAGCTCGTTCGAAAGATTTCAACAGCTCAAGCCAAAGACCCTATGTTAATAGAGAAACGAGAACTTCTACTCAGCGGATAGGACCTTCCTCATTGGTTGGTCACCGAAGACGGGACCATTTTCTATAAAAAAATGTCTCTGTCTACCGAACGATCCTGAGGTTCGGAAAAAAGTGCTTATTGAGATGCACTGTTCGAGGTACGCTATGCATCCTGGGGGTGACAAGATGTACAAGGATGTGAAGCGACAATTCTGGTTTTCTAGAATGAAGAAGGCAATTGCAGACTTCGTTACTCGATGTCTCGTTTGCCAGAAAGTTAAGGCAGAACGAAGACTTCCCTCTGGACTTCTCTAGCCGTTACCTATTGGAGAATTGCAATGTATTTTGTTACGGCCTTACCTCGAAATAATAAAGGGCAAGATGCTATCTGGGTTATCATTGACAGAGTTACAAAGTCTGCACACTTCTTACCAATAAAGTTCACGAATAATCCCGCCAAACTTGCAGAGGTATATGAAAGACAGATCATACGCCTTCATGGCATACCACTCACGATCGTCTCTGATCGAGACCCTCGATTCACATCAAACTTTTGGAAAAGCTTCCAGAGTAGAATGGGTCCTAAGACCACTATGAGCACAGCCTTCCACCCTCAGACTGATGGGCAGTTAGAGCGGCTTATCCAAATCTTATAAGACATGTTACGATGCTGCATTTTGGACTTTAATGACGGATGGGCAAAGTATTTGCATCTAGCTGAGTTTGCATACAACAACAGCTACCAAACTACTATCGGCATGGCACCGTACAAGGCTCTCTATGGTCGCCCTTGCAGATCTTTGGTATGCTGGTTAGATATAGTAGATCGACCGCAGTTAGGCCCATAACTAGTTCAAGTGACTTCTAAGAAGATCACACTAGTAAAGGAACGACTTTGTGTTGCACAAAGTCGACAGAAGAGCTATGCTGACAAGCGGAGACAGCCTCTAGAATTTGATAAGGGGGACTTTGTTTTTCTAAAAGTCCAGCCCACAAGAGGTGTCAAACGCTTTGGGATCAAAGGAAAGCTCTCCCCGTGGTACATCGGTCCATTTCAGATCATTGAACGTATTGGCAAACTTGCTTATCGTTTGTCCCTTCCATCGTCCATGCCTAAGGTTCATGACGTTTTTCATGTATCTATGCTTCGCAAGTATCATCCTGATCCTTTATATATCATCCCTTTAGTCGAGGTTCGGGTTGAGGAAGGAAATAAGTATCAAGAGAGAGCGATACAGATTATAGATAGAAAAACTCAAGAACTATGGCGACGTAGCATTCCACTTGTGAAAGTGCTCTAGGATCACCACGGCATAGAGGAAGCAACATGGGAACTAAAAGCAACAATTAAACATAAATACCCTGAATTGTTTTCTAGTACCAACTGATGATGTGATATATTGTACTATTCTCACTTATCAATAAAATGATGAAACTTTGTTTACACCTATCTTAATACATTGTTTCACTTGAATAACTACGCAGATGTCTAAAAAAGAATATCAATGGATATAGTGATGCATACACGGGGTGGCCTCCTTGGCAACCTGTGGCTACTTCTCAAGAAGCAGAGTCAAGTCACAACTACTTTGCGTCACCAACTCCATCACCACCCAGATAGCGATCCATATCGCCAGAGCGTGCATGGCTTTTTCGTAACAATCCCGTGCCATCATCTTGGCAGGACCTTCTACCAAAATTGTCAGGCGGCCGGATTCGAGCAACAACACAAAAAATATTCCACCGCTCAACCTACCTCCCCTCAAACGATGTAACCAATGCCCTCCATCACCATCTGTTATGCAAAGGTTGGAATCTTTAGAGGATGAGTTCGATTCCATTTGCTCTCCATGGTTTTAAGATGATGAGGATTCCACCGGCCACAGTGCTATTCAGGGACCATGCAAGCACTACCCTGAACTCGCAAAAGATGACGCCGACAGTGAATCTCAAGCAGATAACCATCATAACTACTGGAATTGATTTCGAGGGCGAAATCCCTTTAAAGGGGTTAGAGTGTAATACTCTATGATTGCACAAAAAAAACAAAAAAAAACAAAAAAATTTTTAGGGGCAACGCCCGAACGTTCGGGCGCATGCCAGAACGTTCCGACGCCAAAAATATCTATATACGGAACCCTGATTATTTCTCATTTCTCACACCAAAATCACTCTCTTTGTGATTTTCCTTCTCTATCTCACTCATTTTGAGTTTTAGTTTTTTGATACTCTCGGTGCGGTGCGACGAAGTTCTGTCCGGAGGAAAGCGCCAGATCTGAAAGAAGAAGTTCTTATCTGAAAGTGGGGAACGAAACATAGGTTTGCATGTTTTATAACTTTTATTAAAGTTTACATTCAATTATTATTATGTTTACGGTTCATTTACACTGCATTATGCCATATAATGTTTATATTGTCGCACTTATGCTTGTATATTTAGAATTCATGTATTACACTGTGATAATGTCGGATTTGTGGTCAATCTGACTCAACTAGACTCGATCTTGTCCTCAGTAACTTTAAATAGTGAACGGGAGGCAGCGGGCTGCTCTAGGCAATTGGTTATTTAAGCAGACCTTGTGTCTCACCTCTCAACTAGGGACTGATCTAGTTGGTCTTATTGAAAGCTATCAGCTTATACACGTAATACTGAATGTCCTAACCTTGCACGTCGTGATACAGTCTAAATGTCAAGAAAAGACCAGACCAGTAGACTAGACCAGTTCATGCATTGGTATCATACATATCACCACCTCGGGACGTATATAGTTTATGACTCATAGAATAGTTAGGAGCATTGCTCGCTATTCATTACATTTATCTGGAGAGGGACGTACATGAGAACCCGGCTACGCCCGGGGAAGGACACCAGTACGTGAATCCAGAGCATTGTTCTTGAGGAGCGACGTATAGTGAGAACCTGGCTACGCCCAGGGAAGGACACCTGTACGTGAACTCAGGCGATGTACGTTCATCAAACCATTACGAGACGGTGTCATGCATACATACATATTGAATGATTATGATGCTCACATATGTATTTAAGATATTTGATATTGAAGTATGCTTTATTAATTGTTATACTCACGCACTACTTACCCACTGAGCGCGTTAAGCGCACTCCATTATTATCCAATCATTCACATGAAATTAGGGTGGACTGGGTGCAGGTTATGGGGCCCACATTTTGTACCCTTTGTATGATTCATTGGGGATTTTGGGGAGTTTGTTCCCTTGACCATATTATGTACAAAAATATTCTGAATTAAATGAAATCAGATTTGTACTTTGTATTATATTTTCCGCTGCGCACTCTGTTGTTACCATTGTTATTGTTCCAAATGCGCGCCCCGTCCGCGAGTGTACCGCCAGTTTAGGTGAGTCCAGGCGGGGTGTGACAAACTTGCTAAATAATGATGTTATTTTCAAGACAGTTTGCAATTTTGATTCAGTTTGAAGGTTGTTTGGGCAAATGCAAAAATCACGACTTTCTTCTATTTAAACACTCTTCGGAAAGCTTAGTCTAACTAGACAAAATCGTGTGTGTTGTATCTTTGAAAATTAGAGAATGAGTGTTTTGTAAAATTAACAGTTGTAGGTTAAAGGGCAAGAGAGTACGAAATGATTTGAATTCAAAACATTGTTTAATTTAAAGTTGTTTTGGGCGTGCGAGACAATGGGAATCATCTAGGTGTTAGTAGAGAATATTTTAGTTAAGATAACCTAGAAAAACTGTGTAAGGAATTGAAAAATCGAGCAAGTGGAAGTGCGCACATTTTTCTCGTTAGAAATATCATATATTTTGTCTCAGACGTGGATACCGTGCTATTGGGTTGTGTATCATGTTCTCTATTGACAGATAGCAGGCTATAGTAGGTCGATATAAACAAACCCGAGAGCTCGAGTTTTTCAGACTTTCCGATAGCGTGTTATCAAGGCCTATAGCGCGATAGCCCATTTTACTAAAAATGGAAAGATCACGAAAACAGCTCTATAGCGAGTTATCAAAGGCGATAGTGTGTTGTATACAATTTTTTAGAAAAGCAAATGTTTTATTATTGAACCCTATCAGCGTGCTACCAACACTGATAGTGCGCTAGTGCCTTCTGAAAAATTGTGGCAAATTGCTGAATAAGCCTTTTTTTGAAAAATTAATATTTTGACACTCAAGAACCATTCCATTGACTCAAAACACTTTGATATAAAATTAAACACTTTTAAATAATTCAAAACTCATTGAAATTATGATTAAAACCTTTCGAAAGACATTTTTTCAAAATGAAATACTACATCGAAGTGATTTTGAAGACTTTGCAATTTCCAGAGTTTTAGTGCTAAGATTGATCGGGAGGTTACCCTACACACCAAAGATCAAACTAATGCAATAGACATAAGATATGCCTTCGTTCTTCGAGCTTGATCTTTGTAAACTTCGATAGCTATTGTTTGATGTGTTGTTGATGATTAGTTGTAGCTCTCAGAAAAACAAATACAAGTGATGTGTTCTCTTACCGAGAACACTTCATATACTTACAGTTTAAAACAACAGATTGCCTATGGAAATCTCAGTACAAAAGGGATAAAATGAAGAACTTGCTAAATAATGATGTTATTTTCAAGATAGTTTGCAATTTTAATTCAGTTCGAAGGTTGTTTGGGCAAATGCAAGAATCACGACTTTCTTCTTTTTAAACACTCTTCGGAAAGCTCAGTCTAACTAGCAAAAATCGTGTGTGTTGTATCTTTGAAAATTAGAGAATGAGTGTTTTGTAAAATTAGCAGTTGCAGGTTAAAGGGCAAGAGAGTACGAAATGATTTGAATTCAAAATATTGTTTAATCTAAAGTTGTTTTGGGCGTGTGAGGCAATGGGAATCATCTAGGTGTTAGTAGAGAATATTTAGTTAAGATAACCTCGAAAAACTGTGTAAGGAATAGAGAAATCGAACAAGTGGAAGTGCCCATATTTTTCTCGTTAGAAATATCAGATTTTTGTGTCGAACGTCGATAGCGTGCTAGTGGGTTGTGTATCATGTTCTCTATTGACAGATAGCAGGCTATAGCAGGTCGATATACACAAACCCGAGAGCTCGAGTTTTTCAGACTTTCCGATAGCGTGTTATCAAGGCCTATAGCGCGCTATTGCCCATTTTACTAAAAATGGAAAGATCACAACAACAACTCTATCGCGAGTTATCAAAGAGGATAGCGCGCTGTAGACAATTTTTTAGAAAAATAAATGTTTTATTATTGAACCCTATTAGCGTGCTATTAACACTGATAGTGCGCTAGTGCTTTCTGGAAAATTTTGGCAAATTGCTCGATAGCCTTATTTTTGAAAAATTAATATTTTGACACTCAAGAACTGTAACACCCCATAGTTTTAATGAAATATATACGGTAAATTACACGTATATCGAGATGTATAATTTACGTATTTTATACGTATGAGCCAAATATATTCGTGAATGAAAATACATACTAGATTTAAGGAGTATTAGTAAATAAATAAAATTATTAAATAAAGATGATACATATGAGATCATCCTATATGGGTGCTTACAATTTTAAAAAAATTAAGTGGAATTAAATTGATTAATTTATGGGGTTGAAAATTTGTGGATTGGAGTATAATGTAATGAATTAATGAATAGTATGATTTAATGAATTACCTTAAGATGGGAAAGTTGGTTTGTTAAATTGTATGGGGAGCATGGGATCAAAATAGTTAAGACTTATCTCATTTCTAATATTTCTCTTATCTCCAACGTTTTGCAACAAAAAATAAAAATAAAAATAAAAAAAAGGGAAAGAATTTGCTAGAAGGAGAACGAAAAAAAGAAGAAGAAGAGAGAAGATAGAAGCAGAACGAACGAAAGAAGGAAGAAAGAAGAGGAAACGGAGGGAGAACGCGAGATTCGCGTCAAATCGGGACTCGCGATAAGTGATTTTCACTCTATTTCTTCGTGAAATTAATATCTAAGCTAGATGTAACGATTCTAGCGGAGTAATTTTAGCTATGGGAGCTGTTTTACAGTGTTTTCAAAATTGGGGTTTTTACCCAACTTGAATGAAAATATGTTCGAAAGGTGGAAAAACACTCCCCAGACTGTAGGAGCTCCGAATATGTAATTCAATTTCATTTATGTGTTCATTTGGAATGTTTATAGCCGTTGGAAGTTTGTTGGAATTTAGAGTTTAGATTGGAGACCATTTGAATCATTTAAAACTCGATGAAACTCCAGTTTAACGCTATAGAATGGTAGAATGAACTGTTGCGAGTCCATCGATGCTAATTTCATGATTTTTGGAGACCGTTTGGCAATTTTAGTAAAAATTTACATATTTCCAATGAATAGTGACGGTGTAAACAGTACCGTGAATAGTACTATATTCATATCCACTGAATAAAATGGAATTAGAATCCAATGAAACTCCTGTTTGAGATCATAGAATCGTAGAGAACTGAATTTCGGACGTTTCGATGTTAAGATCATGATTTTTGGATATGCTTTGATATTTTTAGTAGCTAAATATATGATTTTTGTGAGTAAAATTGACTTTGGATGCCTTCGCGAACGTGTAAAACCTTAGTAAAATACCTGTTGAAGGTAGTAGAATGGTAGTATGACGGATTTTACACGTGTCGATGTGGATAGAATAATTTTAGGAATGTTCTATATTTTTAATAAAATTGATATATGTTCCAGGAGAAAAATAAAACTGAGAACTAGTGAAAATATGAATTGGAAATCTATTTTCACTGTTCTTTCTGGTAGAAATATCTAGATTGACCACAAAAACGGTATAAATAATTCCATCTGGGAATGTGGAGCTATTGTAATGGTGTTTAAGTGAGTTTGAATGGTGTTTAGTTGATTTTAATGATTAAATATGTAAATATATATGAATAAATGAAATTGAATTATGGAGTGGTTGTGACAGGTTGAATTAGTTGGATTTAAATTGGAGCTGGACTCGAAAGCGATGGTGAATGTAATTAAGTTGAAAAGTCCTGTACTGTGAGTATAGTTTTCTTGATTTGGTTCTTGTATGGCATTGTATACATATAACATGTTTGATTTTATGCATGTTATATTTATATGTAATGCATTGAGTTTTTATTGATCATGCAAACTGATTTTTAGCATTTGGAGCTTATAATAATGTCATTTCGTTAGGAATTAGACCCGGATGAGGTTTTGCGAAACCTCATTGTCAGTAGGCCTGTCCTAACAAGGGTTGCGATCCTTGAAATGACTGTGAATTAGTAATGAGTTGTTGTGGCTACCTTGTAACGGTCATACAAGGGTTAGACCCGCTCTCTTGCCTTGAAGGAGGGAGATGGTAAATTTGTTTTATGAAACTGTGCATTGGTTTATTGAATGAGCATAACTATATCTTGTGTGCATGTATCTTATTTTGATGAATGTTGCATATATGCTTTTGAAATAATTTTAAATGTCATGTTTCCCTAAATGCATAAAATTGTCATATCAAGAGATATATTCACTGAGCTGTTGATTGCTCACTCTATTTCCTCCAATATTTCAGGTATTGAGTCGAAGGAAAAAGGAAAAATCCGTGAGTGATAATCATGTGAGCCTTCGTCTGGTATGTGTATGTATGCATTGGAAGATATGGGTTATTTTTCTTTATTTTGATAAGTATAATTATCACATACTATATCTATATTATCACATAGATGAGTGTTAAGGAAACATGGATTTTGATTTGATAATTTGGGTTATACAATGCTTGTGACGATAAAATGAAATGAGAATGGCTAGATGTGTGGATTGAATGGAATGATTATCTATATATATATTTGATTTGATTTCATTTGAGGTATATCAGGAAAAAAAATTGTTAATTGTCCATTTTATGGGGAGGAGCTGCCAAAATTTCTGAAAATTTTGAAAATTATTGTGATTGTCCGTTAAGGCTGACAGTGTATTGTATACTGTATATGAGTATGTACAGCGTATAGTACATTGTGCCGGTCATGACGTCAGCCTACGTCAGGGGCGTCGTGACAAGAACAATTCCGTTGACTCAAAACACTTTGATATAAGATTAAACACTTTTAAATAATTCAAAACTCATTGAAATTATGATGAAAACCTTTCGGAAAACATTTTTTCAAAATGAAATACTATACCGAAGTGATTTTGAAGACTTTGCAATTTTTAGAGTTTTAGCGCTGAGATTGATCGGGAGGTTACCGTACACACCAAAGATCAAACTAATGCATTAGACATGAGATATGTCTTCGTTCTTCGAGCTTGATCTTTGTAAACTTCGATAGCTATTGTTTGATGTGTTGTTGATGATTAGTTGTAGCTCTCAAAAAAAAAAAAATACAGGTGATGTGTTCTCTTACCGAGAACACTGCATATGCTTATAGTTTAAAACAATAGATTGCCTATGGAAATCTCAGCACAAAAGGGACAAAATGAAGAACTTGCTAAATAATAATGTTATTTTCAAGACAGTTTGCAATTTTAATTCAGTTCGAAGGTTGTTCGGGCAATGCAAGTGCGGCGACCCCGCACCCCATACCACCAACCCCGCTAGGAATTGCGTGCGGAATGAAGGGGCGGGACGCCCGGCGTAGGCATCTCAAACCAGTCCTCAACCCTCGTGAGGTGGTTGAGACCCTACAAGCCTTATCCCAAACAATGACATAATAGAAACATGTACTAAACAAAACTACCAACCGTATTAATCATTCAAGACAAGAGATAATCCATAAAAATGAACCATAAATAAAATCGTCATATTCCCTATAGTCCATCAAGGTTGACATACACATAAAGTCCAAAACTAAGGGTACAAAAAAACGGTCATATGTCCACATGGTCTATCTCACAAGTCCCAACTCACCCATATTACAATGTGGTAAGTGTTATAATTACATAGTCCAAAATATAATCCATTATAATTTAAAACACAGTTCAATAAAAATGCCTCTCAACTCACATCGAGGCCTTGGATTCTCTCGCCGGCAAGGCCCTCAAGATATGACTACTCCTTTGCTCTTATTTAGGACAGAAGGACCTGAAAGAGGAAAATGAGGGTGAGCCAACGGTACCCAGTGAATAGAATTCAAATATACTCTCAATACTCATCAATAAATATCATGCATGCATGTCAATGTGTAGCATGATTAAAAGCTCATAACATATAGATATCAAGCATTTATAATAAGTTCGATGTAAGTAAAAGCTTATCAATTTGGATCCACATTCCACATGCATTGGGGTTACTAGTGCATGTCTATTTCACCGTACCGTTCTCATCCCAAATCATGTTGATTTGGGGTTATTAGTGCACGTCTATTTCATCGTACCGTTCTCATCCCCAAATATTTCCTTTTTAAAACCCTCCTATGACAAGGTTAAGTCCCCCTATTAGCAAGATAGATGGGCCCAACCAAAGTCATACGGTTTTTTCAAATCAATGCATCATTCAAAACATTAGGACACATTCATGCTTTCAACATACAATATATATAAGTGATATGATGACATAAAAGATATAATCATAAATAAAGTCTACTCACAACCAAGCCTCGCGAGAGTATCTAACCACACACGGACATCAAACCGAATCAACCCAATCAAGGTCCTGAAACATTCATCAATATCCAACCATACATCAATTTCTATGCTCAATCACATAGACATTACACATCAACCCTAAATCAGCCCACATATAGACAATAGGCCTAAATCCCATCTAATTCCATTATTCAACTCAAATCACATGACTTAGGCCTCTAATGCATAGTTCTCATTCATAAACCATTCAATTAATCAAAAATACAAACTTTCAATTCCTTAGGTATAAACATGCCCAAATTGGGTCACTTGATCACAAGTAGGCCTAACCCATGATGTGGTCACAACCACCAAATCAGTAGCATAATCAACCCTAATCATGCTTAATTAGACATAAATTGCATCAATTCAATGATTCTAGGCCGTATTGCCTATTTACACTAGGTCACACCATGTTCAGCCATGTATATCACTGATTTTGCATCATGGATTCATCAACAATGGTAACTAGGTCAACATAGTTGACATGCAAACTATTTGGAAAGGTCTAAGTTCATATTCTAAATTTAGGTCTAATACAAGCAACCCTACCAATTCTTCATTTAATATTCTGTTCAGATGTGTCAAGCTACCAACAGAAATATTTAATCACAAAATCAACCGTACAGATTCATGTATGTTAAGAAACAAACCTTTTATCCAAAATTAGCTCAATCCAACAGTGGACCGAAATGATAAGCCTCTTTGATGAACAAGTCTCTAATCAGACAATTTCTCCTTTCCTGCTGCAAAATACTCGAGCTCAGATGACTATAGCACACAAAATACTTAACCCACCAACAACTCAACCATTCATAATGCAGAACAATCAGTTGTGAACCACCTTATCAAATATCATATCCATCCAACAGTAGATTTTGGAGAACTATTAGTTTGATCTAAACTGCGCGAGAAATCCAGACTTTCCGACCAGCTTTGTTTTGGAAGTTATATCTTTCAAACAAAAACTCCAATTAAGATCTCCATTGCCCAGAATGAATACCCATAAGATACGAATGTGCTGACAAAGTTTGAGCTCAATCTGACCATATAGCACCAAGATCTAGCTCTTTGATGAAAACGTTGCTGAGACTTCCCTCAAAGCAACTTCCTCTTTCTTTCTCTTCTTCTTTCCTTTCTCTTTTTTTTTCCTTTCCCTCCAGTCACCTCACTCTCTAGGACTTCCTTGGAGAAGAGAAGTGGGCATGGGACACTTGTCCACTTTAATGCACCAACTTGACATGTGTTGGAGAAGAGAAATGGGGCATGGGATACTTGTCCATTCTCATGCACCGATTTGACATGTGTTGGTCTCATGCACCAACTTGACATGTATTGGAGAAGAGATATGGGGCACGGGACACTTGTCCACTATCATGCACCAACTTGACATGTGTTGGTCTCATGCACCAACTTGACATGTGTTGGAGAAGAGAAATGGGGCATGGGACACTTGTCCATTATCATGCATCAACTTGACATGTGTTGGTCTCATGCACCAACTTGACATGTGTTGGAGAAGAGAAATGGGACATGGGACACTTGTCCATTCTCATGCAACAATTTGACATGTGTTGGTCTCATACTACCCTTACCAACCACATGTACTTTAACCAATCTCATGCTTCCATGTATTTTAATGTCCAATCCATTTAATACACCAAATTTTCATTCTCATTTATCCTTTTATTCAATCAATCCTAACCCATATCAATTCATGGTTTAATGGGCCCATGCATAAATAATAAAACATGCATTATACTTTAATTTAACATGACCCATATACAATTTATAATGCACATATTTATATGCATTATCAAGCATCTAATATACAAACATTAAACAAACATTAAACAACCATCAAACAATACACAAAACATATCAAGGCAAACACATAGAGTTTGGGCAAAATGCAATTGGGTTATGGGCTAGATGAAATAATTTTTGGGGGCGTCACAGCAAGAATCACGACTTTCTTCTATTTAAACACTCTTCGAAAAGCTAAGTCTAACTTGCAAAAATCGTTTGTGTTGTATCTTTGAAAATTAGAGGATGAGTGTTTTCTTAAATTAACAGTTGCAGGTTAAAGAGCAAGAGAGAACGAAATTATTTGAATTCAAAACATTGTTTAATCTAAAGTTGTTTTGGGCGTGCGAGACAATGGGAATCATTTAGGTGTTAGTAGAGAATATTTCAGTTAAGATAACCTCGAAAAACTGTGTAAGGAATAGAAAAATCGAGCAAGTGGAAGTACCCACATTTTTCTCGTTAGAAATATCAGATTTTTGTCTCAGACGTGGATAGCATGCTATTGGGTTGTGTATCATGTTCTCTATTGACAGATAGCAGGCTATAGCAGGTCGATATTCACAAACCCGAGAGCTCCTGTTTTTCAAACTTTTCGATAGCGCGTTATCAAGGCCCATAGCGCGATAGCCCATTTACTAAAAATGGAAAGATCACAGAAATAGCTCTATAGCGAGTTATAAAAGGGGATAGCGTGTTGTAGACAATTTTTTAGGAAAACAAATGTTTTATTATTGAACCCTATCTGTGTGCTATTAACACTGATAGTGCGCTAGTGCCTTCTGGAGAATCTTAGCAAATTGTTGGATAGCCTTATTTTTGAAAAATTAATATTTTGACACTCAAGAACCATTCCATTAACTCAAAACACTTTGATATGAGATTAAACACTTTTAAATAATTCAAAACTCATTGAAATTATTATTAAAACATTTCGGAAAATGTTTTTCGAAATGAAATACTATAACAAAGTGATTTTGAAGACTTTGCAATTTTCAGAGTTTTAGTGCTGAGATTGATCGGGAGGTTACCCTACACACAAAAGATCAAACTAATGAACTAGACATGAGATATGTCTTTGTTCTTCGAGCTTGATCTTTGTAAACTTCGATAGCTATTATTTGATATGTTGTTCATGATTAGTTGTAGCTCTCAGAAAAAAATAAAGGTGATGTGTTCAGGTTTGATGTGTTCTTTTACCGAGAACACTTCATATACTTACAGTTTAAAACAATAGATAGCCTCTAGAAATCTCAGCACAAAAGGGATAAAATGAAGACCTTGCGAAATAATGAGATTATCTTCAAGATAGTTTTCAATTTTGATTCAGATCAAAGGTTGTTCGGGCAAATGCAAGAATCACGACTTTCTTCTATTTAAACACTCTTCGGAAAAAGCTCAGTCTAACTTGCAAAAATCGTGTGTGTTGTATATTTGAAAATTAGAGAATGAGTGTTTTCTTAAATTAGCAGTTCCAGGTTAAAGAGCAAGAGAGTACGAAATAATTTGAATTCAAAACATTGTTTAATCTAAAGTTGTTATGGGCGTGCGAGACAATGGGAATCATCTTGGTGTTAGTAGAGAATATTTCAGTTAAGATAACCTCGAAAAACTGTGTAAGAAATAGAAAAATCGAGCAAGTGGAAGTGCCCAAATTTTTCTCATTAGAAATATCATAGTTTTGTCTCAAACGTGGATAGTGTGCTATTAGGTTGTGTATCATGTTCTCTATTGACAGATAGCAGGCTATAGCAGGTCGATATAAACAAACCCGAGAGCTCGAGCTTTTCAAACTTTCCGATAGTGCGTTATCAAGGCCTATAGCGTGATAGCCCATTTTACTAAAAACGGAAAGATCACGAAAACTACTCTGTAGCAAGTTATCAAAGGGGACAGAGCGCAGTATAATTTTTTTTAGAAAAATAAATGTTTTATAATTGAACCCTATCAGCATGCTACCAACAATGATAGTGCGATAGTGCCTTCTGAAAAATAATGGCAAATTGCTGGATGACCTTATTTTTGAAAAATTAATATTTGACACTCAAGAACCATTCCATTGAGTCAAAACACTTTGATATAAGATTAAACACTTTTAAATAATTCAAAACTCATTGAAATTGTGGTTAAAGCCTTTCGGAAAACATTTTTTCAAACCGAAATACTATATCGAAGTGATTTTGAAGACTTTGCAATTTTCAGAGTTTTAGTGCTGAGATTGATCGGGAGGTTACCCTAGACACCAAAGATCAAACTAATTAATTAGGCATGAGATATGTCTTCGTTCGTCAAGCTTGATCTTTGTAAACTTCGATAGCTATTGTTTGATGAGTTGTTAATGATTAGTTGTAGCTCGCAGAAAAAAATAAAGGTGATGTGTTCTTGTTTGATGTGTTCTCTTACCGAGAACACTTCATATACTAACAGTTTAAAACAATAGATAGCCTCTGGAAATCTCAGCACAAAAGGGATAAAATGAAGAACTTGCGAAATAATGAGGTTATCTTCAAGACAGTTTTCAAATTTGATTCAGTTCGAAGGTTGTTTGGGCAAATGCAAGAATCACGACTTTCTTCTATTTAAACACTCTTCGGAATGCTCAGTGTAACTGGCAAAAATCGTGTGTGTTGTATCTTTCAAAATTAGAGAATGAGTGTTTTCTTAAATTAGCAGTTGCAGGTTAAAGAGCAAGAGAGTACGAAATGATTTGAATTCAAAACATTGTTTAATCTAAAGTTTTTTTGGGCGTGCGAGACAATGGGAATCATTTAGGTGTTAGTGTAGAATATTTCAGTTAAGATAACCTCGAAAAACTGTGTAAGGAATAGAAAAATTGAGCAAGTGGAAGTGCCCACATTTTTCTCGTTAGAAATATCAGATTTTTGTCTCAAACGTGGATAGCGTGCTATTGGGTTGTGTATCATGTTCTCTATTGACAGATAATAGGCTATAGTAGGTCGATATTCACAAACCCGAGAGCTCCTGTTTTTCAAACTTTTCGATAGCGCGTTATCATGGCCCATAGCGCGATAGCCCATTTACTAAAAATGGAAAGATCACAGAAATAGCTCTATAGCGAGTTATCAAAGGGGATAACGCGTTGTAGACAATTTTTTTAAAAAACAAATGATTTATTATTGAACCCTATCAGCGTTCTATCAAAACTGATAGTGCGCTAGTGCTTTCTGGAGAATCTTTGCAACTTGTTGGATAGCCTTATTTTTGGAAAATTAATATTTTGACACTCAAGAACCATTCCATTGACTCAAAACACTTTGATATAAGATTAAACACTTCTAAATAATTCAAAACTCGTTGAAACTATGTTTAAAACCTTTCGAAAACTGTTTTTCGAAATGAAATACTATATCGAAATGAAATACTTACAGTTTAAAACAATAGATAGCCTCTGGAAATCTCAGCACAAAAGGGATAAAATGAAGAACTTGCGAAATAATGAGGTTATCTTCAGGACAGTTTGCAATTTTGATTCAGTTCGAAGGTTGTTTGGGCAAATACAAGAATCACGACTTTCTTCTATTAAAACACTCTTCGGAAAGCTCAGTCCAACTTGCAAAAATCGTGTGTGTTGTACATTTGAAAATTAGAGAATGAGTGGTTTATAAAATTAGAAGTTGCATGTTAAATTGCAAGAGAGTACGAAATGATTTGAATTCAAAACATTGTTTAATCTAAAGTTGTTTTGGGCGTGCGAGACAATGGGTATCATCTAGGTGTTAGTAGAGAACATTTCAGTTAAGATGACCGCGAAAAACTGTGTAAGGAATAGAAAAATCAAGCAAGTGGAAGTGCCCAAATTTTTCTTGTTAAAAATATCATATTTCTGTCTCAGACGTCGATAGCGTGCTATTGGGTTGTGTATCATGTTCTCTATTGACGGATAGCAGGCTATAGCAGGTCGATATAAACAAACCAGAGAGCTCGAGTTTTTCAGACTTTCGGATAGGGCGTTATCAAGGCCTATAGCGTGTGTAATACCCTGTATTTCACAAAAAAAAAATTACTATTTGGGCAACGCCCGAACGTTCAGGCGCATGCCCAAAGGTTCAGAGGCAACGCCCGAACGTTCAGGCGCATGACAGAACGTTCAGGCGCATGCCAGAACGACCAGGCACATGCCAGAATGTTCAGGCGCAAGGCATGCCAAAACGTTCAGGCGCATGCCAGAACGTACAAGCGCATGCCAGAACGTTCAGGTGCATGCCCGAACATTCAGGCGCAAAAATCTCTATATAAGAAACCTCCTCATTTCTCATTCCTCACACCAAATCACCTTCTCTTGTGAATTTCTTCTCCTTTCCACGCATTCTAAGTTTTTGAGTCTCTCTGTCCGAGACTCTCGGTGCGGTGCAACAAAGTTCTGTCCGGAGAAAAGAGCCAGATCTGAAAGCGGTGCAACGAAGTTTTGCCCGGAGGAAAGTGCCAGATCTGAAAGGAAAAGTTTTATCTGAAGGTGGGGAACGAAACGTAGGTTTGCGTGTTTACTATTCATTTACACTGCATTATGTCATATACTATTTATACTGTTTCACTTATGCCTGTATATTTGGAATTCATGTATCACACTGTTATAATGTCGAATTTCTGGTCAATCTGACTCAACTAGACTCGGTATTGTCCTCAGTAACTTTAAATAGTGAACGGGAGGCAGCGGGCTGCTCTAGGCGATTGGTATTTAAGCAGACCTTGTGTCTCACCTCTCAACTGGAGACTGATCAAGTTGGTCTTATTGAAAGCTATCAGCTTATACAGTAATACTGAATGTCCTAATCTTGCACGTCGTGATACCGACCCCCCCTGATAAGGATCACTAGACGTTGCCAAAGTCAGTCTAAATGTCAAGAAAAGACTAGACCAGTAGACTAGACCAGGTCATGCATTGGCATCATACATATCACCACCTAGGGACGTATATGGTTTATGACTCATAGAATAGTTAGGAGCATTGCTCGCTATTCATTACATTTCTCTGGAGAAGGACGTACATGAGAACCCGGCTACGCCCGGGGAGGGACATCAGTACGTGAATCCAGAGCATCGTTCCTGTACGTGAATTCAGGTGATGTACGTTCATCAAACCATTATGAGACGGTGTCATGCATACATACATATTGATTGATTATGATGCTCACATGTGTATTTAAGATATTTAATATTGAAGTATGCTTTATTAATTGTTATACTCATGCACTATTTACCCACTGAGCGCGTTAAGCTCACTCCATTATTATCCAATCTTTCACAGGAAATTAGGGTGGACTGGGTGCAGGTTATGGGGCCCACATTTTGTACCCTTTGTATGATTCATTGGGGATTTTGGGAGTATGTTCCCTTGACCATTTTATGTACAAAAGTATTCTGAATTAAATGAAATCAGATTTGTACTGTGTATACTGTATTTTCGTTGCGCACTCTGTTGTAACCATTATTATTGTTCCAAATGCGCGCCCCGTCCGCGAGTGTACCGCCGGTTTAGGCGCGTCCGGGCGGGGTGTGATATTTAATGGTATCAGAGCGTACGGTTCACGGCCCGCCCAAGTCCACCAAATTAGGGGAAGAAAAATTTTATTAGATATATATATCTCTAGAACTATATGTACATATGTCAATTATATATAGTTGAGATTTGTATTAAATATATATCTAGAAAACTATATGATTTTTATATAGTTTGATTTAACTATACATATAGTCATGATTTATTAGAAACTATATGTGTAGTTATGATTGAATATATATATATCTGTATGTGTATATGAGGTATGTATAAAAAAAAAGAAAAAAAAATTGAACAATTTTATTTGATATATCTAGAACTATATATATATGAATTATATATATAGTTGAGATTTGGATTAAAAACAACTATATATGATTTTTATATAGTTTAATTTCAAATATATATATATAGTTGATTTTTGGAAACTATATATATAGTTATGATTAAATATGTCTATACATTCATATGCGAATACGACATATATACATCAAATCACTAATGAAGAAATTTTCATGACGACCTAAACATCGAAAGAAAACTCGAAAATAATGTCTAGCAGACAAAGCATAAATCTTAAAAATGTTAGGAATATATTTTGTGTTTTTCACAAATTTATTTTTCTTTCAGCCAAAGAATGGCCTCAAGGGAAGGAACAACTTCCACTAGCAGGGAACCAATTCCTACTAGACTCAAGGAATTGTCCAAAAGGGAGGTTATGACTATGAGGAGCATCGACAATAGAGATCTCCGCCTCCGCCCAATCCTTTACGACAAACTCGCAACATTGGATTGGTTAAATATAACCAAAGTCGAGGGACAAGTCTCTTACAACTTGGTGAGATCCTTCTATGAAGCCATGAATTATGTAGGACTTCCAGAAAAGGGAATCAGCCCTGTATTGGAGACAACAATTATGGGGATAAAAATTTCTATCAACGTTGAACTTATTGCTCGACTTTTAGAGATTCCGATTGAGGAGAGGATTATCAATCCACATGAACCCCAGACAGTTGCAGAGATCGCAGAATCTAATGAACAATTGTTTAATTCC
Organism: Paratinospora sagittata; assembly: GCA_035771175.1. Lineage (NCBI taxonomy): Eukaryota > Viridiplantae > Streptophyta > Magnoliopsida > Ranunculales > Menispermaceae > Paratinospora > Paratinospora sagittata. The sequence goes on from CM069603.1 coordinate 17,987,298, forward strand.
CTCGCCAAAGAGCCATACACTCAATCAACATACAACAACCTCCCAAACAATCATCTTAAGCCATCTCTTGCCGGCCTCGGAAAGATTGTATACGGCAACATCTTGCCAGAAAGGGGGGCTAGAGGCTCTATGTCAAGGGCTCAACTTCTTATGTTATACAGCAAAGAGAAGAAGATTACGGTCTCCCTACCTCACATTATTATCCCACAAATGTTGAGGGTGATACAAAACCCTTTAAGAAAAGAATTCTTCGGCTATGGAGTCTTGATTATGAGGATACTATACGAGGCAAACGTCACACTTTCGATGGAACGTCAAAGCTGATCACTGAACCCGTTACAGCATCCTCTATCTTCAAGACATATGGCACAAATGGAGGGGTAACTGACGAAGATGTATTCGTCACGACGATAAGAAATGCCGAAAGAAGGAGAGATCAGCATGGGCATTACCTTCGCAAAAGTCGACGCAAGATGCTCGTCCAAGAAGGCCCAAATCATGATTCAAATCCAAATCCTACATCTGACCCAGCCCTGAATAGTGATCCAACTGATCGACCATTCACTGACGAAGAGTTATATGCCACAATAAATCAACCTACACAAAGTCATGACAGAAAAGGTACGCAAGCAAATCCACCAACTTGGAACGTGCCAACTCACGACACCACTTCGTACCAAAGACTTCCAACTCTTACGGTACAGTATCAGCTAGTTCCACAAGTTGCTGTGAACCAACAACAACAATATTGGGCGTCACCAAATCTTCGAGGACACAACATCCCAATAAGCCCATTGTTTCAAACTTTTTCACCACAAATAAATCCAAATATCCAAGGGGTTCCAGTTAGGGGATCCCTGCACAATCAAAACAACTACCTTCCACCTATGAACCAATACTTTCCCCCAATGTCTATGGCCTACCGTTCACCTATGGAACAAACAACCCATCAACCACAAATGGGACAACCGACTAACCTACTTGAACGGTTAGATGAAATGACATCCAATATTGCTACACTGAAAGAGAGCCACACTAATATATTAACTCGTTTGCAAAACTCCGACGCAGAGCGTGCAAACTCTCAACCTTCTGGTAGTAGTCGTTCTGTACGTAGCAGTAGATCTCGAAGGAGCGGTAGTAGGCAAGAAAGTCAAAATTAATTACTGGCATTGTAAACTTTTCTTTGATATATATGAATGAAATTGTTTTGTTTAAAGACTATCTTTGGTGGGCCGACTTACAACCATTCTTTCTTTTGTATCACTAACTTTGGAGTGGTATGGGACACAACAAAATTGGAGGATACTAAATAAAATGTGGAAGTTAGAAAACCCATGACCTTGTGTGAAAAGAAACATTTGGAGAAAGTTGCATTACTAATATTATCACTAAGTTTACACGGTATGGGACGAGTAAATTTGGACGATACTATTAGTGAACTTCTATTCAGCCAATGTTTTTAGCGACCGTGTTCATACAACTTAACTTGGTTGACACCCTTATTGGGACACATGAACTTGGATAATAATCGAAAAAACTAAGAGTAAGCTTCTGAATACATAAGATTACGATAGAACGTTAAATCAGGATATTTACCGAGGCAAATCTTAGAATTCTTATGACTCGTATGGATTTTCAATGAAATATATATGTATGTTCACAAAAACCTGAACCGAATCATTTTAAATACTTGCAAAGTTTTGTACTTATTATAAATATTCTAGCCTTGTTTTTACACCATGGCCAAACATACGAGATATTTAAGATTCTTTGATTCTTCAACAAAAACCTTACACTATACTTAGAAAAATAGGTGATTTTAGTATTGCAGTACTCTCGAAATTGTTGCTGAGCATACTATCACATTATACTTGGCTACAGTTTCTTACTCTTGGTTTTATTTTCTCCTTACCAGTGAGAAAATGCAAACCAGGAAGAGAGGAAGGCCACGTACTGTTCGTCCAGCAGTGGAGGTACCTCCTGAGATTCAGGAACCGACGCCTCTGCCAACAGCATAGGCCACCCCCAACACTGCCACTACATCTGGGCAGGTAATACCACCCTCACCCGCACCCTTTACTATGCCTTCGAGCGTGGAAACCTTTTTTGCCGGATTTATTGAAGCAATCAAAGTCATTGTTCAAACGACCGTTCGTGAGACCACGACTAGTCAGTTTACCACGGTTCAAGTACCTGTAAAGTTTGGATCGAAAGCTCAAACCGATCAGATTACTAAATACAAGCGGCTACAACCTCTTACTTTCGCTGGCACCATTGAGGCTGATGAGGTGCAAAAGTGGCTGGATGAGTCAAAGAAGGCTCTTGATGCAATGGGAGTCGATGAGACTCGCAAAATTCCACTAGCAACCTACCAACTTGTTGGTGCCGCAAACACATGGTGGATCACAGTAAAAGAAGACCCAAGGGTCAATATAGCAGATATGACTTGGCAATAGTTTGAGTCAATGTTTATTGATGAGTATTTTCCCAGCACGGTGACAAAGCAGAAGCGCCAAGAATTTGCTAAGTTATATCAGGGCACCATGACCGTCAGAGAATACGCTGGAAAATTCAAAGAATTATCAGTCTACTCTCTCTCTACCATCTCAACGGAGCGAGATAAGACTGAGAAATTTTATAATGGTCTTCGCCATGACATTCGAAACGCCTTGTCGATCTTGGATCTCAAGATTTACAAGGAGGTTGTTGACAGGGCCATCAGCTTTGAACAGGAGACTATCTTACGGGAACAGCGAATGAATAAGGGCAAACGTCCTGCAATGTTTTCCCAACAAGGCTTACAACAGGGCAACAAGAAGAAGCCCTACTACAATCAAAACCCAGCCCTCCCAGCCCCGGTTTTCCAGAATGAGTCCACAACACCTGCGGCTGAACCTTCTAACCCTCACCATCAGGGTTTTTGAAATCATGGCCGTGAAGGTCGTTATGGAAGAGGTGGTCGTAGAAACGGAAATGGCAGAGGTGGTGGTCGACACCACAATCAACTAGGCCAGCAGAATAATCAGAATGGCCAGCAAAACAATCAGCAGTACAGGCCAACTTGTTTCAACTGCGGCCAGAAGGGCCAAGTAAGATATGCCTGTCCGCACCTTCAGCGACCTATTCCCGTTGTTCCGATCCAACAAGCACCACCTGCTGCTAATGCCCAACCCAGGCAGAACCAATAGAACTAGGGTCAACGGAATCAGGGCAGAGCATATGCCATCGCTCACCAACCCCTCCCAGACAACAATGTAGTCGAAGGTACCTTTCCTTTGTTCAATACAATGGTGCATGTTTTGTTTGATTCAGGTGCTACACATTCTTTTATATCATTAGCATTGGTAAGACATTTAGGCCTGCATCCTGAACCCACAAACATCACATTCCATGTCACATCACCGTTCGGATCTAGTGCTGACGTCAACTTGCAGTGTTCTCGATGTGAGCTTCGAATGTCAGAACATATAATATATGCCGATCTTTTTGTGATGGATTTTGAAGACTTCGACATCATCCTCGGCATGAACTGGCTAACCCCACTGAATGCAAAGATCGAATGTATGAAGAGGCAATTTCAATTAACCTTGCCTACAGGAGAGTTGGTCAAGCTTCAGGGAATGAGGCAATGGATACACAAATCAACCGTTGGCCTTCTCAAGGCACAATTTCGAGCTTTATCCCTTGGCAATGAAACCAACTCACCAGCACCATGCCCTCCCGAAGTACACGATGTTCCCGTCATATCTGAACTCCCAACAGTTTTTCTAAATGACCTTCCTGGTCTACCTCCAGTTAGGGAATTCGATTTTGAGATCAACCTCATATCAGGGACAGAGCCTATCTCCATTCTGCCATACAGAATGTCAAATGTCGAACTGGTCAAATTAGACAAACAACTTAAGGAATCAGAGAGTAATGGCTTCATCCGAAAGAGTTCATCACCCTGGGGCGCTCAAGTTCTATTTGTTCGCAAAAAGGATGGTTCGTTACGACTTTGCATCGATTATCGCAAGTTGAATAACGTCATCATCAAGAACAGATATCCGTTGCCCAGGATCGATGACTTGTTCAACCAATTTAGAGATGCCAAATACTTCTCTAAGATTGATTTACGGTCCGGTTATCACCAACTCCGGACCCAAGAGTCGAACATCACCAAAACGGCGTTCAGAACTCGGTACGGTCATTACGAGTTCTTAGTTATGCCGTTCGGTCTAAAAAATGCACCTGTTGCATTCATGGATTTGATGAATGGCATATTCAGGTTATACATATACCGATTTGTGGTGGTTTTTGTGGACGACATCTTGATATATTCCTCAACCGAGGAAGACCATAAAAGACATTTGAAGATAGTCCTCCAGACCTTGAGAAGCCACCAACTGCATGCAAAGTTGAGTAAGTGCGAATTTTGGGCAAAGAGAGTTCAATTCCTAGGCCATGTGGTTTCAGGCAATGGCATTGAGGTAGATCCTTCTAAGGTTGAAGCAGTTTTAAACTGGAAGCAGCCTACCACTGTTACTCAAATTATGAGTTTTCTTGGTTTGGCTTGCTATTACAAACGCTTCATCAAGGACTTCTCAAAGATTGCTGAACCTATGACCAAGCTCACTCGAGAAGACGTGCGATTTATCTGGAATCCCACCTGTGAAGCATCATTTCAGAAATTGAAGAAACGCCTCACGACAGCACCTATACTTATCACTCCAAGAAATGCAATTGGATTTTAATTATACACCGACGCCTCTCTCCAAGGCTTAGGTGTCGTGCTAATGCAAGAAGGCCAAGTGGTTGCATATGCATCCAGACAACTGAAGATTCATGAGGGTAATTACCCAACGCATGACTTGGAACTTGCAGTTGTCGTATTTGCACTGAAGTTATGGCGTCATTACCTATACGGTGAACGGTTTGAGGTCTTCTCGGATCACAAGAGTCTTAAGTACATATACACTCTGAGAGACCTTAACCTCCGCCAAAGACGATGGTTGGAATTTTTGAAAGATTATGACTTTCAACTCCAGTACCATCCCGGAAAGGCTAATGTTGAGGCCGATGCCCTGAGTAGAAAATCTTATGTTGCTTGCACTCTTAACTACGAAATGGGGAAGTTGGCTACAGAGTTGGAGAACTTTAACCTACAGCTGAACGTCGAAGGACCAAGACCACGACTCTCTCAATTATCAGTCAACTCTGAGCTCGTTCGAAAGATTTCAGCCGCTCAAGCCAATGACCCTATGTTAATGGGGAAACGAGACCTTCTACTCACCGGCCAGAACCTTCCTCATTGGTCGGTCTCTAAAGACGGCACCGTTTTCTATAAAAAATGTCTCTGCCTACTGAAACGATCCTGAGGTTCGTAAAGAAGTGCTTACTGAGATGCACTGTTCGAGGTACGCTATGCATCATGGGGGTGACAAGATGTACAAGGATGTCAAGCAACAATTCTGGTTTTCTGGAATGAAGAAGGAAATTGCAGACTTCGTTGCTCGATGTCTCGTTTGCCAGAAAGTCAAGGCAGAACGAAGACTTCCCTCTGGACTTCTCCAGCCGTTACCTATTGGAGAATGGAAATGGGAGAACATCGCAATGGATTTTGTCACGGCCTTACCTCAAAACAATAAAGGGCAAGATGTTATCTGGGTTATCATTGACAGACTTACAAAGTTCACGGATAATTCTGCCAATAAAGTTCACGGATAATTCTGCCAAACTTGCAGAACTATATGAAAGAGGGATCGTACGCCTTCATGGCATACCACTCACGATCGTCTCTGATCGAGACCCTCGATTCACATCCAACTTTTGGAAAAGCTTCAAGAATAGAATGGGTTCTAAGATCACTATAAGCACAGCCTTCCACCCTCAGACTGATGGGCAGTCAGAGCAGCTTATCCAAATCTTAGAAGACATGTTACGATGCTACATTTTGGACTTTAATGACGGATGGGAAAAGAATTTGCATCTAGCTGAGTTTGCATACAACAACAGCTACCAAACTAGTATCGGCATGGCACCATACGAGGCTCTCTATGGTCGGCCTTGCAGATCTCCGGTATGCCGGTTAGATATGGCAGATCGTCCGCAGTTAGGCCCTGAACTAGTTCAAGAGACTTCTGAGAAGATCACACTAGTAAAGGAATAACTTCGCGTTGCACAAAGTCGACAGAAGAGCTATGCTGACAAGCGGAGACAACCTATAGAATTTGATAAGAGGGACTTTGTTTTTCTGAAAGTCCAGCCCACAAGAGGTGTCAAACGCTTTGGAATCAAAGGCAAGCTCTCCCCGCGATATATCGGTCCATTTAAGATCATTGAACGTATTGGCAAACTTGCTTATCGTCTGTCCCTTCCATCATCCATGCCTAAGGTTCATGACATTTTTCACGATTTATGCTTCGCAAGTATCGTCCTGATCCTTCGCATATCATCCCTTTAGTCGAGGTTCAGGTTGAGGAAGGAAATACGTATCAGGAGAAAGCAATCCTGATTTTAGATCGAAAAACTCAAGAACTATGGCGACGTAGCATACCACTTGTGAAAGTGCTCTGGGATCACCACGGCGTAGAGGAAGCAACATGGGAACTAGAAGCAACAATTAAACAGAAATACCCTGAATTGTTTTCTAGTACCAACTGATGATGTGGTACATTTTATCATTTTCACTTATCAATCCCAGGATGAAACATTGTTTACACCTATCTTGATCCATTGTTTCACTTCAATAACTACGCAGATGTCTGAAAATAATATCAATGGATATAGTGATGCACACATGCAGTGGCCTCCTCGTCAACCTCTGGCTACTTCTCAAGCCGATAACCCTCATCACTACTTGACTTGATTTCGTGGGCGAAATCCCTTTAAGGGGGGTAGAGTGTAATACCCTGTATTTCACAAAAAAAAAATAAAAAAGAAATTTACTATTTGGGCAACGCCCGAACGTTCTGGCGCATGCCCGAACGTTCAGAGGCAACGCCCGAACGTTCAGGCGCATGCCAGAACGTTCAGCCGCATGATAGAACGTTCAGGCGCAATGCATGCCCGAACGTTCAGGCGCATGACAGAACGTTCAGGCGTGTGCCAGAACTTTCAGGCACATGCCAGAACGTTCAGGCGCAAGGCATGCCAGAATGTTCAGGTGCATGCCAGAACGTACAGGCGCATGCCAGAACGTTCAGGCGCATGCCAGAACGTTCAGGCGCATGCCAGAACGTACAGGCGCATGCCAGAACATTCAGGTGCATGCCAGAACGTACAGGCGCATGCCAGAACGTTCAGGCGCAAAAATCTCTATATAAGAAACCTCCTCATTTCTCATTCCTCACACCAAATCACCTTCTCTTGTGAATTTATTCTCCTTTCCACGCATTCTAAGTTTTTGAGTCTCTCTGTCCGAGACTCTCGGTGCGGTGCAACAAAGTTCTGTCCGGAGGAAAGCGCCAGATCTGAAAGAAAAAGTTTTATCTGAAGGTGGAGAACGAAACTTAGGTTTGCGTGTTTCATAACTTTCATTAAAGTTTACATTCAATTATTATTATGTTGCACTTATGCCTGTATATTTGGAATTCATGTATCACACTGTTATAATGTCGAATTTGTGGTCAATCTGACTCAACTAGACTCGGTCTTGTCCTCAGTAACTTTAAATAGTGAACGAGAGGCAGCGGGCTGCTCTAGGCGATTGGTATTTAAGCAGACCTTGTGTCTCACCTCTCAACTGGGGACTGATCTAGTTGGTCTTATTGAAAGCTATCAGCTTATACAGTAATACTGAATGTCCTAATCTTGCACGTCGTGATACCGACCCTGATAAGGATCACTAGACGTTGCCAAAGTCAGTCCAAATGTCAAGAAAAGACTGGACCAGTTCATGCATTGGCATCATACATATCACCACCAAGGGACGTATATGGTTTATGACTCATAGAATAGTTAGAAGCATTGCTTGCTATTCATTACATTTCTCTGGAGAGGGACGTACATGAGAACCCGGCTACGCCCGGGGAGGGACATCAGTACGTGAATCCAGAGCATCGTTCCTGTACGTGAATTCAGGCGATGTACGTTCATCAAGCCATTACGAGACGGTGTGATGCATACATACATATTGATTTATTATGATGCTCACATGTGTATTTAAGATATTTGATATTGAAGTATGCTTTATTAATTGTTATACCCATGCACTATTTACCCACTGAGCGCGTTAAGCTCACTCCATTATTATCCAGTCTTTCACAGGAAATTAGGGTGGACTGGGTGCAGGTTATGGGGATTTTGGGAGTATGTTCCCTTGACCATTTTATGTACAAAAGTATTCTGAATTAAATGAAATCAGATTTGTACTGTGAATTCTGTATTTCCGCTGCGCACTCTGTTGTTACCATTATTATTGTTCCAAATGCACGCCCCGTCCGCGAGTGTACCGCTGATTTAGGCGCGTCCGGGCGGGGTGTTACAGCGTGATAACCCATTTTACTAAAAATAGAAAGATCACGGAAACTACTCTATAGCGAGTTATCAAAGGAGATAGCGTGCTGTAGAAAATTTTTTAGAAAAACAAATGTTTTATAATTAAACCCTATCAGCGTGCTACCAACAATGATAGTGCGATAGTGCCTTCTGAAAAATTATGGCAAATTGTTGGATGTCCTTATTTTTGAAAAATTAATATTTTGACACTCAAGAACCATTCCATTGGCTCAAAACACTTTGATATGAGATTAAACGCTTTTAAATAATTCAAAACTCATTGAAATTATGATTGAAACCTTTCGGAAATTGTTTTTCAAAATGAAATACTATATCGAAGTGATGATGAAGTCTATGCAATTTTCAGAGTTTTAGTGCTGAGATTGACCGGAACGTTACCCTACACACCAAAGATCAAACTAATGACTTAGACATCAGATATGTCTTCGTTCCTCGAGCTTGATCTTTGTAAACTTCGATAGCTATTGTTAGATGTGTTGTTGATGATTAGTTGTAGCTCTCAGAAAAAACATACAGGTGATGTGTTCTTGTTTGATGTGTTCTCTTACCAAGAACACGTCATATACTTACAGTTTAAAACAATAGATAGTCTCTGGAAATCTCAGCACAAAAGGGATAAAATGAAGAACTTGCGAAATAATGAGGTTATTTTCAAGACAGTTTGCAATTTTGATTCAGTTTGAAAGTTGTTTAGGCAAATGCAAGAATCACAACTTTCTTCTATGTAAACACTCTTCGAAAAGCTCTGTCTAACTTGTAAAAATCGTGTGTGTTGTATCTTTGAAAATTGGAGAATGAGTGTTTTGTAAAATTAGCAGTTGCAGGTTAAAGGGCAAGAGAGTACGAAATGATTTGAATTCAAAACATTGTTTAATCTAAAGTTGTTTTGGGCGTGCGAGACAACGAGAATCATCTAGGTGTTAGTAGAGAATATTTCAGTTAAGATAACCTCGAAAAACTGTGTAAGGAATAGAAAAATCGAGCAAGTGGAAGTGCCCACATTTTTCTCGTTAGAAATATCAGATTTTTGTCTCAGACGTGGATAGCGTGCTATTGGGTTGTGTATCATGTTCTCTATTGACAAATAGCAGGCTATAGCAGGTCGATATACACAAAACCGAGAGCTCGAGTTTTTCAGACTTTCTGATAGCGTGTTATCATGGCCTATAGCGCGCTATTTCCCATTTTAGTAAAAATGGAAAGATCACGGCAACAACTTTATAGCTAGTTATCAAAGAGGATAGCGCGCTGTAGACATTTTTTTAGAAAAACAAATGTTTTATTATTGAACCCTATCAGTGTGCTATCAACACTGATAGTGCGCTAGTGCCTTCTGGAAAAATTTGGCAAATTGTTGGATGGCCTTATTTTTGAAAAATTAATATTTTGACACTTAAGAACCATTCCATTGACTCAGAACACTTTGATATAAGATTAAACACTTTTAAATAAATCAAAACTCGTTGAAATTATGATTAAAACCTTTCGGAAAACATTTTTTCTAAAGGAAATACTATATCGAAGTGATTTTGATGACTTTGCAATTTTTAGAGTTTTAGTGCTGAGATTGATCGAGAGGTTACCCTAAACACCAATGATCAAACTAATGCATTAGACATGTCTTCGTTCTTCAAGCTTGATCTTTGTAAACTTCGATAGCTATTGTTTGTTGTGTTGTTGATGATTAGTTGTAGCTCTCAGAAAAAAAAAAAGGTGATGTGTTCTATTTTGATGTGTTCTCTTAACGAGAACACTTCATATACTTACAGTTTAAAACAATAGATAGCCTATGAAAATCTCAGCACAAAAGGGATAAAATGAAGAACTTGCGAAATGATGAGGTTATCTTCAATACAGTTTGCAATTTTGATTCAGTTCAAAGGTTGTTCGGGCAAATGCAAGAATCACGACTTTCTTCTATTTAAACACTCTTCGGAAAGCTCAGTCTAACTTGCAAAAATCGTGTGTGTTGTATATTTGAAAATTAGAGAATGTGTGTTTTATTAAATTAGCAGTTGCAGGTTAGAGAGCAAGAGAGTACGAATTGATTTGAATTCAAAACATTGTTTAATGTAAAGTTGTTTTGGGCGTGCGAGACAATGGGAATCATCTAGGTGTTAGCAGATATTATTTTAGTTAAGATAACCTCGAAAAACTGTGTAAGGGATAGAAAATTCGAGCAAGTGGAAGTGCTCACATTTTTTTTGTTAGAAATATCAAATTTTTGTCTTAGACGTGGATAGCGTGCTATTGGTTTGTGTATCATGTTCTCTATTGACAGATAACAGGCTATAGCAGGTCGATATACACAAACCCGAGAGCTCGAGTTTTTCAGACTTTCCGATAGCGTGTTATCAAGGCCTATAGCGCGCTGTTGCCCATTTTACTATAAATGGAAAGAACACGTCAACAGCTCTATAGCGAGTTATCAAAGGGGATAGCGCGTTGTAGACAATTTATTAGAAAAACATATGTTTTATTATTGAACCCTATGAGAGTGCTATCAACACTGCTAGTGCGCTAGTGCCTTCTGCAAAATTTTGGCAAATTCTTGGATGGCCTTATTTTTGAAAAATTAATATTTTGACACTCAAGAACCATTCCATTAACTCAAAACAATTTGATATAAGATTAAAAACTTTTAAATAATTCAAAACTCATTAAAATTATGATTAAAACCTTTCGGAAAACATTTTTTCAAAATGAATTACTATATCGAAGTGATTTTGATGACTTTGCAATTTTCAGAGTTTTAGTGCTGAGATTAATCGGGAGGTTACCCTACACACCAAAGATCAAACTAATGCATTAGACATGAGATATGTCTTCGTTCTTCGAGCTTTATCTTTGTAAACTTCGATAGCTATTGTTTGATGTGTTGTTGATGATTAGTTGTAGCTCTCAGAAAAAAAAATATAGGTGACGTGTTCTCTTAACGAGAACACTTCATATACTTACAGTTTAAAACAATAGATAGCCTCTGGAAGTCTCAGCACGAAATGGATAAACTGAAGAACTTGCAAAATAATGAGGTTATCTTCAAGACAGTTTCCAATTTTGATTCAGGTCAAAGGTTGTTTGGGCAAATACAAGAATCACGACTTTCTACTATTTAAACACTCTTCGAAAGCTTAGTCTAACTTTCAAAAATCATGTGTGTTGTATCTTTGAAAATTGGAGAATGAGTGTTTTATAAAATTAGAGGTTGCAGGTTAAAGAGCAAGAGAGTACGAAATTGTTTGAATTCAAAACATTGTTTAATCTAAAGTGGTTTTGGGCGTGCGAGACAATGGGAATCCTTTAGGTATTAGTAGAGAATATTTCAGTTAAGATAACCTCGAAAAACTGTGTAAGGAATAGAAAAATCGAGCAAGTGGAAGTGCCGACATTTTTCTCTTTAGAAATTTAAGATTTTTGTCTCAGACGTTGATAGGGTGCTATTAGGTTGTGTATCATGTTCTCTATTGACAGATAGCATGCTATAGCAGGTCGATATACACAAACCCGAGAGCTCGAGTTTTTCAGACTTTCCGATAGCGTGTTATCAAGGCCTATAGCGCGCTATTACCCATTTTACTAAAATTTGCAAGATCACGGCAACAACTCTATAGCAAGTTATCAAAGGTCACTTTTAGGAAAACAAATGTTTTATTATTGAACCCTATCAGCGTGCTATCAACACTGATAGTGCGCTAGTGCCTTCTGGAAAATTTTGGCAAATTGTTGGTAGCCTTATTTTTGAAAAATTAATATTTTGACACTCAAGAACCATTCCATTGACTTAGAACACTTTGATATTAGATTAAACACTTTTAAATAATTCAAAACTCATTGAAATTATGATTAAAACCTTTTTCAAACATTTTTTTCAAACTAATAATTCAATACTATATCGAAGTGATTTTGATGACTTTGCAATTTTCAGAGTTTTAGTGCTGAGATTGATCGGGAGGTTACCCTACACACCAATGATCAAACTAATGCATTAGACATGAGATATGTCATTGTTCTTCGAGCTTGATCTTTGTAAACTTCGATAGCTATTGTTTGATGTGTTGTTGATAATGAGTTTTAGCTCCCAGACAAAAAAATACAGGTGATGTGTTATTGTTCGATGTGTTCTCTTACCGAGAACAGTTCTTATACTTACAGTTTAAAACAATAGATAGCCTCTGGAAATCTCAGCACAAAAGGGATAAAATGAAGATCTTGCTAAATATTGAGGTTATTTTCAAGACAGTTTCCAATTTTGATTCAGTTCGAAGGTTGTTTGGGCAAATGCAAGAATCACGACTTTCTTCTATTTAAACATTCTTCGGAAAGCTCAGTCTAACTCACAAAAATCGTGTGTGGTGTATCTTTGAAAAGTAGAGAATGAGTGTTTTATAAAATTAGCAATTGCAGGTTAAAGAGCAAGAGTGTACGAGATGATTTTTATCCAAAACATTGTTTAATCTAAAGTTGTTTTGGGCGTGCGAGACAATGGGAATCATCTAGGTGTTAGTAGAGAATATTTCAGTTAAGATAACCTCAAAAACCTGTGTAAGGAATAGAAAAATCGAGCAAGTGGAAGTGCCCACATTTTTTTCGTTTAAAATATTAGATTTTTGTCTCAGACGTGGATAGCGTGCTATTGGGTTGTGTATCATGTTCTCTATTGACAGATAACAGGCTATCGCAAGTCGATATACACAAACCCGAGAGCTCGAGTTTTTCAAGCTTTCCAATAGCGTTTTATCAAGGCCTATAGCGCGCTTTTGCCCAATTTACAAAAAATGGAAAGATCACGGCAATAGCTCTATAGGGAGTTATCAAAGGGGATAGCGCGTTGTAGACAATTTTTTAGAAAAACAAATACTTTATTATTGAACCCTATCAGCGTGCTATCAACACTGATAGATAGCTAGTGCCTTCTGGGAAATTTTGGCGAATTGCTGAATAGCCTTATTTTTGAAAAATTAATATTTTGACACTCAAGAACCATTCCATCGACTCAAAACACTTTGATATAAGATTAAACACTTTTAAATAATTCAAAACTCATTGAAATTATGATTAAAACCTTTCGAAAAACATTTTTTTCGAAATGAAATACTATATCGATGTGATGTTGAAGACTTTGCAATTTTCAAAGTTTTAGTGCTGAGATTGATCGAGAAGTTACCCTACACACCAAAGATCAAACTAATGCATTAGACATGAGATATGTCTTCGTTCTTCAAGCTTGATCTTTGTAACTTCAATAGCTATTGTTTGATGTGTTGTTGATGATTAGTTGTAGCTCTCAGAAAAAAAAAAACACAGGTGATGTGTTGTTTGATGTGTTCTCTTACCAAGAACACTTCATATACTTACAGTTTAAATCAATAGATAGCCTTTGGAAATCTCAGCACAAAAGGGATAAAATGAAGAACTTGATTGGAGTTTTCGTTTGAAAGATATGACCTCGCAAACAAAGCTGGTCGGAAAGTTTGGATTTCTCGCGTAGTTTAGATCACACTAAGAGATCTCCGAAATCTACCGCTGGATGGATATGATATTTGAGAAGGTGGTTCACAACTGATCGTTCTGCATTATGAACGGTTGAGATGTTGGTGGGTCAAGTATTTTGTGTGATATAGTCATCTGAGTTCAAGTATTTGCGGCAGGAAAGGAGAAATTGTCTGATTAGAGACTTGTTCATCAAAAATGATTATCTTTTCGGTCCACCGTGGATTGAGCTGATTTTTGGACAGAAGGTTTGCCTCTTAACATACTTCAATCCGTACTATTAATTTTGTGATTAAATATTTCTATTGGCAGCTTGATACATCTGAACAGAATATTAAATGGAAAATTTGTAGGGTTGTTTGTATTAGACCTAAATTTAGAATATGAACTTAGACCTTTCCAAATAGCTTGCATGTCAACTACGTTGACCTAGTTGCCATTGTTGATGAATCCATGATGCAAAATCAGTGATATACATGGTTGAACATGGTAACCTAGTGTAAATAGGCAACATGGCCTAAGTATGGAAAATTTCATATTTTTAGTGCTTTTGATGCTTTTGGCCTAGAATCATTGAATTGATGCAATTTATGTCTAATTAAGCATGATTAGGGTTGATTACGCTACTGATTTGGTGGTTGTGACCATATCATGGGTTAGGCCTACTTGTGATCAAGTGGCCCAATTTGGGCATGTTTATACATAAGAAATTAAAAATCAGTATTTTTGATTAATTGAATGGTTTATGAATGAGAACTATGCGTTAGAGGCCTAAGTCATATGATTTGAGTTGAATGATGGGATTAGATGGGATTTAGGCCTATTGTCTATATGTGGGCTGATTTAGGGTTGATGTGTAATGTCTATTTGATTGAGCATAGAAGTTGATGTATGGTTGGATATTGATGAATGGTTCAGGACCTTGATTGGGTTGATTCGGTTTGGTGCCCGTGTGTGGTTAGATACTCTCGCGAGGCTTGTTTGTGTGTAGACTTCATTTATGATTATATCTTTTATGTCATCATACCACTTATATATATTGTATGTTGAAAGCATGAATGTGTCCTAATTGTTTGAATGATGCATTGATTTGAGAAAACCTTATGATTTTGGTTGGGCCCATCTATCTGGCTAATAGGGAGACTTAACCATGTCATAGGAGGGTTTTAAAAAGGAAATATTTGGGGATGAGAAGGGTACGGTGAAATAGACGTGCGCTAGTAACCCCAATGCATGTGGAATGTGGATCCAAATTGATAAGCTTTTACTCGCATCAAACTTATTATAAATGCTTGATATCTATATGTTATGAGCTTTTAATCATGCTACACATTGACATGCATACATGATATTTATTGATGAGTATTGATAGCATATTTGAATTCTATTCACTGGGCACCGTTGGCTAACCCTCATTTTCCTCTTTCAGGTCCTTCTGTCCCGAATAAGAGCAAAGGAGTAGTCATATCTTGAGGGCCTTGTCGGCGAGAGAATCCAAGGCCTCGATGTGAGTTAAGAGGCATTTTGATTGAACTGTGTTTTAAATTATGATGTATTATAATTTGGACTTTGTAATTATAACACTTACCACATTGTAGCATGGGTGAGTTGGGACTTGTCAGATAGACCATGTGGGCATATGATGGTTTTCTTTGTACCCCTGGTTTTTGACTTTATGTGTATGTCCATCTTGATGGACTGTACGGATTATGGTTTTATTTATGGTTCATTTTTATGGATTATCTCTTTTTCTTGGATGATTAATACGGTTGGTAGTTTTGTTTAGTACCTTTTTATATTATGTCATTATTTGGGATAAGGCTCGTAGGGTCTCAACCACCTCACGGGGGTTGAGAAGTGGTTGGAGATGCCTACGCCGGGTGTCCCGCCCCGGCATTCCGCTCGCCATTCCTTGCGGGGTTGGTGGTCCGGGGTGCACGGTCACCACAGTTGGTATCAGAGCCCGATTTTACTAGGTTTGGTCTATGTATTAGACTTAGATGACTTTGACCTAGGAATTGGGTGAGAGCTTGAGGTGGTTAAAAAGCTTAAATAAACTAACTTAAAAGCCTTACTATCATATTTTCCGTGTGTATTATATGATATGGGTAGTTATGAGGCTTTGTTAATGTTTTAAATTCTTTAATGTGTGATGGTTGCTCGTATTTCTACTTCTCAGTGTCATGAGGAGGTGCGGGAGAATGAGACAGCCACACACAGGGCCATCAGATGATGATCGGATGGGGAGGATGGATGAGATCATTTAGGCACAGGGCCGCTTGATGGCAGCCCAAACTTCAAAGATACAGGCGTTGGTGCAGCAGGTCGAGACTGTTGCTCGACAGTCGCCTCAGACAATACCTCAGGAGGCCGGGGCTAGTGGGGCCGAGGCGGCCGGGCTAGTGGAGCTGCAAAGGCAGCAGGACCTCAGATGCATGTACCTCAGCCTATTCCTACACCTACTCCTACTCCTACTATTGTGGAGAACCCCATTGATCGACGAATCAGACTGCCAGAGAAGTTCATGAAGCTGAAGCCTAAGGAATTCACTGGTGGGGTTGTCTTGAAGAAGGCCGAAGATTGGCTGAAGAATGTCGAGAAGATCAGTCGCTCCTTAGATCATGATGAGGAATCTCAGGTCTTATGTGCTGTTAACACAATGGAGAGTGATGCAGAGGACTGGTGGGTTTCAGTGCTGGATACATAGGGGGCAGTGAAGAGTTGGGACACCTTCAAACGGTTGTTCTTACGGGCTTACATTCCAGAGATTGAGAGGCAGGCTAAGCAACTCAAGTTTTTGAATCTCGCAAAGGGAACCATGTCAGTCAGGAAGTACGAGCTCAAATTTAGGCAGCTTGCAGTTTATGCCACTGGGTTAGTTCAGACATCGAGTGACAAGATTATGATGTTCTCTTTGAACCTAAGGCCTGCGATCCGACAGGCCTTGTCTGTGATGAAGATGACTGATTTTGCCACAGTGGTCCAGAGGGTCAAACAATATGAATTGGCTGAGCGGGTTGATAGTATGTCTACACGGGCAGCTCCAGGTGAACCGACTTCACAGGCAGAGTCTGGGGACAGTTCCAGACTCCATGGGAGAAGGGAAAATGGGAAAAGAAGATGAAGTTTTATGGAGGAGCACAGTCCAAGGGTGCTCAGGGTGGGGTATCCCAGATTCAGACTGGTGTGATGACCTCACCAGTGGTTTCCTCTCCTGTCCTGATTCTCGTTCAGGCACCGAATGCACCGAGACCCCCATTCCCACAGACTGCTGGTCGAGGCAGAAGCAGAGGCCGAGGAGGCTATGTGACGACATCTCAGACTGGATCATCTGCGCCTAGGGCTCCGTTCATATGTTATCAGTGTGGACAGGCTGGGCATAAGAAAACAGAGTGTCCGAGTCTTCAGAGGGCTCCGAGATTTGTCCAGCAGTCTAGTGCTAGAGAGACAGCGAAGGTAGCTACTGACCCAGACCCGACAGCATCCAGGACCTTGGTGGAAGGTACTCTTATTATTTGTGGTGCTTCTATGCATGTATTATTTGATGTTGGGTCTACATTATCATTCATATCCGGATGCATGGTAGATAGTTTGCATTTGACTCCCATTAGGGCTAGTACATGGTTAGTGGTGGGTACTGCAGCCGGGGAGAAGATCTACCCGAACATGATCTGTAACCAGTGTGTGGTTCATATTGGTGATGTCGAGATGCCTGTTGAGTTTCGAGTCCTAGAGTTTTTAGAGTTTGATGCAATTCTAGGGATGGATTGGCTAGTGGCTTATCATGCAGTTGTCGACTATTTCGCGAAGAGAGTCATTTTCCAGATCCCCAGACACCCAGTGTTTACACTACAGGGTAGAGCTTCAGACCAGACAGTCACAAGGGGTAGATTTGTGACTGATGGACATAGGGAGATCTTGGCTGGGTTAGTGCCTGATGAGGAAGAGACTAGTCAGGTGATACTTGAGGATATTGCCATTGTTAGGGATTTTCCAGATGTGTTCCCTGCGGATCTTCCAGGATTACCACCGAAGCGAGAGATTGATTTCATCACTGAATTAGTCCCGGGCTTTATTTGCCCGAGCGTGTCACCCTGGGGAGCTCCAGTTCTTTTTGTGAAGAAGAAAGATGGGAGCTTGCGGTTATGCATCGACTATCGCCCATTGAACAAGGTGACCATCAAGAACAAGTATCCTCTCCCAAGGATAGATGACTTGTTTGATCAGTTGAGGGGAGCGGGGTATTTTTTAAAGATTGATTTGCGCTCTGGGTATCATCAGTTGAGGATCAGGGAGGAGGATGTGCCTGAGACAGCATTCAAAACCCACTATGGACATTATGAGTTCCTTGTGATGCCATTGGGTGTGACTAATGCACCAGCGATGTTCATGGACCTGATATAGAATAGGCAGTATCTTGATAAGTTTGTCACCATCTTCAATGATGACATATTGGTGTATTCCAAGACGCGGGCTGAGCATGAGGAACACCTTAGAGTGACCTTGCAGACTCTGAGAGAGTATAAGCTATATGCAAAGCTGAGCAAGTGCGAGTTTTGGATCACCGAAGTGAAGTTCTTAGGTCATGTGGTGAGTTCTGAGGGGATTTCAGTTGATCCGTCTAAAGTTGAAGCCATTATCAGCTGGCCTAGGCCTACCATAGTGACCGAGATCAGAAGCTTTCTTGGGTTAGCTGGTTACTATAGGAGATTCGTTCAGGGATTCTCCAAGATTGCTAAGTCTATGACTAGGCTTACCCAGAAAGATGTGTCCTTTGTATGGACTGAGGAATGTGAGAATGCCTTTTTAGAGCTGAAGAAAAGATAGACATCTACGCCAGTGTTGATTTTGCCAGAGCCTGATCAGGAGTTGGTTATCTACACTGACGCCTCTCTTATCGGCTTGGGTTGCGTGTTGATGCTGAAGGATAGGGTCATTGCTTATGCATCGAGGCAGTTGAAGGTGCATGAAAAGAACTATCCTGTTCATGACTTAGAACTGGCCGCAGTGGTTTTTGCTTTGAAGATTTGGAGGCATTATCTCTATGGTGAGTGATTCACTTTGTATTCTGACCATAAGAGCCTCAAGTACTTGTTCTCTCATAAGGAATTGAACATGAGGCAGAAAAGGTGGTTAGAGCTCCTCAAAGACTATGATTTTACATTGGAATACCACCAAGGTAAAGCCAATGTAGTGGTTGATGCGTTGAGCAGGAAGCCGGTAGAGACAGTTATGGTAGCACGCCAGATGTCTCATGAGTGGAGACTACTTGAGGTGGCTACGGTTATGAGTATATGTGCTACCCATTCAGATCAGATTGTGATATGTGTTCAGATGTTAGCTTAGCCTACACAGGTCCAGGAGGTGATTGACCAACAGAGACTTGACGTTGATTATGTGATGTACAAGTCTTGGGCTGAGAGCAGTGATTTTTCTGATTGGCACTTGTCATCTGATGGTGCCTTGAGATTTAGGGGACATTTATGGGTTCCCACAGATCCACGACTCAGACAGAGTGTACTCCAAGAAGGTCACAGATCTCATTATGCTATTCATCTTGGCGGAACCAAGATGTATCATGATATGAAAAGAATGTATTGGCGGCCCGACATGAAGAGAGAGATAGATCAGTTCATTCAGAGGTGTAAGATCTGTCAGAGAGTATAAAAAAATGCAGGTGATGTGTTCTTGTTTGATGTGTTCTCTTACCGAGAACACTTCATATACTTACAGTTTAAAGCAATAGATAGCCTATGAAAATCTCAGCACAAAAGGGATAAAATGAAGAACTTGCTGAATAATGAGGTTATTTTCAAGACAGTTTGCAATTTTGATTCAGTTTGAAGGTTGTTTGGGCAAGTGCAACAATCACAACTTTCTTCTATTTAAACACTCTTCGGAAAGCTCAGTCTAACTTGCAAAAATCGTGTGTGTTGTATCTTTGAAAATTAGGGAATGAGTGTTTTATAAAATTAGCAGTTGCAGGTTAAAGGGCAAAAGAGTACGCAATGATTTGAATTCAAAACATTGTTAAATCTAAAGTTGTTTTGGGCGTGCGAGATAATGGTAAACATCTAGGTGTTAGTAGAGAATATTTCAGTTAAGATAACCTCGAAAAATTGTGAAGGAATAGAAAAATCGAGCGGGTGGAAATGCCCGCATTTTTCTCTTTAGAAATATTAAATTTTTGTCTCAGACGTGGATGGCGTGCTATTGGGTTGTGTATCATGTTCTCTATTGACAGATAGCATGCTATAGCACGTCGATATACACAAACCCGAGAGCTCGAGTTTTTCAGACTTTCCGATAGCTTGTTATCAAGGCCTATAGCGCGCTATTACCAATTTTACTAAAAATGGAAAGATCACGGCAACAGCTATAGAGCGAGTTACCAAAAGGGGATGCTGCATTGTAGACAATTTTTTAGAAAAAAAAAGTTTTATTATTGAACCCTATCAGCGTGCTATCAACACTGATAGTGCGCTAGTGCCTTCTAAAAAATTTTGGCAAATTGCTGAATAGCCTTATTTTTTTAAAATTAATATTTTGACACTCAAAAACCATTTCATTGACTCAAAACACTTTGATACAAGATTAAACACTTTTAAATAATTCAAAACTCATTGAAATTATGATTAAAACCATCCGGAAAACATTTTTTTTCAAAATGAAATACTAATCGAAGTGATTTTGAAGACTTTGCAATTTTCAGAGTTTTAGTGCTGAGATTGATCGGGAGGTTACCCTACACACCAAAATCAAACTAATGCATTATACATGAGATATGTCTTTGTTCTTCGAGCTTGATCTTTGCAAACTTCGATAGCTATTGTTTGATGTGTTGTTAATGATTAGTTGTAGCTCTCAGAAAAAGAAAATACAGGTGATGTGTTATTGTTTGATGTGTTCTCTTACCGAGAACACTTCATATACTTACAATTTAAAAAAATAGATAGCCTACGGAAATCTCAGTACAAAAGGGATAAAATGAAAAACTTGCTGAATAATGAGGTTATTTTCAAGACAGTTTGCAATTTTGATTCAGTTTGAAGGTTGTTTGAGCAAATGCAAGAATCACGACTTACTTCTATTTAAACACTCTTCGGAAAGCTCAGTCTAACTTGCAAAAATCGTGTGTGTTGTATCTTTGAAAATTAGAGAATAAGTGTTTTATAAAATAAGCAGTTGGAGGTTAAAGGGCAAGAGAGTACACAATGATTTGAATTCAAAACATTGTTTAATCTAAAGTTGTTTTTGGCGTGCGAGACAATGGTAATCATCTTGGTGTTAGTAGAGAATATTTCCGTTATGATAACCTCGAAAAATTGTGTAAGGAATAGAAAAATTGAGCGAGTGGAAATGCCCCCATTTTTCTCTTTAGAAATATTAGATTTTTGTCTCAAACGTTGATGGCGTGCTATTGGGTTGTGTATCTTGTTCTTTATTGACAGATAACAGGCTATAACAGGTCAATATACACAAATCCGAGAGCTTGAGTTTTTTCAGACTTTCCGATAGCGTGTTATCAAGGCCTCTAGCGCGCTATTGCCCATTTTACTAAAAATGGAAAGATCAAACCAACAGCTCTATAGCGAGTTATCAAAGGGGATGGCGCGCTGTAGACAATTTTTTAGAAAAACAAATGTTTTATTATTAAACCCTATCAGCATGCTATCAACACTGATAGAGCGCTAGTGCCTTCTAGAAAATTTTGGCAAATTGCTGAATAGCCTTATTTTTGAAAAATTAATATTTTGACACTCAAGAACCATTTCATTGACTCAAAATGTCCCACCCCGCCCTGACGCCCCTAAACCGGCTGTAAACTACGGGACGGGTCGCGCATTTTGAATAATAACAATGGTAATAACAGAGTACGCAGCGGAAATATAAGATACAGTACAAGTCTGATTTCATTTAATTCATAATTCATTTGTACATGACATAGTCAAGGGAACAGACTCCCCAAAAATCCCCAATGAATTATAAAAAGGGTACAAAATGTGGGCCTCATAAACCTGCACCCAGTCCATCCTAATTTCTTGTGAAAAATTTGGATAATAATGGAGTGAGCTTAACGCGCTCAGTGGGTAAAATAGTTCGTGAGTATACCAATTAATAAAGCATACTTCAATATCAAATATCTTAAATACACACGAGAGCATCATAATCAATCAATATGTATGCATGCATGACACCGTTTGGTAATGGTTTGATGAACGTACATCACCTAAGTTCACGTACAGATATCCTTCCCCAGGCGTAGCCAGGTTCTCACTGTACGTCCCTTCTCAGGAATGATACTTTAGATTCACGTACTGATGTCCCTCCCCAGGCGTAGTCGGGTTCTCATTGTACGTCCCTTTCCAGAGAAATAAAATGAATAGCGAGCAATGCTCCTAACTATTCTATGAATCATAAACCACATACGTCCCTGGTGATATGTATGATGCCAATGCATAAACTGGTATAGTCTACTGGTTTGGTCTTTTCTTGACATTTAGACTGATTTTGGCAACGTCTAGTGATCCTTATCAGAGTTGGTATCACGACGTGCAAGGTTAGGACATTCAATATTACTTGTATAAGTTGATAGATTTCAATAAGACCAACTAGATCACTTCCCAGTTGAGAGGTGAGACACAAGGTCTACTTAAATACCAATCGCCTAGAGCAGCCCGCTGCCTCCCGTTCACTATTTAAAGTTACTGAGGACAAGACCGAGTCTAGTTGAGCCAAATTGACCACAAATCCGACATTATAACAATGTAATACATGAATTCCAAATATACAGGCATAAGTGCAACAATATAAACATTATATGACATAATGCAGTGTAAATGAACAATATACATAATAGTAATTGAATGTAACCTTTAATGAAAGTTATAAAACACGCAAACCTATGTTTCGTTTCCCACCTTCAGATAAGAACTTCTTCTTTCAGATCTGGCACTTTCCTTCGGACATAACTTCGTTGTATCGCACCGAGAGTCTCGAACAGAGAGTCTCAAACAGAAAAGAACTCAAAATGAGTGAAAAGAGGAGGAAAAATCACTAGAGAAGGTGATTTGGTGTGATAAAATGAGGGGAAGAAAGCTCCTTATATAGGAGATTTGGCGCCTGAACTTTCGGGCGGGTTGCCCGAATGTTCTGTCATTTCTGCCCAAACAATTTTTTTTTCTTTTTTTTTGTGAAATACAGGGTATTACACTCTACCCCCCTTAAAGGGATTTCTCCCTCGAAATCAATTCAAGTAGTTATGGTACTTATCTGCTTCAAATTCACTGCCGGCGTCATCTCTTGCGAGTTCAGGGTAGTACTTGTTGGTCCCTGAATAGCACTGTGGATAGTGGAATCCTCGTCATCTTAAAACCATGGAGAGCAAATGGAATCGGATTCGTCATCTAAAGATTCCAACCTTTGCATAACAAATGTTGGTGGAGGGCGCTGGTTACATCGTTTGAGGGGAGGTAGGTTGAGCGGTGGAATACTTTTTCGTGTTATTGTTCGAATCCGGCCGCCTGGTAATTTTGGTAGAAGGTCCTGCCAAGACGAGGGCACGGGATTGTTTTGAACAAAATTGTTACGAAAAATCCATGCACACTCTGGCGATAAAGATCGCTGTCTATGTGGCGATGGAGTTGGTGATGCAAAGTAGTTGTGACTTGACTCAGATTCTGAGGGAGTCGCCACAGGTTGCCAAGGAGGCCATTGCGTGTGTGCATCACTATATCCATTGGTATTATTTTCAGACATCTGCATAGTTATTCAAGTGAAACGATGTATTAAGATATGTGTAAACAAAGTTCCATCATTTTATTGATAAGTGAAAATAGTACAGTGTATCACATCATCAATTGGTACTAGAAAACAATTCTGGGTATTTCTGTTTAAATGTTGCTTCTAGTTCCCATGTTGCTTCCTCGATGCCGTGGTGATCCCAGAGCACCTTCCCAAGTGGTATGCTACGTCGCCTTAGTTCTTGAGTTTTTCTATCCAAAATCTGTATCACTCTCTCCTGATACTTATTTCCTTCCTCAACCTGAACTTCGACTAGAGGGATGATATGAGAAGGATCAGGACGATACTTGCGAAGCATAGATACGTGAAAAACGTCATTAACTTTAGGCATGGACGATGGAAGGAACAGACGATAAGCAATTTTCCAATATGTTCAAGGATCTGAAATGGACCTATATACCACGGGGAGAGATTTCATTTGATCCCAAAGCGTTTGACACTTCTTGTGGGCTGAACTTTTAGAAAAACGAAGTCCCCCTTATTAAATTCTAGAGGCAGTCTCCGCTTGTCAGCATAGCTCTTCTGTCGACTTTGTGCAACACGAAGTCGTTCCTTTACTGGTGTGATCTTCTCCAAACTCTCTTGAACTAGTTCTGGGCCTAACTGCGGTCGATCTGCCATATCTAACCAGCATACCGGAGATCTGCAAGGGCGACAATAGAGAGCCTCGTACGGTGCCATGCCGATACTAGTTTGGTAGCTGTTGTTGTATGCAAACTCAGCTAAATGTAAGTACTTTGCCCATCCGTCATTAAAGTCCAAAATGCAACACCTTAACATGTCTTCTAAGATTTGGATAAGACGCTCTGACTGCCCATCAGTCTGAGGGTGAAATGTTGTGCTCATGGTGATCTTAGAACCCATTCTACTCTGGAAGCTTTGCCAAAACTTTGATGTGAATTGAGGGTCTTTATCAAAGACGATCGTGAGTGGTATGCCATGGAGGCGTACGATCTCTCTTTCATATAGTTCTGCATGTTTGGCGGGGTTATCCATGAACTTTATTGGCAGAAAGTGTGTAGACTTTGTAAGTCTGTCAATGATAACCCAGATAGCATATTGCCCTTTATTATTTCAAGGCAAGGCTGTAACAAAATCCATTGCGATGTTCTCCCACTTTCATTCTCCAATAGGTAACGGCTGGAGAAGTCCAGAGGGAAGTCTTCGTTCTGCCTTAACTTTCTGACAAACGAGACATCGAGCAATGAAGTCTGCAATTGCCTTCTTCATTCCAGAAAACCAAAATTTTCGCTTGACATCCTTGTACATCTTGTTACCCCCAGGATGCACAGCGAACCTCAAACAGTGCATCTCGGTGAGCACTTCTTTCCGAACCTCAAGATCGTTCGGTAGATAGAGATGTTTTTTATAGATAACGACTCCGTCTTCTGAGACCGACCAGTGAGGAAGGTCCTGTCTACTGAGTAGAAGTTCTCGTTTCTTCATTAACATAGGGCCATTGGCTTGAGCAGCTGAAATCTTTCGAACAAGCTTAGAGTTGGCTAATAATTGAGAGAGTCGTGATCTTGTTCCCACTTCGATCAATTGTAGGTTAAAATTCTCCATCTCTGTAGCCAACTTCCCTATTTCAAAGTTAAGAGTGCAAGCAACGTACGATTTTCTACTCAGGGCATCAACCACAACATTGGCCTTTTCCCGGATGGTACTGGAGTTGAAAGTCATAATCTTTCAAGAATTCCAACCATCGTCTTTGGCGGAGGTTTAGGTCTCTCTGAGTGTATTTGTACTTAAGACTCTTGTGATCTAAGAAGACCTCGAACCGTTCACTGTATAGGTAATGACACCATAATTTCAGTGCAAATACGACAGCTGCAAGTTCCAAGTCATATGTTGGGTAATTACCCTCATGAATCTTCAGTTGCCTTGAGGCATATGCAACAACTTGTCCTTCTTGCATTAGTACGACACCTAAGCCTTGGAGAGAAGCGGCGGTGTAAAATGAAAATCCAATTGCATTTCTTGGAGTGATAAGTACAGGTGTTGTCGTGAGGCGTTTCTTCAATTCCTAAAAGATGCTTCACAGGCGGGATTCCAGATGAATCGCACGTATTTTCTAGTGAGCTTGGCCATAGGTTCAACAATCTTTGAGAAGTCCTTGATGAAGCGTCTGTAATAGCCAGCCAAACCAAGAAAACTCTTAATCTGAGTAACAGTGGTAGGCTGCTTCAAGTTTAAAACTGCTTCAACCTTAGAAAGATCTACCTCAATGCCATTGCCTGAAACCACATGGCCTAGGAATTGAACTCACTTCGCCCAAAATTTGCACTTACTCAACTTTGCGTACAGTTGTTGGAGGTCTGGAAGACTATCTTCAGATGTATCTTATGGTCTTCTTCGATTGAGGAATATATCAAGATGTCGCCCACAAAAACTACTACAAATCGGTCTAAGTATAACCTGAAGATGCGATTCATCAAATCCATGAATGCCGCAAGGGCATTTGTTAGACCGAACGACATAACCAAGAACTCGTAGTGACCGTACCAAGTTCTGAACACCGTCTTGGTAATGTCCGACTCTCGGATCCGGAATTGGTGATAACCGGATCGTAAATCAATCTTAGATAAGTATTTGGCATCTCTAAGTTGGTTGAACAAGTCATCGATCTTGGGCAATGGATATCTATTCTTGATGGTGACGTTATTCAACTTGCGATAGTCGATGCAAAGTCCTAACGAAGCATCCTTTTTGCGAACAAACAGAACTGGAGTGTCCGAGGGTGATGAACTCTTTCTGATGAAGCCATTACTCTCTAATTCCTTCAGTTGTTTGTCTAATTCGACCAGCTCGACATTTGACATTCTGTATGGTGGAATTGAGATAGGCCCTGTCCCAGGTATCTGGTTGATTTCAAAATCGAATTCTCGAACAGGCGGTAGACCAGGAAGGTCATTTAGAAAAACTATTGGGAATTTCGATATTACCGGGACATCGTGTTCTTTGAGAGGGTACAGTGCTGGTGATTCATTTTGTTCACTAAGGGATAGAGCTCGAAGTTGTGCCTTGAGAAGTGCAACTGTTGATTTGTGTATCCATTTCCTTGTTCCCTGAATCTTGACAAACTCTATTGTAGGCAAGGTTAACTGAACTTGCTTCTTCATACATTCGATATTTGCATTCAGTAGTGCTAGCCAGTCCATGTCGAGGATGATGTCGAAGTCTTCAATGTCTTACGAAAAGATCTGCATATATTATTTGTTCTGACATTCGAAGCTCATATCAAGAACACTGCAATTTCACGTCAGTACCAGATCCTAACGGTGATGTGACATGGAGTGTGATGTTTGTGGGTTCAGGATGTAGGCCTAAATGTCTTATCAATGCCGACGATATAAAAGAATGCGTAGCACCTGAATCAAACAAAAAATGCACCCTTGTATTGAACCATGGAAAGGTACCTTCGACTACATTGTTGTCTGGGAGGGGTTGTTGAGCGATGGCAAATGCTTTGCCTTGATTCCGTTGACCCTAGTTCTGCCTGGGTTGGGCATTAGCAGCAGGTGGTACTTGGTGGACTGGAACAACGGGAATAGGTTGTTGAAGGTGCGGACAAACATATTTTACATGGCCCTTCTGGCCGCAGTTGAAACACGTCGGCTGATACTGCGGATGGTTCTGTTGGCCATGCTGATTGTAGTGTCGACCACACCTCTGCCATTTCCGTTTCTATGGCCACCCCTTCCATAACGACCTCCGCGGCCATGATTACGAAAACCCTGATTGTTAGGGTTAGAAGGTTCAGCCGCAGGTGTTGTAGCCTCATTCTTCAAAACAAGGGCTCGGAGGGTTGGGTTTTGATTGTAGTAGGGATTTTTCTTGTTGCCCTGTTGCGAGCCCTATTGGGAAAACGTTGCAGGCCGTTTTTCCTTATTCATTCTCTGCTCCTGTATCATCTTCTCTTGTGCAAAGCTTATGGCCTTGTCAACAACCTTCTTGTAAATCTTGAGATCCAAGATCGACAAGGCTTGTCGAATATCATGGCGAAGGCCATTATAAAACTTCTCAGTCTTATCTTGCTCCGTTGAGATGGTGGAGAGAGAGTAGACTGATAATTCTTTGAACTTGCCAGCAGATTCCCTGACGGTCATGCTGCCCTGGTATAACTTAGCGAATTCCTGGCCCTTCTGCCTCTTCACAGCGGCAGGAAAATACTCATCAATAAACATTGACTCAAACTGTTGCCAAGTCATATCTGCTGTGTTGACCCTTGGGTCCTCTTTCACTGTTATCCACCCTGTGTTTGCCCCACCAACAAGTTGGTAGGTCGCTAGTGGAATTTTCTGAGTCTCATCGACTTTCATTACATCAAGAGCCTTCTTTGACTCATCCAGCCACTTTTGCACCTCATCAGCATCAATGGTGCCAGCAAAAGTAAGAGGTTGTAGCCTCTTGTACTTGGTAATCTGATCGGTTTGAGATTCCGATCAAAATCTTATAGGTGTCTGAGCAGTGGCAACCTGACTGGCCGGGTTCTCACGAACGACCGTTTGAACAGTTGCTTTCATCGCCTCAATAAATCCGGTGAAGAAGGTTTCCACGCTCGAAGGCATGGTAAAGGGTGCCGGTGGGCGTGGTATTTCCTGCCCAGATGTAGTGGCAGTGTCGGGTGTGACTCGTGCTGTCGTCGGAGGCGGCGATTCCTGAATCTTAGGAGGTGCCTCCACTGCTGAACGGACAGTACGTGGCCTTCCTCTCTTCCTGGTTTGCATTTTCTCACTGGCAAGGACAAAATAAAACCAAGATTTAGGAACTGTAGCCACGTATAATGTTATAGTATGCTCAGCAACAATTTCAAGAGTACTGCAATAAGAAAATCACCTATTTTTTTAAGTATAGTGTAAGGTTTTTGTTGAGGAATCGAAGAACTTTATGTGCCTCGTATGTTTGGCCATGGTGTAAAAACAAGGTTAGAATGTTTATATAATAAGTATAAAACATTGCAAGTGTTACAAATGATTTGGTTATGGTTTTTTTTGTGAACATACATATATATTTCATTGAAAATCCATACGAGTCATAAGAATTCTAAGATTTGCCTCGGTAAATATCCTGATCTAACGTTCTATCGCAATCTTATGTATTCAAACTCTTACTCTTAGTCTTTTCGATTATTATCCAAGTTCGTGTATCCCATACCACATGATTTTGGTAATAAGGGTGTTAACGAAGTTAAGTTGTATGAACACGGTCTCTAAAAAGTCGGCTGAATAGTAGTTCACCAATAGTATATTCCAAGTTTACTCGTCCCATACAGTGTAAACTTAGTGATAATGTTAGTAATGCGACTTTCTCCAAATGTTTCTTTTCACACAAGGTCATGGGTTTTCTTACTTCCACATTTTATTTAGTATCCTCCAATTTTGTTGTGTCCCATACCACTCCAAAGTTAGTGATACAAAAGAAAGAATGGTTGTAAGTCGGCCCACCAAAGATAGTCTTAAACAAGACATTTCATTCATATCAAAGAAAAGTTTACAATGCTAGTAATCAATTTTGATTTTCCTGCCTACTACCGCTCCTTCTAGACCTCCTGCTAGGTACAGAACGACTACTACCAGAAGGTTGAGAATTTGCTCAATCTGTTTCAAAGTTTTGCATACGTGTTAATATATCATTTTGAGTCTCTCTCATTTCAGCAATATTGGATGCCATTACATTTAACTGTTCAAATGGGTTAGTCGATTGTCCCATTGGTGGTTGATGGGTCGATTGTCCCATAGGTGGAGAGTAGGCCATAGGCATTGGGGGAAAGTATTGGTTGTAAGGGTGACTCATAGGTGAAGGGTAGTTGTTTTGATTGTATGGAGATCCCCTAACTGGAACCCCTTGGATATTTGGATTTGTTTGAGGTGAAAAGTTTTGAAACAATGGGCTCATTGGGATGTTTTGCCCTCCAAAATTTGGTGCCGCCCAATACTGTTGTTGTTGGTTCACAGCAACTTGTGGAACTGGCAGATACAGTACCTCAGGAGTTGGAAACCTTAGGTACGAAGTGTTGCCTTGAGTTGGCACGTTCCAGGTTGGTGGATTTGCTTGAGTACTTTGTCTATCATGACTTGGTTGAGGTTGATTTAGTGTGGAAAATAACTCTTCCTTAGTGAATAATCGATCGGTTGGATCATTATTCGGGGCTGGGTTTGATGTAGGATTCTGATTTGGCTCATTATTTGGTACTTCCCTGACAAGAATCTTTGCGTCGACTTCTTCGAAGACAACGTCCAAGTTCGTCTCTCATTCTTTCGGTATTTCCTATCGTCGCGCCGAATACTTCCTCGTCAGTTACCCTTCCCCTCATGACATATATCTTGAAGATAAAAGATGTTGTAACCGACTCAGTGATTTGCTTCGAAGTCCCATCAAAAGTGTTGATGTTTGCTTTGTATAGCATCCTCATGATCAAGACTCCATAACCGAGGAATTCCTTTCTCAAAGGGTTTTGAATCACCCTCAACATTTGTTGGATGATGATGTGTGGTAGGGAGACCTTTATTTTATTCTCTATGCAATATAACACAAGAAGTTGAGCCCTTGACATAGTGCCTCTAGTCCCCCTTTCTAACAAGATGTTGCCGAATACGATCTTTCCAAGGCCGGTAAGAGATGGCTTAAGATGATTGTTTGGGAGGTTGGTGTACGTTGATTGAGTGTATGGCTCTTTGGCAAGGGAATTGAACAATTGTTCATTAGACTCTGCGATCTCTGCAATTGTCTGGGGTTCATGTGGATCAATAATTCTCTCCTCAATCAGAATCTCCATAAGTCGAGCAATAATCTCGATGTTGATAGAAATTTTTATTCCCATGACTGTTGTCTCCAAAACAGGGCTGATCCCCTCTTCTTGAAGTCCCACGCAATTCATGGCTTCGTAAAAGGATCTCACCAAGTTGTAAGAGACGTGGCCCTCAACTTTTGTTATGTTCAACCACCCCAGAGTTGTGAGTTTGTCATGAAGGATCGGACGGAGGTGGAGATTTATATTGTCAATGTTCCTCATAGTCATAACCTCGCTTTTGAACAATTCCTTGAGTCTAGTGGGAATTGGTTCCCTACTACTGGAAGTTGCTCCTTCACTTGAGGCCATTCTTTTGCAGAAAGGAAAATAAATTTGTGAAAGACACAAAATATATTCCTAACATCTTTTAAGATTCATTCTTTGTCTTTTAGACAATATTTTTTATTTTTCTCTTGATGTTTATGCCATCATGTAATCAAAAATCTTTATTAGCAATATGATATATATATATATATATATATATATATATATATATATATATATATATATCGTATTCATATATGAATGTATAGATATATATATTTAATCATAACTATATATATAGTTTTCATAAATCAACTATATATATATATTTGAAATTAAACTATATAAAATTCATATATAGTTTTCTTAGATATATATTTAATACAAATCTTAACTATATATAATTCATATATATATATAGTTCTAAAGATATATATATATCTAATAACATTTTTCATTCAAATTTTTTCATCAATAATATGATATATATATCTCATATATACAAAGATATATAGATATATATATTCAATCATCACTATACATATAGTTTTTCATAAATCATGACTATATATATATATATTTAAATCAAACTATATAAAAATCATATAGTTTTCTAAATATATATTTAATATAAATCTCAAATATATATAATTGACATATATATATATATATATATATATATATATATATATATATATATATATAGTTCTAGACATATATATATCTAATAAAATTTTTCAACTAAAATTTTTCATTAGTAACATGGTATATATATATATCTCCTATATGCATAGATATATAGATATATATATTTAATCATAACAATATATATATAGTTTTCATAAATCATAACTATATATATATATATATATATATATATATATATATATTTAAATCAAACTATATAAAAATCATATAGTTTTCTAGATATATATTTAATATAAATCTCAACTATATATAATTGACATATATATATAGTTCTAGATATATATATATATCTAATAAAATTTTTCATCCAAAACTTTTCATTAGTAACATGATATATATATATCTCCTATATACATAGATATATAGATATATATATTTAATCATAACCATATATATAGTTTTCATAAATCATAACTATATATATAAATCTAAACTATATAAAACTATATAGTTTTCTTAGATATATATTTAATACAAATCTTAACTATATATAATTCATATATATATAGTTCTAAAGATATATATATCTAATAACATTTTCTTCCCCTAATTTGGGGGACTTGGGCGGGCCGTGGACCATATTCTCTGATACCATTAAAAGTCACACCCCGCCCGGACGCACCTAAACCGACGGTACACTCGCGGACAGCGCGAGCATTTTGAATAATAACAATGGTAATAACAGAGTGCGCAACAGAAATATAATATACAGTACAAGTCTAATTTCACTTAATTCAGAATTCATTTGTACATGACATAGCCAAGGGAACAGACTCTCCAAAAATCCCCAATGAATTATACAAAGGGTACAAAATGTGGGCCCCATAAACCTGCTCCCAGTCCACCCTAATTTTTTATGAAAATTTTTGATAATAATGGAGTGAGCTTAACGCGCACAGTGGGTCAAATAGTTCGTGAGTATAACAATTAATAAAGCATACTTCAATATCAAATATCTTAAATACACATGAGAGCATCATAATTAATAAATATGTATTTATGCATGACACCGTCTCGTAATGGTTTGATGAACGTACATCACCTGAGTTCACGTACAGATGTCCTTCCCAGGCGTAGCCAGGTTCTCACTGTACGTCCCTCCTCAGGAACGATGCTCTGGATTCACGTACTGATGTCCCTCCCCAGGCATAGCCGGGTTCTCATTGTACATCCCTCCCCAGAGAAATATAACGAATAGCGAGCAATGCTCCTAACTATTCTATGAATCATAAACCACATACGTCCCTTGGTGGTGATATGTATGATGCCAATGCATGAACTGGTCTGGTCTTTTCTTGACATTTAGACTAACTTTGGCAACGTCTAGTGATCATTATCAGAGTTGGTATCACGACGTGCAAGGTTAGGACATTCAGTATTACTTGTATAAGCTGATAGCTTTCAATAAGACCAACGAGATCAGTCCCCAGTTGAGAGGTGAGACACAAGGTCTGCTTAAATACCAATCGCCTAGAGCAGCCCGCTGCCTCCCGTTCACTATTTATAGTTATTGAGGACAAGACTGAGTCTAGTTGAGCCAGATTGACAACAAATCCTACATTATAATAGTGTAATACATGAATTCCAAATTTACATGCATAAGTGCGACAATATAAACATTATATGACATAATGCAGTGTAAATGAACAGTAGACATAGTAGTAATTAAATGTAAACTATAATGAAAGTTATAAAACACGCAAACCTATGTTTCGTTCCCCACCTTCAGATAAGAACTTCTTCTTTCAGATCTGGCGCTTTCCTCCGGACAGAACTTCGTCGTATCGCACTGAGAGTCTCAAACAGAGAGTCTCAAACAGAGAGTCTCAAACAGACAAGAACTCAGAATGAGTGAAAACAGGAGGAAAAATAACTAGAGAAGGTGATTTGGCGCCTGAACATTCGGGCGGGTGCCCGAACGTTCTGGCATTTATGCCCAAATGAATTTTGTTTCTTCTTCTTGTTTTTGTGAAATACAAGGTATTACACTCTACCCCCGTTAAAGGGATTTCGCCCTCGAAATCAATTCAAGTAGTTATGATGCTTATCTGCATGAGATTCACCATCGGCATCATCTCTTGCGAGATCAGGGTAGTGCTTGTATGGTCCCTGAATAGCCCTGTGGCCAGTGGAATCGTCATCATCATAAAACCATGGAGAGCAAAAGGAATCAGATTCGTCCTCTGAAGATTCCAACCTTTGCATAACAAATGGTGGTGGAGGGCGCTGGTTACATCGTTTGAGGGGAGGCATGTTGAGAGGTGGAATACTTTTTCATGCTATTGACAGATAGCAGGCTATAGACATGAGATATGTCTTCGTTCTTCGAGCTTGATCTTTGTAAACTTGGATAGCTATTGTTTGATGTGTTGTTGATGATTAGTTGTAGCTCCTAGAAAAAAAAATACAGGTGATGTGTTATTGTTTGATGTGTTCTCTTACTGAGAACACTTGATATACTTACAGTTTAAAACAATAGATAGCCTATGGAAATCTCAGCACGAAAGGGATAAAATGAAGAACTTGCTGAATAATGAGGTTATTTTAAAGACAGTTTGCAATTTTGATTCAGTTTGACGGTTGTTTGGGCAAAGGCAAGAATCACGACTTTCTTCTATTTAAACACTTTTCGGCAAGCTAGTTCTAACTTGCAAAAATCGTGTGTGTTGTATCATTGAAAATTAAAGAAGGAGTATTTTATAAAATTAGCAGTTGCAGGTTAAAGGGCAAGAGGGTACGAAATGATTTGAATTCAAAACATTGTTTAATCTAAAGTTGTTTTCGGAGTGCGAGACAATGGTAATCATCTAGGTGTTATTAGAGAATATTTCAGTTAAGATAATGTCGAAAAGCTGTGTAAGGAATAATAAAATCAAGCAAATGGAAGTGCCCACATTTTTCTCTTCAAAAATATCAGATTTTTGTCTCAGACGTGGATACCGTGCTATTGGGTTGTGTATCATGTTCTCCATTGATAGATAGTAGGCTATAGCAGGTCGATATACACAAACCCGATAGCTCAAACTTTTCAGACTTTCCGATAGCGTGTTATCAAGGCCTATAGCGCGCTATTGCCCATTTTACTAACAATGGAAAGATCACGGCAACAGCTCTAAAGAGAGTTATCAAAGGGGATAGGGCGTTGTAGACAATTTTTCAGAAAAACAAAGGTTTTATTATTGAACCCTATCAGCGTGCTATCAACACTGATAATGCGCTAGTGCCTTCTGGAAAATTTTGGCAAATTGCTGGATAACCTTATTTTTGAAAAATTAATATTTTGACACTCAAGAACCATTCCATTGACTCAAAACACTTTGATATAAGATTAAACACTTTTAAATAATTCAAAACTCATTGAAATTATGATTAAAACTTTTCGAAAAACATTTTTTCAAAATGAAATACTATATCGAAGTGATTTTTAAGACTTTGCAATTTTCAGAGTTTTAGTGCTGAGATTGTTCAGGAGGTTACCCTACACACCAAAGATCAAACTAATGCATTAGACATGAGATATGTCTTCGTTCTTCGAGCTTGATCTTTGTAAACTTCGATATCTATTGTTTGATGCGTTGTCGATGATTAGTTGTAGCTCTCAAAAAAAAATACAGGTGATGTGTTCTCTTACCGAGAACACTTCATATACTTACAGTTTAAAACAATAGACAGCCTATGGAAATCTCAGCACGAAAGGGATAAAATAAACAACTTGCTGAATAATGAGGTTATTTTCAAGACAGTTTGCAATTTCGATTCAGTTCGAAGGTTGTTTGGGCAAATGCAAGAATCACGACTTTCTTCTATTTAAACACTCTTCAGAAAGCTCAGTCTAACTTGAAAAAATTGTGTGTATTGTATCTTTGAAAATTAGAGAATGAGTGTTTTATAAAATTAGCAGTTGCAGGTTAAAGGGCAAGAGAGTACGCAATGATTTTAATTCAAAACATTGTTTATTCTAAAGTTGTTTTGGGCGTGCGAGACAATGGTAATCATCTAGGTGTTAGTAGAGAATCTTTCAGTTAAGCTAACCTCGAAAAACTGTGTAAGGAATAAAAAAATCGAGCAAGTGGAAGTGCCCACATTTTTCTCGTTAGAAATATCATATTTTTATCTTAGACGTGGATGGTGTGCTATTGGGTTGTGTATCATGTTCTCTATTGATAGATAGCAGGCTATAGCAAATCAATATACACAAACCCGAGAGCTCGAGTTTTTCAGACTTTTCGATAGCGTGTTATCAAGGCCTATAGTGCTATTGCCCATTTTACTAAAAATGGAAAGATCACGGCAACAGCCTTATAGCGAGTTATCAAATGGGATAGCGCGTTGTAGACAATTTGTTAGAAAAACAAATGTTTTTTTATTGAACCCTATCAGCGTGCTATCGACACTGATAGTGTGCTAGTGCGTTCTGGAAAATTTTGGCAACTTGCTGGATAGCCTTAATTTTGAAAAATTAATATTTTGACACTCAAGAACCATTCCATTGACTCAAAACACTTTGATATAAGTTTAAACCCTTTTAAATAATTCAAAACTCATTGAAATTAGGATTAAAACCTTTCGGAAAACATTTTTTCAAAATGAAATACTATATCGAAGTGATATTGAAGATTTTGCAATTTTTGGAGTTTTGGTGCTTAGATTGATCGGGAGGTTACCCTGCACACCAAAGATCAAACTAATATATTAGACATGAGATATGTCTTCGTTCTTCGAGCTTGATCTTTGTAAACTTCGACACCTATTGTTTGATGTGTTGTTGATGATTAGTTCTAGCTCTCAGAAAAAAAAAATACGGGTGATGTGTTGTTGTTTGATGTGTTCTCTTACCGAGAACACTTCATATAATTACAGTTTAAAACAATAGATAGCCTATGGAGATCTCAGCACGAAAGGGATAAAATGAAGAACTTGCTGAATAATGAGGTTATTTTCAAAACAGTTTGCAATTTTGATTCAGTTCGAAGGTTGTTTGGGCAAATGTAAGAATCACTACTTTCTTCTATTTAAACACCCTTCGGAAAGCTCAGTCTAACTTGCAAAAATCGTGTGTGTTGTATCTTTGAAAATTAGAGAATGAGTGTTTTATAAAATTAGCAGTTGCAGGTTAAAGGGAAAGAGAGTACAAAATGATTTGAATTCAAAACATTGTTTAATATAAAATTGTTTTGGGCGTGCGAGACAATGGGAATCATCTAGGTGTTAGTAGAGAATATTTAAGTTAAGATAACCTCGAAAAACTGTGTAAGGTATAGAAAAATCGTGCAAGTGGAAGTGCCCACATTTTTCTCGTTAGAAATATCAGATTTTTGTCTTAGACGTGGATAGCGTGCTATTGGGTTGTGTATCATGTTCTCTATTGACAGATAGCAGGCTATAGCAAGTCCATATACGCAAACCCGAGAGCACGAGTTTTTTGACTTTTTGATAGCGCGTTAACAAGGCCTATAGCGCGCTATTGCCCATTTTACTAAAAATGGAAATATCATGGCAACAACTTTATAGCGAGTTATGAAAGGGGATAGCGCACTGTAAACAATTTTCTAGAAAAACAAATGTTTTATTATTAAACCCTATCAGCGTGCTATCAACACGGATAGTGCGCTAGTGCCTTCTGGAAAATTTTGGCAAATTGCTGGATGGCCTTATTTTTGAAAAATTAACATTTTGACACTCAAGAACCATTTCGTTGACTCAAAACACTTTGATATAAGATTAAATACTTTTAAATAATTCAAAACTCATTGAAATTATGATTAAAACCTTTTAGAAAACATTTTTTCAAAATGGAATACTATATCGGAGTGATTTTGACGACTTTTCAATTTTCAGAGTTTTAGCGCTGAAATTGATCGGGAGATTACCTTACACACCAAATATCAAACTAATGCATTAGACATGAGATATGTCTTCGTTCTTCAAGCTTGATCTTTGTAAACTTCGATAGCTATTGTTTGATGTGTTGTTGATGATTAGTTTTAGCTCTCAGAAAAAAAAATACAGGTGATGTGTTCTTGTTTCATGTGTTCTCTTACCGAGAACACTTCATATACTTACAGTTTAAAACAATAGATAGTCTATGGAAATCTCAGCACAAAAGGGATAAAATGAAGAACTTGCTGAATAATGAGGTTATTTTCAAGACAGTTTGCAATTTTGATTCAGTTCGAAGGTTGTTTGGGCAAATGTAAGAATCACGACTTTCTTCTATTTAAACACTCTTTGGAAAACTCAGTCTAACTCGCAAAAATTGTGTGTGTTGTATCTTTGAAAACTAGAGAATGAGAGTTTTCTAAAATTAGCGGTTGCAGGTTAAAGGGAAAGAGAGTACGCAAAGATTTGATCTAAAGTTGTTTAATCTAAAGTTGTTTTGGGCGTGCGAGACAACGGTAATCATCTAGGTGTTAGTAGAGAATCTTTCACTTAAGCTAACCTCAAAAAACTGTGTAAGGAATAAAAAAAATCGAGCAAGTGGAAGTGCCCACATTTTTATCGTTAGAAATATCAGATTTTTATCTAAGACTTCGATAGCGTGCTATTGGGTTGTGTATCATGTTCTCTACTGACAGCTAGCAGGCTATAGCAGATCGATATACACAAACCTGAGAGCTCGAGTTTTTCAAACTTTCCGATAGCGTGTTATCAAGGCCTATAGCGCGCTATTGCCCATTTTACTAAAAATGGAAAGATCACGACAACAGCTTTATAGCGAGTTATCAAAGGGGATAGCGCGTTGTAGACAATTTGTTAGAAGAACAAATGTTTTTTAATTGAACCCTATCAGCGTGCTATCAACACTGATAGTGTGATAGTGCCTTATGGAAAATTTTGGCAAATTGCTGGATAGCCTTAATTTTGAAAAAATAATATTTTGACACTCAAGAACCATTCCATTGACTCAAAACACTTTGATATAAGATTAAACCCTTTCAAATAATTCAAAACTCATTGAAATTATGATAAAAAACTTTTCGGAAAACATTTTTTCAAAATGAAATACTATATCGAAGTTATTTTGAAGACTTTGCAATTTTCAGAGTTTTAGTGTTGAGATTGTTCAGGAGGTTACCCTACACAACAAAGATCAAACTAATGCATTAGACCTGAGATATGTCTTCGTTCTTTGTGCTTGATCTTTGTAAACTTTGATAGCTATTGTTTGATGATTAGTTGTAGCTCTCAGAAAAAAAAAAATACAGGTGATGTGTTCTTCTTTGATGTGTTCTCTTACAGAGAACACTTCATATACTTACAGTTAAAAACAATAGATAGTCTATGGAAATCTCAGCATAAAAGGGATAAAATGAAGAACTTGCTGAATAATGAGGTTATTTTCAAGACAGTTTGCAATTTTGATTCAGTTCGAAGGTTGCTTGGGCAAATGCAAGAATCACGACTTTCTTTTATTTAAACACGCTTCGGAAAGCTCAGTCTAACTTGCAAAACTTGTGTGTGTTGTATCTTTGAAAATTAGAGAATGAGTGTTTTCTAAAATTAGCAGTTGCAGGTTAAAGGGAAAGAGAGTACAAAATGATTTGACTTCAAAACATTGTTTAATCTAAAGTTGTTTTGCGCGTGTGAGGCAATAGGAATCATCTAGGTGTTAGTAGAGAATATTTCAGTTAAGATAACGTCTAAAAATTGTGTAAGGAATAGAAAAATCGAACAATTGGAAGTGCCCACATTTTTCTCGTTAGAAATATCAGATTTTTGTCTCAGACGTGGATAACGTGCTATTGGGTTGTGTATCATGTTCTCTATTGACAGATAGCAGGTTATAGCAGGTCGATATACACAAACCCGAGAGTTTGAGTTTTTCAGACTTTCCGATAGCGTGTTATCAAGGCCTATAGCGCGCTATTGCCCATTTTACTAAAAATGGAAAGATCACGGCAAGGACCTTTTAGCGAGTTATGAAAAGGGATAGCGCGTTGTAGACAATTTCTTAGAAAAACAGATGTTTTTTTATTGGACCCTATCAGCGTGCTATCAACACTGACAGTGTGCTAGTGCCTTCTGGAAAATATTGGCAAATTGCTGGATAGCCTTATTTTTGAAAATTAATATTTTGACACTCAAGAACCATTCCATAAGATTAAAAGATTAAACCCTTTTAAATAATTGAAAACTCATTGAAATTATGATTAAAACCTTTCGGAAAACATTTTTTCAAAATGAAATACTATATCGAAGTGATTTTGAAGACTTTGCAATTTTTGGAGTTTTGGTGCTGAGATTAATCCGGAGGTTACCCTACACAAAAGGGATAAAATGAAGAACTTGCTGAATATTGAGGTTATTTTCAAGACAGTTCGCAATTTTGATTCAGTTCGAAGGTTGTTTGGGCAAATGCAAGAATCATGACTTTCTTCTATTTAAACACTCTTCGAAAAGCTCAGTCTAACTTGCAAAAATCGTGTGTGTTGTATCTTTGAAAACTAGAGAATGAGTGTTTTATAAAATTAGCAGTTGCAGGTTAAAGGGCAAGAGTGTACGAAATGATTTGAATTCAAAACATTGTTTAATCTAAAGTTGTTTTGGGCGTGCGAGACAATGGGAATCATCTAGGTGTTAGTAGAGAATATTTAAGTTAAGATAACCTCAAAAAACTGTGTAAGGTATAGAAAAATCGTGCAAGTGCAAATGCCCACATTTTTCTCGTTAGAAATATCAGATTTTTGTCTCAGACGTGGATAGCGTGCTATTGGGTTGTGTATCATGTTCTCTATTGACAGATAGCAGGCTATAGCAGGGCGATATATATAAACCCGAGAGGTCGAGTTTTTCTGACTTTTTGATAGCGCGTTAACAAGGCCTATAGCACGCTATTGCCCATTTTACTAAAAATTGATAGATCACGGCAACAGCTCTATAACGAGTTATCAAAGGAGATAACGCTTTATAGACAGTTTTTTAGAAAAACAAATGTTTTATTATTGAACCCTATTAGCGTGCTATCAACACTGATAGTGCGCTAGTGCCTTCCGAAAAATTTCGGCAAATGGCTGGATGACCTTATCTTTTAAAAATTAATATTTTGACGCTCAAGAACCATTCCATTGACTCAAAACACTTTGATATAAGATTAAAAACTTTTAAATAATTCAAAACTCATTGAAATTATGATTAAAACCTTTCGGAAAACATCTTTCCAAAATGAAATACTATATCAGAGTGATTTTGACGACTTTGCAATTTTCAGAGTTTTAGTGCTGAGATTGATCGGGAGGTTACCTTATACACCAAAGATGAAACTAATGCATTAGACATGAGATATGTCTTCGTTCTTCGAGCTTGATCTTTGTAAACTTCGATAGCCATTGTTTGATGCGTTCTTGATGATTAGTTGTAGCTCTCAGAAAAAAAATACAGGTGATGTGTTCTTGTTTGATGTGTTCTCTTACCGAGAACACTTCATATACTTACAATTTAAAACAATAGATAGCCTTTGGAAATCTCAGCACGAAAGGGATAAAATGAAGAACTTGCTGAATAATGAGCTTATTTTCAAGACAATTTGCAATTTTGATTCAGTTCGAAGGTTGTTTATGCAAATGCAAGAATCACGACTCTCTTCTATTTAAACACTCTTCGGAAAGCTCAGTCTACGTGTGTGTTGTATCTTTGAAAATTAGAGAATAAGTGGTTTATAAAATTAGCAGTTGCAGGTTAAAGGGCAAAAGTGTACGAATTGATTTGAATTCAAAACATTGTTTAATCTAAAGTTGTTTTGGGCGTGCGAGACAATGAGAATCATCTAGGTGTTAGTAGAGAATATTTCAGTTAAGATAACCTCGAAAAACTGTGCAAGGTATAGAAAAATCGAGCAAGTGGAAATGCCCACATTTTTCTCATTCGAAATATCAAATTTTTGTCTCAGAGGTGGATAGCGTGCTATTGGGTTGTGTATCATGTTCTCTATTGACAGATAGCAGGCTATAGCAGGTCGATATACACAAACCCGAGAGCTCGAGTTTTTTAGACTTTTCGATAGCACGTTAGCGAGTTATCAAAGGGGATAGCTCGTTGTAGACAGTTTTTTAGAAAAACAAATGTTTTATTATTGAACCCTATCAGCGTGTTATCAACACGGATAGTGTGCTAGTGCCTTCTGGAAAATTTTGGCAAATTGCTGGGTGGCATTACTTTTGAAAAAATAATATTTTGACACTCAAGAACCATTCCATTGACTCAAAACACTTTGATATAAGATTAAATTCAATTAAATAATTCAAAACTCATTGAAATTATGATTAAAACCTTTCGGAAAACATTTTTTCAAAATGAAATACTATATCGAAGTGATTTTGAAAACTTTGCAATTTTCAGAGTTTTAGTGCTAAGATTGTTCGGGAGGTTACCCTACACACCAAAGATCAAACTAATGCATTAGACATAAGATATGTCTTCGTTCTTCGAGCTTGATCTTTGTAAACTTCGATAGCTATTGTTTGATGTGTTGTTGATAATTAGTTCTAGCTCTTAGAAGA
Source organism: Paratinospora sagittata (assembly GCA_035771175.1). Lineage (NCBI taxonomy): Eukaryota > Viridiplantae > Streptophyta > Magnoliopsida > Ranunculales > Menispermaceae > Paratinospora > Paratinospora sagittata. The sequence continues at coordinate 18,029,355 of CM069603.1, forward strand.
AAAAACACAGGTGATGTGCTCTTGTTTGATGTGTTCTCTTACCAAGAACACTTTGATATAAGATTAAACCCTTTTAAATAATTTAAAACTCATTGAAATTATGATTAAAACCTTTCAAAAAACATTTTTTCAAAATGTAACACTAAATCGAAGTGATTTTGAAGACTTTGCAATTTTTGGAGTTTTGGTGCCGAGATTAATCGGGAGGTTACCCTACACAAAAGGGATAAAATGAAGAACTTGCTGAATAATGAGGTTGTTTTCAAGACAGTTCGCAATTTTGATTCAGTTCGAAGGTCGTTTGGGCAAATGCAAGAATCACAACTTTCTTCTATTTAAACACTCTTCGGAAAGCTTAGTCTAACTTGCAAAAATAGTGTGTGTTGTATCTTTGAAAATTAGAGAATGAGTGTTTTATAAAATTAGCAGTTGCAGGTTAAAGGGCAAGAGTGTACGAAATGATTTGAATTCAAAACATTGTTTAATCTAAAGTTCGGGAGGTTATTTTCAGCACATTGTTTAAATTAAAATTAGTAGTATTTAATTTTTCAAAAATAAGGCTATCCAGCAATTTGCCAAAACTTTTCTAAAGGCACTAGCGCACTATCAGTGTTGATAGCACGCAGATAGGGTTCAATAATAAAACATTAATTTTTTTGGAAAATTGTCTATAGCGCGCTATCCCCTTTGATAACTTGCTATAGAATTGTTGCCGTGATCTTCCCATTTTTAGTAAAACGGGCAATAATGCGCTATAGGCCTTGATAACACACTATCGGAAAGTCAAAAAAACTCGAGCTCTCGGGTTTGTGTATGTCGACCTGCTATAGCCTGCTATCTGTCAATAGAGAAGATGATACACACCCTAATAGCACGTTATCCACGTCTTAGACTAAAATCTGATATTTCTAACGAGAAAAATGTTGGCACTTCTGCTTGCTCGATTTTTCTATTCCTTACACAGTTTTGCCAGGTTATCTTAATTGAAATACTATCTAGTAGCACCTAAATGATTCACATTATCTCGTACACCCAAAAACACTTTTGATTAAACAATGTTTTGATTTCAAATCATTTTGTAGTACTCTTGCCCTTTAACCTTCAACTTCAAATTTTATAAAACACTCATTCTCTGATTTTCAAAAATACAACACGCACGATTTTTGCAAGTTAGATTGAGCTTTCCAAAGAGTTTTTCAAAAGAAGAATTTAATGATTCTTGCATTTCCAAAAATAAGCTTCGAATTGAATCAAAATTGCAATCTGTCTTGATGATAACGTCATTGTTCAGCAAGTTCTTCATTTTATCCATTTTGTGCTAAGATTTGTAGAGGCAATCCATTATTTTAAACTGTAAGTATATGGAGTGGTCTCGGTAAGATAACACATCAAAAAACAACACATCACCAGTATTGCATCAAGAACACATCAAACAATAGCTTTCGAAGTCTACAAAGATCAAGCTCGAAGAACGAAGACATATCTCATGTCTAATGCATTAGGTTGATCTCTGGTGTGTATGGTAACCCCTCGATCAATCTCTGCACTAAAACTCTGAAAATTACAAAGCCTTCAAAATCACTTTCGATATAGTATTTCATTCTGAAAAAAATATTTTCCCAAAGGTTTTAATAATATTTTCAATGAGTTTTGAATTATTTAAAAGTGTTTAATCTTATATCAAACTGTTTTGAGCCAATGGAATAGTTCTTGAGTGTCAAAATATTAATTCTTCAAAAATAAGGCTATCCAGCAATTTGCCAAAATTTTTCTGAAGGGACTAGCACACTATCAGTGTTGATAGCACGCAGATAGGGTTTAATAATGGAACATTTATTTTTTTGGAAAATTGTCTATAGTGCGCTATCCCTTTTGATAACTCGCTATAGAGCTGTTTCCGCGATCTTTCCATTTTTAGCAAAATGGGCAATAGCGCGCTATAGGCCTTGATAACACGCTATCGGAAAGTCTAAAAAACTCGAGCTCTCGGGTTTGTATATATCGACCTGCTATAGCTTGCTATCTGTCAATAGAGAAGATGATACACACCCTAATAGCACGCTATCCACGTCTTAGACTTAAATCTGTAATTTCTAAAGAGAAAAATGTGGGCACTTCTGCTTGTTCGATTTTTCTATTCCTTACACAGTTTTGCCAGGTTATCTTAATTGAAATATTCTCTAGTAACACCTAGATGATTCCCATTGTCTCGCACGCCCAAAACAACTTTAGATTAAACAATGTTTTTAATTCAAATTTTTTTGTAGTACTTTTGCTCTTTAACCTTCAACTTCAAATTTTATAAAACACTCATTCTCTGATTTTCAAAAATACAACACGCACGATTTTTGCAAGTTGGATTGAGCTTTCCAATGTTTTTCAAGAGAAGAAAGGAATGATTTTTGCATTTCCAAAAACAAGCTTCGAATTGAATCAAAATTGCAATCTGTATTGATGATAACGTCATTACTCAGCAAGTTCTTCATTTTATCCCTTTTGTGCTAAGATTTGCAGAGGCTATCCATTGTTTTAAACTGTAAGTATATGTAGTGGTCTCGGTAAGATAAGACATCAAAAAAGAACACATCACCTGTATTGCATCAACAACACTTCAAACAATAGCTTTGGAAGTCTACAAAAATCAAGCTCGAAGAACGAAGACATATGTCATGTCTAATGCATTAGTTCACACTGGTGTGTAGGGTAACCCCTCGATCAATCTCAGCATTAAAACTGTGAAAATTGCAAAGTCTTCAAAATCACTTTCGATATAGTATTTCATTTTGAAAAAAATGTTTTCCGAAAGGTTTTAATTATAAATTCAATGAGTTTGGAATTATTTAAAAGTGTTTAATCTTCTATCAAAGTGTTTTAAGTCAATGGAATGGTTCTTGAGTGTTAAAATATTAATTTTTCAAAAATAAGGCCATCCAACAATTTGCCAAAATTTTTCTGCAAGCACTAGCGCACTATCAGTGTTGATAGCACGCAGATAGGGTTCAATAATAAAACATTTATTTTTTTGGAAAATTGTCAATAGCGCTCTATCCCCTTTGATAACTCGCTATAGCGCGCTATCCCCTTTGATAACTCGCTATAGGGCTGTTGCCGTGATCTTTCCATTTTTAGTAAAATGGGCAATAGCGCGCTATAGGCCTTGATAACACACTATCGGAAAGTCTAAAAAACATGAGCTCTCGGGGTGTGTAGGGTAACCCCTCGATCAATCTCAGCACTAAAACTCTGAAAATTGCAAAGCCTTCAAAATCACTTTCGATATAGTATTTCATTTTGAAAAAAATATTTTTCGAAAGGTTTTAATCCTAAATTCAATGAGTTTTGAATTATTTAAAAGTGTTTAATCTTATATCAAAGTGTTTTGAGTCAATGGAGTGGTTCTTGAGTGTCAAAATATTAATTTTTCAAAAATAAGGCTATCCAGCAATTTACCAAAATTTTTCTGAAGGAACTAGCACACTATCAGTGTTGATAGCACGCAGATAGGGTTCAATAATAAAACATTTATTTTTTTGGAAAATTGTCTATAGCGTGCTATCCCCTTTGATAACTCGCTATAGGGTAGTTGCCGTGATCTTTCCATTTTTAGTAAAATGGGCAATAGCGCGCTATAGGCCTTGCTAATACACTATCAGAAAGTCAAAAAAACTCGAGCTCCCGGGTTTGTGTATATCGACCTGCTATAGCTTGCTATCTGTCAATAGAGAAGATGATACACACCCTAAAAGCACGCTATCCACGTCTTAGACAAAAATCTGATATTTCTAACGGGAAAATTGTGGGCACTTCTGCTTGCTCGATTTTTCTATTCCTTACACAGTTTTGCCAGGTTATCTTAGTTGAAATATTCTCTAGTAACACCTAGATGATTCCTATTGTCTCGCACGCCCAAAACAACTTTAGATTGAACAATGTTTTGAATTCAAATCATTTTGTAGTACTCTTGCCCTTTAACCTTCAACTTCAACTTTTATAAAACACTCATTCTCTGATTTTCAAAAATACAACACGCACGATTTTTGCAAGTTAGATTGAGTTTTCCAAAGAGTTTTTCAAGAGAAGAAAGTAATGATTCTTGCATTTCCAAAAACAAGCTTCGAATTGAATCAAAATTGCAATCTGTCTTGATGATAACGTCATTGTTCAACTAGTTCTTCATTTTATCCCTTTTGTGCTAAGATTTGCAGAGGCTATCCATTGTTTTAAACTGTAGGTATATGAAGTGGTCTCGGTAAGATAACACATCAAAAAAGAACACATCACCTGTATTTCATCAAGAACACATCAAACAATAGCTTTCGAAGTCTACAAAGATCAAGCTCGAAGAACGAACACATATCTCATGTCTAATGCATTAGTTCACTCTGGTGTGTAGGGTAACCCCTCGATCAATCTCAGCACTAAAACTCTGAAAATTGCAAAGCCTTCAAAATCACTTTCGATATAGTATTTCATTTTGAAAAAAATATTTTTCGAAAGGTTTTAATCATAAATTCAATGAGTTTTGAATTATTTAAAAGTGTTTTATCTTATATCAAACTATTTTGAGCCGATGGAATGGTTCTTGAGTGTCAAAATATCAATTTCTCAAAAATAAGGCTATCCAGCAATTTGCGAAAACTTTTCTGAAGGCACTAGCGCACTATCAGTATTGATAGCACACAGAGAGGATTCAACAATAAAACATTTATTTTTTTGGAAAATTGTCTATAACGCCCTATCCCCTTTGATAACTCGCTATAGAGTTTTTGCCGTGATCTTTCCATTTTTAGTAAAATTGGCAATAACGCAGTAGGCCTTGATAACACGCTACCGGAAAGTCTAAAAAACACGAGCTCTCGGGTTTGTGTATATCGACCTGCTATAGCCTGCTATCTGTCAATAGAGAAGATGATACACACCCTAAAAGCACGCTATCCACGTCTTAGACTAAAATCTGATATTTCTGACGAGAAAATTGTGGGCACTTTTGCTTGCTCGATTTTTCTATTCCTTACACAGTTTTGCCAGGTTATCTTTATTGAAATATTCTCTAGTAACACCTAGATGATTCCTATTGTCTCGCACGCCCAAAACAACTTTAGATTGAACAATGTTTTGAATTCAAATCATTTTGTAGTACTCTTGCTCTTTAACCTTCAACTTCAAATTTTATAAAACACTCATTCTCTGATTCTCAAAAATACAACACGCACGAGTTTTGCAAGTTAGATTGAGCATTCCAAAGAGTTTTTCAAGAGAAGAAAGTAATGATTCTTGCATTTCCAAAAACAAGCTTCGAATTGAATCAAAATTGCAATCTGTCTTGATGATAACGTCATTGTTCAACAAGTTCTTCATTTTATCCCTTTTGTGCTAAGATTTGCAGAGGGTATCCATTGTTTTAAATTGTAAGTATATGAAGTGGTCTCGGTAAGATAACACATCAAAAAAGAACACATCACCTGTTTTGCATCAAGAACACATCAAACAATAGCTTTCAAAGTCTACAAAGATCAAGCTCGAAGAACGAAGACATATCTCATGTCTAATGCATTAGTTCGCTCTGGTGTGTAGGGTAACCCCTCGATCAATCTCAGCACTAAAACTCTAAAAAATGCAAAGTCTTCATAATCACTTTCGATATAGTATTTTGTTTTGAAAAAAATATTTTTCGAAAGGTTTTAATCATAAATTCAATGAGTTTTGAATTATTTAAAAGTGTTTAATCTTATATCAAAGCGTTTTGAGTCAATGAAGTGGTTCTTGAGTGTCAAAATATTAAATTTTCACAAATAAGGCTATCCAGCAATTTGCCAAAATTTTTCTGAAGGCACTAGCGCACTATCAGTGTTGATAGCACACAGATAGGGTTCAATAATAAAACATTTATTTTATTGAAAAATTGTCTATAGAGCGCTATCCCCTTTGATAACTCGCCATAGGGTTGTTGCCGTGACCTTTCCATTTTTAGTAAAATGGGCAACAGCGCGCTATAGGCCTTGATAATACACTATCGGAAAGTCAAAAAACTCGAGCTCTCGGGTTTGTGTGTATCGACCTGCTATAGCCTGCTATCTGTCAATAGAGAAGATGATACACACCCTAAAAGCACGCTATCCACGTCTTAGACTAAAATCTGATATTTCTAACGAGAAAAATTTGGGCACTTCTGCTTGCTCGATTTTTCTATTCCTTACACAGTTTTGCCAGGTTATCTTAATTGAAATATTCTCTAGTAACACCTAGATGATTCCCATTGTCTCGCACGCCTAAAACAACTTTAGATTGAACAATGTTTTGAATTCAAATCATTTTGTAGTACTCTTGCCCTTTAACCTTCAACTTCAACTTTTATAGAACACTCATTCTCTGATTTTCAAAAAGACAACACGCACGATTTTTGCAAGTTAGATTGAGCTTTCCAAAGAGTTTTTCAAGAGAAGAAAGTAATGATTCTTGTATTTCCAAAAACAAGCTTTGAATTGAATCAAATCTGCAATCTGTCTTGATGATAACGTCATTGTTCAGCAAGATCTTCATTTTATCCCTTTTGTGCTAAGATTTGCAGAGGCTATCCATTGTTTTAATCTGTAAGTATATGAAGTGGTCTCGGTAAGATAACACATCAAAAAAGAACACATCAAACAATAGCTTTCGAAGTCTACAAAGATCAAGCTCGAAGAACGAAGACATATCTCATGTCTAATGCATTAGTTCACTCCGGTGTGTAGGGCAACCCCTCGATCAATCTCAGCACTAAAACTCTAAAAATTGCAAAGACTTCAAAATCACTTTCGATATCGTATTCCATTTTGAAAAAAATGTTTTTCGAAAGGTTTTAATAATAATTTCAATGAGTTTTGAATTATTTAAAAGTGTTTAATCTTATATCAAAGTATTTTGAGCCGATGGAATGGCTCTTGAGTGTCAAAATATTAATTTCACAAAAATAAGGCTATCAAGCAATTTGCGAAAACTTTTCTGAAGGCATTAGCGCACTATCAGCGTTGATAGCGCACAGAGAGGATTCAACAATAAAACATTTATTTTTTTGGAAAACTGTCTATAACGCTCTATCCCCATTGGTAACTCGCTATAGAGTTGTTGCCGTGATCTTTCCATTTTTAGTAAAATTGGCAATAACGCTATAGGCCTTTATAACGCGCTACCGGAAAGTCTAAAAAACTAGAGCTCTCGGGTTTGTGTATATCGACCTGCTATAGCCTGCTATCTGTCAATAGAAATGATGATACACACCCTAATAGCACGCTATCCACGTCTTAGACCAAAATATGATATTTCTAAAGAGAAAAATGTGGGCACTTCTGCTTGCTCGAATTTTCTTTTCCTTACACAGTTTTGCCAGGTTATCTTAATTGAAATATTCTCTAGTAGCACCTAGATGATTCCTATTGTCTCGCACGCCCAAAAAAACTTTAGATTAAACAATATTTTGAATTCAAATCATTTTGTAGTACTCTTGCTCTTTAACCATCAACTTCAAATTTTATAAAACACTCATTCTCTCATTTTCAAAAATACAACACGCACGATTTTTGGAAGTTAGATTAAGCTTTCAAAAGAGTTTTTCAATAGAAGAAAGTGATGATTCTTGCATTTCCAAAAACAAGCTTCGAATTGAATCAAAATTGCAATCTGTCTTGATGATAACGTCATTGTTCAACAAGTTCTTCATTTTATCCCTTTTGTGCTAAGATTTGCAGAGGCTATCCATTGTTTTAAACTGTAAGTATATGAAGTGGTCTCGGTAAGATAACACATCAAAAAAGAACACATCACCTGTATTGCATCAAGAACACATCAAACAATAGCTTTCGAAGTCTACAAAGATCAAGCTCGAAAACGAAGACATATCTCATGTCTAATGCATTAGTTCACTCTGGTGTGTAGGGTAACCCCTCGATCAATCTCAGCACTAAAACTCTGAAAATTGCAAAGTCTTCAAAATCACTTTCGATATAGTATTTCATTTTGAAAAAAATGTTTTTTGAAAGGTTTTAATAATAATTTCAATGAGTTTTGAATTATTTAAAAGTGTTTAATCTTATATCAAAGTATTTTGAGCCGATGGAATGGTTCTTGAGTGTCAAAATATTAATTTTTCAAAAATAAGGCTATCCAGCAACTTGCCAAAATTTTTTTGAAGGCACTAGCGCACTATCAGCGTTGATAGCCCGCAGATAGGGTTCAATAATAAAACATTTATTTTTTTGAAAAATTGTCTATAGAGCGCTATCCCCTTTGATAACTCGCTATAGGGCTGTTGCCGCGATCTTTCCATTTTTAGTAAAATGGGAATAGCGCGCAATAGGCCTTGATAACACGCTACCCAAAAGTCTAAAAAACTCGAGCTCTCGGGTTTGTGTATATCGACCTGCTATAGCCTGCTATCTGTCAATAGAGAAGATGATACACACCCTAAAAGCACGCTATCCACGTCTTAGACTAAAATCTGATATTTCTAACGAGAAAAATGTGGGCACTTCTGCTTGCTCGATTTTTCTATTCCATACACAGTTTTGTCAAGTTATCTTAATTGAAATATTCTCTAGTAACACCTAGATGATTCCTATTGTCTCGCACGCCCAAAACAACTTTAGATTGAACAATGTTTTGAATTCAAATCATTTTATAGTACTCTTGCCCTTTAACCTTAAACTTCAACTTTTATAAAACACTCATTCTCTGATTTTCAAAAATACAACACACACGATTTTTGCAAGTTAGATTGAGCTTTCCAAAGAGTTTTTCAAGAGAAGAAAGTAATGATTCTTGCATTTCCAAAAACAAGCTTCGAATTGAATCAAAATTGCAATCTGTCTTGATGATAACGTCATTGTTCAACAAGTTCTTCATTTTATCCCTTTTGTGCTAAGATTTGCAGAGGCTATCCATTGTTTTAAACTGTAAGTATATGAAGTGGTCTCGGTAAGATAACACATCAAAAAAGAACACATCACCTGTATTGCATCAAGAACACATCAAACAATAGCTTTCGAAGTCTACAAAGATCAAGCTCGAAAACGAAGACATATCTCATGTCTAATGCATTAGTTCACTCTGGTGTGTAGGTTAACCCCTCGATCAATCTCAGCACTAAAACTCTGAAAATTGCAAAGTCTTCAAAATCACTTTCGATATAGTATTTCATTTTGAAAAAAATGTTTTTCGAAAGGTTTTAATAATAATTTCAATGAGTTTTGAATTATTTAAAAGTGTTTAATCTTATATCAAAGCATTTTGAGCCGATGGAATGGTTCTTGAGTGTCAAAATATTAATTTTTCAAAAATAAGGCTATCCAGCAATTTGCCAAAATTTTTTTGAAGGCACTAGCGCACTATCAGCGTTGATAGCCCGCAGATAGGGTTCAATAATAAAACATTTATTTTTTTGAAAAATTGTCTATAGAGCGCTATCCCCTTTGATAACTCGCTATAGGGCTGTTGCCGCGATCTTTCCATTTTTAGTAAAATGGGCAATAGCGCGCTATAGGCCTTGATAACACACTATCAGAAAGTCAAAAAAACTCGAGCGCTCGGGTTTGTGTATATCGACCTGCTATAGCCTGCTATCTGTCAATAGAGAAGATGATACACACCTTAAAAGCACGCTATCCACGTCTTAGACTAAACTTCGATATTTCTTACGAGAAAAATGTGGGCACTTCTGCTTGCTCGATTTTTCTATTCCTTACACAGTTTTGCCAGGTTATCTTAATTGAAATATTCTCTAGTAACACCTAGATGATTCCTATTGTCTCGCACGCCCAAAACAACTTTAGATTGAACAATGTTTTGAATTCAAATCATTTAGTAGTACTCTTGCTCTTTAACCTTCAACTTCAAATTTTGTAAAACACTCATTCTCTGATTTTCAAAAATACAACACGCACGATTTTTGCAAGTTAGATTGAACTTTCCAAAAAGTTTTTCGAGAGAAGAAAGTAATGATTCTTGCATTTCCAAAAACAAGCTTCGAATTGAATCAAAATTGCAATCTGTCTTGATGATAACGTCATTGTTCAACAAGTTCTTTATTTTATCCCTTATGTGCTAAGATTTGCAGAGGCTATCCATTGTTTTAAACTGTAAGGATATTAAGTGGTCTCGGTAAGATAACACATCAAAAAAGAACACATCACCTGTATTGCATCATCAAACAATAGCTTTCGAAGTCTACAAAGATCAAGCACGAATAACGAAGACATATCTTATGTCTAATGCATTAGTTCACTCTGGTGTGTAGGGTAACCCCTCGATCAATCTCAGCACTAAAACTCTGAAAATTGCAAAGTCTTCAAAATCACTTTCGATATAGTATTTCATTTTGAAAAAAATGTTTTTCGAAAGGTTTTAATAATAATTTCAATGAGTTTTGAATTATTTAATAGTGTTTAATCTTATATCAAAGTATTTTGAGCCGATGGAATGGTTCTTGAGTGTCAAAATATTAATTTTTCAAAAATAAGGCAATCCAGCAATTTGACAAAATTTTTTTGAAGGCACTAGCGCACTATCAGTGTTGATAGGCCGCAGATAGGGTTCAATAATAAAACATTTATTTTTTGGAAAATTGTCTATAGAGCGCTATCCCCTTTGATAACTCGCTATAGGGCTGTTGCCGCGATCTTTCCATTTTTAGTAAAATGGGCAATAGCGCGCTATTGGCCTTGATAACACACTATCAGAAAGTCAAAAAAACTCGAGCTCTCGGGTTTGTGTATATCGACCTGCTATAGCCTGCTATCTGTCAATAGAGAAGATGATACACACCTTAAAAGCACGCTATCCACGACTTAGACTAAAATTTGATATTTCTTACGAGAAAAATGTGGGCACTTCTGCTTGCTCGATTTTTCTATTCCTTACACAGTTTTGACAGGTTATCTTAATTGAAATATTCTCTAGTAACACCTAGATGATTCCCATTGTCTCGCACGCCCAAAACAACTTTAGATTGAACAATGTTTTGAATTCAAATCATTTTGTAGTACTCTTGCGCTTTAACCTTCAACTTCAACTTTTATAAAACACTCATTCTCTGATTTCCAAAAATACAACACGCACAATTTTTGCAAGTTAGATTGAGCTTTCCAAAAAGTTTTTCAAGAGAAGAAAGTAATGATTCTTGCATTTCCAAAAACAAGCTTCGAATTGAATCAAAATTGCAATCTGTCTTGATGATAACGTCATTGTTGAACAAGTTCTTCATTTTATCCCTTTTGTGCTAAGATTTGCAGAGGCTATCCATTGTTTTAAACTATAAGTATATGAAGTGGTCTCGGTAAGATAACACATCAAAAAAGAACACATCACCTGTATTGCATCAAGAACACATCAAACAATAGCTTTCGAAGTCTACAAAGATCAAGCACGAATAACGAAGACATATCTCATGTCTAATGCATTAGTTCACTCTGGTGTGTAGGGTAACCCCTCGATCAATCTCAGCACTAAAACTCTGAAAATTGCAAAGTCTTCAAAATCACTTTCGATATAGTATTTCATTTTGAAAAAAATGTTTTTCGAAAGGTTTTAATAATAATTTCAATGAGTTTTGAATTATTTAATAGTGTTTAATCTTATATCAAAGTATTTTGAGCCGATGGAATGGTTCTTGAGTGTCAAAATATTAATTTTTCAAAAATAAGGCAATCCAGCAATTTGACAAAATTTTTTTGAAGGCACTAGCGCACTATCAGTGTTGATAGGCCGCAGATAGGGTTCAATAATAAAACATTTATTTTTTGGAAAATTGTCTATAGAGCGCTATCCCCTTTGATAACTCGCTATAGGGCTGTTGCCGCGATCTTTCCATTTTTAGTAAAATGGGCAATAGCGCGCTATTGGCCTTGATAACACACTATCAGAAAGTCAAAAAAACTCGAGCTCTCGGGTTTGTGTATATCGACCTGCTATAGCCTGCTATTTGTCAATAGAGAAGATGATACACACCTTAAAAGCACGCTATCCACGACTTAGACTAAAATTTGATATTTCTTACGAGAAAAATGTGGGCACTTCTGCTTGCTCGATTTTTCTATTCCTTACACAGTTTTGACAGGTTATCTTAATTGAAATATTCTCTAGTAACACCTAGATGATTCCCATTGTCTCGCACGCCCAAAACAACTTTAGATTGAACAATGTTATGAATTCAAATCATTTTGTAGTACTCTTGCGCTTTAGCCTTCAACTTCAACTTTTATAAAACACTCATTCTCTGATTTCCAAAAATACAACACGCACAATTTTTGCAAGTTAGATTGAGCTTTCCAAAAAGTTTTTCAAGAGAAGAAAGTAATGATTCTTGCATTTCCAAAAACAAGCTTCGAATTGAATCAAAATTGCAATCTGTCTTGATGATAACGTCATTGTTGAACAAGTTCTTCATTTTATCCCTTTTGTGCTAAGATTTGCAGAGGCTATCCATTGTTTTAAACTATAAGTATATGAAGTGGTCTCGGTAAGATAACACATCAAAAAAGAACACATCACCTGTATTGCATCAAGAACACATCAAACAATAGCTTTCGAAGTCTACAAAGATCAAGCACGAAGAACGAAGACATATCTCATGTCTAATGCATTAGTTCACTCTGGTGTGTAGGGTAACCCCTCGATCAATCTCAGCACTAAAACTCTGAAAATTGCAAAGTCTTCAAAATCACTTTCGATATAGTATTTCATTTTGAAAAAAATGTTTTTCGAAAGGTTTTAATAATAATTTCAATGAGTTTTGAATTATTTAAAAGTGTTTAATCTTATATCAAAGTATTTTGAGCCGATGGAATGGTTCTTGAGTGTCAAAATATAAATTTTTCAAAAATAAGGCAATCCAGCAATTTGCCAAAATTTTTTTGAATGCACTAGCGCACTATCAGTGTTGATAGCCCTCAGATAGGGTTCAAAAATAAAACATTTATTTTTTTGAAAAATTGTCTATAGAGCGCTATCCCCTTTGATAACTCGCTATAGGGCTGTTGCCGCGATTTTCCATTTTTAGTAAAATGGGCAATAGCGCGCTATAGGCCTTGATAACACACTATCAGAAAGTCAAAAAAACTCGAGATCTCGGGTTTGTGTATATCGACCTGCTATAGCCTGCTATCTGTCAATAGAGAAGATGATACACACCTTAAAAGCACGCTATCCACGTCTTAGACTAAAATTTGATATTTCTTACGAGAAAAATGTGGGCACTTCTGCTTGCTCGATTTTTCTATTCCTTACACAGTTTTGACAGGTTATCTTAATTGAAATATTCTCTAGTAACACCTAGATGATTCCCATTGTCTCGCACGCCCAAAACAACTTTAGATTGAACAATGTTTTGAATTCAAATCATTTTGTAGTACTCTTGCGCTTTAGCCTTCAACTTCAACTTTTATAAAACACTCATTCTCTGATTTCCAAAAATACAACACGCACAATTTTTGCAAGTTAGATTGAGCTTTCCAAAAAGTTTTTCAAGAGAAGAAAGTAATGATTCTTGCATTTCCAAAAACAAGCTTCGAATTGAATCAAAATTGCAATCTGTCTTGATGATAACGTCATTGTTGAACAAGTTCTTCATTTTATCCCTTTTGTGCTAAGATTTGCAGAGGCTATCCATTGTTTTAAACTATAAGTATATGAAGTGGTCTCGGTAAGATAACACATCAAAAAAGAACACATCACCTGTATTGCATCAAGAACACATCAAACAATAGCTTTCGAAGTCTACAAAGATCAAGCACGAAGAACGAAGACATATCTCATGTCTAATGCATTAGTTCACTCTGGTGTGTAGGGTAACCCCTCGATCAATCTCAGCACTAAAACTCTGAAAATTGCAAAGTCTTCAAAATCACTTTCGATATAGTATTTCATTTTGAAAAAAATATTTTCCGAAAGGTTTTAATCATAAATTCAATGAGTTTTGAATTATTTAAAGTGTTTACTCTTATATCAAAGTGTTTTGAATCAATGGAATGGTTCTTGAGTGTCAAAATATTAATTTTTCAAAAATAAGGCTATCCAGCAATTTGCCAAAATTTTTTTGAAGGCACTAGCGCACTATCAGTGTTGATAGCACGAAGATAGGGTTCAATAATAAAACATTTATTTTTTTGGAAAATTGTCTATAGCGCGCTATCCCCTTTGACAACTCGCTATAAGGCTGTTGCCGTGATCTTTCCATTTTAGTAAATTGGGCAATAGTGCGCTATAGCCTGCTATCTGTCAAAAGAGAAGATGAGACGCACCTTAAAAGCATGCTATCCACGTCTTAAACTAAAATCTGATATTTATAAAGAGAAAAATGTGGGCACTTCTGCTTGCTCGATTTTTCTATTCCTTACACAGTTTTGCCAGGTTAACTTAATTGAAATATTCTCTAGTAACACCTAGATGATTCCCATTGGCTCGCACGCCCAAAACAACTTTAGATGAAACAATGTTTTGAATTAAAATCATTTTGTAGTACTCTTGCTCTTTAACCTTCAACTTCAAATTTTGTAAAACACTCATTCTCTGATTTTCAAAAATACAACACGCACGATTTTTGCAAGTTAGATTGAGCTTTCCAAAGAGTTTTTCAAGAGAAGAAAGTAATGATTCTTGCATTTCAGAAAACAAGCTTCGAATTGAATCAAAATTGCAATCTGTCTTGATGATAACGTCATTGTTCAACAAGTTCTTTATTTTATCCCTTATGTGCTAAGATTTGCAGAGGCTATCCATTGTTTTAAACTGTAAGTATATGAAGTGGTCTCGGTAAGATAACACATCAAAAAAGAACACATCACCTGTATTGCATCAAGAACACATCAAACAATAGCTTTCTAAGTCTACAAAGATCAAGCACGAAGAACGAAGACATATCTCATGTCTAATGCATTAGTTCACTCTGGTGTGTAGGGTAACCCCTCGACCAATCTCAGCACTAAAACTCTGAAAATTGCAAAGTCTTCAAAATCACTTTCGATATAGTATTTCATTTTGAAAAAAATATTTTCCGAAAGGTTTTAATCATAAATTCAATGAGTTTTGAATTATTTAAAGTGTTTACTCTTATATCAAAGTGTTTTGAATCAATGGAGTGGTTCTTGTGTGTCAAAATATTAATTTTTCAAAAATAAGGCTATCCAGCAATTTGCCAAAATTTTTTTGAAGGCACTAGCGCACTATCAGTGTTGATAGCCCGCAGATAGGGTTCAATAATAAAACATTTATTTTTTTGAAAAATTGTCTATAGAGCGCTATCCCCTTTGATAACTCGCTATAAGGCTGTTGCCGCGATCTTTCCATTTTTAGTAAAATGGGCAATAGCGCGCTATAGGCCTTGATAACACACTATCAGAAAGTCAAAAAAACTCGAGCTCTCGGGTTTGTGTATATCGACCTGCTATAGCCTGCTATCTGTCAATAGAGAAGATGATACACACCTTAAAAGCACGCTATCCACGTCTTAGACTAAAATTTGATATTTCTTACGAGAAAAATGTGGGCACTTCTGCTTGCTCGATTTTTCTATTCCTTACATAATTTTGCCAGGTTATCTTAATTGAAATATTCTCTAGTAACACCTAGATGATTCCTATTGTCTCACACGCCCAAAACAACTTTAGATTGAACAATGTTTTGAATTCAAATAATTTAGTAGTACTCTTGCTCTTTAACCTTCAACTTCAAATTTTGTAAAACACTCATTCTCTGATTTTCAAAAATACAACACGCACGATTTTTGCAAGTTAGATTGAGCTTTCCAAAAAGTTTTTCGAGAGAAGAAAGTAATGATTCTTGCATTTCCAAAAACAAGCTTCGAATTGAATCAAAATTGCAATCTATCTTGATGATAACGTCATTGTTGAACAAGTTCTTCATTTTATCCCTTTTGTGCTAAGATTTGCAGAGGCTATCCATTGTTTTAAACTGTAAGTAGATGAAGTGGTCTCGGTAAGATAACACATCAAAAAAGAACACATACTTGTATTGCATCAAGAACACATCAAACAATAGCTTTCGAAGTCTACAAAGATCAAGCACGAAAAACGAAGACATATCTCATGTCTAATGCATTAGTTCACTCTGGTGTGTAGGGTAACCCCTCGATCAATCTCAGCACTAAAACTCTGAAAATTGCAAAGTCTTCAAAATCACTTTCGATATAGTATTTCATTTTGAAAAAAATATTTTCCGAAAGGTTTTAATCATAAATTCAATGAGTTTTGAATTATTTAAAGTGTTTACTCTTATATCAAAGTGTTTTGAATCAATGGAATGGTTCTTGAGTGTCAAAATATTAATTTTTCAAAAATAAGGCTATCCAGCAATTTGCCAAAATTTTTTTGAAGGCACTAGCGCACTATCAGTGTTGATAGCACGAAGATAGGGTTCAATAATAAAACATTTATTTTTTTGGAAAATTGTCTATAGCGCGCTATCCCCTTTGACAACTCGCTATAAGGCTGTTGCCGTGATCTTTCCATTTTAGTAAATTGGGCAATAGTGGGCTATAGCCTGCTATCTGTCAATAGAGAAGATGAGACGCACCTTAAAAGCACGCTATCCACGTCTTAAACTAAAATCTGATATTTATAAAGAGAAAAATGTGGGCACTTCTGCTTGCTCGATTTTTCTATTCCTTACACAGTTTTGCCAGGTTAACTTAATTGAAATATTCTCTAGTAACACCTAGATGATTCCCATTGGCTCGCACGCCCAAAACAACTTTAGATGAAACAATGTTTTGAATTAAAATCATTTTGTAGTACTCTTGCTCTTTAACCTTCAACTTCAAATTTTGTAAAACACTCATTCTCTGATTTTCAAAAATACAACACGCACGATTTTTGCAAGTTAGATTGAGCTTTCCAAAGAGTTTTTCAAGAGAAGAAAGTAATGATTCTTGCATTTCAGAAAACAAGCTTCGAATTGAATCAAAATTGCAATCTGTCTTGATGATAACGTCATTGTTCAACAAGTTCTTTATTTTATCCCTTATGTGCTAAGATTTGCAGAGGCTATCCATTGTTTTAAACTGTAAGTATATGAAGTGGTCTCGGTAAGATAACACATCAAAAAAGAACACATCACCTGTATTGCATCAAGAACACATCAAACAATAGCTTTCTAAGTCTACAAAGATCAAGCACGAAGAACGAAGACATATCTCATGTCTAATGCATTAGTTCACTCTGGTGTGTAGGGTAACCCCTCGACCAATCTCAGCACTAAAACTCTGAAAATTGCAAAGTCTTCAAAATCACTTTCGATATAGTATTTCATTTTGAAAAAAATATTTTCCGAAAGGTTTTAATCATAAATTCAATGAGTTTTGAATTATTTAAAGTGTTTACTCTTATATCAAAGTGTTTTGAATCAATGGAGTGGTTCTTGAGTGTCAAAATATTAATTTTTCAAAAATAAGGCTATCCAGCAATTTGCCAAAATTTTTTTGAAGGCACTAGCGCACTATCAGTGTTGATAGCCCGCAGATAGGGTTCAATAATAAAACATTTATTTTTTTTGAAAAATTGTCTATAGAGCGCTATCCCCTTTGATAACTCGCTATAAGGCTGTTGCCGCGATCTTTCCATTTTTAGTAAAATGGGCAATAGCGCGCTATAGGCCTTGATAACACACTATCAGAAAGTCAAAAAAACTCGAGCTCTCGGGTTTGTGTATATCGACCTGCTATAGCCTGCTATCTGTCAATAGAGAAGATGATACACACCTTAAAAGCACGCTATCCACATCTTAGACTAAAATTTTATATTTCTTACGAGAAAAATGTGGGCACTTCTGCTTGCTCGATTTTTCTATTCCTTACACAGTTTTGCCAGGTTATCTTAATTGAAATATTCTCTAGTAACACCTAGATGATTCCCATTGTCTCGCACGCCCAAAACAACTTTAGATTGAACAATGTTTTGAATTCAAATCATTTTGTAGTACTCTTGCGCTTTAACCTTCAACTTCAACTTTTATAAAACACTCATTCTCTGATTTTCAAAAATACAACACGCACGATTTTTGCAAGTTAGATTGAGCTTTCCAAAAAGTTTTTCGAGAGAAGAAAGTAATGATTCTTGCATTTCCAAAAACAAGCTTCGAATTGAATCAAAATTGCAATCTATCTTGATGATAACGTCATTGTTGAACAAGTTCTTCATTTTATCCCTTTTGTGCTAAGATTTGCAGAGGCTATCCATTGTTTTAAACTGTAAGTAGATGAAGTGGTCTCGGTAAGATAACACATCAAAAAAGAACACATACTTGTATTGCATCAAGAACACATCAAACAATAGCTTTCGAAGTCTACAAAGATCATGCACGAAAAACGAAGACATATCTCATGTCTAATGCATTAGTTCACTCTGGTGTGTAGGGTAACCCCTCGATCAATCTCAGCACTAAAACTCTGAAAATTGCAAAGTCTTCAAAATCACTTTCGATATAGTATTTCATTTTGAAAAAAATGTTTTTCGAAAGGTTTTAATAATAATTTCAATGAGTTTTGAATTATTTAAAAGTGTTTAATCTTAAATCAAAGTATTTTGAGCCGATGGAATGGTTCTTGAGTGTCAACATATAAATTTTTCAAAAATAAGGCAATCCAGCAATTTGCCAAAATTTTTTTGAAGGCACAGCGCACTATCAGTGTTGATAGCCCTCAGATAGGGTTCAATAATAAAACATTTATTTTTTTGAAAAATTGTCTATAGAGCGCTATCCCCTTTGATAACTCGCTATAGGCCTGTTGCCGCGATTTTCCATTTTTAGTAAAATGGGCAATAGCGCGCTATAGGCCTTGATAACACACTATCAGAAAGTCAAAAAAACTCGAGCTCTCGGGTTTGTGTATATCGACCTGCTATAGCCTGCTATCTGTCAATAGAGAAGATGATACACACCTTAAAAGCACGCTATCCACGTCTTAGACAAAAATTTGATATTTCTTACGAGAAAAATGGGGGCACTTCTGCTTCCTCGATTTTTCTATTCCTTACACAGTTTTGCCAGGTTATCTTAATTCAAATATTCTCTAGTAACACCTAGATGATTCCCATTGTCTTGCACGCCCAAAACAACTTTAGATTGAACAATGTTTTGAATTCAAATCATTTTGTAGTACTCTTTCCCTTTAACCTTCAACTTCAACTTTTATAAAACACTCATTCTCTGATTTTCAAAAATACAACACGCACAATTTTTGCAAGTTAGATTGAGCTTTCCAAGGAGTTTTTCAAGAGAAGAAAGTAATGATTCTTGCATTTCCAAAAACAAGCTTCGAATTGAATCAAAATTGCAATCTGTCTTGATGATAACGTCATTGTTGAACAAGTTCTTCATTTTATCCCTTTTGTGCTAAGATTTGCAGAGGCTATCCACTGTTTTAAACTGTAAGTATATGAAGTGGTCTCGGTAAGATAACACATCAAAAAAGATAACACATCACCTGCATTGCATCAAGAACACATCAAACAATAGCTTTCGAAGTCTACAAATATCAAGCTCGAAGAACGAAGACATATCTCATGTCTAATGCATTAGTTCACTCTGGTGTGTAGGGTAACCCCTCGATCAATCTCAGCACTAAAACTCTGAAAATCGCAAAGTCTTCAAAATCACTTTCGATATAGTATTTCATTTTGAAAAAAATGTTTTTCGAAAGGTTTTAATAATAATTTCAATGAGTTTTGAATTATTTAATAGTGTTTACTCTTATATCAAAGTGTTTTGAATCAACGGAGTGGTTCTTGAGTGTCAAAATATTAATTTTTCAAAAATAAGGCTATCCAGCAATTTGTCAAAATTTTTTTGAAGGCACTAGCGCACTATCAGTGTTGATAGCCCGCAGATAGGGTTCAATAATAAAACATTTATTTTTTTGAAAAATTGTCTGTTGAGCGCTATCCCTTTTGGTAACTCGCTATAGGGCTGTTGCCGCGATCTTTCCATTTTAAGTAAAATGGGCAATAGCGAGCTATAGGCCTTGATAACACACTATCAGAAAGTCAAAAAAACTCGAGCTCTCGGGTTTGTGTATATCGACCTGCTATAGCCTGCTATCTGTCAATAGAGAAGATGATACACACCTTAAAAGCACGCTATCCACGTCTTGGACTAAAATTTGATATTTCTTACGAGAAAAATGTGGGCATTTCTGCTTGCTCGATTTTTCTATTCCTTACACAGTTTTGCCAGGTTATCTTAATTAAAATATTCTCTAGTAACACCTAGATGATTTCCATTGTCTCGCACGCCCAAAACAACTTTAGATTGAGAAATGTTTTGAATTCAAATCATTTTGTAGTACTCTTGCCCTTTAACCTTCAACTTCAACTTTTATAAAACACTCATTCTCTAATTTTCAAAAATACAACACGCACAATTTTTGCATGTTAGATTGAGCTTTCCAAAGAGTTTTTCAAGAGAAGAAAGTAATGATTCTTGCATTTCCAAAAACAAGCTTCGAATTGAATCAAAATTGCAATCTGTCTTGATGATAACGTCATTGTTCAACAAGTTCTTTATTTTATCCCTTATGTGCTAAGATTTGCAGAGGCTATCCTTTGTTTTAAACTGTAAGTATATTAAGTGGTCTCGGTAAGATAACACATCAAAAAAGATAACACATCACCTGTATTGCATCAAGAACACATCAAACAATAGTTTTCGAAGTCTACAAAGATCAAGCACGAAGAACGAAGACATATCTCATGTCTAATGCATTAGTTCACTTTGGTGTGTAGGGTAACGCCTCGATCAATCTCAGCACTAAAACTCTAAAAATTGTAAAGTCTTCAAAATCACTTTCGATATAGTATTTCATTTTGAAAAAAATGTTTTTCGAAAGGTTTTAATAATAATTTCAATGAGTTTTGAATTATTTAAAAGTGTTTAATCTTATATCAAAGTATTTTGAGCCGATGGAATGGGTCTTAAGTGTCAAAATATTAATTTTTCAAAAATAAGGCTATCCAGCAATTTGCCAAAATTTTTTTGAAGGCACTAGCGCACTATCAGTGTTGATAGCCCGCAGATAGGGTTCAATAATAAGACATTTAGTTTTTTGAAAAATTGTCTATAGAGCGCTATCCCCTTTGATAACTCGCTATAGGGCTGTTGCCGCGATCTTTCCATTTTTAGTAAAATGGGCAATAGCGCGCTATAGGCCTTGATAACACACTATCAGAAAGTCAAAAAAACTCGAGCTCTCGGGTTTGTGTATATCGACCTGCTATAGCTTGCTATCTGTCAATAGAGAAGATGATACACCTTAAAAGCACGCTATCCACGTCTTAGACTAAAATTTGATATTTCTTAGGAGAAAAATGTGGGCACTTCTGCTTGCTCGATTTTTCTATTCCTTACACAGTTTTGCCAGGTTATCTTAATTGAAATATTCTCTAGTAACACCTAGATGATTCCCATTGTCTCGCACGCCCAAAACAACTTTAGATTGAACAATGTTTTGAATTCAAATCATTTTGTAGTACTCTTGCCCTTTAACCTTCAACTTCAAGAGAATGAGTGTTTTATAAAATTTGAAGATGAAGGTTAAAGAGCAAGAGTACTAAAAAATGATTTGAATTCAAAACATTGTTCAATCTAAAGTTTTTTGCGCGTGCGAGACAATGGGAATCATCTAGGTGTTACTAGAGAATATTTCAATTAAGATAACCTGGCAAAACTGTGAAGGAATAGAAAAATCGAGCAAGCAGAAGTGCCCACATTTTTCTCGTTAGAAATATAAGATTTTAGTCTAAGACGTGCCAATTGCTGGATAGCCTTCTTACACACCAGAGATCAAACTAATGCATTAGACATGAGATATGTCTTCGTTCTTCGAGCTTGATCATTGTAGAATTCGAAAGCTATTGTTTGATGTGTTCTTGATGCAAAACAGGTGATGTGTTCCTCTTTGATGTGTTATCTTACCGAGACCACTTCATATACTTAGAGTTTTAAACAATGGGTAGCCTCTGCAAATCTTAGCACACAAGGGATAAAATGAAGAACTAGCTGAACATCAAGACAGATTGCAATTTTGATTCAATTCGAAGCCTTTTTTTTGCAAAGGCAAGAATCATTACTTTCTTCTCTTGAAAAACTCTTCGAAAACCTCAATCTAACTTGCAAATATCCTGCGTGTTGTATTTTTAAAAATCAGAGAATAAGTGTTTTATAAAATTTGAAGTTGAAGGTTAAAGAGCAAGAGTACTACAAAATGATTTGAATTCAAAACATTGTTCAATCTAAAGTTTTTTGGGCGTGCGAGACAATGGGAATCATCTAGGTGTTACTAGAGAATATTTCAATTAAGATAACCTGGCAAAACGGTGAAGGAATAGAAAAATCGAGCAAGCAGAAGTGCCCACATTTTTCTCGTTAGAAATATCAGATTTTAGTCTAAGACGAGCCAATTGCTGGATAGCCTTATTTTTGAGAAATTAATATTTTGACACTAAAGAACCATTTCAATGACTCAAAACAGTTTGATATAAGAAGAAACACTTTTAAATAATTCAAAACTCATTAAAATTATGATTAAAACCTTTCGGAAAACATTTTTGTAAAAATGAAATACTATATCGAAAGTGATTTTGAAGACTTTGCAATTTTTAGAGTTTTAGTGCTAAGATTGATCGAGGGGTTACCTTACACACCAGAGATCAAACTAATGCATTAGACATGAGATATGTCTTCGTTCTTTGAGCTTGATCATTGTCGAATCCGAAAGCTATTGTTTGATGTGTTCCTCTTTGATGTGTTATCTTACCGAGACCACTTCATATACTTAGAGTTTTAAACAATGGATAGCCTTTGCAAATCTTAGCACACAAGGGATAAAATGAAGAACTAGCCGAACATCAAGGCAGATTGCAATTTTGATTCAATTCGAAGCCTTTTTTTGCAAAGACAAGAATCATTACTTTCTTCTCTTGAAAAACTCTTCGAAAAGCTCAATCTAACTTGCAAATATCGTGCGTGTTGAATTTTTGAAAATCAGAGAATGAGTGTTTTATAAAATTTGAAGTTGAAGGTTAAAGAGCAAGAGTACTAAAAAATGATTTGAATTCAAAACATTGTTCAATCTAAAGTTTTTTGGGGCTGCAAGACAATGGGAATCATCTAGGTGTTACTAGAGAATATTTCAATTAAGATAACCTGGCAAAACTGTGAAGGAATAGAAAAATCGAGCAAGCAGAAGTGCCCACATTTTTCTCGTTAGAAATATAAGATTTTAGTCTAAGACGTGCCAATTGCTGGATAGCCTTATTTTTGAAAAATTAATATTTTGACACTAAAGAACCATTTCATTGACTCAAAACACTTTGATATAAGAATAAACACTTTTAAATAATTCAAAACTCATTAAAATTATGATTAAAACCTTTCGGAAAACATTTTTGTAAAAATGAAATACTATATCAAAAGTGATTTTGAAGACTTTGCAATTTTCAGAGTTTTAGTGCTAAGATTGATCGAGGGGTTACCTTACACACCAGAGATCAAACTAATGCATTAGACATGAGATATGTCTTCGTTCTTCGAGCTTGATCATTGTAGAATTCGAAAGCTATTGTTTGATGTGTTCTTGATGCAAAACAGGTGATGTGTTCCTCTTTGATGTGTTATCTTACCGAGACCACTTCATATACTTAGAGTTTTAAACAATGGGTAGCCTCTGCAAATCTTAGCACACAAGGGATAAAATGAAGAACTAGCTGAACATCAAGACAGATTGCAATTTTGATTCAATTCGAAGCCTTTTTTTTGCAAAGGCAAGAATCATTACTTTCTTCTCTTGAAAAACTCTTCGAAAACCTCAATCTAACTTGCAAATATCCTGCGTGTTGTATTTTTAAAAATCAGAGAATAAGTGTTTTATAAAATTTGAAGTTGAAGGTTAAAGAGCAAGAGTACTACAAAATGATTTGAATTCAAAACATTGTTCAATCTAAAGTTTTTTGGGCGTGCGAGACAATGGGAATCATCTAGGTGTTACTAGAGAATATTTCAATTAAGATAACCTGGCAAAACGGTGAAGGAATAGAAAAATCGAGCAAGCAGAAGTGCCCACATTTTTCTCGTTAGAAATATCAGATTTTAGTCTAAGACGAGCCAATTGCTGGATAGCCTTATTTTTGAAAAATTAATATTTTGACACTAAAGAACCATTTCATTGATTCAAAACACTTTGATATAAGAATAAACACTTTTAAATAATTCAAAACTCATTAAAATTATGATTAAAACCTTTCGGAAAACATTTTTGTAAAAATGAAATACTATATCGAAAGTGATTTTGAAGACTTTGCAATTTTCAGAGTTTTAGTGCTAAGATTGATCGAGGGGTTACCTTACACACCAGAGATCAAACTAATGCATTAGACATGAGATATGTCTTCGTTCTTCGAGCTTGATCATTGTCGATTCCGAAAGCTATTGTTTGATGTGTTCTTGATGCAAAACAGGTGATGTGTTCCTTTTTGATGTGTTATCCTATCGAGACCACTTCATATACTTAGAGTTTAAACAATGGATAGCCTCTGCAAATCTTAGCACACAAGGGATAAAATGAAGAACTAGCTGAACATCAAGACAGATTGCAATTTTGATTCAATTCGAAGCCTTTTTTTGCAAAGGCAAGAATCATTACTTTCTTCTCTTGAAAAACTCTTCGAAAAGCTCAATCTAACTTGCAAATATCGTGCGTGTTGTATTTTTGAAAATCAGAGAATGAGTGTTTTATTAAATTTGAAGTTGAAGGTTAAAGAGCAAGAGTACTACAAAATGATTTGAATTCAAAACATTGTTCAATCTAAAGTTTTTTGGGCGTGCGAGACAATGGGAATCATCTAGGTGTTACTAGAGAATATTTCAATTAAGATAACCTGGCAAAATTGTGAAGGAATAGAAAAATCGAGCAAGCAGAAGAGCCCACATTTTTCTCGTTAGAAATATAAGATTTTAGTCTAAGACGTGCCAATTGCTGGATAGCCTTATTTTTGAAAAATTAATATTTTGACACTAAAGAACCATTTCATTGACTCAAAACACTTTGATATAAGAATAAACACTTTTAAATAATTCAAAACTCATTAAAATTATGATTAAAACCTTTCGGAAAATATTTTTGTAAAAATGAAATACTAAATCGAAAGTGATTTTGAAGACTTTGCAATTTTCAGAGTTTTAGTGCTAAGATTGATCGAGGGGTTACCTTACACACCAGAGATCAAACTAATGCATTAGACATGAGATATGTCTTCGTTCTTCGAGCTTGATCATTGTCGAATCCGAAAGCTATTGTTTGATGTGTTCCTCTTTGATGTGTTATCTTACCGAGACCACTTCATATACTTAGAGTTTTAAACAATGGACAGCCTTTGCAAATCTTAGCACACAAGGGATAAAATGAAGAACTAGCTGAACATCAAGACAGATTGCAATTTTGATTCAATTCGAAGCCTTTTTTTGCAAAGACAAGAATCATTACTTTGTTCTCTTGAAAAACTCTTCGAAAAGCTCAATCTAACTTGCAAATATCGTGCGTGTTGAATTTTTGAAAATCAGAGAATGAGTGTTTTATAAAATTTGAAGTTGAAGGTTAAAGAGCAAGAGTACTAAAAAATGATTTGAATTCAAAACATTGTTCAATCTAAAGTTTTTTGGGGGTGCAAGACAATGGGAATCATCTAGGTGTTACTAGAGAATATTTCAATTAAGATAACCTGGCAAAACTGTGAAGGAATAGAAAAATCGAGCAAGCAGAAGTGCCCACATTTTTCTCGTTAGAAATATAAGATTTTAGTCTAAGACGTGCCAATTGCTGGATAGCCTTATTTTTGAAAAATTAATATTTTGACACTAAAGAACCATTTCATTGACTCAAAACACTTTGATATAAGAATAAACACTTTTAAATAATTCAAAACTCATTAAAATTATGATTAAAACCTTTCGGAAAACATTTTTGTAAAAATGAAATACTATATCAAAAGTGATTTTGAAGACTTTGCAATTTTCAGAGTTTTAGTGCTAAGATTGATCGAGGGGTTACCTTACACACCAGAGATCAAACTAATGCATTAGACATGAGATATGTCTTCGTTCTTCGAGCTTGATCATTGTAGAATTCGAAAGCTATTGTTTGATGTGTTCTTGATGCAAAACAGGTGATGTGTTCCTCTTTGATGTGTTATCTTACCGAGACCACTTCATATACTTAGAGTTTTAAACAATGGGTAGCCTCTGCAAATCTTAGCACACAAGGGATAAAATGAAGAACTAGCTGAACATCAAGACAGATTGCAATTTTGATTCAATTCGAAGCCTTTTTTTTGCAAAGGCAAGAATCATTACTTTCTTCTCTTGAAAAACTCTTCGAAAACCTCAATCTAACTTGCAAATATCCTGCGTGTTGTATTTTTAAAAATCAGAGAATAAGTGTTTTATAAAATTTGAAGTTGAAGGTTAAAGAGCAAGAGTACTACAAAATGATTTGAATTCAAAACATTGTTCAATCTAAAGTTTTTTGGGCGTGCGAGACAATGGGAATCATCTAGGTGTTACTAGAGAATATTTCAATTAAGATAACCTGGCAAAACGGTGAAGGAATAGAAAAATCGAGCAAGCAGAAGTGCCCACATTTTTCTCGTTAGAAATATCAGATTTTAGTCTAAGACGAGCCAATTGCTGGATAGCCTTATTTTTGAAAAATTAATATTTTGACACTAAAGAACCATTTCATTGATTCAAAACACTTTGATATAAGAATAAACACTTTTAAATAATTCAAAACTCATTAAAATTATGATTAAAACCTTTCGGAAAACATTTTTGTAAAAATGAAATACTATATCGAAAGTGATTTTGAAGACTTTGCAATTTTCAGAGTTTTAGTGCTAAGATTGATCGAGGGGTTACCTTACACACCAGAGATCAAACTAATGCATTAGACATGAGATATGTCTTCGTTCTTCAAGCTTGATCATTGTCGATTCCGAAAGCTATTGTTTGATGTGTTCTTGATGCAAAACAGGTGATGTGTTCCTTTTTGATGTGTTATCCTATCGAGACCACTTCATATACTTAGAGTTTAAACAATGGATAGCCTCTGCAAATCTTAGCACACAAGGGATAAAATGAAGAACTAGCTGAACATCAAGACAGATTGCAATTTTGATTCAATTCGAAGCCTTTTTTTGCAAAGGCAAGAATCATTACTTTCTTCTCTTGAAAAACTCTTCGAAAAGCTCAATCTAACTTGCAAATATCGTGCGTGTTGTATTTTTGAAAATCAGAGAATGAGTGTTTTATTAAATTTGAAGTTGAAGGTTAAAGAGCAAGAGTACTACAAAATGATTTGAATTCAAAACATTGTTCAATCTAAAGTTTTTTGGGCGTGCGAGACAATGGGAATCATCTAGGTGTTACTAGAGAATATTTCAATTAAGATAACCTGGCAAAATTGTGAAGGAATAGAAAAATCGAGCAAGCAGAAGAGCCCACATTTTTCTCGTTAGAAATATAAGATTTTAGTCTAAGACGTGCCAATTGCTGGATAGCCTTATTTTTGAAAAATTAATATTTTGACACTAAAGAACCATTTCATTGACTCAAAACACTTTGATATAAGAATAAACACTTTTAAATAATTCAAAACTCATTAAAATTATGATTAAAACCTTTCGGAAAATATTTTTGTAAAAATGAAATACTATATCGAAAGTGATTTTGAAGACTTTGCAATTTTCAGAGTTTTAGTGCTAAGATTGATCGAGGGGTTACCTTACACACCAGAGATCAAACTAATGCATTAGACATGAGATATGTCTTCGTTCTTCGAGCTTGATCATTGTCGAATCCGAAAGCTATTGTTTGATGTGTTCCTCTTTGATGTGTTATCTTACCGAGACCACTTCATATACTTAGAGTTTTAAACAATGGGTAGCCTCTGCAAATCTTAGCACACAAGGGATAAAATGAAGAACTAGCTGAACATCAAGACAGATTGCAATTTTGATTCAATTCGAAGCCTTTTTTTTGCAAAGGCAAGAATCATTACTTTCTTCTCTTGAAAAACTCTTCGAAAACCTCAATCTAACTTGCAAATATCCTGCGTGTTGTATTTTTAAAAATCAGAGAATAAGTGTTTTATAAAATTTGAAGTTGAAGGTTAAAGAGCAAGAGTACTACAAAATGATTTGAATTCAAAACATTGTTCAATCTAAAGTTTTTTGGGCGTGCGAGACAATGGGAATCATCTAGGTGTTACTAGAGAATATTTCAATTAAGATAACCTGGCAAAACGGTGAAGGAATAGAAAAATCGAGCAAGCAGAAGTGCCCACATTTTTCTCGTTAGAAATATCAGATTTTAGTCTAAGACGAGCCAATTGCTGGATAGCCTTATTTTTGAAAAATTAATATTTTGACACTAAAGAACCATTTCATTGATTCAAAACACTTTGATATAAGAATAAACACTTTTAAATAATTCAAAACTCATTAAAATTATGATTAAAACCTTTCGGAAAACATTTTTGTAAAAATGAAATACTATATCGAAAGTGATTTTGAAGACTTTGCAATTTTCAGAGTTTTAGTGCTAAGATTGATCGAGGGGTTACCTTACACACCAGAGATCAAACTAATGCATTAGACATGAGATATGTCTTCGTTCTTCAAGCTTGATCATTGTCGATTCCGAAAGCTATTGTTTGATGTGTTCTTGATGCAAAACAGGTGATGTGTTCCTTTTTGATGTGTTATCCTATCGAGACCACTTCATATACTTAGAGTTTAAACAATGGATAGCCTCTGCAAATCTTAGCACACAAGGGATAAAATGAAGAACTAGCTGAACATCAAGACAGATTGCAATTTTGATTCAATTCGAAGCCTTTTTTTGCAAAGGCAAGAATCATTACTTTCTTCTCTTGAAAAACTCTTCGAAAAGCTCAATCTAACTTGCAAATATCGTGCGTGTTGTATTTTTGAAAATCAGAGAATGAGTGTTTTATTAAATTTGAAGTTGAAGGTTAAAGAGCAAGAGTACTACAAAATGATTTGAATTCAAAACATTGTTCAATCTAAAGTTTTTTGGGCGTGCGAGACAATGGGAATCATCTAGGTGTTACTAGAGAATATTTCAATTAAGATAACCTGGCAAAATTGTGAAGGAATAGAAAAATCGAGCAAGCAGAAGAGCCCACATTTTTCTCGTTAGAAATATAAGATTTTAGTCTAAGACGTGCCAATTGCTGGATAGCCTTATTTTTGAAAAATTAATATTTTGACACTAAAGAACCATTTCATTGACTCAAAACACTTTGATATAAGAATAAACACTTTTAAATAATTCAAAACTCATTAAAATTATGATTAAAACCTTTCGGAAAATATTTTTGTAAAAATGAAATACTATATCGAAAGTGATTTTGAAGACTTTGCAATTTTCAGAGTTTTAGTGCTAAGATTGATCGAGGGGTTACCTTACACACCAGAGATCAAACTAATGCATTAGACATGAGATATGTCTTCGTTCTTCGAGCTTGATCATTGTCGAATCCGAAAGCTATTGTTTGATGTGTTCCTCTTTGATGTGTTATCTTACCGAGACCACTTCATATACTTAGAGTTTTAAACAATGGACAGCCTTTGCAAATCTTAGCACACAAGGGATAAAATGAAGAACTAGCTGAACATCAAGACAGATTGCAATTTTGATTCAATTCGAAGCCTTTTTTTGCAAAGACAAGAATCATTACTTTGTTCTCTTGAAAAACTCTTCGAAAAGCTCAATCTAACTTGCAAATATCGTGCGTGTTGAATTTTTGAAAATCAGAGAATGAGTGTTTTATAAAATTTGAAGTTGAAGGTTAAAGAGCAAGAGTACTAAAAAATGATTTGAATTCAAAACATTGTTCAATCTAAAGTTTTTTGGGGGTGCAAGACAATGGGAATCATCTAGGTGTTACTAGAGAATATTTCAATTAAGATAACCTGGCAAAACTGTGAAGGAATAGAAAAATCGAGCAAGCAGAAGTGCCCACATTTTTCTCGTTAGAAATATAAGATTTTAGTCTAAGACGTGCCAATTGCTGGATAGCCTTATTTTTGAAAAATTAATATTTTGACACTAAAGAACCATTTCATTGACTCAAAACACTTTGATATAAGAATAAACACTTTTAAATAATTCAAAACTCATTAAAATTATGATTAAAACCTTTCGGAAAACATTTTTGTAAAAATGAAATACTATATCAAAAGTGATTTTGAAGACTTTGCAATTTTCAGAGTTTTAGTGCTAAGATTGATCGAGGGGTTACCTTACACACCAAAGATCAAACTAATGCATTAGACATGAGATATGTCTTCGTTCTTCGAGCTTGATCATTGTAGAATTCGAAAGCTATTGTTTGATGTGTTCTTGATGCAAAACAGGTGATGTGTTCCTCTTTGATGTGTTATCTTACCGAGACCACTTCATATACTTAGAGTTTTAAACAATGGGTAGCCTCTGCAAATCTTAGCACACAAGGGATAAAATGAAGAACTAGCTGAACATCAAGACAGATTGCAATTTTGATTCAATTCGAAGCCTTTTTTTTTGCAAAGGCAAGAATCATTACTTTCTTCTCTTGAAAAACTCTTCGAAAACCTCAATCTAACTTGCAAATATCCTGCGTGTTGTATTTTTGAAAATCAGAGAATAAGTGTTTTATAAAATTTGAAGTTGAAGGTTAAAGAGCAAGAGTACTACAAAATGATTTGAATTCAAAACATTGTTCAATCTAAAGTTTTTTGGGCGTGCGAGACAATGGGAATCATCTAGGTGTTACTAGAGAATATTTCAATTAAGATAACCTGGCAAAACGGTGAAGGAATAGAAAAATCGAGCAAGCAGAAGTGCCCACATTTTTCTCGTTAGAAATATCAGATTTTAGTCTAAGACGAGCCAAATGCTGGATAGCCTTAGTTTTGAAAAATTAATATTTTGACACTAAAGAACCATTTCATTGACTCAAAACACTTTGATATAAGAATAAACACTTTTAAATAATTCAAAACTCATTAAAATTATGATTAAAACCTTTCGGAAAACATTTTTGTAAAAATGAAATACTATATCGAAAGTGATTTTGAAGACTTTGCAATTTTCAGAGTTTTAGTGCTAAGATTGATCGAGGGGTTACCTTACACACCAGAGATCAAACTAATGCATTAGACATGAGATATGTCTTCGTTCTTCGAGCTTGATCATTGTCGATTCCGAAAGCTATTGTTTGATGTGTTCTTGATGCAAAACAGGTGATGTGTTCCTTTTTGATGTGTTATCCTATCGAGACCACTTCATATACTTAGAGTTTAAACAATGGATAGCCTCTGCAAATCTTAGCACACAAGGGATAAAATGAAGAACTAGCTGAACATCAAGACAGATTGCAATTTTGATTCAATTCGAAGCCTTTTTTTGCAAAGGCAAGAATCATTACTTTCTTCTCTTGAAAAACTCTTCGAAAAGCTCAATCTAACTTGCAAATATCGTGCGTGTTGTATTTTTGAAAATCAGAGAATGAGTGTTTTATTAAATTTGAAGTTGAAGGTTAAAGAGCAAGAGTACTACAAAATGATTTGAATTCAAAACATTGTTCAATCTAAAGTTTTTTGGGCGTGCGAGACAATGGGAATCATCTTGGTGTTACTAGAGAATATTTCAATTAAGATAACCTGGCAAAATTGTGAAGGAATAGAAAAATCGAGCAAGCAGAAGAGCCCACATTTTTCTCGTTAGAAATATAAGATTTTAGTCTAAGACGTGCCAATTGCTGGATAGCCTTATTTTTGAAAAATTAATATTTTGACACTAAAGAACCATTTCATTGACTCAAAACACTTTGATATAAGAATAAACACTTTTAAATAATTCAAAACTCATTAAAATTATGATTAAAACCTTTCGGAAAACATTTTTGTAAAAATGAAATACTATATCGAAAGTGATTTTGAAGACTTTGCAATTTTCAGAGTTTTAGTGCTAAGAATGATCGAGGGGTTACCTTACACACCAGAGATCAAACTAATGCATTAGACATGAGATATGTCTTCGTTCTTCGAGCTTGATCATTGTCGAATTCGAAAGCTATTGTTTGATGTGTTCTTGATGCAAAACAGGTGATGTGTTCCTCTTTGATGTGTTATCTTACCGAGACCACTTCATATACTTAGAGTTTTAAACAATGGATAGCCTCTGCAAATCTTAGCACACAAGGGATAAAATGAAGAACTAGCTGAACATCAAGACAGATTGCAATTTTGATTCAATTCGAAGCCTTTTTTTGCAAAGGCAAGAATCATTACTTTCTTCTCTTGAAAAACTCTTCGAAAAGCTCAATCTAACTTGCAAATATCGTGCGTGTTGAATTTTTGAAAATCAGAGAATGAGTGTTTTATAAAATTTGAAGTTGAAGGTTAAAGAGCAAGAGTACTAAAAAATGATTTGAATTCAAAACATTGTTCAATCTAAAGTTTTTTGCGCGTGCGAGACAATGGGAATCATCTAGGTGTTACTAGAGAATATTTCAATTAAGATAACCTGGCAAAACTGTGAAGGAATAGAAAAATCGAGCAAGCAGAAGTGCCCACATTTTTCTCGTTAGAAATATAAGATTTTAGTCTAAGACGTGCCAATTGCTGGATAGCCTTATTTTTGAGAAATTAATATTTTGACACTAAAGAACCATTTCAATGACTCAAAACACTTTGATATAAGAAGAAACACTTTTAAATAATTCAAAACTCATTAAAATTATGATTAAAACCTTTCGGAAAACATTTTTGTAAAAATGAAATACTATATCGAAAGTGATTTTGAAGACTTTGCAATTTTCAGAGTTTTAGTGCTAAGATTGATCGAGGGGTTACCTTACACACCAGAGATCAAACTAATGCATTAGACATGAGATATGTCTTCGTTCTTCGAGCTTGATCATTGTCGAATCCGAAAGCTATTGTTTGATGTGTTCCTCTTTGATGTGTTATCTTACCGAGACCACTTCATATACTTAGAGTTTTAAACAATGGATAGCCTTTGCAAATCTTAGCACACAAGGGATAAAATGAAGAACTAGCTGAACATCAAGACAGATTGCAATTTTGATTCAATTCGAAGCCTTTTTTTGCAAAGACAAGAATCATTACTTTCTTCTCTTGAAAAACTCTTCGAAAAGGTCAATCTAACTTGCAAATATCGTGCGTGTTGAATTTTTGAAAATCAGAGAATGAGTGTTTTATAAAATTTGAAGTTGAAGGTTAAAGAGCAAGAGTACTAAAAAATGATTTGAATTCAAAACATTGTTCAATCTAAAGTTTTTTGGGGGTGCGAGACAATGGGAATCATCTAGGTGTTACTAGAGAATATTTCAATTAAGATAACCTGGCAAAACTGTGAAGGAATAGAAAAATCGAGCAAGCAGAAGTGCCCACATTTTTCTCGTTAGAAATATAAGATTTTAGTCTAAGACGTGCCAATTGCTGGATAGCCTTATTTTTGAAAAATTAATATTTTGACACTAAAGAACCATTTCATTGACTCAAAACACTTTGATATAAGAATAAACACTTTTAAATAATTCAAGACTCATTAAAATTATGATTAAAACCTTTCGGAAAACATTTTTGTAAAAATGAAATACTATATCAAAAGTGATTTTGAAGACTTTGCAATTTTCAGAGTTTTAGTGCTAAGATTGATCGAGGGGTTACCTTACACACCAGAGATCAAACTAATGCATTAGACATGAGATATGTCTTCGTTCTTCGAGCTTGATCATTGTAGAATTCGAAAGCTATTGTTTGATGTGTTCTTGATGCAAACAGGTGATGTGTTCCTCTTTGATGTGTTATCTTACCGAGACCACTTCATATACTTAGAGTTTTAAACAATGGGTAGCCTCTGCAAATCTTAGCACACAAGGGATAAAATGAAGAACTAGCTGAACATCAAGACAGATTGCAATTTTGATTCAATTCGAAGCCTTTTTTTTGCAAAGGCAAGAATCATTACTTTCTTCTCTTGAAAAACTCTTCGAAAAGCTCAATCTAACTTGCAAATATCCTGCGTGTTGTATTTTTGAAAATCAGAGAATAAGTGTTTTATAAAATTTGAAGTTGAAGGTTAAAGAGCAAGAGTACTACAAAATGATTTGAATTCAAAACATTGTTCAATCTAAAGTTTTTTGGGCGTGCGAGACAATGGGAATCATCTAGGTGTTACTAGAGAATATTTCAATTAAGATAACCTGGCAAAACGGTGAAGGAATAGAAAAATCGAGCAAGCAGAAGTGCCCACATTTTTCTCGTTAGAAATATAAGATTTTAGTCTAAGACGAGCCAATTGCTGGATAGCCTTATTTTTTAAAAATTAATATTTTGACACTAAAGAACCATTTCATTGACTCAAAACACTTTGATATAAGAATAAACACTTTTAAATAATTCAAAACTCATTAAAATTATGATTAAAACCTTTCGAAAAACATTTTTGTAAAAATGAAATACTATATCGAAAGTGATTTTGAAGACTTTGCAATTTTCAGAGTTTTAGTGCTAAGATTGATCGAGGGGTTACCTTACACACCAGAGATCAAACTAATGCATTAGACATGAGATATGTCTTCGTTCTTCGAGCTTGATCATTGTCGATTCCGAAAGCTATTGTTTGATGTGTTCTTGATGCAAAACAGGTGATGTGTTCCTTTTTGATGTGTTATCCTATCGAGACCACTTCATATACTTAGAGTTTAAACAATGGATAGCCTCTGCAAATCTTAGCACACAAGGGATAAAATGAAGAACTAGCTGAACATCAAGACAGATTGCAATTTTGATTCAATTCGAAGCCTTTTTTTGCAAAGGCAAGAATCATTACTTTCTTCTCTTGAAAAACTCTTCGAAAAGCTCAATCTAACTTGCAAATATCGTGCGTGTTGAATTTTTGAAAATCAGAGAATGAGTGTTTTATAAAATTTGAAGTTGAAGGTTAAAGAGCAAGAGTACTAAAAAATGATTTGAATTCAAAACATTGTTCAATCTAAAGTTTTTTGCGCGTGCGAGACAATGGGAATCATCTAGGTGTTACTAGAGAATATTTCAATTAAGATAACCTGGCAAAACTGTGAAGGAATAGAAAAATCGAGCAAGCAGAAGTGCCCACATTTTTCTCGTTAGAAATATAAGATTTTAGTCTAAGACGTGCCAATTGCTGGATAGCCTTATTTTTGAGAAATTAATATTTTGACACTAAAGAACCATTTCAATGACTCAAAACACTTTGATATAAGAAGAAACACTTTTAAATAATTCAAAACTCATTAAAATTATGATTAAAACCTTTCGGAAAACATTTTTGTAAAAATGAAATACTATATCGAAAGTGATTTTGAAGACTTTGCAATTTTCAGAGTTTTAGTGCTAAGATTGATCGAGGGGTTACCTTACACACCAGAGATCAAACTAATGCATTAGACATGAGATATGTCTTCGTTCTTCGAGCTTGATCATTGTCGAATCCGAAAGCTATTGTTTGATGTGTTCCTCTTTGATGTGTTATCTTACCGAGACCACTTCATATACTTAGAGTTTTAAACAATGGATAGCCTTTGCAAATCTTAGCACACAAGGGATAAAATGAAGAACTAGCTGAACATCAAGACAGATTGCAATTTTGATTCAATTCGAAGCCTTTTTTTGCAAAGACAAGAATCATTACTTTCTTCTCTTGAAAAACTCTTCGAAAAGGTCAATCTAACTTGCAAATATCGTGCGTGTTGAATTTTTGAAAATCAGAGAATGAGTGTTTTATAAAATTTGAAGTTGAAGGTTAAAGAGCAAGAGTACTAAAAAATGATTTGAATTCAAAACATTGTTCAATCTAAAGTTTTTTGGGGGTGCGAGACAATGGGAATCATCTAGGTGTTACTAGAGAATATTTCAATTAAGATAACCTGGCAAAACTGTGAAGGAATAGAAAAATCGAGCAAGCAGAAGTGCCCACATTTTTCTCGTTAGAAATATAAGATTTTAGTCTAAGACGTGCCAATTGCTGGATAGCCTTATTTTTGAAAAATTAATATTTTGACACTAAAGAACCATTTCATTGACTCAAAACACTTTGATATAAGAATAAACACTTTTAAATAATTCAAGACTCATTAAAATTATGATTAAAACCTTTCGGAAAACATTTTTGTAAAAATGAAATACTATATCAAAAGTGATTTTGAAGACTTTGCAATTTTCAGAGTTTTAGTGCTAAGATTGATCGAGGGGTTACCTTACACACCAGAGATCAAACTAATGCATTAGACATGAGATATGTCTTCGTTCTTCGAGCTTGATCATTGTAGAATTCGAAAGCTATTGTTTGATGTGTTCTTGATGCAAACAGGTGATGTGTTCCTCTTTGATGTGTTATCTTACCGAGACCACTTCATATACTTAGAGTTTTAAACAATGGGTAGCCTCTGCAAATCTTAGCACACAAGGGATAAAATGAAGAACTAGCTGAACATCAAGACAGATTGCAATTTTGATTCAATTCGAAGCCTTTTTTTTGCAAAGGCAAGAATCATTACTTTCTTCTCTTGAAAAACTCTTCGAAAAGCTCAATCTAACTTGCAAATATCCTGCGTGTTGTATTTTTGAAAATCAGAGAATAAGTGTTTTATAAAATTTGAAGTTGAAGGTTAAAGAGCAAGAGTACTACAAAATGATTTGAATTCAAAACATTGTTCAATCTAAAGTTTTTTGGGCGTGCGAGACAATGGGAATCATCTAGGTGTTACTAGAGAATATTTCAATTAAGATAACCTGGCAAAACGGTGAAGGAATAGAAAAATCGAGCAAGCAGAAGTGCCCACATTTTTCTCGTTAGAAATATAAGATTTTAGTCTAAGACGAGCCAATTGCTGGATAGCCTTATTTTTTAAAAATTAATATTTTGACACTAAAGAACCATTTCATTGACTCAAAACACTTTGATATAAGAATAAACACTTTTAAATAATTCAAAACTCATTAAAATTATGATTAAAACCTTTCGAAAAACATTTTTGTAAAAATGAAATACTATATCGAAAGTGATTTTGAAGACTTTGCAATTTTCAGAGTTTTAGTGCTAAGATTGATCGAGGGGTTACCTTACACACCAGAGATCAAACTAATGCATTAGACATGAGATATGTCTTCGTTCTTCGAGCTTGATCATTGTCGATTCCGAAAGCTATTGTTTGATGTGTTCTTGATGCAAAACAGGTGATGTGTTCCTTTTTGATGTGTTATCCTATCGAGACCACTTCATATACTTAGAGTTTAAACAATGGATAGCCTCTGCAAATCTTAGCACACAAGGGATAAAATGAAGAACTAGCTGAACATCAAGACAGATTGCAATTTTGATTCAATTCGAAGCCTTTTTTTGCAAAGGCAAGAATCATTACTTTCTTCTCTTGAAAAACTCTTCGAAAAGCTCAATCTAACTTGCAAATATCGTGCGTGTTGTATTTTTGAAAATCAGAGAATGAGTGTTTTATTAAATTTGAAGTTGAAGGTTAAAGAGCAAGAGTACTACAAAATGATTTGAATTCAAAACATTGTTCAATCTAAAGTTTTTTGGGCGTGCGAGACAATGGGAATCATCTAGGTGTTACTAGAGAATATTTCAATTAAGATAACCTGGCAAAATTGTGAAGGAATAGAAAAATCGAGCAAGCAGAAGAGCCCACATTTTTCTCGTTAGAAATATAAGATTTTAGTCTAAGACGTGCCAATTGCTGGATAGCCTTATTTTTGAAAAATTAATATTTTGACACTAAAGAACCATTTCATTGACTCAAAACACTTTGATATAAGAATAAACACTTTTAAATAATTCAAAACTCATTAAAATTATGATTAAAACCTTTCGGAAAACATTTTTGTAAAAATGAAATACTATATCGAAAGTGATTTTGAAGACTTTGCAATTTTCAGAGTTTTAGTGCTAAGATTGATCGAGGGGTTACCTTACACACCAGAGATCAAACTAATGCATTAGACATGAGATATGTCTTCGTTCTTCGAGCTTGATCATTGTCGAATTCGAAAGCTATTGTTTGATGTGTTCTTGATGCAAAACAGGTGATGTGTTCCTCTTTGATGTGTTATCTTACCGGGACCACTTCATATACTTAGAGTTTTAAACAATGGATAGCCTCTGCAAATCTTAGCACACAAGGGATAAAATGAAGAACTAGCTGAACATCAAGACAGATTGCAATTTTGATTCAATTCGAAGCCTTTTTTTGCAAAGGCAAGAATCATTACTTTCTTCTCTTGAAAAACTCTTCGAAAAGCTCAATCTAACTTGCAAATATCGTGCGTGTTGTATTTTTGAAAATCAGAGAATGGGTGTTTTATAAAATTTGAAGTTGAAGGTTAAAGAGCAAGAGTACTACAAAATGATTTGAATTCAAAACATTGTTCAATCTAAAGTTTTTTGGGCGTGCGAGACAATGGGAATCATCTAGGTGTTACTAGAGAATATTTCAATTAAGATAACCTGGCAAAACTGTGAAGGAATAGAAAAATCGAGCAAGCAGAAGTGCCCACATTTTTCTCGTTAGAAATATAAGATTTTAGTCTAAGACGTGCCAATTGCTGGATAGCCTTATTTTTGAGAAATTAATATTTTGATACTAAAGAACCATTTCAATGACTCAAAACACTTTGATATAAGAAGAAACACTTTTAAATAATTCAAAACTCATTAAAAATTATGATTAAAACCTTTCGGAAAACATTTTTGTAAAAATGAAATACTATATCCAAAGTGATTTTGAAGACTTTGTAATTTTCAGAGTTTTAGTGCTAAGATTGATCGAGGGGATACCTTACACACCAGAGATCAAACTAATGCATTAGACATGAGATATGTCTTCGTTCTTCGAGCTTGATCATTGTAGAATTCGAAAGCTATTGTTTGATGTGTTCTTGATGCAAAACAGGTGATGTGTTCCTCTTTGATGTGTTATCTTACCGCGACCACTTCATATACTTAGAGTTTTAAACAATGGATAGCCTCTGCAAATCTTAGCACACAAGGGATAAAATGAAGAACTAGCTGAACATCAAGATTGATTGCAATTTTGATTCAATTCGAAGCCTTTTTTTGCAAAGGCAAGAATCATTACTTTCTTCTCTTGAAAAACTCTTCGGAAAGCTCAATCTAACTTGCAAATATCGTGCGTGTTGAATTTTTGAAAATCAGAGAATGTGTGTTTTATAAAATTTGAAGTTGAAGGTTAAAGAGCAAGAGTACTAAAAAATGATTTGAATTCAAAACATTGTTCAATCTAAAGTTTTTTGCGCGTGCGAGACAATGGGAATCATCTAGGTGTTACTAGAGAATATTTCAATTAAGATAACCTGGCAAAATTGTGAAGGAATAGAAAAATGGAGCAAGCAGTGCCCACATTTTTCTCGTTAGAAATATAAGATTTTAGTCTAAGACGTGCCAATTGCTGGATAGCCTTATTTTTGAAAAATTAATATTTTGACACTAAAGAACCATTTCATTGACTCAAAACACTTTGATATAAGAATAAACACTTTTAAATAATTTAAAACTCATTAAAATTATGATTAAAACCTTTCGGAAAACATTTTTGTAAAAATGAAATACTATATCGAAAGTGATTTTGAAGACTTTGCAATTTTCAGAGTTTTAGTGCTAAGATTGATCGAGGGGTTACCTTACACACCAGAGATCAAACTAATGCATTAGACATGAGATATGTCTTCGTTCTTCGAGCTTGATCATTGTCGAATTCGAAAGCTATTGTTTGATGTGTTCTTGATGCAAAACAGGTGATGTGTTCCTCTTTGATGTGTTATCTTACCGAGACCACTTCATATACTTAGAGTTTTAAACAATGGATAGCCTCTGCAAATCTTAGCACACAAGGGATAAAATGAAGAACTAGCTGAACATCAAGACAGATTGCAATTTTGATTCAATTCGAAGCCTTTTTTTGCAAAGGCAAGAATCATTACTTTCTTCTCTTGAAAAACTCTTCGAAAAGCTCAATCTAACTTGCAAATATCGTGCGTGTTGTATTTTTGAAAATCAGAGAATGAGTGCTTTATTAAATTTGAAGTTGAAGGTGAAAGAGCAAGAGTACTACAAAATGATTTGAATTCAAAACATTGTTCAATCTAAAGTTTTTTGGGCGTGCGAGACAATGGGAATCATCTAGGTGTTACTAGAGAATATTTCAATTAAGATAACCTGGCAAAACTGTGAAGGAATAGAAAAATCGAGCAAGCAGAAGTGCCCACATTTTTCTCTTTAGAAATATAAGATTTTAGTCTAAGACGTGCCAATTGCTGGATAGCCTTATTTTTGAAAAATTAATATTTTGACACTAAAGAACCATTTCATTGACTCAAAACACTTTGATATAAGAATAAACACTTTTAAATAATTCAAAACTCATTAAAAATTATGATTAAAACCTTTCGGAAAACATTTTTGCAAAAATGAAATACTATATCCAAAGTGATTTTGAAGACTTTGCAATTTTCAGAGTTTTAGTGCTAAGATTGATCGAGGGGATACGTTACACACCAGAGATCAAACTAATGCATTAGACATGAGATATGTCTTCGTTCTTCGAGCTTGATCATTGTAGAATTCGAAAGCTATTGTTTGATGTGTTCTTGATGCAAAACAGGTGATGTGTTCCTCTTTGATGTGTTATCTTACCGAGACCACTTCATATACTTATAGTTTTAAACAATGGATAGCCTCTGCAAATCTTAGCACACAAGGGATAAAATGAAGAACTAGCTGAACATCAAGATTGATTGCAATTTTGATTCAATTCGAAGCCTTTTTTTGCAAAGGCAAGAATCATTACTTTCTTCTCTTGAAAAACTCTTCGAAAAGCTCAATCTAACTTGCAAATATCGTGCGTGTTGAATTTTTGAAAATCAGAGAATGAGTGTTTTATAAAATTTGAAGTTGAAGGTTAAAGAGCAAGAGTACTAAAAAATGATTTGAATTCAAAACATTGTTCAATCTAAAGTTTTTTGCGCGTGCGAGACAATGGGAATCATCTAGGTGTTAGTAGAGAATATTTCAATTAAGATATCCTGGCAAAACTGTGAAGGAATAGAAAAATCGAGCAAGCAGAAGTGCCCACATTTTTCTCGTTAGAAATATAAGATTTTAGTCTAAGACGTGCCAATTGCTGGATAGCCTTATTTTTGAAAAATTAATATTTTGACACTAAAGAACCATTTCATTGACTCAAAACACTTTGATATAAGAATAAACACTTTTAAATAATTCAAAACTCATTAAAATTATGATTAAAACCTTTCGGAAAACATTTTTGTAAAAATGAAATACTATATCAAAAGTGATTTTGAAGACTTTGCAATTTTCAGAGTTTTAGTGCTAAGATTGATCGAGGGGTTACCTTACACACCA
The DNA here is from genome assembly GCA_035771175.1 of Paratinospora sagittata. Classification (NCBI taxonomy): domain Eukaryota; kingdom Viridiplantae; phylum Streptophyta; class Magnoliopsida; order Ranunculales; family Menispermaceae; genus Paratinospora; species Paratinospora sagittata. The sequence goes on from CM069603.1 coordinate 18,070,914, forward strand.
GAGATCAAACTAATGCATTAGACATGAGATATGTCTTCGTTCTTCGAGCTTGATCATTGTAGAATTTGAAAGCTATTGTTTGATGTGTTCCTCTTTGATGTGTTATCTTACCGAGACCACTTCATATACTTAGAGTTTTAAACAATGGATAGCCTTTGCAAATCTTAGCACACAAGGGATAAAATGAAGAACTAGCTGAACATCAAGACAGATTGCAATTTTGATTCAATTCGAAGCCTTTTTTTGCAAAGACAAGAATCATTACTTTCTTCTCTTGAAAAACTCTTCGAAAAGCTCAATCTAACTTGCAAATATCGTGCGTGTTGAATTTTTGAAAATCAGAGAATGAGTGTTTTATAAAATTTGAAGTTGAAGGTTAAAGAGCAAGAGTACTAAAAAATGATTTGAATTCAAAACATTGTTCAATCTAAAGTTTTTTGGGGGTGCGAGACAATGGGAATCATCTAGGTGTTACTAGAGAATATTTCAATTAAGATAACCTGGCAAAACTGTGAAGGAATAGAAAAATCGAGCTAGCAGAAGTGCCCACATTTTTCTCGTTAGAAATATAAGATTTTAGTCTAAGACGTGCCAATTGCTGGATAGCCTTATTTTTGAAAAATTAATATTTTGACACTAAAGAACCATTTCATTGACTCAAAACACTTTGATATAAGAATAAACACTTTTAAATAATTCAAAACTCATTAAAATTATGATTAAAACCTTTCGGAAAACATTTTTGTAAAAATGAAATACTATATCAAAAGTGATTTTGAAGACTTTGCAATTTTCAGAGTTTTAGTGCTAAGATTGATCGAGGGGTTACCTTACACACCAGAGATCAAACTAATGCATTAGACATGAGATATGTCTTCGTTCTTCGAGCTTGATCATTGTAGAATTTGAAAGCTATTGTTTGATGTGTTCTTGATGCAAAACAGGTGATGTGTTCCTCTTTGATGTGTTATCTTACCGAGACCACTTCATATACTTAGAGTTTTAAACAATGGGTAGCCTCTGCAAATCTTAGCACACAAGGGATAAAATGAAGAACTAGCTGAACATCAAGACAGATTGCAATTTTGATTCAATTCGAAGCCTTTTTTTGCAAAAGACAAGAATCATTACTTTCTTCTCTTGAAAAACTCTTCGAAAAGCTCAATCTAACTTGCAAATATCGTGCGTGTTGAATTTTTGAAAATCAGAGAATGAGTGTTTTATAAAATTTGAAGTTGAAGGTTAAAGAGCAAGAGTACTAAAAAATGATTTGAATTCAAAACATTGTTCAATCTAAAGTTTTTTGGGGGTGCGAGACAATGGGAATCATCTAGGTGTTACTAGAGAATATTTCAATTAAGATAACCTGGCAAAACTGTGAAGGAATAGAAAAATCGAGCAAGCAGAAGTGCCCACATTTTTCTCGTTAGAAATATAAGATTTTAGTCTAAGACGTGCCAATTGCTGGATAGCCTTATTTTTGAAAAATTAATATTTTGACACTAAAGAACCATTTCATTGACTCAAAACACTTTGATATAAGAATAAACACTTTTAAATAATTTAAAACTCATTAAAATTATGATTAAAACCTTTCGGAAAACATTTTTGTAAAAATGAAATACTATATCGAAAGTGATTTTGAAGACTTTGCAATTTTCAGAGTTTTAGTGCTAAGATTGATCGAGGGGTTACCTTACACACCAGAGATCAAACTAATGCATTAGACATGAGATATGTCTTCGTTCTTCGAGCTTGATCATTGTCGAATTCGAAAGCTATTGTTTGATGTGTTCTTGATGCAAAACAGGTGATGTGTTCCTCTTTGATGTGTTATCTTACCGAGACCACTTCATATACTTAGAGTTTTAAACAATGGATAGCCTCTGCAAATCTTAGCACACAAGGGATAAAATGAAGAACTAGCTGAACATCAAGACAGATTGCAATTTTGATTCAATTCGAAGCCTTTTTTTGCAAAGGCAAGAATCATTACTTTCTTCTCTTGAAAAACTCTTCGAAAAGCTCAATCTAACTTGCAAATATCGTGCGTGTTGTATTTTTGAAAATCAGAGAATGAGTGTTTTATAAAATTTGAAGTTGAAGGTTAAAGAGCAAGAGTACTAAAAAATGATTTGAATTCAAAACATTGTTCAATCTAAAGTTTTTTGCGCGTGCGAGACAATGGGAATCATCTAGGTGTTAGTAGAGAATATTTCAATTAAGATATCCTGGCAAAACTGTGAAGGAATAGAAAAATCGAGCAAGCAGAAGTGCCCACATTTTTCTCGTTAGAAATATAAGATTTTAGTCTAAGACGTGCCAATTGCTGGATAGCCTTATTTTTGAAAAATTAATATTTTGACACTAAAGAACCATTTCATTGACTCAAAACACTTTGATATAAGAATAAACACTTTTAAATAATTCAAAACTCATTAAAATTATGATTAAAACCTTTCGGAAAACATTTTTGTAAAAATGAAATACTATATCAAAAGTGATTTTGAAGACTTTGCAATTTTCAGAGTTTTAGTGCTAAGATTGATCGAGGGGTTACCTTACACACCAGAGATCAAACTAATGCATTAGACATGAGATATGTCTTCGTTCTTCGAGCTTGATCATTGTCGAATCCGAAAGCTATTGTTTGATGTGTTCCTCTTTGATGTGTTATCTTACCGAGACCACTTCATATACTTAGAGTTTTAAACAATGGATAGCCTTTGCAAATCTTAGCACACAAGGGATAAAATGAAGAACTAGCTGAACATCAAGACAGATTGCAATTTTGATTCAATTCGAAGCCTTTTTTTGCAAAGACAAGAATCATTACTTTCTTCTCTTGAAAAACTCTTCGAAAAGCTCAATCTAACTTGCAAATATCGTGCGTGTTGAATTTTTGAAAATCAGAGAATGAGTGTTTTATAAAATTTGAAGTTGAAGGTTAAAGAGCAAGAGTACTAAAAAATGATTTGAATTCAAAACATTGTTCAATCTAAAGTTTTTTGGGGGTGCGAGACAATGGGAATCATCTAGGTGTTACTAGAGAATATTTCAATTAAGATAACCTGGCAAAACTGTGAAGGAATAGAAAAATCGAGCTAGCAGAAGTGCCCACATTTTTCTCGTTAGAAATATAAGATTTTAGTCTAAGACGTGCCAATTGCTGGATAGCCTTATTTTTGAAAAATTAATATTTTGACACTAAAGAACCATTTCATTGACTCAAAACACTTTGATATAAGAATAAACACTTTTAAATAATTCAAAACTCATTAAAATTATGATTAAAACCTTTCGGAAAACATTTTTGTAAAAATGAAATACTATATCAAAAGTGATTTTGAAGACTTTGCAATTTTCAGAGTTTTAGTGCTAAGATTGATCGAGGGGTTACCTTACACACCAGAGATCAAACTAATGCATTAGACATGAGATATGTCTTCGTTCTTCGAGCTTGATCATTGTAGAATTTGAAAGCTATTGTTTGATGTGTTCTTGATGCAAAACAGGTGATGTGTTCCTCTTTGATGTGTTATCTTACCGAGACCACTTCATATACTTAGAGTTTTAAACAATGGGTAGCCTCTGCAAATCTTAGCACACAAGGGATAAAATGAAGAACTAGCTGAACATCAAGACAGATTGCAATTTTGATTCAATTCGAAGCCTTTTTTTGCAAAGACAAGAATCATTACTTTCTTCTCTTGAAAAACTCTTCGAAAAGCTCAATCTAACTTGCAAATATCGTGCGTGTTGAATTTTTGAAAATCAGAGAATGAGTGTTTTATAAAATTTGAAGTTGAAGGTTAAAGAGCAAGAGTACTAAAAAATGATTTGAATTCAAAACATTGTTCAATCTAAAGTTTTTTGGGGGTGCGAGACAATGGGAATCATCTAGGTGTTACTAGAGAATATTTCAATTAAGATAACCTGGCAAAACTGTGAAGGAATAGAAAAATCGAGCAAGCAGAAGTGCCCACATTTTTCTCGTTAGAAATGTAAGATTTTAGTCTAAGACGTGCCAATTGCTGGATAGCCTTATTTTTGAAAAATTAATATTTTGACACTAAAGAACCATTTCATTGACTCAAAACACTTTGATATAAGAATAAACACTTTTAAATAATTCAAAACTCATTAAAATTATGATTAAAACCTTTCGGAAAACATTTTTGTAAAAATGAAATACTATATCAAAAGTGATTTTGAAGACTTTGCAATTTTCAGAGTTTTAGTGCTAAGATTGATCGAGGGGTTACCTTACACACCAGAGATCAAACTAATGCATTAGACATGAGATATGTCTTCGTTCTTCGAGCTTGATCATTGTAGAATTTGAAAGCTATTGTTTGATGTGTTCTTGATGCAAAACAGGTGATGTGTTCCTCTTTGATGTGTTATCTTACCGAGACCACTTCATATACTTAGAGTTTTAAACAATGGGTAGCCTCTGCAAATCTTAGCACACAAGGGATAAAATGAAGAACTAGCTGAACATCAAGACAGATTGCAATTTTGATTCAATTCGAAGCCTTTTTTTTGCAAAGGCAAGAATCATTACTTTCTTCTCTTGAAAAACTCTTCGAAAAGCTCAATCTAACTTGCAAATATCGTGCGTGTTGAATTTTTGAAAATCAGAGAATGAGTGTTTTATAAAATTTGAAGTTGAAGGTTAAAGAGCAAGAGTACTAAAAAATGATTTGAATTCAAAACATTGTTCAATCTAAAGTTTTTTGCGCGTGCGAGACAATGGGAAACATCTAGGTGTTAGTAGAGAATATTTCAATTAAGATATCCTGGCAAAACTGTGAAGGAATAGAAAAATCGAGCAAGCAGAAGTGCCCACATTTTTCTCGTTAGAAATATAAGATTTTAGTCTAAGACGTGCCAATTGCTGGATAGCCTTATTTTTGAAAAATTAATATTTTGACACTAAAGAACCATTTCATTGACTCAAAACACTTTGATATAAGAATAAACACTTTTAAATAATTCAAAACTCATTAAAATTATGATTAAAACCTTTCGGAAAACATTTTTGTAAAAATGAAATACTATATCAAAAGTGATTTTGAAGACTTTGCAATTTTCAGAGTTTTAGTGCTAAGATTGATCGAGGGGTTACCTTACACACCAGAGATCAAACTAATGCATTAGACATGAGATATGTCTTCGTTCTTCGAGCTTGATCATTGTCGAATCCGAAAGCTATTGTTTGATGTGTTCCTCTTTGATGTGTTATCTTACCGAGACCACTTCATATACTTAGAGTTTTAAACAATGGATAGCCTTTGCAAATCTTAGCACACAAGGGATAAAATGAAGAACTAGCTGAACATCAAGACAGATTGCAATTTTGATTCAATTCGAAGCCTTTTTTTGCAAAGACAAGAATCATTACTTTCTTCTCTTGAAAAACTCTTCGAAAAGCTCAATCTAACTTGCAAATATCGTGCGTGTTGAATTTTTGAAAATCAGAGAATGAGTGTTTTATAAAATTTGAAGTTGAAGGTTAAAGAGCAAGAGTACTAAAAAATGATTTGAATTCAAAACATTGTTCAATCTAAAGTTTTTTGGGGGTGCGAGACAATGGGAATCATCTAGGTGTTACTAGAGAATATTTCAATTAAGATAACCTGGCAAAACTGTGAAGGAATAGAAAAATCGAGCTAGCAGAAGTGCCCACATTTTTCTCGTTAGAAATATAAGATTTTAGTCTAAGACGTGCCAATTGCTGGATAGCCTTATTTTTGAAAAATTAATATTTTGACACTAAAGAACCATTTCATTGACTCAAAACACTTTGATATAAGAATAAACACTTTTAAATAATTCAAAACTCATTAAAATTATGATTAAAACCTTTCGGAAAACATTTTTGTAAAAATGAAATACTATATCAAAAGTGATTTTGAAGACTTTGCAATTTTCAGAGTTTTAGTGCTAAGATTGATCGAGGGGTTACCTTACACACCAGAGATCAAACTAATGCATTAGACATGAGATATGTCTTCGTTCTTCGAGCTTGATCATTGTAGAATTTGAAAGCTATTGTTTGATGTGTTCTTGATGCAAAACAGGTGATGTGTTCCTCTTTGATGTGTTATCTTACCGAGACCACTTCATATACTTAGAGTTTTAAACAATGGGTAGCCTCTGCAAATCTTAGCACACAAGGGATAAAATGAAGAACTAGCTGAACATCAAGACAGATTGCAATTTTGATTCAATTCGAAGCCTTTTTTTGCAAAGACAAGAATCATTACTTTCTTCTCTTGAAAAACTCTTCGAAAAGCTCAATCTAACTTGCAAATATCGTGCGTGTTGAATTTTTGAAAATCAGAGAATGAGTGTTTTATAAAATTTGAAGTTGAAGGTTAAAGAGCAAGAGTACTAAAAAATGATTTGAATTCAAAACATTGTTCAATCTAAAGTTTTTTGGGGGTGCGAGACAATGGGAATCATCTAGGTGTTACTAGAGAATATTTCAATTAAGATAACCTGGCAAAACTGTGAAGGAATAGAAAAATCGAGCAAGCAGAAGTGCCCACATTTTTCTCGTTAGAAATATAAGATTTTAGTCTAAGACGTGCCAATTGCTGGATAGCCTTATTTTTGAAAAATTAATATTTTGACACTAAAGAACCATTTCATTGACTCAAAACACTTTGATATAAGAATAAACACTTTTAAATAATTCAAAACTCATTAAAATTATGATTAAAACCTTTCGGAAAACATTTTTGTAAAAATGAAATACTATATCAAAAGTGATTTTGAAGACTTTGCAATTTTCAGAGTTTTAGTGCTAAGATTGATCGAGGGGTTACCTTACACACCAGAGATCAAACTAATGCATTAGACATGAGATATGTCTTCGTTCTTCGAGCTTGATCATTGTAGAATTTGAAAGCTATTGTTTGATGTGTTCTTGATGCAAAACAGGTGATGTGTTCCTCTTTGATGTGTTATCTTACCGAGACCACTTCATATACTTAGAGTTTTAAACAATGGGTAGCCTCTGCAAATCTTAGCACACAAGGGATAAAATGAAGAACTAGCTGAACATCAAGACAGATTGCAATTTTGATTCAATTCGAAGCCTTTTTTTTGCAAAGGCAAGAATCATTACTTTCTTCTCTTGAAAAACTCTTCGAAAACCTCAATCTAACTTGCAAATATCCTGCGTGTTGTATTTTTGAAAATCAGAGAATAAGTGTTTTATAAAATTTGAAGTTGAAGGTTAAAGAGCAAGAGTACTACAAAATGATTTGAATTCAAAACATTGTTCAATCTAAAGTTTTTGGGGCGTGCGAGACAATGGGAATCATCTAGGTGTTACTAGAGAATATTTCAATTAAGATAACCTGGCAAAACGGTGAAGGAATAGAAAAATCGAGCAAGCAGAAGTGCCCACATTTTTCTCGTTAGAAATATCAGATTTTAGTCCAAGACGAGCCAATTGCTGGATAGCCTTATTTTTGAAAAATTAATATTTTGACACTAAAGAACCATTTCATTGACTCAAAACACTTTGATATAAGAATAAACACTTTTAAATAATTCAAAACTCATTAAAATTATGATTAAAACCTTTCGGAAAACATTTTTGTAAAAATGAAATACTATATCGAAAGTGATTTTGAAGACTTTGCAATTTTCAGAGTTTTAGTGCTAAGATTGATCGAGGGGTTACCTTACACACCAGAGATCAAACTAATGCATTAGACATGAGATATGTCTTCGTTCTTCGAGCTTGATCATTGTCGATTCCGAAAGCTATTGTTTGATGTGTTCTTGATGCAAAACAGGTGATGTGTTCCTTTTTGATGTGTTATCCTATCGAGACCACTTCATATACTTAGAGTTTAAACAATGGATAGCCTCTGCAAATCTTAGCACACAAGGGATAAAATGAAGAACTAGCTGAACATCAAGACAGATTGCAATTTTGATTCAATTCGAAGCCTTTTTTTGCAAAGGCAAGAATCATTACTTTCTTCTCTTGAAAAACTCTTCGAAAAGCTCAATCTAACTTGCAAATATCGTGCGTGTTGTATTTTTGAAAATCAGAGAATGAGTGTTTTATTAAATTTGAAGTTGAAGGTTAAAGAGCAAGACTACTACAAAATGATTTGAATTCAAAACATTGTTCAATCTAAAGTTTTTTGGGCGTGCGAGACAATGGGAATCATCTAGGTGTTACTAGAGAATATTTCAATTAAGATAACCTGGCAAAATTGTGAAGGAATAGAAAAATCGAGCAAGCAGAAGTGCCCACATTTTTCTCGTTAGAAATATAAGATTTTAGTCTAAGACGTGCCAATTGCTGGATAGCCTTATTTTTGAAAAATTAATATTTTGACACTAAAGAACCATTTCATTGACTCAAAACACTTTGATATAAGAATAAACACTTTTAAATAATTCAAAACTCATTAAAATTATGATTAAAACCTTTCGGAAAACATTTTTGTAAAAATGAAATACTATATCGAAAGTGATTTTGAAGACTTTGCAATTTTCAGAGTTTTAGTGCTAAGATTGATCGAGGGGTTACCTTACACACCAGAGATCAAACTAATGCATTAGACATGAGATATGTCTTCGTTCTTCGAGCTTGATCATTGTCGAATTCGAAAGCTATTGTTTGATGTGTTCTTGATGCAAAACAGGTGATGTGTTCCTCTTTGATGTGTTATCTTACCGAGACCACTTCATATACTTAGAGTTTTAAACAATGGATAGCCTCTGCAAATCTTAGCACACAAGAGATAAAATGAAGAACTAGCTGAACACATCACCTGTTTTGCATCAAGAACACATCAAGACAGATTGCAATTTTGATTCAATTCGAAGCCTTTTTTTGCAAAGGCAAGAATCATTACTTTCTTCTCTTGAAAAACTCTTCGAAAAGCTCAATCTAACTTGCAAATATCGTGCGTGTTGTATTTTTGAAAATCAGAGAATGAGTGTTTTATAAAATTTGAAGTTGAAGGTTAAAGAGCAAGAGTACTACAAAATGATTTGAATTCAAAACATTGTTCAATCTAAAGTTTTTTGGGCGTGCGAGACAATGGGAATCATCTAGGTGTTACTAGAGAATATTTCAATTAAGATAACCTGGCAAAACTGTGAAGGAATAGAAAAATCGAGCAAGCAGAAGTGCCCACATTTTTCTCGTTAGAAATATAAGATTTTAGTCTAAGACGTGCCAATTGCTGGATAGCCTTATTTTTGAGAAATTAATATTTTGATACTAAAGAACCATTTCAATGACTCAAAACACTTTGATATAAGAAGAAACACTTTTAAATAATTCAAAACTCATTAAAAATTATGATTAAAACCTTTCGGAAAACATTTTTGTAAAAATGAAATACTATATCCAAAGTGATTTTGAAGACTTTGCAATTTTCAGAGTTTTAGTGCTAAGATTGATCGAGGGGATACCTTACACACCAGAGATCAAACTAATGCATTAGACATGAGATATGTCTTCGTTCTTCGAGCTTGATCATTGTAGAATTCGAAAGCTATTGTTTGATGTGTTCTTGATGCAAAACAGGTGATGTGTTCCTCTTTGATGTGTTATCTTACCGCGACCACTTCATATACTTGGAGTTTTAAACAATGGATAGCCTCTGCAAATCTTAGCACACAAGGGATAAAATGAAGAACTAGCTGAACATCAAGATTGATTGCAATTTTGATTCAATTCGAAGCCTTTTTTTGCAAAGGCAAGAATCATTACTTTCTTCTCTTGAAAAACTCTTCGGAAAGCTCAATCTAACTTGCAAATATCGTGCGTGTTGAATTTTTGAAAATCAGAGAATGTGTGTTTTATAAAATTTGAAGTTGAAGGTTAAAGAGCAAGAGTACTAAAAAATGATTTGAATTCAAAACATTGTTCAATCTAAAGTTTTTTGGGCGTGCGAGACAATGGGAATCATCTAGGTGTTACAAGAGAATATTTCAATTAAGATAACCTGGCAAAACTGTGAAGGAATAGAAAAATCGAGCAAGCAGAAGTGCCCACATTTTTCTCTTTAGAAATATAAGATTTTAGTCTAAGACGTGCCAATTGCTGGATAGCCTTATTTTTGAAAAATTAATATTTTGACACTAAAGAACCATTTCATTGACTCAAAACACTTTGATATAAGAATAAACACTTTTAAATAATTCAAAACTCATTAAAAATTATGATTAAAACCTTTCGGAAAACATTTTTGTAAAAATGAAATACTATATCGAAAGTGATTTTGAAGACTTTGCAATTTTCAGAGTTTTAGTGCTAAGATTGATCGAGGGGATACGTTACACACCAGAGATCAAACTAATGCATTAGACATGAGATATGTCTTCGTTCTTCGAGCTTGATCATTGTAGAATTCGAAAGCTATTGTTTGATGTGTTCTTGATGCAAAACAGGTGATGTGTTCCTCTTTGATGTGTTATCTTACCGAGACCACTTCATATACTTAGAGTTTTAAACAATGGATAGCCTCTGCAAATCTTAGCACACAAGGGATAAAATGAAGAACTAGCTGAACATCAAGATTGATTGCAATTTTGATTCAATTCGAAGCCTTTTTTTGCAAAGGCAAGAATCATTACTTTCTTCTCTTGAAAAACTCTTCGAAAAGCTCAATCTAACTTGCAAATATCGTGCGTGTTGAATTTTTGAAAATCAGAGAATGAGTGTTTTATAAAATTTGAAGTTGAAGGTTAAAGAGCAAGAGTACTAAAAAATGATTTGAATTCAAAACATTGTTCAATCTAAAGTTTTTTGCGCGTGCGAGACAATGGGAATCATCTAGGTGTTAGTAGAGAATATTTCAATTAAGATAACCTGGCAAAACTGTGAAGGAATAGAAAAATCGAGCAAGCAGAAGTGCCCACATTTTTCTCGCTAGAAATATAAGATTTTAGTCTAAGACGTGCCAATTGCTGGATAGCCTTATTTTTGAAAAATTAATATTTTGACACTAAAGAACCATTTCATTGACTCAAAACACTTTGATATAAGAATAAACACTTTTAAATAATTCAAAACTCATTAAAATTATGATTAAAACCTTTCGGAAAACATTTTTGTAAAAATGAAATACTATATCAAAAGTGATTTTGAAGACTTTGCAATTTTCAGAGTTTTAGTGCTAAGATTGATCGAGGGGTTACCTTACACACCAGAGATCAAACTAATGCATTAGACATGAGATATGTCTTCGTTCTTCGAGCTTGATCATTGTCGAATCCGAAAGCTATTGTTTGATGTGTTCCTCTTTGATGTGTTATCTTACCGAGACCACTTCATATACTTAGAGTTTTAAACAATGGATAGCCTTTGCAAATCTTAGCACACAAGGGATAAAATGAAGAACTAGCTGAACATCAAGACAGATTGCAATTTTGATTCAATTCGAAGCCTTTTTTTGCAAAGACAAGAATCATTACTTTCTTCTCTTGAAAAACTCTTCGAAAAGCTCAATCTAACTTGCAAATATCGTGCGTGTTGAATTTTTGAAAATCAGAGAATGAGTGTTTTATAAAATTTGAAGTTGAAGGTTAAAGAGCAAGAGTACTAAAAAATGATTTGAATTCAAAACATTGTTCAATCTAAAGTTTTTTGGGGGTGCGAGACAATGGGAATCATCTAGGTGTTACTAGAGAATATTTCAATTAAGATAACCTGGCAAAACTGTGAAGGAATAGAAAAATCGAGCAAGCAGAAGTGCCCACATTTTTCTCGTTAGAAATATAAGATTTTAGTCTAAGACGTGCCAATTGCTGGATAGCCTTATTTTTGAAAAATTAATATTTTGACACTAAAGAACCATTTCATTGACTCAAAACACTTTGATATAAGAATAAACACTTTTAAATAATTCAAAACTCATTAAAATTATGATTAAAACCTTTCGGAAAACATTTTTGTAAAAATGAAATACTATATCAAAAGTGATTTTGAAGACTTTGCAATTTTCAGAGTTTTAGTGCTAAGATTGATCGAGGGGTTACCTTACACACCAGAGATCAAACTAATGCATTAGACATGAGATATGTCTTCGTTCTTCGAGCTTGATCATTGTAGAATTTGAAAGCTATTGTTTGATGTGTTCTTGATGCAAAACAGGTGATGTGTTCCTCTTTGATGTGTTATCTTACCGAGACCACTTCATATACTTAGAGTTTTAAACAATGGGTAGCCTCTGCAAATCTTAGCACACAAGGGATAAAATGAAGAACTAGCTGAACATCAAGACAGATTGCAATTTTGATTCAATTCGAAGCCTTTTTTTTGCAAAGGCAAGAATCATTACTTTCTTCTCTTGAAAAACTCTTCGAAAACCTCAATCTAACTTGCAAATATCCTGCGTGTTGTATTTTTGAAAATCAGAGAATAAGTGTTTTATAAAATTTGAAGTTGAAGGTTAAAGAGCAAGAGTACTACAAAATGATTTGAATTCAAAACATTGTTCAATCTAAAGTTTTTTGGGCGTGCGAGACAATGGGAATCATCTAGGTGTTACTAGAGAATATTTCAATTAAGATAACCTGGCAAAACGGTGAAGGAATAGAAAAATCGAGCAAGCAGAAGTGCCCACATTTTTCTCGTTAGAAATATCAGATTTTAGTCTAAGACGAGCCAATTGCTGGATAGCCTTATTTTTGAAAAATTAATATTTTGACACTAAAGAACCATTTCATTGACTCAAAACACTTTGATATAAGAATAAACACTTTTAAATAATTCAAAACTCATTAAAATTATGATTAAAACCTTTCGGAAAACATTTTTGTAAAAATGAAATACTATATCGAAAGTGATTTTGAAGACTTTGCAATTTTCAGAGTTTTAGTGCTAAGATTGATCGAGGGGTTACCTTACACACCAGAGATCAAACTAATGCATTAGACATGAGATATGTCTTCGTTCTTCGAGCTTGATCATTGTCGATTCCGAAAGCTATTGTTTGATGTGTTCTTGATGCAAAACAGGTGATGTGTTCCTTTTTGATGTGTTATCCTATCGAGACCACTTCATATACTTAGAGTTTAAACAATGGATAGCCTCTGCAAATCTTAGCACACAAGGGATAAAATGAAGAACTAGCTGAACATCAAGACAGATTGCAATTTTGATTCAATTCGAAGCCTTTTTTTGCAAAGGCAAGAATCATTACTTTCTTCTCTTGAAAAACTCTTCGAAAAGCTCAATCTAACTTGCAAATATCGTGCGTGTTGAATTTTTGAAAATCAGAGAATGAGTGTTTTATAAAATTTGAAGTTGAAGGTTAAAGAGCAAGAGTACTAAAAAATGATTTGAATTCAAAACATTGTTCAATCTAAAGTTTTTTGGGGGTGCGAGACAATGGGAATAATATAGGTGTTACTAGAGAATATTTCAATTAAGATAACCTGGCAAAACTGTGAAGGAATAGAAAAATCGAGCAAGCAGAAGTGCCCACATTTTTCTCGTTAGAAACATAAGATTTTAGTCTAAGACGTGCCAATTGCTGGATAGCCTTATTTTTGAAAAATTATTATTTTGACACTAAAGAACCATTTCATTGACTCAAAACACTTTGATATAAGAATAAACACTTTTAAATAATTCAAAACTCATTAAAATTATGATTAAAACCTTTCGGAAAACATTTTTGTAAAAATGAAATACTATATCAAAAGTGATTTTGAAGACTTTGCAATTTTCAGAGTTTTAGTGCTAAGATTGATCGACGGGTTACCTTACACACCAGAGATCAAACTAATGCATTAGACATGAGATATGTCTTCGTTTTTCGAGCTTGATCATTGTAGAATTCGAAAGCTATTGTTTGCTGTGTTCTTGATGCAAAACAGGTGATGTGTTCCTCTTTGATGTGTTATCTTACCGAGACCACTTCATATACTTAGAGTTTTAAACAATGGGTAGCCTCTGCAAATCTTAGCACACAAGGGATAAAATGAAGAACTAGCTGAACATCAAGACAGATTGCAATTTTGATTCAATTCGAAGCCTTTTTTTTGCAAAGGCAAGAATCATTACTTTCTTCTCTTGAAAAACTCTTCGAAAACCTCAATCTAACTTGCAAATATCCTGCGTGTTGTATTTTTGAAAATCAGAGAATAAGTGTTTTATAAAATTTGAAGTTGAAGGTTAAAGAGCAAGAGTACTACAAAATGATTTGAATTCAAAACATTGTTCAATCTAAAGTTTTTTGGGCGTGCGAGACAATGGGAATCATCTAGGTGTTACTAGAGAATATTTCAATTAAGATAACCTGGCAAAACGGTGAAGGAATAGAAAAATCGAGCAAGCAGAAGTGCCCACATTTTTCTCGTTAGAAATATCAGATTTTAGTCTAAGACGAGCCAATTGCTGGATAGCCTTATTTTTGAAAAATTAATATTTTGACACTAAAGAACCATTTCATTGACTCAAGACACTTTGATATAAGAATAAACACTTTTAAATAATTCAAAACTCATTAAAATTATGATTAAAACCTTTCGGAAAACATTTTTGTAAAAATGAAATACTATATCGAAAGTGATTTTGAAGACTTTGCAATTTTCAGAGTTTTAGTGCTAAGATTGATCGAGGGGTTACCTTACACACCAGAGATCAAACTAATGCATTAGACATGAGATATGTCTTCGTTCTTCGAGCTTGATCATTGTCGATTCCGAAAGCTATTGTTTGATGTGTTCTTGATGCAAAACAGGTGATGTGTTCCTTTTTGATGTGTTATCCTATCGAGACCACTTCATATACTTAGAGTTTAAACAATGGATAGCCTCTGCAAATCTTAGCACACAAGGGATAAAATGAAGAACTAGCTGAACATCAAGACAGATTGCAATTTTGATTCAATTCGAAGCCTTTTTTTGCAAAGGCAAGAATCATTACTTTCTTCTCTTGAAAAACTCTTCGAAAAGCTCAATCTAACTTGCAAATATCGTGCGTGTTGTATTTTTGAAAATCAGAGAATGAGTGTTTTATAAAATTTGAAGTTGAAGGTTAAAGAGCAAGAGTACTACAAAATGATTTGAATTCAAAACATTGTTCAATCTAAAGTTTTTTGGGCGTGCGAGACAATGGGAATCATCTAGGTGTTACTAGAGAATATTTCAATTAAGATAACCTGGCAAAACTGTGAAGGAATAGAAAAATCGAGCAAGCAGAAGTGCCCACATTTTTCTCGTTAGAAATATAAGATTTTAGTCTAAGACGTGCCAATTGCTGGATAGCCTTATTTTTGAAAAATTAATATTTTGACACTAAAGAACCATTTCATTGACTCAAAACACTTTGATATAAGAATAAACACTTTTAAATAATTCAAAACTCATTAAAATTATGATTAAAACCTTTCGGAAAACATTTTTGTAAAAATGAAATACTATATCGAAAGTAATTTTGAAGACTTTGCAATTTTCAGAGTTTTAGTGCTAAGATTGATCGAGGGGTTACCTTACACACCAGAGATCAAACTAATGCATTAGACATGAGATATGTCTTCGTTCTTCGAGCTTGATCATTGTAGAATTCGAAAGCTATTGTTTGATGTGTTCTTGATGCAAAACAGGTGATGTGTTCCTCTTTGATGTGTTATCTTACCGAGACCACTTCATATACTTAGAGTTTTAAACAATGGATAGCCTCTGCAAATCTTAGCACACAAGGGATAAAATGAAGAACTAGCTGAACATCAAGATTGATTGCAATTTTGATTCAATTCGAAGCCTTTTTTTGCAAAGGCAAGAATCATTACTTTCTTCTCTTGAAAAACTCTTCGAAAAGCTCAATCTAACTTGCAAATATCGTGCGTGTTGAATTTTTGAAAATCAGAGAATGAGTGTTTTATAAAATTTGAAGTTGAAGGTTAAAGAGCAACAGTACTAAAAAATGATTTGAATTCAAAACATTGTTCAATCTAAAGTTTTTTGCGCGTGCGAGACAATGGGAATCATCTAGGTGTTACTAGAGAATATTTCAATTAAGATAACCTGGCAAAACTGTGAAGGAATAGAAAAATCGAGCAAGCAGAAGTGCCCACATTTTTCTCGTTAGAAATATAAGATTTTAGTCTAAGACGTGCCAATTGCTGGATAGCCTTATTTTTGAGAAATTAATATTTTGACACTAAAGAACCATTTCAATGACTCAAAACACTTTGATATAAGAAGAAACACTTTTAAATAATTCAAAACTCATTAAAATTATGATTAAAACCTTTCGGAAAACATTTTTGTAAAAATGAAATACTATATCGAAAGTGATTTTGAAGACTTTGCAATTTTCAGAGTTTTAGTGCTAAGATTGATCGAGGGGTTACCTTACACACCAGAGATCAAACTAATGCATTAGACATGAGATATGTCTTCGTTCTTCGAGCTTGATCATTGTCGAATCCGAAAGCTATTGTTTGATGTGTTCCTCTTTGATGTGTTATCTTACCGAGACCACTTCATATACTTAGAGTTTTAAACAATGGATAGCCTTTGCAAATCTTAGCACACAAGGGATAAAATGAAGAACTAGCTGAACATCAAGACAGATTGCAATTTTGATTCAATTCGAAGCCTTTTTGTGCAAAGACAAGAATCATTACTTTCTTCTCTTGAAAAACTCTTCGAAAAGCTCAATCTAACTTGCAAATATCGTGCGTGTTGAATTTTTGAAAATCAGAGAATGAGTGTTTTATAAAATTTGAAGTTGAAGGTTAAAGAGCAAGAGTACTAAAAAATGATTTGAATTCAAAACATTGTTCAATCTAAAGTTTTTTGGGGGTGCGAGACAATGGGAATCATCTAGGTGTTACTAGAGAATATTTCAATTAAGATAACCTGGCAAAACTGTGAAGGAATAGAAAAATCGAGCAAGCAGAAGTGCCCACATTTTTCTCGTTAGAAATATAAGATTTTAGTCTAAGACGTGCCAATTGCTGGATAGCCTTATTTTTGAAAAATTAATATTTTGACACTAAAGAACCATTTCATTGACTCAAAACACTTTGATATAAGAATAAACACTTTTAAATAATTTAAAACTCATTAAAATTATGATTAAAACCTTTCGGAAAACATTTTTGTAAAAATGAAATACTATATCGAAAGTGATTTTGAAGACTTTGCAATTTTCAGAGTTTTAGTGCTAAGATTGATCGAGGGGATACCTTACACACCAGAGATCAAACTAATGCATTAGACATGAGATATGTCTTCGTTCTTCGAGCTTGATCATTGTAGAATTCGAAAGCTATTGTTTGATGTGTTCTTGTTGCAAAACAGGTGATGTGTTCCTCTTTGATGTGTTATCTTACCGAGACCACTTCATATACTTAGAGTTTTAAACAATGGATAGCCTCTGCAAATCTTAGCACACAAGGGATAAAATGAAGAACTAGCTGAACATCAAGATTGATTGCAATTTTGATTCAATTCGAAGCCTTTTTTTGCAAAGGCAAGAATCATTACTTTCTTCTCTTGAAAAACTCTTCGAAAAGCTCAATCTAACTTGCAAATATCGTGCGTGTTGAATTTTTGAAAATCAGAGAATGAGTGTTTTATAAAATTTGAAGTTGAAGGTTAAAGAGCAAGAGTACTAAAAAATGATTTGAATTCAAAACATTGTTCAATCTAAAGTTTTTTGCGCGTGCGAGACAATGGGAATCATCTAGGTGTTACTAGAGAATATTTCAATTAAGATAACCTGGCAAAACTGTGAAGGAATAGAAAAATCGAGCAAGCAGAAGTGCCCACATTTTTCTCGTTAGAAATATAAGATTTTAGTCTAAGACGTGCCAATTGCTGGATAGCCTTATTTTTGAGAAATTAATATTTTGACACTAAAGAACCATTTCAATGACTCAAAACACTTTGATATAAGAAGAAACACTTTTAAATAATTCAAAACTCATTAAAATTATGATTAAAACCTTTCGGAAAACATTTTTGTAAAAATGAAATACTATATCGAAAGTGATTTTGAAGACTTTGCAATTTTCAGAGTTTTAGTGCTAAGATTGATCGAGGGGTTACCTTACACACCAGAGATCAAACTAATGCATTAGACATGAGATATGTCTTCGTTCTTCGAGCTTGATCATTGTCGAATCCGAAAGCTATTGTTTGATGTGTTCCTCTTTGATGTGTTATCTTACCGAGACCACTTCATATACTTAGAGTTTTAAACAATGGATAGCCTTTGCAAATCTTAGCACACAAGGGATAAAATGAAGAACTAGCTGAACATCAAGACAGATTGCAATTTTGATTCAATTCGAAGCCTTTTTTTGCAAAGACAAGAATCATTACTTTCTTCTCTTGAAAAACTCTTCGAAAAGCTCAATCTAACTTGCAAATATCGTGCGTGTTGAATTTTTGAAAATCAGAGAATGAGTGTTTTATAAAATTTGAAGTTGAAGGTTAAAGAGCAAGAGTACTAAAAAATGATTTGAATTCAAAACATTGTTCAATCTAAAGTTTTTTGGGGGTGCGAGACAATGGGAATCATCTAGGTGTTACTAGAGAATATTTCAATTAAGATAACCTGGCAAAACTGTGAAGGAATAGAAAAATCGAGCAAGCAGAAGTGCCCACATTTTTCTCGTTAGAAATATAAGATTTTAGTCTAAGACGTGCCAATTGCTGGATAGCCTTATTTTTGAAAAATTAATATTTTGACACTAAAGAACCATTTCATTGACTCAAAACACTTTGATATAAGAATAAACACTTTTAAATAATTCAAAACTCATTAAAATTATGATTAAAACCTTTCGGAAAACATTTTTGTAAAAATGAAATACTATATCAAAAGTGATTTTGAAGACTTTGCAATTTTCAGAGTTTTAGTGCTAAGATTGATCGAGGGGTTACCTTACACACCAGAGATCAAACTAATGCATTAGACATGAGATATGTCTTCGTTCTTCGAGCTTGATCATTGTAGAATTCGAAAGCTATTGTTTGATGTGTTCTTGATGCAAAACAGGTGATGTGTTCCTCTTTGATGTGTTATCTTACCGAGACCACTTCATATACTTAGAGTTTTAAACAATGGGTAGCCTCTGCAAATCTTAGCACACAAGGGATAAAATGAAGAACTAGCTGAACATCAAGACAGATTGCAATTTTGATTCAATTCGAAGCCTTTTTTTTGCAAAGGCAAGAATCATTACTTTCTTCTCTTGAAAAACTCTTCGAAAACCTCAATCTAACTTGCAAATATCCTGCGTGTTGTATTTTTGAAAATCAGAGAATAAGTGTTTTATAAAATTTGAAGTTGAAGGTTAAAGAGCAAGAGTACTACAAAATGATTTGAATTCAAAACATTGTTCAATCTAAAGTTTTTTGGGCGTGCGAGACAATGGGAATCATCTAGGTGTTACTAGAGAATATTTCAATTAAGATAACCTGGCAAAACGGTGAAGGAATAGAAAAATCGAGCAAGCAGAAGTGCCCACATTTTTCTCGTTAGAAATATCAGATTTTAGTCTAAGACGAGCCAATTGCTGGATAGCCTTATTTTTGAAAAATTAATATTTTGACACTAAAGAACCACTTCATTGACTCAAGACACTTTGATATAAGAATAAACACTTTTAAATAATTCAAAACTCATTAAAATTATGATTAAAACCTTTCGGAAAACATTTTTGTAAAAATGAAATACTATATCGAAAGTGATTTTGAAGACTTTGCAATTTTCAGAGTTTTAGTGCTAAGATTGATCGAGGGGTTACCTTACACACCAGAGATCAAACTAATGCATTAGACATGAGATATGTCTTCGTTCTTCGAGCTTGATCATTGTCGATTCCGAAAGCTATTGTTTGATGTGTTCTTGATGCAAAACCGGTGATGTGTTCCTTTTTGATGTGTTATCCTATCGAGACCACTTCATATACTTAGAGTTTAAACAATGGATAGCCTCTGCAAATCTTAGCACACAAGGGATAAAATGAAGAACTAGCTGAACATCAAGACAGATTGCAATTTTGATTCAATTCGAAGCCTTTTTTTGCAAAGGCAAGAATCATTACTTTCTTCTCTTGAAAAACTCTTCGAAAAGCTCAATCTAACTTGCAAATATCGTGCGTGTTGTATTTTTGAAAATCAGAGAATGAGTGTTTTATTAAATTTGAAGTTGAAGGTTAAAGAGCAAGAGTACTACAAAATGATTTGAATTCAAAACATTGTTCAATCTAAAGTTTTTTGGGCGTGCGAGACAATGGGAATCATCTAGGTGTTACTAGAGAATATTTCAATTAAGATAACCTGGCAAAATTGTGAAGGAATAGAAAAATCGAGCAAGCAGAAGAGCCCACATTTTTCTCGTTAGAAATATAAGATTTTAGTCTAAGACGTGCCAATTGCTGGATAGCCTTATTTTTGAAAAATTAATATTTTGACACTAAAGAACCATTTCATTGACTCAAAACACTTTGACATAAGAATAAACACTTTTAAATAATTCAAAACTCATTAAAATTATGATTAAAACCTTTCGGAAAACATTTTTGTAAAAATGAAATACTATATCGAAAGTAATTTTGAAGACTTTGCAATTTTCAGAGTTTTAGTGCTAAGATTGATCGAGGGGTTACCTTACACACCAGAGATCAAACTAATGCATTAGACATGAGATATGTCTTCGTTCTTCGAGCTTGATCATTGTCGAATTCGAAAGCTATTGTTTGATGTGTTCTTGATGCAAAACAGGTGATGTGTTCCTCTTTGATGTGTTATCTTACCGAGACCACTTCATATACTTAGAGTTTTAAACAATGGATAGCCTCTGCAAATCTTAGCACACAAGGGATAAAATGAAGAACTAGCTGAACATCAAGACAGATTGCAATTTTGATTCAATTCGAAGCCTTTTTTTGCAAAGGCAAGAATCATTACTTTCTTCTCTTGAAAAACTCTTCGAAAAGCTCAATCTAACTTGCAAATATCGTGCGTGTTGTATTTTTGAAAATCAGAGAATGAGTGTTTTATAAAATTTGAAGTTGAAGGTTAAAGAGCAAGAGTACTACAAAATGATTTGAATTCAAAACATTGTTCAATCTAAAGTTTTTTGGGCGTGCGAGACAATGGGAATCATCTAGGTGTTACTAGAGAATATTTCAATTAAGATAACCTGGCAAAACTGTGAAGGAATAGAAAAATCGAGCAAGCAGAAGTGCCCACATTTTTCTCGTTAGAAATATAAGATTTTAGTCTAAGACGTGCCAATTGCTGGATAGCCTTATTTTTGAGAAATTAATATTTTGATACTAAAGAACCATTTCAATGACTCAAAACACTTTGATATAAGAAGAAACACTTTTAAATAATTCAAAACTCATTAAAAATTATGATTAAAACCTTTCGGAAAACATTTTTGTAAAAATGAAATACTATATCCAAAGTGATTTTGAAGACTTTGCAATTTTCAGAGTTTTAGTGCTAAGATTGATCGAGGGGATACCTTACACACCAGAGATCAAACTAATGCATTAGACATGAGATATGTCTTCGTTCTTCGAGCTTGATCATTGTAGAATTCGAAAGCTATTGTTTGATGTGTTCTTGATGCAAAACAGGTGATGTGTTCCTCTTTGATGTGTTATCTTACCGCGACCACTTCATATACTTAGAGTTTTAAACAATGGATAGCCTCTGCAAATCTTAGCACACAAGGGATAAAATGAAGAACTAGCTGAACATCAAGATTGATTGCAATTTTGATTCAATTCGAAGCCTTTTTTTGCAAAGGCAAGAATCATTACTTTCTTCTCTTGAAAAACTCTTCGGAAAGCTCAATCTAACTTGCAAATATCGTGCGTGTTGAATTTTTGAAAATCAGAGAATGTGTGTTTTATAAAATTTGAAGTTGAAGGTTAAAGAGCAAGAGTACTAAAAAATGATTTGAATTCAAAACATTGTTCAATCTAAAGTTTTTTGCGCGTGCGAGACAATGGGAATCATCTAGGTGTTACTAGAGAATATTTCAATTAAGATAACCTGGCAAAATTGTGAAGGAATAGAAAAATCGAGCAAGCAGTGCCCACATTTTTCTCGTTAGAAATATAAGATTTTAGTCTAAGACGTGCCAATTGCTGGATAGCCTTATTTTTGAAAAATTAATATTTTGACACTAAAGAACCATTTCATTGACTCAAAACACTTTGATATAAGAATAAACACTTTTAAATAATTTAAAACTCATTAAAATTATGATTAAAACCTTTCGGAAAACATTTTTGTAAAAATGAAATACTATATCGAAAGTGATTTTGAAGACTTTGCAATTTTCAGAGTTTTAGTGCTAAGATTGATCGAGGGGATACCTTACACACCAGAGATCAAACTAATGCATTAGACATGAGATATGTCTTCGTTCTTCGAACTTGATCATTGTCGAATTCGAAAGCTATTGTTTGATGTGTTCTTGATGCAAAACAGGTGATGTGTTCCTCTTTGATGTGTTATCTTACCGAGACCACTTCATATACTTAGAGTTTTAAACAATGGATAGCCTCTGCAAATCTTAGCACACAAGGGATAAAATGAAGAACTAGCTGAACATCAAGATTGATTGCAATTTTGATTCAATTCGAAGCCTTTTTTTGCAAAGGCAAGAATCATTACTTTATTCTCTTGAAAAACTCTTCGAAAAGCTCAATCTAACTTGCAAATATCGTGCGTGTTGTATTTTTGAAAATCAGAGAATGAGTGCTTTATTAAATTTGAAGTTGAAGGTGAAAGAGCAAGAGTACTACAAAATGATTTGAATTCAAAACATTGTTCAATCTAAAGTTTTTTGGGCGTGCGAGACAATGGGAATCATCTAGGTGTTACTAGAGAATATTTCAATTAAAATAACCTGGCAAAACTGTGAAGGAATAGAAAAATCGAGCAAGCAGAAGTGCCCACATTTTTCTCTTTAGAAATATAAGATTTTAGTCTAAGACGTGCCAATTGCTGGATAGCCTTATTTTTGAAAAATTAATATTTTGACACAAAAGAACCATTTCATTGACTCAAAACACTTTGATATAAGAATAAACACTTTTAAATAATTCAAAACTCATTAAAAATTTTGATTAAAACCTTTCGGAAAACATTTTTGTAAAAATGAAATACTATATCCAAAGTGATTTTGAAGACTTTGCAATTTTCAGAGTTTTAGTGCTAAGATTGATCGAGGGGATACCTTACACACCAGAGATCAAACTAATGCATTAGACATGAGATATGTCTTCGTTCTTCGAGCTTGATCATTGTAGAATTCGAAAGCTATTGTTTGATGTGTTCTTGATGCAAAACAGGTGATGTGTTCCTCTTTGATGTGTTATCTTACCGAGACCATTCATATACTTAGAGTTTTAAACAATGGATAGCCTCTGCAAATCTTAGCACACAAGGGATAAAATGAAGAACTAGCTGAACATCAAGATTGATTGCAATTTTGATTCAATTCGAAGCCTTTTTTTGCAAAGGCAAGAATCATTACTTTCTTCTCTTGAAAAACTCTTCGAAAAGCTCAATCTAACTTGCAAATATCGTGCGTGTTGAATTTTTGAAAATCAGAGAATGAGTGTTTTATAAAATTTGAAGTTGAAGGTTAAAGAACAAGAGTACTAAAAAATGATTTGAATTCAAAACATTGTTCAATCTAAAGTTTTTTGCGCGTGCGAGACAATGGGAATCATCTAGGTGTTACTAGAGAATATTTCAATTAAGATAACCTGGCAAAACTGTGAAGGAATAGAAAAATCGAGCAAGCAGAAGTGCCCACATTTTTCTCGTTAGAAATATAAGATTTTAGTCTAAGACGTGCCAATTGCTGGATAGCCTTATTTTTGAGAAATTAATATTTTGACACTAAAGAACCATTTCAATGACTCAAAACACTTTGATATAAGAAGAAACACTTTTAAATAATTCAAAACTCATTAAAATTATGTTTAAAACCTTTCGGAAAACATTTTTGTAAAAATGAAATACTATATCGAAAGTGATTTTGAAGACTTTGCAATTTTCAGAGTTTTAGTGCTAAGATTGATCGAGGGGTTACCTTACACACCAGAGATCAAACTAATGCATTAGACATGAGATATGTCTTCGTTCTTCGAGCTTGATCATTGTCGAATCCGAAAGCTATTGTTTGATGTGTTCCTCTTCGATGTGTTATCTTACCGAGACCACTTCATATACTTAGAGTTTTAAACAATGGATAGCCTTTGCAAATCTTAGCACACAAGGGATAAAATGAAGAACTAGCTGAACATCAAGACAGATTGCAATTTTGATTCAATTCGAAGCCTTTTTTTGCAAAGACAAGAATCATTACTTTCTTCTCTTGAAAAACTCTTCGAAAAGCTCAATCTAACTTGCAAATATCGTGCGTGTTGAATTTTTGAAAATCAGAGAATGAGTGTTTTATAAAATTTGAAGTTGAAGGTTAAAGAGCAAGAGTACTAAAAAATGATTTGAATTCAAAACATTGTTCAATCTAAAGTTTTTTGGGGGTGCGAAACAATGGGAATCATCTAGGTGTTACTAGAGAATATTTCAATTAAGATAACCTGGCAAAACTGTGAAGGAATAGAAAAATCGAGCAAGCAGAAGTGCCCACATTTTTCTCGTTAGAAATATAAGATTTTAGTCTAAGACGTGCCAATTGCTGGATAGCCTTATTTTTGAAAAATTAATATTTTGACACTAAAGAACCATTTCATTGACTCAAAACACTTTGATATAAGAATAAACACTTTTAAATAATTCAAAACTCATTAAAATTATGATTAAAACCTTTCGGAAAACATTTTTGTAAAAATGAAATACTATATCAAAAGTGATTTTGAAGACTTTGCAATTTTCAGAGTTTTAGTGCTAAGATTGATCGAGGGGTTACCTTACACACCAGAGATCAAACTAATGCATTAGACATGAGATATGTCTTCGTTCTTCGAGCTTGATCATTGTAGAATTCGAAAGCTATTGTTTGATGTGTTCTTGATGCAAAACAGGTGATGTGTTCCTCTTTGATGAGTTATCTTACCGAGACCACTTCATATACTTAGAGTTTTAAACAATGGGTAGCCTCTGCAAATCTTAGCACACAAGGGATAAAATGAAGAACTAGCTGAACATCAAGACAGATTGCAATTTTGATTCAATTCGAAGCCTTTTTTTTGCAAAGGCAAGAATCATTACTTTCTTCTCTTGAAAAACTCTTCGAAAACCTCAATCTAACTTGCAAATATCCTGCGTGTTGTATTTTTGAAAATCAGAGAATAAGTGTTTTATAAAATTTGAAGTTGAAGGTTAAAGAGCAAGAGTACTACAAAATGATTTGAATTCAAAACATTGTTCAATCTAAAGTTTTTTGGGCGTGCGAGACAATGGGAATCATCTAGGTGTTACTAGAGAATATTTCAATTAAGATAACCTGGCAAAACGGTGAAGGAATAGAAAAATCGAGCAAGCAGAAGTGCCCACATTTTTCTCGTTAGAAATATCAGATTTTAGTCTAAGACGAGCCAATTGCTGGATAGCCTTATTTTTGAAAAATTAATATTTTGACACTAAAGAACCATTTCATTGACTCAAAACACTTTGATATAAGAATAAACACTTTTAAATAATTCAAAACTCA
Source organism: Paratinospora sagittata (assembly GCA_035771175.1). Lineage (NCBI taxonomy): Eukaryota > Viridiplantae > Streptophyta > Magnoliopsida > Ranunculales > Menispermaceae > Paratinospora > Paratinospora sagittata. Next base: position 18,096,586 of record CM069603.1, read on the forward strand.
TTAAAATTATGATTAAAACCTTTCGGAAAACATTTTTGTAAAAATGAAATACTATATCGAAAGTGATTTTGAAGACTTTGCAATTTTCAGAGTTTTAGTGCTAAGATTGATCGAGGGGTTACCTTACACACCAGAGATCAAACTAATGCATTAGACATGAGATATGTCTTCGTTCTTCGAGCTTGATCATTGTCGATTCCGAAAGCTATTGTTTGATGTGTTCTTGATGCAAAACAGGTGATGTGTTCCTTTTTGATGTGTTATCCTATCGAGACCACTTCATATACTTAGAGTTTAAACAATGGATAGCCTCTGCAAATCTTAGCACACAAGGGATAAAATGAAGAACTAGCTGAACATCAAGACAGATTGCAATTTTGATTCAATTCGAAGCCTTTTTTTGCAAAGGCAAGAATCATTACTTTCTTCTCTTGAAAAACTCTTCGAAAAGCTCAATCTAACTTGCAAATATCGTGCGTGTTGTATTTTTGAAAATCAGAGAATGAGTGTTTTATTAAATTTGAAGTTGAAGGTTAAAGAGCAAGAGTACTACAAAATGATTTGAATTCAAAACATTGTTCAATCTAAAGTTTTTTGGGCGTGCGAGACAATGGGAATCATCTAGGTGTTACTAGAGAATATTTCAATTAAGATAACCTGGCAAAATTGTGAAGGAATAGAAAAATCGAGCAAGCAGAAGAGCCCACATTTTTCTCGTTAGAAATATAAGATTTTAGTCTAAGACGTGCCAATTGCTGGATAGCCTTATTTTTGAAAAATTAATATTTTGACACTAAAGAACCATTTCATTGACTCAAAACACTTTGATATAAGAATAAACACTTTTAAATAATTCAAAACTCATTAAAATTATGATTAAAACCTTTCGGAAAACATTTTTGTAAAAATGAAATACTATATCGAAAGTGATTTTGAAGACTTTGCAATTTTCAGAGTTTTAGTGCTAAGATTGATCGAGGGGTTACCTTACACACCAGAGATCAAACTAATGCATTGGACATGAGATATGTCTTCGTTCTTCGAGCTTGATCATTGTCGAATTCGAAAGCTATTGTTTGATGTGTTCTTGATGCAAAACAGGTGATGTGTTCCTCTTTGATGTGTTATCTTACCGAGACCACTTCATATACTTAGAGTTTTAAACAATGGATAGCCTCTGCAAATCTTAGCACACAAGGGATAAAATGAAGAACTAGCTGAACATCAAGACAGATTGCAATTTTGATTCAATTCGAAGCCTTTTTTTGCAAAGGCAAGAATCATTACTTTCTTCTCTTGAAAAACTCTTCGAAAAGCTCAATCTAACTTGCAAATATCGTGCGTGTTGTATTTTTGAAAATCAGAGAATGAGTGTTTTATAAAATTTGAAGTTGAAGGTTAAAGAGCAAGAGTACTACAAAATGATTTGAATTCAAAACATTGTTCAATCTAAAGTTTTTTGGGCGTGCGAGACAATGGGAATCATCTAGGTGTTACTAGAGAATATTTCAATTAAGATAACCTGGCAAAACTGTGAAGGAATAGAAAAATCGAGCAAGCAGAACTGCCCACATTTTTCTCGTTAGAAATATAAGATTTTAGTCTAAGACGTGCCAATTGCTGGATAGCCTTATTTTTGAGAAATTAATATTTTGATACTAAAGAACCATTTCAATGACTCAAAACACTTTGATATAAGAAGAAACACTTTTAAATAATTCAAAACTCATTAAAAATTATGATTAAAACCTTTCGGAAAACATTTTTGTAAAAATGAAATACTATATCCAAAGTGATTTTGAAGACTTTGCAATTTTCAGAGTTTTAGTGCTAAGATTGATCGAGGGGATACCTTACACACCAGAGATCAAACTAATGCATTAGACATGAGATATGTCTTTGTTCTTCGAGCTTGATCATTGTAGAATTCGAAAGCTATTGTTTGATGTGTTCTTGATGCAAAACAGGTGATGTGTTCCTCTTTGATGTGTTATCTTACCGCGACCACTTCATATACTTAGAGTTTTAAACAATGGATAGCCTCTGCAAATCTTAGCACACAAGGGATAAAATGAAGAACTAGCTGAACATCAAGATTGATTGCAATTTTGATTCAATTCGAAGCCTTTTTTTGCAAAGGCAAGAATCATTACTTTCTTCTCTTGAAAAACTCTTCGGAAAGCTCAATCTAACTTGCAAATATCGTGCGTGTTGAATTTTTGAAAATCAGAGAATGTGTGTTTTATAAAATTTGAAGTTGAAGGTTAAAGAGCAAGAGTACTAAAAAATGATTTGAATTCAAAACATTGTTCAATCTAAAGTTTTTTGCGCGTGCGAGACAATGGGAATCATCTAGGTGTTACTAGAGAATATTTCAATTAAGATAACCTGGCAAAACTTTGAAGGAATAGAAAAATCGAGCAAGCAGAAGTGCCCACATTTTTCTCGTTAGAAATATAAGATTTTAGTCTAAGACGTGCCAATTGCTGGATAGCCTTATTTTTGAGAAATTAATATTTTGACACTAAAGAACCATTTCAATGACTCAAAACACTTTGATATAAGAAGAAACACTTTTAAATAATTCAAAACTCATTAAAATTATGATTAAAACCTTTCGGAAAACATTTTTGTAAAAATGAAATACTATATCGAAAGTGATTTTGAAGACTTTGCAATTTTCAGAGTTTTAGTGCTAAGATTGATCGAGGGGTTACCTTACACACCAGAGATCAAACTAATGCATTAGACATGAGATATGTCTTCGTTCTTCGAGCTTGATCATTGTCGAATCCGAAAGCTATTGTTTGATGTGTTCCTCTTTGATGTGTTATCTTACCGAGACCACTTCATATACTTAGAGTTTTAAACAATGGATAGCCTTTGCAAATCTTAGCACACAAGGGATAAAATGAAGAACTAGCTGAACATCAAGACAGATTGCAATTTTGATTCAATTCGAAGCCTTTTTTTGCAAAGACAAGAATCATTACTTTCTTCTCTTGAAAAACTCTTCGAAAAGGTCAATCTAACTTGCAAATATCGTGCGTGTTGAATTTTTGAAAATCAGAGAATGAGTGTTTTATAAAATTTGAAGTTGAAGGTTAAAGAGCAAGAGTACTAAAAAATGATTTGAATTCAAAACATTGTTCAATCTAAAGTTTTTTGGGGGTGCGAGACAATGGGAATCATCTAGGTGTTACTAGAGAATATTTCAATTAAGATAACCTGGCAAAACTGTGAAGGAATAGAAAAATCGAGCAAGCAGAAGTGCCCACATTTTTCTCGTTAGAAATATAAGATTTTAGTCTAAGACGTGCCAATTGCTGGATAGCCTTATTTTTGAGAAATTAATATTTTGACACTAAAGAACCATTTCAATGACTCAAAACACTTTGATATAAGAAGAAACACTTTTAAATAATTCAAAACTCATTAAAATTATGATTAAAACCTTTCGGAAAACATTTTTGTAAAAATGAAATACTATATCGAAAGTGATTTTGAAGACTTTGCAATTTTCAGAGTTTTAGTGCTAAGATTGATCGAGGGGTTACCTTACACACTAGAGATCAAACTAATGCATTAGACATGAGATATGTCTTCGTTCTTCGAGCTTGATCATTGTCGAATCCGAAAGCTATTGTTTGATGTGTTCCTCTTTGATGTGTTATCTTACCGAGACCACTTCATATACTTAGAGTTTTAAACAATGGATAGCCTTTGCAAATCTTAGCACACAAGGGATAAAATGAAGAACTAGCTGAACATCAAGACAGATTGCAATTTTGATTCAATTCGAAGCCTTTTTTTGCAAAGACAAGAATCATTACTTTCTTCTCTTGAAAAACTCTTCGAAAAGGTCAATCTAACTTGCAAATATCGTGCGTGTTGAATTTTTGAAAATCAGAGAATGAGTGTTTTATAAAATTTGAAGTTGAAGGTTAAAGAGCAAGAGTACTAAAAAATGATTTGAATTCAAAACATTGTTCAATCTAAAGTTTTTTGGGGGTGCGAGACAATGGGAATCATCTAGGTGTTACTAGAGAATATTTCAATTAAGATAACCTGGCAAAACTGTGAAGGAATAGAAAAATCGAGCAAGCAGAAGTGCCCACATTTTTCTCGTTAGAAATATAAGATTTTAGTCTAAGACGTGCAAATTGCTGGATAGCCTTATTTTTGAAAAATTAATATTTTGACACTAAAGAACCATTTCATTGACTCAAAACACTTTGATATAAGATTAAACACTTTTAAATAATTGAAAACTCCTTAAAATTATGATTAAAAGCTTTCAGAAAATAAATTTTTTCAAAATGAAATACTATATCGAAAGTGATTTTGAAGACTTTGCAATTTTTAGAGTTTTAGTGCTGAGATTGATCGAGGGGTTAACCTACACACCAGAGATCAAACTAATGCATTAGACATGAGATATGTCTTCGTTCTTCGAGCTTGATCTTTGTAGAATTCGAAAGCTATTGTTTGATGTGATCTTGATGCAAAACAGGTGATGTGTCCCTTTTTGATGTGTTATCTTACCGAGACAACTTCATATACTTAGAGTTTAAAACAATGGATAGCCTCTGCAAATCTTAGCACACAAGGGATAAAATGAAGAACTAGCTGAACATCAAGGCAGATTGCAATTTTGATTCAATTCGAAGCATTTTTTTGCAAAGGCAAGAATCATTACTTTCTTCTCTTGAAAAACTCTACGAAAAGCTCAATCTAACTTGCAAATATCGTGCGTGTTGAATTTTTGAAAATTAGAGAATCATTTTGAATTCAAATCATTTTGTAGTACTCTTGCTCTTTAACCTTCAACTTCAAATTTTATAAAACACTCATTCTCTGATTTTCAAAAATTCAACACGCACGATATTTGCAAGTTAGATTGAGCTTTTCGAAGAGTTTTTCAAGAGAAGAAAGTATTGATTCTTGCCTTTGCAAAAAAAGGCTTCGAATTGAATCAAAATTGCAATCTGTCTTGATGTTCGGCTAGTTCTTCATTTTATCCCTTGTGTGCTAAGATTTGCAGAGGCTATCCATTGTTTAAAACTCTAATTATATGAAGTGGTCTCGGTAAGATAACACATCAAAGAGGAACACATCACCTGTTTTGCATCAAGAACACATCAAACAATAGCTTTCGAATTCGACAATGATCAAGCTCGAAGAACGAAGACATATCTCATGTCTAATGCATTAGTTTGATCTCTGGTGTGTAAGGTAACCCCTCGATCAATCTTAGCACTAAAACTCAGAAAATTGCAAAGTCTTCAAAATCACTTTCGATATAGTATTTCATTTTTACAAAAATGTTTTCCGAAAGGTTTTAATCATAATTTTAATGAGTTTTGAATTATTTAAAAGTGTTTATTCTTATATCAAAGTGTTTTGAGTCATTGAAATGGTTCTTTAGTGTCAAAATATTAATTTCTCAAAAATAAGGCTATCCAGCAATTGGCACGTCTTAGACTAAAATCTTATATTTCTAACGAGAAAAATGTGGGCACTTCTGCTTGCTCGATTTTTCTATTCCTTCACAGTTTTGCCAGGTTATCTTAATTGAAATATTCTCTAGTAACACCTAGATGATTCCCATTGTCTCGCACGCCCAAAAAACTTTAGATTGAACAATGTTTTGAATTCAAATCATTTTTTAGTACTCTTGCTCTTTAACCTTCAACTTCAAATTTTATAAAACACTCATTCTCTGATTTTCAAAAATTCAACACGCACGATATTTGCAAGTTAGATTGAGCTTTTCGAAGAGTTTTTCAAGAGAAGAAAGTAATGATTCTTGCCTTTGCAAAAAAAAGGCTTCGAATTGAATCAAAATTGCAATCTGTCTTGATGTTCAGCTAGTTCTTCATTTTATCCCTTGTGTGCTCAGATTTGCAGAGGCTATCCATTGTTTAAAACTCTAATTATATGAAGTGGTCTCGTTAAGATAACACATCAAAGAGGAACACATCACCTGTTTTGCATCAAGAACACATCAAACAATAGCTTTCGAATTCGACAATGATCAAGCTCGAAGAACGAAGACATATCTCATGTCTAATGCATTAGTTTGATCTCTGGTGTGTAAGGTAACCCCTCGATCAATCTTAGCACTAAAACTCAGAAAATTGCAAAGTCTTCAAAATCACTTTCGATATAGTATTTCATTTTTACAAAAATGTTTTCCGAAAGGTTTTAATCATAATTTTAATGAGTTTTGAATTATTTAAAAGTGTTTATTCTTATATCAAAGTGTTTTGAGTCATTGAAATGGTTCTTTAGTGTCAAAATATTAATTTCTCAAAAATAAGGCTATCCAGCAATTGGCACGTCTTAGACTAAAATCTTATATTTCTAACGAGAAAAATGTGGGCACTTCTGCTTGCTCGATTTTTCTATTCCTTCACAGTTTTGCCAGGTTATCTTAATTGAAATATTCTCTAGTAACACCTAGATGATTCCCATTGTCTCGCACGCCCAAAAAACTTTAGATTGAACAATGTTTTGAATTCAAATCATTTTTTAGTACTCTTGCTCTTTAACCTTCAACTTCAAATTTTATAAAACACGTATTCTCTGATTTTCAAAAATTCAACACGCACGATATTTGCAAGTTAGATTGAGCTTTTCGAAGAGTTTTTCAAGAGAAGAAAGTAATGATTCTTGCCTTTGCAAAAAAAGGCTTCGAATTGAATCAAAATTGCAATCTGTCTTGATGTTCAGCTAGTTCTTCATTTTATCCCTTGTGTGCTAAGATTTGCAGAGGCTATCCATTGTTTAAAACTCTAATTATATGAAGTGGTCTCGGTAAGATAACACATCAAAGAGGAACACATCACCTGTTTTGCATCAAGAACACATCAAACAATAGCTTTCGAATTCGACAATGATCAAGCTCGAAGAACGAAGACATATCTCATGTCTAATGCATTAGTTTGATCTCTGGTGTGTAAGGTAACCCCTCGATCAATCTTAGCACTAAAACTCTGAAAATTGCAAAGTCTTCAAAATCACTTTTGATATAGTATTTCATTTTTACAAAAATGTTTTCCGAAAGGTTTTAATCATAATTTTAATGAGTTTTGAATTATTTAAAAGTGTTTAATCTTATACCAAAGTGTTTTGAGTCAATGAAATGGTTCTTTAGTGTCAAAATACTAATTTTTCAAAAATAAGGCTATCCAGCAATTTGCACGTCTTAGACTAAAATCTTATATTTCTAACGAGAAAAATGTGGGCACTTCTGCTTGCTCGATTTTTCTATTCCTTCACAGTTTTGCCAGGTTATCTTAATTGAAATATTCTCTAGTAACACCTAGATGATTCCCATTGTCTCGCACGCCCAAAAAACTTTAGATTGAACAATGTTTTGAATTCAAATCATTTTTTAGTACTCTTGCTCTTTAACCTTCAACTTCAAATTTTATAAAACACGCATTCTCTGATTTTCAAAAATTCAACACGCACGATATTTGCAAGTTAGATTGAGCTTTTCGAAGAGTTTTTCAAGAGAAGAAAGTAATGATTCTTGCCTTTGCAAAAAAAGGCTTCGAATTGAATCAAAATTGCAATCTGTCTTGATGTTCAGCTAGTTCTTCATTTTATCCCTTGTGTGCTAAGATTTGCAAAGGCTATCCATTGTTTAAAACTCTCAGTATATGAAGTGGTCTCGGTAAGATAACACATCAAAGAGGAACACATCACCTGTTTTGCATCAAGAACACATCAAACAATAGCTTTCGAATTCGACAATGATCAAGCTCGAAGAACGAAGACATATCTCATGTCTAATGCATTAGTTTGATCTCTGGTGTGTAAGGTAACCCCTCGATCAATCTTAGCACTAAAACTCTGAAAATTGCAAAGTCTTCAAAATCACTTTTGATATAGTATTTCATTTTTACAAAAATGTTTTCCGAAAGGTTTTAATCATAATTTTAATGAGTTTTGAATTATTTAAAAGTGTTTAATCTTATACCAAAGTGTTTTGAGTCAATGAAATGGTTCTTTAGTGTCAAAATACTAATTTTTCAAAAATAAGGCTATCCAGCAATTTGCACGTCTTAGACTAAAATCTTATATTTCTAACGAGAAAAATGTGGGCACTTCTGCTTGCTCGATTTTTCTATTCCTTCACAGTTTTGCCAGGTTATCTTAATTGAAATATTCTCTAGTAACACCTAGATGATTCCCATTGTCTCGCACGCCCAAAAAACTTTAGATTGAACAATGTTTTGAATTCAAATCATTTTTTAGTACTCTTGCTCTTTAACCTTCAACTTCAAATTTTATAAAACACGCATTCTCTGATTTTCAAAAATTCAACACGCACGATATTTGCAAGTTAGATTGAGCTTTTCGAAGAGTTTTTCAAGAGAAGAAAGTAATGATTCTTGCCTTTGCAAAAAAGGCTTCGAATTGAATCAAAATTGCAATCTGTCTTGATGTTCAGCTAGTTCTTCATTTTATCCCTTGTGTGCTAAGATTTGCAAAGGCTATCCATTGTTTAAAACTCTCAGTATATGAAGTGGTCTCGGTAAGATAACACATCAAAGAGGAACATATCACCTGTTTTGCATCAAGAACACATCAAACAATAGCTTTCGAATTCGACAATGATCAAGCTCGAAGAACGAAGACATATCTCATGTCTAATGCATTAGTTTGATCTCTGGTGTGTAAGGTAACCCCTCGATCAATCTTAGCACTAAAACTCAGAAAATTGCAAAGTCTTCAAAATCACTTTCGATATAGTATTTCATTTTTACAAAAATGTTTTCCGAAAGGTTTTAATCATAATTTTAATGAGTTTTGAATTATTTAAAAGTGTTTATTCTTATATCAAAGTGTTTTGAGTCATTGAAATGGTTCTTTAGTGTCAAAATATTAATTTCTCAAAAATAAGGCTATCCAGCAATTGGCACGTCTTAGACTAAAATCTTATATTTCTAACGAGAAAAATGTGGGCACTTCTGCTTGCTCGATTTTTCTATTCCTTCACAGTTTTGCCAGGTTATCTTAATTGAAATATTCTCTAGTAACACCTAGATGATTCCCATTGTCTCGCACGCCCAAAAAACTTTAGATTGAACAATGTTTTGAATTCAAATCATTTTTTAGTACTCTTGCTCTTTAACCTTCAACTTCAAATTTTATAAAACACTCATTCTCTGATTTTCAAAAATTCAACACGCACGATATTTGCAAGTTAGATTGAGCTTTTCGAAGAGTTTTTCAAGAGAAGAAAGTAATGATTCTTGCCTTTGCAAAAAAAGGCTTCGAATTGAATCAAAATTGCAATCTGTCTTGATGTTCAGCTAGTTCTTCATTTTATCCCTTGTGTGCTAAGATTTGCAGAGGCTATCCATTGTTTAAAACTCTAATTATATGAAGTGGTCTCGTTAAGATAACACATCAAAGAGGAACACATCACCTGTTTTGCATCAAGAACACATCAAACAATAGCTTTCGAATTCGACAATGATCAAGCTCGAAGAACGAAGACATATCTCATGTCTAATGCATTAGTTTGATCTCTGGTGTGTAAGGTAACCCCTCGATCAATCTTAGCACTAAAACTCTGAAAATTGCAAAGTCTTCAAAATCACTTTTGATATAGTATTTCATTTTTACAAAAATGTTTTCCGAAAGGTTTTAATCATAATTTTAATGAGTTTTGAATTATTTAAAAGTGTTTAATCTTATACCAAAGTGTTTTGAGTCAATGAAATGGTTCTTTAGTGTCAAAATACTAATTTTTCAAAAATAAGGCTATCCAGCAATTTGCACGTCTTAGACTAAAATCTTATATTTCTAACGAGAAAAATGTGGGCACTTCTGCTTGCTCGATTTTTCTATTCCTTCACAGTTTTGCCAGGTTATCTTAATTGAAATATTCTCTAGTAACACCTAGATGATTCCCATTGTCTCGCACGCCCAAAAAACTTTAGATTGAACAATGTTTTGAATTCAAATCATTTTTTAGTACTCTTGCTCTTTAACCTTCAACTTCAAATTTTATAAAACACGCATTCTCTGATTTTCAAAAATTCAACACGCACGATATTTGCAAGTTAGATTGAGCTTTTCGAAGAGTTTTTCAAGAGAAGAAAGTAATGATTCTTGCCTTTGCAAAAAAAGGCTTCGAATTGAATCAAAATTGCAATCTGTCTTGATGTTCAGCTAGTTCTTCATTTTATCCCTTGTGTGCTAAGATTTGCAAAGGCTATCCATTGTTTAAAACTCTCAGTATATGAAGTGGTCTCGGTAAGATAACACATCAAAGAGGAACACATCACCTGTTTTGCATCAAGAACACATCAAACAATAGCTTTCGAATTCGACAATGATCAAGCTCGAAGAACGAAGACATATCTCATGTCTAATGCATTAGTTTGATCTCTGGTGTGTAAGGTAACCCCTCGATCAATCTTAGCACTAAAACTCTGAAAATTGCAAAGTCTTCAAAATCACTTTTGATATAGTATTTCATTTTTACAAAAATGTTTTCCGAAAGGTTTTAATCATAATTTTAATGAGTTTTGAATTATTTAAAAGTGTTTAATCTTATACCAAAGTGTTTTGAGTCAATGAAATGGTTCTTTAGTGTCAAAATACTAATTTTTCAAAAATAAGGCTATCCAGCAATTTGCACGTCTTAGACTAAAATCTTATATTTCTAACGAGAAAAATGTGGGCACTTCTGCTTGCTCGATTTTTCTATTCCTTCACAGTTTTGCCAGGTTATCTTAATTGAAATATTCTCTAGTAACACCTAGATGATTCCCATTGTCTCGCACGCCCAAAAAACTTTAGATTGAACAATGTTTTGAATTCAAATCATTTTTTAGTACTCTTGCTCTTTAACCTTCAACTTCAAATTTTATAAAACACGCATTCTCTGATTTTCAAAAATTCAACACGCACGATATTTGCAAGTTAGATTGAGCTTTTCGAAGAGTTTTTCAAGAGAAGAAAGTAATGATTCTTGCCTTTGCAAAAAGAGGCTTCGAATTGAATCAAAATTGCAATCTGTCTTGATGTTCAGCTAGTTCTTCATTTTATCCCTTGTGTGCTAGGATTTGCAAAGGCTATCCATTGTTTAAAACTCTCAGTATATGAAGTGGTCTCGGTAAGATAACACATCAAAGAGGAACACATCACCTGTTTTGCATCAAGAACACATCAAACAATAGCTTTCGAATTCGACAATGATCAAGCTCGAAGAACGAAGACATATCTCATGTCTAATGCATTAGTTTGATCTCTGGTGTGTAAGGTAACCCCTCGATCAATCTTAGCACTAAAACTCAGAAAATTGCAAAGTCTTCAAAATCACTTTCGATATAGTATTTCATTTTTACAAAAATGTTTTCCGAAAGGTTTTAATCATAATTTTAATGAGTTTTGAATTATTTAAAAGTGTTTATTCTTATATCAAAGTGTTTTGAGTCATTGAAATGGTTCTTTAGTGTCAAAATATTAATTTCTCAAAAATAAGGCTATCCAGCAATTGGCACGTCTTAGACTAAAATCTTATATTTCTAACGAGAAAAATGTGGGCACTTCTGCTTGCTCGATTTTTCTATTCCTTCACAGTTTTGCCAGGTTATCTTAATTGAAATATTCTCTAGTAACACCTAGATGATTCCCATTGTCTCGCACGCCCAAAAAACTTTAGATTGAACAATGTTTTGAATTCAAATCATTTTTTAGTACTCTTGCTCTTTAACCTTCAACTTCAAATTTTATAAAACACTCATTCTCTGATTTTCAAAAATTCAACACGCACGATATTTGCAAGTTAGATTGAGCTTTTCGAAGAGTTTTTCAAGAGAAGAAAGTAATGATTCTTGCCTTTGCAAAAAAAGGCTTCGAATTGAATCAAAATTGCAATCTGTCTTGATGTTCAGCTAGTTCTTCATTTTATCCCTTGTGTGCTAAGATTTGCAGAGGCTATCCATTGTTTAAAACTCTAATTATATGAAGTGGTCTCGTTAAGATAACACATCAAAGAGGAACACATCACCTGTTTTGCATCAAGAACACATCAAACAATAGCTTTCGAATTCGACAATGATCAAGCTCGAAGAACGAAGACATATCTCATGTCTAATGCATTAGTTTGATCTCTGGTGTGTAAGGTAACCCCTCGATCAATCTTAGCACTAAAACTCAGAAAATTGCAAAGTCTTCAAAATCACTTTCGATATAGTATTTCATTTTTACAAAAATGTTTTCCGAAAGGTTTTAATCATAATTTTAATGAGTTTTGAATTATTTAAAAGTGTTTATTCTTATATCAAAGTGTTTTGAGTCATTGAAATGGTTCTTTAGTGTCAAAATATTAATTTCTCAAAAATAAGGCTATCCAGCAATTGGCACGTCTTAGACTAAAATCTTATATTTCTAACGAGAAAAATGTGGGCACTTCTGCTTGCTCGATTTTTCTATTCCTTCACAGTTTTGCCAGGTTATCTTAATTGAAATATTCTCTAGTAACACCTAGATGATTCCCATTGTCTCGCACGCCCAAAAAACTTTAGATTGAACAATGTTTTGAATTCAAATCATTTTTTAGTACTCTTGCTCTTTAACCTTCAACTTCAAATTTTATAAAACACGTATTCTCTGATTTTCAAAAATTCAACACGCACGATATTTGCAAGTTAGATTGAGCTTTTCGAAGAGTTTTTCAAGAGAAGAAAGTAATGATTCTTGCCTTTGCAAAAAAAGGCTTCGAATTGAATCAAAATTGCAATCTGTCTTGATGTTCAGCTAGTTCTTCATTTTATCCCTTGTGTGCTAAGATTTGCAGAGGCTATCCATTGTTTAAAACTCTAATTATATGAAGTGGTCTCGGTAAGATAACACATCAAAGAGGAACACATCACCTGCTTTGCATCAAGAACACATCAAACAATAGCTTTCGAATTCGACAATGATCAAGCTCGAAGAACGAAGACATATCTCATGTCTAAAGCATTAGTTTGATCTCTGGTGTGTAAGGTAACCCCTCGATCAATCTTAGCACTAAAACTCTGAAAATTGCAAAGTCTTCAAAATCACTTTTGATATAGTATTTCATTTTTACAAAAATGTTTTCCGAAAGGTTTTAATCATAATTTTAATGAGTTTTGAATTATTTAAAAGTGTTTAATCTTATACCAAAGTGTTTTGAGTCAATGAAATGGTTCTTTAGTGTCAAAATACTAATTTTTCAAAAATAAGGCTATCCAGCAATTTGCACGTCTTAGACTAAAATCTTATATTTCTAACGAGAAAAATGTGGGCACTTCTGCTTGCTCGATTTTTCTATTCCTTCACAGTTTTGCCAGGTTATCTTAATTGAAATATTCTCTAGTAACACCTAGATGATTCCCATTGTCTCGCACGCCCAAAAAACTTTAGATTGAACAATGTTTTGAATTCAAATCATTTTTTAGTACTCTTGCTCTTTAACCTTCAACTTCAAATTTTATAAAACACGCATTCTCTGATTTTCAAAAATTCAACACGCACGATATTTGCAAGTTAGATTGAGCTTTTCGAAGAGTTTTTCAAGAGAAGAAAGTAATGATTCTTGCCTTTGCAAAAAAAGGCTTCGAATTGAATCAAAATTGCAATCTGTCTTGATGTTCAGCTAGTTCTTCATTTTATCCCTTGTGTGCTAAGATTTGCAAAGGCTATCCATTGTTTAAAACTCTCAGTATATGAAGTGGTCTCGGTAAGATAACACATCAAAGAGGAACACATCACCTGTTTTGCATCAAGAACACATCAAACAATAGCTTTCGAATTCGACAATGATCAAGCTCGAAGAACGAAGACATATCTCATGTCTAATGCATTAGTTTGATCTCTGGTGTGTAAGGTAACCCCTCGATCAATCTTAGCACTAAAACTCTGAAAATTGCAAAGTCTTCAAAATCACTTTTGATATAGTATTTCATTTTTACAAAAATGTTTTCCGAAAGGTTTTAATCATAATTTTAATGAGTTTTGAATTATTTAAAAGTGTTTAATCTTATACCAAAGTGTTTTGAGTCAATGAAATGGTTCTTTAGTGTCAAAATACTAATTTTTCAAAAATAAGGCTATCCAGCAATTTGCACGTCTTAGACTAAAATCTTATATTTCTAACGAGAAAAATGTGGGCACTTCTGCTTGCTCGATTTTTCTATTCCTTCACAGTTTTGCCAGGTTATCTTAATTGAAATATTCTCTAGTAACACCTAGATGATTCCCATTGTCTCGCACGCCCAAAAAACTTTAGATTGAACAATGTTTTGAATTCAAATCATTTTTTAGTACTCTTGCTCTTTAACCTTCAACTTCAAATTTTATAAAACACGCATTCTCTGATTTTCAAAAATTCAACACGCACGATATTTGCAAGTTAGATTGAGCTTTTCGAAGAGTTTTTCAAGAGAAGAAAGTAATGATTCTTGCCTTTGCAAAAAAAGGCTTCGAATTGAATCAAAATTGCAATCTGTCTTGATGTTCAGCTAGTTCTTCATTTTATCCCTTGTGTGCTAAGATTTGCAGAGGCTATCCATTGTTTAAAACTCTAATTATATGAAGTGGTCTCGTTAAGATAACACATCAAAGAGGAACACATCACCTGTTTTGCATCAAGAACACATCAAACAATAGCTTTCGAATTCGACAATGATCAAGCTCGAAGAACGAAGACATATCTCATGTGTAATGCATTAGTTTGATCTCTGGTGTGTAAGGTAACCCCTCGATCAATCTTAGCACTAAAACTCAGAAAATTGCAAAGTCTTCAAAATCACTTTCGATATAGTATTTCATTTTTACAAAAATGTTTTCCGAAAGGTTTTAATCATAATTTTAATGAGTTTTGAATTATTTAAAAGTGTTTATTCTTATATCAAAGTGTTTTGAGTCATTGAAATGGTTCTTTAGTGTCAAAATATTAATTTCTCAAAAATAAGGCTATCCAGCAATTGGCACGTCTTAGACTAAAATCTTATATTTCTAACGAGAAAAATGTGGGCACTTCTGCTTGCTCGATTTTTCTATTCCTTCACAGTTTTGCCAGGTTATCTTAATTGAAATATTCTCTAGTAACACCTAGATGATTCCCATTGTCTCGCACGCCCAAAAAACTTTAGATTGAACAATGTTTTGAATTCAAATCATTTTTTAGTACTCTTGCTCTTTAACCTTCAACTTCAAATTTTATAAAACACGCATTCTCTGATTTTCAAAAATTCAACACGCACGATATTTGCAAGTTAGATTGAGCTTTTCGAAGAGTTTTTCAAGAGAAGAAAGTAATGATTCTTGCCTTTGCAAAAAAAGGCTTCGAATTGAATCAAAATTGCAATCTGTCTTGATGTTCAGCTAGTTCTTCATTTTATCCCTTGTGTGCTAAGATTTGCAAAGGCTATCCATTGTTTAAAACTCTCAGTATATGAAGTGGTCTCGGTAAGATAACACATCAAAGAGGAACACATCACCTGTTTTGCATCAAGAACACATCAAACAATAGCTTTCGAATTCGACAATGATCAAGCTCGAAGAACGAAGACATATCTCATGTCTAATGCATTAGTTTGATCTCTGGTGTGTAAGGTAACCCCTCGATCAATCTTAGCACTAAAACTCTGAAAATTGCAAAGTCTTCAAAATCACTTTTAATACAGTATTTCATTTTTACAAAAATGTTTTCCGAAAGGTTTTAATCATAATTTTAATGAGTTTTGAATTATTTAAAAGTGTTTAATCTTATACCAAAGTGTTTTGAGTCAATGAAATGGTTCTTTAGTGTCAAAATACTAATTTTTCAAAAATAAGGCTATCCAGCAATTTGCACGTCTTAGACTAAAATCTTATATTTCTAACGAGAAAAATGTGGGCACTTCTGCTTGCTCGATTTTTCTATTCCTTCACAGTTTTGCCAGGTTATCTTAATTGAAATATTCTCTAGTAACACCTAGATGATTCCCATTGTCTCGCACGCCCAAAAAACTTTAGATTGAACAATGTTTTGAATTCAAATCATTTTTTAGTACTCTTGCTCTTTAACCTTCAACTTCAAATTTTATAAAACACGCATTCTCTGATTTTCAAAAATTCAACACGCACGATATTTGCAAGTTAGATTGAGCTTTTCGAAGAGTTTTTCAAGAGAAGAAAGTAATGATTCTTGCCTTTGCAAAAAAAGGCTTCGAATTGAATCAAAATTGCAATCTGTCTTGATGTTCAGCTAGTTCTTCATTTTATCCCTTGTGTGCTAAGATTTGCAGAGGCTATCCATTGTTTAAAACTCTAATTATATGAAGTGGTCTCGTTAAGATAACACATCAAAGAGGAACACATCACCTGTTTTGCATCAAGAACACATCAAACAATAGCTTTCGAATTCGACAATGATCAAGCTCGAAGAACGAAGACATATCTCATGTCTAATGCATTAGTTTGATCTCTGGTGTGTAAGGTAACCCCTCGATCAATCTTAGCACTAAAACTCAGAAAATTGCAAAGTCTTCAAAATCACTTTCGATATAGTATTTCATTTTTACAAAAATGTTTTCCGAAAGGTTTTAATCATAATTTTAATGAGTTTTGAATTATTTAAAAGTGTTTATTCTTATATCAAAGTGTTTTGAGTCATTGAAATGGTTCTTTAGTGTCAAAATATTAATTTCTCAAAAATAAGGCTATCCAGCAATTGGCACGTCTTAGACTAAAATCTTATATTTCTAACGAGAAAAATGTGGGCACTTCTGCTTGCTCGATTTTTCTATTCCTTCACAGTTTTGCCAGGTTATCTTAATTGAAATATTCTCTAGTAACACCTAGATGATTCCCATTGTCTCGCACGCCCAAAAAACTTTAGATTGAACAATGTTTTGAATTCAAATCATTTTTTAGTACTCTTGCTCTTTAACCTTCAACTTCAAATTTTATAAAACACGTATTCTCTGATTTTCAAAAATTCAACACGCACGATATTTGCAAGTTAGATTGAGCTTTTCGAAGAGTTTTTCAAGAGAAGAAAGTAATGATTCTTGCCTTTGCAAAAAAAGGCTTCGAATTGAATCAAAATTGCAATCTGTCTTGATGTTCAGCTAGTTCTTCATTTTATCCCTTGTGTGCTAAGATTTGCAGAGGCTATCCATTGTTTAAAACTCTAATTATATGAAGTGGTCTCGGTAAGATAACACATCAAAGAGGAACACATCACCTGTTTTGCATCAAGAACACATCAAACAATAGCTTTCGAATTCGACAATGATCAAGCTCGAAGAACGAAGACATATCTCATGTCTAAAGCATTAGTTTGATCTCTGGTGTGTAAGGTAACCCCTCGATCAATCTTAGCACTAAAACTCTGAAAATTGCAAAGTCTTCAAAATCACTTTTGATATAGTATTTCATTTTTACAAAAATGTTTTCCGAAAGGTTTTAATCATAATTTTAATGAGTTTTGAATTATTTTAAAGTGTTTAATCTTATACCAAAGTGTTTTGAGTCAATGAAATGGTTCTTTAGTGTCAAAATACTAATTTTTCAAAAATAAGGCTATCCAGCAATTTGCACGTCTTAGACTAAAATCTTATATTTCTAACGAGAAAAATGTGGGCACTTCTGCTTGCTCGATTTTTCTATTCCTTCACAGTTTTGCCAGGTTATCTTAATTGAAGTATTCTCTAGTAACACCTAGATGATTCCCATTGTCTCGCACGCCCAAAAAACTTTAGATTGAACAATGTTTTGAATTCAAATCATTTTTTAGTACTCTTGCTCTTTAACCTTCAACTTCAAATTTTATAAAACACGCATTCTCTGACTTTCAAAAATTCAACACGCACGATATTTGCAAGTTAGATTGAGCTTTTCGAAGAGTTTTTCAAGAGAAGAAAGTAATGATTCTTGCCTTTGCAAAAAAAGGCTTCGAATTGAATCAAAATTGCAATCTGTCTTGATGTTCAGCTAGTTCTTCATTTTATCCCTTGTGTGCTAAGATTTGCAAAGGCTATCCATTGTTTAAAACTCTCAGTATATGAAGTGGTCTCGGTAAGATAACACATCAAAGAGGAACACATCACCTGTTTTGCATCAAGAACACATCAAACAATAGCTTTCGAATTCGACAATGATCAAGCTCGAAGAACGAAGACATATCTCATGTCTAATGCATTAGTTTGATCTCTGGTGTGTAAGGTAACCCCTCGATCAATCTTAGCACTAAAACTCTGAAAATTGCAAAGTCTTCAAAATCACTTTTGATATAGTATTTCATTTTTACAAAAATGTTTTCCGAAAGGTTTTAATCATAATTTTAATGAGTTTTGAATTATTTAAAAGTGTTTAATCTTATACCAAAGTGTTTTGAGTCAATGAAATGGTTCTTTAGTGTCAAAATACTAATTTTTCAAAAATAAGGCTATCCAGCAATTGGCACGTCTTAGACTAAAATCTTATATTTCTAACGAGAAAAATGTGGGCACTTCTGCTTGCTCGATTTTTCTATTCCTTCACAGTTTTGCCAGGTTATCTTAATTGAAATATTCTCTAGTAACACCTAGATGATTCCCATTGTCTCGCACGCCCAAAAAACTTTAGATTGAACAATGTTTTGAATTCAAATCATTTTTTAGTACTCTTGCTCTTTAACCTTCAACTTCAAATTTTATAAAACACGCATTCTCTGATTTTCAAAAATTCAACACGCACGATATTTGCAAGTTAGATTGAGCTTTTCGAAGAGTTTTTCAAGAGAAGAAAGTAATGATTCTTGCCTTTGCAAAAAAAGGCTTCGAATTGAATCAAAATTGCAATCTGTCTTGATGTTCAGCTAGTTCTTCATTTTATCCCTTGTGTGCTAAGATTTGCAAAGGCTATCCATTGTTTAAAACTCTCAGTATATGAAGTGGTCTCGGTAAGATAACACATCAAAGAGGAACACATCACCTGTTTTGCATCAAGAACACATCAAACAATAGCTTTCGAATTCGACAATGATCAAGCTCGAAGAACGAAGACATATCTCATGTCTAATGCATTAGTTTGATCTCTGGTGTGTAAGGTAACCCCTCGATCAATCTTAGCACTAAAACTCTGAAAATTGCAAAGTCTTCAAAATCACTTTTGATATAGTATTTCATTTTTACAAAAATGTTTTCCGAAAGGTTTTAATCATAATTTTAATGAGTTTTGAATTATTTAAAAGTGTTTAATCTTATACCAAAGTGTTTTGAGTCAATGAAATGGTTCTTTAGTGTCAAAATACTAATTTTTCAAAAATAAGGCTATCCAGCAATTTGCACGTCTTAGACTAAAATCTTATATTTCTAACGAGAAAAATGTGGGCACTTCTGCTTGCTCGATTTTTCTATTCCTTCACAGTTTTGCCAGGTTATCTTAATTGAAATATTCTCTAGTAACACCTAGATGATTCCCATTGTCTCGCACGCCCAAAAAACTTTAGATTGAACAATGTTTTGAATTCAAGTCATTTTTTAGTACTCTTGCTCTTTAACCTTCAACTTCAAATTTTATAAAACACGCATTCTCTGATTTTCAAAAATTCAACACGCACGATATTTGCAAGTTAGATTGAGCTTTTCGAAGAGTTTTTCAAGAGAAGAAAGTAATGATTCTTGCCTTTGCAAAAAAAGGCTTCGAATTGAATCAAAATTGCAATCTGTCTTGATGTTCAGCTAGTTCTTCATTTTATCCCTTGTGTGCTAAGATTTGCAGAGGCTATCCATTGTTTAAAACTCTAATTATATGAAGTGGTCTCGTTAAGATAACACATCAAAGAGGAACACATCACCTGTTTTGCATCAAGAACACATCAAACAATAGCTTTCGAATTCGACAATGATCAAGCTCGAAGAACGAAGACATATCTCATGTCTAATGCATTAGTTTGATCTCTGGTGTGTAAGGTAACCCCTCGATCAATCTTAGCACTAAAACTCAGAAAATTGCAAAGTCTTCAAAATCACTTTCGATATAGTATTTCATTTTTACAAAAATGTTTTCCGAAAGGTTTTAATCATAATTTTAATGAGTTTTGAATTATTTAAAAGTGTTTATTCTTATATCAAAGTGTTTTGAGTCATTGAAATGGTTCTTTAGTGTCAAAATATTAATTTCTCAAAAATAAGGCTATCCAGCAATTGGCACGTCTTAGACTAAAATCTTATATTTCTAACGAGAAAAATGTGGGCACTTCTGCTTGCTCGATTTTTCTATTCCTTCACAGTTTTGCCAGGTTATCTTAATTGAAATATTCTCTAGTAACACCTAGATGATTCCCATTGTCTCGCACGCCCAAAAAACTTTAGATTGAACAATGTTTTGAATTCAAATCATTTTTTAGTACTCTTGCTCTTTAACCTTCAACTTCAAATTTTATAAAACACGTATTCTCTGATTTTCAAAAATTCAACACGCACGATATTTGCAAGTTAGATTGAGCTTTTCGAAGAGTTTTTCAAGAGAAGAAAGTAATGATTCTTGCCTTTGCAAAAAAAGGCTTCGAATTGAATCAAAATTGCAATCTGTCTTGATGTTCAGCTAGTTCTTCATTTTATCCCTTGTGTGCTAAGATTTGCAGAGGCTATCCATTGTTTAAAACTCTAATTATATGAAGTGGTCTCGGTAAGATAACACATCAAAGAGGAACACATCACCTGTTTTGCATCAAGAACACATCAAACAATAGCTTTCGAATTCGACAATGATCAAGCTCGAAGAACGAAGACATATCTCATGTCTAAAGCATTAGTTTGATCTCTGGTGTGTAAGGTAACCCCTCGATCAATCTTAGCACTAAAACTCTGAAAATTGCAAAGTCTTCAAAATCACTTTTGATATAGTATTTCATTTTTACAAAAATGTTTTCCGAAAGGTTTTAATCATAATTTTAATGAGTTTTGAATTATTTTAAAGTGTTTAATCTTATACCAAAGTGTTTTGAGTCAATGAAATGGTTCTTTAGTGTCAAAATACTAATTTTTCAAAAATAAGGCTATCCAGCAATTTGCACGTCTTAGACTAAAATCTTATATTTCTAACGAGAAAAATGTGGGCACTTCTGCTTGCTCGATTTTTCTATTCCTTCACAGTTTTGCCAGGTTATCTTAATTGAAGTATTCTCTAGTAACACCTAGATGATTCCCATTGTCTCGCACGCCCAAAAAACTTTAGATTGAACAATGTTTTGAATTCAAATCATTTTTTAGTACTCTTGCTCTTTAACCTTCAACTTCAAATTTTATAAAACACGCATTCTCTGATTTTCAAAAATTCAACACGCACGATATTTGCAAGTTAGATTGAGCTTTTCGAAGAGTTTTTCAAGAGAAGAAAGTAATGATTCTTGCCTTTGCAAAAAAAGGCTTCGAATTGAATCAAAATTGCAATCTGTCTTGATGTTCAGCTAGTTCTTCATTTTATCCCTTGTGTGCTAAGATTTGCAAAGGCTATCCATTGTTTAAAACTCTCAGTATATGAAGTGGTCTCGGTAAGATAACACATCAAAGAGGAACACATCACCGGTTTTGCATCAAGAACACATCAAACAATAGCTTTCGAATTCGACAATGATCAAGCTCGAAGAACGAAGACATATCTCATGTCTAATGCATTAGTTTGATCTCTGGTGTGTAAGGTAACCCCTCGATCAATCTTAGCACTAAAACTCTGAAAATTGCAAAGTCTTCAAAATCACTTTCGATATAGTATTTCATTTTTACAAAAATGTTTTCCGAAAGGTTTTAATCATAATTTTAATGAGTTTTGAATTATTTAAAAGTGTTTATTCTTATATCAAAGTGTTTTGAGTCATTGAAATGGTTCTTTAGTGTCAAAATATTAATTTCTCAAAAATAAGGCTATCCAGCAATTGGCACGTCTTAGACTAAAATCTTATATTTCTAACGAGAAAAATGTGGGCACTTCTGCTTGCTCGATTTTTCTATTCCTTCACAGTTTTGCCAGGTTATCTTAATTGAAATATTCTCTAGTAACACCTAGATGATTCCCATTGTCTCGCACGCCCAAAAAACTTTAGATTGAACAATGTTTTGAATTCAAATCATTTTTTAGTACTCTTGCTCTTTAACCTTCAACTTCAAATTTTATAAAACACTCATTCTCTGATTTTCAAAAATTCAACATGCACGATATTTGCAAGTTAGATTGAGCTTTTCGAAGAGTTTTTCAAGAGAAGAAAGTAATGATTCTTGCCTTTGCAAAAAAAGGCTTCGAATTGAATCAAAATTGCAATCTGTCTTGATGTTCAGCTAGTTCTTCATTTTATCCCTTGTGTGCTAAGATTTGCAGAGGCTATCCATTGTTTAAAACTCTAATTATATGAAGTGGTCTCGTTAAGATAACACATCAAAGAGGAACACATCACCTATTTTGCATCAAGAACACATCAAACAATAGCTTTCGAATTCGACAATGATCAAGCTCGAAGAACGAAGACATATCTCATGTCTAATGCATTAGTTTGATCTCTGGTGTGTAAGGTAACCCCTCGATCAATCTTAGCACTAAAACTCAGAAAATTGCAAAGTCTTCAAAATCACTTTCGATATAGTATTTCATTTTTACAAAAATGTTTTCCGAAAGGTTTTAATCATAATTTTAATGAGTTTTGAATTATTTAAAAGTGTTTATTCTTATATCAAAGTGTTTTGAGTCATTGAAATGGTTCTTTAGTGTCAAAATATTAATTTCTCAAAAATAAGGCTATCCAGCAATTGGCACGTCTTAGACTAAAATCTTATATTTCTAACGAGAAAAATGTGGGCACTTCTGCTTGCTCGATTTTTCTATTCCTTCACAGTTTTGCCAGGTTATCTTAATTGAAATATTCTCTAGTAACACCTAGATGATTCCCATTGTCTCGCACGCCCAAAAAACTTTAGATTGAACAATGTTTTGAATTCAAATCATTTTTTAGTACTCTTGCTCTTTAACCTTCAACTTCAAATTTTATAAAACACGTATTCTCTGATTTTCAAAAATTCAACACGCACGATATTTGCAAGTTAGATTGAGCTTTTCGAAGAGTTTTTCAAGAGAAGAAAGTAATGATTCTTGCCTTTGCAAAAAAAGGCTTCGAATTGAATCAAAATTGCAATCTGTCTTGATGTTCAGCTAGTTCTTCATTTTATCCCTTGTGTGCTAAGATTTGCAGAGGCTATCCATTGTTTAAAACTCTAATTATATGACGTGGTCTCGGTAAGATAACACATCAAAGAGGAACACATCACCTGTTTTGCATCAAGAACACATCAAACAATAGCTTTCGAATTCGACAATGATCAAGCTCGAAGAACGAAGACATATCTCATGTCTAAAGCATTAGTTTGATCTCTGGTGTGTAAGGTAACCCCTCGATCAATCTTAGCACTAAAACTCTGAAAATTGCAAAGTCTTCAAAATCACTTTTGATATAGTATTTCATTTTTACAAAAATGTTTTCCGAAAGGTTTTAATCATAATTTTAATGAGTTTTGAATTATTTAAAAGTGTTTAATCTTATACCAAAGTGTTTTGAGTCAATGAAATGGTTCTTTAGTGTCAAAATACTAATTTTTCAAAAATAAGGCTATCCAGCAATTTGCACGTCTTAGACTAAAATCTTATATTTCTAACGAGAAAAATGTGGGCACTTCTGCTTGCTCGATTTTTCTATTCCTTCACAGTTTTGCCAGGTTATCTTAATTGAAATATTCTCTAGTAACACCTAGATGATTCCCATTGTCTCGCACGCCCAAAAAACTTTAGATTGAACAATGTTTTGAATTCAAATCATTTTTTAGTACTCTTGCTCTTTAACCTTCAACTTCAAATTTTATAAAACACGCATTCTCTGATTTTCAAAAATTCAACACGCACGATATTTGCAAGTTAGATTGAGCTTTTCGAAGAGTTTTTCAAGAGAAGAAAGTAATGATTCTTGCCTTTGCAAAAAAAGGCTTCGAATTGAATCAAAATTGCAATCTGTCTTGATGTTCAGCTAGTTCTTCATTTTATCCCTTGTGTGCTAAGATTTGCAAAGGCTATCCATTGTTTAAAACTCTCAGTATATGAAGTGGTCTCGGTAAGATAACACATCAAAGAGGAACACATCACCTGTTTTGCATCAAGAACACATCAAACAATAGCTTTCGAATTCGACAATGATCAAGCTCGAAGAACGAAGACATATCTCATGTCTAAAGCATTAGTTTGATCTCTGGTGTGTAAGGTAACCCCTCGATCAATCTTAGCACTAAAACTCTGAAAATTGCAAAGTCTTCAAAATCACTTTTGATATAGTATTTCATTTTTACAAAAATGTTTTCCGAAAGGTTTTAATCATAATTTTAATGAGTTTTGAATTATTTAAAAGTGTTTAATCTTATACCAAAGTGTTTTGAGTCAATGAAATGGTTCTTTAGTGTCAAAATACTAATTTTTCAAAAATAAGGCTATCCAGCAATTTGCACGTCTTAGACTAAAATCTTATATTTCTAACGAGAAAAATGTGGGCACTTCTGCTTGCTCGATTTTTCTATTCCTTCACAGTTTTGCCAGGTTATCTTAATTGAAATATTCTCTAGTAACACCTAGATGATTCCCATTGTCTCGCACGCCCAAAAAACTTTAGATTGAACAATGTTTTGAATTCAAATCATTTTTTAGTACTCTTGCTCTTTAACCTTCAACTTCAAATTTTATAAAACACGCATTCTCTGATTTTCAAAAATTCAACACGCACGATATTTGCAAGTTAGATTGAGCTTTTCGAAGAGTTTTTCAAGAGAAGAAAGTAATGAATCTTGCCTTTGCAAAAAAAGGCTTCGAATTGAATCAAAATTGCAATCTGTCTTGATGTTCAGCTAGTTCTTCATTTTATCCCTTGTGTGCTAAGATTTGCAAAGGCTATCCATTGTTTAAAACTCTCAGTATATGAAGTGGTCTCGGTAAGATAACACATCAAAGAGGAACACATCACCTGTTTTGCATCAAGAACACATCAAACAATAGCTTTCGAATTCGACAATGATCAAGCTCGAAGAACGAAGACATATCTCATGTCTAATGCATTAGTTTGATCTCTGGTGTGTAAGGTAACCCCTCGATCAATCTTAGCACTAAAACTCAGAAAATTGCAAAGTCTTCAAAATCACTTTCGATATAGTATTTCATTTTTACAAAAATGTTTTCCGAAAGGTTTTAATCATAATTTTAATGAGTTTTGAATTATTTAAAAGTGTTTATTCTTATATCAAAGTGTTTTGAGTCATTGAAATGGTTCTTTAGTGTCAAAATATTAATTTCTCAAAAATAAGGCTATCCAGCAATTGGCACGTCTTAGACTAAAATCTTATATTTCTAACGAGAAAAATGTGGGCACTTCTGCTTGCTCGATTTTTCTATTCCTTCACAGTTTTGCCAGGTTATCTTAATTGAAATATTCTCTAGTAACACCTAGATGATTCCCATTGTCTCGCACGCCCAAAAAACTTTAGATTGAACAATGTTTTGAATTCAAATCATTTTTTAGTACTCTTGCTCTTTAACCTTCAACTTCAAATTTTATAAAACACTCATTCTCTGATTTTCAAAAATTCAACATGCACGATATTTGCAAGTTAGATTGAGCTTTTCGAAGAGTTTTTCAAGAGAAGAAAGTAATGATTCTTGCCTTTGCAAAAAAAGGCTTCGAATTGAATCAAAATTGCAATCTGTCTTGATGTTCAGCTAGTTCTTCATTTTATCCCTTGTGTCCTAAGATTTGCAGAGGCTATCCATTGTTTAAAACTCTAATTATATGAAGTGGTCTCGTTAAGATAACACATCAAAGAGGAACACATCACCTGTTTTGCATCAAGAACACATCAAACAATAGCTTTCGAATTCGACAATGATCAAGCTCGAAGAACGAAGACATATCTCATGTCTAATGCATTAGTTTGATCTCTGGTGTGTAAGGTAACCCCTCGATCAATCTTAGCACTAAAACTCAGAAAATTGCAAAGTCTTCAAAATCACTTTCGATATAGTATTTCATTTTTACAAAAATGTTTTCCGAAAGGTTTTAATCATAATTTTAATGAGTTTTGAATTATTTAAAAGTGTTTATTCTTATATCAAAGTGTTTTGAGTCATTGAAATGGTTCTTTAGTGTCAAAATATTAATTTCTCAAAAATAAGGCTATCCAGCAATTGGCACGTCTTAGACTAAAATCTTATATTTCTAACGAGAAAAATGTGGGCACTTCTGCTTGCTCGATTTTTCTATTCCTTCACAGTTTTGCCAGGTTATCTTAATTGAAATATTCTCTAGTAACACCTAGATGATTCCCATTGTCTCGCACGCCCAAAAAACTTTAGATTGAACAATGTTTTGAATTCAAATCATTTTTTAGTACTCTTGCTCTTTAACCTTCAACTTCAAATTTTATAAAACACGTATTCTCTGATTTTCAAAAATTCAACACGCACGATATTTGCAAGTTAGATTGAGCTTTTCGAAGAGTTTTTCAAGAGAAGAAAGTAATGATTCTTGCCTTTGCAAAAAAAGGCTTCGAATTGAATCAAAATTGCAATCTGTCTTGATGTTCAGCTAGTTCTTCATTTTATCCCTTGTGTGCTAAGATTTGCAGAGGCTATCCATTGTTTAAAACTCTAATTATATGAAGTGGTCTCGGTAAGATAACACATCAAAGAGGAACACATCACCTGTTTTGCATCAAGAACACATCAAACAATAGCTTTCGAATTCGACAATGATCAAGCTCGAAGAACGAAGACATATCTCATGTCTAAAGCATTAGTTTGATCTCTGGTGTGTAAGGTAACCCCTCGATCAATCTTAGCACTAAAACTCTGAAAATTGCAAAGTCTTCAAAATCACTTTTGATATAGTATTTCATTTTTACAAAAATGTTTTCCGAAAGGTTTTAATCATAATTTTAATGAGTTTTGAATTATTTAAAAGTGTTTAATCTTATACCAAAGTGTTTTGAGTCAATGAAATGGTTCTTTAGTGTCAAAATACTAATTTTTCAAAAATAAGGCTATCCAGCAATTTGCACGTCTTAGACTAAAATCTTATATTTCTAACGAGAAAAATGTGGGCACTTCTGCTTGCTCGATTTTTCTATTCCTTCACAGTTTTGCCAGGTTATCTTAATTGAAATATTCTCTAGTAACACCTAGATGATTCCCATTGTCTCGCACGCCCAAAAAACTTTAGATTGAACAATGTTTTGAATTCAAATCATTTTTTAGTACTCTTGCTCTTTAACCTTCAACTTCAAATTTTATAAAACACGCATTCTCTGATTTTCAAAAATTCAACACGCACGATATTTGCAAGTTAGATTGAGCTTTTCGAAGAGTTTTTCAAGAGAAGAAAGTAATGATTCTTGCCTTTGCAAAAAAAGGCTTCGAATTGAATCAAAATTGCAATCTGTCTTGATGTTCAGCTAGTTCTTCATTTTATCCCTTGTGTGCTAAGATTTGCAAAGGCTATCCATTGTTTAAAACTCTCAGTATATGAAGTGGTCTCGGTAAGATAACACATCAAAGAGGAACACATCACCTGTTTTGCATCAAGAACACATCAAACAATAGCTTTCGAATTCGACAATGATCAAGCTCGAAGAACGAAGACATATCTCATGTCTAAAGCATTAGTTTGATCTCTGGTGTGTAAGGTAACCCCTCGATCAATCTTAGCACTAAAACTCTGAAAATTGCAAAGTCTTCAAAATCACTTTTGATATAGTATTTCATTTTTACAAAAATGTTTTCCGAAAGGTTTTAATCATAATTTTAATGAGTTTTGAATTATTTAAAAGTGTTTAATCTTATACCAAAGTGTTTTGAGTCAATGAAATGGTTCTTTAGTGTCAAAATACTAATTTTTCAAAAATAAGGCTATCCAGCAATTTGCACGTCTTAGACTAAAATCTTATATTTCTAACGAGAAAAATGTGGGCACTTCTGCTTGCTCGATTTTTCTATTCCTTCACAGTTTTGCCAGGTTATCTTAATTGAAATATTCTCTAGTAACACCTAGATGATTCCCATTGTCTCGCACGCCCAAAAAACTTTAGATTGAACAATGTTTTGAATTCAAATCATTTTTTAGTACTCTTGCTCTTTAACCTTCAACTTCAAATTTTATAAAACACGCATTCTCTGATTTTCAAAAATTCAACACGCACGATATTTGCAAGTTAGATTGAGCTTTTCGAAGAGTTTTTCAAGAGAAGAAAGTAATGATTCTTGCCTTTGCAAAAAAAGGCTTCGAATTGAATCAAAATTGCAATCTGTCTTGATGTTCAGCTAGTTCTTCATTTTATCCCTTGTGTGCTAAGATTTGCAAAAGCTATCCATTGTTTAAAACTCTCAGTATATGAAGTGGTCTCGGTAAGATAACACATCAAAGAGGAACACATCACCTGTTTTGCATCAAGAACACATCAAACAATAGCTTTCGAATTCGACAATGATCAAGCTCGAAGAACGAAGACATATCTCATGTCTAATGCATTAGTTTGATCTCTGGTGTGTAAGGTAACCCCTCGATCAATCTTAGCACTAAAACTCAGAAAATTGCAAAGTCTTCAAAATCACTTTCGATATAGTATTTCATTTTTACAAAAATGTTTTCCGAAAGGTTTTAATCATAATTTTAATGAGTTTTGAATTATTTAAAAGTGTTTATTCTTATATCAAAGTGTTTTGAGTCATTGAAATGGTTCTTTAGTGTCAAAATATTAATTTCTCAAAAATAAGGCTATCCAGCAATTGGCACGTCTTAGACTAAAATCTTATATTTCTAACGAGAAAAATGTGGGCACTTCTGCTTGCTCGATTTTTCTATTCCTTCACAGTTTTGCCAGGTTATCTTAATTGAAATATTCTCTAGTAACACCTAGATGATTCCCATTGTCTCGCACGCCCAAAAAACTTTAGATTGAACAATGTTTTGAATTCAAATCATTTTTTAGTACTCTTGCTCTTTAACCTTCAACTTCAAATTTTATAAAACACTCATTCTCTGATTTTCAAAAATTCAACACGCACGATATTTGCAAGTTAGATTGAGCTTTTCGAAGAGTTTTTCAAGAGAAGAAAGTAATGATTCTTGCCTTTGCAAAAAAAGGCTTCGAATTGAATCAAAATTGCAATCTGTCTTGATGTTCAGCTAGTTCTTCATTTTATCCCTTGTGTGCTAAGATTTGCAGAGGCTATCCATTGTTTAAAACTCTAATTATATGAAGTGGTCTCGTTAAGATAACACATCAAAGAGGAACACATCACCTGTTTTGCATCAAGAACACATCAAACAATAGCTTTCGAATTCGACAATGATCAAGCTCGAAGAACGAAGACATATCTCATGTCTAATGCATTAGTTTGATCTCTGGTGTGTAAGGTAACCCCTCGATCAATCTTAGCACTAAAACTCAGAAAATTGCAAAGTCTTCAAAATCACTTTCGATGTAGTATTTCATTTTTACAAAAATGTTTTCCGAAAGGTTTTAATCATAATTTTAATGAGTTTTGAATTATTTAAAAGTGTTTATTCTTATATCAAAGTGTTTTGAGTCATTGAAATGGTTCTTTAGTGTCAAAATATTAATTTCTCAAAAATAAGGCTATCCAGCAATTGGCACGTCTTAGACTAAAATCTTATATTTCTAACGAGAAAAATGTGGGCACTTCTGCTTGCTCGATTTTTCTATTCCTTCACAGTTTTGCCAGGTTATCTTAATTGAAATATTCTCTAGTAACACCTAGATGATTCCCATTGTCTCGCACGCCCAAAAAACTTTAGATTGAACAATGTTTTGAATTCAAATCATTTTTTAGTACTCTTGCTCTTTAACCTTCAACTTCAAATTTTATAAAACACGTATTCTCTGATTTTCAAAAATTCAACACGCACGATATTTGCAAGTTAGATTGAGCTTTTCGAAGAGTTTTTCAAGAGAAGAAAGTAATGATTCTTGCCTTTGCAAAAAAAGGCTTCGAATTGAATCAAAATTGCAATCTGTCTTGATGTTCAGCTAGTTCTTCATTTTATCCCTTGTGTGCTAAGATTTGCAGAGGCTATCCATTGTTTAAAACTCTAATTATATGAAGTGGTCTCGGTAAGATAACACATCAAAGAGGAACACATCACCTGTTTTGCATCAAGAACACATCAAACAATAGCTTTCGAATTCGACAATGATCGAGCTCGAAGAACGAAGACATATCTCATGTCTAAAGCATTAGTTTGATCTCTGGTGTGTAAGGTAACCCCTCGATCAATCTTAGCACTAAAACTCTGAAAATTGCAAAGTCTTCAAAATCACTTTTGATATAGTATTTCATTTTTACAAAAATGTTTTCCGAAAGGTTTTAATCATAATTTTAATGAGTTTTGAATTATTTAAAAGTGTTTAATCTTATACCAAAGTGTTTTGAGTCAATGAAATGGTTCTTTAGTGTCAAAATACTAATTTTTCAAAAATAAGGCTATCCAGCAATTTGCACGTCTTAGACTAAAATCTTATATTTCTAACGAGAAAAATGTGGGCACTTCTGCTTGCTCGATTTTTCTATTCCTTCACAGTTTTGCCAGGTTATCTTAATTGAAATATTCTCTAGTAACACCTAGATGATTCCCATTGTCTCGCACGCCCAAAAAACTTTAGATTGAACAATGTTTTGAATTCAAATCATTTTTTAGTACTCTTGCTCTTTAACCTTCAACTTCAAATTTTATAAAACACGCATTCTCTGATTTTCAAAAATTCAACACGCACGATATTTGCAAGTTAGATTGAGCTTTTCGAAGAGTTTTTCAAGAGAAGAAAGTAATGATTCTTGCCTTTGCAAAAAAAGGCTTCGAATTGAATCAAAATTGCAATCTGTCTTGATGTTCAGCTAGTTCTTCATTTTATCCCTTGTGTGCTAAGATTTGCAAAGGCTATCCATTGTTTAAAACTCTCAGTATATGAAGTGGTCTCGGTAAGATAACACATCAAAGAGGAACACATCACCTGTTTTGCATCAAGAACACATCAAACAATAGCTTTCGGATTCGACAATGATCAAGCTCGAAGAACGAAGACATATCTCATGTCTAATGCATTAGTTTGATCTCTGGTGTGTAAGGTAACCCCTCGATCAATCTTAGCACTAAAACTCTGAAAATTGCAAAGTCTTCAAAATCACTTTCGATATAGTATTTCATTTTTACAAAAATGTTTTCCGAAAGGTTTTAATCATAATTTTAATGAGTTTTGAATTATTTAAAAGTGTTTATTCTTATATCAAAGTGTTTTGAGTCATTGAAATGGTTCTTTAGTGTCAAAATATTAATTTCTCAAAAATAAGGCTATCCAGCAATTGGCACGTCTTAGACTAAAATCTTATATTTCTAACGAGAAAAATGTGGGCACTTCTGCTTCCTCGATTTTTCTATTCCTTCACAGTTTTGCCAGGTTATCTTAATTGAAATATTCTCTAGTAACACCTAGATGATTCCCATTGTCTCGCACGCCCAAAAAACTTTAGATTGAACAATGTTTTGAATTCAAATCATTTTTTAGTACTCTTGCTCTTTAACCTTCAACTTCAAATTTTATAAAACACGCATTCTCTGATTTTCAAAAATTCAACACGCACGATATTTGGAAGTTAGATTGAGCTTTTCGAAGAGTTTTTCAAGAGAAGAAAGTAATGATTCTTGCCTTTGCAAAAAAAGGCTTCGAATTGAATCAAAATTGCAATCTGTCTTGATGTTCAGCTAGTTCTTCATTTTATCCCTTGTGTGCTAAGATTTGCAAAGGCTATCCATTGTTTAAAACTCTCAGTATATGAAGTGGTCTCGGTAAGATAACACATCAAAGAGGAACACATCACCTGTTTTGCATCAAGAACACATCAAACAATAGCTTTCGGATTCGACAATGATCAAGCTCGAAGAACGAAGACATATCTCATGTCTAATGCATTAGTTTGATCTCTGGTGTGTAAGGTAACCCCTCGATCAATCTTAGCACTAAAACTCTGAAAATTGCAAAGTCTTCAAAATCACTTTCGATATAGTATTTCATTTTTACAAAAATGTTTTCCGAAAGGTTTTAATCATAATTTTAATGAGTTTTGAATTATTTAAAAGTGTTTATTCTTATATCAAAGTGTTTTGAGTCATTGAAATGGTTCTTTAGTGTCAAAATATTAATTTCTCAAAAATAAGGCTATCCAGCAATTGGCACGTCTTAGACTAAAATCTTATATTTCTAACGAGAAAAATGTGGGCACTTCTGCTTCCTCGATTTTTCTATTCCTTCACAGTTTTGCCAGGTTATCTTAATTGAAATATTCTCTAGTAACACCTAGATGATTCCCATTGTCTCGCACGCCCAAAAAACTTTAGATTGAACAATGTTTTGAATTCAAATCATTTTTTAGTACTCTTGCTCTTTAACCTTCACCTTCAAATTTTATAAAACACGCATTCTCTGATTTTCAAAAATTCAACACGCACGATATTTGGAAGTTAGATTGAGCTTTTCGAAGAGTTTTTCAAGAGAAGAAAGTAATGATTCTTGCCTTTGCAAAAAAAGGCTTCGAATTGAATCAAAATTGCAATCTGTCTTGATGTTCAGCTAGTTCTTCATTTTATCCCTTGTGTGCTAAGATTTGCAGAGGCTATCCATTGTTTAAAACTCTAAGTATATGAAGTGGTCTCGGTAAGATAACACATCAAAGAGGAACACATCACCTGTTTTGCATCAAGAACACATCAAACAATAGCTTTCGAATTCGACAATGATCAAGCTCGAAGAACGAAGACATATCTCATGTCTAATGCATTAGTTTGATCTCTGGTGTGTAAGGTAACCCCTCGATCAATCTTAGCACTAAAACTCTGAAAATTGCAAAGTCTTCAAAATCACTTTTGATATAGTATTTCATTTTTACAAAAATGTTTTCCGAAAGGTTTTAATCATAATTTTAATGAGTTTTGAATTATTTAAAAGTGTTTAATCTTATACCAAAGTGTTTTGAGTCAATGAAATGGTTCTTTAGTGTCAAAATACTAATTTTTCAAAAATAAGGCTATCCAGCAATTTGCACGTCTTAGACTAAAATCTTATATTTCTAACGAGAAAAATGTGGGCACTTCTGCTTGCTCGATTTTTCTATTCCTTCACAGTTTTGCCAGGTTATCTTAATTGAAATATTCTCTAGTAACACCTAGATGATTCCCATTGTCTCGCACGCCCAAAAAACTTTAGATTGAACAATGTTTTGAATTCAAATCATTTTTTAGTACTCTTGCTCTTTAACCTTCAACTTCGAATTTTATAAAACACTCATTCTCTGATTTTTAAAAATTCAACACGCACGATATTTGCAAGTTAGATTGAGCTTTTCGAAGAGTTTTTCAAGAGCAGAAAGTAATGATTCTTGCCTTTGCAAAAAAAGGCTTCGAATTGAATCAAAATTGCAATCTGTCTTGATGTTCAGCTAGTTCTTCATTTTATCCCTTGTGTGCTAAGATTTGCAGAGGCTATCCATTGTTTAAAACTCTAAGTATATGAAGTGGTCTCGGTAAGATAACACATCAAAGAGGAACACATCACCTGTTTTGCATCAAGAACACATCAAACAATAGCTTTCGAATTCGACAATGATCAAGCTCGAAGAACGAAGACATATCTCATGTCTAATGCGTTAGTTTGATCTCTGGTGTGTAAGGTAACCCCTCGATCAATCTTAGCACTAAAACTCTGAAAATTGCAAAGTCTTCAAAATCACTTTTGATATAGTATTTCATTTTTACAAAAATGTTTTCCGAAAGGTTTTAATCATAATTTTAATGAGTTTTGAATTATTTAAAAGTGTTTAATCTTATACCAAAGTGTTTTGAGTCAATGAAATGGTTCTTTAGTGTCAAAATACTAATTTTTCAAAAATAAGGCTATCCAGCAATTTGCACGTCTTAGACTAAAATCTTATATTTCTAACGAGAAAAATGTGGGCACTTCTGCTTGCTCGATTTTTCTATTCCTTCACAGTTTTGCCAGGTTATCTTAATTGAAATATTCTCTAGTAACACCTAGATGATTCCCATTGTCTCGCACGCCCAAAAAACTTTAGATTGAACAATGTTTTGAATTCAAATCATTTTTTAGTACTCATGCTCTTTCACCTTCAACTTCAAATTTTATAAAACACTCATTCTCTGATTTTTAAAAATTCAACACGCACGATATTTGCAAGTTAGATTGACCTTTTCAAAGAGTTTTTCAAGAGAAGAAAGTAATGATTCTTGCCTTTGCAAAAAAAGGCTTCGAATTGAATCAAAATTGCAATCTGTCTTGATGTTCAGCTAGTTCTTCATTTTATCCCTTGTGTGCTAAGATTTGCAGAGGCTATCCATTGTTTAAAACTCTAAGTATTTGAAGTGGTCTCGGTAAGATAACACATCAAAGAGGAACACATCACCTGTTTTGCATCAAGAACACATCAAACAATAGCTTTCGAATTCGACAATGATCAAGCTCGAAGAACGAAGACATATCTCATGTCTAATGCATTAGTTTGATATCTGGTGTGTAAGGTAACCCCTCGATCAATCTTAGCACTAAAACTCTGAA
Organism: Paratinospora sagittata; assembly: GCA_035771175.1. NCBI lineage: Eukaryota > Viridiplantae > Streptophyta > Magnoliopsida > Ranunculales > Menispermaceae > Paratinospora > Paratinospora sagittata. The sequence goes on from CM069603.1 coordinate 18,131,268, forward strand.
AATTGCAAAGTCTTCAAAATCACTTTTGATATAGTATTTCATTTTTACAAAAATGTTTTCCGAAAGGTTTTAATCATAATTTTAATGAGTTTGAATTATTTAAAAGTGTTTAATCTTATACCAAAGTGTTTTGAGTCAATGAAATGGTTCTTTAGTGTCAAAATACTAATTTTTCAAAAATAAGGCTATCCAGCAATTTGCACGTCTTAGACTAAAATCTTATATTTCTAACGAGAAAAATGTGGGCACTTCTGCTTGCTCGATTTTTCTATTCCTTCACAGTTTTGCCAGGTTATCTTAATTGAAATATTCTCTAGTAACACCTAGATGATTCCCATTGTCTCGCACGCCCAAAAAACTTTAGATTGAACAATGTTTTGAATTCAAATCATTTTTTAGTACTCTTGCTCTTTAACCTTCAACTTCAAATTTTATAAAACACGCATTCTCTGATTTTCAAAAATTCAACACGCACGATATTTGCAAGTTAGATTGAGCTTTTCGAAGAGTTTTTCAAGAGAAGAAAGTAATGATTCTTGCCTTTGCAAAAAAAGGCTTCGAATTGAATCAAAATTGCAATCTGTCTTGATGTTCAGCTAGTTCTTCATTTTATCCCTTGTGTGCTAAGATTTGCAAAGGCTATCCATTGTTTAAAACTCTCAGTATATGAAGTGGTCTCGGTAAGATAACACATCAAAGAGGAACACATCACCTGTTTTGCATCAAGAACACATCAAACAATAGCTTTCGAATTCGACAATGATCAAGCTCGAAGAACGAAGACATATCTCATGTCTAATGCATTAGTTTGATCTCTGGTGTGTAAGGTAACCCCTCGATCAATCTTAGCACTAAAACTCAGAAAATTGCAAAGTCTTCAAAATCACTTTCGATATAGTATTTCATTTTTACAAAAATGTTTTCCGAAAGGTTTTAATCATAATTTTAATGAGTTTTGAATTATTTAAAAGTGTTTATTCTTATATCAAAGTGTTTTGAGTCATTGAAATGGTTCTTTAGTGTCAAAATATTAATTTCTCAAAAATAAGGCTATCCAGCAATTGGCACGTCTTAGACTAAAATCTTATATTTCTAACGAGAAAAATGTGGGCACTTCTGCTTGCTCGATTTTTCTATTCCTTCACAGTTTTGCCAGGTTATCTTAATTGAAATATTCTCTAGTAACACCTAGATGATTCCCATTGTCTCGCACGCCCAAAAAACTTTAGATTGAACAATGTTTTGAATTCAAATCATTTTTTAGTACTCTTGCTCTTTAACCTTCAACTTCAAATTTTATAAAACACTCATTCTCTGATTTTCAAAAATTCAACACGCACGATATTTGCAAGTTAGATTGAGCTTTTCGAAGAGTTTTTCAAGAGAAGAAAGTAATGATTCTTGCCTTTGCAAAAAAAGGCTTCGAATTGAATCAAAATTGCAATCTGTCTTGATGTTCAGCTAGTTCTTCATTTTATCCCTTGTGTGCTAAGATTTGCAAAGGCTATCCATTGTTTAAAACTCTAATTATATGAAGTGGTCTCGTTAAGATAACACATCAAAGAGGAACACATCACCTGTTTTGCATCAAGAACACATCAAACAATAGCTTTCGAATTCGACAATGATCAAGCTTGAAGAACGAAGACATATCTCATGTCTAATGCATTAGTTTGATCTCTGGTGTGTAAGGTAACCCCTCGATCAATCTTAGCACTAAAACTCAGAAAATTGCAAAGTCTTCAAAATCACTTTCGATATAGTATTTCATTTTTACAAAAATGTTTTCCGAAAGGTTTTAATCATAATTTTAATGAGTTTTGAATTATTTAAAAGTGTTTATTCTTATATCAAAGTGTTTTGAGTCATTGAAATGGTTCTTTAGTGTCAAAATATTAATTTCTCAAAAATAAGGCTATCCAGCAATTGGCACGTCTTAGACTAAAATCTTATATTTCTAACGAGAAAAATGTGGGCACTTCTGCTTGCTCGATTTTTCTATTCCTTCACAGTTTTGCCAGGTTATCTTAATTGAAATATTCTCTAGTAACACCTAGATGATTCCCATTGTCTCGCACGCCCAAAAAACTTTAGATTGAACAATGTTTTGAATTCAAATCATTTTTTAGTACTCTTGCTCTTTAACCTTCAACTTCAAATTTTATAAAACACGTATTCTCTGATTTTCAAAAATTCAACACGCACGATATTTGCAAGTTAGATTGAGCTTTTCGAAGAGTTTTTCAAGAGAAGAAAGTAATGATTCTTGCCTTTGCAAAAAAAGGCTTCGAATTGAATCAAAATTGCAATCTGTCTTGATGTTCAGCTAGTTCTTCATTTTATCCCTTGTGTGCTAAGATTTGCAGAGGCTATCCATTGTTTAAAACTCTAATTATATGAAGTGGTCTCGGTAAGATAACACATCAAAGAGGAACACATCACCTGTTTTGCATCAAGAACACATCAAACAATAGCTTTCGAATTCGACAATGATCAAGCTCGAAGAACGAAGACATATCTCATGTCTAAAGCATTAGTTTGATCTCTGGTGTGTAAGGTAACCCCTCGATCAATCTTAGCACTAAAACTCTGAAAATTGCAAAGTCTTCAAAATCACTTTTGATATAGTATTTCATTTTTACAAAAATGTTTTCCGAAAGGTTTTAATCATAATTTTAATGAGTTTTGAATTATTTAAAAGTGTTTAATCTTATACCAAAGTGTTTTGAGTCAATGAAATGGTTCTTTAGTGTCAAAATACTAATTTTTCAAAAATAAGGCTATCCAGCAATTTGCACGTCTTAGACTAAAATCTTATATTTCTAACGAGAAAAATGTGGGCACTTCTGCTTGCTCGATTTTTCTATTCCTTCACAGTTTTGCCAGGTTATCTTAATTGAAATATTCTCTAGTAACACCTAGATGATTCCCATTGTCTCGCACGCCCAAAAAACTTTAGATTGAACAATGTTTTGAATTCAAATCATTTTTTAGTACTCTTGCTCTTTAACCTTCAACTTCAAATTTTATAAAACACGCATTCTCTGATTTTCAAAAATTCAACACGCACGATATTTGCAAGTTAGATTGAGCTTTTCGAAGAGTTTTTCAAGAGAAGAAAGTAATGATTCTTGCCTTTGCAAAAAAAGGCTTCGAATTGAATCAAAATTGCAATCTGTCTTGATGTTCAGCTAGTTCTTCATTTTATCCCTTGTGTGCTAAGATTTGCAAAGGCTATCCATTGTTTAAAACTCTCAGTATATGAAGTGGTCTCGGTAAGATAACACATCAAAGAGGAACACATCAGCTGTTTTGCATCAAGAACACATCAAACAATAGCTTTCGGATTCGACAATGATCAAGCTCGAAGAACGAAGACATATCTCATGTCTAATGCATTAGTTTGATCTCTGGTGTGTAAGGTAACCCCTCGATCAATCTTAGCACTAAAACTCTGAAAATTGCAAAGTCTTCAAAATCACTTTTGATATAGTATTTCATTTTTACAAAAATGTTTTCCGAAAGGTTTTAATCATAATTTTAATGAGTTTTGAATTATTTAAAAGTGTTTAATCTTATACCAAAGTGTTTTGAGTCAATGAAATGGTTCTTTAGTGTCAAAATACTAATTTTTCAAAAATAAGGCTATCCAGCAATTTGCACGTCTTAGACTAAAATCTTATATTTCTAACGAGAAAAATGTGGGCACTTCTGCTTGCTCGATTTTTCTATTCCTTCACAGTTTTGCCAGGTTATCTTAATTGAAATATTCTCTAGTAACACCTAGATGATTCCCATTGTCTCGCACGCCCAAAAAACTTTAGATTGAACAATGTTTTGAATTCAAATCATTTTTTAGTACTCTTGCTCTTTAACCTTCAACTTCGAATTTTATAAAACACTCATTCTCTGATTTTTAAAAATTCAACACGCACGATATTTGCAAGTTAGATTGAGCTTTTCGAAGAGTTTTTCAAGAGCAGAAAGTAATGATTCTTGCCTTTGCAAAAAAAGGCTTCGAATTGAATCAAAATTGCAATCTGTCTTGATGTTCAGCTAGTTCTTCATTTTATCCCTTGTGTGCTAAGATTTGCAGAGGCTATCCATTGTTTAAAACTCTAAGTATATGAAGTGGTCTCGGTAAGATAACACATCAAAGAGGAACACATCAGCTGTTTTGCATCAAGAACACATCAAACAATAGCTTTCGAATTCGACAATGATCAAGCTCGAAGAACGAAGACATATCTCATGTCTAATGCATTAGTTTGATCTCTGGTGTGTAAGGTAACCCCTCGATCAATCTTAGCACTAAAACTCTGAAAATTGCAAAGTCTTCAAAATCACTTTTGATATAGTATTTCATTTTTACAAAAATGTTTTCCGAAAGGTTTTAATCATAATTTTAATGAGTTTTGAATTATTTAAAAGTGTTTAATCTTATACCAAAGTGTTTTGAGTCAATGAAATGGTTCTTTAGTGTCAAAATACTAATTTTTCAAAAATAAGGCTATCCAGCAATTTGCACGTCTTAGACTAAAATCTTATATTTCTAACGAGAAAAATGTGGGCACTTCTGCTTGCTCGATTTTTCTATTCCTTCACAGTTTTGCCAGGTTATCTTAATTGAAATATTCTCTAGTAACACCTAGATGATTCCCATTGTCTCGCACGCCCAAAAAACTTTAGATTGAACAATGTTTTGAATTCAAATCATTTTTTAGTACTCATGCTCTTTCACCTTCAACTTCAAATTTTATAAAACACTCATTCTCTGATTTTTAAAAATTCAACACGCACGATATTTGCAAGTTAGATTGAGCTTTTCGAAGAGTTTTTCAAGAGAAGAAAGTAATGATTCTTGCCTTTGCAAAAAAAGGCTTCGAATTGAATCAAAATTGCAATCTGTCTTGATGTTCAGCTAGTTCTTCATTTTATCCCTTGTGTGCTAAGATTTGCAGAGGCTATCCATTGTTTAAAACTCTAAGTATATGAAGTGGTCTCGGTAAGATAACACATCAAAGAGGAACACATCACCTGTTTTGCATCAAGAACACATCAAACAATAGCTTTCGAATTCGACAATGATCAAGCTCGAAGAACGAAGACATATCTCATGTCTAATGCATTAGTTTGATCTCTGGTGTGTAAGGTAACCCCTCGATCAATCTTAGCACTAAAACTCTGAAAATTGCAAAGTCTTCAAAATCACTTTTGATATAGTATTTCATTTTTACAAAAATGTTTTCCGAAAGGTTTTAATCATAATTTTAATGAGTTTTGAATTATTTAAAAGTGTTTAATCTTATACCAAAGTGTTTTGAGTCAATGAAATGGTTCTTTAGTGTCAAAATACTAATTTTTCAAAAATAAGGCTATCCAGCAATTTGCACGTCTTAGACTAAAATCTTATATTTCTAACGAGAAAAATGTGGGCACTTCTGCTTGCTCGATTTTTCTATTCCTTCACAGTTTTGCCAGGTTATCTTAATTGAAATATTCTCTAGTAACACCTAGATGATTCCCATTGTCTCGCACGCCCAAAAAACTTTAGATTGAACAATGTTTTGAATTCAAATCATTTTTTAGTACTCTTGCTCTTTAACCTTCAACTTCGAATTTTATAAAACACTCATTCTCTGATTTTTAAAAATTCAACACGCACGATATTTGCAAGTTAGATTGAGCTTTTCGAAGAGTTTTTCAAGAGCAGAAAGTAATGATTCTTGCCTTTGCAAAAAAAGGCTTCGAATTGAATCAAAATTGCAATCTGTCTTGATGTTCAGCTAGTTCTTCATTTTATCCCTTGTGTGCTAAGATTTGCAGAGGCTATCCATTGTTTAAAACTCTAAGTATATGAAGTGGTCTCGGTAAGATAACACATCAAAGAGGAACACATCACCTGTTTTGCATCAAGAACACATCAAACAATAGCTTTCGAATTCGACAATGATCAAGCTCGAAGAACGAAGACATATCTCATGTCTAATGCATTAGTTTGATCTCTGGTGTGTAAGGTAACCCCTCGATCAATCTTAGCACTAAAACTCTGAAAATTGCAAAGTCTTCAAAATCACTTTTGATATAGTATTTCATTTTTACAAAAATGTTTTCCGAAAGGTTTTAATCATAATTTTAATGAGTTTTGAATTATTTAAAAGTGTTTAATCTTATACCAAAGTGTTTTGAGTCAATGAAATGGTTCTTTAGTGTCAAAATACTAATTTTTCAAAAATAAGGCTATCCAGCAATTTGCACGTCTTAGACTAAAATCTTATATTTCTAACGAGAAAAATGTGGGCACTTCTGCTTGCTCGATTTTTCTATTCCTTCACAGTTTTGCCAGGTTATCTTAATTGAAATATTCTCTAGTAACACCTAGATGATTCCCATTGTCTCGCACGCCCAAAAAACTTTAGATTGAACAATGTTTTGAATTCAAATCATTTTTTAGTACTCTTGCTCTTTAACCTTCAACTTCGAATTTTATAAAACACTCATTCTCTGATTTTTAAAAATTCAACACGCACGATATTTGCAAGTTAGATTGAGCTTTTCGAAGAGTTTTTCAAGAGCAGAAAGTAATGATTCTTGCCTTTGCAAAAAAAGGCTTCGAATTGAATCAAAATTGCAATCTGTCTTGATGTTCAGCTAGTTCTTCATTTTATCCCTTGTGTGCTAAGATTTGCAGAGGCTATCCATTGTTTAAAACTCTAAGTATATGAAGTGGTCTCGGTAAGATAACACATCAAAGAGGAACACATCACCTGTTTTGCATCAAGAACACATCAAACAATAGCTTTCGAATTCGACAATGATCAAGCTCGAAGAACGAAGACATATCTCATGTCTAATGCATTAGTTTGATCTCTGGTGTGTAAGGTAACCCCTCGATCAATCTTAGCACTAAAACTCTGAAAATTGCAAAGTCTTCAAAATCACTTTTGATATAGTATTTCATTTTTACAAAAATGTTTTCCGAAAGGTTTTAATCATAATTTTAATGAGTTTTGAATTATTTAAAAGTGTTTAATCTTATACCAAAGTGTTTTGAGTCAATGAAATGGTTCTTTAGTGTCAAAATACTAATTTTTCAAAAATAAGGCTATCCAGCAATTTGCACGTCTTAGACTAAAATCTTATATTTCTAACGAGAAAAATGTGGGCACTTCTGCTTGCTCGATTTTTCTATTCCTTCACAGTTTTGCCAGGTTATCTTAATTGAAATATTCTCTAGTAACACCTAGATGATTCCCATTGTCTCGCACGCCCAAAAAACTTTAGATTGAACAATGTTTTGAATTCAAATCATTTTTTAGTACTCATGCTCTTTCACCTTCAACTTCAAATTTTATAAAACACTCATTCTCTGATTTTTAAAAATTCAACACGCACGATATTTGCAAGTTAGATTGAGCTTTTCGAAGAGTTTTTCAAGAGCAGAAAGTAATGATTCTTGCCTTTGCAAAAAAAGGCTTCGAATTGAATCAAAATTGCAATCTGTCTTGATGTTCAGCTAGTTCTTCATTTTATCCCTTGTGTGCTAAGATTTGCAGAGGCTATCCATTGTTTAAAACTCTAAGTATATGAAGTGGTCTCGGTAAGATAACACATCAAAGAGGAACACATCAGCTGTTTTGCATCAAGAACACATCAAACAATAGCTTTCGAATTCGACAATGATCAAGCTCGAAGAACGAAGACATATCTCATGTCTAATGCATTAGTTTGATCTCTGGTGTGTAAGGTAACCCCTCGATCAATCTTAGCACTAAAACTCTGAAAATTGCAAAGTCTTCAAAATCACTTTTGATATAGTATTTCATTTTTACAAAAATGTTTTCCGAAAGGTTTTAATCATAATTTTAATGAGTTTTGAATTATTTAAAAGTGTTTAATCTTATACCAAAGTGTTTTGAGTCAATGAAATGGTTCTTTAGTGTCAAAATACTAATTTTTCAAAAATAAGGCTATCCAGCAATTTGCACGTCTTAGACTAAAATCTTATATTTCTAACGAGAAAAATGTGGGCACTTCTGCTTGCTCGATTTTTCTATTCCTTCACAGTTTTGCCAGGTTATCTTAATTGAAATATTCTCTAGTAACACCTAGATGATTCCCATTGTCTCGCACGCCCAAAAAACTTTAGATTGAACAATGTTTTGAATTCAAATCATTTTTTAGTACTCATGCTCTTTCACCTTCAACTTCAAATTTTATAAAACACTCATTCTCTGATTTTTAAAAATTCAACACGCACGATATTTGCAAGTTAGATTGAGCTTTTCGAAGAGTTTTTCAAGAGAAGAAAGTAATGATTCTTGCCTTTGCAAAAAAAGGCTTCGAATTGAATCAAAATTGCAATCTGTCTTGATGTTCAGCTAGTTCTTCATTTTATCCCTTGTGTGCTAAGATTTGCAGAGGCTATCCATTGTTTAAAACTCTAAGTATATGAAGTGGTCTCGGTAAGATAACACATCAAAGAGGAACACATCACCTGTTTTGCATCAAGAACACATCAAACAATAGCTTTCGAATTCGACAATGATCAAGCTCGAAGAACGAAGACATATCTCATGTCTAATGCATTAGTTTGATCTCTGGTGTGTAAGGTAACCCCTCGATCAATCTTAGCACTAAAACTCTGAAAATTGCAAAGTCTTCAAAATCACTTTTGATATAGTATTTCATTTTTACAAAAATGTTTTCCGAAAGGTTTTAATCATAATTTTAATGAGTTTTGAATTATTTAAAAGTGTTTAATCTTATACCAAAGTGTTTTGAGTCAATGAAATGGTTCTTTAGTGTCAAAATACTAATTTTTCAAAAATAAGGCTATCCAGCAATTTGCACGTCTTAGACTAAAATCTTATATTTCTAACGAGAAAAATGTGGGCACTTCTGCTTGCTCGATTTTTCTATTCCTTCACAGTTTTGCCAGGTTATCTTAATTGAAATATTCTCTAGTAACACCTAGATGATTCCCATTGTCTCGCACGCCCAAAAAACTTTAGATTGAACAATGTTTTGAATTCAAATCATTTTTTAGTACTCTTGCTCTTTAACCTTCAACTTCGAATTTTATAAAACACTCATTCTCTGATTTTTAAAAATTCAACACGCACGATATTTGCAAGTTAGATTGAGCTTTTCGAAGAGTTTTTCAAGAGCAGAAAGTAATGATTCTTGCCTTTGCAAAAAAAGGCTTCGAATTGAATCAAAATTGCAATCTGTCTTGATGTTCAGCTAGTTCTTCATTTTATCCCTTGTGTGCTAAGATTTGCAGAGGCTATCCATTGTTTAAAACTCTAAGTATATGAAGTGGTCTCGGTAAGATAACACATCAAAGAGGAACACATCACCTGTTTTGCATCAAGAACACATCAAACAATAGCTTTCGAATTCGACAATGATCAAGCTCGAAGAACGAAGACATATCTCATGTCTAATGCATTAGTTTGATCTCTGGTGTGTAAGGTAACCCCTCGATCAATCTTAGCACTAAAACTCTGAAAATTGCAAAGTCTTCAAAATCACTTTTGATATAGTATTTCATTTTTACAAAAATGTTTTCCGAAAGGTTTTAATCATAATTTTAATGAGTTTTGAATTATTTAAAAGTGTTTAATCTTATACCAAAGTGTTTTGAGTCAATGAAATGGTTCTTTAGTGTCAAAATACTAATTTTTCAAAAATAAGGCTATCCAGCAATTTGCACGTCTTAGACTAAAATCTTATATTTCTAACGAGAAAAATGTGGGCACTTCTGCTTGCTCGATTTTTCTATTCCTTCACAGTTTTGCCAGGTTATCTTAATTGAAATATTCTCTAGTAACACCTAGATGATTCCCATTGTCTCGCACGCCCAAAAAACTTTAGATTGAACAATGTTTTGAATTCAAATCATTTTTTAGTACTCTTGCTCTTTAACCTTCAACTTCGAATTTTATAAAACACTCATTCTCTGATTTTTAAAAATTCAACACGCACGATATTTGCAAGTTAGATTGAGCTTTTCGAAGAGTTTTTCAAGAGCAGAAAGTAATGATTCTTGCCTTTGCAAAAAAAGGCTTCGAATTGAATCAAAATTGCAATCTGTCTTGATGTTCAGCTAGTTCTTCATTTTATCCCTTGTGTGCTAAGATTTGCAGAGGCTATCCATTGTTTAAAACTCTAAGTATATGAAGTGGTCTCGGTAAGATAACACATCAAAGAGGAACACATCAGCTGTTTTGCATCAAGAACACATCAAACAATAGCTTTCGAATTCGACAATGATCAAGCTCGAAGAACGAAGACATATCTCATGTCTAATGCATTAGTTTGATCTCTGGTGTGTAAGGTAACCCCTCGATCAATCTTAGCACTAAAACTCTGAAAATTGCAAAGTCTTCAAAATCACTTTTGATATAGTATTTCATTTTTACAAAAATGTTTTCCGAAAGGTTTTAATCATAATTTTAATGAGTTTTGAATTATTTAAAAGTGTTTAATCTTATACCAAAGTGTTTTGAGTCAATGAAATGGTTCTTTAGTGTCAAAATACTAATTTTTCAAAAATAAGGCTATCCAGCAATTTGCACGTCTTAGACTAAAATCTTATATTTCTAACGAGAAAAATGTGGGCACTTCTGCTTGCTCGATTTTTCTATTCCTTCACAGTTTTGCCAGGTTATCTTAATTGAAATATTCTCTAGTAACACCTAGATGATTCCCATTGTCTCGCACGCCCAAAAAACTTTAGATTGAACAATGTTTTGAATTCAAATCATTTTTTAGTACTCATGCTCTTTCACCTTCAACTTCAAATTTTATAAAACACTCATTCTCTGATTTTTAAAAATTCAACACGCACGATATTTGCAAGTTAGATTGAGCTTTTCGAAGAGTTTTTCAAGAGAAGAAAGTAATGATTCTTGCCTTTGCAAAAAAAGGCTTCGAATTGAATCAAAATTGCAATCTGTCTTGATGTTCAGCTAGTTCTTCATTTTATCCCTTGTGTGCTAAGATTTGCAGAGGCTATCCATTGTTTAAAACTCTAAGTATATGAAGTGGTCTCGGTAAGATAACACATCAAAGAGGAACACATCACCTGTTTTGCATCAAGAACACATCAAACAATAGCTTTCGAATTCGACAATGATCAAGCTTGAAGAACGAAGACATTTCTCATGTCTAATGCATTAGTTTGATCTCTGGTGTGTAAGGTAACCCCTCGATCAATCTTAGCACTAAAACTCTGAAAATTGCAAAGTCTTCAAAATCACTTTTGATATAGTATTTCATTTTTACAAAAATGTTTTCCGAAAGGTTTTAATCATAATTTTAATGAGTTTTGAATTATTTAAAAGTGTTTAATCTTATACCAAAGTGTTTTGAGTCAATGAAATGGTTCTTTAGTGTCAAAATACTAATTTTTCAAAAATAAGGCTATCCAGCAATTTGCACGTCTTAGACTAAAATCTTATATTTCTAACGAGAAAAATGTGGGCACTTCTGCTTGCTCGATTTTTCTATTCCTTCACAGTTTTGCCAGGTTATCTTAATTGAAATATTCTCTAGTAACACCTAGATGATTCCCATTGTCTCGCACGCCCAAAAAACTTTAGATTGAACAATGTTTTGAATTCAAATCATTTTTTAGTACTCTTGCTCTTTAACCTTCAACTTCGAATTTTATAAAACACTCATTCTCTGATTTTTAAAAATTCAACACGCACGATATTTGCAAGTTAGATTGAGCTTTTCGAAGAGTTTTTCAAGAGCAGAAAGTAATGATTCTTGCCTTTGCAAAAAAAGGCTTCGAATTGAATCAAAATTGCAATCTGTCTTGATGTTCAGCTAGTTCTTCATTTTATCCCTTGTGTGCTAAGATTTGCAGAGGCTATCCATTGTTTAAAACTCTAAGTATATGAAGTGGTCTCGGTAAGATAACACATCAAAGAGGAACACATCACCTGTTTTGCATCAAGAACACATCAAACAATAGCTTTCGAATTCGACAATGATCAAGCTCGAAGAACGAAGACATATCTCATGTCTAATGCATTAGTTTGATCTCTGGTGTGTAAGGTAACCCCTCGATCAATCTTAGCACTAAAACTCTGAAAATTGCAAAGTCTTCAAAATCACTTTTGATATAGTATTTCATTTTTACAAAAATGTTTTCCGAAAGGTTTTAATCATAATTTTATTGAGTTTTGAATTATTTAAAAGTGTTTAATCTTATACCAAAGTGTTTTGAGTCAATGAAATGGTTCTTTAGTGTCAAAATACTAATTTTTCAAAAATAAGGCTATCCAGCAATTTGCACGTCTTAGACTAAAATCTTATATTTCTAACGAGAAAAATGTGGGCACTTCTGCTTGCTCGAGTTTTCTATTCCTTCACAGTTTTGCCAGGTTATCTTAATTGAAATATTCTCTAGTAACACCTAGATGATTCCCATTGTCTCGCACGCCCAAAAAACTTTAGATTGAACAATGTTTTGAATTCAAATCATTTTTTAGTACTCTTGCTCTTTCACCTTCAACTTCAAATTTTATAAAACACTCATTCTCTGATTTTTAAAAATTCAACACGCACGATATTTGCAAGTTAGATTGAGATTTTCGAAGAGTTTTTCAAGAGAAGAAAGCAATGATTCTTGCCTTTGCAAAAAAAGGCTTCGAATTGAATCAAAATTGCAATCTGTCTTGATGTTCAGCTAGTTCTTCATTTTATCCCTTGTGTGCTAAGATTTGCAGAGGCTATCCATTGTTTAAAACTATAAGTATATGAAGTGGTCTCGGTAAGATAACACATCAAAGAGGAACACATCACCTGTTTTGCATCAAGAACACATCAAACAATAGCTTTCGGATTCGACAATGATCAAGCTCGAAGAACGAAGACATATCTCATGTCTAATGCATTAGTTTGATCTCTGGTGTGTAAGGTAACCCCTCGATCAATCTTAGCACTAAAACTCTGAAAATTGCAAAGTCTTCAAAATCACTTTCGATATAGTATTTCATTTTTACAAAAATGTTTTCCGAAAGGTTTTAATCATAATTTTAATGAGTTTTGAATTATTTAAAAGTGTTTATTCTTATATCAAAGTGTTTTGAGTCATTGAAATGGTTCTTTAGTGTCAAAATACTAATTGTTCAAAAATAAGGCTATCCAGCAATTTGCACGTCTTAGACTAAAATCTTATATTTCTAACGAGAAAAATGTGGGCACTTCTGCTTGCTCGATTTTTCTATTCCTTCACAGTTTTGCCAGGTTATCTTAATTGAAATATTCTCTAGTAACACCTAGATGATTCCCATTGTCTCGCACGCCCAAAAAACTTTAGATTGAACAATGTTTTGAATTCAAATCATTTTTTAGTACTCTTGCTCTTTAACCTTCAACTTCAAATTTTATAAAACACTCATTCTCTGATTTTTAAAAATTCAACACGCACGATATTTGCAAGTTAGATTGAGCTTTTCGAAGAGTTTTTCAAGAGAAGAAAGTAATGATTCTTGCCTTTGCAAAAAAAGGCCTCGAATTGAATCAAAATTGCAATCTGTCTTGATGTTCAGCTAGTTCTTCATTTTATCCCTTATGTGCTAAGATTTGCAGAGGCTATCCATTGTTTAAAACTCTAAGTATATGAAGTGGTCTCGCTAAGAGAACACATCAAAGAGGAACACATCACCTGTTTTGCATCAAGAACACATCAAACAATAGCTTTCGAATTTGACAATGATCAAGCTCGAAGAACGAAGACATATCTCACGTCTAATGCATTAGTTTGATCTCTGGTGTGTAAGGTAACCCCTCGATCAATCTTAGCACTAAAACTCAGAAAATTGCAAAGTCTTCAAAATCACTTTCGATATAGTATTTCATTTTTACAAAAATATTTTCCGAAAGGTTTTAATCATAATTTTAATGAGTTTTGAATTATTTAAAAGTGTTTATTCTTATATCAAAGTGTTTTGAGTCATTGAAATGCTTCTTTAGTGTCAAAATATTAATTTCTCAAAAATAAGGCTATCCAGCAATTGGCACGTCTTAGACTAAAATCTTATATTTCTAACGAGAAAAATGTGGGCACTTCTGCTTGCTCGATTTTTCTATTCCATCACAGTTTTGCCAGGTTATCTTAATTGAAATATTCTCTAGTAACACCTAGATGATTCCCATTGTCTCTCACGCCCAAAAAACTTTAGATTGAACAATGTTTTGAATTCAAATCATTTTTTAGTACTCTTGCTCTTTAACCTTCAACTTCAAATTTTATAAAACACGCATTCTCTGATTTTCAAAAATTCAACACGCACGATATTTGCAAGTTAGATTGAGCTTTTCGAAGAGTTTTTCAAGAGAAGAAAGTAATGATTCTTGCCTTTGCAAAAAAAGGCTTCGAATTGAATCAAAATTGCAATCTGTCTTGATGTTCAGCTAGTTCTTCATTTTATCCCTTGTGTGCTAAGATTTGCAGAGGCTATCCATTGTTTAAAACTCTAAGTATATGAAGTGGTCTCGGTAAGATAACACATCAAAAAAGAACACATAACCTGTTTTGCATCAAGAACACATCAAACAATAGCTTTCGAATTCGACAATGATCAAGCTCGAAGAACAAAGACATATCTCATGTCTAATGCATTAGTTTGATCTCTGGTGTGTAAGGTAACCCCTCGATCAATCTTAGCACTAAAACTCTGAAAATTGCAAAGTCTTCAAAATCACTTTTGATATAGTATTTCATTTTGAAAAAAATGTTTTCCGAAAGGTTTTAATCATAATTTCAATGAGTTTTGAATTATTTAAAAGTGTTTAATCTTATATCAAAGTGTTTTGAGTCAATGAAATGGTTCTTTAGTGTCAAAATATTAATTTTTCAAAAATAAGGCTATCCAACAATTTGCCAAAAATTTTCAGAAGGCACTAGCGCACTATCAGTGTTGATAGCACGTAGACAGGGTTCAATAATAAAACATTTATTTTTTTGGAAAATTGTCTATAGCGCGCTATCCCCTTTGATAACTCGCTATAGAGCTGTTGCCTCGATTTTTCCATTTTTAGTAAAATGGGCAATAGCGCGCTATAGGCCTTGATAACACGCTATCGAATAGTCTAAAAAACTCGACGTCTCGGGTTTGTGTATATCGGCGTGCTATAGCCTGCTATCTGTCAATAGAGAAGATGGTACACACCCTAATAGCACGGTATCCACGTCTTAGACTAAAATCTGATATTTCAAACGAGAAAAATGTGGGCACTTCTGCTTGCTCGATTTTTCTATTCCTTTCACAGTTTCGCCAGGTTATCTTAATTGAAATATTCTCTAGTAACACAAAGATGATTCCCATTGTCTCGCAAGCCCAAAGCAACTTTAGATTAAACAATGTTTTGAATTCAAATCATTTTGTAGTACTCTTGCTCTTTAACCTTCAACTTCAAATTTTATAAAACGCTCATTCTCTGATTTTCAAAAATACAACACGCACGATTTTTGCAAGGTAGATTGAGCTTTCCAAAGAGTTTTTCAAGAGAAGAAAGTAATGATTCTTGCATTTGCAAAAACAATCTTCGAATTGAATCAAAATTGCAATCTGTCTTGATGTTCAGCAAGTTCTTCATTTTATCCCTTTTGTGCTAAGATTTGCAGAGGCTATCCATTGTTTAAAACTCTAAGTATATGAAGTGGTCTCGGTAAGATAACACATCAAAAAAGAACACATCACCTGTTTTGCATCAAGAACACATCAAACAATAGCTTTCGAAGTCTACAAAGATCAAGCTCGAAGAACAAAGACATATCTCATGTCTAATGCATTAGTTTGATCTCTGGTGTGTAGGGTAACCCGTCGATTAATCTCAGCACTAAAACTCTGTAAATTGCAAAGTCTTCAAAATCACTTTCGATATAGTATTTCATTTTGAAAAAAATGTTTTCCGAAAGGTTTTAATCATAATTTCAATGAGTTTTCAATTATTTAAAAGTGTTTAATCTTATATCAAAGTGTTTTGAGTCAATGAAATGGTTCTTTAGTGTCAAAATATTAATTTTTTCAAAAATAAGGCTATCCAGAATTTGCCAAAAATTTTCAGAAGCCACTAGCGCACTATCAGTGTTGATAGCACGCAGACAGGGTTCAATAATAAAATGTTTATTTTTTTGGAAAATTGTCTATAGCGCGTTATCCCCTTTGATAACTCGCTATAGAGCTGTTGCCGTGATTTTTCCATTTTTAGTAAAATGGGCAATAGCGCGCTATAGGCCTTGATAACATGCTATCGAATAGTCTAAAAAACTCGACCTCTCGGGTTTGTGTATATCGACGTGCTATAGCCTGCTATCTGTAAATAGAGAAGATGGTACACACCCTAATAGCACGGTATCCACGTCTTAGACTAAAATCTGATATCTCAAACGAGAAAAATGTGGGCACTTCTGCTTGCTCGATTTTTCTATTCCTTTCACAGTTTCGCCAGGTTATCTTAATTGAAATATTCTCTAGTAACACAAAGATGATTCCCATTGTCTCGCAAGCCCAAAGCAACTTTAGATTAAACAATGTTTTGAATTCAAATCATTTTGTAGTACTCTTGCTCCTTAACCTTCAACTTCAAATTTTATAAAATGCTCATTCTCTGATTTTCAAAAAAACAACACGCACGATTTTTGCAAGGTAGATTGAGCTTTCCAAAGAGTTTTTCAAGAGAAGAAAGTAATGATTCTTGCATTTGCAAAAACAAGCTTCGAATTGAATCAAAATTGCAATTTGCCTTGATGTTCAGCAAGTTCTTCGTTTTATCCCTTTTGTGCTAAGATTCGCAGAGGCTATCCATTGTTTAAAACTCTAAGTATATGGAGTGGTCTCGGTAAGAAAACAAATCAAAAAAGAACACATCACCTGTTTTGCATCAAGAACACATCAAACAATAGCTTTCGAAGTCTACAAAGATCAAGCTCGAAGAACAAAGACATATCTCATGTCTAATGCATTAGTTTGATCTCTGGTGTGTAGGGTAACCCGTCGATTAAGCTCAGCACTAAAACTCTGAAAATTGCAAAGTCTTCAAAATCACTTTCGATATAGTATTTCATTTTGAAAAAAATGTTTTCCGAAAGGTTTTAATCATAATTTCAATGAGTTTTGAATTATTTAAAAGTGTTTAATCTTATATCAAAGTGTTTTGAGTCAATGAAATGGTTCTTTAGTGTCAAAATATTAATTTTTCAAAAATAAGGCTATCCAACAATTTGCCAAAAATTTTCAGAAGGCACTAGCGCACTATCAGTGTTGATAGCACGTAGACAGGGTTCAATAATAAAACATTTATTTTTTTGGAAAATTGTCTATAGCGCGCTATCCCCTTTGATAACTCGCTATAGAGCTGTTGCCTTGATTTTTCCATTTTTAGTAAAATGGGCAATAGCGCGCTATAGGCCTTGATAACACGCTATCGAATAGTCTAAAAAACTCGACGTCTCGGGTTTGTGTATATCGACGTGCTATAGCCTGCTATCTGTCAATAGAGAAGATGGTACACACCCTAATAGCACGGTATCCACGTCTTAGACTAAAATCTGATATTTCAAACGAGAAAAATGTGGGCACTTCTGCTTGCTCGATTTTTCTATTCCTTTCACAGTTTCGCCAGGTTATCTTAATTGAAATATTCTCTAGTAACACAAAGATGATTCCCATTGTCTCGCAAGCCCAAAGCAACTTGAGATTAAACAATGTTTTGAATTCAAATCATTTTGTAGTACTCTTGCTCTTTAACCTTCAACTTCAAATTTTATAAAACGCTCATTCTCTGATTTTCAAAAATACAACACGCACGATTTTTGCAAGGTAGATTGAGCTTTCCAAAGAGTTTTTCAAGAGAAGAAAGTAATGATTCTTGCATTTGCAAAAACAATCTTCGAATTGAATCAAAATTGCAATCTGTCTTGATGTTCAGCAAGTTCTTCATTTTATCCCTTTTGTGCTAAGATTTGCAGAGGCTATCCATTGTTTAAAACTCTAAGTATATGAAGTGGTCTCGGTAAGATAACACATCAAAAAAGAACACATCACCTGTTTTGCATCAAGAACACATCAAACAATAGCTTTCGAAGTCTACAAAGATCAAGCTCGAAGAACAAAGACATATCTCATGTCTAATGCATTAGTTTGATCTCTGGTGTGTAGGGTAACCCGTCGATTAATCTCAGCACTAAAACTCTGTAAATTGCAAAGTCTTCAAAATCACTTTCGATATAGTATTTCATTTTGAAAAAAATGTTTTCCGAAAGGTTTTAATCATAATTTCAATGAGTTTTGAATTTTTTAAAAGTGTTTAATCTTATATCAAAGTGTTTTGAGTCAATGAAATGGTTCTTTAGTGTCAAAATATTAATTTTTTCAAAAATAAGGCTATCCAGAATTTGCCAAAAATTTTCAGAAGCCACTAGCGCACTATCAGTGTTGATAGCACGCAGACAGGGTTCAATAATAAAACATTTATGTTTTTGGAAAATTGTCTATAGCGCGCTATCCCCTTTGATAACTCGCTATAGAGCTGTTGCCGTGATTTTTCCATTTTTAGTAAAATGGGCAATAGCGCGCTATAGGCCTTGATAACACGCTATCGAATAGTCTAAAAAACTCGACCTCTCGGGTTTGTGTATATCGACGTGCTATAGCCTGCTATCTGTCAATAGAGAAGATGGTACACACCCTAATAGCACGGTATCCACGTCTTAGACTAAAATCTGATATTTCAAACGAGAAAAATGTGGGCACTTCTGCTTGCTCGATTTTTCTATTCCTTTCACAGTTTCGCCAGGTTATCTTAATTGAAATATTCTCTAGTAACACAAAGATGATTCCCATTGTCTCGCAAGCCCAAAGCAACTTTAGATTAAACAATGTTTTGAATTCAAATCATTTTGTAGTACTCTTGCTCTTTAACCTTCAACTTCAAATTTTATAAAACGCTCATTCTCTGATTTTCAAAAATACAACACGCACGATTTTTGCAAGGTAGATTGAGCTTTCCAAAGAGTTTTTCAAGAGAAGAAAGTAATGATTCTTGCATTTGCAAAAACAAGCTTCGAATTGAATCAAAATTGCAATTTGTCTTGATGTTCAGCAAGTTCTTCGTTTTATCCCTTTTGTGCTAAGATTTGCAGAGGCTATCCATTGTTTAAAACTCTATGTATATGAAGTGGTCTCGGTAAGATAACACATCAAAGAAGAACACATCACCTGTTTTGCATCAAGAACACATCAAACAATAGATTTCGAAGTTTACAAGGATCAAGCTCAAAGAACGAAGACATATCTCATGTCTAATGCATTAGTTTGATCTCTGGTGTGTAGGGTAACCCCTCGATCAATCTCAGCACTAAAACTCTGAAAATTGCGAAGTCTTCAAAATCACTTTCGATATAGTATTTCATTTTGAAAAAAATGTTTTCCGAAAGGTTTTAATCATAATTTCAATGAGTTTTCAATTATTTAAAAGTGTTTAATCTTATATCAAAGTGTTCTGAGTCAATGAAATGGTTGTTTAGTGTCAAAATATTAATTTTTCAAAAAAAAGGCTATCCTGCAATTTGCCAAAAATTTTCAGAAGGCACTAGCGCACTATCAGTGTTGATAGCACGCAGACTGGGTTCAATAATAAAACATTTATGTTTTTGAAAAATTGTCTATAGCGCGCTATCCCCTTTGATAACTCGCTATAGAGCTGTTGCCGTGATTTTTCCATTTTTAGTAAAATGGGCAATAGCGCGCTATAGGCCTTGATAACACGCTATCGGAAAGTCTAAAAAACTCGACCTCTCGGGTTTGCGTATATCACCGTCCTATAGCCTGCTATCTGTCAATAGAGTAGATGGTACACACCCTAATAGCACGTTATCCACTTCTTAGACTAAAATCTTATATTTCTAACGAGAAAAATGTGGGCACTTCTGGTTGCTCGATTTTTCTATTCTTTACACAGTTTTGCCAGTTTATCTTAATTGAAATATTCTCTAGTAACACATAGATGATTCTCATTGTCTCGCAAGCCCAAAGCAACTTTAGATTAAACAATGTTTTGAATTCAAATCATTTTGTAGTACTCTTGCTCTTTAACCTTCAACTTCAAATTTTATAAAATGCTCATTCTCTGATTTTCAAAAATACAACACGCACGATTTTTGCAAGTCAGATTGAGCTTTCCAAAGAGTTTTTCAAGAGAAGAAAGTAATGATTCTTGCATTTGCAAAAACAAGCTTCGAATTGAATCAAAATTGCAATATGTCTTGATGTTCAGCAAGTTCTTCGTTTTATCCCTTTTGTGCTAAGATTTGCAGAGGCTATCCATTGTTTAAAACTCTAAGTATAAGAAGTGGTCTCGGCAAGATACCACATCGAAAAAGAACACATCACCTACTTTGCATCAAGAGCACCTCAAACAATAGCTTTCGAAGTCTACAAAGATCAAGCTCGAAGAACGAAGACATATCTCATGTCTAATGCATTAGTTTGATCTCTGGTGTGTAGGGTAACCCCTCGATCAATCTCAGCACTAAAACTCTGAAAATTGCAAAGTCTTCAAAATCACTTTCGATATAGTATTTCATTTTGAAAAAAAATGTTTTCCGAAAGGTTTTAATCATAATTTCAATGAGTTTTGAATTATTTAAAAGTGTTTAATCTTATATCAAAGTGTTTTGAGCCAATGAAATGGTTCTTTAGTGTCAAAATATTAAGTTTTCAAAAATAAGGCTATCCAGCAATTTGCCAAAAATTTTCAGAAGGCACTAGCGCACTATCAGGGTTGATAGCACGCAGACAGGGTTCAATAATAAAACATTTATGTTTTTGGAAAATTGTCTATAGCGCGCTATCCCCTTGGATAACTCGCTATAGAGCTGTTGCCGTGATTTTTCCATTTTTAGTAAAATGGGCAATAGCGCGCTATAGGCCTTGATAACGCGCTATCGGAAAGTCTTAAAAACTCGATCTCTCGGGTTTGTGTATATCGACCAGCTATAGCCTGCTATCTGTCAATAGAGAAGATGATACACACCCTAGTAGCACGCTATCCACGTCTTAGACTAAAATCTGATATTTCTAACGAGAAAAATGTGGGCACTTCTGCTTGCTCGATTTTTCTATTCCTTACACTGTTTTGCCAGGTTATCTTAATTGAAATATTCTCTAGTAACACATAGATGATTCCCATTGTCTCGCAAGCCCAAAGCAACTTAAGATTAAACAATGTTTTGAATTTTAATCATTTTGTAGTACTCTTGCTCCTTAACCTTCAACTTCAAATTTTATAAAACGATCATTCTCTGATTTTAAAAAATACAACACGCACAATTTTTGCAATTTAGATTGGGCTTTCCAAAGACTTATTCAAGAAAAGAAAGTAATGATTCTTGCATTTGCAAAAACAAGCTTCGAATTGAGTCAAAATTGCAATTTTTCTTGATGTTCAGCAAGTTCTTCATTTTATCCGTTTTGTGCTAAGATTTGCAGAGGCTATCCATTGTTTGAAACTCTAAGTACATGTAGTGGTCTCGGTAAGATAACACATCAAAAAAGAACACATCACCTGTTTTTCATCAAGAACACATCAAACACTAGATTTCGATGTTTACAAAGATCAAGCTCGAAGAACGAAGACATATCTCATGTCTAATGCATTAGTTTGATCTCTGGTGTGTAGGGTAACCCCTCGATCAATCTCAGCACTAAAACTCTGAAAATTGCAAAGTCTTCAAAATCACTTTCGATATAGTATTTCATTTTGAAAAAAATGTTTTTCGAAAGGTTTTAACCATAATTTCAATGAGTTTTGAATTATTTAAAAGTGTTTAATATTATATCAAAGTGTTTTGAGTCAATGAAATGGTTCTTTAGTGTCAAAATATTAAGTTTTCAAAAATAAGGCTATCCAGCAATTTGCCAAAAATTTTCAGACGGCACTAGCGCGCTATCAGTGTTGATAGCACGCAGACAGGGTTCAATAATAAAACATTTATTTTTTTGGAAAATTGTTTATAGCGCGTTATCCCCTTTGATAACTCGCTATAGAGCTGTTGCCGTTATTTTTCCATTTTTAGTAAAATGGGCAATAGCGCGCTATAGGCCTTGATAACGCGCTATCGGAAAGTCTAAAAAACTCGACCTCTCGGGTTTGTGTATATCACCGTCCTATAGCCTGCTATCTGTCAATAGAGTAGATGGTACACACCCTAATAGCACGCTATCCACGTCTTTGACTAAAATCTTATATTTCTAACGAGAAAAATGTGGGCACTTCTGCTTGCTCGATTTTTCTATTCCTTACGCAGTTTTGCCAGGTTATCTTAAATGAAATATTCTCTAGTAACACATAGATGATTCCAATTGTCTCGCAAGCCCAAAGCAACTTTAGATTAAACAATGTTTTGAATTCAAATCATTTTGTAGTACTCTTGCTCCTTAACCTTCAACTTCAAATTTTATAAAACGCTCATTCTCTGATTTTCAAAAATACAACACGCACGATTTTTGCAAGGTAGATTGAGCTTTCCAAATAGTTTTTCAAGAGAAGAAAGTAATGATTCTTGCATTTGACAAACCAACCTTCGAATTGAATCAAAATTGCAATCTGTCTTGATGTTCAGCAAGTTCTTCATTTTATCCCTTTTGTGCTAAGATTTGCTGAGGCTATCCATTGTTTAAAACTCTAAGTATATGAAGTGGTCTCGGTAAGATAACACACCAAAAAAGAACACATCACCTGTTTTGCATCAAGAACACCTCCAACATTAGCTTTCGAAGTCTACAGAGATCAAGCTCGAAGAACGAAGACATATCTCATGTCTAATGCATTAGTTTGACCTCTGGTGTGTAGGGTTACCCCTCGATCAATCTCAGCACTAAAACTCTGAAAATTGAAAAGTCTTCAAAATCACTTTCGATATAGTATTTCATTTTGAAAAAAATGTTTTCCGAATGGTTTTAACCATAATTTCAATGAGTTTTGAATTATTTAAAAGTGTTTAATATTATATCAAAGTGTTTGGAGTCAATGAAATGGTTCTTTAGTGTCAAAATATTAAGTTTTCAAAAATAAGGCTATCCAGCAATTTGCCAAAAATTTTCAGACGGCACTAGCGCACAATCAGTGTTGATAGCACGCAGACAGGGTTCAATAATAAAACATTTATTTTTTTTGGAAAATTGTTTATAGCGCGTTATCCCCTTTGATAACTCGCTATAGAGCTGTTGCCGTTATTTTTCCATTTTTAGTAAAATGGGCAATAGCGCGCTATAGGCCTTGATAACGCGCTATCGGAAAGTCTTAAAAACTCGACCTCTCGGGTTTGTGTATATCAACCAGCTATAGCCTGCTATCTGTCAATAGAGAAGATGATACACACCCTAATAGCACGCTACCCACGTCTTAGACTAAAATCTGATATTTCTAACGAGAAAAATGTGGGCACTTCTGCTTGCTCGATTTTTCTATTCCTTACACTGTTTTGCCAGGTTATCTTAATTGAAATATTCTCTAGTAACACATAGATGATTCCCATTGTCTCGCAAGCCCAAAGCAACTTTAGATTAAACAATGTTTTGAATTTAAATCATTTTGTAGTACTCTTGCTCTTTAACCTTCAACTTCAAATTTTATAAAACGCTCATTCTCTGATTTTCAAAAATACAACACGCACGATTTTTGCAAGGTAGATTGAGCTTTCCAAAGAGTTTTTCAAGAGAAGAAAGTAATGATTCTTGCATTTGCAAAAACAAGCTTCAAATTGAATCAAAATTGCAATTTGTCTTGATGTTCAGCAAGTTCTTCGTTTTATCCCTTTTGTGCTAAGATTTGCAGAGGCTATCCATTGTTTAAAACTCTATGTATATGAAGTGGTCTCGGTAAGATAACACATCAAAGAAGAACACATCACCTGTTTTGCATCAAGAACACATCAAACAATAGATTTCGAAGTTTACAAGGATCAAGCTCAAAGAACGAAGCCATATCTCATGTCTAATGCATTAGTTTGATCTCTGGTGTGTAGGGTAACCCCTCGATCAATCTCAGCACTAAAACTCTGAAAATTGCAAAGTCTTCAAAATCACTTTCGATATAGTATTTCATTTTGAAAAAAATGTTTTCCGAAAGGTTTTAATCATAATTTCAATGAGTTTTCAATTATTTAAAAGTGTTTAATCTTATATCAAAGTGTTTTGAGTCAATGAAATGGTTCTTTAGTGTCAAAATATTAATTTTTTCAAAAATAAGGCTATCCAGAATTTGCCAAAAATTTTCAGAAGCCACTAGCGCACTATCAGTGTTGATAGCACGCAGACAGGGTTCAATAATAAAACGTTTATTTTTTTGGAAAATTGTCTATAGCGCGTTATCCCCTTTGATAACTCGCTATAGAGCTGTTGCCGTGATTTTTCCATTTTTAGTAAAATGGGCAATAGCGCGCTATAGGCCTTGATAACACGCTATCGAATAGTCTAAAAAACTCGACCTCTCGGGTTTGTGTATATCGACGTGCTATAGCCTGTTATCTGTAAATAGAGAAGATGGTACACACCCTAATAGCACGGTATCCACGTCTTAGACTAAAATCTGATATTTCAAACGAGAAAAATGTGGGCACTTCTGCTTGCTCGATTTTTCTATTCCTTTCACAGTTTCGCCAGGTTATCTTAATTGAAATATTCTCTAGTAACACAAAGATGATTCCCATTGTCTCGCAAGCCCAAAGCAACTTTAGATTAAACAATGTTTTGAATTCAAATCATTTTGTAGTACTCTTGCTCTTTAACCTTCAACTTCAAATTTTATAAAACGCTCATTCTCTGATTTTCAAAAATACAACACGCACGATTTTTGCAAGGTAGATTGAGCTTTCCAAAGAGTTTTTCAAGAGAAGAAAGTAATGATTCTTGCATTTGCAAAAACAATCTTCGAATTGAATCAAAATTGCAATCTGTCTTGATGTTCAGCAAGTTCTTCATTTTATCCCTTTTGTGCTAAGATTTGCAGAGGCTATCCATTGTTTAAAACTCTAAGTATATGAAGTGGTCTCGGTAAGATAACACATCAAAAAAGAACACATCACCTGTTTTGCATCAAGAACACATCAAACAATAGCTTTCGAAGTCTACAAAGATCAAGCTCGAAGAACAAAGACATATCTCATGTCTAATGCATTAGTTTGATCTCTGGTGTGTAGGGTAACCCGTCGATTAATCTCAGCACTAAAACTCTGTAAATTGCAAAGTCTTCAAAATCACTTTCGATATAGTATTTCATTTTGAAAAAAATGTTTTCCGAAAGGTTTTAATCATAATTTCAATGAGTTTTGAATTTTTTAAAAGTGTTTAATCTTATATCAAAGTGTTTTGAGTCAATGAAATGGTTCTTTAGTGTCAAAATATTAATTTTTTCAAAAATAAGGCTATCCAGAATTTGCCAAAAATTTTCAGAAGCCACTAGCGCACTATCAGTGTTGATAGCACGCAGACAGGGTTCAATAATAAAACATTTATGTTTTTGGAAAATTGTCTATAGCGCGCTATCCCCTTTGATAACTCGCTATAGAGCTGTTGCCGTGATTTTTCCATTTTTAGTAAAATGGGCAATAGCGCGCTATAGGCCTTGATAACACGCTATCGAATAGTCTAAAAAACTCGACCTCTCGGGTTTGTGTATATCGACGTGCTATAGCCTGCTATCTGTCAATAGAGAAGATGGTACACACCCTAATAGCACGGTATCCACGTCTTAGACTAAAATCTGATATTTCAAACGAGAAAAATGTGGGCACTTCTGCTTGCTCGATTTTTCTATTCCTTTCACAGTTTCGCCAGGTTATCTTAATTGAAATATTCTCTAGTAACACAAAGATGATTCCCATTGTCTCGCAAGCCCAAAGCAACTTTAGATTAAACAATGTTTTGAATTCAAATCATTTTGTAGTACTCTTGCTCTTTAACCTTCAACTTCAAATTTTATAAAACGCTCATTCTCTGATTTTCAAAAATACAACACGCACGATTTTTGCAAGGTAGATTGAGCTTTCCAAAGAGTTTTTCAAGATAAGAAAGTAATGATTCTTGCATTTGCAAAAACAAGCTTCGAATTGAATCAAAATTGCAATTTGTCTTGATGTTCAGCAAGTTCTTCGTTTTATCCCTTTTGTGCTAAGATTTGCAGAGGCTATCCATTGTTTAAAACTCTATGTATATGAAGTGGTCTCGGTAAGATAACACATCAAAGAAGAACACATCACCTGTTTTGCATCAAGAACACATCAAACAATAGATTTCGAAGTTTACAAGGATCAAGCTCAAAGAACGAAGACATATCTCATGTCTAATGCATTAGTTTGATCTCTGGTGTGTAGGGTAACCCCTCGATCAATCTCAGCACTAAAACTCTGAAAATTGCAAAGTCTTCAAAATCACTTTCGATATAGTATTTCATTTTGAAAAAAATGTTTTCCGAAAGGTTTTAATCATAATTTCAATGAGTTTTCAATTATTTAAAAGTGTTTAATCTTATATCAAAGTGTTCTGAGTCAATGAAATGGTTGTTTAGTGTCAAAATATTAATTTTTCAAAAAAAAGGCTATCCTGCAATTTGCCAAAAATTTTCAGAAGGCACTAGCGCACTATCAGTGTTGATAGCACGTAGACTGGGTTCAATAATAAAACATTTATGTTTTTGGAAAATTGTCTATAGCGCGCTATCCCCTTTGATAACTCGCTATAGAGCTGTTGCCGTGATTTTTCCATTTTTAGTAAAATGGGCAATAGCGCGCTATAGGCCTTGATAACACGCTATCGGAAAGTCTAAAAAACTCGACCTCTCGGGTTTGCGTATATCACCGTCCTATAGCCTGCTATCTGTCAATAGAGTAGATGGTACACACCCTAATAGCACGTTATCCACTTCTTAGACTAAAATCTTATATTTCTAACGAGAAAAATGTGGGCACTTCTGGTTGCTCGATTTTTCTATTCTTTACACAGTTTTGCCAGGTTATCTTAATTGAAATATTCTCTAGGAACACATAGATGATTCTCATTGTCTCGCAAGCCCAAAGCAACTTTAGATTAAACAATGTTTTGAATTCAAATCATTTTGTAGTACTCTTGCTCTTTAACCTTCAACTTCAAATTTTATAAAACGCTCATTCTCTGATTTTCAAAAATACAACACGCACGATTTTTGCAAGTCAGATTGAGCTTTCCAAAGAGTTTTTCAAGAGAAGAAAGTAATGATTCTTGCATTTGCAAAAACAAGCTTCGAATTGAATCAAAATTGCAATATGTCTTGATGTTCAGCAAGTTCTTCGTTTTATCCCTTTTGTGCTAAGATTTGCAGAGGCTATCCATTGTTTAAAACTCTAAGTATAAGAAGTGGTCTCGGCAAGATACCACATCGAAAAAGAACACATCACCTACTTTGCATCAAGAGCACCTCAAACAATAGCTTTCGAAGTCTACAAAGATCAAGCTCGAAGAACGAAGACATATCTCATGTCTAATGCATTAGTTTGATCTCTGGTGTGTAGGGTAACCCCTCGATCAATCTCAGCACTAAAACTCTGAAAATTGCAAAGTCTTCAAAATCACTTTCGATATAGTATTTCATTTTGAAAAAAAATGTTTTCCGAAAGGTTTTAATCATAATTTCAATGAGTTTTGAATTATTTAAAAGTGTTTAATCTTATATCAAAGTGTTTTGAGCCAATGAAATGGTTCTTTAGTGTCAAAATATTAAGTTTTCAAAAATAAGGCTATCCAGCAATTTGCCAAAAATTTTCAGAAGGCACTAGCGCACTATCAGGGTTGATAGCACGCAGACAGGGTTCAATAATAAAACATTTATGTTTTTGGAAAATTGTCTATAGCGCGCTATCCCCTTGGATAACTCGCTATAGAGCTGTTGCCGTGATTTTTCCATTTTTAGTAAAATGGGCAATAGCGCGCTATAGGCCTTGATAAC